>CM069439.1:10000000-11277500 GCA_035610365.1 Aquatica leii
TTAACCTTCTATTAACTCGACAATCAACTCCGGTTATTAATGTTTTATTGATAATTTTGTTACAACTTATTTATAATGTCAATGCCAATATTGTACTTGAATAAGAAATTTTTTAATTTTTAATTGCTTTTTCATTTTTAGGTCTTTTCCCGTACGAATTTGTAACATCGTAATCCATACTTTATGAGTTTATACTTGCTATACCACAGAACGCAATTAAAAGTATAAATCAATACACCCAAATATTAGCTTACGCAAAATTACGCGTACACGTAAATGTACCAAAATAACTAGAAACGTGACTTCTGTTTTGCTCGAAAAGCAGTAAACTTGTCAACAAACGTTCTCGTTATAAACGTAGTACATATTTACGTAGGTATCACTAATTATTTAATTTTCTTTTTTAAATTGTTTATAACATCAAACATTTTTTTTTAAAATTGTACTTGAAAGATTGATGGAATTAAATTGTTAAAACTCTTGGTTAATAACACTTCTATGATAATTGATAATTATATACATTATATCGTGTGTTCAAATCTACAAACACGAACTTTTTCGAATATTTTTCGAAGCCGTTTTATTATTTATAAATTAATGTTAATTCTGCAACAATCTTTATAAATATATTTTAGATTGTAGAAAAAAAGTGCTTAGAAATTAGAATCCCGGGAATTGTAATATCAGGATTATAAGGTCTTGAAATTGCAAACTAATTTGAGGATTATCGGGAATTAAAAAAATTATTTACTTAAAACCAAAAAAATAATAGATATTCAAATCGTTGAGATAATTTTTTGGTTGTTCATTAAGCGTGTTCAGACAAAATTTTTTCAAAAAATTTTTTTGTTTTTATGTTTGTGTATGCAAAAAAATATTTGTAATATATTTTTTTAATATCTACATCAATTTGATAAATACTGTTTTAAATGGTAAAATAACCTAGCTAAAACTTAGTCTATTTCCCTAATAAATATCCAGTGAATAGTAATTGTCAATAAATGTATGTACGCCAGACAAATTATGATTTGTTGTATGATTTCAATACTGTAGTTTAATACTGTTTCCATGTTTTTGAAAAGATAAATACAAATGGAACCAATAAATAGATTCGGGTATTTTCATATAAGCATCAATTTTTGTTGAATAGAAAAAATGATGGAAAGGAAGTGCTTATAAACTACAATGTTAGGTATGGAGATTCCGAAATTTTGTTTAAAAAATTGGAAGCTCTTGTTCCGAAATTGTCAAGGTTTCAAAATTAGTATAGTATAGTAATATTTATAAAATAAAATTTAATTAAAAGTAAGAAAACAAAAGTGTATTTTTTCTTCAAGTGTCTTTGTCTATCTGTGTTTGGTACGTTTGTGATTTCGAAGTTGGTATACGCCTAAAATTGACCAATATGTGTGTTATAAGTGTTATAACAATAATTTTGTATTGCTTGTTTATTGTTTACAGGCGTATCGCTGACGATACACGCGGCGTGTGCGTAATTTTTTTTACCACTGGCCGTATCACCAACATTTATTATATGTATATTTTTGCTTCAGGTAGAAATACTGAGGCTAGAAGTGCGAAATAACATTGTGTATTACTGTAATAGTGTGTGACTGTAAAACTAACAATAAGACAATGACAAAAAAAATATCTTAGTGAGAAAGAGTTAGAAGACGCCCTATACGAAATTACTGCTGAGAAAGCTAGTAATAATGAACCTATGGATTCGGATTATGATCCCAGTTATAATGCATCTGAAGAAGACTCTTATAGTGACAGTGGCAGTGAAAATGATGTGCCCATAAGAAACAACCGTACCAAAAGATTCAGAAAACCAGTCGAACAGTTCACCTATTCCAGGAACATCTAGAATTTTATCCGACAAAGAACCAATACAAGAATCTGAAGTTTTTCTCCCCCGCACCGCATTAGGTGCAGTTGATGAAGATTTTGATAAGGTAATTTGGAGTGATCCGGTTGGAAACCAACAATCATTTACCTTCAGCGCTCTAAGTGGAATGGATCCAATGACTGCAGGAATGTTGGCATTAGCAGCGCCAATAGAATATTTTTGTCTTTTTTTACTAACGAAATAGTAAATATAATGGTAAATGAAACGAATCTAATCGCTACTTAGACTCTGGAAGGAGCTGATGACATTTCTAGTGCTTCACGTCTTCACAACTAAACACCAACCGATGCTCACGAAATGAAACAATTCGTAGGCTTGCTAGGATGGATGGGTGTGGTGAAAGTTCCTGAGCTTTCCGATTATTGGTTTCAAAATGCTTTGTTTTCATTTCCTTTGCCCAAAAACGTTGTTACGTAACCGATTTGAGTTTTTACTGAGATTCTGGCATTTTGCCAATAATGAGGAAGCAACGCCGGAAGATCGAACCCACAAGTTAAATAAAACTTTAAACAAGTTTATAAACAATTTCAAAAACACCTATACGCCAGGTCAAAAAGTATGTGTAGATGAGACGGCTGAGCTTCCGTCAATATACCCCATCAAAAAGGCATCGTTATGGGATAAAGCTATATAAATTATGCACTGAGAGGGGATATACTTGGAATGTAAGTATTTACGTAGGAAAAGATAAAACTAACGACAAAACACAGTCAGCTTCGTACAATGTTGTTATGAATCTCATTGAGGGATTGCTCAACGAGGGACGAACACTTTACGTAGATAATTTTTACACCAGTATTCTTCTGGCCAATAGATTACTTCACTTGAAAAGGCATAGGTGGGCACATTGCGATCAAACCGAAAATACATCCCAAAGGAAGTTGCAACGGCCAAGTTACGAAAAAGTGAAATAATAGCCAAAGAATTACCAGAAGGCGTAACAATACTAAAATGGCGCGACCAGAGAGACGTTCGCATGCTAAGTACTTGCCATTTAGGAACTGAAACCGTTGTTACCAAGTCAAAACGTCAAACTGAAAAAATAAAACCTAAATGTGTTGCAGATTATGACAAAGGAAAAGCTCCTGTTGATGTAAGTGACCAACTAGCATCCTATAACACCGCATTAAGAAGATGCAATAAATGGTATAGGAAAATAATTATTGAAATTTTGTGGGGTTCCTCTCTGGTAAATGCATACTTCTTATACGTACAAAATAATGTGAGTGGCAGAGACTTGAACATCACCAAATTTAGGCAACAAGTCATTACTTCATTATTAGAACCTCTTGAAACTGCACATACGAATAAGAAGAAACGCGTTGAAACTCACCATTTCGTATGCTATGAAATATGTGGCAAGAAAGGAAAAATTATAGATGGGAAGAAGAAAATGGCAGCTCAAGTCATTACAATTTGTGACGCCTGTGAAGGAAATCCTTATTACTTCAAGGATTGTTTTAATACGAATTTCAAATAATTTCTTTGCATGTTTTCATTTATAATAAGATTTCATAATAAAGATTTTGCTTTTTACAGCACATTTACTGTTCTTTTACATTCACCTATAACTTTTTCCTGGTAAGTATAGTAGGCCAAAACTGTATACGTCATTGAATTTGTACAGGCCAATACTTTAAAAGCGTCATATAAATTCACTGCTATGGTGCTCTCTAGCGATACACCGCATTATAAAACGATGTGATGTAGGTGTATCGCTAAAAATACACCAAGCCTGAGCAGGTCACACGCGGTGTATCGCTAGAGATACACTCGGCAGTCAAAGTGTTAATTACACTTCGTCGTGCTAACTTCGAAAATCTAGCACGACACTTCCTCTCCAAATCAGGGATTGTACCTTTTAGTAATATAGGTTCCAGTTCCGACTCTGGCACCACAGTAGTCAAAAATATAGGTACCGATTCCAGTTCTGGTTCTAAAAATTTTAAAATAGAGATTCTAGTTCCGGTTCCAGGATTTTTAGGTTCTATAAACGTTCTAAAAGGTTCCACAAAAATATAAATCTGTCAATTTTGCTGTTGAAATTTGTTTAATTGAATTGTTATTAATGAATATATAATTAAATATTTACTTCTACTGTATCAATACTATTATTAATTACTTCTTTTTTGCAGCATCATCCTCATAATCATTTATTAAATTCCGAAGATGAAATGGTTCTGTTTCTATAAATAATAAAATTTTGTGTACTATATTTTACTTACAATTTATTATTTTTAAACAGATAATTTGTTCTTGCAATCGATCTTGATCTCTGATATAGGTTTGCTGAAACATTTGATCTCAACGGATCAAGGACAATATTTAGTCTAGAAAATAAACGTATTTATGATTTTCCCAAAACTTCAATATGTTTACATTGCGGTTTACTCGCTGCTGTTCAGTATTATAATTGTTTAAAAGTACATTTATTTTTGGTTTATTTTGATTCCTTTTTTGCATACAGATAGGTCGTTTTCTCGTTTTATTTCAACACAGTCAGAACCGAAATCTGAAACCGAAATATACCGGGCATACCGGTTCCTTTATTACAATATATAGGTTTCAATTCCGGTTTCGATTCCAGACTAAATTAGAATATAAGTAATGAATTGATTCTGATTTTGATTTCGGTTCTTTCAGGTTCCGATCTAATCCTTGCCCCAAAATACTAAAACACATTGAATATTACTATTTTTAACAAGAGTTTTGAATAGTTCTGGTCAAGTATATGTGTATGTGTAATTGTAGATCGATATTTTATCAATTAAAAATTTTAGATAAATTTCTAATATTTACGCTCCACGACATTTTGTGAAAATGTGTCGTATTTTAATAGTAACTTTAAACAGTTTTATAAGAGTTCCCTGTTTTAGAAACATTTTAACAAAAAGTTCTGATTACTATTTTTTAAACAATTTTCAAAAATTACGTCTGGCATGACATTTTGTGAAAATGTATGGTGTTGATGATTTTCCGTAATTTTAATGATAACTGTACACAATTCTATAAGAGTTCTGTGCTATAGAAACATTGTAACGAAAATTTCCAACTGATTACTATTTTTTAAACAGTTTTAAAAAATTACGTCTGGCACGATATTTTGTGAAAATGTGTCGTGTTGATAATTTTTTGCAATTATAATGATAATTGTACACAATTCTATAAGAGTTCTGTGCTATAGAAACATCATAACGAAAATTTACAACTGATTACAATTTTTTAAACAGTTTTAAAAAGTTACATCTGGCACGATATTTTGTGAAAATGTGTCGTGTTGATAATTTTTTGCAATTATAATGATAATTGTACACAATTCTAAAGAGTTCTATGCTTTAGAAACATTTTAACGAAAACTTCCAACTGATTACTATGTTTTAAACAATTTTCAAAAATTACGTCTGGCACGACATTTTGTGAAAATGTATGGTGTTGATAATTTTTCGAAATTTTAATGATAATTGTACACAACTCTATAAGAGTTCTATGCTTTAAAAACATTTTAACGAAAACTTCCAACTGATTACTATGTTTTAAAAAATGAGATGGTGGCGGCGGAAATCGGAGGATGGGATGGGATGGGAGGAAAAACAGAAGGTAATGGAGGAGAAGAAGAAATTAAAGAATACAAGAATATATATAAGTCACGATTTAACATGGGAGGAAAGAAGAGTGCAAAGAGAAATAATAAACATAGCGATGGAAAGAAGAGCGAAAGGAAAAAGAGTATGGGTAGGGTACAGAAAGATGGAGATAGACGGAGACAGATACATATGGAACGACAAGGATAGGGGACTGTACAGAGAAAGAGAAGAGAAAGTGGGGAACCAAAAAGCAAAAAACTAAAGGGCAAAGCGGGGGGGGTAAAGGAGGGAAAGATGACGCAACGGCAAAGAAAAGGAATAATGAAAGATGGAAATGGAAAAGAAAAAGAAGGAGAGAAAAAAGAAAGTAAGGAAGAAGCACGGGGAGGTGAGTGAGCTGAGAGTATTGTTTTGGAACGTAGCAGGAATAAAAACAAGGAACATGATTTCTGGAAGTACATCAAGGAACAGGATGTAGTGGGATTACAGGAAACATGGATGGAAGAAAAAGAATGGGAGTGGTGGGAAAAAGAGTAGCCAGAGGAATTTGAGTGGGTGGTGCAACATGCAGAAAGAGAAAAGAAAAAGGGAGAGCAAAGGGGGTATAATAACAAGAATAAGAAAAAAATGGTTGAACCAGGAAAAGAAAGAGAAAGTGCAACAGAGAAGAGGAGTTGTAGAAAGGAACATGCAGTGGGGAAAAACAAAAATAAAAGTGGTGACGGTTTATAGCAGTAGAATGAAAGAGACAAGGAAAAACTTAGAAGAGATGATAGAAGAGAGGGAAGAGGGATTGATAATAGTAGGAGGGGACTTCAACGCAAGAATAGGGGAAGAGGGGGGAATACAAGAAAGAAAAGGGACGGGAAAGAGACAAACAAAGGACAAGGTGATAAATAAAGAGGGAGAGGAACTGCTGGAAACAAAAAAGGGTGGGAAATAATGAACGGGAACAGAGAAGATGATGGAAAGGGGGAATTTACGTACATAGGAGGAAGGGGAGAATCAATAATAGATTTTGTAATGACAAATGAAGAGGCCGCAGAAAAGGTAAAGACATTTAAGGTGGGAGAAAGAGTAGAGTCAGACCATCAACCACTGAAATTGACAATGGAAGGAAGGAAAAGAGAAGAGAGAGAGGAAGAAGAGAAGTACATAACTAAAAAGAAGTGGACAGAAGAGAGTATAAAAAGATATAAAGAGAGAATAGGGAAAACGGTATGGATAGGGAAGGAAGTACAAGAAAGTGTAGAGGAAATGAGAGAGATGATGGAGAAAGCAACAGAGAGAGTCAGATTTAGAAAATGGAAAGGGGAGAAAACAGGATGGAAGAAATGGTAGGATAAAGAATGCAAGGAAGCAAAGAAAAAGGCAAGAAGAGCATTAAGACAGTGGAAAAAGGGAAGAAAGAAAAAGAAGAATACAAAGAAGCAGTAAAAATATACAAAAAAACATGCGATAGAAAGAAGGAGAAAAACAAAAAGAAACAAGAGGAGCAGATTAAAGGAATAAAAACGGAAGAAGATGTATGGAAGTACCTAAAGAAGCAGAGGAAAAAAACAGGACGACAAAAGGAATAAAAATTAAAGAATGGGAGATATATTTTCGGAACCTGTTGGGAGGGGAAGAACAAAAGCAGGAAAAAGAAAAAAGGAAAGACGCGGTAGTAAGACAAGAAGAAGGAGATAGGGATAGAATAAGGGAGGAAGAAGTAATAGAGGCGATAAAGAATATAAAAAAAGGAAAGGCGACAGGAGAAGATGGGATACAAGGAGAAGAGTGGATATACGGGGGAGAAAATGTAGCAAAAAGGATGACGGAAATAATAAACAAAATATGGAAAGGGGAAGGATTCCCAGAGAGATGGAGAGAGGGAATAATATGCCCAATACATAAAAAAGGCGAAAAAGAGAAAGTCGAGAATTATAGAGGGGTAACATTACTGAGCTCGGCATACAAATTGTACGCGACAATACTGCAAGAAAGATTACAGAAGAAAATAGAGGAAAGAAGTTTGGTACCAGACGGACAAGCGGTATTCAGAAAAGGAAGAAGGGCGATAGACAACATATATATATAATGAAACACTTAGCAAATAAAGAACTAGAAAAAAAAGAGGGAAAATGGTAGCACTATTCGTAGACCTAAAAGCGGCTTTTGACAAAGTGAATAGGGAAAAGCTGTGGGAATATATGAAAAGAAAAAAAATCAATGAAAGATTAATACAAAGAATAGAGGAAATATACGAAGAAACGAGAAGCAGGGTTAATGTGAATGGGGAAGAGAGTGAGAAATTCATAACAAAGAGAGGGTTGAGCCAGGGATGTCCACTGAGCCCAAGCCTGTTCTCGGTATATACGGGGGATCTGGAAGAGACAATGAGAGGACAACAGACAGGAGGGATAGTGGTAGGGAAAGCTAAGGTATGGTCGTTGGCGTATGCGGATGATATAGTGCTGGTGGCTAAGGAGGAAAAGGAAATGAAAGAGATGATGAAAACGCTAGAAAAATATATGAAAAAAAAAGAATTGGAAGTAAACACGGAGAAAACAAAGATAATGATATTTAGAAAACGAGGGGGGAAAAGAAAAAGAGAGGAGTGTAGATGGAGTGATGAGGAAGTGCAACAAGTGAAGGAATTTACATACCTGGGCTACACGATGAAACAGGATAATAAAGAGGGAGAACACATAAAGGAAAGGGTGAAGAAAGGAAACAGGCTAATAGGACAAGTATGGGGTGTGGGGAAAGAATATTCAAGATGGATATAAAAAGAAAATTGCTGTTTGAAAAGTTAATAAAGGGGGTGGTAATGTATGGAGCGGAAATATGGGGCTGGAAGGAGTGGAGGAAGGTAGAGGGGCTACAGGAAAATACTGGAGATGGGTGTTAGGATTGGACAGGGATACACCGGGGTATATTGTGAGAGAGGAGGTTCAGATAGAAAAATAAGGATCAGAGACAGGAAAAAGAGCAATAAAATACGAGTAAGAAATGAGGGAAAGAACAGATTGCAAAATTCTGCAAGAATGTTGGAAAGAGATAAAGGGAGGGAAAGTGAAGTACGGGCAGGAGGGCAGAGAAGAGTATTACAAAAGAAACGGGTACGCGAGTGAAGAAGTGGAGAGATTAAGAGAAGAGGGGGTAGGGACAAGAGAAGAAATAATAAGGAGAGATAGAGACATCGAAAAACAAGAAAGATGGACAAAGATAAAAGAGAGCAGATATAATAGGAATTATAAAGATATCAAGGGTGAAGGGGTGCCGGAATATTTAAAAGACGGTGAGATTAAAAGCAACAAAAGGAAAAAAATGGTGGCAAGGTTCAGATGTGGCAACGAGGAGTTAGGGAACAAATATTGGAAGGAAGAACAAGAAAAGCTGTGCAGGCTATGTGGTGAAGAAACGGAAGATCTGAACCACATGAGAAAGAGATGCAGGGAACTAAGAGAAGAGGTGAGGAAAACAGTGGATATCTTAGATGAAAACGGAAAAGGAGCGGAATGGATGGAGGAAGTATGGAGCAGGAGGAAAAAGTTAAGGGGGGAGAAGGGATAAGAAAATGTAATATATATGTAATGTAATAACACGACCAAATTTATAAGTCAAATGGCAATGAATAAAGTTAAACTTATATATACTATGTTTTAAACAATTTTCAAAAATTATGTCTGGCATGACATTTTGTGAAAATGTATGGTGTTGATGATTTTCCGTAATTTTAATGATAATTGTACACAATTCTATAAGAGTGCTATAGAAACATCTTAACGAAAATTTACAACTTATTACTATTTTTTAAACAGTTTAAAAAAATTACGTCTGGCACGATGTTTTCTGAAAATGTGTCGTGTTGATAATTTTTTGCAATTTTAATGATAATTGTACATAATTCTAAAGAGTTCTATGCTTTAAAAACATTTTAGCAAAAATTTACAACTGATTACTATTTTTTAAACAGTTTTCAAAAATTACGTCTGGCACGATATTTTGTGAAATTGATCGTGTTGATAATTTTTTGCAATTATAATAATAATTGTACACAATTCTATAAGAGTTCTATGCATTAAAAACATATTAACGAAAACTTCCAACTGATTACTATGTTTTAAACAATTTTCAAAAATTACGTCTGGTATGACATTTTGTGAAAATGTACGCTGTTGATGATTTTCCGTAATTTTAATGATAACTGCACACAATTCTATAAGAGTTCTGTGCTATAGAAACATTTTAACGAAAATTTACAACTGATTACTATTTTTTAAACAGTTTTAAAAAATTACGTCTGGCACGATATTTTGTGAAAATGCGTCGTGTTGATAATTTTTTCCAATTATAGTGATAATTGTACACAATTCTATAAGAGTTCTATGCTTTAGAAACATTTTAACGTAAACTTCTAACTGATTACTATTTTTTAAACAATTTTCAAAAATTACGTGTGGCATGACATTTTGTGAAAATGTATGGTGTTGATTATTTTCCGTAATTTTAATAACTGTACACAATTCTATATAAAAGTTTTATGCTATAGAAACATTTTAACGATAAGTTCCAATTGACTACTATTTTTTAAACAGTTTTCAAAAATTACGTCTGGCACGACATTTTGTGAAAATGTGTCGTGCTGATAATTTTCCGCAATTTTAATCGTAATTTTACACAGTTCTATAAGAGTTCTATGCTTTAGAAACATACACTGCTCAAAATCGTACAAGGACGTTTTATATATTTAAGAGTAAAACGAGCTGTCATCTTTTTCAGGCAAAACGAGATCGGTTCTTTCGCCAGCCCATACCATGAGTGTAAGAATTGACCTCTTGGAATGCATTCAAAACCGATAACTTTGTACACCAACATTATGCCAAAAAGACATTTTAAGATTTAATTGTAAACACTAGGATTAAGTAAGTCATAATTATTCTACAAGACAGAAGTAGAAACAAAGCAATCAATAGACGACGGTTTTTATTTTAACACAATTGAGACCTACGTGACAAAATATTAACGTGACAGAAGACACTGATAGAAATAATAAAACGATTGATGTCGTTGATAATGATAACAGCAACAACAACACCGACAATAAAAATAGTACAATAACTGATCCTATCGTTATCAATTAACTTGTAATATTCGAGAACATTGGATAAACCTTACTCGCGAGTTATCACCGGACGAGCATTTTTCTACTATAAAAAAATGACATGAGTTATCATCTTACTTAGAAAACTGTCCAGAATGGGATTACAATAAAGTAGCGAGACTAGTAATACTGAATGGTAATATATATTGAAACGTTCAGCTTCGAGAGCATTCACGAAGCTACTATGCACGTCTAGAACGTTCACGAAAGAATATAGAAGGTTCTCGACGGATGACGAAATTATATAAAAGCGACACAAATGAATCATAGATCAAGTTATTTCAGTAATACAAAGTCGGCAGTGTTAAGAAGATTATTCAAGTTTAAATAAATAAATTATTAACGCGTGTCGAGATAAATATAACGGAGTATAACCTTGTACGTGACTTTAATTTAAACAAGTGTGTGAAGTTATCCGCGGACTTTATCTTCGAGTGATAGTGTTATATAAATTAGTGTGTTTTTATAAAATATCTTTAGATTTAATTCGTTCGGAAAGTTATAAACGTGTACATATTTTTAGTATAAATAAATTAATTTTTAATAATCGTTACAATATGTAAAGGCGTAACTATCGAGGGAAAAGTCGTAACACTCAAGCGGTTTTGCAAGTATAAAGTTTTTTTTATCGAACTGTGCAAAATCGCCATTAAAACTGCGGGAAATCATCAGCACGACACATTTTCACAAAATGTCGTAACGTCATTTTTGAAAATTGTTTAAAAAACAGTAAACACTTGGAACTTACTGTTAAAATGTTTCTAGAGCGTAGAACTCTTATATAACTGTGCAAAATTAACATTAAAACTACGGAAAATCATCAGCACGACACAAAATGTCGTGTTGAGCGTGAATATTAGAAATTCATTAAAATTGTTAATTGTTAAAATATCGATCTAAAATTAATTTCTATAAGGAACTGTAGAACTATGAAAAGTGCTATTGGAACTTTTATTATTCTTTGTTAATTTATAGAACTTCACAGACACACAAAAACCTTCGAAATTGCAAACTAGTGTTAGGGTTGTCCGGAAAAAAATAATTTAAGTAAAGAAAAGAAAATAATAGTAATAACTCTTTCAGATAATTTAAGAATACGCATAAGTTTTGGCTGTTCATTAAGAGTACTCACACAAAAGTTGTATTTAAAAAATAAAATTGTTTTTTCTGGTTTTATGTTTGTATATGCAAAAAAATACATGAATTTGATCAATACTTATTTAAATGATAAAATTTAGCCCCTAATACATTACAATATTGGAAATCGAGATGCCAGAATCTTGTTTAAAAAATTGAAAGCTTCTATTCTAGAATTGTTATTTATTAATTTGTTTCTTCTTTTTTAAGTGCTTTTGTCTATTTCAGTTTGGTATATTTATCATCTACGCATTTTATTTTTAAGTAAAATTTCTGGCGCTTTGTGGATACTGAAATTTTATTATTAATAAGATTGTAGCGTTATAAACGTAGTACATACTTAGGTATCATTAATCTTTTAATATTTTTTTTAATTAATTTATAATATCAGATATTTTACCAGTTACTTATTCACTTCAGCGGAATTAAATTGTGTCGAAAAGCCCATATTTTATTTTGGAATGTTACCTCAAAAATTAATGGAATTAAATCTTTGTTAATTTCACTTTTACGGTCTATTCAATACTATAAACACAAGTTTTTTCAAATACTCCTAGAGAGCGTTTTATTATTTATAATTTAATGTTAGTTTTGCAACAAACTTTATGAATATCTTTCAGATGGTCGAAAAAAAAGCCAAGAAATTTGAATCCCAAGAATTGGAATATCTGAGGTTTTACTTAAAATTTTATCTCAAAAAACCCTCGAAATTGAAGACGAATTTCAGAATTCGAGACTAAAAGAAAAATTTAATCAAAATCAAAGAAATTAAAAAAATTCAAATCTTTAAAAGAATTTAACAGTACACATAAATTTTGGTTGTTCATTAAGAGTATTCACACAAAAGTTGCATTTTTTCATATTTTTTTGGTTTTATGTTTTCAGCTTAAATTTTATTATAAATTAAAAAAAAAATTAAAAATGTTTTGGAGAAGATAAATACTTTAAACTTTAAAGTTAATAAATAGATTCTGACATTTTCAAATTATTAATAGTTAAAAAGAAAAAAAAATTATAATAGGATTAGAAATGCCACAATCTCATTTCAAAAATTGAAAGCTCTTGGTCCAGAATTGTCAAGGTTTTAAAATTTATAGATTAAGAAAATTTTTATAACACTATAATTTAATTAAAATTAAGAAAACAAAAATATATTTTTCTTCATTAACTGCCTTTGTCTATCTTAGTTTGCTATGTTTATCGACGCCGAAATTTTATGAATAACTAGCTGACCCGACAGACGTTGTCCTGTCTTAACTATGAATATTGAATTCAAATTGCTATAACAATTATTAAAAAAAATATTATTCAAAAACATAGTGTTTATTATTGTAATGTTCTATGATACACAACATTCTTCGTTTTATTCTCTGGTGCCTGTATTAATAGGTTTGTTGGTATGCACGGGAACAGGCGATATATAACTGGCCATGTGAAAAACCTGAATTTTCCAGATTAATGCCATACACACACTTAGCGACTGCCCTTGGGATTTATTTATCGACATTGCAAATGCTATCGCATTGGAAATTGTAACCGTTTAAAGTCGAATGGCATGTCGTTCGGAATCAATGGAATCCGTAGAATGAAAACGTCTTTGCTTTTGTACTTCCTTATCAAAACTGTGACTTTGATGACGTTGCTTAGTAATTTTTTCATTGAAAGTCGGGTGTCGTTTCAAAGACGTGGCTGGTTTATATTTCGCAACATAATTATTACGGATCCGATTTTTAATTGCAGATTATGAAGTGGTAATCCGAGCAATTCCAGCGAATTTAAGAACTCCGTTAGATAGTTGACATCATCATCTTGGTTAGTGACGGAATCAATCGATTTGTATGTCATCAATTTGCCAGTTATCTTATTTTGCATTTGAAAATTCATTTCGTTGACATCAACGTTTTTTGCAGCCAATATAACTCGTTCGCTCAATCAAACATGATTATTGTAATTTAGAGCAATGTTTGGGAAAACCTTATCAATGAGTTTCGGTCTTTGATTTAGTAAAGTGACAAAAATTGGTAATGTAATGTATTCATATGATAAGTCAACAGGTATTTTGCCACTACCTATAGCGAGCAATTGTTTGGGAAAAACTTTTGCAGTTTGGTCGTTCTGCAATTTGATTCTCATCTTCATATTTAATTTCAGCGTTTTAAAGTATTTTCATAAAATGGACGACTTTAAACATGGGTCAATTTGGTCGGTTGGCGTTGACTGTGGTATTACTGGTAATGTTTGGCGTACATCACCTGCCAATAAAATTATTGCATCGCCGGTTTTGGTTCTTTCGTAAATCTTGCAACGTCCTGTCTAATGCTTTTAAAGATTTTTTGTGTGCCATCGTGCATTCATCCCAAACTATTAATTTGCTTTGCTGCAATACTTTGGCCATCGCAGAATTTCTCGAAAGGTTGCAAGTTGGAGTTTCATTTATTTGCATGTTCAACGGCAACTTGAGTGCGACATGAGCTGTTTGACCGTTTTTTGACAACGTAGTGCAATACCTGACGAAGCAAGTGCAGGTACGATACCATTTTGCGATCTAATCGTTGCCAAAATTAATGATATCAAAAACCTTCTTCCAGTTCTACCAAGAGCATCTAAAAAAAATTCGCCAGTTTCATCGTTTACTACTTTCATAATTGTAGGCATATATTTGTTGCTTGTTTAAAATGGGAACGTTTCTTAGAATGGTTTCTTTTATTGGGTTTCACGTCTCAATTCTTGATTAAATGCGCCGTGCATTGGTCGATTATGCGTTGTCATTCCTAATTGTATTAATCTTTTATTGGTAATCATTAAACACATGTCTTCAATTAAACTTAAAACTTCATCGTGAATTTCTTTGTTAATTTGCAAATTTGGATTTGATGTTCTAAGTCGCTTCTGATGTAATATATCTTTGACCATATGATCTTTATATTTGTTCCATAAATCTATCGGTTTTGATGGGAAGCATATAGACAAAATTATGAAAAACAATGTTTGTATTTGTTAGCATTTGAGGAAATTACAGCGTCTTCGAGAGTGTAGTTCCAATAAGTGTCATTCTCTAACAATTCCAAACGTTGACAGGCTTCTCTGTATGTGCCGCATAATACACCATTAACAGTTCGCAGATGTTGGAATGATGTAAGGTCACGAACATTGACTAATAGTAAACGCAAATAAAAACACTTGTTTTGGCTGGGCTGGACTGTGTAAAGACGTCCTAGTGCATCTGTGGAAAATACTTGCCGGTAACCTGGAACTGGCTGTTCTTGATTCAGTCGTTGAAATTTTTTTGACAATTGATTTCAAGTATAACATCTTGGCATTTCGAAATAAAGCAGTGTTCTGGCAAAGTCATCATTCTGACACATTTCAAAGAAGCTGGTCAATGTTGTCGATGGCGGCTTGTCAACCCGTTGTAATACGTTTTCTGTTGTGTACGGCCAAGCGAACAACAGTATGTATAGGAAATGAAAACATACGCCACATCGCCTCGTTACTATTAACATAGCGGCCTATTTGAAAATAAGTGATCTCAACGTTTGAATTTTCAGTAGCAACTCCAAACACAGCTATGTCACTACCTATGTTTACGTACTTGCAGATATATTTTATAGATTTTACTGGATGGCAAAATTCGACATTTATGTGTGCTTTAAATATCTTGGAGAGTAACGGCAAAAACGGAACAACCCAACGATTATCAACTTTAATGTTCTGCTGATTCACTTTGACTATTGTTGACCTTCCATTGTCATCAGTAGATCGCCGACGATAAAGTGGATAACCATCATTTTCACTAATAGTTTCTGTTACTAATTGTCTTGGAAAGCGTTTTGAACATTTTCAACCATACACGGAGAAATATTATTTAATATTCCACAGGGACCATGAATCATATTTTTTGTAACAATGGATCTTCATCATTATCTGGAATTTTCGCAGATATCACATTATCGATTTCATTCGGTCTTATCCTCTCTACCAACCAAATGAGGATGTGTGCATGTGGCAATCTGCGTTTCTGCCACTCGATTGAATACATCCAACAATGCGTTTCGTCAAACACGTGATGTTAAAAATGAAATTAGTGATTTTAATTTTAATTTTTAATTTTCTTTTGAACACTCTTGCGGTAATGTCGTAGCGATCAATGGGCGATTGACCAAAAAACAATTCTTGTCGAATTACTGTCTATGGTGGATTGCATGTAAACGTTATAAACAAATCTGGTGTGCTATAATGACGGACATACGACATAGCATCTTGGACGTATTCATGCATATGTCGCAGACTTCCGACGTATGTTGCTGGGAGAGTAGTTGTTGTTCTGCTTAAATTCTGTGCATTTCCGTCAGCATTGATGGCATTCCGAAGATGAATGTATACCTCAGAACGGAGTTTTGCTTTGTTCAACCTGATAAATTGCAATTGATCAGTTTCAACTTTTACGTACATATTGTTGACGTTTTGCAGGCGTCTTATCGGCCTTGATCACTATTTTGTGGTTATCAGATGGCATGCGTTCTAATCCAGTCTTGAATAATGCAACCAATTCGTTGTGTTGATGGAAAAACATTTGGAGTTGTTCCACAATTGGTCTTTTCACCGATTAATTGTGTGCATAACGCTGATCGACTTGTCTTGCTGGATTGCCCATAAAATAAATTTGCAAAAATTTATATTTACTATCCGGCGTTGGCAATAAGGAACCTGTTAAATGATATATTTGTCCCTGAATCTGCAATGGTAAACAGACAATAAATGTTTGTAATATAAGATATTGTATAGCAAATTGTTTGTACCACTATGTGGCTTTCAAAATACTTTGTCAGCACTGCCATTTCACCATCATCTTTTTAAACATACTTACTTCTGGCTGTTTTTGGCCATTCACCTAGCTACAAACCTACTTTACGCTATTTCAATTGATACACGATTTCAATTGAAGGTTACTAACGAATTTTGCATCAGGCACGTGGTAGTAAAAATTTATTGTTTTTCAATATACTTGCCTTGAAGGTTGGCATAAAATTTTCTTGCATAACTTTTGTTGCACCAAATGACGTCATTTGAAAGCAGTTATTGTATTGCTGTATATGAGTCAAAAAATGTATAGAATCTGCCCCGTTTTCAAAAAGCAATGAATGCAGAGGCTCTGGTAGCAGTACTAATGACGTCAATTTGACTTTATCGCTCGCGCAACACAATCCAGGGGTTTTATTTTTAAATTTAAATGCTTTACAATATATACACACAACGTTAATTGATCCAATAGCAACGATTTGCTGTGAACTGTAATCGATTTCCACGTGATAATTAAATGCAGCTCGATAAGGGTTAGAAGCAACATTTCTATGCTGTTGATTTCGATCGATTCCGTTCAACTTCATTCCGCGTTTCGCGTTGCTCGTCAGTTTGACGTGCTCTTGTATGTCTTTGACTTGTAGCATTGCGAGTTCTGCGACTTATGTTTGTACGTCTAACATTTTTAAAAACAAAAATTCTACTAAAATAAAAAATATTCTATTGTATTTTTTTTTATATCAAGTCAATCAGAACAGTCTATTAAAACCTACCAAAATCTCTATATTAAATTGAACTTTCAATAGAGTGTGATTGCGCTTACCTTACCGTTATGAATAAACACTTCTCAAAAACTCACTGTATAATTAAAATAAAATTAGACGAAATGATAAATTAATTATTTATCAACCGATCCATCTGTGGTAAACGATATTTGCAGTGCGTATTCTGTAAATCGCTGTCAGTTATTTTACACAACTGACAGTTATATAAAATTAATATTGTCGTTAAGTTTTCTTGAATTTTCTAATGTTTCGCGCAACTTTCTTAATTTTTTCTTTCATAAGAACCTTCTCTTGATAATAATAAACACAACAAAAAAAGAATTAGCGAAATTGTTCCATCCGTTCACGCGTGATGCGATGATCAAGGCAAATAGAGATTCATTTTTATATAGTATATAGATAATATTGTAGTGTTATCAACGTAGTACATATTTACGTATCATTAATCGTTTAATATTTTTTTTTAGAAACATCAAATATTTTAACAGTTACTTTTTTACTTCAGCGGAATTAAATTGTGTCAATAAGTCAATATTTTATTTTGGAATTTTACCTCAAACATTAATGTCTTAAAAATCTCTTTTTTAATTACACCTTTATGATTTGAAATTATATACGTTATATTGTCTATTCAATACTACAATTTTTTTTTATTATTTATAATTTATTGTTAATTTTGCAAAATACTTTATGAACATATTTCCGATGGTAAAGTAAAAAAGTGCTTAGAAATTAGAATCTCAGAAATTGTAATATCAGGATTCTGAGATCTTATATAAATTTTAGCTACAAAAACCTCAAAATTGCAAACTAATTTCAGCATTGTCGGACGTTGAAACTATAATTTAATTAAAACTAAGAAAATAATAGTAATTCAAATATATGATTTTCATTTTTTATTAAGAGTATTCACACAAAACTGAATTTTTTCAATAATCTTGTTTTTTTTTTGCTTTTACGTTTGTAGATGAAAAAAAAATGTTTGTAATATATGATCTAAATCAATTTGATAAATAAATTTGAGTAGTAAAATAGCCTAGCTAAATTTTAGCCTGTTTTCTCTAATAAATGTCTAATACCTAGTGGTGTCAATAAACGTATGTACGCTAAATGGCTAAACAAACTATAATTTGTTTCATGTTTTCAATACTCAAGTTTCATAGCTTCAACTTTATTTTAAACGTGTCGCAATTTGACTCTTTTTATGTTTTCAAAAAGATAAATATAACTAGAACTTTTAAATAGATTTTGGCATTTTCAGATAAGTGTTCGGTGCGTTTATCATCTGTTTTTGTTTTTTGGTTTTATGTTTCTATATGAAAAAAGTATTTGTAATATATTTTTTTGAACATTTACATCAACTTGATAGATGCTGATTTGAGTGGTAAAATAGTCTAGCTAAAATTTCGCTTATTTTCCTAATAAATGTACAGTAAGTGTCAATAAATTTATGTACCTTAAACAAATTATTTTTTTTATGTTTTTAATACTCTAATTCAGAGGTTCTTAAACTTTTTTGTGTCGTAGACCCCTTGCCATGTTTTTCGGTTTTGGGTAGACTTACTTACCTGATATTGATTTTTTGTAAATTTCTAACTGTAGTGAAGTTTAGTGTTAAAAAGTTAAAGTAAAAACATATGTTAAGTTTTATACATTTTTTAATTGAATTTAAATTGAAACTACTCAAAATAAAATTTTGTATCTGTTATATAAAATATACCTAACATAAAATAAACATAAAATAAACTAAGCAATAAGTAAATGTTTTTAGTGAGAAGGATGAACCTGATGCTTTAATAATAAATTATCAACATTTGGCGTCAATTTTGTAAGGTTTAATCTTACATTTCCTCGGCTAATAATGTCCAGTCTGTTTTTTTTTCGTTAGGAGATTGGTAACAGCGTTGAACTCCCTTTCCACTAGGTATGACGATGGAAAGGAAAATATACATTTCCTTGCTATATTCCATAATACAGGATAAGTAACGGGTATGTTGTTTTGCAGGCAGAATTGCTGATATCCGTTTTTAAACTGATCCTTAAGTTCTTCGTTTATACTTAGTTCAGTCAGTTCCTTTTGTATTACGACATTCGTTTCTTCTATGCCACCATATGGGTTATCCACGGTGGTATTACCATAGTCAAAACATCCTCAAACCTAGTTTCAAAATCTGAATAGAGGGCATTTAAATGTTGAACGTAGGTTGAAACGTCGTTTTCCTGGCAGTTTGTCTGTGACAAATTGGGGAACTGGGAAAATTTGCTTCATTAGTTTAACTCTGGCAAGAAACGTTGATAAGATGGACTTTGTTTTAATCAAATTTAGACTGTCGCCTTGTAACTGAAAATTAACCATATTAAATTTTGTAAACAAATTTGTTAAATAGGTTATGTCTGTTTTCCACTTCATTAAATTGTCTTTTAAAATGTTATCTTTAGTATCCAGAAATTCTAAAATAATCTCAAAAAATGCAAAACATCTTGTCAAACATAAGCCTTTCGACAGCCAGCTACTTCAGAGTGAAGGAGTAATTGATGAAAGTGTTCCTCATTTTCTTCACACAACTGCGCAAATAACCGCGTATTCAACGCATTGCTTCGGATTCGGTTTACTGCATCAATGACTAATTGAAGAGATTCGTGCAATCTAACACTCAAATTTTTAGCAACTAAATATTGTCGATGGATGACGCAATGTATTGCTAACACCCCTGACACATTTTATTTTAAATAGCTTATAAATCTACGACAACGTCCAACTATAGCAGGTGCTCCATCTGTAGCGACTGATATTATATTTGATAAAGGGATTGCTTTTTCAATGAAGTAATCCTTCAAAACATGAAAATATTGATTTACCTTTAGTATCGGTTGTCAAAGTTCTTGCGAAGAGCAGTTCTTCGTAGATTTCTTGATTCATAATAAAACGAATATGCTAATAATAATGCTGCATTACCAGGTGATGTTGACTCGTCCGGTTGTATAGAGAAATGGGTCGTTTGCAAATAATTACACAAGAAGCTTTCAATATCAGAACTCATTTCATCAATACGTCTTTCAACAGTATTGTTGCTTAAGGGAATTCTTTTAATGATATTAGATGCAGGTTTGTGTAAAACAGTTTTTAAAACCTCTTCAACGGCTAGCTTAACTTCTCTCCGATGGTATGCGGTTTTCCGGATTTTGCTATAAGTAGCGAGATACTGTAAGACGCCCGCAAACCATCCTCGTTTCTTTGTAACGTCGAAGCGAACATTCTGTCTAGCCTGGGTCTCTTCTGAAGTTTATCTTTGAATGTTTGAAAGTATTTTAAATCTTTATCTGTTTTATCAGGGTGACATCTTCTCAGATAATCCTGCAGCTTAGATGGTTTCATAGCGTCATTGCCCAAAACTTTGTTGCATAAACGGCACATAGGCAATTGTTTGTCCGACAATGATGGAATGAAGCCAAGTTTCAAATAATCAACACTGTACTGTCTACATTTCTTTTTAGTTTCGGACATGGCATCAGTGATCTGTGAGCAAAATTAATCTATTTAAATAAGACATAAAGCCCAGCAGCTGTATATTAAAAAATCAAAGTCAAATTTAAATCGTATGGTCTTAGATTTTATGGCAGGCATTGGCGTACAGCCATTATAAATAAATGTAGGAAGAGGAATGTTATGAATGTTACTTAAGGTTTTGATATGAGTTAATAAAATATTATACAACGAATAATAATAACAAATTGTTATGCCATTTATCTCTACGTACATTCGACTGTTATGTGTAAAAATTCACTGGTTCCACTTAAGCAATAATACAAAATTTTAATTTTAATATAGAGAAGTATGTACAGTGCAATATCCATAATCCGATCTTCCGTAATTCGAACATTCCAGTAATCCGAACTGACCCACATTGTAACGACCTATAGACAAAAGTTCAATTTTTTTGTGATGTTATTTGGTAAGATATATGTATTTATAAAAGAAAAATAAATGCCTAGCAAGGTCATTAATAAATAAATATTGACACACATACATATTTATTTATGTAACCGGCAAAAATATGTAGTTTAATTCCAAAATATATTTTTTTAAATAGGTTTCGTATATGTAAACATTTAAATTCTATGGAAAAAAACAAACAAATGAGAGTGTGCATTAGAAATTCTTCAAAAAACACGCAGCTGTACAGTTGCGGATTTCTTATTTTCTTAATTTATCTTTCAAAGTGGTGACATATTGTATGTTAATAATAAAATACATACATAATATGAATGTACAGTTGTCTTTTTTTAAATTTTTCCGAAAAAATTCCATAATGCGAACATCTCCTTGCAGCAATTAGTTCGGGTTACGGATATTGCACTGTAATTATAATAACGATTGCTAAAACTTTGAAAAAGAAACTATTGAGGAGTATTTGTGTAATTTTGGATGATTTGAATATTAAACTACTAATAACTGAAGTCATAATTGGCGTTATTTATCTATCTTTGCTAACTACGAGTACAAAACTAAAATTTAATAAAAAATAATGTACTTACTTTTCTCCGGGACTCTTAAACAAAATAACACTGATTCACTATAATTTGTGTGATAAACTACCAGTGTATATTTTTTTAAATATTTTCTTAGCACTTTCCTTTTCAAGATTCAGGAAACGAATAAACGTATTTGTCTCACATTCGTATTTATAGAGTGACGAATTGAACAAGACAGTGCAAGTTCGCGAAGCTCTGAGACTGCGCGTATGCTTGTAACAAGATGATACTGGTATATCAGTATGTGCATGTTTTTACAAGTTCAAAATGTATTGCGACCACAAAGCGAATGCCTACATTCTACAACTTACACAATATATTATATAATAAATTTACTTCATAGGTACTTTTATAAATAATGTATATGTCTTTATATTATAAATTAGTATAATGTAAGTAAATAGGTACTATCAGTGTATGTTGAGATCCACTATCGTGGACCCCCATTTTTATTTCATAGACCCCTAATTTTTTTTTTCCGTTGACATAGACCCTTTGCAGGTTGTCATAGACCCCTGGGGGTCGATATAGACCACTTTGGGAATAACTGCTCTAATTTAACAGCTTGAATTTTATTTTAAACTTGTTGCAATTTGACTTTTTCTGTATTTTCCAAAAGATAAATATGTATGAATTTGTTCAAATAGTTTCAATCAAAATCAAAAATTTTATTAATTACATTTTTTATTCAGCGGAATTAAATTGTGTAAGAAATTCAATATTTTGTTTTGGAATTTTACCTCAAAGATTAATGAAATTAAATCTTAAAAACCTCTTCGTTATTTACACTCCTACGATTTGAAATTATTTACATTATATCGTTTATTTACAATCTACACTTCGAATACTCTTATTATTTATAATTTAATGTTAATTTTGTAACAAACTTTATAAATATATTTACGATGGTAGAAAAACTGAGAATTTTGGGAATTGTAATAACAGAATTCTGAAATCTCGTTTCAATTTTAGCTCTAAAAATTTCGAAATTAAAAACTAATTTCAGGATTGTCGGGAGTTGAAAAAATAATTAAATTAAAACTGAGAAATTAAAAATAATTTAAATCTTTAATTTAAGAGTACGCCTAAATTTTGGTTGTTTATGAAGAGTATTCACACAAAAGTTGTATTTTTTCAAATATTTTTAAAACAAAATTTTTTTATCAAAACAATTATAAAATTGACTTTTAGTTTTAGAAAAACATAGCAAGTGTGAACATGAATTGACAACTTAGATTCCATTAAAAAAGCCTATGAGAAAAAAAAAATATATATAGAATTTATTGTTTCTGTCAATTAAAATTTTTGTGAAAGTAAAAACTTCTGAAAGCGTTTAAATAAAGTACGTATTTCAGTCTTTTCCTATTTTTGCGGCTTTTGCTAGAAACAAACCTGATTTAAAAATTATTAAAGGGAATAGAATGCACGAGGAAATGTCTTCTTGAATCGGAGATAAAATCGCAAATTGTCATTATCGATTTTGCAATTTTTTGTTTAGAAATAATTTTTTTCATTACCTTATATACAGTTTTATTATATCACATAGTGCATTTATTCATTAATTATAACTCGATTTAGCTTATTTTTGTTTTGTTAATAGTTTATTTTGGTTAAAATTTTGTAATGTTTTTAAAAATTTACTTTACTGATCAAAACGTTTTGTTAACATAATTAAATTTCTAGTGTTCTATAGTACAAACTGTTGACATCTTACACTTTTTTGTTTAAACTTAAAAAAAAGCATTATTCATTAGTTTTATGGAATTTACATTTAAATGCAATTAAATACATGTAATCTGTAATAGAATAAAAAGACTTATTTTAAAGAAAAATTACCAATTGTAAACAATCTTTAAAATTGTTTAAAATTAATACCTGTTTCAGTAGAGAATTAAAAACAAGAAATTTTAGCAAATACAGAAATTATGGATTTAAAAATAAATTTATAAATTATTGCATAATTAAGGATGATAATAAGTCAATGGTTGTTTTAAATGTAATACAGCCATAGTCATTGGAAATGTCCCTAAAATAAACGTTACCGCATTTTCAGTCACATTCTAATAGTATTACCAGTATTTATACTTGTAAATATACCTTGAGGTTATCTTCTTTTGTCTTGTAAATAAAAAAGGGATTACCATTACTAAATTTTACATGTATTTCTCAAACCATAAGAAAATAGTATTACTTTTATGACCGTATTTATATTTTTATGCGAATAAAAAAACACACATTTCTTTCTATAATTTTAGATACATACTTATTGATAGCAAAATTTTGAACGTATAAAATTAAGGTAAATTGTAAATATTAATCTAATTACTAATTTTATAAAAACAATTTTACATAGGTACTATTAATATTTCGCTGTATGTGCAAAATTATTTATAAATAAAGTGACTTTTATACTTTAATTTCGTTTAAATATAAATGATACTATCAAACAGAATTTTCCGGTGTAAGAATAAATATTTGTGCCAATATAATGTAATTTATTTAAATTTTCGTTCACATAATCACATTCTTTTTTTTTTGTTTAAGCGGTTAAATACTTCACTTATTAATGAGTACCATAATTACGTTTTCGTATTTATTGATATTATTTTTATTTTAATAACAATTATTTAGATTTTACTCACTTTTGCGTTAATAAAATGTTAATAAATAAGCATACGTTTATAATTACAGTTCATGCTGTAGTTTATTTTAATAATATAATTAAACAAAAACACATATTATCATATAAAAAACAATAACAATACAAAAGTTGTATAGAAATAATTAATACTTTGTGTAATAACCATTTTTTTGTATGCATGCTTCTAATCTAGACTGCATAGAGTTTACTAAATTTTCACACAACTGTGATCCCTGAAAACGTTCCCAAACTAATTGTGAATGTTGGATAATATTTTCAGGTGTTCTAAATTGAATAGCACAATCCCAGTTTCTGATCATTGCACCCCACATGTTTTAAATTGGGTTCAAATCTGGTGATCTCGCTGGCCATTCAATTATTTCAACTTTGTTTTGATCTTCAATCCAGTCCTTAACAATTCGTGCTGTATGAATAGGAGAATTATCCTGGGCTACTTGAATAATTTCCAGCTCATCTTGTGGAAATATTCTTCTCACAGAAGGTATCAAGATATTATCTAAAATATTCAGGTATTGCTCTGAAGTAAATTGAGGTGGTGTCACTTGAACTAACTTTCTTGGACCCGCTTGAGATATCCACTCCCACACTCCAGTTGTCACTCTACCACTTTGTAATAGCGAAGGCTTCCACGGCCGGAATCTATACTAACATTAGAATGTCTTCCGGGTTTGGACCGTGTCATAGTTGCAACCGAAGCTGCCAACGTTTCGCCCACTTTCGTAAGGGGCTTCATCAGGGCGTGACATAAATCGCAAAACTCAAACAAGCAATCGAAATCTAACTAAGAACTTCTCAAAAGTTAGGTTATCCACTTGTAAAACAAGCCATAACCTAAACTATGAAAAGGTAAGAAAGAAAACGATAACCTGAAAAAGCAAACGAAAATCTAACAAAGAACCACTACCGAGTTAGGTAATCAACTTGTGAACCAAGCCAGATTCTAAACTAGGTAGAAGTGACTTAAGAAGAAATAGTCTCCGTATTTAAAGGAACAGGATCGTCACGGATGATTAAGCTCGACCCTGATTGGGTTACGGTTGCTAGGGGGCGTGTTTTTGTTAAATGACTAATAACCGGGAACCAAAGAGCGGATAGTTCGAAACCATGATCGCGATCGAAGTTAGTGGCGTGGTTGATGATTTCTATGCTTTCTCGGAATTTCCTGTTGAAAAGAATGGAGATTTGGCAATCAACGAAACATTATCAAAATCTATCTTGTGACCTGTAGTAAAATGATGTTCAGCGACCGCAGACTTAGAAGTATACCTTTTCCTTATACAACGATCATGTTCTGAAATGCGAGTAATGACGGAACGACCGGTTTCACCAATGTAGACTAAACCACAAGAACAGGGAATTTGGTATACACCTTGAGATGAAAGTGTAGGAAATTTGTCTTTGGGCGAAGGAAGAATCTGAGAGATTTTGCCTGTCGAGTTGAATATGGGTTTAATACCATTCTTACGAAGGAGTTTCCCTATTTGATCTGTAACCTTGTGAATGTAGGGTAAAAAGGCCAATTTTGGGTTGGATTCGGGAGTAGAAATGTCCTTAGGTAATCGAGTACGTGGATGTAAACGACGATTAATAACTCTATGAATATCTCGCTTGACATAACCATTGTTCACTAAGGTTCTAGTAAGATGACGGAGTTCTGAGTCTAGATTCTCAGGTTGACAAATAGAAAAGGCACGATAGACCAAAGATTCAATGACAGAACGTTTCTGTGCAGGATGATGATGAGACGAAGCATGAAGGTATCTGTCCGTATGGGTGGGTTTGCGATAAACAGAATGGCCTAGAAGTCCGTCGGGCTTACAAGTCACAAGAACGTCAAGAAATGGAAGAGAACCATTACTTTCGATTTCCATAGTAAATTTGATATCTAAGTGTTGATTGTTAAGATGATCAAGAAACTTAGACAATTCAAGATGACCATGAGACCAAACAATAAACGTGTCGTCAACATATCTAAACCACACTTTAGGTTTTAATATTGATGATTCCAAAGCAACCGTTTCAAAGGATTCCATAAAAATGTTAGCTACAACAGGTGATAGAGGAGAACCCATAGCAGCACCAGAAACTTGTTCGTAAAACTTATTATCAAATTGGAAGTAAGTAGAGGATAGACACTTTTCAATAAGAGGAACCAAACTCAAGTCCTTGCCATGTTGAGACAGAATCTGTTTGATGATAATAAGCGAATCCTTAATAGGAATTTTAGTAAAAAGTGAAGTAACATCAAAGCTCACGAGAAGATCTTGGGGTTCAAGTTTTATAGTTTCTAGACGTTGAATAAAATGCTGAGAGTTGAGAATGTGAGAAGAGGTTTCACCTGTAAACTCGTAAAGAATGTTGGACAAGAACTTGGCTAGCTTGTAAGTAGGAGATTGGATAGTACTCACGATAGGTCGAAAAGGAATACCTTGTTTGTGAATTTTGGGAAGTCCGTATAGACGAGGTGGTTTAGAATCTGATGGGGTAAGTCGACGTTTAGTTTCAGGAGGTAGATTGGAAGATTTGATGATTTGGCTAACCTCGCGTTCAATCCTCGAAGTTGGGTTATGGGATAGAAGAGCGTAAGTTTCCTCAGACAAAATAGAATTGATTTTCGTAACATAATCAATTTGGTTCAAAACTACAGTGGCGTTGCTCTTGTCGGCTGGAAGAACAATAATATCAGGGTTCTTACGAAGACTTTTTAGAGCTGACTCTTCCGACTTAGAAATGTTGATTTAGGAATTTTAGATGATTCAAGGATTTTGCCAGTGTTAATACGAATGGGATCTGAGATGTGGCGAGGAAGATGTCTTATAGAAGACTCAACAGCACATAGAATATCTTCTTTAGGAATACGTTTAGGAGCAACCGCAAAATTCAAACCCTTAGAGAGCACCGATTCCTGTTCTGAAGTGAGAACCAAACTAGATAAATTGACAACCGTCTTTACTGAGTTAGTAGTAGAAGAAACTTTACGATTCTTGGATTCCAATAATTGAAACTTTTTGAGATGACCTTCAGTGGTTAGTCGTAGAGTGGTATCAGACTGCTGGTAAGTAATGTTGTCAAAGAATTCCCAATCATCCGGGGATAGAGTGTTGGCCAACTCAAGATGAAGATAAAAGAGTTGTTTCGAAATGGTGTCTAACTCTCGCCTAGTTTGCTTAATCCGTTCGCGTATCAACGCTAGACTAGCACGGTGTAGGATGTTTTTAGAAGAACGTGTCTGAATGTGGAACTTAAGATTCTAAACCACCTCGTCTATACGGACTTCCCAAAATTCACAAACAAGGTATTCCTTTTCGACCTATCGTGAGTACTATCCAATCTCCTACTTACAAGCTAGCCAAGTTCTTGTCCAACATTCTTTACGAGTTTACAGGTGAAACCTCTTCTCACATCCTCAACTCTCAGCATTTTATTCAACGTCTAGAAACTATAAAACTTGAACCCCAAGATCTTCTCGTGAGCTTTGATGTTACTTCACTTTTTACTAAAGTTCCTATTAAGGATTCGCTTATTATCATCAAACAGATTCTGTCTCAACATGGCAAGGACTTGAGTTTGGTTCCTCTTATTGAAAAGTGTCTATCCTCTACTTACTTCCAATTTGATAATAAGTTTTACGAACAAGTTTCTGGTGCTGCTATGGGTTCTCCTCTATCACCTGTTGTAGCTAACATTTTTATGGAATCTTTTGAAACGGTTGCTTTGGAATCATCAATATTAAAACCTAAAGTGTGGTTTAGATATGTTGACGACACGTTTATTGTTTGGTCTCATGGTCATCTTGAATTGTCTAAGTTTCTTGATCATCTTAACAATCAACACTTAGATATCAAATTTACTATGGAAATCGAAAGTAATGGTTCTCTTCCATTTCTTGACGTTTTTGTGACTCCTAAGCCCGACGGACTTCTAGGCCATTCTGTTTATCGCAAACCCACCCATACGGACAGATACCTTCATGCTTCGTCTCATCATCATCCTGCACAGAAACGTTCTGTCATTGAATCTTTGGTCTATCGTGCCTTTTCTATTTGTCAACCTGAGAATCTAGACTCAGAACTCCGTCATCTTACTAGAACCTTAGTGAACAATGGTTATGTCAAGCGAGATATTCATAGAGTTATTAATCGTCGTTTACATCCACGTACTCGATTACCTAAGGACATTTCTACTCCCGAATCCAACCCGAAATTGGCCTTTTTACCCTACATTCACAAGGTTACAGATCAAATAGGGAAACTCCTTCGTAAGAATGGTATTAAACCCATATTCAACTCGACAGGCAAAATCTCTCAGATTCTTCCTTCTCCCAAAGACAAATTTCCTACACTTTCATCTCAAGGTGTATACCAAATTCCCTGTTCTTGTGGTTTAGTCTACATTGGTGAAACCGGTCGTTCCGTCATTACTCGCATTTCAGAACATGATCGTTGTATAAGGAAAAGGTATACTTCCAAGTCTGCGGTCGCTGAACATCATTTTACTACAGGTCACAAGATAGATTTTGATAATGTTTCGTTGATTGCCAAATCTCCATTCTTTTTCAACAGGAAATTCCGAGAAAGCATAGAAATCATCAAACACCCCAATAACTTCAATCGCGATCATGGTTTCGAACTATCCCCTCTTTGGTTCCCGGTTATTAGACATTTAACAAAAACACGCCCCCTAGCAACCGTAACCCAATCAGGGTCGAGCTTAATCATCCGTGACGATCCTGTTCCTTTAAATACGGAGACTATTTCTTCTTAAGTCACTTCTACCTAGTTTAGAATCTGGCTTGGTTCACAAGTTGATTACCTAACTCGGTAGTGGTTCTTTGTTAGAATTTCGTTTGCTTTTTCAGGTTATCGTTTTCTTTCTTACCTTTTCATAGTTTAGGTTATGGCTTGTTTTACAAGTGGATAACCTAACTTTTGAGAAGTTCTTAGTTAGATTTCGATTGCTTGTTTGAGTTTTGCGATTTATGTCACGCCCTGATGAAGCCCCTTACGAAAGTGGGCGAAACGTTGGCAGCTTCGGTTGCAACTATGACACGGTCCAAACCCGGAAGACATTCTAATGTTAGTATACTCTACCACTTTGCTTATTGGGCAAAACATGTTCTATATTGTAACGAGTGTTTCGTGGTCTCCATACTGTAGTTGGACATTGATCAGTGCTAGAAAATACTTTTTCTGTAAAGATAACAGTACTCTAATCCAAATTTAAATATTGGCGACAAAAGTGCAACCGAGCTGCAGCATGACGCTCTGTAATGTTAGGTTTACTTGCCGGTTTTCTACAATGTAAATTTTATTCGTGTAAACGTCTCTGAATGGTGGAAACAGAACAATTAATATCCCCCTTTCTTTTATTTTTTGGCAAGTTGTAAAAGGATTTTGTAATGTATAGCCGAGTATGTCCGCATCTTCTTACCGAGCAGTAATTCTAGGCTTAGGTGGTCTGTTGCTTACAAATGACTTATTACCAACTTCCTGACCTTTTGTAATTCATCGCCGGATTTGTTTAATCTACAAATTGTTAAATTCTTAGTATTAGATTACATTTATCATTAGTACTATATTAAAAGCCATTATACATTATATATGTATTTAAAAATTTGACGTCAATTTAATAGATTTCAATATCTTATAAAATAGTATTGTTGGTGATCATATTTAATACATGCTGACTGTGTTGCAATGCAACGTAAAGAAAATATACTTTAGAAAAATGGTTACCGATAAGTCAACATGTTGTGATATTGTTCGAGGTGACATTCCTGCTTGTGCCATCCCAACAATACTTCCGTTTAATTCTAAGGTAGAATCCATTTGTCTTAATCTTCGAGGCATATTCACAAAATATTATAATCACGTAAACAATGATGTTACCACTAGGAACTCCCAATTTATATTACAATTTTGTAAAGGAAAAATTTATATTTATACGACAAAAGGTCATAACCTAATGATATATTTACAAAAGGTAATTATGAAACTTATTAATAAGTGAGGTATATATTAATCCGCTTAATCCTCAGATGCATATCCGGTAGAATTGTTTATTAATTTGCACAAAAACATAAAAGCAGTTGTGGTTTCATAAAACGCTTGTTTTAGAGTAATATTTAAGTCTTCTCGTATGATTTTAAGAAACACATATACCATTTAATAATAGTAATCACCTTTTTGTATTTATACGACAAACAAAAAGCCATAACCTCAAGGTATATTTATAGATGTCAATACGATCAATACTATTAAATGTTTTTAAAAAAAGCATTACCGCACTTTCATTGACAACACATCATTAATAAATGAGGTATTTGTTAATCCGCTTAACTCTAGGATGCATATCCGGTACAATACCCACTTTTACATAAACCTGACCAAAATTCAAATTAAGAAATAAAAAAATAAACAGTTATTTTATAACAAAAAACAAGTACCGTTGTTACTTATTAATTATTATATAAGAAAAGTTGTTTATAAATTATAGTAACAAACGCTGCATATTCTTATAACCAAACATTACTCCGGGTCTGATAAGCCAGGTTTATACATCCTACATACAAAAATAATGTGACTATCAGAACACACATTTTAATAAATTACATTAATAGTTAAAATTTAGACGTAACAAATACTTTTTAAATAATTTTGCAAATATAATTTCGGCATTTTTATTCAAAACATTTATTACCTAAAAATTTGACGATATAGTAAGTCCTATGTTTATTAAAAATATGTTAATAAGTTGTTATTCAAAATTAGAAAAGTTTGTTTTTTAATTGGCACAAAAAATATAAAGAAAATTTTGGTTTTATAAAACGTTTATTTGAGAGGAATATTTAAAAGCCTTTTCGTATGATTTGAGAAATACATACAAAATTAAGTAATGGTAATCACCTTTTTGTATTTATATGACAAAGAAAAAACCATAACCTTAGGATATATTTACAGGTATAAATACGATTAATACTATTAGAATCTGACTAAACGTGCGGTATTGCTCATTCTAGGGACATTTCCAATGACAGTGGCTACGTTATTATACAGTGCTTCTCGAAAGTAATGGATACATTCACCAAATTGTTTAGTTACGTAATGGGCGAAAAAAGCTCTAGAGCGGTAAAATGAAAAGTAGAAATGCACATAAAGCTAAAGGTTTAAAGTCAATTACTATTTTAGAACGAGCATTGGACTTGAAATTCAGTTAAAATTGGAAAAACACGATGATAAAGTTAATGAGAAATTTGACAGATTTAGTAATAAATAAAGTATCAACATTATATTTTTGGTTACTATACTAAAAAACAAATATTGACTTTTGCGATGTTGGCAGCACAAAAAATATGTTTCTTACATATAAATTTTGAGAGTATTTTAATCTTTGTTTGTTAAGACAATTTTGGTATTAAGAATGTAATACAAAAAACTCACTTATATTACAAATTCAGGCGATTTTAAATATGAGAATCCTAAACCTTGTCTGTTTTCAAATTTTACTATATTTGATTATTAAATGCGCATATTACAATTTAAAAATTTAAAAGTGAAACACGATTTTTTTTTAAACGCGTTTTTCAACAATTTTATGGAATTTATACATTACTTGTAAAAAGCACTGTATTATGACGTACATTTATAACATCCATGGACTTAGAATTATTTTTAATTTTATAATAATTTATAAATTTATTTTGAAATCCATCATTTCTGTTTTTCTTAAATTTTTTTTGTTCTGAATTCTCCACTAAAAGTGGTACTAATTTTAAACGATTTTAGAGATTGCTTGACAGTTTGTAATTAAATTTTTTTTTAGTATTTTAATTTTTCTTAAATTAGAGCCTTTTTTTGTTTAAACAATTTTTTAAGAATATTTTTAATGATATACTTACATAACGTTAACAGATTATTTTAATCATTTTATTAATAAAATAAAAACATAAAATAAAACAAAAAAGCATGATAAAAATTATTTTTAAACAAAAAGCTTACGCTTGACGTTAATAATTGCAAAATCGATGATGACAATCTGCGATTTCATCTCCGATTGAATGTGCAATCAGAACACATTTCCTTGTGCATTCTTTATCTTTTAATAACATTTAATTTCGGTTTTATTCTAACGAAAGTCGCAAAACTAAGCAACGTTAAAAATAATAATTGTGAATTCACAATCTCAGAAAAACTTATTATCTAATTCTTAATATTTACCATTTCAATTATAAGAAGTTTTACATTTTTAAACTTAATCGTATATATTTTTTTAAAAAATAACAATTTTTTAGTTTCTAGTGGATTTTTTACATTTAATTTTACTTAATTCAAACGCTTTTAGAGGTTTTCACTGGTTGTAAGTTGCTTCTACATAACTCTTCATTACTCGCACAATTCTATTGCTACACACATTCATAATTAAAAAAAAAGTGTCGGTAAATAAAATTTTGTATAAATATTTTCATTTCTCTTTTTTTGCTTTATAGTATTAGAAAACAATAATTGTTTTTAAATATTTTTAAAACCATACAATTAAAAAATAAACTTTTTCAATTATTATTTCAAATGTAAACGCTTCGTATTTTTAATCAACTTTAATGCATTTTTAAACATTTACTTTGAAATTAATTTCCTTTAAGCGCAAACACAAGAATACAGTTAAAAATGACTAGTAATTAGAATTGATTTTAAGTGAAGCTATTAGAAATTGAATGACGCGTTAACGGCATTAATTTATCTGATGTTATATTCACTATTTTAATTAAACTCTATATTTTTATCTCTGAAATAAATTAAAAATATTCTAAAAATTTAAAAAAAAGTTATTAACAGATAAATTTAAAAAAATTAACGTAGACATTTATTAAATTTAAGAAAACGAAATAAAAGTCGTTTGCAAACTTTTTTTAAACGGTAGCTACCGTTCTATTATTACTTTTTTTTTAATTTTCGAACATTGTGTTTACCTAGATGTTATTAGGCAAGTACTGTGCAATTTTATCTTTAAAATATTTATAAGTAATGAGTTCTGTATATTTTTAAAATAAATAATAGTAATTAAAATTTTGTAAATAAACTAAATGCGCTGTACTGTCGCACTATGGGGCGAACAGATAATCATCGTCTCAAAAATCAATTTTTTGAAATTTATTATATTATTAAAATAACATTAAAACTTAAATTTTTGTTATCTGTGATAATATTTTTCGTTTTTCCGTTAATTTTTTACGTCTTAAAGTTAAATATTTATACATCCTTAGTTTTATTATACGCAAAATTTTGAACCCATATAATAATTTTTAAATGGTTGAATCTAGATTCTAGTTCTACACCAAAAGTATCTACACTTTCAGGATCAAAAACAGGTATACCTTGTTAAATCTATAAATTAGTCTTCCGAGCTAGCAAAGAAAAGGAAGATAAAAATGTATTACATTTTTCAAAACATGTAGGTTTGCCCATCTACTTAGATAGACAAATATCAACTAATAAAAAATGTCCTAGATGAAATAAAATACTACCATCTTAAAAAAGATTAGCTGAAGCTAAAGCGGAATGTTATCTTGATGAAATAACTGTTACGGATATAAAACCAAATGTTACAATTCAAGATCTACTTAATTACACGGTAAAAAGAATTCTAAAAATTGACTCTGATGATATATCAGATGTCATACAAATGAAATTATACTTAAAATAGGGCTGTGATGGATCATCGGGGCAGGCAGAGTATAAAGACACAACGCTTCGCGAGCCTTTATGGCTTTTTCTACACTCGACGGTGCGGCGTACTAATTTAAAATTATGCCGTTTGACCTCAAAAACGCTTGAAGTTTTATACCACATATAGTCGGTATTATGGGACGAACATCTTATCATCTTGGACTTGTCATGGAGACACTCCAACAACATGAGTTGCGATTATTACTATTCAAATGTCGTTTTGGCGTGCAAACTATATCTTATTTGGGCCACATTATTATAGCCGGAGGAAACTATTCTTTGCCGGAACACGTAAAGACATTGAAAGCCACTCTAAGACCCACCATACGCAAACAAGTTTTCTGCAATTGTGCAACTGGCTACGAGATTATGTACCATGAATTGCCAAAATTCAAGCACCGTTGCACGACTTAGTCGCCACCAATAGACGGTTTGAGTGAGTGATGACGCGATAAACGCGTTTCTAAAAATTAAACATGCCATGACACAGCCACTACAATTACACCGACCCGATTTTGCAAGACTTTTTGTGCTACAAACGGATCTTAGCGCTCCGGGCATAGCCGCAGTGTTGTACCAAAAAGGAGCTATTAAACAAACTGTTAGGTACGGTAGGGAGAAGTTACGACCCCACGAAACACAGTATCATGTCAACGAACAGCAATGCTTAGCAGTGGTTTGGGCCATCAGAAAATATCGATCATTTGTCACGAAACCCCGCCAGCACCTCTTCTACAGACAACAAAAATGATTTGGGTCGGATGCTGTTACCAGACTCAACACCCACAGCATACGACTTGACGTCAACTGTGATAATCATTGATGGAGCCGTTTTAGCTACGTAGATAAAACGTGCTCAGAAAGTTAACCTGTATATGCAAAGAATTTTTCAGATATGCAAACGAGTCAGAGATCACTGTCCTAACCCCGACGACTAAATAGAAATTTACCGTAAATACTTAGTAGACGTGGATTCTATAAAAGAATCCCCATAGGCGATGCTTTGATGGTGCCGAGGGAAATGGGAGCGGAAGAAAGCACTCGAGCTATCTCACTGAACTATTTTTGCAACCATATGGCCATAACTATCGTTAAATACGTAAAAGCGTGCTGGATCTGCGCTGTTACTAAGTGAGGTCTCCAACGAGACTTAGCGACCGTCCGACCAAGACCGCTTTCTCTACTATGGGAAACGATATCTATCGACACCACCCGTACACTCTCTCAGACGAAGAAAACCATTCACTGACTTATATAGCCCATGGACGAAAATTTTCCCGTTAAAACATGCAGCAGCAATACAAGTGATTGCTCTGCTAGAACAAGACATTTTTCAACGATTTGGATATCTCAAAGGTCAAAGGTCATTTGAACTGCAAAAGTTACCTTCTACATAAACATAGACAACAAAGAGAATGCAAAACCGACGTAATTTAGTCTATTTACTACTAAATAAATACTTTTAAAGTTTAATTTACTAGAAGACATCTTTGTTTTTACGGATTTGTGGTATTGTATCCGTGTATTAAAATACAAATTTTTTTTGTTTCATATATTCTCTTTTAATTACAATAAAAATTTTAAAACATCGTTGAAAATTATTTACGTTTTTGTATTATTTACAGTTTTAAAATTTATAATTGGAACTACGGGTTAGCTGTCATCTAAAGCGCAAGATTAAGAACTTGATACTGTTTTAAATTTAGAAAAATAAGAGCATTGAAGAAGAAATAGAAAATTTGGAAAGAAGGGTAGAAGTAATGGAAAGTAAAAAGAGAAGGAAGAACTTGGTTATGGGAGGAATGGAAAGTTCAAGAGGTAAGAGAAGAGCGTAAAAAGCAAGTGGATAACTTGTTTAAAAATTAATTGGGAGTATAATACTGGTAAAATTAGATTCCGTAGAAGATAAATTATAAATATTAAAGAAAAAAGGAAAGCTAAGAGGAACAAGAATATTTATAGATGAAGATATGACCCCAGTGGAAAGAGAGGTACAAAAAAATATAAGGATGGAAAGAAGAAGACTAAAGAAAGAAGAAAAAATAACAAAAATAGGGTTTATGAAATTATGGGTTGAGGGAGAGGAGATGCACTGGAACGTAAAAGAAAATAAATTAGAGAGAAGGAGGCCAAAAAACTAGAAATAACGGGGGTAAATGATAATAAAGGGGACAACCAGGCAAAGATAAATGAAAACGATAAGAAAAAAACGAAGGAAATAGGTTTAGTTTTTTGGAACATTGCAGGGGTTACAAATAAAGAAAAAGGTATGGACAGATGAAAATATTGAGGTTTATAAAAAACATTAGAGGAGGAACAATGGGTGGAAGAAGGAGTAGAGGAAGGAGTGAAAGAATTGGTCAATAAAATGGATAAAGCACTAGATAGCAAAAATACAAGAAGAAAAACATAAAGGAATATAAACAAAAGAGGTGTTGGAATAAGAAATGCAGGAAAGCCAGGAAAGAAGTAAGAAGAGGTAAAAGAAGGTGGAAAAAAGAAAAAAATGATATTCAGGAATATAAAAGATTAAGGTCGTAATATAGAAAAGAGTGTTGTAAGAGAAAAGAGGAATATAAAAAGAGTTGGAGGAACATATAAAAATGTTAGAAAATGAAGGAGACATATGGAGCTTTTTAAATAAAAAAAGGAAAATTGGTATAAAAGGGGGAATAGAAATTGATATGAAAAAATGGAAAGAACATTGCGTAGAGGTCTTAGAAGGACAAGAAATGGAAATTTCCAGGAGAGAGAACGAAAGAAAGAATAAGGATACGTTTAAATAAGATATGGTCAGGAGAAGAGTTTCCGGATAATTGAAAAAAAGGAATAATATGCCCAGTTTACAAAGAAGGAGACAGAAAAGAAGTAAAAAACTATAGAGGTATAAGTGTGGCAAATATGGGATATAAGATTTATACGACAATTTTTGCAAAAAAGACTAGAAAAGGGAGAAGGCCATTAGATAATGTATACATATTGAAACAGATAATAAACAAAGAATTAGAAGTGAAGAGAGAGAAAGTTTTTGCGTTATTTCTGGATATAAAAGCAGCGTTTGATAATGTAAATAAAAGTAATGTATGGAATATGTTACGATAGAAACAGATAGAGGAAGAACTAGTAAGGAGTATAGAGACAAAGTGCAAAGTAAGAATAGATGGAAAGCTAAGCGCAGCAAAAAAAGAGTGGAGTGGAAGTGGGGAGACGTGGTAATAGAAACTGTAATTTAAGTCACTTATTTGGGTTATCGAATCAGATACGACAATAAAGATGAGGCTCATATAAAGTGGTTGGCAAAAAAATGCAATAGAATAGTAGGTCAGGTGTAGGTGGTGGTGAGGGTGGAAGGAATGGAAGGAATTAGAAAAAGTACAAGAAAAATACTGGAAATGGACGTTAGGATAAGAAAAAAAGACGCCAGGGTACATAGTAGAAGAGGAAAAGAAGTTAGAAAAGATTAGAATACAGGCGAGGAAGAGAGCAATGTGTTACAAAGAACAAACAAAAGAAAGAGAAGAATGTAAATTGCTTCAAATGTGCTGGAGAGAGCTAAAGAATGGAAAAATTAAATATGTACAAGAAGAAAGAAAAGGGTATTATGAAAGAGTTGGATATGCGAGAGAAGAGGTGGAAACAGAAGGGAAATAAAAGATGAGATAATAAGAAGAGATAAGGGTATACAGAGACAAGAAACAACAGCAAGAATAAGAGAGGTGAAATACAATGAGAGATATACAAATATAGTGATAGACAGTATTCCAAAGTACATAAAGGGCTGAAAAAGCTTGATATTAAAAAAAATGGTAGCAAGGTTTAGATACGGAAATGAAAAGCAAGAGAATATGTATTGGAAGCAAGATAAAGATAGGAGATGTAGATTATTTGGGGAGGTGTGGGAAAATATAGAGCACATGGTAAAGGAATGCATGAACTAAGAGAAGAGGAGAGAGAAAGGTTGGAGATTTTAGGAGAAGAAGAAGAAGGAGTGCGATGGATGGAAGAAGTATTAAAAAGGAGTAAACGATTACAAGTAGATGTATATAGAGAATTGATTAGTGGCAATTGGGATTGTTTCTTCTTGTTTTATGTAATAGGATAATTTTGTGTTTTGTTTAAAATACGAATTCTTTGTTAAAAAAATTTTTTAACAACAAATAAAAGCTATTAATAAAGGCTATTAACTTTAGATTTCGATTTCTACATTCATTTTGAAAGTAAAAATATAACCGGATTAAATCATTTTTAAGTCGGTTTTTCTCCATGATATTATACGTTTTGGATCAGTGATTCCCAAAGTGGTCTATATCGACTCCCAGGAGTCTATGACAACCTGCAAGGGGTCTACGTCAGCGAAAAAAAAAACTTGGAGATCCATGAAATGAAAATGGGGGTCGACGATAGTGGATCTCAACATACACTGATAGTACCTATTTACTTACATTAATTATACTATGTTATAATATAAAGACATATACATTATTTATAAAAGTACCTATAAAGTAAAAAATTTATTATATATGTTTATAAAATTTTGTAAGTTGTAGGATGTAAGCATTTGCTTTGTGGTCGCAATACATTTTAAACTTGTAAAAACCTGTACACAATGATATACCAGAATCATCTTGTTACAAGCATACGCGCAGTCTCAAGAGCTTCGCGAACTTGCACTGACTTGTTCAATTCGTCAATCTATAAATATGAATGTGAGACAAATACGTTTATTCGTTTCCTGAATCTTGAAAAACAAAGTGCTAAGAAAATATTTAAAAAAATATAAACTGGCAGTTTATCACACAAATTATAGTGAATCAGTGTTATTTTGTTTGAGAATGCCGGAGAAAAGTAAGTACATTCTTTTTTACTGAATTTTACTTTTGTACTTGTAGTTAACAAAGATAGATAAATTACGCCAATCATGACTTTATTTATTAGTAGTTTAATATTCAAATCATGCAAAATTACACGAGTATTCCTCAATAGTTTCTTTTTCAAAGTTTTAGCTATCGTTATTATAATTACAGTGCAATCTCCGTAATCCGAACTAATTGCTGCAAGGAGATGTTCGGATTATGGAATGTTTTCGGAAAAATCTAAAAAAAGACAACTGTACATGCATATTACGTATGTATTTTATTATTAACATACAATATATTACCACTTTGAAAAATAAATTAAGAAAATAAGATATCTACAACTGTACAGCTGCGTGTTTTTTGAAGAATTTCCAATACACACTCTTATTTGTTTGTATTTTTTTTTTCATAAAATTTAAATGTTTACATATAGAAAACATATTAAAAAAAATTATTTTGGAATTAAACTACATATTTTGGCCGGTCACATAAATAAATATGTATGTGTGTCAATATTTACTTATTTACGACCTTGCTAGGCATTTATTATTCTTTTATAAACACATATATCTTATCAAATAACTTCACAAAAAAAGTGAAAAAATTGTACTTTTGTCCATTGGTCGTTACACTGAGGGCTAGTTCGGATTACTGGAATGTTCGGATTACGCAAGTTCGGATTATGGATATTGCACTGTACATACTTCTCTATATTAAAATAAAAATTTTGTATTATTGCTAAAGTAGAACCAGTGAATTTTTATACACATGGCAGTCGAATATACGTAGAGATAAATCGCATAACAATTTGTTATTATTATTCGTTGTATAATATTTTATTATAACATTTATTGTCATGTTACTTTCAAATTTCCTTAAAGTTCCATCATATCAAAACCTTAAGTAACATTCATAACATTCCCCTTCTCACATTCATTTATAATGGCAGTACTCCTATGCTTGCCATACGATTTAACTTTGACTTTGATTTTTTAATATACAGTTGCTGGACTTTATTTAAATAGATTAAGTTTGCCCACAGATGACTGATGCCATGTCCGAATCTAAAAAGAAATGCAGACAATACAGTGTTGATTATTTGAAACTTGGCTTTATTCCATCATTGTCGGACAAACAATTGCCTATGTGCCTTTTATGCAACAAAGTTTTGGGCAATGACGTTATGAAACCATCTAAGCTGCAGAATCATCTGAGAAGATGTCACCCTGAGAGAGAGATAAAGATTTGAAATACTTCAGAAGAGACCCACGCTGGACAGAATGTTCGCTTCGACGTCACAAATAAACGAGGATGGTTTGCGGGCGTCTTACAATATCTCGCTACTTATAGCAAAATCTGGAAAACTGCATACTATCGGAGAGAAGCTAATTTTGCTAGCCGTTGAAGAGGTTTTAAAAACTGTTTTACACAAACCTGCATCTGATATCATTAAAAGAATTCCCTTAAGCAACAATACTGTTAAAAGACGTATTGATGAAATGAGTTCTGATATTAAAAGCTTATTGTGTAATTATTTGCAAACGACCCATTTCTCTATACAACTGGACGAGTCAACTTTACATGGTAATGCAGCATGTATTCGTTTTATTATGAATTAAGAAACCTACGAAGAACTGCTCTTCGCAAGAACTTTGACAACCGACTCTAAAGGTGAATCAATATTTCATGTTTTGAAGGATTACTTCATTGAAAAAGTAATCCCTTTATCAAATATAATATCAGTAGCTACAGATGGAGCACCTGCCATGGTTGGACGTTATCGTGGATTTATAAGCTATTTGAAACAAAATGTGTCAGGGGTGTTAACAATACATTGCATCATCCATCAACAACATTTAGTTGCTAAAAATTTGAGTGTTAGATTGCATGAATCTCTTCAATTAGTCATTGATGCAGTAAACCGAATCCGAAGCAACGCGTTGAATACGCGGTTATTTGCGCAGTTGTGTAAAGAAAATGACGAACACTTTCATCAATTACTCCTTCACACTGAAGTACGCTGGCTGTCGAAAGGCTTAAGTTTGACAAAATTTATTGCACTTTTTGAGATTATTTTAGAATTTCTGGATACTAAAGATAAAATTTAAAAAGGCAATTTAATGAAGTGGATAGCAGACATAGCCTATTTAACAGATTTGTTTACAAAATTTAATATGGTTAATTTGCAGTTACAAGGCGACAGTCTAAATTTGATTAAAACAAAGTCCATCTTATCAACGTTTCTTGCCAGAGTTAAACTAATGAAGCAAAATATTGGACGGGCGAATTTTCCCAGTTTCCCAATTTCTCACACACAAACTGCCAGGAAAACAAGGTTTCAACCTACGTTCAATATTTAAATGCCCTATATTCAGATTTTGAAACTAGGTTTAAGGATGTTTTGATTATGGTAATACCACCGTGGATAATTAACCCATATGGTGACATAGAAGAAACGAATGTCATAATACAAGAGGACCCATAGAGGAAAGTACCATAGGCCCAGGCTTGGTCCAGGCTTCGCCCAAGTCTGTACAAGCCTGGGCCAAGCCTATAGGCCAGGCTTGGGCCAGCTTTGGAAAAAGTCTGGAATGATAATCATGGCCCAGTCCTGGTCGCTAGGCCTGGGCCATGTTCAGTTGCCAGACCTGGACAATGCTCAGTTGCCAGACCTAGGCCATGCTTAGTTGTCAGACCTGGGCCATGCTCAGTTGCCAGACCTGGGCCATGCTTAGTTGCCAGTACTGGGCCACGCTTAATTGCTAAAACTAGCTCAAAGTTAAATGCCAAGAATTAAGCATTAATAAAACCATGGAATAAATAATTGTATGAACGTATTTACACTTTATTGTTATTACTTGTATTATGTACTATTTAAATTACATAAAGTTCTTTAATTACTATTTAGATTTCGTCTTAAATTATATTAACATTTAGCTAATACAATTATTATTCTCCATCACTAGTTCACATTCAAGTTCAACTCATTTTGGCACCTTTTGTTTGATATTTTTTGGTTTTCTGTATCACTAGGGTCATTAACTTCACTCACACAGCTGATGTTTACACTTTGATTATTTAAACTTTGCCGGTTAACATCTAAATTAGTTTATTTATTCAACACTTTTTTGGTTTATTTAACGCACGCCATCTTTAAACTCTAAGGTAAGAATCAGACATAATTACTTTTAGTAGCCTCGCCTCGTGATAATTGCGGAGTAAACAAAAGAAACTATATTTGAAGGTTTTTTCCTTCTAGTTAAAACGTACTAACATTCAATGACTGTATAACTGAATCTCAGAGATTTGATTCATCACCGTTACTACTCTAGCAATGAGAAAAATCTTACATTTAACTAATAGATGATGTAAACAAGGATGGCGGCTGCGCTAAACGAAAATACCTGAATCTCGCCATACGTAACCGAACGGCTCAAGTTTCAATTCTACACTTTCGATATTATCATAACTCAACTTATTAAGCAATTTTTTAAAATTTTTAACATTGAAAAAAAATTATTATTGCTATTTTCTTGGATAATCCAGCCTTGGCCAAGGCTGGGTCAACCAGTCTTGAACTAAGCTTGGGTCCCTATGGAATAGGAAGGCTGGGTTATCCAGGCTTGGGCCAAACTTGGATTTTCATAGAATGACCAAGGATGGGTTATACAAGCTTAGGCCAAGCTTGGCTAATAATTTGTATGGCCGAAGCTGGGTCAACCAGTCTTGGCCCAAGCTTGGGTTTCCATGTAATAGCCAAGGATGGATTATGCAAGCTTGGGCCAAGCTTGGGTAAGAATTGGCATGGCCGAGGATGGGTCAACCAGTGTAGGACCAAGCTTGGGTCCCCATGGAATGGCCAAGGCTGGGTTATCCAAGCTTAGGCCAAATTTGGATTCTCATGGAATCACCAAGGATGGGTTATACAAGCTTGGGCCAAGCTTGGCTAATAATTTGCATGGCCGAAGCTAGGTCAACCAGTCTTGGCCTAAGCTTGGGTTTCCATGTAATAGCCAAGGATGGGTTATGCAAGCTTGGGCCAAGCTTGGGTAAGAATTAGCATGGTCGAGGATGGGCCAACCAGTGTAGGACCAAGCTTGGGTCTCCATGGAATGGCCAAGGCTGGGTTATCCAGGCTTGGGCCAAACTTGGATTCTTATAGAATGGTCAAGGATGGGTTATCCAAGCTTGAGCCAAGCTTGGCTAATAATTTGCATGGCCGAAACTGGGTCAACCAGTCTAGGCCCAAGCTTGGGTCCTTATGGAATGGCCGAGGCTGAGCTACCCAGTCCTGGGCCAAGTCTGGGCCAATACAGGTACGCCAAACTTTGGTTTCCCAGTACTGGCCCAGGTCTGGCCCCGTTGTCTAACTCTGGGGTTTCCTGTATGGGGAACGGACTGAACTAAGTACCAACGAAGAACTTAAGGTTCAGTTTAAAAACGGATATCAGCAATTCTGGCTGCAAAACAACATACCCGTTACTTATCCCGTATTATGGAATATAGCGAGGAAATTTTTAATTTCCTTTTCATCAGCATACCTAGTGGAAAAGGGGTTCAGCGCTGTTACCAATCTCCTAACGAAAAAAAGAAACAGACTGGACATCATTAGCCGAGGAGATTTAAGATTAAACTTTACAAAATTTCGCCAAATTTTGATAATTTATTAGTAAAGCATCAGGTTCATGCTTCTCACTAAAAACATTTACTTATTGCTTAGTTTATTTTATGTTACGGATATTTTATATAACAGATACAAAATTTTATTTTGAGTAGTTTTAATTTAAATTCAATTAATAAATTTATAAAACTTAACATGTGTTTTTACTTTAAGTTTTTAACACTAAACTTCACTACAGTTAGAAATTTACAAACAATGAATATCAGGTAAGTAGGGGGTCTACCTAAAACCGAAAAATATGGCAAGGGGTCTACGACACAAAAAAGTTTGGGAACCTCTAGTTTGTATTATTAAAAGTCTGCTTTATCATAGTAATTGACACTTTCATAGTCGTAGTAAGATGCATAAAATTTATTAATTAAACTTACTTTTCTAAGCTGATTTCGCTTGCTTAGAACGTTAAGCGTTTTGTGTAACTTTACTGCTTGCTACTAATGAGATTTTTTGTTAATAAGTTTTCTTTTTTAAATACCAGTACTTAAAAATTCTTTGTCAAAACAATTTGAAATGTAATTACTTTTATATTGTTAGCAATTTTTCGTCCATTCAACTATTTTAAATATAAGGAAATTGTACATACATGCAGTAGCTTAAAAAACAGATAAATAATGGTATAATAATAATGAGCTAATAATAGGAAACAAAGATATTGTCAATCCGATCTACATAATATGAAAATTAAGCTGACAACGTTAATAGCTTGTTAGTCTTGCTCTTACAACTTATCACCTTAATTAGCTGTCAACTACTCTTTGTGCGTTGTTAAGTCATAATGAATATACTAAATTAGAGTTACATAGTGGACAAAATCCAATTACTCGTCAAAATCTAAATAGTGCTCATTTTATTCGTAATTTACTGAGAAAAAAAAATTATCAAAAATAATAGTTGTAGCAACTGAGGAAAAGCCAGTAAGGAAGAATAAACTCACGCAAAAAGATATATAATAGAAAAAAATAATTATAAATAAATCAAGGAATAGTAAAGAATGACAAACTTTTTTAAAACAAAAATTAATGGACTTTTATTATTTTATTTTTAGATTGTTTAAGCTTCGGCTTTTGATTATGCTTAAGCAGACGATGCTATTAACTACCTTAAAAATTGCATTACTTAATTACGTTATTAACTGTTCATACTACTGGTTGTACAGACAAAGAAAGTTGTTTTTAATTGCGAAATTTAAGTGTTTTATAAGAAGCTTTTATTTTGATTCAAATAAGTTTGAGTATACTCAAGAAAATAAAAATTAGCACACTACGTGAATCTAAGTACAAACGGGGTTTAACTCTCTTCATTACAGCAACACAGTCTTAAAATAGTTTAGAAAAGCATTATTTCAAACTATCATTTTTTTTGCTGTATTGTATGTTACAATTGTTGTATACACAATTTTCAAGTTTATAAAGTATTTGTTTCCTTAAATCCTATTCTAATTAATATTTTTATTATAAACAAAATTTTGCGAAATTATTAATGTTTTGTTTTGGTAATTAACAATGCTTTAATCATAAACAAATTTATCGCAATTGCAACAACAAAATACTGAAACGTTTAAGAAATTATTCTCAAGTTCCAGAACGTTCACCGAAAGATATAGAAAATTCGCGAACGTTTGGCTAAAATATATAAAAGCGATACTAATGAATCATAGGTCAGTTATTCCAGTAATCCGAAGACGACAGTGTTAAGAAGATTATTCAAGTCTAAATAAATAAGTTAATAACGCGTGTCGCGATAAGTCTACGGTGTATAACTTTGTACGTGACTTTAATGTAAACAAGCGTTAGTGTTTAAATAAATAAAAGTTATCCACGGACTTTATCTTTTGAGTAAGTGATAGTGCAATATAAATTAGTGTTTTTATTAAATATTCCTAGATTTAATTAGTTCGTTAGTTATAAACGTGTACTTATTTTTAGTATAAATAAATTAGTTTTTAAAAAATCGATACAGTTGTGTAAGGTGTGGGGTTTCGAATAGAATCGTGTAAATAAATAAGCGGTTCGCGATTTTAGTATAAATACCATTAAGTAATTTAATATCGCTCCCGTAATGAAAACATTGATTGCGTAAATAAATAAAACTTTAGTTCGCGATTTGCGTTTGTTTATAGCGTGTCATTCTAGCTGTTTCAGTTCGTTAAAATAGTGTATTTAAACTGTTTATTCGTGTTATATATAACTTATGCCGGTAACTCGTTATCAAACTACAATGGATGCGAAAATATTTGAAATTCTCGAATCGATGAATAAAAATATCCAAAAAAAACTGCCCGAAAATTTTCAGAAAATGGAAGAAAAGTTTCACGAAACTTTGCAGAAAATGAAAGAAAATTCTAGAAAAATTGAAGATAGTTTTGCGAAAATTCTCAGAAAATTGAAAAAAAACTTTATGAAAATACCCAGAAGATAGAAGAAAAATTTATGGAAAATTCTAAACGTTTAAAAGAAGAAATACAAACGAGAATAGAAAATCAAATCAAAATTGTTCAAGGGAAAACCCAAAGAGATATGATAAATTTAAAAGAAGAAATTTGCGAATCTATGAATGACAAAATAAAAGCAGTAGGAGATAGAATGAAACTGCTTGAAGAAAGAATAAATCGAATGAATTGTCACGGCGAAGAAAGCGTTACGAGCGAAAACTTAATAATGAACCATCGGGAAGAAACCGTTCACAAGTTTAAAGTGGTACCTCCAAATTTTGATGGTAAAGTTCTATGGTCAACCTACTACAAGCAGTTTGAAGCCGCAGCTACAGCTAATAGTTGGAGCAACAAGCAGAAAGCGACGTCTTTAATAGTGTCTTTACGTGGAGAAGCTCTTGGAATTTTATAGACTGTTCCTGACCATCTGCAAGGAAATTGTAGCGCTTATGAAGTTTATTTTATTGCACTCTTTTAATCACAATATTTACAACATGTATTCAATTTGGCGGACGGGCACGGAAGAGACTTGTGGAGCCTTTTTCGAGCTTTCTATAGATTCAGCCGGCGGTGACTAATGTAGCGTCACTTTGCTACTCTGCTCTCTTCACTCCGTAGTCCCCACAAAATTACGAACTCTTAATTTTACGTTTTGAATGGAGATATGCAAACGCTCATGTTCAACAAGTGTATCTAGCTCAAATTAAAAGTCGAGTTCAGAAAACTTCCAAAAGTCTTTAAGAGTTTGAGGCTGACTAACACGGCTTTCGTATCCTACAGCGCCAGATACCTACTTGGAGCAGTTGGCTATTCAAACCTTTGTAGACGGCCTCCGAGACAGCGAAACGCAGCAGACTCTCCGGTTAACTCGACCGAAGACATTGGATGACGCTTTGGTGCATGCTTTGGAGTTTGAAGCAGCAAAACAAGCATTGCAACTAAACGGTCATAGAATCTGTTGTACTGCAGAAGTACCCGCGCAGACACTGGAAAGAATCGAAGAGATAGCGCGACGAATACTTTGTGAAAGAGCATTGACGACTTTAAACTGCGGTGAAATAGGCAATGTGCGACAACACGGTACTAAACTCAAGAAGAAGACAAGAAGAGTGCTGGAAAATTTGGAACAAGTTGACCAAAAGAGACAAAAGTTAATCTCATCTAGTCATGTTCCGGTGATTACAATTTAAATGACATCGCCGATAGAGCGATTGCATAGCATTTATCTTAATGGTAAGATCAATGGAAAAAGTGTTCAGTTGCTGGTTAACACGGGAGCGACGAAACCCATTATTCGAACTGACATGTTATTGGAAAACGAGAAGAAATCACCAGTAACAGTACGACTTCGAACGGCGACGGGCGAAAAAATACTTACTCACGAACAAGTACAAGTAACCATTGGTTTGAGAAATGGACCGTCAAGTACTGGTAGCCAACATCACGGAAGAAGTTATTCTGGGGATGGACGTTATAAAAAAGTATAGGTTCCATTTGGATATGAAGAACGATATTCTGAAGATCGACAATGAAGAAATTCCTTTTCATTCGTCAGAGAAGACAGCCGTGCGAGTCTTGAGTGAAGACGTGACCTTGCTTACAAGGACTGAAAGTGTGGCGATGGCACGCCTGGATGGAAATCTCCGGGAAGGCTACATTAACGCGATTGAACCAACAGAAGGCGATTTAGTTGAAAAGGGACTACTCATTGGCAGAAATTTTGTTCGAGTGAAAAACACAATGCTATTAAGGATCTTAAATATCAACTCAGATCCAGTAACGTTAAAAAAGAAGACCATGATAGGCCAATGCACGCCAGTATCTCAAATTGTGAGATGCGTGAAGTCTAACGAAGATATGTCGCCGAAGAAGTGTCCACAACATCTATTAGACATTCTTACCACCAAATGCCAAAACCTCAGCCAAGACTAGCTGGTTAATGTAAAGTGTTGATCCAAGAGTATCAAAATGTGTTTGCGCTGGAGAGTGGTTCCAAAGAAAGAACTAACGTGGTGAAACCTGTGGCGAAAAGAAAAGAAGCCGAACAAATAATTACCGATATGGAGAGAGAAGGCGGGGTGATTGAACCTTCAAGTAGCTTATGTGCATCTCTAGTAGTACTCGTAAAGGAGAAGAATGGATCAACAATGTTTTACGTAGACTACAGACAGCTAAACGACGTGACCAAAAAGAACAGCTACCGTTTACCCAGAATTGACGATACGTTAAACACCCTGTTAGGAACCCAGTGGTTTTCCGCGTTAGATTTAAAGAGTGGTTACTAGCAGGTGGAATTGGAACCTAAGGATCGCGAAAAAACAGGTTTTACGATTGAAACTGGTTTGTGCCAGTTTACTGTGATGCCCTTCGGTCTGTATAACGCTCCGGCAACGTTCGAGCGTTTGATGGAGATCATCTTGCGCGGACTATCTTAGAAGACGTGCTTGGTTTACCTAGACGACGTGATCGTGATTGGAAGGTCGTTTGAAGAACACTTGAACAACTTGAAAAAAGTGTCCCCGCGACTACGTGGGGCTAATCTCAAACTGAACCCAAAGAAGTGCCACGTTTTTCAGAAGGAAGTATACCTTGGCCACGTTGTATCTAGAGATGGAGTAAAAGCTGACACAGACAAAATCTGAGCAGTGCAAGCATGGCCAAGACCAATCGACAAACATCAGGTCCGATGTTTCCTTGGGTTGTGCACCTAGTATAGACGATTTGTAATTGGATTTACCAATATGGTTTTTGACGAAATTGATCGAAAAATAAGCAGAATTTAGATGGAATGAAGACTGCGAAAAAGCTTTCTATCAACTAAAACCGGTCTTAGTCATTTCGCCGATTTTGAGTTATCCAAGACAAGATGGAAAATTTGTTCTGGATACCGAAGCAAGCAATCTAGCCATAGAAGCGGTCTTTTTGCAAGTTAAAGATAGACTAGAGAAAGTTATCGCGTATTTCAGCAACGTTTTGTCTAGGCCAGAAAGGAATTATTGCGTGACAAGGAGGGAGTTGTTAGCAGTCGTCAAGTCCATAGAACATTTCTACAAATATTTGTATAAACAAAAATTTTTACTGAGAATGGACCACGCCTCTTTAAAATGGCTATTCCGCAACCCAGAAGAACAAGTGGCAAGGTGGATTGAAAGAGTGCAAGAGTATGCATATGACACAGAACACTGTGCCGGAAGCAGTCATCAAAACGCTGATGCCTTGTTCAGAAGACCATGCCCGGCGGACTGCAGTCATTGTTCACGACTTAAAGATAAAGTTGAATGCCTCCGGAGAACTGCTATGGTTGATGATGAATGGGAGCAGTTGCGTTGCGAACAAGAAAACAATCCTGAAATAAGACTATTCTTGGACTGGAAAGAAAACGGTCGACGACCAACCTGGGAAGAAATAAGTGCTTTGGACAGGAACATCAAAGCGTACTGGGCGCAGTGGGACTCTTTGATAGTAGAAGACGGTCTTCTTAAGCGATTCCTAGAAAGTGTCGAGGGCACGGGAAACAGACTACAGTTGGTAGTGTCAAAGAGCCGGGTGTCAGAAGTGTTAAAGCACCTCACGATGATATATCTGAAGCACACTTTGGCATAAAAAAGACATTGGAAAAAGTTCGAGAACGATTATACTAGATGAACTGCAAAGAGGACGTCATGAAATGGTGCTGTAAGTACACGATCTGCGCATCAGGAGATGGTCCAGCGAGAAAGCGCAAACCACCAATAAAGCAATTCAACGTAGGAAGCCTTTTAAAAAGAGTAGCAATTGAAATCGCAGGGCCGTTCCCAGAATCAGATTCGGGAAGTAAGTACATCCTGGTGGCGATGGATTATGGACGAAAGTTTACGCCATACACAATCAAGATGCAGCGACAGTTGCAGACGTATTAGTAAAAGAGTTTTTCTGCCGGTTTGTAGTTCTGTTGTAATTACACTCTGATCAAGGCCGCAACTTTGAGTTTGAGCTGTTTCAAGAAGTTTGCCGACTGTTGGGAATTAAGACAACTAGCACGACGCCTCTCCATTCTAAAGCTGATGCCATGTTTAAAGGGATGAATTGAAAAATAGGAAAATACTTAGCCAAAGTAGTGTCCGAACACCAAAGAGACTGGGATCAGTACTTGCACCGTTTTCTAATGGCATACTAATAATCTATTCACGAAAGCACAGGCCAAACACCAAACATCGGTTGCGAAATACGACTGCCATGCGACCTCCAATTTAGACGAAGACCGGAAATAGAAGTTGCTAGAGAAGACTACGTCAGCAAACTGACCAAGAGGCTAGACAAAGTATATGAAGTAGTCGTGAAAACACACAAATTTTCAGTGACAGAATGAAGACCAGATATGACGTCAAGGCACAAAATTTTGGGTTTCATCCTGCCGACATGGTGTGGTTGCATAATCCCTAAAAAAAGACGTGGTTTGTCGCCGACGCTGTAAAGGCAATGGGATGCCCTTTATGAAGTCGTGCAGCGTATTAATACGCAAGTTCAGGTTTGAACCAGAGTAATAAGCAGCAGAACCAGAAATCAAATCGAAGGAAGAGAGTTCGAGAAGTTTATGAGCTTTACGGAGGTTCTGGAAAAGCTAGGTTCGGAGTTACCACCGAGGAACAACAAGACTTGTTCCAAACACGAAACGATTACGCACGCCATCGCACATTGCGTGAGCGAGGTTCTTGACATATCCAGAGCAGTTGCAGTCGTATGTAAAAAGAAGTTTGGGCAGCTGGATGAATTACGAAGACAGCAACTGGCAGTCGGAAAAGTTTTAAAATTACTTGGTGACAGACGCTTTGTTTTCTATCTGGTCTCCAAGAAATATTCTCGTACCAAGTCGTTATACGAAAATCTGCGGCGAATATTATAGAATCTCAAGAGAGAAATGGAGTGCCACTATGTTAAGAAATTGGCAGTACCCAAGCTTGGTTGTGGTTTACATCAACTGCATTGGAGGACAGTTCGAAACATCTTGGAGGTCGTCTTCTGAAGAACAGGCGTTCAAGTATTGGTCTGTAGTTACCAACCAAGGAAAATATCGGGTCAGGAAAAGTCCATTGACTGTTACTTTTATTGTCAAGGAAATTGCCGAAATGGAGAAAGGTACCGCTTTCGCCACGATCCTTTCTACCGGTGTCGCATCCAGTTTTCTGTTCTGGGCCAGAAGGGGACAGTGAAACGTTCGAGAAATTATTCTCAAGTTCCAGAATGTTCACCGAAACATATAGAAAAGTCTCGAACACTTGGCTAAAATATATAAAAGCGATACAAATGCATCATAGGTCAGTTATTCCAGTAATCCGAAAACGGCAGTGTTAAGAAGATTATTCAAGTCTAGATCAATAAGTGATTAACGGGTGTTGCGATACATCTACGGTGTATAACCTTGTACGTGACTTTAATGCAAACAAGCGTTAGCGTATAAATAAATAGAAGTTATCCACGGACTTGATCTTTCGCGTAAGTGATAGTGCGATATAAATTAGTGTAAGTGTTTTTATTAAATATCCTTAGATTTAATTAGTTTTTTAGTTATAATCGGGTACAGATTTTCAGTACAAATAAATTAGTTTTTTAAAAATCGTTACAATACATAGTATTGCAACGAATTTCAAAACTAATTTGTTTATACTGTTTACACGATTATTGAGTATTATAAAGTAAAAACAAATTCAAGTTAAAGTAAAATAATAAACTAATAGTTTAATAGAACAACACTAAAATTCATTTATTTATTACTTACTATAATAGTATACCGTCCGCGGATAAAATAATTAGTCATTTAATGTACTTCTTTGTTTATACTTTTACTTTTAGAAAAATAATTGTATTCAATGGATTTTAATTTTGTTTTTGTCGTTTCTTACCTGAAATTGAACGATTGATTTCATTGGACACGTCAAATTTGTTTCCATTTGTGGTCTTTTTATTTTTTAAAGAATTTGGTAACGTACTAACTGATGTTTATTGCAATTGAATTACTTTCACAGTAAAGATAAGTTGCTTCTTATTCATTATTTGATTTGTACTTTATAAGCTGAAAAAAAGTGACTTACTAAAAAAATAAAATATTTTTTTCGGTCGGTTACAAACTCACTTTATTTTTTCTGTTTACTTTATAGGTTTTTAATCAAAAAATGTACAACGTTACTGATACGGTAATTGTGTTTTATTGTAAAATCAATGTTACAATCATATTAAAAAAAACTAATTTTAAGTACCAATAGTCAATGATTCAAAAGTGCATAAAATAATTATCGTGCAATAAAATACTTTGATAACTATGGTGATAAATGTCAATAATTATTCATAATCTTGCCAGATGATGAGTAGTTTTGCCATAGCGTTGACTGATAAACAGTATCAAATTCATTAACAGAAAAAACTGAAAGTATACTGTTGTTATCCTTAGTAAATTGTTTGTTCCATAAATTTCCATCGCTTTGTGTTTGTAAATGCTTCATATCAAAATAGGAATTTGTATAAAAGTCATTATCTGTAAAAAAAATATGATCAAGAGCTTCTTTCGGTTTAATCCTCGATTTCGGATTATACACCAACATTTTTAGTATTAAATTTATAAATTTAAAGTAATCGCAAATAGTTAGTCCAAATTTAACATCTTTTCTTCTCCATATTCCCGAAAAGTGTAAACTCAGAATTTCAGGTAGTCTTTTAGTACCTGGTTTTCGATAATATCTTTTTGGAAACACATTCAAAACGTATCCGTTTTTGGTTTCTTTAAAGAATCTTTTACTTTTTATTCCGTAATCTAACATTATTTTTGATGGAAAACCGAGAACTTCTACAATCTTATTTATTTGGTCTACTTCGTCAAAACCGGGGAACAAAGGTTTTCCGGTACATAACTCTACTAAAATGCAACCAAGCGCCCACATATCCACTGCGTGAGTACAAGAATATTGCAGCAAAATATCTGGTGCGGCATAAAAGTTTTTGTCACTGGTTTTACATAGTTGATAGTGTCCTTGTGATGCTACTCCAAAATCGGTTAGTTTAATTGATAACGAACCTATATTGTGTATTAGAATATTATTAGGTTTTAAATCGCCGTGCACGATGTTTACTTCGTTCCGTGACAGAAAAGAAAGTGCCTTCAAAAGTTGCTTTGCGCATTTTCTAATAAAGTTCAACGATAAGCCTTTATTAATAAAGACAGCGATTGGAACATATAAATTTAATGCAAGTTTTTCAAAAACTAAACAGATTACTTCGTTCCACACAAAATGATCTTTAAGTTCTACAATAAATTTTTTGTCTGAGTGGTTGCTATTATTCATCAATTTAACCAACTCAGCTTCGCGTTTAGTTATTTCATTGTAGACTGGGTTGCACGTGATTTTTACAGCAACTGCGCATTTTTTTCTAGCGTCAAATACTTCATAAACCTTACCGAATGACTCTTGTCTATTAAAGCTTTTCACAGTATATCTTTTGTTGATTACTATACCAAAAAACATTTCATTTTCAAAATCAGTTTTTTTATAAAGTTCCCAATGCAGCAAAGAAAACCAAAACGTGTCTGAGTAGATTTCACATATTTCTTCAGGATTCGTAGTCTACAAAAACATAAAAAATTTTCATTACTGTGAGAAAAATGTTGTATTACATTGTTCAACAGATCGCACTTAAGTAGCCGCAAGGATTTGTTTTATACACATAAAATATTTCTTTTAAAAGTATACAGTCATTAACTCATTTACCTAATTATTGAATTTAACGTATTCACTTAATTGCTTTCTGTCCAACTATGTATCTGTTATTTCATAGTTTTCTAATAATTTCACAATTAAATGACCATTTGTTTAATGTTCAGTTAACAACAAAATAATTTTTTTCTAAACCAATTAGTTAAACTCTAGATTATTTCGGGTAAACATCAAATTTGATTTTTAAAATGACGAAAGAAATCAATTTGTCAAAGACTTTAACGGCTTTTCAACTAACTAAAAGTGTATTGTTATGCAAGTACAGCTACTAAACCATCAAAACAACATAATTCGAAAAGGAAATGGCAAACAGCAGATGTCGATCAACACACTATAAAAATCTGGACCTAAGCATTCAGCATTTAACGAGCACTTGATTGCACTTTTATTTCTGCTAATGTATCATTGGTCAAATTGAAAAATGCGGTTTTGAAAATTTGTTTGGAAACATATACCAAACAAATATACCCGATAAGTCAACGTTGTGAAAAAGTTACTTTCCACAATTGTATAGTATTACCATACAAAAATTATGGGAGAGAGTTCAGAATAAACCGATTTGGGTATGGTTAGATAAAACTAACAATGAAGGTATTACAAATAGTGAATCTTTCGACAATTGCCACATTTTTTACCGTTGCTCTAAGTCTTTTGTGGTCGGCAGGAATTTGCTACAAAAAAGTGTTGGTGGTTTGCATCGATGCTGCACCATACATGCGCAAAGCATCAAAAAGGTTTAGAATTTCTATATTTAAAAATGATTTGCATAGAGTGGCTGAATTAGTGCGTTGGAATTATCCAAGTGTTAATTTATTGATAACTTTAGTAAAGAAACTGTTACTTTTGCGGACAGAAACTTTGAAAAACTAATACAAAACTGAAGAGTGGTGGAAGATGAAACTATGAGCGACCACACACAGGGTGTATCTGAAATACGACTACAAACTCAAGGAGTAGTTTCCTTGTGGCGTAAACGAAATCCTTTTTTTAAGATTTGGTCTAAAGAGGCTCCTAAAGTGTTCCAGTTTTGAGATATTTGCAATTAAAATTTTTAGGTCGGTCTTGACTATCTAAGCAAATGGAAATTGTTTGTTGATTGTAACTATGCGGTGAATGATGGGTGTAAATGGTATAAAATGCGTGAAACGTATTGATGTATTGTGTTAATTATTGTTTTCTTTAATTTTCTATCATCTACAAAGGTATTACTGACTTAGCCTAACAAAATGTACTTTGTGTACACGATCATGTTTATCTTTGGTTGTAACCAAAACAAGACTTTAGGTAATTAAATGCACAACGCACGTAGATTGTAGATTAAGCAATATTCTAATAAGCAATTGCCTTCAAGATATTGTAAATTGTAAAATATCGGACATAAAGTAGCACTAGAGAAATAGACCGCGCAGTTAACGTGTCTCATAGCACGCTACATCGTGTTTTGAGGAATTATTCTTTGTAGCCGTACCATGTTCAATGAGTCCAATAGTTAACCGACGTTGATTTTGAATCGCGACTCGAGTTTTGCGAGTGGTTGCAGCAATAAATGGAGTACTGAATTTTTACAACACGCATGTTTGGAATGAACAAAGTAACTTTTAGTGGCGGTTTTCTATTAATGTTTGAACGGGTATTTTAAGAAATAGTTTAATTGGCCGTTTATTTCATCAAAAAGACTTACAGGCGACTTGTACTTTTACAAGAAACTTTTGCGCAAGAATTTGATCAGTTGTCTCTTGAAGTTTAAAGTACAATATGATTTATGAAAATTACAACATGTAAGTTGTCCCGTTTGCAATTTCTTAAATATAATTTTACGGTTCGTTGGATTGGAAAACCTGGCACTAGACGCTGGTCAGCACTTTAGAATTTTTTCTAGAGCTATGCGAAAGGTGAAGTATACAGAACCCTTGTATATAATAGACAAGAGCTGCAGTTGCAAATGCAATGAGACAAAATGTGCAATTATTTATGCGCGTAACGAACGATTTTTGACAATTTTGTGTAGAATAACAACTTCATTTAACTACAGTAATTTAACTATAACGATACGACAACATTATTTTGTATTTATTTTTGGTGTTAGCAAATCGCACTTCTTAGAACAGTTTATTTTAATTTTCGATTTATTTTGCTAAAAATTTTGTTTTTTAATGTTTCTATGGAAACTTTATTTTGACATTTTTTGCTTGTATTTATGCTCTAATTTTATCTGCTAAAATAACAACCCTTTAATCAGACACACCCTGTATATATTCGGTGGCAGTCGATCATAAAAGAAAAAACACAGATAACATTGAGAGACAAGGGTGAAGAAGCTAGACTGATATGGAACTACAAAACATTAAAACCTGAAGTATTAAAATCGATCATAACCATACGTGGAGTTCAGCAAACTCGATCGACACAATCGTGGTGCGCTAAATGCATGAAGAATATTATAAAAAGGAGAAACCGTGAAGTTTATTGGTGGTTCAAAGAGATCGATGAATCCCAAAAATTTTTATTAAGCCAGAAAAGTGTACCAACGTGCACTAAAAAATAGAGATCTGTATCAAATTTAGAAATGCAAGTCTACAATCAGAATAAAAAAAACTGAAACTAAAAATTAAAATGTCAAAAAGAACACATGAAAAAACATTTAAAAAAAGTTAGAGAACTCGTCAACAAGCTGTTTTCAAAGCATGCTACAAATATTCCTAACCGTAGTGATATTATACTTTTTGAGCCAGTGAGTGAACTACAGATAATATCTGAAATCGAAACTTTGCACAGCAACAAGGCGCCAGGTTTTGACAGAATTTCGGGAAGCGTTGTAAAAGTCGTTGGTTTTATAAAGGGCGAGAATTTGATAAAAGCGTTGCTATATATTAAAAACAAATGCTTACGTGCTCTAAGATGCATTTAATGAACTTAATAGGAACACAATAATAGAGGCCATGATACAACAGAAAGTGCCAATATACCTAATCAAAATGGCCAAAAGTTACCTTATCGATAGAAAGGTTTGGAATCGAAGTCAGAATTTATTTAAATTATATTGGATAATTCCGCAGGTGTACCGCAAGGCTCGATACTTAGACCGCTACTGTGGAATATTGCATATACTGAAATACTAAAGTTAGATGCTTCACAGGTAGTTAAACTTGTAGCTTTTGCGGATGATCCCTCCATTATATCCACACATTACAATTATGGAAAAGCGGTCAACAATACCAACACCATAATAACCGCAATCAGTAAATGGTTAAATCAGGCTGGTCTAATATTAAACGGTGTTAATCGCAGGAACAAGAAAATTAGACCAAATTGGCATTATTGTAGTAAATCTACAGATTCTGTTAGAAAAAAGTACTAAGATATTGGGTGTTACATTAATAAGAATCTTAGCTTTACAGAACACACCAGAAATATAATTACAAAGACAATGACAACTTTAACATCATTGAGGATTATCATGGCCGACACCCAAAGACCGGGACAAGCCAAGAGAAGGATCATAGCATACACAATAAACAATATAATACTTTATGCGGCCAAAATTTGGAAGGAAACTACAAAATACAGGACAATGATCTCCACACTGGATTATCTACAGAGAGACATTGCTTTTCTCTGCCATGGTTAAGAAAAAAGCTGAGAGACTTGAAAGATTTCATACAATAGAACTGTGGCAAGCAGAATAAGAATCGAAGAAAAGCTCCTAGACCAAATAAACCATGGTTCTGGAGAAAACATGGGAAACTTCTTATACACAATTCCTAAGAGTCACAACTTTGATACTTTTACAGCTTTTACGACACACTGTATAATATGAAACTAATTTAAAAAAGTAACCATAATAGATTTTTATGTATCCCAAAAGTAAAACTTTTTGATAGTCACGTATTTTGGCCACAATATTCCGGGCCGTATAGCGTGAATAACCTTGTATGTTTAGCATAAACATTATGTATGTGTAAAAACGTGTTTTCATATTTTTAACTCAGATAAAGTAATTATTTTCTGCTGCAGACGAAACAAACTCTAAAGCGGCAAAGTGATAAATCGAAATCCAAGTAAAACTGATTTAAAAGTCAATTCTTATTTAAGTAGAAGTGTGTGTTTGGTAGAAAATACATTTAAGTCTTTAAATTGAAAAAAAAACCTTTAATAAATTTTATGAATTTAAATACTAGAGTATTATACCTATATTTCGGAGGCGGTAGTATTTGTTCTAAAATTTTAAATTGATTGTTAAAGTTGAGAGACTTTGCTAGTAAATGTAGTACCTAGTAGTTCACTTTCGACGCTAGTGACATAAATTACTATTTAAAGTGTATATTTAACTGCACATTTTTAATGTATTTAGCCTACTAATGCGTGTTTGATAACTAATTTTTTGTAACTAAAACAAAAATGTCACGAAAAATCTTTATAAAAGTTTAAAATTCAAAATAAGCAATTTACATTATACAAATCAACGAACTGGTAGAAAAATACAAAATGCTAGAAATCTGATAGACTGTATAACATAGTGAAACGTTTGAGAAATTATTCTCGAGTTGACTAATACTTCGTGAAAGAGAAGTGACGACTTTAAACTGCGTTGAAATAAGACATGTACGGCGACATCGTATTAAACCCAAGAAGAAGACAAGAAAAGCGCATAAAAAATTTGAACGAGTTGACCAAAATAGACAAAAGTTAGTCTCATCTAGTCAGGTTCCGCAGATTACAATTCAAATGGCATCGCCGATGGAGCAATTGCATAGCATTTATCTCGATGGCAAGATCAATGGAAGAAGTGTTTAGTTACTGGCTGACACGGGAGCGACAAAGACCATTATTCGTCCTGACATGTTATTGGAAAATGAGAAGACATCACCAATAACAGTACGACTTCAAACGGCGACAGGCGAAGAAATACTTACTTACGGACAAGTCAAAGTAATCATTAGTTTGGGAAATGAAGTACTGGTCCATCAAGTACTGGTAGCCGTCATTACGGAAAAAGTTATCTTGGGAATGGACGTTATAAAAAAGTATGGGTTCCATTTGGATATGAAAAACGATGTTTTGAAGATCGACAACGAAGAAATACCCTTTCATTTGTCAGAGAAAGCAGCCGTGCGAGTCTTATTGAGTAAAGACGTGACTCTGCCTGCAAGGACTGAAAGTGTGGTGATGGCACGCCTGTATGTAAGTCTCCGGGAAAGATTGAACCAATGGAGAGCGGCTTAGTTGAAAAAAAGACTACTCGTTTGCAGAACTTTAGTACGAGTGAAAAACACGATGCCAGAAGGACCATAAATATCAACTCAAATCCTGTAACGTTAAAAAAGAAGACCGTGGTAGGCTAATGCACGCCAGTATCTCAAATTGTGAGATGCGTAAAATCTAACTAAGATACGTTGCCGAAAAAGTGCCCACAATATCTACTGGACATTCTTACCCCCAAATGCCAAAACCTCAGCTAATACCAGCTGGCTAAAGTTATAGCGTTGATGCAAGAGTATCAAAATGTGTTTGCGCTGGAGAGTGGTTCCAAAGGAAGAACTAACGTGGTGATACATAAAATTATTACCGGAGACGCTCGGCCGATACGACAAGATCTACGCAGACTTTCTTTGGCGAAAAGAAAAGAAGCCGAACAAATAATTATGGATATGGAGAGAGAAGGCGTGATTGAACCTTCAAGTAGCCCATGGGCATCCCCAGTGGTACTCGTAAAGATAAAGGATGGATCAACGAGGTTTTGTCTAGACTACAGACAGCTAAACGACGTGACCAAAAAGGACAACTACTCTTTACTTAGAATTGACGATACGTTAGACACCCTGTTTTTTTGGTTTTCCACGTTAGATTTAAAGAGTGGTTACTGGCAAGTAGAATTGGAATCCAAGGATCGTGAAAAAACAGCTATGATTAGAACGGGTTTGTGACAGTTTACCGCGATGCCCTTCGGCCTGTGTAACGCTCCTGCAACGTTTGAGCGTTTGATGGAGACTATCTTGTGCGGACTGTCTTGGAAGACGTGGTTGGTTTACTTAGACGACTTAATCGTGTTAAAACCTCGTTTGGAGTACACTTGAACAATTTGAAAGAAGTGCTTCAGCGACTACCTGGGGCAAACATCAAACTAAGCCCAAAAAAGTGTCACGTATTTTAGAAAAAAGTGCAATACCTTAGCCACGTCGTATCTAGTGATGGAGTAAAGGCTGACCCAGATAAAATCCGAGCAGTGCAAGTATGGCCAAGTCCAATCGACAAACATCAGGTTCGAAGTTTACTTGAGTTGTGCATCTATTATAGACGATCTGTATCGGGATTTGCCAATATTACCAAACCTTTGCCGAAATAGACCAAAGAAAAAGCAGAATTTAGATGGAATGAAAACTGCGTCACTTCGCCGATTTTGAGTTATCCAAGCGACGATGAAAAATTTGTTTTGGATACGGACGCGTATTTTAGCAAGATTTTGTCCAGGCCAGAAAGAAATTATTGTGTGACTAAGAAGGAGCTGTTAGCAGTCGTCAAGTCCGTATAACATTTCTACAAATATTTGTATGGACAAAAATTTTTACTGAGAACGGAGCTGGCAGCTTTAAAATGACTATTGCAGTTTCGTCACCCAGAAGGACAAGTGGCAGGATGGATCGAGAGACTACGAGACGCAGTCATCGGAATGCTGATGCCTAGTCCAGAAGACCATGTCCAGCGGACTGCAACCATTGTTCGCGACTTGATGAAAAAGTCGAATGTCTCCGGAGAACTGCTATGGTTGATGATGAGTGGAAACCTGAGCAGTTGCGTCGCAAACAAGAAAACGATCTTGAAATAAGACTACTCCTGGACTGGAAAGAAAAAGGCCGACGACCAACCTAGGAAGAAGTGAGTGCTTTGGGCAGAAACATCAAAGCGTACTGGGCGCAGTTGGACTCTTTGATAGTATAAAACGGTCTTCTTAAGCGAGCCCTAGAAAGTGTCGAGAGCACGGGAAACAGACTACAGTTGGTAGTGCCAAAAAGCCGGGTGTCAGAAGTGTTGAAGCGTCTCCACGATGTCAGGAGGACATTAAAAAGACATTGGAGAAAAAGTAGCAACTGACATCACAGGGCCGTTCTCAAAATCCGATTCGAGAAATAAATAGATCTTGGTGGCGATGGATTATTTCACGAAATGGACGGAGGCTTACGCCATACGCAATCAAGAAGTTGCTACAGTTGCAGACGTATTAGCGAAAGAGTTTTTCTGCCGGTTTGGAGTTCCGTTGGAATTACATTCCGATCAAAATCGCAATCTTGAGTCTGGGCTGTTTCAAGAAGTTTGCCGACTGTTGAGACTTAAGAAAACTAGGACGACGCCTCTTTATCATCAATCTGATGGCATGGTTGAACGGATGAAACGAACAAAGGGAAAATACTTATCCAAAATAGTGTCCGAACACCAAAGAGACTGGGATCGGTACTTGCACTTTTTTCTAATGGCATACTGATCATCTGTTCACGAAAGCACAGGCCAAACACCATCTTATGTGATGCTTGGTCGCGAAATACGACTGCCATGCGCCCTCCAATTTAGACAAAGACCGGAAATAGAAGTCGCTGGAGAAGACTACGTCAGCAAGCTGACCAAGAGGTTAGACGAAGTACATGATGTAGTCCGTAAAAACACACAAATTGCCAGCGACAGAATGTAGGCCAAATATGTCGTCAAGGCACAAAATGGTGGATTACAACCTGGCGACATGGTACGTTTGTATAATCCTCAAAGGAGACGTGGTGTGTCGCCGAAGCTGCAAAGGCAATAGGAGCACCCTTATAAGTCTGGGCTGTTTCAAGAAGTTTTTCAACTGTTGGGAATTAAGAAAACTATGACGACGCCTCTTCATCCTCAGTCTGATGGCATGGTTGAGCGGATGAAACGACCAATTAGAAAATACTTAGCCAAAATAGTGTCCAAACACCAAAAAGACTGGGATCACTACTTGCACCTTTTTCTAATGGCATACTGATCATCTGTTCACAAAAGCACAGACCAAACACTATCCTGTGTGATGTTCCGTCGCGAAATACGACTGTCAGGCGACCTCCAATTTAGACAAACACCGGAAATAGAAGTTGTTGGAGAAGACTACGTCAGCAAGCTGACCAGTTAGACGAAGTACATGAAGTAGTCCGTTAAAACACACAAATTTCCAACGATAGAATGAAGACAAGATATGTCGTCAAGGCACAAAATGGTGGGTTTCAACCTGGTGACATGGTGTGGTTGTATAATCCAAAAAGAAGGCGTGGTTTGTCGCTGAAGCTGCAAAGGCAACGGCAGGGCCTTTATGAAGTCGTGCAGCCTATTAATAAAGTCATATATCGCATCCGAAAACCAAAAGAGGTCCACGTCGATCGTCTATCCCCGTTTGCTAGCAATAACCACAACACGCAAGTTTAGCTCCGAACCAGAGTAATAAGCAACAGAACCGAGTAATAAGCAACAGAACCAGAAATCAAATCGAAGGAATTGTGTTCGATAAGTTTATGAGTTTATACGGAGGTTCTGGAAAAGCTAGGTTCGGAGTTACCACCGAGGAACACAAAACACAAAAAGATTACGTCATCGCACAATGCGCGAGCGAGGATCTTGACATGTCCAGAGGGGTTGCAGTCGTATTTAAAAAGAAGTTTAGGCAGCTAGATGATCTACGAAGACAGCAACCGGCAGTCGGAAAAGTTTTAAAACTGCGTGGTGACAGACTGTCCGTTTTCTATCTGGTCACCAAGAAATACTCACGTACCAATCCGTTATACGAAAATCTGTGGCGAACATTATGGAATCTCATGAGAAAGTTCTACCATGTTAAGAAATTGGCCGTACCCAAGGTTAGTTGTAGTTTAGATCAATTGAATTGGAGGACAGTTTGAAACATGTTGGATGTCATCTTCCGAGGAACAGGCGTTCAAGTGTTGGTCTGTAGTTACCAACCAAGGAGAATATCGGGTTAGGAAAAGTTCATTGACTGTTACTTTTATGGTCAAGGAAGTTGCCAAAATGGAGAAAGCTGCCGCTACCCACCGGTGCCGCATCTAGTTTCTTGTTCTGGGACGGCACAGTCCTAAGAAGGGGGCAGTGAAAAATTCGTGAAATTATTCTCCGAAAGCTTTCGCGAGGTTTTTGTACATTTTCAGAACGTTCACCGAAAGATATGGACAATTCTCGAACGTTTGGACAAAATGTATAAATCCGGCACAAACAAATCATAGGTCAGTTATTCCAGCAATTCGAAGACGGCAGTGTTAAGAAGATTATTCAAGTTTAAATAAATAAGTGATTAACGCGTGTGTTCGAGACAAATATACGGAGTATAACCTTGTACGTGACTTTAAAGTAAACGGTAAGTGTTATTCGCGGACTTGATTTCGTGTTCTATATATAAGTTATTGTAAGTGTTTTTATTAAATATCCTTAGATTTAATTAGTCCGGTTAGTTATAAACGAGTACAATTTTTTTTAGTTTAAATAAATTAGTTTTAATAATAATCGTTACAATACATTCAACACCTAACAAAAAAGTTTCAATACAAAAATAAACAATAATTAAATCAAACTTTGTGACTAATAGCAAATTGTTTAGTATAATTTAAAAATAAAGCATAACAATAGTAATTTACCTAACAAGCGCCGAAAGCCAGGCATAGCATAACGAACGTTTTCAGTTTTAACTACAATTTAAGATTTTTTAAATGACTTTTTGACCTGTCGCATACTCGTTCTAATATAATAATTGACTTTAGACACTTAGTTTTATGTGAACTTTTCTTTTTGCCACTATAGAACTATTTTCGCCTATTACGTAAGTATCGAATATTAACGTTTGCGATGCTGGTAGCACAAAATAGAATATAGTAAGCGTATCGTAAACTAAAAAAATCGAAAAGACAAAACCAATAGTGAATTTAAGAAACTGGAAAACAAAAAAAATCAAAGCTAGAAGAATTTAAAAAAAAACAATACTGTTATTAAATGTATATGTATAGTAAAAACAAATTAAAAAAATAGTGATAAAACAAACCACAAAAATTGATTCAATTAAAACACTGAATGATGAAAACTAATATAATTAACAAAATAAACATAGTAATGATAATAAAATACCTGGGCTATAAAAAACGAATGAAAGCAGTAAGGTAAGTCTAAGAGAGTTGGACCAAAATGTGAGTCGGACCGACGCTAAAATTTTGGTTTCCGTGTTACAGATGGCGCAAGGTGTTGTATTAGACGATTTACTGCGTCGGTATAGCAAAGTGTATTGTGACATCGCTCCGATTTATTCACAAATAAGTAAGTTATAGAGGTTTATTTTTATTCGTACAGCTGAAAATTTTCTCCTTATAAACATATTATTCGACCACATCACCTGTAATGTAACAGGTATTCTGCAATACCAATTTCACTGTTAGGCAACTAAATAGTGTGCACGTGTACCTAACCTCAAAATACGTTGTATTTCGTTGTTAACAAGCTACAGTTCTGTGGTCCATTTCTCCTTCACATTTAGGATAGATGGATCAAATCTGAAGGAGTGTCTCTTGCTCGTTCACAGGGAATGTCAAGAAAAGTTGTATTTAATTACTTTGAGCTTGTAGAACGAGTCCTTGCAGAGAACGATCTATTTAATAAACCTGGAAATGTATACAACATGGAGGAAACTGGTCTGCAGCTAAACAAAAAACCTGGACAAGTAATAGCTGCAAAAGGTTCGAAGAGCGTATCCGCAATAACTTCTGGCGAGAAAGGGGAAACAATCAGCGTAATAGCGTGCTGTAATGCAGAAGGTGTATTTCTACCTCCCTACTGCATTTTCAAAGGCAAAAATAAAAAGGAAGAATTTGCTGATGGTATGCCACCTAGTTCCTCAATTGCCATGTCTCAAAAATCTGCATATGTCAACGCTGAAATATTTTTCCATTAGTTAAGAACTCATTTCGTTCCTCGAAAAATGCCTGGAAAAGTGCTTCTAGTTCTGGACGGCCCACACTCAATCTGTAAAAATGTTAGAGTTTGCTGAAGAACACGATATTATTATTTTGTGCCTCCCAAGTCATACCATACCAGCAGCCACTTGATCGGGCATTTTTCAAATGATTAAAATCCTACTACTATTCAGAATGCAATAGTTTTATTAAAGCAAACCCTATCCGAAAACTCAACAGAATGCAATTTGGTAGGCTACTGGGTACTTTATAGAACAAGGCCGCCACAGTGCAAAATGCCGTTTCAGCATTTCGGGCTACTGGTATAGCACCCTTTAATCTTGAGGAAATTCCAGATTATGCAGTTTTAATTAATGAAGCTGTTGAGCAACTAAATATGACACCAGTGGAAAACCTTGCCGATTTGACACAACCAACCACATCATCGAGGACTTCCAATGGAAACCTTCAACCTAGCTTTTCTGTACCGTCAGTCACGGTCACTGAAAATGTCTCAGAAAGTTTTCGATGCGGAACTCCATCACAGGAAATGAATGCAGAAGCGAGTACGGAAACACTGATACGTGGTAGGTCAAATAAAGTTACTCCTGGTAAATTACTCTACGAAGTTTCCCCTGTATCCATAATAAATGCTAGAGCATTTCTAAAGAAACTAGAAACCGTGGAAGACGTGTTACAAGTATATCCTGAACTTAGCCGAAAATATCCACAGCATTAAGAAACGCCAACAAAAATATAAAGAACAAAACCACCGCCAAGTTACAACAAAAGAAGCAGGATAAAAAAGTTTCGCGAAAACAGCACAAAGCACATGAAGATTCGGATTCCTCTATGGATAACGACAGTCTTGTTTTAGATGACAGTGAAGACACCGCAGAAGAGGATAATGAATGTACTGGATGCGGAGAAGACTACTATAAAACAACAAATACAGATGACTGGATAAAGTGCCGACTGTGTGGACGTGGACAGAAAATAAAAAATCTAATTGTATTTACTTATATACATATTTTAATTTAAGTTAAACATTTAGTGATTTGTATCACTTACATTTTATGGCCCATCTCTTCTTAACCCCCAACGAGAGATAGACCAGTGGACTCGTTTTCAATATTAAAAGTTATTGTTTAAGTTAGACGTTTTTGTTTACTTTAAGTTGTAATCATCTAAAGTATAATGACTATGAAAATGACAATATATGTTTTTTTACTTTATTATTGCAAATAAAAAAGTTGCGAATTTAACAAGAAAATTGGTCCAACTCTCCTAGACTTACCCTAAATGATAAATATGAAGAATTTTAATGAAAAACAAACACCATGACAATTCAAAAGAACGTACATAAACAAAACAAAGGTTAACTACAAATCAAAATAGGAAAGGAAACTGAAATAATTTGCAAAAAAAAATTTCGTTATTTATAAAATTTTAAACTTTTTGAAATCTGCATATTTTAAATACGCATTTCTCATTTTCTCATTCATTACATTTACTCTCAAATCTATAGGTAATGTTTCTATTGCTACTTCTAAACATTAAAAATTGCATGAAATAGTATAAAATTTCTGCTTAGCTCTAAAAATAAACAATTCCCAAATCTTTACGTACCTTTTTAACTTCTAACATTTTCTTATTCATTTTTATTTCACTACTAAGGATTTTGCGTTAACTATTTAAATAAATATTAATAAATGAAATTCTGCTATTTCTGTCATTCTATAAATACGATAACAACCGACGCTAATCATACTTTTGAAACATCCAATCAAATTTATTTCAAACAAAGTATCTTTCAGAAAACAAACTACGATATCTTGTTACATTTTGATCAAAACAAAGTGTTACTGTTAAATACAAACAAAGTTATCGATCTAATTGTTTTAAATAATGTAATTCTTGTAATTATGACTTTTAGTTTGTATTCAAGTAATTATTGTAACCAAATCTGTCAATAACAAAACAAAAACTGTGCAAGTCGTAGTGTTAAACACCTGCAAGCTTTAAATTTATTATTTATTGTAAATGCAAACTATTTGTACTTTAGGCGATATCAATACAGAAAATACAACTGATAACATGCTGTAAAGCGACTTGATAAGTAATACAAATTAGAGATTATATTACAGAGACTAGATTCGTTTTGGTCAAACCAAGCAATGTTTGAAATACTTATCATTGCAAAACAGAAAAGATAACCTGAAAATACTTCTAAATGAATTTTTACGGAAAAAATTTGGTCGTCAAATTTAAAATACAAGAATTAGAAAAAAGTCAATGTAAACAAATAATAAATACGTAAATAAAACACAAAAACAGTCATTAAAAAATATGTAAACTACAGTACGATATAATCAAAGTAACTAGCATAGTTTACAATTTTTTGATAGCAATACAATAAAGACAATAGTAATCTGTATCACTAGTCCAGAAATTGCTATTTTGCGATTACTCGCAAAAACTTTCAGGACTGTGATACACAAAAATTTTTAGAGCCTAGAATAAACTGGTTGATTGCGCCGTAAAGCCTGGCTTTTATAGACTGGCCTTCTATCAATAAAGCTGGTTTCCAAATCTCCGGTAAAGGAAAACTAGAATCTCAGTTAATATTTAAAAAAAATTTAATTATTTTAATGGATTTCCTAATTTTTCGTTGACAGTAATTAGAAACATTAGTCAAAATCTTAGTGTTTTCAAACATAATTTGATGACCTGCTCTACCACCGTTGGCTTCTACGGTTCATGGACTTTTCGTCCACAGGACAACCGTCTCCGGTATTTTGGTTCCCGGACTTTGCGTCCCCCGGCCGTTTGGTGCCTAGGACCTTTTGTGCTCAGCTATTTTCGTTTGCAGGACTTTTCGTCTCCGGACTTTTTGTGTCCGATGTCATCATCTTCAAGTGACGAAACAAAAAATGTATTCATGGTACAAATTTATTTTAGAAACTAAAGGGATTTTTAATTATGTTTAGTACATTATCATACACGCCAATACTGATCATAGATAAAGCTGTACAATTTCTAAAGAACTATTATGTGATGTGAACGATAAAACGAAATATTAGGAAAAGAAGAAATAAAGATGGCGCACCTTCAATTCCCGAAAATGTCGGTAATTTAGTACTACCATAGGTAAGTAATACAAGTAACACAGCCCAACACACATTTTGGTGCCAGGGTTTTTGTAACTGTTTTTGAGTAAGTTTTGGGCGCAGAATCCAAAACTGTCTTCAGATTTGGTCTATCAGATCTAGTTTTTGAGATATTGTATTTTGACCCTTTTTTTTAGAAAGAAATAGTCTAGTTTTGCAGCTTTTATACTTTTTACGTTATTACTAATACTATCTGCTAGTAAAAAAACACATAAAATCCAAAGTAAATGTATTTATTTCACAAAATAAACAAATAAGTTTATAAATTATATTTACATATTATTTAAATTTTTTTTTTATATGGCTTTCTAGCATGGTAGCTATTAGGACAGTCTCGCTGAAGGCTCCAGCAGTAGTCGGCCATCATGTGGGTACCCCATCTTTCTTGATATCGATCTTCCATAGTTTTAATGTCTTGATGGAATCTTTCCTCCTGTTCTTTATTCAAATCACCTAGGTTTTCTGGAAACCGATCTAAGTGATCTATTCAAGTTTGAAAACATATTTTCCACTAATTCTATATAACTTTTTGCCTTATAATTTCCCAGAAAATTTTGTACATTTTGAACAAATGAACACCAAGCGTTAGATTCAATTTCATTCAATGATGCAGTAAATTGTGGATCTTTAATAAGCTGCCTTATTTGAGAGCCATCGAATATTCCGGCTTTCAGTTTTTCCGTGCTAATCCCAGGAAATTTACGAATCAAGTAGCCAAAACAAAGTCCATCGCGATTTAAAGCCTTCACAAATTGCGTCATAAGCCCCAACTTGATATACAAGGGTGGAAATACGATTTTGTCTCTCGCAACCAAAGGTTCGTTGATCACATTTTGCTTTCCTTGAGTCATAACATTTCTTAAAGCCCAATTTCTGTTAACTCACTGCTGATCCTTAGCTCTGCTGTCCGAAAGACATAAAAAACAAGGATATTTTGTATATCTACTTTGTTGTCCAAGGAGGAAGTTCACCATTTTTAGATCGACAGAAATCACCCACTGATGTTCTTCATACTTAATTTTTTTTAGGACTAGTGATATTGCCTCGTATTCCTCTTTTATGCTGGTAGAATGACAAATGGGTGTTGAGTCATATTTATTACCATTGTGTAAAAGCACACATTTCAAACTTCGTCTGGAACTGTCTATAAAAAGGCGCCATTCGTCTGGTGTGTATTCCGACAAACCTCCTCTTATATCGTTACAGAATATCAGGTTATTTTCCTCAGAGTAAATGGGCAGCAGATCCTTATCTCTTTTACGATAAAATGTAATATTGGTATCTGGCTGCAGTAGATTCTTCTCATTTAATCTGGAAGCGAGTAATTCAGAAGATTCCTTTGAAAGATTCAGGTCTCTAATGAGATCGTTCAGTTCTTGTTGATTGAAACGTTGCGGACTTGATAAATCTGCTTCAAAATCACTGTCGTTTTCTGCTTCCATACACTGAATTTCATCAAACGTGGGTAGTTCTGCATCATCTTCCGCGAGCGACGGCAGACTGCTGAATGATGGAATGGGTATTTCTTCACTATGCAGTACAAGCTTTTTTGCTGAATCTAGATCAGGATATGGCCATTTCTGTCTATTGTTCCGATTGATTCCTTTGATATTCACGAGACAAACATAGCAGTCATCGTGATGGTTTCTTGGTTCTCTCCAAACCATTGGTACTCCAAACTTTAGACACTTTCTCTTTCCAACTGTCCACTGACGCAGATGTTCAATACATGTTTTACATACGAAATGTGGAGCCCAAGATTTATCCTAGTCACCCAAGTGAACGCCAAAATAGTCCAGATAACTTCTTCTCAGACAATTAGAAATAGGCTTTCTACTTTCTTTAAAAGTGTACTCGCCACATACATAGAAAAAACGTCCGGACGATTCACACAACTACGTTTGCTTCTAAATGCCATGGTTTTAATTAAATGTATGTTTTATCACTGAACAACACCAAATCATATCACAACTTCAGCTACGTAAACTAAATAGGCAAATGTACTTCGTAAAGCAAAGATACGAGTTAATATAGCTGTGTGTTAATTAGGTTTTGTTGGAAGTAATTATAAGAATGTTGGGTTTTACACAAATGAATAAATACCAAATAACTCAAACTGGCTAACTAGATTCTAATTTCTTTATATAAACTGTACCTCGTAAAGCAGAGATATTTACGAGGTAATACGACGAATTAATTAGTTTTTGATAGGGGTATAGGAATGTCGGGTGTTACAGTAATGAATAATACCAAGTAACTCAAACTAGCTCATAAGATTTTAATTATTTATGTAAGAAATTTCACTTTTGGCCTCTAAAGATATCACTATTTCAATATTTTTGGGTTTTATCAGAACTAATACCAATTAGCCCATATCTCAAAAACTGGAGCTGCTACGAAAAAAAGCCAGGTATTTTTGGAATCAGCACATCACAAATATTCAAAATCAGTTCTTACTTTTCCCGCACCAAGACAAAAGTTTTATTTTGTTGAGCTGTGTAATTCATATAAATTGATGTAATATATCTAACTTGACAAATTTTATTAAGAGATACTCCAAGATTCTGTTAAATGGCGAACAATTACAATTTCTGTACTACAATTCCAATCAAGATTTACCACACGGACGGATGCTTATATTTACTACAGAAAAAAACATACAACTGCTGACTTCTTGTTCATCATGGTTTGCAGATGGAACGTTTCGCACGTACTCAAATTTATTTTCGCAGCTGTACACAGGGCCGGACTGGCTACCTGTTGGCCTCGGTGGGGACAAAATCTTAATGGTCCCCGCACTACGCCCTTTTCTCGGGAAAAAGAAACGCATTTGGACTTTACACATAGACCTAACTTCGATATTGTTTTTACTTTTTGTTAAAACAAAAAATTAACCAAGACAAAACTGTTTGATTACATTATAATTATACTGTGTGTACAAGTGTAAAGTAATGTAACTTGTTACATGTTACAATTTTAGAAGTCTAGTTAGTTCCGCAGAACTAGATGCTACATCATCTATGATTTTCTCGTAATCAAATTGAAAATCTCTTTCTACATAAAACAAAACAAAATCCTTCAATAATTCTTGTCCCAAAGAAGATCTCAAGCGATTCTTGATTATTTTCAACACTGAGAAAACTCGCTCGCAAGATACTTGAGTACACGATAAAGTTAAAACAAACTTGTAGACTATGTACAAAGTCGTATAGAATTCGCCATGTGTATTTAATTCCTGCAATAGTTCTAGCGCGCAAACTAGACAATGTTTAGATTTCTCCTTTGCGTCGCAATGTTCCAATTCTTCAATCATTTCAGCTTGTTCAGCGACTTTATGTTAAACAGCCATCTGATCTTCCTCCTCATGTCGCTGGATGATAGGGCGGAAGTAGCTGCGGTTGCTAACGGCGTTTTCTGCTTCGGATTGTAAGCTTCATAATAAATTGAGAATTGGCGTAACTCTCGGAAAAGTTTGTCACGGTTGGTGTTACTGAGTTCAGACAGTTTTTTCAAGACAAGTTCATCGCGGCTCATTTCCAAGGTTTTGACTTTCGCGAAATTTCTAGGGTCAAGCAAAGCGATGTCAATCATCAGTTCATCATTGCATATGAAGCGCCTTTGAATTTGTTGCTGTGCACTATCGATGATGACATTGAAAGCTTCGAATTCGAAAGCTTTTGTCGGAGATTTCCGGAGTTGTCTTGACTCATCGGCAGATATCTCTCCAGAAAGTCTCTTAGCAATTGGAACACGTTTCTGTGGAAGCTCTTGTTTAATTGTGATGTCACACTCTTTTAGCAATATGCGTTCTCCTGTACATTAGCAACGAACTCGGAAGTTGCACGGTGTAGTACTGTGAAGCTTTTACGTTTTTCACAGATCTGGGCATGCAATGTTTTAATCAAATTGCTCGCTTTCAAGCAATCGAGACCATCAGTTTCAAGATATTTGGAAACTGGCGTAGATACGTTGAACAAGTCACGATACACAAAAGCAATGAGTATGTTTTCAAATTTGCACTAGTTGTCAAGAAGGGATTTTGCCTTGAATGAGACGTCAAATGCAAAGTCATCACCAATTGCAATAGTATGAAGACAAATGAGCAGCGTCAAGAACGTTTTACAGTCCTTCAACGAAGCATTCGGATCATCAATAAAACTTTGTAGTGCTTTATCTTTACTCCACCAACGAGTTGCATTTACTTTCTGTAGCCGATAGAGTAGTTGATGACTCATACCTGACTCTTTATTAATCGTTGTCCACACAAGCATCCTTTTATGAGATTCAGAAATGAAAACCGCCGTGCTTTGTAGCAGACCAAGAAAATCTTTTGCAGACTGACAACTTTCTGTGGAGTTTGTCATCACCATGTTGAGAGCATGTGCATAACAATGTACATAAACTAGTGACGAACAGTTCCTCTTTAGTTGAGCTTGAAGACCGTTATACTGCCCACTCATATTTGCTGCGCCATCAAAGGAACATCCGACTATCTGCTTGCTGGCCAATTGAAACTTATCCAGTTCCAATTTGATCTGCAGATAAAGTGCTTCTACCGGTGGTTTTTTTAGCTACAATCATTTTCAGTAACCGAACACGTACGCGCTCATTCAGTACATATCTCACAAATAATGCCAGCTGATCCATAACTGCAATATCCTTGAATCAACTTCTATACTAAATATCATTGCTTGGCGAACCTCATTGACAATGTCCAGCTGAATTTGAATGGCCATATAGAGCTTATTGATAAAAAACTTTGAGAGGAAGGTCAAAAAAGCACCTCTTCCTTTAAGTCCAGGAGATTTCGCCTTTCGGTCTTGGGTATTTTTATTGACCTGATCAACATGATTTTTTAGGACTTGATCATAATTAGCTAAAAGTAAGACTAACTCTAAGAAGTTTCCATGATTTATTTGCTTGTTGTTCAGATCGGTTGCTGCTTCAAATTTTGCTCTATAAGCCAAGTCTTGCTTGCAAATAACCAAAACGATGTCAATTAGGCGGTGCAATATTTGTCGTCTGACTTGGATGTTACTTTTCCGTTTTTTACCATTTCCATGTTTATCAATGATTCATTGTCTTTTTTTAAGCTTACGTGCAGATATGCTCTTGTAGCATTGACATGAGTGGTTGAACTCTCGTGTTTTCAAGTCTCCCATATAGATACTTTAAGTTCACTTCCATTCCTTTAATAAAAGAGGAAGAGATTTCTCTGTTCATAAATTCTGAAGAAAATGACATACAGATAGCACAATATACTTTCCGTATTTTAGAGCAATACGATAGCCATTTACGAGGTTCAGTTGACATATCAGGTAATGTGCGCTGATAGGTTTTTCTTGCCTTAAATGGAAGGTCTGTATCTATGTCACTTGGCTGGATAGGATGGTGTTTCATGAAGGCTAGTTTCTCATTGCTGTCCGCGTGATAGTGTGGTGGAATAAATTTTCAAAGGTCTGAATGACGAGAATGTGCTTCGTTGATATCTTCTGATAGTGATTTCTCAGCATCAGATACCTCTCGTTGGGGTTGATATTGATGAACTGAATAGGGTTCACCGTCGGCGTCTTGGTTTGTGTTTGGGCTGAATGATTTTGGATTTGGACTTGCAGTTGCGGAGGTTGTTGCGCCTGGCGATCCATCTTCATTATACTGTTTTTCAGATTCAGCATTAGTACGACGTTTTTCAAAGTCAGATGGTATTGATTCTCCTGATGACGTCGCTTCAGATATCGATGCTGTTGTTCCAGCTACATCAGACTGCCTCTCAAAAGAGCATTTAAGGGATACTTGTTTGTCAAACAGTTTCTTCTGTTTTGGATCAGCAGCTATTTTTTCGAATTCACGTTTCCTCTTCTCATCACGCTTTACTGTTCCAGACTTATATTGCCGTTTCGGGTTATATTAGAAAATGTCAGAGAATATCGACATTTACACTAAACACTTTCTAATCTTTTAGTTTCAATTGATGTATGAATAGACTAGAAGGTCACTCAACTCAATTACTAAGTACAAAGTCCAGAAAGCTATCGTCACGGCTAAAACGTGCACAAACAGCCGCGCAATGACTCATAAAAATGTGTATGAAATATGGTATGGATCAACGAATACTAATAATTTGTAATAAACTTACAACTCTGTGATCTTGATTAAGGAAATTTAAAAATTAATTGAAACCTACTTGTATTCTTTTCAACTAATATTACACGGATCGAGACGCGTTACTTTAACCCTTTGGATGGCACCAAACATAACACTGCATACTGTTCTTTTAGTGGTTTTTGCAAGTAACGGGACCGCGATAATTCTAGTCTATGCAAGCAAAAATGCAAGCGCTGCACTCTGTGTAAGTGTAATGCAGAGCGGGGTGATACTCGGAAGGTTTGGAAATGTTTTTAAAATTATTTTTTGAGATTAGTTAAACTCGTTTTTTACTGTCTCTAAGTCAAGTATAATCGGTTGAAAACTCATTGACCCCTGTAGCCGATGAGGATGCTGTTGGCCCCGGGAGATGCCTTCCCAGCTCCCTGGGCCAGTCCGGCCCTGGCTGTACACAATTCATGTGAAATACCATGATACTGTGGTACCCTGTTTGTATGTTCTGCTGCCAAATAAAACGGCAGCAACCTATACAGAAATGATACAAGAAATAAAAAACATTTGTCCCGATGCAGCGCCTTAAACAGTAATGCTGGATTTTGAACACGCAGCCATTCGAGCATTTCAACAAGAACTCGGCGAGGTGCGTGTTTCGGGTTGTTTTTTTTATTTAACGCAAAGCATATGGCGAAAAATCCAGTTAGAAGGTCGGCAAGTTTTATACCAGCAATCTCATCAATTTGCAATTTCTGTACGTATGATAGCGGCTATGGCCTTCATCCCACCATTGAATGTCATCGATGTTTTTGACGAGCTGTTGGAACATGAAGATTTTTCCCAAGATGCAATGGTAATAGCAAATTATTTCGAAGATAATTGTATTGGCAGAAGGGACCGTCGACGAAAACAAGATCCTATTTTCCCGATCAATTTATGGAACGTTTATGAACGAACACTTAATGGGCAGGCCCGAACAAATAATGCCGTAGAAGGATGGCATCGTGGTTTTTTATCTAGTTGTGGAACTTTTTTTTCAAATATTTATAAGTTCCTAGATTTATTAAAACGACAAGTGTCACTTACAAACTATGACATCCTTCAGCTGCAACCGGGTAATAAAATAAATAGAAAAAATAAGAATTACGCTCAACTCAATCAGAGATTGATAGCAATTGTTGGTGATTATGATAATAGAAATCATATTGACTATTTGCGTGGAATTTCTTATAACTTTGAGTTTTAATTTCAATTTACCTTCCTTTTTTTTTCATTTACTTATAGAACATCTAGGTATAGGTGTACTTGATTTCTATTTTATTCTAAGTTTAGTATTTGTATGTAAGTTTTAATGGTAATTATAATTTTATGCGCTTTGTAATAAACACTGTCTTATATTGATTGTATAATAGAAGTTATTAAAAAATGTGGAAACACGTCTATTTGGTTTTATTCAATAGTTCCCGGGAACGAAAATTTCTAAAATTAATTGGCACAATGAAGTTCGCCATACATATCTACTAATAAATTTTTTGTTTCGTCATTTGAAGATGATGACCTCGGACACGAAAAGTTCGGAAACGAAAAGTCCTGCGAACGAAAATGACTGAGCACGAAAGGTCCTGGGCACCAAACGGCCGGGGGATGAAAAGTCCGGGAACCAAAGGGCCGGAGACGGTTGTTCCGGGGACGAAAAGTCCGCATACCGACTTCTACCCGTTTCTCCTATGTATGCACGACCACAAGAGCAAGGAATGCTATTAACACCGTTGAAAAGGAATAGCGTCCTTCACCGGATTTAAGAGCTGACCCAATTTAGCAAGAGTAGAAAATCAAGTAACAATTTTGTGTTTAGACAACTTAAGAAAACAGCTTTGTACACTAAAGAATTCAATCTTAAATATTTTTGAGAAGGGTGATAGTGAGACAATTTATTTAATTATATATCTGTATGCGTAGGTTTTAGATAAACTGAATGTAATAATAAATCGTCTTCATTTCGAGTAACTTAAACGTCCAAAATAGAAGTTCCTTTCTAATTTCATAGTAAAACGAAGATTTTGATGAATTGAGTTTAAATGACATAGAAACTCGTTGAGCGTAGAAGGTTCATGTTGCCAGACAACAAAGGTGTCATCAACGTATCCTGTACCAGCACTTGGGTTTTATATAAAACAAAGATAAGGCTTTTTTCTCAAAATCTTTCATAAATATATTAGCAACTACCGGTAAAAGTTGTATTTTATTGACAGAATTACACTTTTCTACTACTACGCTATAAAAACAATTGCGAATTCTGACAAACAAATATTAAATGTTCTATTGTAATAGTGAAACAATGTTTTTATAATTTCGCATTAAAATAAATTTCTCTATTGAAGATATGGTCGATATGATTTATGTGCTTGGAGCAAGTGACAAAAACTGTCTGTTGGTTAAAAGAAAATACCAAGAGCTGTTTCCCGAAGAAGGCAACCACCTTGAAGGTTTTTTAAAAATCTAATGGAATGTTTTGAATGGAACGAGAAAACAAAAAAAACGTTAGAACAAGACGGAAATATGGAAAAATAAAATGAACACATATCATATTTAGTTATTGCAAGAGTTGAGTGAAAATGATAAACACAGAATATTGGAATTATGTAATTGGGTTTAACAAAAGATAAATGTAGATGCTGGTTTTTTGACTTTATCCTGTTTGTGGATGAAGTCACTGTTCATATAAACTTTTTTGCTAACTCACTTGCCTCGATTACTTGAAATTATTCCACAAAGTATTCTAAAGCGGATGTGGTATTTGCATGATGGTGCTTCTGTTCATTCCACTGGTCCTATCTATCATCATGCTAAAGCTACATTTCCACAACGGTGGATTGGAGGAAGCGGTTCAATTGAGCGATCACTTGACTTGTCCAGAATTGTCTTTTTTCTATGGGGTTACGTTAAAGATGTAGTTTCTCGAACACCACTGACTACAAGGGATGATATAAAAAATAAAATTACACAAAAGATTTAAAATATTCAATACGACACATTGAAAAAAGTTAGTGTTTTTCTTGAAAATCTGGTGGAGATCGTTTTGAAAATGGCTATTAATTCAATAATTATTTAATTTTGTTTTTAAGTTTTATCGTTGTTATTAGAATTATTGTTTGTCTCTGTTAATTGTTTCGTGCCATGTAATTTTTCTGGTTTATTATGTTTTGTTTCTTGTTGTATTAAATGTGCACTTAGTTATTTTTATAAAATATTTAATTTATTTGTTTGTAAGAATTTGCTATCGAAAAGTGTACTTTTGTCAATAAAATAAGATATCTTTAAAACTATTACCTTTGAGATTCTTATTAATTCTTTACGTCAAATTTCAAATTAGGTTGTTCTATTTAAAAAAATTGAGTTTTGGCCCTTTGCAGTTCTGCATCATTCACTTTTAATACAAAACACATGGTATACATAATTACGTGTTTAAAACTTTTATGGTAACCTCAAATAGTACAAACCTCACACCAAAATATTATTTTGTTTCTCAAAAGCATATCATCAAAAGAAATTTTAAAACTGCGTAATTTCGTAAAAACTAACTTATAACTTTATATCATTGTAAAGTAGACATCAAGAGAATTCTAAAACATGAATATATACAGCTTTATCTAAAAAAAAATTTTTTGTTGTCCTATTATGGAATACCTTGTAAAGTAGAAAATAATTTTAAAATGTAAAACTTTAAGAACTCGACTATTTTATTAAATATTTTTTTACATTTTGTATAAGAAAGATATTTTACTTGATCCTTCCTGTAGATAGAATATTCCATACTTTTTGGACACCCTATATAAGTGACGAAAGATTTTAAATGTTTGTTTTCATTTAGTTACTTTATGACTTGACATGTTCATAGAGCAAAAAAACCTATAATTTTTATGACATTGTGATCGCTGATAACTTGATTAAATGTACCAGTGGTCCACAGTGAACATTTTTATACTTACTTAACGAATTTTTTTTTGGTTAATTTTTAGGATTTTTCCAACGTCTATTTGAATTCTTTCTAAACCAAAGAACTACTTTGTTTTAATTTTTTTTACTTTCTTATAAGGAAAGTAGGGTGAATCGCCCAGTTAGCCGGCCACCACCAGTTCTCGGTCACTTTTCGAGAATATAGTGAATAAATTATAAGCTTTTGACCGCTTCTGAAGTATTTAAATATCCTCCTAACTGCAGACTTCTTATCCCCACCACTCTGCACTACGCGCCATTTTGCAAGCTTTGCTAAGAAAGAAAAAAATCAGTTAAAAGTTGTCCCTCGTGGAAGGCCGGTATCGCCAGTAACCTAAAATTTTGGTAGTGTGCATCCAATAGAGAAATAGTGAATATTTTGTGAAATACTGGAGCTAAAGGTAAGTTCTTATTGTTTTAGATAAATAATATGTTGTACTATTCTTATTATATTTAGAAAAAATGATAAATTGTGGATTTTAAGTGTTTTTTTGGGTGGCCGATAAACTGGTTAGCTAAAACGCTCAATGCCTTTCTCGGCCGGGGTGGCCGAGAAGCGGTTTGAAAAGTAATATATTGTCCATCATTTTCTAATATACTGTTTCGTAACTGGGCGTATTTTGTTTTATTATATATTTGAAAGAGTTACTTCTACAAAATAGCTAGTTTTCGGCCGGGCCATCTACAAAAACGCGACAAATAAAGAGGCTTAAAACCTTTAACTCCTAAAGGTATAAATTGCTTTTTATAATTATTGTGTCTACCTTTTAAAAAAAGCAAACTTGAGAATCTTTAAAATTGTTAACTTATAAAATAAGTGTTTTCTTTGCCAGATGGCCACCAAGAAAGACAAAAATGTGTCGAAGCAGGCAAGAAAGTTATTCAACTACTCAGAAGAAAATCTTAAGCTAGCACTACAAGCTGTAAGAGAGGACAAAATGAGCACAAGAACTGCTGCAAAGTATTTTAATATACCAAGGAGCACTCTCCAAGACAGGGTTTCGTAAAAAACACCAGACAAATTGCGTTAAACAGGTCCAGGGCCTATTATGACTGTTGAAGGAGAAAAGGGCATAAAAGATTGGCTCTTAGGTCTGGCCAAGTGTGGATTTCCAATAAAAAAACATGAACTGATCCAAACAGTAACCAAAATAGCAACAGACAACGGAAAAATTGAAAAATTTAAAAATAACCGACCTGGGGAAAAATGGTATACGTGTTTTATCAAAAGGCACCTAGAGATAAGATTTCGTGAGTCCGAGAGTATTAACAAAGCAAGAGCAGTCGTCACGGAACAATACATCAGATCCTGGTTTTCAGAATTAGAAAATTTTTTAATAGAAAATAATATTATGGATGTTATGGTCCTCCCTTTCTCTCATTTTGAATGGGGATGAATTCCGTTCTTTATTGTGTCTAAAAACCGGAAAAGTCCTTGCTTTCCGAGGCTATAAAAATGTTTATTCAATTAAGTAAGGCAATGAAAAGGAAACATTGACAGTACTTGTAACATTTAATGCCAGTGGTAATATTTGTCCTTCACTTATTGTTTTCCCATACGTGAGACCTCCGAAAGCAGTAATTAATAATATACCAGAAAATTGGGTGCTGGGAAAATCTGACAGTGGTTGAATGAAAAGCGACGTATTTTACGAGTATGTTTGCAACGATTTTAACCAGTGGCTTAAAGACAATAATATTAAGAGACCAATAATATTTTTTTTGTTGATGGACACAGATCACACCTTAATATATTTCTGCGTGAATTTTGTGAAAAAAATGGAATAATTTTGTATGCCCTTCCACCAAACACAACTCACATCTTACAGCCGGCTGATATGAGTGTGTTTAGACCATTAAAACATGAATGGAAGAAAACAGTTATATTATGGCAAAGTGAACAAGATATTAACACCTGTGTCACAAAAATGAATTTTTCACAAATATTTCAGGGGGCGTTAAATAAAGCATATTTGGAAACGTGTATTAGAAATGGCTTCCGGAAATGTGGTTTGTTTCCTTTGAATTCAAATAATGTGGACTACACTAAATGTGTGAAAAATGAATTAGAAAGAAAACACGTCAACACAGAGCATGTGGAAAACATAAGCAATGCAGAAGCTGAATCAGCAAAAAAAGTTATTAGAGTACTCGAAAGAAAATTAAATAATAATGGTATTGACACGGATATCAATTATGAAGTCATTAATGACATAACATTAAATGCTACCTCCGATAATGCTGACAATAACGGCAATGTAAGACAAGGACAAAAAATACATGTTATAAGCGACATCACCATTAATAGGCAGGATATTTTAAATATTTTTTCTTTGGAAGTAGGAACCGTACTACCTATGGATTCACTAGATATTATTCCTGTTGAAGAAATAAATCTATTTACATTAGATAATATCTCGATGACTCAGGTTCTTGAAGAACCACAACAAAACGAAGTACCGAATACTAACGAACAGAACACGAAGAAAGAAAACTTAAAAACTGAACAGGAGAAAGACACAAACAAAACAGAAGATAAAGAAAATATTGATCCAGACATTACGGAGAAAATTGAAGTAATACGAGATAATTTGGAGCAAGCAACAGAACAAGAAGCAGAACACAGTAAAAACGAAGGGACAAATTTAAAGAAGAAAGAAAAAGAAGAACACACGGAAGAAAGTAATAAATTTGAATTGGAGGAAGAAATTAAAAACATAGAGAAGTCGCCATTAAAATTAGAACAATCTGAAAATAACGACTTAACAACAAAATGGTCTAAAGAAAAGACCCCTATAAAAACTATGGAGACAGAAGAAGTGTTAAGCCCATTTTCCCGTCATCTGAGATTTCCGGAACCTATAAGAAAGGCTCGGAAAATAAAAAGAAAGAAAAATTGCCAAGTGCTATCTCATCTAAAGCTTGGAGAAAACATATTGAAAAGCAAGACCAAGAAAAAATAAACAAACAAGAAGCTCAGCAGAAGAGAAAAGAAGAAAGACTGGAGAAACAGACCACAAAAAATGCGCTAAAAAAATGTAGCTAAGAAATCCAAACTGATGTGTTCTCTTTGCGGAGACGAATTAATAAGCGATACAGAAGATGATTCTTTGAAAAACTTGGGTTGTGACATATGCCCCAAGTGGTTTCATTTGGCTTGTACTGAGCTATCTCATTTAACCTATAATGAAGCTGCAACCGAAGATTTCACATGTAGTTCCTGCAAATAACTTTAAAAACGCTAAACTTGAAGAACATTATTTAGTATAACTTTTAAAAATATGTAGATACCTGAATATTTTTGTTGAGTTTCAAAAATTTTTTTGTATTTGTTTCTTTATCTTGGTTTATTTTTGTATTGTTGTCTATTTTTAACATAGTTAGGTATTACCTAGGTTATTATTTTGTGATAAATTTTATTCAAAAACTACCTACTTATAGGTACCTGAAGAATATTTTGTTTAGTTTTAGAAATCTTATGTTTAATTGATTTTTTTTACCAATTCCTTTCCGTGCAATAAAGTTGTTACCTAGGTATTTACCCATAATTTTAATTTTTTAATAGAATGTCCGAAAAATGGGTTCTTTCGGCCACCCGACCAAGAATTGGCACATTGATGGCCGAGAAAATAATCAGGTGGCCGAGAACTAGCGAAAAGTACATTTTTTACATTTTATTTTCCAAAAAAAAACTTAATAGGTTTCACATTTTTGAACGACCTATTTCAATTTAGTATAACTACAGGCTATCATAAAAAATAATCCCAAATGTAATTCAAGCAACCAGTTCTTTCTAATCGTCAGTTTAATGTGAAAATTCAGTTAAGTGGCCGACAACTGGGCGATTCACCCTATAGCGATCGCCATTTTTTTCAAAAAATTTTCATTGTATAATTTTACGTTTCAAGGTCTCCTGAATTAGAAAAATGTATTTTTGACATTACAATTTTGAGTGTCTGCGTGTGTGTAACGATCTACCCACAATAACTCTCGAACCAAAAGTCCTAGTAACTTGAAATTTGGTATGGAGCTGGCCTTTCATATTCTCTCGGTTCTCTCAAAATGGGTCTGATAAAGAAACCGAAAGTGGGTGTCTCCCTCATTTTTAACAGTTTTTCTTATATAATTTTGTACGTATGTAAATAATTCAAATTATTTTTACAGTTTCTTATAAAATTAATTCTTTCTAACAATTTATTCAAATAATTTTTTTTAACATTAACAGTTTATTAGATACTTATTTGATTTATAAAAGTTAATTCCATATATAAATCCTAGGTTCAAATCCTGCTTAGCACGATTTTTTTTTAGAAAAAAAATTCCATGTCTTGAAGGGAAAGCAAGATACATTAAAAAATAACAATTATTTTCTATATACTTTTGACTTCTTTATATGTGATGCAACTGATTTAAATTATCTTTGAATGTACCCACGATAACTCTCGAACCAAAAGTTCTAGTAACTTGAAATTTGGTATGGAGCTGGCTTTTCATATTCTTTCGGTTTTGCAAAAGATGGGTCTGATAAAGAAACCGGAAGTGGGTGCATTCGCTATTTTTAACAGTTTTTTTTTATAATTTTGGACTTATGTAAATTATACAAATTATTTTTACAGTTTCTTATACAGTTAATTCTTCCTAACAATTTATTCAAATATTTTTTTTCTGACATTAACACTTTATTAGATATTTGATTTATAATTTAAAGTAAATTCCATATATAATTCTAGGTTCCAATCATGCCTGCAACAATTTTTTTAAAAAACAATTCCATATCTTGAAGGGGAAAAACGATACGTTAAAAAATAACAATTTACCTCTATATTCTTTTGACTTGTTTATATACGGAGTGCTGCTTTTCATATTATCTCGATTTTATTAAAAAACGGAGCTAATAAAGAATCCCAAAGTGGGTGTATCCTCCATTTTTAACAGTTTTTCTTATATAATTTTGTACGTACGTAAATTATTCGAATTATTTTTACGCTCTTCTAACTCACAACCCCACTTCGAGGATTGAACGTGAGGTCAGCCAAATCACAAATCTTCCAATCTACCTCCTGAAACTAAACGTCAACTTACCCCGTCAGATTCTAAACCACCTCGTCTATACGGACTTCCCAAAATTCACAAACAAGGTATTCCTTTTCGACCTATCAATACTATCCAATCTCCTACCTACAAGTTAGCCAATATCTTGTCCAACATTATTTGCGTATTTACAAGTAAAACCTCTTCTCACATACTCAACTCTCAACATTTTATTCAATGTCTAGAAACTATAAAATTTGAACCCCAAGTTCTTCTCGTGAGCTTTGATGTTACTTCACTTTTTACTAAAGTTCCTATTAAGGATTCGCTTATTATTATCAAACAGAGTCTGTCCCAACATGGCAAGGACTTGAGTTTGGTTCCTCTTATTGATAAGTGTTTATCGTCTACTTACTTCCAATTTGATAACAAGTTTTTCGAACAGGTTTCTGGTGCTGCTATGGGTTCTCCTCTATCACCTGTTGTAGCTAACATTTTTATGGAATCCTTTGAAACGGTTGCTTTGGAATCATCAATATTAAAACCTAAAGTATGGTTTAGGTATGTGGACGACACGTTTATTGTTTGGTCTCATGGTCATCTTGAATTGTCTAAGTTTCTTGATCATCTTAATAATCAACATATAGATATCAAATTTACTATGGAAATCGAAAGTAATGGTTCTCTTCCATTTCTTGACGTTTTTGTGACTCGTAAGCCCGACGGACTTCTAGGCCATTATGTTTATCGCAAACAGACCCATACGGACAGATACCTTAATGCTTCGCCTCATCATCATCCTGCACAGAAACGTTCTGTTGTTGAATCTTTGGTTCATCGTGCCTTTTCTATTTGCCAACCTGAGAATCTAGACTAGGAACTCCGTCATCTTACTAGAACCTTAGTAAACAATGGTTATGTAAAAAGAGATATTTATCGAGTTATTAATCGTCGTCTACATCCACGTACTCGATTACCTTAGGACATTTCTACTCTCGAATCCAACCCGAAATTGGCCTTTTTACTTTACATTCACAAGGTTACAGATCAAATAGAGAAACTTCTTTGTAAGAATGGTATTAAACCCATATTCAACTCGGCAGGCAAAATCTCTCAGATTCTTCCTTTTCCCAAAAACAAATATCCTACACTTTCATCTCAAGGTGTATACCAAATTCCTTGTTCATGTGGTTTAGTTTACATTGGTGAAACCGGTCGTTCCGTCATTACTCGCATTTCAGAACATGATTGTTGTATAAGGAAAAGGTATATTTCCAAGTCTGCGGTTGCTGAACATCATTTTACTACAGGTCACAAGATAGATTTTGATAATGTTTCGTTAATTGCCAAATCTCCATTCTTTTTCAACAGGAAATTCCGAAAAAGCATAGAAATCATCAAACACCCTAATAACTTTAATCGCGATCATTCTATCGAGCTATCCCCTCTCTGGTTCCCGGTCATTAGTCATTTATCGAAAACACGCCCCTTATTAACCGCAACCCAACCATAGACAAGCTTAACCATCCGTGACGATCCTTTTCTTTTATATACGGAGACTATTTCTTCTTAAGTCACTTCTACGGAGTTTAGAATCTGGTTTGGTTCACAACTTGATTACCTAACTCGGTAGTGGTTCTTTGTTAGATTTTCGTTTGCGTTTTCAAGTTATCGTTTTCTTTCTTACCTTTTCAGAGTTTAGATTATGGCTTGTTTTACAAATGGATAACCTAACTTTTGAGAAGTTCTTAGTAAGATTTCGGTTACTTGTTTGAGTTTTGCTATTTATCTTACGCCCTGGTGAAGCCCCTTACAAAAGTGGGCGAAACGTTGCCAACTTCGGTTACAACAACAATGACACGGTCCAAACCCGGAAGACATTCTTGTCTTAGTATAAATTCCGGCCGTGGAAGCCTTTGCTATTACATTATTTTTACAGTTTCTTATAAAGATAATTCTTCCTAACGACTTATTCAAATAAAAAAATTTCTAACATTAACAGTTTATCATACTTAATTTCTAATTTAAAATGAATTCACAAATATAATATAGTTTCGAATCCTGCCTGCGACGATTTTTTTTTACTGATTTACTAAAGGGGTAAGTAATATCGAGGCGCACAAATATAAGGTTTAGTCGATATGAAATTGAGAAGAGTAATTTCAAAAAAAATTATAGCATGGTAGGAAATCAATACAATCTTAAAAAAATATGTAGACATTCTTTATAGGAAAGTCGTGTGGTGACCACACCAGTTTTTTTTCATAACTGTTCTTTCAGCATTAAGTGATGATTTCAAAAAAAATCTAAAGATTATAATTGTTTTAGAATAAATATCAACAGTATTTATTTATGGATTTCAAAAAAACAATCACTTTATTCTACTGTATTGTAAAAAAAATGAACAAAGCAAAAATAAATGTTTTCCACGTATTTTATAATTACATGTTTTAGACAAAAAATGAATTCTACTTTTATTTTTAGGTACAAAATGAGCTTTCCGAAATCATTATTTTTACAAAAGATAATAAATACAAAAAAATTTATTTATTCGATTTTCAATTCACCTATGAACTTTAGTTGATTAAATGTAAAAAAAAGTTCAAAAATAAAATGTTTTGTCTGCAAGCATCTGAAAAACTTTATTAACAAAATTTTAATTCGCATGTATATATTTTAGACAAAGCATTGAAATGTTTATTTCGATTGGGCGTTTCAATAAAAACTTTCCAGCTATTTTAATAAAACATAATGAAATTGAAAACATTTTTTTTTACTGCACAAATAGAAATTACCTAAATTAATAAGATAAAAAATGTCTCGAAGGCATACGGTGTAAAACAAATCGAAAAAATAATCTATCTAATGAGAATCACATAGATCGTTTTTCTACTAATAAACTTATTTTAAAAGCTTTTGGGCAACTTTTTTTTCTTCTTGTTGAAATAAACTTCTCTGTTCTTTGTAATTCTGTTAATATGTTAATTCCATTTTCTGACTCGTTTATGACACTATCTTTTGCGTGTCACATATTAGTCTTATTTCTTCATTAAATCCCTTAATCGTTTCAAGATTCAGAAAATTATGGTATTTCTAGTATTTAAACTACCAGGTAAAGTAGAGGTTCTTAGGTCATCGAAGCTTCAGAGCCTCCTTGCCACTTTGCAAATCATATTCTAATACGTTGAACAAAAAAATGTTGATCAATTAATTTTATTACAGAAAACAAACATTAATAAACATTATATTGTTATATTATTAAATAAACATTTATAAACATTCACATTTAGTAATTTACGTATAAGTCACAAACATAAAAGCCAAACAAATTTCTCTAAGGCGGAGAAAGAGTCGTGTAATTATAAATTAGTAATGAAACGTTTGGTACGTGAGTATTTCTTGGTGACCAAATAGAAAACGAAGCGTCTGTCACCACGTAGTCCTAAAACTTTTCCGACTGCCGGTTGCTGTCTTCGTAATTCATCTAGCTGCACAAACTTCTTTTTAAACACGACTGCAACCCCTCTGGACATGTCAAGATCCTCGCTTACGCAACGTGCGATGGCGTAATCTTTTTGTGTCTGGTCTTGTTGTTCCTCGGTGGTAACTCCGAACCTAGCCCAGCACACGGGGCTAGACGATCGACGTGGACTACTTTTGGCTTGCCTCTGGGAGGTGGGTGCGATATATAACGTCATTAATACGCTGCACGACTTCATAAGAGCCCTCCCATTGCCTTTGCAGCTTCGGCGACAAACCACGTCTTCTTTGGGGATTATACAACCAGACCATGTCGCCAGGTTGAAACCCACTATTTTGCGCCTTGATTGATTTGTGTGTTTTTGCGGACCTCTTCATGTACTTTGTCTAGCTTCTTGGTCAGCTTGCTGATGTAATCTTCTTCAGCAACTTCTTCCCGTCTTCGTCAAAATTGAAGGTCGCATTGCAATCGTATTTCGCGACCGAGCATCACACAGGATGGTGTTTGGCCTGTGCTTTCGTGAACGGATGATCAGTATGCCATTAGGAAAATGTGCAAGTACTGATCCCAGTCTCTTTGGTGTTCGGACACTCCTTAGCTAAGTACTTGCCCATTGTTCGATTCATCTGCTCAACCATGCCATCAGATTAAGGATGGAGAGGCGTCGTCTTAGTCTTCTTAATTCCCAACAGTCGGCAAACTTCTTGAAACAGCCCAGACTCAAAGTTGCGGCCTTGATCGGAGTGTAATTCCAACGGAACTCCAAACCGGCAGAAAAACTCTTTTACTAATACGTCTGCGGCTGTAGCTGCTTCTTGATTGGGTATAGCGTAAGCCTCGGTCCATTTCGTGAAATAATCCATCGCCACCAAGATGTATTTATTTCCCGAATCGGATTCTGGGAACGGCCCTGCGATGTCAATCGCTACTTTTTCCAAAGGGCTTCTTACGTTGTATTGCTTCATAGGTGCTTTGCGCTTTCTCGCTGGACCATTTCCTGATACGCAGACCGTGCAATTACGGCACCATTTCATGACGTCCTTTTTGCAGTTCATCTAGTAGAATCGTTCTCGCACTAAAACCAATGTCTTCTTAATGCCAAAGTGTCCTCCTGATTTCCCATCGTGAAAATGCTTCAACACTTTTGACACCCTGCTTTTTGGTACTACCAACTGTAGTCTGTTTCCTGTGCTCTCGACACTTTCTAGGGATCGCATAAGAAGACTGTCTTCTACTATCAAGCAGTTCCACTGCGCCCAGTACGCTTTTATGTTTCTGCTCAAAGCACTCACTTCTTCCCAGGTTGGTCGTGGGCCGCTTTCTTTCCAGTCCAGGAGTAGTCTTATTTCAGGATCGTTTTCTTGTTCGCGACGTAACTGCTTAGATTCCTACTCATCATCAACCATAGCAGTTCTCCGAAGGCATTCAACTTTTTCTTCCAGTCGCGAACAATGGTTTCAGTCCGCCGGACATGGTCTTCTGGACAAGGCATCAGCGTTCCAATGACTGCTTCCGACACGGTGTTCTGTGTCACAGTCATACTTTTGCAGTCTCTCGATCCATCTTGCCACTTGTCCTTCCGGGTTACAGAACTGCAGTAGCCATTTTAAAGCGGCGTGGTCTGTTCTCAGTAAAAATTTTCGTCCATACAAATATTTGTAGAAATGTTTGATGGACTCGACGACTGCTAACAGCTCCCTCCTAGTCACGCAATAATTCCTTTCTAGCCTGGACAAAACCTTGCTAAAATACGCGATAACTTTTTCTTGTCTATCTTGAACCTGCGAAAGGACCGCGCCTATGGCCAGATTGCTTGCGTCGCTATCCAAAACAAATTTTCCATCTTCTCTTGGATAACTCAGAATCGGCGTAGTGACTAGGGCCTGTTTTAGTTGATGGAAAGAATTTTCGCAGTTTTTATTCCATCTAAATTCTGCTTTTTCTTCCGTCAATTTCGTCAAAGGTTTGGCAATATTAGCAAATCCGGGTACAAATCGTCTATAATAGGTGCACAACCCAAGGAAACTTTGAACGTGATGTTTGTCGATTGGTCTTGGCCATGCTTGCATTGCTCGGATTTTGTCTGGGACAGGCTTTACTCCATCCTTAGATACGACGTGGCCAAGGTATTTGTTTTACACGAACCTTGGATTCCAATTCTACCTGCCAGTAACCACTCTTTAAATCTAACGTGGAAAACCACTGGGATCCTGACAGGGTGTCTAGCGTATCGTCAATTCTGGGTAAATGGTAGCTACCCTTTTTGGTCAAGTCGTTTAGCTGCCTGTAGTTTACGCAAAATCTCGTTGATCTATCCTTCTTCTTTACGAGTACCACTGGAGATGCCCATTGGCTACTTGAAGGTTCAATCACGTCTTTTCTCTCCATATCCGTAATTATTTGTTCGGTTTCCTTTCTTTTCGCCAAAGGAAGTCTGCGTAGATGTTGTCGTATCGGCCGAGCGTCTCTGGTATTAATTTTATGTTTCACCACGTTAGTTCTTCTTTTGGAGCCACTCTTCAGCGCGAACACATCTTGATACTCTTGGATCAACACTTTAACTTTAGCCAGCTGGTTTTGACTGAGGTTTTGGCATTTGATGGTAAGAATGTCCAATAGATGTTGTGGACACTTCATCGGCGACGTATCTTCGTTCGACTTCACGCATCTCACAATTTGTGATACTAGCGTGCATTGGCCTACCACGGTCTTACTTTTCAACGTTACAGGATCTGAGTTGGCATTGTGTTTTTACTCGTACTAAAGTTCTGGCAACGAGTAGTCCCTTTTCAACTAAGCCGCCCTCCATTGGTTTAATTGCGCGTATGTAGCCTTCCAGGAGATTTCCATCCAGGCTTGCCATCACCACACTTTCCGTCCTTGCAGGCAGAATCACGTCTTCACCCTATAAAACTCGCACGGCTGCCTTCTCTGACGATTGAAAAAGAATTTCTTCATTGTCGATCTTCAGGACATCGTTCTTCATATCCAAACAGAACCCATACTTCTTTATCACGTCAATTCTCAGGATAATTTCTTCCGTGATATCGACTACCAGTACTTGATGATCGAGTACTCCATTTCCCAAACCAATGGTTACTTTGACATGTCCGTGAGTAGGTATTTCTTCGCCCATCGCCGTTCGAAGTCGTACTGTTACTGGTGACGTTTTCTCGTTTTCCAATAAGATGTCAGGACGAATGATGGTTTTCGTCGCTCCCGTGTCAACCAGTAACTGAACACTTCTTCCATTGATCTTGCCATCGAGATAAATGCTATGCAATTGCTCCCTAAGCGACGCTATTTGAATGGTAATCTCCGGGGCATGGCTCGTTGAGGTCGACTTTTGCCCCATTTGGTCGACCTGTTCTAGTTTTCCGGGCGCTCTTCTGGTCTTCTTTCTCACGTGACCCACTTCTCCGCAGTTCCAACACGTCACTTCTCTTCCTTGAGCTACTTGTTCCCGAAATACACGTCGCACTATGTCTTCAATGCTTTCTTCGGAGTGCGAGGGTATTTCTGCGGAGCTTATGGGTGCTTCGGTGCGACGCTTGTTTCGCCACCTCGAACTTCAAAGCATGGGTTAAAGGGTCATCCAACGTCTTCGGTCGAGCTAACCGGAGAGTCTGCTGCGTTTCGTTGTCTCGGAGGCCGTCTACAAAAATTTGAATAGCCAAATGCTCCAAGAAGGTGACTGGTGCTGTAGGATACGCAAACTGTGTTAATATGGCAATGTCGGCCTCAAGTCTTGGAGACATTCGGCAGCTTTTCGTACCCAACTTTTAATTTCAGCCTGGTACACTTCTTGAAGATGAGCATCTCCATATCTCATTTTTAAACGTGAAATTAAAAGTTTGTAATTTTCTTGTAGGTGGTAAGGAACAGTTTGTAAAATTCCAAGCGTTTCTCCACGTAAGGACACTATTAAAGACGTCGCTTTCTGCTTGTTGTTCCAAACATTAGCTGTAGCTGCGGCTTCAAACTGCTTGTAGTAGGTTGACCATGGAACTTTACCATCAAAATTTCGTGGAAAAACTTTAAACTTGTGTCTGGTTTCTTCCTGATGGTCCCTTATTAAATCTTCACTCGTGACGCTTCCTTCACCGTGACAATTCATTTGGATCATTCTTTCTTCAAGCAGTTATATACTTTCTCTCAATTTTTTTCTAGCTTTTGTTCAAATTTTTTAACTTTTTCTATTTTGTCACTCACAGATTCGCAAATTTCTTCTTTTAAATTTAACATATCTGCTTGGGTTTCTTTTTGAACAATTTTGATTTGATTTTCTATGCTCGTTTGTATTTCTTCTTTTAAACGTCTAGAATTTTCCATCGATTTTTCTTATTTTATGGGTAATTTCAAATAATTTTTCTTCAGTTTTCTGAGTTTTCTTTTATTTTCTGCGAATTTTAGTGAAACTTTTCTTCCATTTTTTTACAATTTTAGGACAGTTTTTCTTCAATTTTCTGAGAATTTTCGGACAGTTCTTCTTCGATTTTCTTAGAATCTTCGCCCATTTTCCTATTATTTTCTTCCATATTTTTATTCATCGTTTCTAGAATTTCAAATATTTTTGAATCCATTTTCACTTTTTGCAAACGCGGCACCGGCATAAATTTAAATATAACACGAATAAAAAGTTTAAGTACACTACTTTTTAAAATGCAGTTTTTGTATAACACAAACGATCACGCACTTGTTAAAAAAAAAAGTTTAATAAACACTATATCGAATTACCAACTGTAATATCGTCCCACGTCTGATAAGAATGAAACAATTTTTAAAGCGATGTGAATTTAACTTACGAGTTACTATTTATTACGGGAGCGGTATTAGACTACTACAATTAATTACACTATAAATCGCGACCGCGCACCGACACCGCTTGTAACGAATTTTATTATTAAAACTAATTTATTTTTACTAAGGTATAGTAAAAATATATACACGTTTGTAACTAACCGAATTAATTTAATCTAAGGATATTTAATAAAAACACTTACATTAATTTATATCACTTACACGAAGATAAGATAAAGTCCGCGGGTAGCTTTACAGGCTTGTTTACACTAAAGTCACGTACAAGATTATACTCCCTATATTTATCTCCACACACGCGCTAATTACTTATTTATTTAAACTTGACTAATCTTCTTAAACTTCACATTACGGGAATAACTGACCTCGGATTTGTTTGCGCAGTATTTATACACTTTAGCAAAACGTTCCCGTATGTTGCACATCCTTTGGTGAACGTTCTAGAAAACCTCGCGTAGGCTCTCATAGTTGCGAATAACTTCTCGAACATTTCAGTATAATTTCTAATAAGGTAAAAACGATTTTTATGTTACTAAAAAATGTTTTAAAAAACATTTTTTAAATATTTCAATATCAATGTTTAAACGAAATATTTTTAAAACGCAACAAAAATATTTTTTTGAAAAGCATTTTTTATTTCGACTATTTTAAAACGTTGTAATGTTTTTTAAAAAAGGCTTCCTTGCTGATTGAGTAATTGTTCGTTGTTTTTTATCAATTTTTTAAACGGATAATGGTGAGACGAAACACTTTCATGGCAGTTTGTACGACTTACCGTACAATACAGTTAGTTAAACTAAGAATGCACATTTGCGCATACAAGTATGGGTGTTAAGAACTACTCCTTAAGAACGTTATTTATCTGCGCAATTTTCTTAAGTATAATATTATTGATTATTTTTGTGAATAACAATTCGAATGCGTTAGTTCCGCTGGTTTCGCCTGTCAGTTCGCGTTATTTGCATCGGAATTTTTTAAAATCTGGTATTATAAAATAGCCTTATTTTGAATGTAGCGATCTTTTAAATTTTTTACATTATGTACTGCCAAAATCATTTAAAGATCGCGTTATTCTGATTGTTGCGTTATTTCGGTTGGCATTATTTTGGAAGTTGACTCAAATTTATTACAAAGAAAGTACTTGTGGTCAGCCTCGCGCTGTACATAAGGTCAAAGTCGTGTGGTGCACGACGGCGCCAAAAAGTTTCAAAACTCAAAAGTAAAAAAATGATAAAGCAACAAACAACATTGTGAAAACAAAATTTATAATGATTAAAAAACCAGTAAGGAATTGATATTTATTACATTGTTTTTTATTTGTTTATTTTTTTATTTTTACTCTTTGAGACGAGGGAACCGAATTACTTCTCGAAAATAATATATTTTCTAAATGAGAGTACGCAATAATAGCATTTATTCGATCGAATACGTAATACATAACATGATAACATGAATTGTGTAAAGTCTAACAAATCTGATTTATCATATTCATGTTTGAGCTTGAAATTTGGCGTGCAACGAGTCAACGAGCGAACAAGCGTTTTTTTATTGTCTGAGTTGCAATGTACGAAACTTTATATTTAAGCGCTGTATCGGTCGCGTTTTCTTTTGTTGCCTGATGCCCGAGCGATAATTAACTTAGCGAAGTAAAAAGGTGCATGGGATAAAAGATATCTGCTTTTGAAACTTTAGTTTTTTGTAGTGTTACAGACTTTATAATGATGTGTTTTGTATTGTGAATTAAGGTGAGTTCATCTAAAATTTATTTTTTTATTAAAACATTAAAAGCCAAAAACTTGCATCTCAAAAATTCTTTTATATTTGATTATATAAACATCATTGTTAATTGAAGTACATTCAAGCAGAATAATTGATAAACACTAATATTACTATATATAAAAATTTATAAATTTTGAAATAACTTAAAACAAGTAATGTTGAGAAAATACTTTCGTGTTTGAGTTTGAGACGTCGAAACATTTCCATTTTTCATTAATAATTTGTCAATTGGTTTACTTACGTATTAATTTCTTTACAGTATACATTAGGATGTCAGAAAAAAAGAAAAAATGGTCTGGATACCAAAATTTGCTGAATAAAAGAAAAAGCGAGGAAGAACTGGAAAACCATGTCAAAATTACGCATTTTTTTTAAAACCCGAGTTTACTTTGCCAAATATTAATAACAACAATAATACAGCTGGATCCCAATATTCTGAATCTGTACTTGAAACAAGTATCAGCAGCAGACAAGAAACTGATCTTCTAGAAAGCAATCCATCAACATCCTCAGTCAAAATTACCAGAACAAAAAATATGAGTCAAGTTTCAAAAGATACTGCACTATGGCCAAAGAAATTACGTCCTAATAATATTCAAGAATTAGTAGAACATGGCCCTATTCATTATCAAAACAAAAAGGATATTTATCCGAGAGATAGTGCGGAGTTGGGGCGTAAGTTTTCCAATATTAGTTACTTTTTTAGAGTTTTACCGAACAAAGAAAAAATTGAGCGTTTTTGGTTGTTGTATATCAAAACAAAAAATTTACTTTACTGCTTCTGTTGCAAAATTTTTAATGACAGCGATTTGAAATCTGTTTGCCTTAGTGATGAATCTGGTTACAATTACTGGCAGCATTTAAGTGAACATTTGAACATTCATGAAAAGAGCAAGTTACATATCGAAAATGTTCTAAAATTGCTAGATCTTTCTAACTTTTTTGATAAAAATGAAATAATTGGTTCTGAAATTCAAAATCTAATAAACAGAGAAACTAAATACTGGCAAGCTGTTATAGAAAGAAGTTTTTAGTAGTAATAAGTTGTTTGAGAAAAATAATGGTAACTTTTTAAAATGCATAGAAATGATTTCCAAATTCGACCGGATTATGTCAAAACACAAAACGCTCTCAAATAAAAGATCACAAAAATTATCTCGGGGATAAAATACAAAATGAAGTAATTAACTTGATCGGTGAAAATATCAAATCCAAGATTTTAGAACTAACTAAAAAGGCAACATATTATCCCACATTATTAGACTGCACTCCTGACTCTAGTCACCAAGAACAAATTTCAGTTTGTATAAGATTTGTTAATTTAAAGCGCACGGTAATTAGTATAGAACATTTTTTATTATTTTGTCCTATAGATGATGTATCGGGTGAAGGCTTGACAAAATTTCTTTTGTCGGCGTTAGAGAAAGAAGGCTTAAATATCAACGATTTGCAAGATCAGGGTTACGACAATGGGGCAAATATGCGTGGTAGGCATAATGGTCTACAAAAAAAAAATTTGTATTTCAATTCGCGAGCTTTCTTTGTTCCTTGTTGTAATCATACCCTAAATTTAATCGTCAATGATGCCGCAAAATCGAATACTTTGAGCATCAATTTTTTTCTTTAGTTCAAGAATTGTTTATATTTTTTTCAGCTTCTACTAAACGCTGCTCAATCTCTGAGATCTAATTTATCTAATGTAACAAATTTAACTTTAAAACCTTTATCGGATACTCGATGGTCTAGTAGAATAGATGCAATAACTTTTAAGATATCAACTTGGGGAGGTTTATGATGCTCTGTTTGAAATAAGCGAAGAAAACTTTGAAATTAACGTAAAAAATTTGGCTGCATCGTGGGCCAAAAAATTGCAAAATTTTGAGTTCATTTGCATTCTTATATTGTGGTATAATATTTTAAGTAAAGTTAACATGGTTAGTAAAATTATTCAAAAACCGAAGTTGGATGTTGCTCAGTGTTTATCGCTCCGATAAAGGTTTTAATGATCTATTGATTGATGCTAAAGAAATAGCATCCAGCTTAGACATAGAACCTAAATTCAAAAAACAAAAAGATCTAAGACCGCGAAAAATAAAAAAAATCTTGATTATGATTGTGACAATGAACCAATCCACGACGAAACTTTAAAGTTCAAAGTTGATTGTTTTTTTAATGCTCTAGATGTAGTCATAATAAAGCTGGGTTGTCACAGCGCGAAACTGTTTCGCGAATTTGTCTCGGGGACGGACAAAACGAATCGGGTTAAGTCAGGCGAAAACAAGGTGAGCCGCCAGTTTGCGCGAGACAATGATCCCGCTGAGCAGCTTTAGCATTTGCAGCTATGACTATGAGTTTTTTTAGGAAGAAAAAGAAAAGGAGTAAAACAAGACGCCGATGGTGGAGCAGAAAAATATTTCGTCGGAGATCTCAATATGGAAATAGACTACTGAGGGATATGACAGCGCAACTTTGCGAAGATACTGAAACATTCAAGAAATATCTTGCAAATGCAAGAGCCTTCTAGAAGCTGTCTAGAAGATATAGCGAAAAGTAGGGAACGTTCGAGAAGGATTCGAGAAGGATTCGCCGATGTCTATAAATGCCGAACATGGAAATCGTAGGTCAGTTATTGCTGGAATGCGAATGTGTTAAGAAGATTATCAAGTGGAAATAAATCGTTAGCACGCGTCTGTCTACATAAATAAATCGAGAATAATCGTGAACGTGATAATTAGTGTAAACAAGTGTGATATCCGAGGACGTTATCTTATCTTAAGTGTTATACAACGGTTATACATAAATTCGTGTAAGTGTTTTCATTAAATATTATTAGATTTAATTAGTTCGGTTAATTTTAAAAGTGTACATATTTCTAGAATAAGTAAACGTAGTTTTAATCGTTTAAATAAATTAGTTTTTAATAAATAAATACGTAACATTGGTGTCGGTGTCGGGTTCGTTTTTATTAGTGTAAATACCATTAAGTAATTTAATATCGCTCGAGATACGATACGCGTGTTTATTTATAAAGTATAAAATAGTGTTTACTAAACTTTTTCTTTTAACAAGTGCGTGATCGCGATGTTAATTAAACTCGTTCCGTACATTAGTGGTTTAATATTAATAAGTGGATAGTTATTAAATTTTGTGTTATATAAAAACTGCATTTTAAAAAGTAGTGTATTTAAACTTTATATTCGTGTTATATTTAAATTTATGCCGGTGACGCGTTTGCAAAAAGAGAAAATGGATTCAAAAATATTTGAAATTCTCGAATCGATGAATAAGAATATGGAAGAAAATAATAGGAAAATGGGCGAAAATTCTCAGAAAATCGAAGCAAAACTGTCCGAAAATTCTAGAAAAATGGAAGAAAAGTTTCACGAAAATTCACAGAAAATTGAAGAAAAACTGTCGGAAAATTCTCAGAAGATGGAAGAAAATTCAAGAAAAATGGAAGAAAAACTCTGCGAACATTCTCAGAAAATGGAAGAAAATTCTAGAAAAATGGAAGAAAAGTTGTTGGAAAATTCTAGAAGTTTAAAAGAAGAAATACGAACGAGCATAGAAAATCAAATTAAAATTGTTCAAGAGGAAACCCAAGCAGACATGTTAAACTTAAAAGAAGAAATTTGCGAATCTGTGAATGAGAAAATAGAAGCAATAGAGGACAAACTAGAGGACAAAATAAAACTGCTTGAAGAAAGAATGAACCTATTGAATTGTCACGGTGAAGGAAGCGTCACGAGTGAAGATTTAATAATGGACCATCGAGAAGAAAACACTCACAAGTTCAAAGTTGTACCACCGAATTTTGATGGTAAAGTTCCATGGTCAACCTACTACAAGCAGTTTGAAGCCGCAGCTACTGCTAATGGTTGGAGCAACAAGCAGAAAGCGACGTCTTTAATAGTGTCCTTACGTGGAGAAGCGCTTGGAATTTTACAAACTGTTCCGGACCACCTGCAAGAAAATTACGAACTCTTAATATCACGATTAGAAATGAGATATGGGGATGCTCATCTTCAACAAGTATAGCAGGCTCAAATTAAAAGTCGGGTTCAAAAAGCTGCCGAAAGTCTTCAAGAGTTTGAGGCTGACATCGCCAGACTAACACGGCTTGCGTATCCTACAGCGCCAGATACCTTCTTGGAGCAATTGGCTATTCAAACCTTTGTAGACGGCCTCCGAGACAGCGAAACACAGCAGACTCTCCGGTTAGCTCGACCGAAGACGTTGGATGACGCATTAACCCATGCTTTGGAGTTCGAGGCGGCGAAACAAGCGTCGCACCGAGGCAGCCATAAGCTCCGTTGTGCTGCAGAAGTATCCTCGCACACAGAAGAAAGCATTGAAGACATAGTGCGACGGGTATTTCGGGAACGAGAAGCTCGAGGAAGAGAACTGACGTGCTGGAACTGCGGAGAAGTGGGCCATGTACGACGCCGTTGTACTAAGCCCAAAAGAAGACGAGAAGAGCGTCCGGAAAACTAAAACGGGTCGACCGAATGGGGCGAAAGTCGACCTCAACGAGCCATGCCCCGGAGATTACCATTCAAATGGCATCGCCTAGGGAGCAGTTGTATAGCATTTATCTCGATGGCAAGATCAATGGAAGAAGCGTTCAGTTACTGGTTGACACGGGAGCGACGAAGACCATCATTCGTCCTGACATGTTATTGGAAAACGAGAAGACATCACCAGTAACAGTACGACTTCGAACGGCGACGGGCGACGAAATACCTACTCACGGACAAGTCAAAGTAACCATTGGTTTGGGAAATGGAGTACTCGACCATCAAGTACTGGTAGCCGACATCACGGAAGAAGTTATCCTGGGAATGGACGTGATAAAGAAGTATGGGTTCCATTTGGATATGAAGAACGATGTCCTGAAGATCGACAATGAAGAAATTCCTTTTCATTCGTCAGAGAAGGCAGCCGTGCGAGTCTTATTGAGTGAAGACGTGATTCTGCCTGCAAGGACTGAAAGTGTGGTGATGGCATGCCTGGATGGAAATCTCCGGGAAGGCTACATACGCGCGATTGAACCAATGGAAGGCGGCTTAGTTGAAAAGGGACTACTCGTTGGCAGAACCTTAGTACGAGTAAAGAACACGATGCCAGTAAGGATCTTAAACATCAACTCAGATCCTGAAACGTTGAAAAAGAAGACCGTGGTAGGCCAATGCACGCCAGTATCACAAATTGTGAGATGCGTGAAGTCGAACGAAGATACGTCGCCGAAGAAGTGTCCACAACATCTATTGGACATTCTTACCACCAAATGCCAAAACCTCAGCCAAGACCAGCTGGCTAAAGTTAAAGTGTTGATCCAAGAGTACCAAGATGTGTTCGCGCTGGAGAGTGGCTCCAAAGGAAGAACTAACGTGGTGAAACATAAAATTAATACCGGAGACGCTCGGCCGATACGACAACATCCACGCAGACTTCCTTTGGCGAAAAGAGAAGAAGCCGAACAAATAATTACGGATATGGAGAAGGAAGGCGTGATTGAACCTTCAAGTAGCCCATGGGCATCCCCAGTAGTACTCGTAAAGAAGAAGGATGGATGAACGAGGTTTTGTGTAGACTACAGACAGCTAAACGACGTGACCAAAAAGGACAGCTACCCTTTACCCAGAATTGACGATACGCTAGACACCCTGTCAGGATCCCAGTGGTTTTCTACGTTGGATTTAAAGAGTGGATACTGGCAGGTAGAATTAGAACCCAAGGATCGTGAAAAAACAGCTTTTACGATCGGAACTGGTTTGTGGCAGTTCACTGTAATGCCCTTCGGTCTGTGTAACGCTCCTGCAACGTTCGAGCGTTTGATGGAGACCATCTTGCGCGGATTGTCTTGGAACACGTGCTTGGTTTACCTGGACGACGTGATCGTGGTTGGAAGGTCGTTTGAAGAACACTTGAACAACTTGAAGGAAGTGTTCCAGCGATTACGTGGGGCTAATCTTAAACTGAGCCCAAAGAAGTGTCACGTATTTAAGAAGGAAGTGCAATACCTTGGCCACGTCGTATCTAGAAATGGAGTAAGGGCTGACCCAGACAAAATCCGAGCAGTGCAAGCATGGCCAAGACCAATCGACAAACATCAGGTCCGAAGTTTCCTTGGGTTGTGCACTTATTATAGAAGATTTGTCCCCGGATTTTCCAATATTGCCAAACCATTGACAAAACTAACCGAAGAAAAAGCAGAATTTAGATGGAATGAAGACTGCGAAAATTCTTTTAATCAACTAAAACAAGCCCTAGTCACTTCGCCAATTTTGAGTTATCCACGAGAAGATGGAAAGTTTGTTTTGGATACCGACGCAAGCAATATGGCCATAGGCGCGGTCCTTTCGCAGGTTCAAGATGGACAAGAAAAGGTTATCGCGTACTTTAGCAAGGTTTTGTCTAGGCCAGAAAGGAATTATTGCGTGACTAGGAAGGAGCTGTTAGCAGTCGTTAAGTCCATCGAACATTTCTACAAGTATTTGTATGGACGAAAATTCTTACTGAGAACAGACCACGCCGCTTTAAAATGGCTACTGCAGTTCCGTAACCCAGAAGGACAAGTAGCAAGATGGATCGAGAGACTGCAAGAGTATGACTATGACACAGAACACCGTGCCGGAAGCAGTCATCGGAACGCTGATGCCTTGTCCAGAAGACCATGTCCGGCGGACTGCAGCCATTGTTCGCGACTGGAAGAAAAAGTCGAATGTCTCCGGAGAACTACTATGGTTGATGATGAGTGGGAACCTGAGCAGTTACGTCGCGAACAAGAAGACGATCCTGAAATAAGACAACTCCTCGACTGGAAAGAATGCGGCCGACGACCAACCTGGGAAGAAGTGAGTGCTTTGGGCAGAAATATCAAAGCGTACTGGGCGCAGTGGGACTCCTTGATAGTAGAAGATGGTCTTCTTAAGCGATCCCTAGAAAGTGGCGAGGGCACGGGAAACAGACTACAGCTGGTTTTGCCAAAGAGCAGGGTGACAGAAGTGTTGAAGCATCTCCACGATGGGACATCAGGAGGACACTTTGGCATTAAGAAGACGTTGGGTAAAGTGCGAGAACGATTCTACTGGATGAACTGCAAAGAGGACGTCATGAAATGGTGCCGTAAATGCATAGTCTGCGCTTCAGGAAATGGTCCAGCAAGAAAGCGCAAAGCACCCATGAAACAATACAACGTAGGAAGCCCTTTGGAAAGAGTAGCGATTGACATCGCAGGGCCGTTCCCAGAATCCGATTCGGGAAATAAATACATCCTGGTGGCGATGGATTATTTCACGAAATGGACGGAGGCTTACGCCATACCCAATCAGGAGGCAGCTACAGTCGCAGACGTATTAGTAAAGGAGTTTTTCTGCCGGTTTGGAGTTCCGTTGGAATTACACTCCGATCAAGGCCGCAATTTTGAGTCTGGGCTGTTTCAAGAAGTTTGCCGTCTGTTAGGAATTAGAAAGACTAGGACAACGCCTCTCCATCCTCAGTCTGATGGCATGGTTGAACGGATGAATCGAACAATGGGCAAGTACTTAGCCAAGGTAGTGTCCGAACACCAAAGGGACTGGGATCAGTACTTGCACCTTTTCTTAATGGCATACCGATCATCCGTTCACGAAAGCACAGGCCAAACACCATCCTGTGTCATGCTCGGTCGTGAGATAAGATTACCATGCGATCTTCAATTTGGGCGAAGACCGGAAGAAGAAGTTGCTGGAGAAGATTACGTCAGCAAGCTGGCCAAGAGGTTAGACGAAGTACATGAAGAGGTCCGTAAAAATACACAAATTGCCAGCGACAGGATGAAAACAAGATATGACGTCAAGGCGCAAAATGGTGGGTTTCAACCTGGCGATATGGTCTGGTTGTATAACCCTCAAAGGAGACGTGGTTTGTCGCCGAAGCTGCAAAGGCAATGGGAGGGCCCCTATGAAGTCGTGCAGCGTATTAACGACGTTATATACCGCATCCGAAAACCGCCCAGAGACAAGCCAAAAGTGGTCCACGTCGATCGTCTAGCCCCGTTTGCTGGCGATAACCACAGTCCGCAAGTTCAGGTCCGAACCAGAGTAATAAGTAGCAGAACCAGGAATCCAATCGAAGAAATGGAGTTCGAAAAGTTTATGAACTTATACGGAGGTTCTGGAAAAGCTAGGTTCGGAGTTACCACCGAGGAACAACAAGACCTGTTCCAGACACAAAAAGATTACGCCATCGCACATTGCGTGAGCGAGGACCTTGACATGTCCAGAGGGGTTGCAGTCGTGTTTAAAAAGAAGTTTGGGAAGCTAGATGAATTACGAAGACAGCAACCGGCAGTCGGAAAAGTTTTAGGACTACGTGGTGACCAGTGTTGTGCATAGATAATTAAATTTTTATCTAGATGAGATAATAGATAATTTCCAATTTTTTTATCTAGATAACGATTTAGATAAAAGTTGAAGAATTTATCTAGATAATAGATAAGATAATCTATAATTTACGTAGATAATACGATAGATGATTCTAAGAAATAGGTAGAAACAGGTAATAATTAATTGTTACCATTTAATTATCATCATCAATACCAATTCATTGTTTATTAAATCAACTAATTAAAAAACTGAAAGACAGATTGAAAAAAAATAAAAATCGAAAAAAAACATGACTGAAATTTTACTATTGTAAAATATAAAATAAATTTCTTGATACAATATGGTCCTTTCAAAATTTTCATTGCTAAGCAAAACTTACACTATCAGGAATCAGGACTATAAAGTCTTTCAATCAGCGCCCAAATTGATATGTTTAATCAATAACTTTTTCACAAATGGAGGTGTCTAGTAAACTTAATTAGTTTTCTTTCGTAACAGTTAGGAAAAATCTGGCTTTGATATCGACGTCAGTTTGAACCTAAAAGATTATAAAAATTATCGCTCATAGCCGTTAATCACACTCCCTGAATTATAAATTTTTCTTTTTAAATTTAAGTTATAATTTGAACCAACTAATCTTCAAAAATGAATTGTATTTTAAATTTTGAGCAGCTTACATCAGCGATCACTTAAAGAATTAGCTTTTATGTCTTTTAAAAAAACGCAAGCAGTTTTGTTTCTTCTAAAAAATTTGGGTTATTGTAAACAGTTTATGCGCTGCTCAGTACTTTTTGTAATTGTAAGTACAACAAATCCAAATGTAAAAAAAGCATTTTTTCTTTGCAGTTTTGTTAATTATATTTGACAGGTTGTCAGTAATTGTACTCATATGATAATTTACATCACTGATTTATATAGGAGCGTTTTTATTCTACGCGGTCTACATTAGGATCTTATTGCGACTTTAATTTAACGTTAATATTACTTACTCAACAAGTTGATTTAGTGAGTAAGCTAAAAGCTCCATGACTTAAATAGTCTTCTAAAAGAACTCTAAATCACGTGTATCGAGGTTTGTCACTTTCAACTGCTCAAAAAGTCGTGAATTTTCTCTTTTTCAATCAAGCATTTTTTTTTATTTGGGCATAGTTTTGCTGTGTAGGCACTTCAACTAATTAAATTTTCAAAACTACAGAATTAGTAGCTGTTAATCTCAATGTTTGAATCGTGCAAGATAATGTATTGAATAAATGTACGTATATCAAAAAGCTTATTATTGTTTCTAAAGACGATAAGATACTTATCGCAAGCAATTGGTTCAGTTTCAAAAGTAATCTGAGTTGTGTTTTTGTTTATATCACGTATTGCATGTATTTACGCTCAAGGTCATGTGAGTCTAGTTTTTGTCAGCAGAAGAGCTGCAAAAATGTGAAGTTTAGCCATCTGGACCGTATTACATTACCACAGACATTACAAACAATATTATGTTTGTAAATATAAAAATTACAAAACAACAAATCTAAACAAAAAATGTATGTTACTTTAAAAAATCATCTAGATAATTTCATGATAGATAACCGAAAGATCATCTAAGATAATCATCTAGATAATGTTCAATACTTTTATCTAGATAAGGAAAAAGATGATCAAAAATTATCTAGATGAATTATCTATATAATTTCATCTAGATAATGCACAACACTGGTGGTGACGGACGCTTCGTTTTCTATTTGGTCACCAAGAAATACTCACGTGTCAAGCCGTTATACAAAGATCTGTGGCGAACATTATGGACTCTCAAGAGAGAAATGGAGATCTATCATGTTAAGAAATTGGCAGTACCCAAGCTTGGTTGTGGCTTAGATCAACTGAATTGGAGGACAGTTCGAAACATGTTGGAGGTCGTCTTCCGAGGAACAGGCATTCAAGTGTTGGTCTGTAGTTACCAACCAAGGAGAATATTGGGTCAGGAAAAGTCCATTGACTGTTACTTTTATGGTCAAGGAAGTTGCCGAAATGGAGGAAGCTGCCGCTATCGCCACGATCCCTTTTACCGGTGTCACATCCAGTCTCCTGTTCTGGGACAGAACAGTCCTAAGAAGGGGGCAGTGAAACATTCAAGAAATATCTTGCAAATGCAAGAGCCTTCTAGAAGCTGTCTAGAAGATATAGCGAAAAGTAGGGAACGTTCGAGAAGGATTCGAGAAGGATTCGCCGATGTCTATAAATGCCGAACATGGAAATCGTAGGTCAGTTATTGCTGGAATGCGAATGTGTTAAGAAGATTATCAAGTGGAAATAAATCGTTAGCACGCGTCTGTCTACATAAATAAATCGAGAATAATCGTGAACGTGATAATTAGTGTAAACAAGTGTGATATCCGAGGACGTTATCTTATCTTAAGTGTTATACAACGGTTATACATAAATTCGTGTAAGTGTTTTCATTAAATATTATTAGATTTAATTAGTTCGGTTAATTTTAAAAGTGTACATATTTCTAGAATAAGTAAACGTAGTTTTAATCGTTTAAATAAATTAGTTTTTAATAAATAAATACGTAACAATACCATCAGGAACTTTACTCGGATGACTACACAAGACTTTGGACACCTCCTGTCACTGATCGATTGTAAAGTAAGAAAAATGGGTACCAACATGAAAGATGCGATAACAGTTAGGGAAAGGTTGAAGCTATGCTTGAGATTTCTTGCAACGGGTGATTCCTACACTAGCCTGCAATACCTCTTCAAAATATCGAAAAGCGCAGTATCAAGAATCATTCCAGAAGTTTGCGATGCGTTGATCCAGTCACTTCAGGATAATGTAAAGGTAAAATAATTCATTTTTTGTGTTTTATATGACTGTATTTATAAAAGGTGTACTTAAAACTAGCTGCTTCGTAAATACGTGAATATGTGAAAATATGTACTTAAAACTAGCGTTTTCATACTTAAGGTGAAAAAACGTTTAAATATTCAATAATGTGGATTGAATAGTATTTGTTGGAATGTTATGTTCCGATGTGGCTGATGATGTGGGAAAAGTGTTTGATGTTAAATTGAATGTTTCCCTCATATACTCATGTGAAGTAGTTGACGACTCAGAAGGCGAAGTGTACGGGGTGGGTGTTTGAAAGCCAGTGCCGTATGAGAAAGGAGCAGAGTATATTCCCATATCTGCATCAAATAAAATGTTTGCAAAGGCTATTTTCACGTGCGCCAGAGTGTTAGGATCATATTTGCGCAGTTCATTGGCCAAGTTCAAAGCGTAGGTGAAGTACGCATCATTCGAAGAATTAACGGAGCTTTATTCATCATCATTGAGTCGACGTCTAGCTCTGTTGCCTTTCGTTTGGTGCGTGTTCTCTACGTCCTGCTAGTACCTGGAGCACAAAAGGTAGTCCTTTGGGGCTCTTGCTGCTCTGTGGCAGCAGATGTAGTAGCTGCAGAGGTGACCGAAAGCGAAGTTGGCTCTGTAGAAATTTCTGTTTCGAAGTGTGTCTAAAACAAAAATTATTATAAAATATTACATAATATAAACAGTTTATACACTAATTTTAATTATTACTGCTTGCGTCGCGGGCTTGTATAAAATATTATTTTTGTTACTTTAAGACATTTTGTTTATGGTTTCAGATACCATCTACTACAGAAGAGTGGCTTCAGATCTCCGCCGAATTTGAAAGAAAATGGCAATTCCCTCACGCAGTCGCGGCCATGGATGGAAAACACATTATGTTACAAGCAACTATTAATTCAGGAACTGAATATTACAACTATAAACATTTTTTTAGCATTGTGCTTTTTGCGTTAGTCGACGCTGACTACAATTTTATTTACGCTGAAGTAGGATGTCAAGGACGGATATCGGACGGTGGTGTATTCAAAAATACGACATTGTACAAGAAATTCTATAGAAGTACCATATTATATATTGGGTGACAAAGCATTTGCTTTGAATGAATATACAATGAAACCGTTTGATGGAAATCCCGAGCCTCGTTCAGCGGAACGTGTGTAATTACCGTCATTCTAGAGCTCGCCGCGTCGTTGAGAATGCGTTTGGGATAATGAGTTCAGTTCGGGTATTGAGGAAACTTATGCTTTTGGAACCAGAAGTAGCAACTAAACTTACATTAACAACAATATATTTACATAACTTTCTACGCAAACGTACTTCACACGGAACATACACGCCGCCTGGAAGTTGGATACTGAACAACGTGGTGCGATTATAGATGGTAGATGGCGCAACGATGAACCAATGACATCCTTGATGCCAATCCGCAATATTCCGCGAAAACCATCCAAACACCACTCAAACGTCCGTTTGCATATTGCTAACCATTTCCTTTTGAATGACCGATTTCCGTGGCAAGAAAACTATTAAGAATATACCTACTTACCTCACTCTCTGCTGTCTCTGTAGTTACAGTTTCTCTTGGGTTGTCTTTATCAGATAAGAAGTGCAAATATACACATCCTCGCTACCTGTAACAAATAATAATAAAAAATTAATAATAAGTTAATTTCAGTGAATGTAGTTGAAAACAATAACAAATTAATAATTAGTTTATGTCACTGTATGTATTCCAAAACAATAAAAAATCACTTACCGGATCCTGTGACTCTAGTTTTGATCTCCAAACGTTTAAAATAGCAGTGGCCACTAATGGAACACGAATTTATATTACTGTACCATATGTGGCACTTTTAGTGGCCACAAATGGTGAGTGACAACCAGTTGTGGCCACATATTAGAATGAGATGATAAAAAGTAAACTCGATGAAATAGAAAAGGATGCAAAACTACTTTTTTTACAGAAACCATCATGTCTCGAAAACTTTTCAATACACAGAAGGCGCCATGCAAGATGCTTTAAAATGCATAAGGGAGCAAAATATGCCTGTGGCTACAGCCTGCAAAGAATTTAATGTTCCAAGGACATATGTAAGAAATAGATTAGCAGGCCAAACATCGGATAAAAACCGACGAGTTGGGCCAATATGCGTTTTAGGTCCAGATAATGAAACAAAGTTAGTAAATTGGATACTTGATTGTGCTTCAACATGTTTTCCTATTAATAAAGAAGGCCTGCTATATTCAGTACAAAAGTTATTGCAGGAATGCAATATTGACACCAAGTTCTTTAAGGATAAGACACCCGGAAGAAAGTGGTTTGATTCTTTCATGAAACGCCACCTGGATGTGAGTAAAAAGCACGCCCAATTTATTAACAAGGCGAGAGCTGCTGTTTCAGAAAGTAAAATACGCCGTTGATTCAAAGAAACTAAAGAATTGTTAGGGTCTGATTTTGATATTTTAAACTATCCAAATCGGATATTTAACATGAATGAAACAGCGATGTTTCTCTCACCTAAAGGAGCTCTTATTCTTGGTCCCAAAGGCAAGAACGTTTACGATGTCGGTACTTCCGACAAAGATAATATCACCACCCTCATTGCAGCGAATGCTGCAGGAGCAATTGCGACCCCACTTACAATTTTCAAATTCAAACGTTTGCCAAAGGTATACGCCAAAGCAGCCCCTAAAAACTGGCCAACCTGGATTTCAGACTCGGGTTGGATGCAAAGTAAACAATTCTATGAATATTTTGCCAATGTTTTCATTCCGTTTTTAAAAACCGCTGCTATTCCTTTACCAGTAATTGTATTCGTAGATGGCCATGGTTCACGATTATCGTTAAACTTGAGTAACCTGTGTCGAGCAAATGGGATTATCTTGGTTTGTCTACCCCCTAATACAACTCACTTATTACAGCCTCTTGATGTTGCTTTCTTTATTCCATTAAAGCAGGCGTGGAAGAAATTAACCCGTAAATGGTTGTTTGACCACGAAGGAAAAAGTATTCAGAAAAAATACATTCCTTCGGTTTTAAATGCAATTTTAACACAACAAGACTTTTCCAATTTCGTACATGTGGCCTCTATCCATTTAACGAATGTATTAGGAAGGATTTAGTAACTTCATATGAAAAGCCCATGAAAAATCCAAGCAAGGGTGACACAATCTCTCATTCTGAATATTTGGAAGAACGAATAGATCCGGCTGTGCTACAAATGTTTAACGATACCTATCTTACTGATTATTACCGGCAAGGGGAACAACGGTTTTTCGAATTGTACAATTTATGGCGACGTATTAAAGATGAAGCTGCATTGGAATCATGCTCGAAAATGTTACCACCTGACGAAGAAAGAGATGAAAACATTGAAGACGATTTAGCTGTATTAGAACCATGCTCGACAATTTCATTACCTGAAGAGGAAAGAGTTGAAAACACTGAAGAAGAATTTGCTACACTAGACACGCTCCGGAATATGGACGTTGCCGAAGATGTGAATAATACAGAAGATGTCTTTGTTTTTGATTTTCCAGAATTTATAAACACAAAATAGACCGCTGTTAATAATAAGAAGCGACTCAATGTTCTCCAAGAGATTGTTGTACAAGCAGCTCCCGAAACCACGAATAATGACATAAGAGATGTGGGAAGATAGCCTGATGAAAATAATTCCCCTCAGGAAAAAAAAAGAAAAAAAAGTAGTTTACCATCAGTGATCACTTCCGACAAATGAGTTCCAATTTTCCAAGTACAAGAAAATGAAAAAGAAGCTATCGCTAAAGCAAAAGCCGAAAAAAATAAAACGTCTCTATGAAAGACCACCAAGAAAAAGACTGCAAAACGAACGATTACAAAAGAAAACACTACTAATGAAAAAATTACCGAAACAAAGACTGTCGAAAAAGATAATACCGAGGTAAAACCAGCTGCAGAAGCGACCAACAAAGACACCACTGAAGAATCTACTTTTAAGGATAATAAAATTGAAAAAAAAAACTTTTGCGAAGAGAACCTTGTTGAGAAAGAGGCTATTGTAGAAAACACTGTCGAAGAAATATCTGCTGCAAAAAACACAACGGGCGAAAAGACTATTAAAGGGAAGATTACTATAGAAATGCCACCAGAACAACAGACTTCTAAAGACCCGAGTATAGACCTAAATAAAAAAAAAGTCAACCATTGAGAATCGGATCATTTGTTCTTTGTTATGAATTATATCCAGCTAAATTCCATTTACGTACGTAATGTAAAAAACTGTTTAAAAGGTAATTAAATATGGTATATCAAAGAGGCAGAATCTCTAAAAGTCGCCACAACCGGGGCATCTACCCTATGGCTTGTACTTGTAAAATATAAAAATGAAAATAAATTTATGAAAATACTTTTTAAAATAATTTTTCAATATTGGATAATAATACCTAACTTAATCCGTATCTGTACGCACATATGAACGTAGTACAAATTTGTGACGTTATTTTAAATTTGCACAAGGGCGCCAAAAGTTCTAGGCGCGGGCCTGCACGAGACTGCTTTGTACAAAGCAATACCTATGTGTTTTATTAAAAGGTGTACACAAAGAAACAGTACAAATCTATAACTACGTTAACTAACTAGTTAACTAAAAACACTTCTCGCATGACGCTACTTAAACCCTGATCTGACTTGCACACTAGATGGCGCTTGCCAATGCATCCGGTTTAGTTTAATTTTATTCAGCACTATGCTCACGATTTTTTTAAAATTTTGATATTAAAAGTGAATAATAATAGTAACATGTACTTAGATAAAAAATTTGTAATTTATTTAATAAAAATATATTAAATATTGGAAGTTACCGAATTTTAACGGCCTGTTACCGATTCTGTTTTATCAAAGGTTGGCAACGTTACGCAGGGAAGTACACGGTACAATAACCACAGTTACTTCAAATCTATTCGAAATAACCGCCTTGAACGACACCGGTTTATTAATGTTCATTTTTAAACTTAAAATATATTGAAATTAACTATTTATAATGTCAAATCCTAATCTTAACAATCACGTGCGTCCGTTTATAGTTAAATTGCAGAGTTTAGTCAATGATCCAAATACTGACTCTGCAATTCATTGGTGTGATGTAAGTACAGGTTAGCAAAGTATTTTTAAATAATTACCGATTTTAGAATGGCCTAAGCTTCTTAATTCATCATCAATCTGAAGAATGGTATACGATTTTACCTGCTTACTATACTCACAGTAGTTTGCCAAGCTTTGTTCGACAACTAAACATGTGTAAGTACATTTTAACCTGACTTAAAACTGAAATTTTATTTCTCGAGTTTTTAGATGGGTTTTATAAATTGTCTCGTCAACTAAACGCAAATCCTACGGATACGTGGGAATTTTCTCATCCATTCTTCTTAAAGGATCAACCAGAACTCCTTATAAATATTAAAAGAAAGGTATGTAAGAATGATTTTACATATGTTGTGCCTTAATTTGTTTATTGATGATTATTTTAAACATGTGTAACCATTTCATTCTAATAAGGTTTTAATACCATTTATCGTAACTTGACATATTTACACTTTGACGTGTGGAAATTGGAATAGAGATATTTCTTAACCTTCTAAATCTATGAGATGGCTATAGTCATCATTACATTCGATTAGATGTTAGTTTGTACCACCACTATATTTTAGATTTCTACTAATGCCAAAGACAACGATTCTATAATGACTAATGCCTATCTACAACAAATATTGGGGGAATTAAGGAGTCAAGCAAACCGTCAAACACGATTTGAATTAGCTCTTAACAATCTCCAATTGGAGAACAACTATTTGTGGCACGAGTTATCAATAATACTTGAAAAACAAAAAAAACAATTGGAAACTGTAAGTTAGGTAATGATATTAGATTATAGTAAATACTTTGTCAATATTTTAGTTGTGTCAGTATTTTTTATCTTTTGTACCGTCCGATGATCCAGAAAAAATAGTAAAAAAACAAAAGGTTGGGTCCATCAGTGCTAAAAACGTACGCATCCATTGTTGCAATGATTGCCTTAGTAAATGTGTTTTTTTAGATGTGTCAAAATCCTCGAAGCATTCACACTGAGCAATCTGACTCACCTGTCACAAGTGATGGTCAGACTTTATGTGATATTGCTAATGAAATTTGTATTGATAACTCGACGGAAGCCCACGCTTGTGACGTTCCTATTCTTGATAAAACTGAATTGAAATGCACTGTAAGTGTTCCTGTTAATCTGTTTGGGTAAGTACAACAAACATATAATGCACAAAAGCGAACAAGTGACATAGAAAGTATCTAAACCAACTGTTTGCTTTTGTCTACTTTTGCATTACTAAATGTTTCAATCATATCTTTGCAGCGAAAATGTCAAAAATCCCAAAAAAAAACTGAAACGTGACAAAAATATGCATCACTCCTCTATTGATCCACGTTGTGTATTAGATGTGAGTTGTAACGAGAATTATTACTTGTCTTTATACTATTTTTTTAGGTAAAAACCGAAAATAACAAGATTTCAGAAGCTTCAAACTCGAATGGTAAGTAATGTAGCATAAAGAATATATTTAAAAACTTATTTAGGTCATCTTTGCAGACGTAGATCAAGAATCTGATGCAGAGGTGAATCAGCGTGATGGTGTTGTTAATGTAAACATGAATCTTGGTGAAGAGTTTCGCCAGTTTCTAGAGTCTGTTTTGAGCAATACTGTCTATCTTAGTAATTGAAGTTATCAACACAGGTAGTATTTTTATGTTGTTTTTCAATTGAAAACTTATTGATCTATCAGATTATTGTAACAGTTTTTTATTTTATACTAACATTAGAATGTCTTCCGGGTTTGGACCGTGTCATAGTTGCAACCGAAGCTGCCAACGTTTCGCCCACTTTCGTAAGGGGCTTCATCAGGGCGTGAGATAATCGCAAAACTCAACAAGAGAATCTAGACTCAGAACTCCGTCATCTTACTAGAACCTTAGTGAACAATGGTTATGTAAAGAGAGATATTCATAGAGTTATTAATCGTCGTTTACATCCACGTACTCGATTACCTAAGGACATTTCTACTCCCGAATCCAACCCGAAATTGGCCTTTTTACCCTACATTCACAAGGTTACAGATCAAATCTTCTTCGTAAGAATGGTATTAAACCCATATTCAACTCGACAGGCAAAATCTCTTAGATTCTTCCTTCTCCCAAAGACAAATTTCATACACTTTCATCTCAAGGTGTATACCAAATTCTCTGTTCTTGTGGTTTAGTCTACATTGGTGAAACCGGTCGTTCCGTCATTACTCGCATTTCAGAACATGATCGTTGCATAAGGAAAGGTATACTTCCAAGTCTGCGGTCGCTGAACATCATTTTACAACAGGTCACAAGATAGATTTTGATAATGTTACGTTGATTGCCAAATCTCCATTCTTTTTCAACAGGAAATTCCGAGAAAGCATAGAAATCATCAAACACCCCAATAACTTCAATCGCGATCATGCTTTCGAACTATCCCCTCTTTGGTTCCCGGTTATTAGTCATTTATCAAAAACACGCCCCCTAGCAACCGTAACCCAATCAGGGTCGAGCTCAACCATCCGTGATGATCCTTTTCCTTTAAATACGGAGATTATTTCTTCTTAAGTCACTTCTACGGAGTTTAGAATCTGGCTTGGTTCACAAGTTGATTACCTAACTCGGTAGTGGTTTTTTGTTAGATTTTCGTTTGCTTTTTCAGGTTATCGTTTTCTTTCTTACCTTTTCAAAGTTTAGGTTATGGCTTGTTTCACAAGTGGATAACCTAACTTTTGAGAAGTTCTTAGTTAGATTTCGATTGCTTGTTGAGTTTTGCGATTTATCTCACGCCCTGATGAAGCCCCTTACGAAAGTGGGCGAAACGTTGGCAGCTTCGGTTGCAACTATGACACGATCCAAACCCGGAAGACATTCTAATGTTAGTATAGATTCCGGCCGTGGAAGCCTTCGCTATTACAGTTTTTTATTTTACCAACACTTAACTACTAAACTAAGTTGAATTAGGTTGTTTATATGAATATAAAGGCTGAAACAAGGAGATTCATTTGTATTGATTTGAATATATCAAGTGGATACAACCTGATTCAACTTAGCAAAATTCTTTGAGATATTGACTACTATGAAATCTAAAAATTTTAATTATAGAAAAAATATTTATTGCAGATTCACTCTTTGTTTGAAGAAACTTTAAGCTTTTTTTAACTTGTAGTGATAATTTGATTTGTGATATTTTTATGAATTGTATTTGCAGTTAAGATATGTTTATTATATAAGTATATAATATATAGTTGTTTATTCATATATATTCTGTGTTGTATATTTTTTAAGTTACATCAAAGGTACAACATTTGAGACTGCACTAGTTGTTAACGTTTTTCTCTATATTAGTTTTAAGTTCTGTGTGTTTCTAGTTTCGTTTATACTCGTACTCTTAAAGAAACATAGTGAGACTGAATCGTTTATTCAAGTTTGTTGTCTTTGTATGTTTAGATTGTTATTAGATATTAAACCAGTTGGTTTCAAAAGGAAATGTATTAGCAATAGTTCTGTTCCAATAAGGTAGTCTTACAGTATTTAAAATAAACGTGCCTTAAAATGGCTGTTACCAACACACCCAGCAATTGTGAAATTTGTTCGTGTAGTTGCTGCACTAATTACTGAAAGTGTTATACTATGTAGCAATAATAGTTTGTAAAATCTTTTGTACTGTTTATAATAAAAATTTGGTAAAACAAGTTTTTATATTACAAAAAATAAGAACAGTTAATTGTAACTATTTTCATAAATGATAATAAGCGACGACTATTATATACATTATAGTTAGACAATGACTGCGCTAAAATTGGAAACATTAATTTGGATGCAAAACGCTAGTAGTTTTGGACGCAAACTTAAAATTGACATATCTGGCGCTGCTTTTATTGATATTACAGATTTTTAAGTTACAGATCAGTATATTCTCTTAACAGTAATCTGTAAAGATACAGTTTCAGAGATTTGGAAAAGACAAGTTATTTTTATTACATGTAAAATAACCTTAAAATAACCCTTACGTTATGAAATTCGCTCTACGTAAACAACTGGTATTCTGGGAAACAATGCAGTACACGCCGCTTAATAGAATCGCGTTGGGACTTGAGGTTTTTTCCGAATGATAATATCCAAAATTCAGAAAAAAATGCTTGTTTGTGATTAACTGGTTGTTAATTTAGAAGGTGAAATCGAAGCTTCGCGCGTCGATACAAGCAAAAAAAATTTTATAAAACGTTTAAACAAAGCAGCATACTGGGCCAACGGATCTGTAGCATTAAACTGTTTGTTGACATCGTTAATAAAAAGAAATCAAAAGCAACGTGATGATGCTTCATTCACTGTTCTAAGAACTACACAATGCTTCTCAGAAATCTGCTGACACTAAACATAAATACAAAATAACGTTATCACATAAGACGTAATTAATTTTATCTGTTATTCTAAGAAGGCACGTGCTTTCCAAGTTAATTCTCGATGGTAACGTATTTAGAGATGTTGAAATAATGTACTGTTTTGTAAATCAGTCAAATTATTTAAATAAATAAATAACACTGCAAAAATAAGATATTGTGAAAATTCAGCTCGATAATGCATACAAAATAAGTTATTGATCATGTATAGAAACAAACCTGAGAATAAATTGATAACATAAACCGAAGTTATGATTACTATAAGCGGCGTTTTTTCTATGTAGTAGAATTCGTTCGGATTGTTACTTTAGCAAAGTGATAACATTACCCAATTGAAAACATTATTCATGATTCCGATAAGCGGCGAGCGTTGTAATAGTAATTTATACCAAAATTTAAATCATTAATTTGGTTCTGAAGTCTGAATCTTTGAGGCATTATTGCCCTGTATTTATTGCTAAAGATACATCTAAAGTGCTAACGAGCTTGTATATTTATATTTTATGTGCCTTTTGAGTAGTATAAAAAATTTAAAAAAATTAAATTAGCTCATTTTCGTTGGCTTCAGACTTGAAAAAAAGATTAAACAAAGTAAATGAAACAAACTACTCAACCGATTATAATTATATAGAAACGTTTGGATTTTATTCATTCTAAATTTTGCTTATAAACAGAAATTAAAGTATACGAATTCTTTTTGTAAACTCAGAGTTTTAAGAATCAAAGCAAGTTAACTGGTGAAATATTGCTTTGCACGTATGTCGAAACTAATAGCGTGTGTAAGTAACTTACTTGTGCCACCATGGCGCCACCATCGTTTGCAATCCTTTAATAACCAAAAACGGTTTGAGGCTTCCCAACAAACACAAGGATGTCCCGGGGACATGATTTTGCGGATCACTAAATGTCCCAAAGTCATCCCATTTTGGTTCTGTGTACGTCCTAGGGACATTCATGGGACGTTCTTTTGTCACAAGTGTGTGCATCCCTACGATGTCCTTATAGGACATCCTTGCGTATCCGCAACGGGACGTCCCTTTTAGATGACTGTAGGATATGTACTATATATGTATATTATATTTTTAATAAAAAATAACTTTATCAAATAAAATACAAATTATTATTACATAAAACTATATTTTTAAATAATAATCCAAATTATATTCAAATAAAATAAATTTAGATTATTTCATTTTTTTATCTTCTCGATCCCGGCGTTCTTTGGCCCTCCTTATCGAGTTTTTTATACTTTCTTCCCGATTTTTTTAAGTGACGCCTGAAACAATGCAACTACATAAGAGATGGTAATCGTCATGTAGAGTCGATAAAAAAGTTAATACAAAAAGCTTATTTATTTGGTATTTCTATGTAATCAGAATTTACATTTTTCTAAATTAAAGAATTGATAAAGTGATACTTCTTTTGTAGAATTGTTGATTGATCTTTTTGACGATTCTGTTATTGATTAAATCATAAGAGATGATCGATTATAACCAGTTAAAAATTATTTAAATCGTTTTTTAAAAAAGATTTTGTAAACGCGTCAGTTTTGCAAATTCATTAAGAATTATTATACCTACGTTTCGCATTTACATTTCATCAGAGGAATGTGATAAAAACAAAATTATTTTTAGATGTATTTTTAACTACGAGAATACGCACACTAATCATAACTATGAATACCAAGAACGCGATAACGTTATAGTTTCTTAGTTAGATTAGCGATTTTGTGCCTTATCGGTCATGTTACATTTTTGGATGACTTATTGTGAATCGCGACGATAAAAGTCGTGAGATAACGTCCTTTAATACAAAGAGAACATTTTTTAAATAATTTTTTGAGTAAAAAAATTTTTTTTACATAACATAAATATTTTCAATTCACCGCATAGGTATGCGCGCGAGATGGGGTTTTAAATCACCATTGTTAATAATTGTGATCTTTTAATTTCAATAAACTTTTATTAATTTTTAGTAATTCAAAATAATAATTATTAATGATGATTTTTATACATTATAAATAAATACAAGGTACCAAAACTTGCCAAATAAATTTGTTTATGCACTAAAACACCCAAAAAACGTTAGATAATAAAATAAAGAACAGATAAATAAAGTAGTCAGAACACCAACAAAAACAGATAAAGAGTGCAAACGGTGCAAACAGAGTGTACCACTTTGATATACCGAAGGAGCGTACGGGTGTTGAGTTAGTACCAGAGAACAAAAAGGAAAGTGGGCACGCGCACTCAGTTTGCATTTGTTTTTTCCCGCATAGGACATTCCATCGTACGTTCTTCATTTACATCCTGATGACGTCCTATTAAAGACATCCTATACAGGTCCGTTTTAAAGCCCGGGATGTAAACACATCATTTGGACATAAAATGAACGTCCCTGGGACGTCGTGTGTTTACTGGGTTTGCATTTCATTATTACCTTGTTTTCACTATCGACATCTAACATGACTAAAAAATCTGTTTCCATATAAAGCTATCTCATTGTCTAACTATAATGGTCCTAGACTCTCTTTGAGAGCCAAAACAAGAAGTAGAACTTGGCCTTTGCCGTATTGTTCATGAACCCAACCAAACTGGCGTTTTACAAAAAATTGCGGCTTGTATCTATAAAGTGGTTTTTTTATTTTTACATAAACTTCACTACTAAATTAATTAGTCTATAATCAAACAAAATTGTCAGGAGCATTGTAAGTTGTCTACATAAAACTTTTATTTAAAATTACCAGCTTCTTGTAAGTTTTCTAACAATTTTTTTCTGATTGGTTTGTCTATAATTTAGTTTAAAAAGTTAGAATTTAAAAAAATTAAAAAATTTTTTGGCAAAATAAAATTTTTGTTTAACAAAACCTAACTGCTACTATCAAAAAGAAATTAGTAGTTTCTAATTAGCTCGGAACTTTTAGAAGCCATTAATAACAAAATACTCTTAATTTTTTTATTTTTAACACATAAGAAAATGTTTAAAGTTTTTGGTAAACGAGCATTGTAAGTTGCCTTCCTAAAATTTTGTTTTAAAATTACCAGCTTCCTGCAGGTTTTCTAATAATTGTTTTCTTATTAGTTTTTCTATAATTAATTGTCAGGTGAAGTTAAAAAATTAAAATTTTAACAACATTTGAAACTTTTTGCCAAATTAAAATTTTTGAATAACAAAATCTATCTGTTAATTAAAAAAGAAATTAATAATTTCTAATTAGCTTTGAACCTTTAGAGGCCATTAATAACAAAATATTCTTAATTTTTTTATTTTAAACGCATAAAAAAACGATTTAAAGTTTTCTGGTAAACGAGCATTGTAAGTTGCCTATGTAAAACTTTGATTTAAAGTTACCAGTTTTCTGTAGGTTTTCTGATAGTTTTTTTCTTGTTAGTTTGTCTATAATTAAATGTCAGGTTTAGTTAAAACGTTAAAGTTTTAACAACATTTGAAACTTTTTGCCAAATTAAAATTTTTGAATAACAAAATCTATGTGCTAATATCAAAAAGAAATTAATAATTTCTAATTAGTTTGAATCCTTTAGGGGCCACTAATAACAAAATATTCTTAATTTTTTTAATTTAAACGCAAAAAAAACGATTTAAAGTTATTTGGTAAACGAGCATAGTAAGTTGCCTACGTAAAACTTTGACTTAAAACTACCAGCTTCCTGTAGGTTTTCTGATAGTTTTTTTCTTGTTAGTTTGTCTATAATTAAATGTCAGGTTTAGTTAAAACGTTAAAGTTTTAACAACATTTGAAACTTTTTGCCAAATTAAAATTTTTGAATAACAAAATCTATCTGCTAATATAAAAAAAAAATTAATAATTTCTAATTAGCTTTAATCCTTTAGAGGCCATTAATAACAAAATATTCTTAATTTTTTTTTTAACGCATAAAAAAACGATTTAAAGTTTTTTTCGTAAACGAGCATTGTAAGTTGCCTACGTAAAACTTTTATTTAAAATTACCAGTTTCCTGTGGGTTATCTAATAATTTTTTTCTTATTCGTTTGTCTCTAATTAAATACCAGGTTTAGTTAAGGAGTTAAAGTTTAAGCAACATTTGAAACTTCTTGTCAAATTGAAATTCTTGAATAACAAAATCTATGTGGTAGTATCAAAAAGAAATTATTAATTTCTAATTAGCTTTGAACTTTTAGAGGCCATTAATAACAAAATATTCTTAATTTTTTAATTTTAAACGCATAAAAAAACGGTTTAAAGTTTTCTGGTAAACGAGCATTGTAAGTTGCCTATGTAAAACTTTGATTTAAAGTTACCAGTTTCCTGTAGGTTATCTAATATTTTTTTTCTTATTAGTTTGTCTATAATTAAATGTCAGGTTTAGTTAAAACGTTAAAGTTTTAACAACATTTGAAACTTTTTGCCAAATTAAAATTTTTGAATAACAAAAAATCTATCTGCTAATATCAAAAAAAAATTAATAATTTCTAATTAGCTTTAATCCTTTAGAGGCCATTAATAACAAAATATTCTTAATTTTTTTTTAAACGCATAAAAAAACGATTTAAAGTTTTTTTCGTAATCGAGCATTGTAAGTTGCCTACGTACAACTTTGATTTAAAATTACCAGCTTCCTGTGGGTTATCTAATAATTTTTTTCTTATTCGTTTGTCTATAATTAAATACCAGGTTTAGTTAAGGAGTTAAAGTTTAAGCAACATTTGAAACTTCTTGTCAAATTAAAATTTTTGAATAACAAAACCTATGTGTTAATATCAAAAAGAAATTAGTGGATTTTGATTAGCTTTAAACCTTTAGAGGCCATTAATATCAAAATATTCTTAATTTTTTAATTTTAAACGAATAAAAAAACGATTTAAAGTTTTTTTGTAATCGAGCATTGTAAGTTGCCTATGTAAAACTTTGATTTAAAATTACCAGCTTCCTGTAGGTTTTCTGATGGTTTTTTTCTTATTGGTTTGTCTATAATTAAATGTCAAGTTTAATTAAAACGTTAATATTTATACAACATTTCAAACTTTTTGGCAAATTAAAATTTTTGGATAACAAAACCTATATGTTAATATCAAAAAGATATTAGTTGATTCTGATTAGCTTTGATCTTTTAGAGGCCATTAATAACAAAATATTCTTAATTCTTTAATTTTGAACGCTTAAAAAAACGATTTCAAGTTTTCTCGTAAACGAGCACTGTAAGTTACCTACGTAAAACTTTGATTTAAAATTACCAGCTTCCTGTAGGTTTTTATTAATTTTTTTCTTAATAGTTTGTTTATAATTTAATGTCAGGTTTATTTAAAAAATTAAAATTTAAACAACATTTGAAACTTTTTGGCAAATCAATATTTTTAAATAACAAAATCCATGCGTTAATATCAAAAAGAAATTAGTAATTTCTAATTAGTTTTGAACCTTTAGAGGCCACTAATAACAAAATATTCATATTTTTTTAATTTTAAACGCATAAGAAAACGATTTAAAGTTTTTTCGTAAACGAGCATTGTAAGTTGCCTACGTAAAACTTTTATTTAAAATTACCAGCTTCCTGTGGGTTATCTAATAACATTTTTCTTATTAGTTTGTCTACAATTGAGTGTCAGGTTTAGTAAATACGTTAAAATGTAAACAACATTTCAAACTTTATGGCAATTTAAAATTTTGAATAACAAAATCTCTGTGTTAATATCAAAAAGATATTAGTAGATTCTAATTAGCTTTGAACCTTTAGAGGCCATTAATAACAAAATATTCTTAATTTTTTTTATTTTAAGCGCATAAAAAGCGATTTAAAGTTTTTTCGTAAACGAGCATTAAAAGTTGCCTACGTAAAACTTTGACTTAAAATTACCAGCTTCTTGTGTGTCTGTGAAGTTAGCACGACATTCTATAAATACAAAAAACATAATAAGAGTTCCAATAGCACTTTTCATAGTTCTACAGTTCTTGATAAAAATTAAAAAAAGTTCCGATTTTCTTACCTTAAAAAACGAAATTGTAAAAATGTCGTGCTAACTTCGCAAATCTAGCACGACACCCTCCTCTCTAAAGTACTAAAACGCGTTGAAAATTACTATTTTTGACAAGAGTTCTAAATAGTTCCGGTCAAGTTAAGTATATATGTGTAATTTTGGATCACTGTTTTAACAATTAACAATTTTGAATAAATTTATAATATTCAGGCACAGCACGACATTTTGTATAAATGTGTCGTGCTGACGATTTTCGGCAGTTTTAATAGAAATTTTACACAGTTCTATAAGAGTTCTATGCATTAGAAACATTTTAAAAAAAAGTTCCAACTGATTACTATTTTATAAACAATTTTCAAAAATTATGTCTGGCACGACATTTTGTGAAAATGTGTCGTGCTGATGATTTTCCGCAGTTTTAATAGTAATTTAACACAGTTCTATAAGAGTTCTATGCATTAGAAACATTTTAAAGAAAAGTTTCAACTGATTACTATTTTTTAAACAATTTTCAAAAATTGCGTCTGGCACGACATTTTGTGAAAATGAAAACTTTATACTTGCATTACCGCATAGTTACGATTTTTCCATCGGTAGTTACGCTTTTACCTATATTACCATTTCGTATGAGTAGTATATTTTGATCTCTCGCTAGTTTCCATTCTGGATACTTTTCTAAGTAAGATGATTGCTTATGTTGTTTTTTATAGTAGAAATATGGTCGTCAGTTGACACTTTTTGTTAAAATGTATCTGAAGCATAGAACTCTTATAGAACTGTGTTAAATTACTATTAAAACTGCGGAAAATCATCAGCACGACACATTTTTACAAAATGTCGTGCTGTGCCTGAATATTATAAATTTATTCAAAATTGTTAATTGTTAAAACAGTGATCTAAAATTACACATATATACTTAACTTGACTGGAACTATTCAGAGTCAAAAAAAGTAATTTTCAACGCGTTTTAGTAATTTAGAGAGGAGGGTGTCGTGCTAGATTTGCGAAGTTAGCACGACATTTTTACAATTTCGTTTTTCAAGGTAAGAAATGCGGAACTTTTTTTAATTTTTATCAGGAACTGTAGAACTATGAAAAGTGCTATTGGAACTCTTATTATTTTTTTTTGTATTGATAGAATGTCGTGCTAACTTCACAGACACGCTTCTTGTAGGTTTTCTGATAGTTTTTTTCTCATTAGTTTGTCTATAATTAAATGTCAGGTTTAGTTAAAACGTTAAAATTTAAACAACATTTCAAAATTTTTGGCAAATTAAAATTTTTGAATAACAAAATCTATATGCTAATATCAAAAAGAAATTAATAATTTTTAATTAGCTTTAATCTTTTAGAGGCCACTAATAACAAAATATTCTTAATTTTTTAATTTTAAACGCATAAAAAAACGATTTAAAATTTTTTCGTAATCGAGCATTGTAAGTTGCCTACCTAAAACTTTTATTTAAAATTACCAGCTCTCTGTGGGTTATCTAATAAACTTTTACTTATTAGTTTGTCTATAATTAAATTTCAGGTTTAGTTAAAAAGTTAAAATTTAAACATTTGAAACTTTTTGGGAAATTAAAATTTTTGAATAACAAAGTCTATGTGCTAATATAAAAAAAAAATTAGTAATTTCTAATTAGCTTTAACCCTTTAAAAGTAATTAATAACAAAATATCCTTAATTTTTTAATTTTAAATGCAAAAAAAAGGATTTTAAAGATATGAGTAAAACCAGCATTGTAAGTTGCCTACGTGTAACTTTGGTTCAAAATTTAGATTTTCTAACATTTTTTTTTCCTATTAGTTTGGTAATTTCTAATGAGTTCTGTGTTTTTAGTTGCCATTAATAACAAAATATTCTTAATTTTTTCAATTTAAACTCATAAAAAAGTGCTTTAAAGCTTTCTCAAAAATGAGCATTGTAAATTGCCTACCTAAAATTTAAGATTACCAGCTTCCTGTAGGTTTTCTTCATAAGAAACGTTAGAAAAAACTTCTGAAAAGCGTTTATATGCAGTTTTTTCATAAGAAACGTTGTGTCTGCAGTAGCTCCTCTGTACGATGTAATATCTTGTATATTTTTTATTCTATTTTTTGTTAATAATACATGATCAATTTGACTTTTTGTTACTTGATTTGGGTGATTCCTTGTGATTTTATGCTTGGTTGGGTTGGGAAATTTAGTACTTGCTAGGTATAAATTCATTGCAGCTGCTAGATTACAGATTCTGTTTCCATTATCGTTAGTTTGTTAGCGTATTTTGTTTTTTCCCACTACAGTTTTTACCTGATCTTTTTTTCGACTTCCGACCCAGTCAGATCTCCTAATATTATTAGTATATCATATTTTGGAATTTTCTCGGATTCTCTTATAAGTTTTTCATAAAATCCTTTGTTTTTATTTGTATTTACCTCTGTTGGGGCATATACACATATGAGGGTGATATTACTTATTTCCCTATTTATTCTAAAATTTGACGTTGTGTCATTTACGGCTTCAAATTTTATATTTTTTATTTGTTTTTGAGTTACTATAAACCCTGTTCTATTTTTACCTTGTTTTTTTTCTCCACTCCAAAATATCGTGTAGTTATTTGTGTGTATCTCACCTTCTTCTGCCAATCTCAATTCTTGTATTGCTATATCTATTTTATATTTTTCTAAAGTTTGTACAATATCTCTCATTTTTCCTGGTTGCATCATCGATTTTATATTCCATGTTCCAATTTTTATTTTGCCTTGCTTTTTCTTTTTTTTTCTTTTTTACTTTTACTTTGCTTTTGATTTTCCTTTTTTCTGTTTTTTTAATTATTTGTGTAGTGCTCCTTTTTCATTATCCTTTTTTATTGCTTAATAAATGAAATAGAAAAATATATATGTATATATGTTGTGTATAAATATAAATAGATTTCTAGTATTTTTTTGTTTTAAAGGAAAATTATACAGAAAGAAATAACCTAAGCGTGTACTAGTTAGTATATGTACAGTGTGTCAATTTATAAAAAGAGAGCAAATATAAAAAACTTCTAGGGTTAATAAAAGTAACAAGAGACCAAAATGCACTATAGTGGAACACGGATCGTGTAATTCACTTTGTATGTCCATAGAGGTAACAAACTGACAAGCGCTTTAGTAGAAAGCTACTATTTGGACACGGCTACAATTAATCAATAAATTGACGCATGTGTAAAAACAATTTTTACTATTCTAATAAAAATGAGACTACCTATGATAGTACCAAAAAAATAAAAGTAGACAAAGCATGGAAAATAAAAAATAAGTAAAGTATATATTTGATAACTGAATTGAAAAATGTTTATTAGGTTTCATCAAATCAATACACGAGTTTCCAAAAACTAATATTTCTTCGTCTTAGTCTAAATTTCTATATTTTGTACAGTTTGAAATAATCAAAATTAAATTTTAGTCAAGCATTAAAAATATTGTTACCAATTTGTTTAAACACTGAAGGTCTAAAAGTTAACTTGCAAAATATGCAAAATGTTCCTAACATACGTTCAAAAATTCGCAAAAAACCTAAAGAATGATTGACTATTCAGAAAAAAACCGTTGTACGTAACACTGAAATAATATAAATTATTAGAGCAGCGTAAAAACGAGTATTGTTCATCATTATTTTTTGTATGTGTTTACACACTAAATTTTATTTAAATTTTTTTTGTGGTAAGTCTTGAGTAACATTTACCACTCTGAAAATGCAAGCTGCAATGTCTTGCGAAACGTCAGTTTGTTTAGGTTCACAAACGACAATACGGCAAAGGCCAAGTTCTAGTTCTTGTATTGGCTCTTAAGAAGAGACTAGGACCAAGCCTAAGCCTGGGTGTTTAACTACGACGCGGTCTAAGCCGAAAGTTGCTTATAATCACAAGCTGTCTGAGTTTAATTCTATTGTAATGTCGATTTATTTCTATATTTATTTGTAGATAGTAATCGACTACTATTTCTATTTTTTATCATCTATTCTTTTTGTTTTTTTTTCTGTATGTGTATGAGTCTTTTTATTTACTGTTAGAGTGTCAGCTTGAATATTACCAATCTTGCATATTCTAAAGAAAAATAAAGATAGATGCGTAATTAACACCAAAATTAAAAGAATTTAGTTTTTTATCAGTTGAATTTCATTGCAGTTAACTGTGGTTTTTTTTAGAACGTCTTAAGAAACTTCGGAAGATATGTTGCTAAAATATTAAGCATGATGAAAGCCTTTCAAAATTCAAACCTATTCAAAACTGCTTTTACACATGCGCGAATTTAGTGATTGATTACGAACGTAACAGAATAGTAGCTTTCTACTATTGCGACTACCATCATTCGATACCTCTAATAAAAATTTAAACTACTGTCAAATGTAGAAATTAAAATAATTAACGAAATTGTGCCAAACATAAAGTCAACAACTTTATTTATTTAACATGTTCCTATTTGCAACTTAAAAAAAGTCACTCAAACAAAAATGATAAATAAAAAATCACTGGGAGGTGTAAAAGGTAACAGCGGTCCCCGTCGTACTGGTAAAATAAAATCTCAAAAATCGTCAAGTATTAGTTCGTCAAATGAATATATTGCTGACAGCAATAATATTTTTCCCATTGTTCGAATTTTGGAAAACCATTTGTTACCGGGATATGCAGGAGGTGGGTGTATCTTCATCTTTGTAGTTTGTATATTATTTAGTTATTTTTAGTGTTAACAAGATCTGCTGAGGATGGCGTTGGTATGGAAGATTTAGACCAATTGCAACTAGATTTGGAAAGATTATTATCGACGACAGCTAGTCGCCACAGACTCTTAAAATCTGAAATGGAATGTTTGGATCAAGTTGAAGAAAAAAGAAAAAATAAAAAGTTTAAATTGTCCGATAAGGTATGCATAAAAAAAATTTTTTTTTAAATACTAGTGTTTCTATCATTAAAATCTATCTACTTTTTGAGGTTTGTTTCTTAGATTTTTTGCACTTGTAAGTAACGTGTGTTATTGATGTGATACCATAGCTTTTTTTGTTTTGAAAGAGTTCTGAGCAGTTATGCATTTATTTGGTATTATTATTTTTTTACGCTTTAATTTTATTTTTGACCACGAATTCTTTAACAAACATATTTTTGTATTATTTTGTTGTATGTTTAAACTTCTTACATCGCCATTTTGTTGCAATGCAAATAGAAAACAAGACGCAAATGTATCAGTTTAGCGACGAAACGTCCGTTTTTTTTGCAAAAAAATTTTTTAAATTAATGTATTTATTTATACTGTCAACAAAATTTTTTTTTGATTCGTTTGTAAAAAATGATCTAAATCTTTGAACAGGTGTTACTCACTTGACGCACGGTCTATAGCAGTGGTTCCCAAGGTGGTCCCTAAGGACCCCCAGAGGTTCCCTAGATCATTCAAAGGGTCCGTGGAAATTTAAAATTGATTTGGGGGTTCCTGACTAACGTCAGGGAATTCGCACAAGGATTAATATAAAATAAAAAAATTGTGACACATTTGTATTCATATGGAAGCCAAATTAATAATAATTAATAAATTATTAGCAATTTTTACGTCTTAAGTAAAATATAAATATCAACAAGCGCATAAAATACAATTAATAACGAGCATCGCGGCGAGTCAGGGTGATCTTTACACAGGTTTATACAAGAACGCTATAGAACCGATACCTCCACCAATTAGTCTACTATATGAACTATAAAAGAGTCGTGCATTTAATTAACAATTTAGTTCCGTATTATCCGTGAAGTGCATACGACAAATGTTCTTAGTCAAGGACAAAAAAATCTATAATTTTTTATATTGTTACGCAGATAGCGTACTTTCGTTACGTAAGTATATTTGAATAAAATTAATATCTCTTTCTAATTTAAATTTATTTAAGCAAAGTTATACTCTTGTTAAAGTAAAGTATATCTTTTTGAGATGGGAGCCAAAGAAAAAAAGCAAACAATGGAGTGTTGAATATATAAAATATGCTTTTATTCCGTCACCAGGAAATAGTACTTTACTTATGTGTCTTCTAGGTAGTAAAACGATGTCAAACGGTTCAATAAAAGCTTGTGAGCTTAAGAAACATTTAATAAAAATTTATAATCAAAGATTTGAAGACATTCTTTATTTGGATATTCCTGACTGAGCAAAAATACAGATGCTAATACAGGAGCAACTTATTGAATTACATATTTAAATGAAAAGCTTAAACCAATGTTTAAACAAAGATACAACTTCTGGATACGAAAACGAATTTTAATTTTATATCCAGCATCTTCATGTATAGAAGCTGTTGATTGCTTTTCCGTCTTCTTATTTGGTAGAAAGTGAATTCAGTGCTGCTATGAGCCTCATCACAAAAGAAAAAAACCGACTAGAAATTAGTACTGGGATTTGCGGTTGCCACTCACAAACATTGAGCCGGACATAAATACACTCATGACATCCCATCTGGTTCACCGAAGTCATTAAAAATTTTTTAAAATTTTTAAATTAAACTTATAATTTCAATAAATACTTCTTCAACAAAATGTTTTATTTATATTGAAACATTCGCGAAGTTTTTGTAAATTCCTAGAGCGTTTACGTTTTTTTTTTCAGTAATTCGAAGTCGGAAGTGTTAAGAAAATTATTCAAGTTTAAATAAATAGGTGTATAACATTGTACGTGACTTTAATGTAAACAAGTGTGTGAAGTTATCCGCGGACATTATCTTTCGAGTCTTAGTGCTATATAAATTAGTGTAAGTGTTTTTATTAAATATTATTAGATTTAATTAGTTTGGTTAGTTATAAACGTGTACGTATTTTTAGTTCAAATAAATTAGTTTTAATAATCGACCGTGGTGTACGTGTGAGTGTGAGATTCGCGATTTTTAGTGTAAATACCAATAAGTAATTTAATTTCGCTCCCGTAATAAAAACATTGATTGCGTAAATAAATAAAACTTTAGTTCGCTCTTCGCGTGTTTGTTTATAGCGTGTATTTAAACATTTTATTCGTGTTACATATAAATTATGCCGGTAACTCGTTATTAAACTAAAATGGATGCGAAGTTATTTGAATTTCTCGAATCAATAAAAAATGGTCAAGAATGGATGAATACAAAAATGGAAGAAAATACTAAAAAAATGGAAGAAAATTTTAGAAGTTTAAAAGAAGAAATACGAGCGAGCATGAAAAATCAAATAAAGGTTATTGCGAAACAAATACAAGTTATTGTAGGAAATCAAATCAAAATTGTTCAAAAGGAAACTCAAGACAAGTTAAGTTTAAGAGAAGAAATATGCGAAATTCTTGAAAAGGCAAAACAATCTATGAATGACAAAATAGAAGAAGTAGAAGACAAATTAAAACAGAAAATAAAAGAAAATTCAACAACCATAGAAGACAAACTAGAGAAAAAATCGAGAGAAAGAATACTGGTTGAAGAAAGAAAGAACCAAATAAATTCTCACGGCGAAGAAAGTGTCACGAGTGAAGATTTAATAATTTTTAATTGCACGTATGTGTACCAAATTCAAATTAAAAGTTGAGTTCAGAAAGCTGCCGAAAGTCTTCAAAAGTCTGAGGGTGACATTGCCAGATTAACAAGGCTTGCGTATCCTTCAGTACGAGATACTTTCTTGGAGCAGTTGGCTATTCAAACCGGCCTCCGAGACAACGAAACGCAACGAGTCGACAAAAGTTAATCTTATCTAGTCATGTTCCGGAGATTACCATTAAAATGGCATCGCCGATAGAGCAATTACATAGCATTTATCTCGATGCCAAGATTCATGAACGAAGTGTTCAGTTACTAGTTGACACGGAAGCGTTCGAGACCGTCATTCGTCCTGACTTGTTATTAGAAAACGAGAAGACACCACCAGTAACAGTACGACTTCAAACAGCAATGGGCGAAGAAATACCTACACAGGGACAAGTCAAAGTAACCATTGGTTTGAGAAATGGAGTACTCGGCCATCAAGTACTGGTAGCCGACATCACGGAAGAGGTTATCGGGAATGGGCGTTATAAAGAAGTATAGGTTCCATTTGGATATGAAGAATGATGTCTTGAAGATCGACAATGAAGAAATTCCTTTTTATTCGTCAGAGAAGGCAGCCGTGCAAGTCCTATTGAGTGAACACGTGACTCTGCCTGCGAGGACTGAAAGTGCGGTGATGGCACGCCTGGATGGAAATCTCCAAGAAGGCTACATTTGCCCGATTGAACCAATAGAGGACGACTTAGTTGAAAAAGGACTACTCGTTGGCAGAACTTCGGTACGAGTGAGAAACACGATGCCAGTAAGGATCTTAAATGTCAACTCAGATCCATTAATGTTGAAAAAGAAGACTGTGGTAGGCCAGTGCACGACAGTATCTCAAATTCTCAATTCTAACGAAGATACGTCGCCGAAAAAGTGCCCACAACATCTATTGGACTTTCTTATCTACAAATGCCAAAATCTCGGCCAAGACCAGCTAAATAAAGCTAAAGTGTTGATCCAACAGTATGAAACAAAATTAATACCGGAAACGCTCGGCCGATACGACAACATCAACGCAGACTTCCTTTGGCAAAAAGAGAAGGAGTCCAACAACGAATTACAGATTTCGAGAGAGTGATTGAACCTTCAAATAGCCCATGGGCATCTACAGTGGTACTCGTAAAAAAGAAGGATGGATCAACAAGGTTTTGCGCAGACTACAGACAGCTAAACGACGTGACCAAAAAAGAGAGCTACCCTTTACCGAGAATTGACGATACGTTAGACACCCTGTCAGGATCTCCGTGGTTTTTCACGTTAGATTTAAAAAGTGGTTACTGGCAAGTAGAATTGGAACCCAAGGAACGTGAAAAAACAGCTTTTACGTTTGGAACTGGTTTGTGGCAGTTTACTGTGATGCCTTTCGGCCTGTGTAACGCCCTGCAACGTTCGATCGTTTGATGAAAACCATCTTGCGCGGACTGTCTTGGCAGACGTGCTTGGTTTACCTAGATGACATGCTCGTGGTTTGAAGTTTGTTTGAAAAACACTTGAACAACTTGAAAGAAGTGTTCCAGCGACTACGTGGGGCTAATTAAAAACTGAGCTCAAAGAAGTGCCACGTTTTTAAGAAGGAAGTGCAATACTTTGGCTACGTCGTATCTAGAGATGAAATAAAGGGTGACCCAAACAAAATCCGAGCAGTGCAAGCATGGCCAAGATCAATTGACAAACATCAAGTCCAAAGTTTTCTTGGCTTGTGCACTTATTATAGACGATTTGTATCCGGATTTACCAATATTGCCAAACCTTTGACGAAATTTACTAAACAAAGAGCAGAATTTAGATGGAATAAAGACTGCAAAAATGCTTTCTATCAACTAAAATAGGCCTTAGTCATTTCGCTGATTTTGAGTTATTCAAGAGAAGATGGAAAATTTGTTTTGGATACTGACGCAAGCAATCTGACCATAGGCGCGGTCTTTTCGAAGGTTCAGGATAGACAAGAAAAAGTTATGGTGTATTTTAGAAAGGTTTTATCCAGGCCAGAAAGAAATTATTGCGTGACTAGGAGGGAACTGTTAATAGTCGTCAAGTCCATAGAACATTTCTACAAATATTTGTATATACAAAAAGTTTTACTGAGAATGGACCACGCCGCATTAAAATGGCTATTGCAGTTTCGTAACCCGGAAGGACAAGTGGCAAGATGGATTGAGAAACTGCAAGAGTATGACTATGACACAGAACACCGTGCCGAAAGCAGTCACCGAAACGCTGATGCTTTGTCCAGAAGCATGTCCGGCGGACTGCAGCCATTGTTCGCGACTTGAAGAAAAAGTCGAATGCCTCCGGAAAACTGCTATGGTTGATAACGAGTAAGAACCTGAGCAGTTGCGTCGCGAACAAGAAAACGATCCTGAAATAAGGCTACTCTTGGACTGGAAAGAAAACGGCCGACGACCAACCTGGGAAGAAGTAAGTGCTTTGGGCAGAAACATCAAAGCGTACTGGGCGCAGTGGGACTCTTTGATAGTAAAAGACGGTCTTCTTAAGCAATCTTTAGAAGGTGTCGACATCATGGAAAACAGAGTACAGTTGGTAGTGCCAAAGAGCCGGGTGTCAGAAGTATTAAAGCATCTTCACGATGGTACACCAGGAGGACACTTTGGCATTAATAAGATATTAGGGAAAGTTTGAGAGCGATTCTACTCGGTGAACTGCAAGACGCCATAAAATAGTGCCGTAAGTGCACGGTCTGCGCATCAGGAAATGGTCCAGCGAGAAAGCGCAAAGCACCTATGAAGCAATACATCGTAGGAAGCCTTTTGGAAAGAGTAGCGATTAACATCGGAGGGCCGTTCTCAGAATCTAATTCGGGAAACAAATACATTCTGGTGGCGGTGGATTATTTCACGGAGGCTTACGCCATACCCAATCAAGAAACACCTACAGTCGCAGACGTATTAGTGAAAAAGTTTTTTTTGCTGGTTTGTAGTTCCGTTTGAATTAGACTCCGATAAAGGCCGCAACTTTAAATCTGGGCTGTTTCAAGAAGTTTTCCGACTGTTGAGAATTATGAAAACTAGGATGACGCTTCTCCATCCTCAATCTGATGGCATAGTTGAGCGGATGAATCGAACAATGAAAAAATACTTAGCCAAAATAGTGTCCGAACACCAAAGAGACTGGGATCAGTACTTGCATCTTTTCCTAATGGCATACCGATCATCCGTTCACGAAAGCACAGGCCAAACACCATCCTGCGTGATGCTCGGTCGCGAAATACGACTGCCATGCGACCTTCATTTTGGACGAAGACCGGGAGAAGAAGTTGCTGGAGAAAATTTCGTCAGCAAGCTGAGCAAGAGGCTAGACGAAGTACATGAGAAGGTTTGTAAAAACACAAGTTGCCATCGACAGAATGAAGACTAGATATGACGTCAAGGCACAAAATGGTGGGTTTCAACCTGGCGACATGGTATGGTTGTATAATCCCTAAAGAAAACGTAGTTTGTTGCCGAAGCTGCAGAGGCAATAGGAGGGCTCTTATGAAGTCGCGCAGTGTATTAATGACGTCATATATCGCATTCGAAAACTACCCAGAAACAAGCCAAAAGTGGTCTACATCGATATTCTAGCCCCGTTTACTGGCAATAACCACAATACGCAAGTTTAAGTCCGATCCTAAGTAATAACTAGCAGAACCAGAAATCAAATCGAAAGAATGGAGTTCGATAAATATATGAGTTTATACGGAGGTTCTGGAAAAGCTAGGTTCGTAGTTACCATCGAGGAACAACAAGACCTGTTACAAACACAAAAAGATTACGCCATCGCACATTGCCTGAACGAGGATTTTGACATGTCCAGAGGGATTGCAGTCGTATTTAAAAAGAAGTTTAGGAGGCTAGATGAACTACGAAGACAGCAACCGGCAGTCAGAAAAGTTTTAAAACTACGTGGTGACAGACGCTTTGTTTTCTATCTGGTCACCAAGAATTACTCAAGCAACAAGCCATTATACGAAAATCTGTGGTGAACATTATAGAATCTCAAAAGAAAAAGTTCCATCATGTTAAGAAATTGGCAGTACCAAAGCTTGATTGTGGCTTAGATCAACTGAATTGGAAGACAGTTCCGAGGAACAAGCGTTCAAGTGTTGGTCTGTAGTTACCAACCAAGGAGAATATCGGGTCAGGAAAAGTCCATTGACTGTTACTTTTATGGTCAAGGAAACTGCCGAAATGAAAAGAGCTGTCGCTATCGCCACGATCTTTTCTACCGGTGTCACATCCAGCTACCTGTTCTGGGAAGGGGGCAATGAAACATTTGCAAAGTTTTTGTAAATTTTGAGCGTTCACGTTCTTTTTTATCCACGCCTAGAACGTTCACGAAAGAATTTGGAAAATTCTTGAAGGATAGTCAAAATTTATAAAAGCGATACAAATTAATCATAAGTCAGTTATTTCAGTAATTCGAAGTCGGCTGTGTTAAGAAGATTATTCAAGTTTAAATAAGTAATAATAAGCGTGTCGAGATAAATACGACGAATTCAAATAGTGCGTGACTTTAATGCAAACAAGCGTCAGTGTTTAAATACTTAGAAGTTATCCGCGGACATTATCTTTCGAGTGATAGTGCTATATAAATTAGTGTGTTTTTGTTAAATATCCTTAGATTTAATTATTTCGGTTAGTTATAAACGTGTACATATTTTTATAATTGTTACAATATTTTATTTACCATTCAAGGCATCAAAGTTCAGTTTGTAATATTTTTTTATAAAGTAACTAAGTGAGCTTTCCATGTATTATTTCCTTGAGGTGCAAAATTTTGTAAAGTCATAATAAAAACAATTGAGAAAAATCTACTGAATAGTAATTATCAATTCTTTGAGCATTGTTTTTAAAGCGTAATGAGTAACTTACTATTTTAGTTTTTTACATCGACTTTATCTAAATGAATCGGTTTAAACGTTTCCAACAAATTTTGGTATTCATCAATTACAACTGTGATACTTAATATCTTTTTTGATTAATCGTAATCGTCTTTTTAATTTTTTTGCAAAATTTAGTATATGTCGACAAAAAATAACAAAGTTGTTGCTGCTAAATTGATAGACATTGTATTGTACTTTTAGCAATTTTCGCTGAAACGGAAATACATAGACACCATGGACAAGTTCAGAATAAAAGACGATAAAAGCGAAATTCGTTTAGTAAAATCAAATCATAATTTCTCAGCTAACAGTTTGGTTAGCGATTTAAGTGTAAAACGGGAAGTTCCAAAAGTGACATTTCCACGAAATGATATTTCGGAGAAGTTCTGGTTGTCAGTCAAACCTTTTTGTGAAAATGTATCAAAAGATGATGTTAACGTAAGTCGTTATATATATTTTTTGTCAGTTCATAATTTTTGTTGTAGTTTTTGAACAGTTTAATTCGGGAATGTTCTGAAGAAATTAAAATAGAAATTCCTGGCGTTGGAAAACATTATACAATGGACTGGACCGATGATGTTTTATTATATGAGCATGATGTTAATACTAACCAAAAACAAACCAATGTCAAATCCGTGAGTTTCAAGAAGGAATTGAAGAAGAGTGGGCTTAATGCGTGCGTATAATTACGATTTTGTATTTGAAACATAACACAGGTTGACAAATTTTTTCTCTGGGTCGATCTTTAGCTTTTAAAGTTTGCTCTTGTTTGTTTTACGTCACTTTGATCAACCCGGTAGCAAATTGCACATTACTTGTGAAGAGCACGCAGTTTACTTATCTATCACAGCTGTAACAATCGTTCTTGTGTATTATTAATTTAGAAAATGGCACTAAGACAGTGTAAACAGGATGTTGATTCATTTTGTTTTATTAGCGGTGAATTTATTAAAGTACGAAACAAAAAGTTTTTTTGCTTTGCGAAGCTTATGAAGCTTATGCACAAAGCTCAAATTACACTAGTTGTTTTTGTTATATCTAGCTTGGTATCAAGGAGAAAAACGACACATGAAATTTGTAGTGCCAAGGTTTTGGAGGGACTTTGTGACCATGTGCAGAACTGTTATTTTTGTATCGTTAACCTAAGTAAGCGTCGATCTAGTGAAAATGCCGAAAAGATTTTTGACCCGGATTTTCTTTAACGTCTTCTTCAATATTTCATAGTGACAATTTTCTTGTTCCATTGCGATAACTTATATAACACTAGATCTAAACTTGCCCAAGAATAATACAAAGATTCTAGGATCACGATTGAAACAGTGAAATTTGCTTTAAAAAAATAACTGATCAAAAAAAGTGTAATTTTTCATGTTTTTTCACTAAAGAAGACAGTTTTCATTACTGTAATAACGTGACTGATTTGTTCGAGGAAATCTAAATACGATGCATACCGTCTGACTTTTCATCGATTGCTCTTCAGAAAGCTCAAACCCGTATTTCTTCACTACGGAAATTTTTTGGTTTTTCAGTTATACATTCTGTAATGCTTAAGGAAAATTACGATAGTGTGAAAATGGTACTGAAAAAAATAAAATATACAGAATAAAATTGGCCAGTAATAAGAGATTTCAAGATAGTTAGTTTTCTGATGACAATGCAAGGCGGGTATAATAAATACCCTTGTCATCTTTGTTTATAGGATAGTACACCAGATTCAGTACATTACTAACAGTGTATATGGCTTGATCGAGTTGAATTTCAGATAGAAAAACGTAATATCAAGTAGGAGCCAACCGTATAGCCTAAGAATATATTGATGGCGTCGCTACAAAATTAAGCCTAATGAAGCATATATATTTCCAAGTCTGCGGTTGCTGAACATCATTTTACTACAGGTCACAAGATAGATTTTGATAATGTTTCGTTGATTGCCAAATCTCCATTTTTTTTCAACAGGAAATTCTGAGAAAGCATAGAAATCATCAAAAACCCCAATAACTTCCATCGCGATCATGGTTTCGAGGTATCTCCTCTTTGGTTCCTTGTCATTAGTCATTTATCGAAAACACGACCCTTATCAACCGTAACCCAATCAGAGTCGAGCTTAACCATCCGTGACGATCGTTTTCCTTCATATACCGAGACTATTTCTTCTTAAGTCACTTCTACGGAGTTTAAAATCTAGCTTGTTTCACAGGTTGATTACCTAACTCGGTAGTGGTTCTTTGTTAGATTTTCCTTTGCTTTTTCAAGTTATCGTTTTCTTTCTTACTTTTTCAGAGTTTAGATGGCTATTATATTAACAATCTCTACAGGGAGAATATTTCTTCTAAAACCTCCGTATTTTTCAAACTTCGCCACCAACTCGTTAAACTTTTGTGCAATTTAATCTTTCTTAGTCGCTGTCGTGACCACAACATCATTTCTGCATTCATCAGAATCAAGTTCCACATTCAAACACGTTCTTCTAAAAACATCCAAGTCTAGCGTTGATACGCGAACGGATTAAGCAAACTAGGCGAGAGTTAGACACGATTTCGAAACAACTTTTTTATCTTCATCTTGAGTTGGCCAACACTCTATCCCCGGATGATTGGAAACTCTTCGACAACATTACTTACCAGCAGTCTGATACCACTCTACGACTAACCACTGAAAATCATCTCAAAAAGTTTCAATTATTGGAATCCAAGAATCGTAAAGTTTCATCCACTACTAACTCCTTAAAGACGGTTGTCAATTTATTTAGTTTGGTCCTCACCTCAGAACAGGAATTGGTGCTCTCTAAGGGTTTGCGGTTGCTCCCAAACGTATTTCTGAAGAAGATATTTTATGTGCTGTTGAATCTTCTATAAGACATCTCCCTCGCCACATCTCAGATCCAATTCGTATTAACACTGCCAAAATCCTTGAATCATCTCAAATTCTTAAATCCAACATTTCTAAGTCGGAAGAGTCAGCTCTAAAAAGTTTTCGTAAGAACCCTGATATTATTGTTCTTCCAGCCGACAAAGGCAACGCGACTGTAGTTTTAAATCAAATTGATTATGTTACAAAAATCAATTCTATTTTGTCTCAGGAAACTTACGCTCTTCTAACTCACAACCCCACTTCGAAAATTGAACGTGAGGTCAGCCAAATCATCAAATCTTTCAATCTACCTCCTGAAACTAAACGTCGACTTACCCCCATCAGATTCTAAACCACTTCGTCTATATGGACTTCCCAAAATTCAAAAACAAGGTATTCATTTTTAACCTATCGTCAGTACTGTCCAATCTCCTACCTACAAGCTAGCCAAGTTCTTGTCCAACATTCTTTGCGAGTTTACAGGTGAAACCTCATCTCACATCCTCAACTCTCAGCATTTTATTCAACGTCTAAAAACTATAAAACTTGAAGCCCAAGATCTTCTCGTGAGCTTTGATGTTACTTCACTTTTTACTAAAGTTCCTATTAAGGATTCGCTTATTATCATCAAACAGATTCTGTCTCAACATGGCAAGGACTTGAGTTTGGTTCTTCTTATTGATAAGTGTCTATCCTCTACTCACTTTTAATTTGATAACAAGTTTTACGAACAGGTTTCTGGTGCTGCTATGGATTCTCCTCTATCGTAAAGTTGATTACCTAACTCGGTAGTAGTTCTTTGTTAGATTTTTGTTTGCTTTTTCAAGTTATCGTTTTTTCAGAGTTTAGATTATGGCTTGTTTCACAAGTGGATAACCTAACTCTTGAGAAGTTCTTAGTTAGATTTCGGTTGCTTGTTTGAGTTTTGCGATTTATCTCACGCCCCGATGAAGCCCCTTACGAAAGTGGCCAAAACGTTGGCAACTTCGGTTACAACAACAATGACACGGTCTAAACCCGAAAGACATTCTTATCATAGTATTCTATTTCTGCTTTAGATAAATCCGGTGTTTACAAAATTTCGTGTTCTTCTTGTGATTCTTCTTATGTTGGCCAAACTGGAAAAAAGTTGAAAATTAGATTAAAAGAACATATTTATTTTATTAATAAAAATTTAAATACTGATATCTCTAATACCTGTTCTGCCTTTGCTAATCACATTTTGTCTACTAGTCATTCTTTTTCTCCTGATCTTAATATTAAATTTCTTCATTTTTGTAATAAAAGCCATTATCCCAACAATCTTGAAAGTTTAGAAATTCATCGTCTTTCTAATGATAATTCTTCTACGTGTCTTAATGAACTTCTCGATATAAGCACTTCTAGTTTCAATTTGTTATTTTTGACATTTGTCAGTTAATTATATTACTTGGTATGCTCTTTTATAATTTAATGTGTTAGCTATATTTTTAATAATTTATACTGTTTGTAGACATACTGATGATGACATTTTATAATGTGGAAACATGTTTATAAAATAAAATAAATTAATACTAAAATGTTTTTTATCGAGAAGACAAGTTAAATAATTTAATTGTATATCTAATACTTCACTTTGAGGATGGATTACTTTAACGTTATAATTAAATTTTTATTTGTCAGTTAACATCGTTCAAATGATTGAATTTATGATTAAATTTAAGTTTACGAAAATAATAAAATAACGATTGAATTTTTATTTTTCATTCCTAAAGTTTAAATAAAAATTAACTCATTTTTGATTGATTTGGAAAGCATCGAACTATTATAAAAAATGTCGTATGCGATATACTCTTATTATTTCTTGTTTTAGAATGGTGGATACTTTTTCGGGACCATTCAGTCAGCGTTTAATTGCAGCGTTAATCGAAGAAAAAGAGAGTGGTAAAGCAAACAACGAATTAGGAAGTAACTGGAATTCTGTAGGAAAATATTTATTACTTAATTCTGTTTCAGCGTCAACTCGCAGTAACATTAGAACAAAAACATGTATGCATAAGAAACTTAAAAAAGAGCTTGAGGATGAGGATATCTTTGATAGCACTATATCTAAAGTATGTTGATTGATTAATTAAAAAAAATCGTAGTTAGGATAATTGTTTTTGTCAAATTTTGCTAGCAATGTTTTTTTACAGAATACTATAGAGAATGATAAAATTTTATTGGAAATAAAAAAATGCACGCAGGAGTTGAAATCTGTAAATCATCGCAACATTTCAGAGTTAAGAAAACTTAAATCGATTGTAGAGAAAGATGTACGCCGCCAAAATGTAAAAAATTCTCTTAAACTAGTTGACGAAAAGGTACAGCTTTCTTAAAAACTCTTTTTGTTAAAAAAATGTTTCAGAAAAAAATTATATATATTATTGTAATTATTCATACAAATGTCGTAGGTTATAAAAATGTATAATAGAGTTCAAGATGCCAAACAAGCACAATCTTCTGCATCCGACGATACTTTTTGTGATAGTGTTTCTACACAAGATGAAGATTGTGAAGTTATTGAAGACGAGGAGATCAATAGATTGATTCAAAAGCAAGCATTACTGCATAAAGAATTAACGGATCTTTCAAATGCAACGTTTCTGTATTAAATATTTCTCTATTGGAGACAAATATCAGTATTATTTTCCATTCTAGACAATACCAAGCTTTCGTTACACATCGCAGTAGACATTTTTAGAGACTGGAATAAACTTTATTCCAGGCTCTAACGCTGTTCAATGCGACGTGCGACGAAACGACCACACTAGAGTCGTCCAAAATGGAAAATTATGATTATGAAATAACCCGTGAAAACCTAAATTCTACTAAATATCAGTATTATTAGTGTTGCAATTATGTTTATGTGTGTTTAAAAAATATATTATAACAGTTCTCGTGTTTTTTTTAATATTAAAAAAATGTTTTTGTAATATACTCTGTGACATAAAAAATGCAACACCAAGAAGACGTTAGAATTTTTGAACCAAACTTGTCAGAACTGTGGTAATTGGTGGTAATTGATTAAAATTTCATTCAAAATAATCCAGATTAAGTCAGTATTGTTTTTGTGTGCTTTTTTGTTTTTTGAAACTGCGATTACGCCTAGAGTGCGGCAACGTGAAAATTATGGACAACTGACTGAATTCGACAGAGATCGCATTATTGCTAACCGTTTTAACCGTAACCAATCTTCTGTAGTACGGTGTTATCATGGTTTAGAAAAGGTAAAAAACGTCGTAGACGAGGAAGTGGACGGCCAAGACAGACAAATGTGGTCCAGGACCGCTTTCTTTGATTATTGGCATTAAGAGACCGATTCTCAAGTACAAGATGAATAGTCGATTAATGGTTTCGGAACGAAGGACGTCCTGTAACCCTTCGTACAATTTACCGACGAATTAGAGCTTTTAGCTTATCAACCACATCCTGTGCTTCCGCTGAGGGCTCGTCATCGACAGCAACGTTTGGAGTGGTGTACCTTGCGACTAGATTGGGATGTAGAATGGCATATAATGGTCTTCAGTAACGTATCCCAATTCTGGTTGGGAATGCACGATGGTCGCATGATGGCCAGATGTAGACGTGGAGGGTTCCATTGCTTTTGGAAGCAAGTCGAAGTTGGTATTCATCCGAAGCAATATGAATACCCACCGATATGTACATGAAGTGGTAGAACTCCATATCCTTCCATTCCTCCAAAAGCTTGACGACTCGGTATTCCAACAAGATGATGTTCGACCCCCACATTGCAAGACTTAGATCTCCCGACCTTTTGCCTATCGAACATGTGTGGAACATGATGGGTAGAAGACTCAATCAATTAGCCAATCCTTCACATACACTAGAAGCTCTCCGGCATGAATTACAGAATGCTTGGGATGCAATAATTTAAGAAGAAAACGACTGTTCGTACAACTTATTATTATTACGGGAAATATTTGAGATAGTTAGTATTCGTTTGGCGTTTATAGAGTTAAGTTGCGTTTGATTTCCGTCACCGCGTTACCGCGAGAACCTTGCTTGCAACCTTCACCACACTGTCCTCTAAAGGGAAGCAACATCGAGCTTTGGTTGGCCAGCCAAGAAAGATCTGCAAGACTTTCACGTAAGTTACTTTACATCTTCTTTTATTTGAAAGGGTGGTCCTTACAATCAGCACCTAATAAACTTTTACAAGCCGTTGAAATGGACGCTTCCTAAAATTTCGCTTCCAGTTTTTAATGGAAATTCCAAAGAATGAACTACATTTTTTTATTTGTTTAATAGCGTTGTGCACAATAACGATAGTTTAACTAATATAGAAAAGTTTCATTTCATCCGTCGAAGTCGTTAGTCAAAGAACCGCTTTCTTTGCTGAAAACCATTCCTATAACACACGATAATTACATTATTGCTTACGATACGTTAATAAAGCGTTATCAAAATAAACGTTATTTAGCTACGGGTTACTATAAAGAAATTTTAAACGTATCAGCGCACAATAAACAATCTTCTCGTGAATTGAGACATTTGTTGGACACTTTTAGTGAAAATATTGCTGCTTTACGCACATTACAGCTTCCCGTCGATCACTGGGACTTTATTTTGTTCAATTTTTTGCTTGACAAATTAGATTCCAAAACTCGCACTGATTTTGAATTAAAATTCAGTTATGTTAATTTGCCTTCTTGCATCCAACTATACAAATTTTTGGAAAGTTATTGTAGGGCTTTAGAATCAGTTCAGATGCTATCTCCAACTGATAAACCAAAACTTAATGCGCAACAATCTTTCGTCAGGTTTTCGAATATTAATAAACCTAGTTCTGCGACATTTCTAGCTAATACGTCTCTCACGAATCATACACAAAATAATTCGAAGTGCATTTTGTGTACTGCTTCGCACAGTTTGTATCGATGTCCAATCTTCACAGCAAAAACAGTTAACGATCGTTTTAAAATTGTTAAAACGAACAAGTTGTGCATAAATTGTCTTTCCTCTTCACACTTCTTGTCAAACTGCAACTCGAAATCATCATGTCGCATTTGTAACGGTACACATCATACGTTATTGCACATGGAATCGTCACCTAATTCAGATGCATCGAATCTCGTAGAATCTACTACTCCAATAGCAACTGATCCAATTACAAATGGCCATGTTAGTACAATTAGCGATCGTCCTTACACAGTTTTACTCTCGATAGCCATAGTTGATATTAGGGACGACAATGGAAGCTTCCAACAAGCTCGTGTGCTGTTTGATGGTGGTAGTATGGCTAATTTTATTTCGCTAAATTGCGTAAAGCGATTAGGATTGGCTCATAGCAGCATGTCAATACCTATTGAAGGTTTGAATGGTATGTCCTCGGCTGGAACCCGTGGGAGTACTAGCTGCTTTATAAAACCTTCTTCACAATTATCACCTACTTTCGAATTTAAAGCTATCATTATACCTACTATCTGTTGCCAAAAGTTGCTATTGATCCTTCGCAATGGTTTCATATGAAAGGCATAAAATTTGCTGATCCAAATTGTCTGACACCAGGACCTATTAACCTTCTATTAGGTGCAGAACTGCTGCCTTACATTTTTGAAAGAGATTAGATACAAGGCTCTAAAGATAAACCGTGGGCATATAAAACAGTATTTGGTTGGGTTCTCCAAAGGAAAGCTACATATTCAGCTTTCCCAAAGCACACATCGTTGTGTGGTGTTTCTACAGTTGAACCGTCGCTTGGAGAAACATTGCAAAAGTTTTGGCAGAAGGAGTCAGTACCTAATAACTCCCCTTTTCTTTTCTCCAGAGGATGAGAAATGTAAGGAAATATTTCGTTCAGCCGTTCCTTTGCCATTTTGATATCCTAATTGCGATTTAGGAGAAACTTATTCGCAAGCTTTACGACGCTTCATATCACTAGAAGCTCGTCTAAGTAAATGTAGTGATACTTGGTCTGCTTATTGTAGCTTTATGCGTGATTATTTAGAATCACATCACATGTCGCCTGTTTCAATAAAATATTTTCATTCGACTTCAGCTTATTATATACCCCATCATTGTGTTGTAAAGCCAGAAAGCACCACTACTCGCTTTCGAGTCGTCTTTGATGCATCTGCAAAGGGGTCTAACGGACTCTCATTAAATGACATTTTGCTCACAGGAAAAACTTCAAAATGACATTTTTTCGATTTTGGTAAACTTTCGCACATTTGCTGTTGCCTTCACAAGTGATATTTGTCAGATGTATCGTCAAATTTTGATAGTTCCAGAGCATCGCAACTTTCAACGCATTTTATGGCGTTTTTTCTCAGATCAACCTGTACAAGAATTCAATTTGAACACAGTCACTTATGGAGTAAATAGCTGTCCTTATTTGTCGTCGCGTACGCTTTTAGAATTAGTTAACCTAGAATCTGAACGATTTCCTTTCGCTGCAAAAGTATTGAAAAAGAACGTTTATGTTGATGATATGGTTACTGGTGCAAACTTCTTAGAAGAAGTTTCTAAATTACAAATGGAACTAATCAGTCTTTTGGTTTCGGCAGGTTTTGAATTAAGAAAATGGGCTAGCAATTCTCATCATATTCGAAATAACGTTTCTTCATATTTACAATCGCCAGTAGCTTTTGATAACGAAGGTCTTAGTTTTATTAAAGTTCTTGGATTACAGTGGGATCCTAAAAAAGATATATTTTTGTATAAATATACTCAAATCAACAAGGAATGCACCAAAAGAGCAATTTTGTCGGAAATAGCTCGAATTTATGATCTACTTGGGTTTTTAACACCGGCGTTACTTTACGCAAAGCATTTTATCCAAAGGTTATGGACCTCGAAATCAGTCTGGGATGAGACTGCACCAGAAGAAATACGTATCGCTTGGCATAACTTTTAGTCGCAACTATTGTGCTTAGGTAATTTACGCATACGTCGCTATATCTTTTCCAAAGATCAACTTAAAATGGAACTACATGGATTTTCAGATGCTTCTCAAATTGGCTATAGTGCCGCCGTGTACGTTCGCATTATTCAAAATTTGCAACATACAAAAACATTCTTGATCTGTGCTAAAGCTAAGGTTGCTCCTATAAAAACAATTTCATTGCCTCATTTAGAGCTATTAGGCGCAGCGTTGCTTTTCAATCTCATCGCAAAGCTTTTAAAAAACCAAGCATTTCATTTTGAAAATATTTATACATGGACAGACTTCGAAATAGTCCTAACTTGGCTTTGTTCATACCCAAATCGTTGAAAAACCTTTGTCGCTAACCGTACTTTGTATATCCAACAATTGCTTCCATCAGTATTATGGCGTTACGTTCCTTCTAGGGATAACCCCGCTGATCATGCATCTCGTGGTTTATTACAAATCTGATTTGTTGAATTGTAACGTTTGGTGGAAAGGACCTCATTGGTTATTAGAAGAAGAGAGTTTATAGCCCACTCAACCGTCTATTACTTCAAAGTCACATCCACAAACCTTTTTAGAAGAAACCACGACATGCTTAAATATTTCTACAGAGTCACATCCTCTGTTAACTTTAATAAACAAATTTTCGTGTCTTAGAAAACTTCCACGCATTCTTGCTTATGTTCTTCGTTTTGCTGCCAAAGGAAAATTGTTTGACCCTTATATCACCGCAGAAGAGCACATTCAGCACTCTTAGTTTTTGTAAAATATGTGCAACACTCAGAATTTAGAAATTTATATGATGGTCTAAAGAAGGATAATTCTTTGCCTAAGCCCTTTTGCAAGCTTGGTCTTTTTCTTGACGAGCTAGATCTCATCAGGGTGGGCGGTAGACTTAGACGCTCAAATTTAGAGTTTGACGTCAAACATCCATTACTGCTTCCAAGTAATCATATTTTCGCTAGCCGTTTGATTGAACAAGTACACAGCGAAAATTTGCATCCTAGTTTCAAAACATTACATTACACTTTGCTGCAACAGTTTTGGATTTTATGTCCAAGAAAAGCTTTAGGTAAATGCATATCAAAATGGCTTCGTTGCTTTCGTGCAAATCCTAAATCACTCGCACCTCGTATGGCCGACTTACCGTCCCATAGGATCAACCAGGATAAAGCCTTTTCGAATGTTTGCTTGGATTATGCTGGACCTTTCCTCATTAGTTTTTCTAGAACTAAAAGGTGTTAGGACTATAAAAGCTTACGTTTGTGTTTTTGTATGTTGCGCTACTAAAGCAATTCATTTGGAATTAGCATCGGATCTTTCTTCAGAAGCATTCTTGGCTGCTTTTCGTAGATTTACCGCTCGTCGTGAAACTTGCTTCACTATTTACAGTAACCAAGGAACTAATTTTGTAGGGGCTAATCGTCATCTCCAAGATTTAGCTCGTCAAACTGCTGCAAATCTTGCCATCAAATGAAATTTTAATCCTCCTGTCGCACCCCATTTTAATGGGCTCGCTGAAGCTGGGGTGAAATCTTTTAAGACCCATCTCTACAGAGTAATTGGTAGTCAAATATTGACTTATGAAGAGTTGTATACTCTGCATACTGACATTGAAGCATTACTCAATTCCAGGCCGCTATGCCTTTTAAGTTCGGATCCTAATGATCTCAATCTCCAACATCAAACCTGGCCCTGATTTGTCACAAATAAATCTGAATCGACTAAGTCGTTGGCAATTGTTGCAAACCATGCATTCCGATTTTTGGTTGCGTTGGCATAAAGAGTATTTGCATACCCTTTAGCAGCGTTCTAAATGGGATAAAGATGTTCCTAATATTGAAAAGGATTCATTAGTTTTAGTGAAAAATGAAAATAAATAACCGATTTTGTGGAATCTAGCTCGCGTTATTGCGGTTCATCTCGGTTCGGAGGGTGTTGTTCGCGTGGCCACAATTCGCACTTTATCGGGTACCTTCCAACGTCCAATCGTAAAACTTTGCCCTTTACCTAAGGGATAGTTTATTAGATATTTTCTAATTTTTTGTTATTTTAGTTTATTGGTTAAGTTTAATTTTTTATCGTGTTTCTGTGATTTTCATTCAGATTGGTATATTATAGTAGTTAAGTTATTAGCTAGCTTTTCCTTTGTTTTGGTCTAATTTACCTAACATCCTACATTTCGTTGGTCCATGTCTTGTTTGTTTTTGCAAGTCACCGAGACGGACCCCTTGGTGTGAAGCGTGTAACCTTGTTTTTTTTCTTTATTATAGGGTTTAGGATAATAGTTTTTTTTACGTTATAGAAAAAATTGTTTTTGGTTATCGGAATGTTCGTACAACTTATTATTATCACGGGAAATATTTGAGATAGTTAGTATTCGTTTGGCGTTTATAGAGTTAAGTTGCGTTTGATTTCCGTCACCGCGTTACCGCAAAAACCTTGCTTGCAACCTTCCCCACACTGTCCTCTAAAGGGAAGCAACATCGAGCTTTGGTTGGCCAGCCAAGGAAGATCTGCAGGACTTTCACGTAAGTTACTTTACATCTTCCTCTATTTTAAAAGGTGGTCCTTACAATCAGCACCTAATAAACTTTTACACGCCGTTAAAATAGACGCGCCGTTACAACGACCATCTGGTGGAATTTATGCCAAGAAGGGCGCGGGCGTGTAGGACTAATAGAGTAGTCCAACACATTAATTATAAAATGCCTTTATCTTTTGTTTAACTTCTTTAAAATTTTAATCAATTACTTACTACATTTGGCTAGTAAAACATTTCTGCCAAGTTTGGTCCACAAACGCCTTCTTGGTGTTGTATTTTTTATGTCACAGAGTATACATATGGTATGGTAAAAGATCGAAATTACTCTCAAGTCACTAGTAACTAAACACTATTCTATTCTTGCACTTAAAAGATACGACACTGCATACCAAAAATTAAGAGCATTTCACATCATCTGTCTATAAAATAAAATCTTAAGTTTTCGCCAAAGCCAAGTTCTATTTTGTGTTTTGGATATCAAAGAGAGACTAGAACCAAGCCTAAGTCTAGGTGTTTAACTACGACGCGGTCTAAGCCGAAAGTTGCTTATAATTATAATCATCTGTCTACCTGAAAGCAAATAGACATCGTTTTTGTATTTAACTTTATTTATTTAACTTTAAGTCCTAAGAAATCTAACAAACGCAAAAACCGTAAATGACAACTATGTTATTTCTCACATAAAACATTTGGGTATGTCAATTTTGTCAATTTTTTTCTAGTCATCAATACAGATACAGATAATTTTTTTAAACACACAGTTAGCGTTCAAAGTTGTTGACACGGTCAACAAATTTCAAAGTCTTTAATCAATTAATTTTTTTGGTAGATTCTTTAAAATGATAAGTTTTTCCAGATGCTATATATCAAACACAGCAGATATTTAAACTCACCTAAACAAAATGCTATTAATAGAGTATATACTAAAATAAGAACGTCTTCCGCCTTTAAGTTGTGTCACTGTTGTAACTAAAGTTGGCAACGGTTCACCCACTTTTGTAAAAACTAAAAAATCGAAGAACTGAAACAAGCAACCGAAATCTAACTAAAAACCTTTAAAATTGGATAATAAATTTGTGAACCAACTTAGATTCTAAACTTTAAATAGGTAAGAAAGCAATTGATGAACTTGAAGAAGCAAACAACCGTCTAACAAAAAACCACTACATAGTTAGGTATATCCGATTTTCCTATTGAAGAAGAACAAAGATTATGCCACCACAAAAACGTCATCAATATCCATATTGTGACCTGTGGTAAAATGATGTTTAACGGTTTAACAACAGCATATTAGAAAACACGCTTTTTTTATTAAACGATCATGTTCCAAGATGCGTGTGATGACGACCAGTTTCACCAACGTAGACTAAACCAAATAAGCAGAAAATTTGGTATACACCCTGAGATAAAAGTGTAGAAACCTTGTCTTTGGAAGGAAGATATATCTGAGAGTTTCTTTATTTGATTTCTGACCTCATGGAAATAACGTAAAAATGCCAATTTTGGAATGGATTTGGAAATAGAAATGTTCTTAAGTAAGCAAACACAATTTCCTCGCTTTATATAACTACCGTTCACGAAAGTTTCAGTAAGATGATAAGAGTTCTGAGTCTAGATTCTCAAGGCAAATGGAAAAAAAGGCGATGAGCAAAAGATTCAATAAGAAAACGTTTTTTGTGTAAGATGATAATGAGAAAAAGCGTGTAGATATCTGCCCCTAAAGATGGGTTTGTGCTAATGACTCAAAAGTTTGTTACATTTTCATGACAAAAGAACGTCGAAAAATGAGAGAAAATTATGGGTTTTCCATAGTAAATTTGATATCTAAGTGTTAGTTGTTTAGATAATCAAAAAACCTAAACAATTTGAGCTAAACAATAAACATATCGTCAACATACCGAAACCAAATTTTAGGTGTTAATATGGATGATTCCACAACAACAATTGCTGATGACTAAGCAAACGTTCGCTGAACGGCAACGAGTGTGACCAAGCAAGCGTACGGTAACGGTAGTAATCTCCGTCGGATTAATGGAAAGAACTAATTTGGGTTCGGATAGTTGGAACAGAAACGGGACGCAGAGTGGGCAAAAATCTTCCAATACATTACCTGGACTTGGTGATGACGGCGTATTACGCAGCCCAAACTTGACACTACGATTATGACGCCCGGTAGTGAAGAATAAGGTAGATTATACGAAGGAGCGATATCTCCCCGGATGTTCGGTTAACATATTTAGAACGGTTTACCTATTTTATTCTGCAAGCAGCTCTCGAACTGAAAGTCGAATTTTAATTGAACTGAGCTCTAACTGGAACTGCTTATATTTGGAATCAGATTTTATACATGTTTATTGCTATTTGAATGTGAACAATTTCTATAGTTTAATCCCAAGTGATAACAAAATATGCTTAAATAGCTTTTTTAAATCGGTTTTCCACCTCAGAGTTTCCTCTTCGGTTTCGAACTTTTCCGCTGGGTTGAACATTTCATTCTATGCTTAATTTAAGATGACACATTTTGAGCGTTTGTGCCTAGGCGTGTCATCTGTGTCGTAGTCCAAAAACCGCCAAACGAGAGGGTTGGGATTAGCCGCGAGGTCTTCATGGAACGCAGTTGCGGATTGACGGACAAAATCTGCGATTATCAGTATGTCGAGTTCTTGGTGCAGGAAGAAGCAGGGAGCGCTAGCCAGCAATCATTTTGAGCATCTTATTGTGGACGATCTGAATTCTAGTGGTGTAAGTTTTGGTACCGTAGAACCATACTTGGGTCATGGAAGAGCGGATGATCATCTTGTAGATGAAGAGCTTGTTGTAGACGTGTTGCGGCACAGCATCAGATATAATTTTGCCAGTAGACTATTGGAAGAAACCAGCTTCTGAGTGATGTAGAGAAGTTTTTGTTTAGGGCGAGGCCGAGATATTCAGTCTTGTCTCAAGGGACGGTTGAAAAAAACGGCGGTTTTTTTGTGGGATTGACTTTTATTCGCCAGTCGTTATAACAGGTGTCTAGTGAAGTGAGTGATATTTGAAGCGGGTGAGCGAGTTGTTGTCAAGACGGCGGTGTCGTCTGCGTAGAAAGTGTAGGTGAGTCCGTCGATTTTTGGAACGTCTGCTGTAAAGACGTTGTATAAAAGTGAAGATAGCGTAGGTCATTGAGGGACGCCGGTTTCTATGTGACGTGGAATGGACTTGGCGGTAAAAAGTTTGACCGCAATCGCGTCGATTGAGGAAGGATCCGATGAGCTGAACCATTGGGTTGTTGATGCCCAGACGATGCATCTTGTAGAGTAGCTCGCGATGCTAAACTTTGTCAAACGTCTTCTGAATGTTGAGGAAGACGGCGCTAGTGACGTGGCGGTGGTTGAAACTGTCGGTGATCTGCTCAACGACAAGTAGGGCTTTATGGACGGTGGAATGTCTCTTGCGAAAACCAAATTGTTCGTGAAGGATGATTTAGTTCGTGTCAACCTGTTCTTGTCTGATAAAAATTATTCTTTTCAATAACTTACCCAGCGTCGGAAGTAAGCTGATGGGACGGTTGTTTTGGAACATGACGTGGTTTTTTCCAGGTTTGGAGATTACTATGACGCCCGCGGTTTCCCATTGACGTGGAAAATGTCGGAGTCTCAGGCATGCGTTGAAATCGCGGTTAAAGTGGCTATACCTTTTTGCCATCGTTCCCGAGAGCTTTGGGCGGTTTAAAATGTTTGCTCTCGGTTTTGATTTTTTTGAGAGAGATGTGCTTGATGGGCTCGTTTGGTTTGGCCGTCAGGATGCTTTTGACTTTGCAGTGAATGGTTTTCGCCATCTGGATGATTTGATTTAAATTGAAGTTCGAGCGTGTCGGCGAAAGCTTTGGCTTTGTCTAGGTCAGTCACTAAGTTACTAGACCTCGGGGATCGCGGGTATGAGTGGTTTGTTTCTGTTTTTAAGGATGTCGGCAATTTTCCATACGCTGGGGTCTTGTAAAATTAGGGACTGAAGTTTATCGTTGAAGAGAAAATTACGATGTTATTAGATTTCAGTTCGAATGGTGGTTTGAGCTGTGTTGAGGACTTTTTTGTCGTCTGGGAGGCTAATCCTTTGTTATTTGAGTTTTAGACGGTTTTTATCGGTGATCTGAACGCAAATGTAGAGTGGGAGTTGAAGCGGATCCGATTTGGGTTTAATGGTAATTTTTTTGGCTTTTGTTATGCATCTTTTGGCAAGGGCTGTAAAATTGTACACCGCGGTTTGAAGTTAAAAGACGTTTTCTATGATCGCGAGTTGTAGAAGCAATGGGGCTTGTGGTCAAAACTGAGATCAGAAACGATAGTTAGTTCGTGAAGTATCTTGCAGCAGTCGACTATTGCGGTTCGATTTCCTGCTGTACTAGTATGAATGTTTCGCGTTAAGGTCCCTGCGTGAATAGTGGGTGTTCTAGCGTTAAAAATCTGCAGGTAAGAGATCTTTGGTGAGCGGGATGTAGGCAGCGCAGAGAACAATGTTTCCGTTGGCTGCCGTGTTAATGACGATTTGGGTATCGAATGTGCAGTTGCTATTGTTATCATTGTTATTCTAATTCTAGCGTGTTCATGTGTTATTATGGCTTTCAACGAATTGAATATAAGTAAAAATCTAATAATAGTAATTATTATTGATGTTATTATTCTATATTATCCCACTGAATCTGAAAATGCAAAAAACATATTAATTGTGGTGCACATTAAAAATAGTGCGTAAGTAAAGATATGTTTTGTAAATGTGCATCTAAGATTAACTATCTGCATTTACAATACAGTGCACGCCGCTTATTAGAATCACCGATAATATTATAAGTCGGATAATGTTAATGCTTTATTAAAGAACGGGCCGAATGTATGCTACTATATAGAAAAAACATTGTTTATAGTAATCATAATTTCAGTTTGTGTTATCAATTTTTTTCTCAGGATTGTTTCTATACATAAAAAAAAACTATTTCACATTTCGTTCCGAGCTCTGAAGATGTTCACTGTGACGTGTGCCGAAAGCTTAGCTGTAAAAACGACAACACTGAAATTATCCAGAATGGAAAATTGTTTTAATAATGCAACCCATGGAAACCTGAATTCTACTATGGCATCTATATTTTGTATGACGAATATTATATAAATCTTTGTAACCTTTACAGTAGGTTTTTAATATATTTTCAAAAAACGTTTTTAGAATTTTTTAAGACGTTTGAAAGAAAACTTTTCTAGTTCTATAAACATACTTTGAAAGGTATATACAAGAAGTAAAACTTCTTTGTGAGAAGTCTTGTAGGGCGGACAATATACTGTTCTTAAGATATCTTGAAAACTAATATAAAACTATTGTAACGTTTATTATTTCTAATTAATTTATTTATACTAAAAATATGTACCCGTTTATAACTAACCGAACTAATTAAATCTAAGGATATTTAAAAAAAAACACTTACATTAATTTATATAAATTTAAACTAGCACACGAAGGAAAAAGTCCGCAGATAACTTTAGTTTAACACTTATTGTTTACTTTAAAGTCACGTACAAGGTTATACTCCGTATATTTATCACGAACACACGCGTTAATCATTTATTCATTTAAACTTGAATAATCTTCTTCACACTGCCGTCTTCGAATTGCTGGAATAACTGCCCTATGATTTGTTTGTGCCGCATTTATACATTTTGACCAAACGTTCGAGAATTTCGGTGAACGTTCTCGAAATATACAAAAACCTTGCGAAAGTTTTCAAACTTGAGAATAATTTTTCGAACGTTTCACTATTTACTAAAGTTCTTGAATGAAAAAATACTTCTAGAAATTTTCTTTAAGAACCATATTTCTACCTTGGGCGCGTCTTTGATTACGGTCGAAAATGTGTCGATAAACGAGTAATAACTGAGAACCAAAGTGAGCATAGTACAAAACTCTGGTTACAATTGAAGTTATTGAGGCATTTGATGGTTTTATCTCAGATTTTCCTATTAACAAATGAAGAAAATTTTAACACGGAAGCGTTATCGAAATCGAAATTTTAAGCTGTGGTAAAATGATGTTCAGCAACAGCAGATTTGGAAACATGCAGTGATTTCTAATGTTATCATACAAACTAACCTTTAACAGAAAATTGACATTGCATAACAGTCTATGACGTGTTTCTTTTAAAAGCTATGTAACAGTTTTACTTAAAATATTTATTTTTTTTTATTTTCAATTTATTTTTCTCTCACAGTTAAAAATAGGTTTTGGTTTTATTTTTGTTTTCTTTATCATCCTGCGCTAGCAGTGTGATAAATGGCGCCCAACTTAGTAGCCCGAACTTAAAGGTTCCATTAGCTCTTGAAGGTTTTGTTTAATTTCAGTTGTTTCTAGTTTTCGATAACGTTATTTTTGGTATATTAGCTTTAGGGAATTATTTGTGTGAATTACCGTTATTTTTTCAATTTTGTCTGCTAATTATTTTTGAGCAGTCTAGATTTGTTGTTTTTATTTTTTTTATTTGTTAAGATGGAGGTTAATAGGTTAAAGCAAGACGAATTAATCAACGAACTATTCATACGCGGAGCTCCATATGTCGCTGAAAATAAGACAAAGCTGCGAGAGGCAATAAATAAACTGGTACGAGAAGATATTTACTTACCTCCTGATGATGAATTGCGCACACGTAGTTTGAATTTAGCTGATCTACAAGAAGATATAAGTAAATTTGATCGCCAAAACGCATGTAACGAGCACGAACGCATTCATACACGCTTACTTCATGTTAAAGGAAGATTGAACCGTGTCTCCGCTCTAAATTCATAACAGAAATCTTTTTGGCTTACATTGGTTCAGCAGCATAAACAGTTGTCTTCCGCTTTAGATGTTTTGATAACTCCGACAACTACTTCTGATGCGCATATTCAAACCTCCACCAGAACGGAACCTCAAAGAGTTATGTCCTTCTTAGATATGTCAGAAGAAGCATTGGATGAAATGCTATCGATTATACCCACTCAGACAGAATCGAGAAACATTCCTGTAGATAATTTAATAACACTTCAAGAAAACGAACGACCAACACCTGTAGCTGCATCTTCTCGTAGTAGAAATGATTTTCGAAGTACTGTTGGTAGACCGGACCAGCAGGTGCGATTTGAGACAACTGAAAACCGACCTAGTCATTTGTTTCGTACCCAAACTTCCGCTCCTCAGTTTGATGATTTTACTTACCGCAATAACCTGCACTTGTATAAATGGAATTTGACATACAATGGCGAAACAAGCGTTTTGGATTTTTTAGAACGAGTTGAGGAACTTAGAATCGCTCGAAATCATTCTCATCACCAATTATTTCATTCTGCTGTGGAGTTATTTTCCGGACAAGCTTTGCATTGGTATCGAGCAGTAAGAGACAATCTAAATGGATGGGACGATTTAGTTAAAAAATTGAAGTATACATTTTTACCGTGTGATTATGAACACCGATTGTGGGACGAAATTAGTAACCGTACCCAAGGAACAGACTAGAAGGTAGCATTATTTGTAAGCTTGATGGAAAATTTATTCAATCGTTTGTCTCATAAATCATCTGAACATACTCGACTAGAAATTATACGGCGCAATTTATTACCTAGTTTTCAACAAGCATTAGTCTTAAATGACGTTTTTTCTATACAAAAATTAGTGCGGATTTGTCGAAACATAGAGGACGTAAACGACCGTATTCAAAGATTCCGTCCACCGCCTACAAACTTAGCTCATACATTGGAACCAAATTTAGCTTATCGAAAACTTAGATTTGCTAGTCGTATATCTGCAGTTAAGACAGATTTAATTTCTCTTCAATATCCACGTCTTTCCGAAACTACGAACAACGACGTTTGTGCGGTCACGCAACAACTGTGTTGGAATTGTCGCAAATCTGGACACAGAGCACAGCAATGCACTCTACCGCCTAAAATGCACTGCTACAGATGTGGCGCGCCTGACGTAACGGTCCGCACGTGCTCCAAGTGTTCGGGAAACGCAAGGAGAGGATATTAAATGGTCGAGTTAGTTTCCCGGCAAAAATACTTTTGGATTTTATTATTTCTCACGCTCAAGGAGACCAAAGGCCATATTTAAAAGTTAATATTCTGGGTAGATCAATATTAGGACTTTTAGATTCCGGTGCAACCTACACTTTGGTTGGCAAAGACGGTTGGGAATTCCTTCAACAAGCCGGACTGAAACTAGAAACAACCAATCGACCAATATGTTCTGTCGCCAATGGTTCAATGTGCACTTCTATAAGAACTGTATTAACGCCAATCACTTTGGAAAACCGAACTCAACCTTTATCAATTTTAGTTATACCAGAACTTCCACAATCTCTAATTCTAGGCCTAGATTTTTGGAAACTTATGAATATAATGACCGATCTTAAACGAGATGTATGGCACTTCATAGATCGTCTGCCAGAAATTATTATTTGTGCAATAAACGACCAATTAGATCTTTCCGAACAAGAACGCAAAAGTTTGCACGATATGTTGGATAAAAAATTCGATATAATGGGAGAAATGTTAGACTACACAACCGTAGTAGAGCACAATATTCTAACCGACGCCAGTCCAATTAAACAAAGATATTATCCTGTTACTCCAAAAAAACAAGCAATTATAGATGAGGAACTACAAAAAATGTTAGACCTGGATGTGATTGAAGCTTCTTATTGTTGGTCAAGCCCAGTACTACTTTTGCGTGGACTATCGACAACTAAATAAAGTTAGAAAGAAGGATGCGTATCCAATTCCTTACATATCCGCTATTATAGACCGTCTACGTAACGCAAAATATTTAAGTTCATTAGACATGCGATCGGCGTATTGGCAAGCGGTCTAGGACAACTGTCCGCCGCCAACTGGCCGCGAGACAACTGGCCGCCGGCGTCGACGCCGGCCAACTCAAAACGTATTTAACTAGAGACTCCTTCTCAAATCGTAGGGTTGCTATTTTAATGGATGCTCACAACTGCATATATAGTATTTTGTGTCGTGCCCTACGACGGGTACCCTACGGCGTTTAACATAGGAATATTGAAATAATTTTTTTCTGTTTCCTAACCGTATTCTTGCTATTAAGTATTATTATTTGTAGTTATATAAATAGATGTGTCGATTACATCCCGATTTTTGTAATCTCTTACGATTCTCAAAATACGTTCGTCGGCATCCCTGTATCTCTGAAGTTTTTGAGGTGGAGCATGTCCTGCAACAAGCTGTTCGTAATAAATATCACGATTAGCTTGTACTTTGCGTAACCCATCAATCAGTCTCCATATTGTAGGATGATCTACACCTAGCTCAATTTGCAGACGTCTGTGTGCTGCCTCAGCATGATTGTTGGTACGATCTTGTAAAGCAAGCACTCTGTCGTACATATTCCACATGTTATGTGGAAATATGGGTTGACGCCGTTCATTTCCTCTGTGATTGAAACGACCAATGTAATAGTCCTCGAACCAATCTAATACAGGTGTCAAGTCTTCAGGCAAAATATCAGATAATTCATTTATTGCGTTTTGCATATCTTGCATTGGGACAAATGCCAAAGCAATGATCATTTTGGCATGTAATGCAAACTCTGCGTCGTTGTTATAACGAGCAATTAAATGTGCTTCGTTGCAATGCTTTTTCATGTTTTTTGCTAGGTGGAAAAATCATCCTCGAATTTCAGTTTGCGGAAAGTTATTTTGCAGGCTTTTAAAAGCAGCTAATTCAAAATCTGATGTAACTGATCTTGGATTTAATGTGGGTGCAAGCGTTTTGATTGTTTCGAATAAAATATCATAAGTTGCTCTTGATTTATTGGGCAATAAAGCATAAAAAACGGGATGTACACCTCCATATCTCTTTGCTAGTATAACATATACCTGGTGAAATAAATTCGGGGCAATTTTAAAAGTCCCATCTACAAAGAAGTCGTCGCAATTTTCCAGGATATTTAAATTTCTCTGTCTGCCAAAAATTAAAATTCTCTGTGGTCCAGGGCCACTGTCCGAAAGTAAAAAATTTTCTATGTTACCTGGTGTAGATTTGTAGATTCTATAACATTCCGGGATTTGTAAGTCTTCCAGAGTTGTTGGAGTCGCAGGTGCCTGGTGTATTTCTTTTCGTTGTCTTCGCACCAGTTTTTCCATAGCTCCTTGAGAAGGAAGAGCTCCTTGGCAAGCCAAGTTGAGGTTTTGTGAGCATTCGCTGATTACCTGACATGTCGGTTCTTGTGTCTCTAAAGCGCGTTTTTTGATTGCAGTAATTACTCGATCAGCCTCTGCTTTGCCTGCTGATGAATCATGGGTATGCACATTCAAAGTTTTTATAACAGCACCGTTTTGAACATGAACTCGCGCTTTACACTGTCGTCTTTGCTCACATCGCGAAACTCTGTTTCACCATCTGCAGATAATTTATCAAAAACATAAATATACCCGCCATTATAAAACTTAGCACGATTACGTTGAGATTGAATAGGCTCCATTTTCATATGACTACTTTAAAATGTTTAGATCAACTGATTTGAAATTTTGAAAATACCCTCCACCAGGTTTTGTATTGGAAAGTAGTTACTCATTAATATCTCATTAGCGAGACTTAAGAAATTAGTGGAAATTTGGCAAATAATTCTGCTTACTTTTATATTAGAAATTATCATGTCATAAATATCCCATTAGCGGGACTTTCTAGGAGATTACGAATATGGGAATTGTCATCGAATACTTATGAGGTATTGTTCATAATATTGTCAAATTAATAAATAATAATTTCATTTAGAAGCCTAATTAAATATTGTAAAACATGCAAGTATCCACTTTGTAAATCTTTGTAAATACTTTGTTGTTCTAATAAAAAAATATATAAAAAGTACAAAAAAATCCGCTTTCTAGTTAAATATATTTTGTACCAGCGGCCAGTTGGCGGCGGCCAGTTGTGCCGGCGGCCAGCTGTCTCACGGCCAGTTGGCCGCGGCCATTAGGCGGCGGTCAGTTGGCAGTGGCCCTTTGGTCCATTCCGATTGGCAAGTGCCCGTAAAAGACTCAGCCAGAGAATTAACGGCTTCTACAGTGCCTGGTTGAGGCTTATACCAATTCAAGAGAATGCCCTTTGGGTTAACTAATGCACCAGCTACTTTTCAACGATTAATCGATAAAGTATTAAGAGACGACTTAGAACCGTTTGTGATGGTGTACTTGGATGATATTATCGTTATATCTCCAGATTTCAAGATCCATTTACGTGTTTTGGACTTAGTTTTTCAAAGACTTATCAAAGCAGGACTGACAGTTAGCAAAGATAAATGCAAATTTTGTCAAACCCAGTTAAAACACCTAGGATATGTCGTAGACAAATACGGACTTTGAATTGACCCAGGTAAGGTGCGTGCTATACTTGATATCCCTAGCCCTACAAACATCACTGAGGTTCGTCGATTTGTTGGGATGGCTTCTTAGTATCGGCGCTTTGTGCCAAATTTTTCTAACAACCCCGTTGTAGGAATGAACAAAAAAAGTCGAGTCTATTATAGACAGTCAAGTCTCACACAGGAGCTATTTAGCCTGCGATGATTAAAACGTTAATGTACGTTCAAAAAAAAATAGACACTGGAACTGGACAGAAGATTGCGAAATATCCTTTCAGACTATCAAGCAACGATTGGCTACTGCACCAGTCTTAAACTGTCCAGATTTTAATCAAACCTTTGTTCTCCAAACAGACGCATCTGCGCCGTGTTGACACAGACTATTCAAGGCGAAGAAAAGGTAATGTGCTTTCTCTCTAGGACCTTAACAAAACAAGAAAGAAATTATTCAACGACGGAACGGGAATGTCTTAGTGTAATTTGGGCAGTAGATAAATTAAGGCATTACTTAGAAGGCACTCGGTTCATCGTTGTCACGGACCAGTATTCGTTGCTATGGCTAGATCGTCTAAAAGACCCTACTGGACGTTTGAGCAGGTGGGCATTGCGCCTGCAACCGTTCGACTACAAAGTAGTTCACAGAAAAGACAAGGACCATATTGTTCTAGATTTTCTGTCACGCGCTGTACCAATAATTAGCAGTATCCATGAAACACCAGCAGAAAATCAGTTTTTGGAAATAAATGACAACTGGTATCAGAAAATACTGAAGCAAGCAGAGAACTATCCTGAAAAGTATCCTCACTGGAGAATAGCAGCAGGAAAACTATACAAATATGTGAAATGCGCTATACCCGAACTTTCCATTAAAAAGGATTACTGGAAACTCGTTGTGCCAAAGAACTATCGTAGTAGAATTTTGCAAGAAAATCACGATAATCTGACATTTGGTCATCTCGGTATTTACAAAACGTACTGGAAGTTATTACATCACCGTTATTACTGGCCAAAAATGAGAGCAGACGTCTCAAATTACGCGCGTTCGTGTCGCGTCTGTGCTCAGCAGAAACCAGAGCAAAAATTGCCAGCAGGACTTATGGGGCAAAGACCTCAAGTAAATCGACCTTGGCAGATGATCAGCCTTGATTTTATAGGTCCACTACCGAAATCTGCACATGGGTATACACATATTTTGGTAATAGTCGATTATTTTAGCAAATACGCTGTACTAACTCCTGTACGAAATGCCAATGCAACTTCGCTAACTAAACATCTAGGGGAAGATATATTTCTAACCTATGGTGTACCGCAATATATAATTTGTGATAACGGTGTGCAGATGAGAAGTCGAGAATTTTGCGCATTAACGGATAGATATGGAACGAAAATTTTATACACCGCCTTATACAATCCGCGTGCCGATCCTGCTAAAAGAACCAACAGAGTAGTAAAAACCATGATACGATCGTACATTAAAGACAAACAACAAATGGGATGGACAGCAAGACATGAGACCATCAGTTACTCGCCTTTCTACTTTAATTTTAATACAGATTACATAGGTAATGGGAAAGATCACGTAGTGAGTGAACGTGAAATTAACAAGCCAACCTTAATTTAAAACAGAATGATTGGGTTTCAAAAAATGTATGACAGTATAAAAACGAAATTACAACAAGCATATGTCCATAATAAGACAGCCTATGACCTGCGTAGAAGATGTGTTCATTTTGACGTCGGAGAATTTGTATGGAAGCGAAACAAAGTTATTTCAGATGCTTCTAAACATTTTAGTGCAAAGTTGGCACCCATGTTTATAGGTCCTTATCGCGTCAAGAAAAAGATAGGTTTCTGGACTTATGAACTAGAAGATGACCACGGACACTCAGCTGGAGTATGGCATGTACAAGATCTCAAACCCGTTTTAAATAATGTTAGTGTAATTAGGAATGACTTGCATACTTTAGATTATTAGTCATTTTATTTTCGTTTATAGTCCTCACGTCCTCTTTTATTTAGCTTCAGTTTCGGTAAATTTGTATGAAATTTACCTCTTTCTAGGTAGAGTGGGAATGTAACAGTTGCTATATATCAAACACAGCAGATATTTAAACTCACCTAAACAAAATGCTATTAATAGAGTATATACTAAAATAAGAACGTCTTCCGGCTTTAAGTTGTGTCACCGTTGTAACTAAAGTTGGCAACGGTTCACCCACTTTTGTAAAAACTAAAAATATCGAAGAACTAAAACAAGCAACCGAAATCTAACTAAAAACCTTTAAAGAATTAGATAATAAATTTGTGAACCAACCTAGATTCTAAACTTTAAATAGGTAAGAAAGCAATTGATGAACTTGAAGAAGCAAACAACCGTCTAACAAAAAACCACTACATAGTTAGGTATCTCCGATTTTCCTATTGAAGAAGAACAAAGATTATGCCACCACAAAAACGTCATCAATATCCATATTGTGACCTGTGGTAAAATGATGTTTAACAGTTTAACAACAGCATATTAGAAAACACGCTTTTTTTATTAAACGATCATGTTCCAAAATGCGTGTGATGACGACCAGTTTCACCAACGTAGACTAAACCAAATAAGCAGAAAATTTGGTATACACCCTGAGATAAAAGTGTAGAAACCTTGTCTTTGGGAGGAAGATAAATCTGAGAGTTTCTTTATTTAATTTCTGACCTCATGGAAATAACGTAAAAATGCCAATTTTGGAATGGATTTGGAAATAGAAATGTTCTTAAGTAATCAAACACATGGGTGTAACTAAATTTCCTCGCTTTATATAACTACCGTTCACGAAAGTTTCAGTAAGATGATAAGAGTTCTGAGTCTAGATTCTCAAGGCAAATGGAAAAAAAGCGATGAGCAAAAGATTCAATAAGAAAACGTTTTTTGTGTAAGATGATGATGAGAAAAAGCGTGTAGATATCTGTCCCTAAAGATGGGTTTGTGCTAATGACTCAAAAGTTTGTTAGATTTTCATGACAAATGAACGTCGAAAAATGAGAGGAAATTATGGGTTTTCCATAGTAAATTTGATATCTAAGCGTTAGTTGTTTAGATGATCAAAAAACCTAAACAATTTGAGCTAAACAATAAACATGTCGTCAACATACCGAAACCAAATTTTAGGTGTTAATATGGATGATTCCACAACAACAATTGCTGATGACTAAGCAAACGTTCGCTGAACGGCAACGAGTGTGACCAAGCAAGCGTACGGTAACGGTAGTAATCTCCGTCGGATTAATAGAAAGAACTAATTTGGGTTCAGATAGTTGGAACAGAAACGGGACGCAGAGTGGGCAAAAATATTCCAATACATTACCTGGACTTGGTGATGACGGCGTATTACGCAGGCCAAACTTGACACTACGATTATGACGCCCGGTAGTGAAGAATAAGGAAGATTATACGAAGGAGCGATATCTCCCCGGATGTTCGGTTAACATATTTAGAACGGCCTACCTATTTTATTCTGCAAGCAGCTCTCGAACTGAAAGTCGAATTTTAATTAAACTGAGCTCTAACTGGAACTGCTTATATTTGGAATCAGATTTTATACATGTTTATTGCTATTTGAATGTGAACAATTTCTATAGTTTAATCCCAAGTGATAACAAAATATGCTTAAATAGCTTTTTTAAATCGGTTTCGAACTTTTCCGCTGGGTTGAACATTTCATTCTATGCTTAATTTAAGATGACACATTTTTAACGTTTGTGCCTAGGCGTGTCATCTGTGTCGTAGTCCAAAAACCGCCAAACGAGAGGGTTGGGATTAGCCGCGAGGTCTTCATGGAACGCAGTTGCGGATTGACGGACAAAATCTGCGATTATCAGTATGTCGAGTTCTTGGTGCAGGAAGAAGCAGGGAGCGCTAGCCAGCAATCATTTTGAGCATCTTATTGTGGACGATCTGAATTCTAGTGGTGTAAGTTTTGGTAGCGTAGAACCATACTTGGGTCATGGAAGAGCGGATGATCATCTTGTAGATGAAGAGTTTGTTGTAGACGTGTTGCGGCACAGCATCAGATATAATTCTGCCAGTAGACTATTGGAAGAAACCAGCTTCTGAGTGATGTATAATTACCAGAGAAGTTTTTGTTTAGGGCGAGGCCGAGATATTCAGTCTTGTCTCAAGGGACGGTTGAAAAAAACGGCGGTTTTTTGTGGGATTGACTTTTATTCGCCAGTCGTTATAACAGGTGTCTAGTGAAGTGAGTGATATTTGAAGCGGGTAAGCGAGTTGTTGTCAAGACGGCGGTGTCGTCTGCGTAGAAAGTGTAGGTGAGTCCGTCGATTTTTGGAAGACGTTGTATAAAAGTGAAGATAGCGTAGGTCCTTGAAGGACGCCGGTTTCTATGTGACGTGGAATGGACTTGGCGGTAAAAAGTTTGACCGCAATCGCGTCGATTGAGGAAGAATCCGATGAGCTGAACCATTGGGTTGTTGATGCCCAGACGATGCATCTTGTAGAGTAGCTCGCGATGCTAAACTTTGTCGAACGTCTTCTGAATGTTGAGGAAGACGGCACTGGTGACGTAGCGGTGGTTGAAACTGTCGGTGATCTGCTCAACGACAAGTAGGGCTTTATGGACGATAGAATGTCTCTTGCGAAAACCAAATTGTTCGTGAAGGATGATTTAGTTCGTGTCAACCTGTTCTTGTCTGATAAAAATTATTATTTTCAATAACTTACCCAGCGTCGGAAGTAAGCTGATAGGGCGGTTGTTTTGGAACATGACGTGGTTTTTTCCAGGTTTGGAGATTATTATGACGCCCGCGGTTTCCAGTTTCTGAGTGATGTGTAATTACCAGAGAAGTTTTTGTTTAGGGCGAGGCCGAGATATTCAGTTTTACTTAAAATATTTATTTTTTTTATTTTCAATTTATTTTTCTCTCACAGTTAAAAATAGGTTTTGGTTTTATTTTTGTTTTTTTTATCATCCTGCGCTGGCAGTGTGATAGCTATCTACTAAGACAGTTAAAATATAACTAGTCGTTTACTGAGCTTAGCCACTACATCGAAAGCTCTAATTCTCTACATAAATGCTTCTTGCTTCAATTTAGATATATTGACATCAGTTTATTGACGTGTTTGAAAAATAGAAAACACTACAGAAGACACTAACACGCATAGGTATTTATTTTGCATAGAAAAGAAAATCGATTTTGCAGCAACCACATACTCACTAATGTCACTAATCACTACAAATACCAAACAATTAAATCATATTACTGTAGTAGGTAACCAGTAACAACTCGTGTTACAGTCGAACACAGCAGATTGGAACATTCCAATTTTGCTTTCTAATTAAACCCCTCGGTCCGTAATGAGAGTAATGAGCGACTTATTATAGAACATATCTTAGTGCGATGTACCAATAACGCGCATCAGAAGTAAATTTCATGCAAATGGCTTAATAAAGAAACCCTTCGATGAAAACCGGAAAATAATTGCAACTGCAATATTTAAAAAAAACAAAAAGATTATACTATAATTTGAAAAAAAAATCGGTAAATCAACAGTAGCAAATCTACTATGCTTTCAAATTAAATATAAATTATAAAATAAAAAGTACTTACCAGATTATTAAGGTTTTATAAAAAAATAAAAATAAAAAAAAAAGAAATCGAAACTCGTCAGCCAAAGAAGCAGTAGCTTTGATTCAAGGAGTTTCAGATAATTTTAACACTTTTAAATTACTAGTTACGGTCTATTTGAAACAAACAATCAGGTATTTAATTGTTTATATAAGTGAGGTTACGTAATTAATATTTCCAGTTTAATTTGTGAGTTAAAAATAGTTTTCAGCACAATAATAAAGCGTTCAGGTAAATAAAGTGTGTCAACGGTCAAAACTTTATCGAAATTTAAATATGAATTAATGCAAGTAATAGTGCTAAAATATATGTGAATAATTAAACATTTAAACGTAAATGAAAATGTTTAAACAATTTTGTGCAAAGGACTTAACCTACAAAATTAAAATTGTGGCATATTCTTAAACAGGGTTCTAGATGCTGAAAGAAGTTGCATGGGAAGTTTGAAGGTAATTATTTTACTATAATCTATATTTAATTTTCAAATTTGATGTTTGTTTATAACTATGTAACCAAAAATGTTATGATGCTGTTTTTTCCTTGTTAGGAAAAAATATTTTCTTGTGGCAAAGAAAAACTATTCTAATTAAAAGAGTACTGCATTCAAAACTTATTTATCCTGTAGATATAACATTACCTTTGTATAAAACTTTTGGTGTCAAAATTTGTAGGTTTTGGGAAACGAATCTTCTACTACCTACCAGTCCCCTAGAATTCAAAACATGTTATCATTGTGAGGTAATGAAAAACTTTAGTGTGAACTTACAATTTTATTACAATTTTAAATATAATTGAAAACTTTAATTTGTTTAAAAAATTTACCTAATATGCATCTATATTTATTTAAAAATCGTTTAAGAAAAACGAATTTCCGTTAAAACCGGAAATGTAATAATAAACAATCACCTACATTCGCCAAATTTCTTAATTAAATCTGTAAACAATTAGTTTTGTACAAAAAATGGAACAATCAACAAAATCTGAATTAACGACGCACATCTATAAAATAACATGCAATTATTGCGCACGTGATACAAAATATAATTGGTGTATTATAAAAAAGGTGTACTAGTCTTAAAACAATTTTATTTTCTGGTAAGTACAAGTCAGAGTTAAACATAACAATATTTCTGACTCAAGTCTTTAGTATAGGCATAAAGTTATCTATAGCTTCGCTTTTATTATGTTGACATCACAGGCCTAAGCAATCAAAATGAGACACTCACTCACTCTTTATTGTTGTTATAAATTTTTATGTAAAAGCAAATGAAACGCTATAAGCCAATGAAATTTACAAAAAAGCTGCTTTACTTTTTATTTCGCCTAAGCCGTTATTTTTAGTGTCGACAAAATAAAGTTTAAGTCCAGATACGATGAAATCCAACTACTGGTAGAATATAGAACTGCTTAAGAACGAACGCAAACGTAAGCCTTTAACATACACAGGCATTGTTGATTATATAAATTTGAAACTGTAGAAATTTTAACGACAATTATTAAGTACGAATATTACTTTAAAAGGTTTAGAGTATATGGAAATTGTTAAACGTTAATGTATATTATGGAATGTCACTAATCTCAGTAAATTTAAAAATTTGTACTTAGTATCAGTATTAGAAATTTCTTAACTACGTAGATAGTGGATAAAACGCTACATTAACGTACTTTAAGTAAGAAAGAATTCATGCAATAACATATTTGCTCTAACGCCATTTTTAATTACTAAACATCGTTGACTTTCTTACTCTAATTTCATAGCTGGAGTTCATAGTAACTGGGCGAAATTGATTTAAGATACTATTTGATGTATCGTTAGACCCGATGCCAGTGCTTAAAAGCATAACCACTACATGCACCCATTTTCAGTACCCATCAGTATCCTAATAGTGATTAAGATATGCAAATTCTTTATTCGTTTTTGAAAAAAATAACGTTAAGTTTGATTCAGGTACTGAAAATACAACATTCCTTATATTATAAATTTGTTATTGCACCGGTTGCTTTTGTTAACACGTTACTCAATTTAGTGATATCTATGAAAATTCGTTCATCTATTTATGTGCTGGTAACTGTTAATAAGGCTACCCATAACTATTTCTCATCCGATGCAATGACACAACTAAACTTTTAATATTATTATTATTATTTATTTTTAAATAACAGTATTAATATGAGTGGTGTATTACAGAAGGCTTTTCAAAAAGATTATTTTCGTTAGTGCTGTGGCACTATCCATTTCCGTGCTAAAATATCTTTGATATATTAAACATGGGCAGAGAAAACGAAGACGTCACAGAAACAGTACGTACTAATACAAAAACAAATAATACAACAACGTTATTCATAAAGAACACATCGGTAACAAATTTTATACTGTAAAAAATTTCGTTATACATTGCTTTAAAATTATTTTTACGCTATTAAATATTTTTTATGAATAAAAGTTTTTATAATAAATAATAACATATTCTAAAAAGTTTTTAAATTGTCTCAGAGAGCACGCACGTCTCATAAGATTTGTACCAGCGCCCTTAAGTATGCATATTTTTATATATCTATATATAAGTATGTACATATATATATAAAGATATATAATATCTATTTTTCTTCAAAACCAACTGCTCGAACCTCCCCCAAACTTTGTACTTAAACCACCTATTCCTTTACCAAATATGTTACCGACGCGCCCAGCTACCATATTGCTAATATTTGCTACATAATTTCCGTCTTCGCTTAAAGTTTCCATTATATTTGCTTTTGATTTAGTTCTATCGCCATCTTCTTCCAAACCTTCAGATCCTCTGTAAATAAAAAATATTTTTTAGTTTGTTAATCATTAGATCTTCTATTAATTTACAATTGATCATGCAACAACTTCAGAAATCTGTTTTTTTCAAAAATTTGAATTGTATTTTAGTCATACTGTGTATACTGTTACGTATTAAATATTGAAACGTACGAGAAATTATTTTCAAGTCCGAGAGCTTTCGCGAGGTTTTTGTACATTTTCAGAACGTTCACCAAAAGATATAGAAAATTTTCGAACGTTTGGACAAAATGTATAAATGCGGCACAAACAAATCATAGGTCAGTTATTCCAGCAATTCAAAGACGGCAGTGTTAAGAAGATTATTCAAATTTAAAACGTGAATTAACGCGTGATTAACGCGTGTTTGAGATAAATATAGGGGAGTATAATCTTGTACGTGACTTTAAAGTAAACAATAAGTGTTAAACTAAAGTTATCCGCGGACTTTATCTTCGTGTCATAGTTCTATATATAAATTAGTGTAAGTGTTTTTATTAAATATCTTTAGATTTAATTAGTTCTATAAGTTATAAAACTGTACATATTTTGAGTATAAATAAATACATTAATTAGTAATAATAAACGTTACAATGGTTTACAGGTGCGAGGTTTGCGATTTTTAGTATAAATACCATTAAGTAATTTAATATCGCTACTGTAATAAAGCATCGATTGCGTAAATAAACAAAACCTTAGTTCGCGCTTCGCGTGATTGTTTATATATTTAAACTTTTTATTCCTGTTATATATAATTTATGCATTGCAAACAATTAAAATGGCTTCAAAAATATTTGAAATTCTCGAATCGATGAATAAAAATATGGAAGAAAATAATAGAAAAATTGGCGAAAACTATCCAAACGTTCTCAAAAATGGAAAAAAAGCTTCACAAAAATTCCCAGAAAATGGAGGAAAATTCTAGAAATTTAAAAGAAGAAATACGAACGAGCATTGAAAATAAAATAAAGACTATTGAGAAGCAAATGCAAGTTAGTATAGAGACCAAATTAAAATGTTTCAACAAGAAACCCAAGCAGATATGTTATATTTAAAATAAAAAAATTGCGAAACGGTGAATGACAAAATAGAAGCAATAGAGAACAAAATAGAAGACAAAATGAAACTGCTTGAAGAAAAAAACCTAAGGAATTGGCATGGTGAAGGAAGTGTCATGAGCGAAGATTTAATAATGGACCATAGAAAGCACTCACAAGTTTAAAGTGGTACTTCCAAATTTTGACGGTAAAGTTTTATGGTCTACCTACTACAAGCAGTTTGAAGCCGCAGCTACAGCCAATGATTGGAGCAACAAGCAGAAAACTAAATCTTTAATAGTGTCCTTGCGTAGTGAAGCTTTTGGAACCTTGCTGTTCCTGACCACCTATAAGAAAATTACAAACTTTTAATTTCACGTTTGAAAATGAGATATAGAGATGCTCATTTTCAACAAGTGTACCAAGCTCAAATTAAAAGTCGGGTTCAAAAAGCTGCCAAAAGTCTTCAAGAGTTTGAAGCTGACATCACCAGATTAACACGGCTTGCGTATCCTACAGCACCTTTGTAGACGGCCTCCGAGACAGCAAAACGCAGCAGACTCTCCAGTTAGCTCGACCAAAAACGTTGGAGTTTGAGACGGCGAAACAAGCATCGCAACGAGACGGTCATAGACTCTGCTGTGCTGCAGAAATACCCGCGCAGACACTGGAAAGCATCGAGGAGATAGCGCGACGAATACTTCGTGAAAGAGGAGTCACGACTTTGAACTGCGGTGAAATAGGACTTGTATGGTGACATCGTACTAAACCTAAGAAGAAGACAAGAAGAGCGCTCGAAAATTTGGAACGAGTTGACCCAAAGAGACAAAAGTTAGTCTCATCTAGTCAGGTTCCGGAGATTACATTGATTGCATAGCATTTATCTCAATGGCAAGATCAATGGAAGAAGTGTTCAGTATCTGGTTGACACGGGAGCGGCGAAGATCATTATTCGTCCTCACATGAAATACCTACTCACGGACAAGTCAAAGTAACCATTGGTTTGGGAAATGAAGTACTGGACCATCAAGTACTGGTAGCCGACATCACGGAAGAAGTTATCCTGGGAGTAGACTTTATAAAGAAGTATGGGTTTCATTTGGATATGAAGAACGTTATTGAGTGAAGACGTGACTCTGCATGCAAGGACTGAAAATGTGATGATGGCACGCCTAGATGAAAATCTCCGGGAAGGCTACATACGCGTGATTGAACCAATAGAGGGAGACTTAGTTGAAAAGGGACTACTCGTTGGCAGAACTTTAGTACGAGTGAAATCTTAAATATCAACTCGGATCCTGTAACTTTGAAAAAGAAGACCGTGGTAGGCGAATGCACGCCAGTATCTCAAATTGTAAGATGCGTGAAGTCTAATGAAGATACGTCACCGAAGAAGTGCCCACAACATCTGTTGTACTTACTTATTTATTTTCAGATGCTAAAACCTCAGCCAAAACCAGCTAGCTAAAGTTAAAGTGTTGATCCAGCAGTATCAAGATGTGTTCGCGGTGGAGAGTGGTTCCAAAGGAAGAACTAACGTGGTGAAGTATAAAATTAATACCGGACGCGTTCGACCGATTCGACAACATCCACGCAGACATTGCGAAAAGAGAAGAAGCCGAACAAATAATTATGGACCAAGAAGGAGTGATTGAATCTTCAAGGAGTTTATGAGCATCCTCAGTGATGCTCGTATAATAAATAAATAAATTCTTTATTTGTCCAGTGGACCATTGACAAATGGTATAAGACAAGTCAAAATTTAACTTAAATAATTTTCATGCCTTTATTCTAACAACTAAACACTATTTTAAATTAAATGTAAAACTGAAATACTCTTAAAGAAGAAAGATGGATCAACGAGGTTTTGCGTAGACTACAGACAGCTAAACGACGTGATCAAAAAGGACAGCTACCCTTTATCCAGAATTGACGATACCTTAGACACCCTGTCAGGATCCCAGTGGTTTTCTACGTTAGACTTAAAAAATGGTTACTGGCAGGTAGAATTGGAAGCCAAGGATCGTGAAAAAACTACGATTGTCACTGGTTTGTGGCAGTATAACGCTCCTGCAACCTTTGAGCGTTTGATGGAGACCATCTTGCGCGGACTGTCTTGGAAGACGTGCTTAGTTTACGTGATCGTGGTTGGAAGGTAGTTTAAAGAACACTAGAACAATTTGAAAGAAGTATTCCAGCGACTACGTGAGAAAAACTTTAAACTGATTCCAAAGAAGTGTCACGTATTTAAGAAAGAAGTGCAATAAGCTTGGCCACGTCGTATCTAGAGATGAAGTAAAGGCTGACCCAAACAAAATCCGAGCAGTGCAAGCATGGCCAAAACCAATCGATAAATATCAGGTATAAAGTTTCCTTGGGTTGTGCAACTATTAAAGACGATTGGTACCGAGTTTTGCCAATATTGCCAAATCTTTGACGAAAATGACGAAAGAAAAAGCAAAATTTAGATGGAATGAAGACTGCGAAAATGCTTTCCATCAACTAAAATAGGCCCTAGTCACTTCGCCGATTTTGAGTTATCCAAGAGAAGATGTAAAATTTGTTTTGGATACGGACGCCAGCAATCTATTCATACGTTCGGTCCGTTTGCAGGTTCAAGATAGACAAGAAAAAGTTATCTTGTATTTTAGCAAAATTTTGTCCAAGCTAGAAAGGAATTAATGCGTGACTAGGAAAAAGCTGTTAGTAGTCGTCAAGTTCATAGAACATTTCTACAAATATTTGTATGGACAAAAATTTTTATTGAGAACGGACCACGCCGCTTAACAATGGATATTGCAGTTCCGTAGCCCAGAAGGACAAGTGGCAAGATGGATCAAGAGACTGGAAGAATATGACTATTACACAGAACAACGTGCCGGAAGCAGTAATCGGAATGCCTCTGGAGAACTGCTATGGTTGATAATGAGTAGGAACCTGAGCAATTGCAAACAAGAAAACGATTCTGAAACAAGACTACTCCTAGACTGGAAAGAAAACGCCGACAACCAACCTAGGAAAAAGTAAGTGCTTTCGACAGAACCAACAAAGCGTACTGAGTGCAGTGGGACTGTTTGATTGTAGAAGACGGTCTTCTTAAACAATCCTTAGAAAGTGTCGAGGGCACTGGAAACAGACTACAGTTGGTAGTGCCAAAGAACCGGGTGTCAGAAGTGTTGAATCATCTCTACGATGATACATCAGGAGGACACTTTGGCATTGAGAGAACATTGGGGAAAGTTTGAAAACAATTCTACTGGGCGAATTGCAAAGAGGACGTCATGAAATGGTGCCGTATATGCACGGTCTGCGCATCAGTAAATGGTCCAGCGAGAAAGCGCAAAGCACCCATGAAGCAATACAACGTAGGCAGCCCTTTGGAAAGAGTAGCGATTAACATCGCAAGGCCGTTCCCAGAATCCAATTCGGAAAATAAATACATCCTGGTGGCGATGGTTTATTTCACAAAATGGACCGAGGCTTACAACATACCCAATCAAGAAGCAGCTACAGTTGCAGACGTATTAGTAAAAGAGTTTTTCTACCATTTTAAAGTTTTGTTGGAATTACACTTCGATCAAAGCCGCAACTTTGAGTCTGGGCTGGGCTTCAAAAAATTTGCCGACTGTTGGGAATTAGGAAAACTAGGACGACGCCTCTCCATCCTCAATCTGATGGCATGGTTGAGCGTATGAATCGAACAATAGGAAAATTCTTAGCCAAAGTAGTGTCCGAACACCAAAGAGACTGGGATCAGTATTTGCACCTTTTCCTAATGGCATACCAAGCATCCGTTTACGAAAGCACAAGCGAAACACCATCCTGTGTGATGCTCGGTCGCGACCTTCAATTTGGACAAAGACCGAAAGCAGAAGTTGCTGGAGAATTGCTAGAATGAAGACCAGATATGACGTCGAGAGACAAAACGATGCATTTCAATGAAGCGACATGGTGTGGTTGTAGAAGCTGCAAAGGCATTGAGAGAGCCCCTGTGAAGTCGTACAGCGTATTAATGACGTCATATATCGCATCCAAAAGTGTTCCACGTCGATCGTATAGCCCCGTTTGCTGGCGATAACCACAATAGACAAGTTCAGGTTCGAACCAGAGTAATAAGTAGCAGAACCAGAATTCAAATCGAAGGAATGGAGTTCGCTAAGTCTATGAGCTTATACATAGGTTCTGCAAAGGCTAGGTTCGGAAATACCACCGAGAAACAACAAGGCAACAAATACAAAAAGATTACGCCATCGCACATTGCGTGAGCGAATATCTTGACATGTCCAGAGCGGTTGCAGTCGTATTTAAAAAGAAGTTTGGGCAGCTAGATGAACTACAAAGACAGCAACCAGCAGTCGAAAAAGTTTTAAAACTACGTGATGACAGACGCTATGTTTTCTATCTGCTCACCAAGAAACACTCAAGTACCAAGCCGTTATACAAAAATGTGTAGCGGACAGTATGGAATCTTAAGAGAGAAATGGAGTTTCACCATGTTAAGAAATTGGCAGTACCCAAGCTTGGTTGTGGCTTAGATCAACTGAATTGGAGGACAGTTCGAAACATGTTGGAGGTCGTCTTCCGAGGAACAAGCTTTCAAGTGTTGGCCTGTACTTACCAACCAAGGAGAATATCGGGGCAGAAAAAGTTCAGTTACTGTTACTTTTATGGTCAAGGAAGTTACCGAAATGGTGTCGCATTCAGTTTTCTCTTCTGAGACAGAACAGTCCTAAGAAAGGGGCAGTGAAACTTACGAGAAATTATTCTCAAGTCTGAGAACTTTTGCTAGGTTTTGAACATTTCCAGAACTTTCACCGAAAGATATAGAAAATTCTCAAACGTTATATCCTTAGATTTAATTAGTTCCGTTAGTTATCAACGTGTACATATATTTAGTATAAATAAATAAATTAATTAGTAATAATAAACGTTACATTATTGAAACTGGAAGAAATCTTGTGGCCTATAACTAAAATAATATAAAAACACCAAAAACCACAATATTAACTTTTAAAGAACACCGTACGCGTTTCGATAGTTATGGTACCATAATGTGCGGTACATTAATACATTAAATTAGAACTATTCTATTTATACTATAACTTTGTGCGTTTTTGTGCGGATGGTCGGTCATATAAGTTTAAAAGTTCGGAGAAAATAATGGTCTTCAATCGTCAGGTTTACATATGCATCAAACTCTGTTCTATTATTAACTTGTTTGATTTAACTTATGTCGTTTACTTAATGTCCGTTTTTGAGCATATGGCTGGCAACTCTAGACTTAATTAATGTGAGTTAACTTTAATTAGTCTCTTGGTTTGTCTTACATACACTTGTTCTCAGTTTTGATTCACTCGATTGTGTATGGATCAAACCTTCTTAAAAACGGCAAGTATTGTAAACAAAAAGGAACAACAATGGGCAACAGTCTATCTCCGTTTATTCCTAACTTATTCATGGGCAGACTAGCAAGCGCCCTAAAACGCAAGTTTGACTATTGTCCTAGAGTGTGACCACACTACGTGGACGACATTTCTGCGATAATAAACACCAAGATATGCAACTCTATAAAACTTCTGGATGAGATAAACTCAAAATTTTGATTCATCAAATTTATCTATGAAACAAAAATTAATGGAAGATTACTCTTTTTTGATACCCTTGTCTCAAAGAAAAACGTTATATTAAATTTGACATATACCGAAAAACTACAAGCACGAGTAAGTTTGTGACAAGTGATTCCAACCACTACTACTGTATACAGCATAAATTTGCAAACTTATTATAAAATTTTAAGCTTTCTCGGTTACTTTGGTTCTGATTATAAGCGACTTTTGACTTAGGCCGCGTTGTAGTTAAACACCTACACTTTTTAGGCTTGGTCTTGGTCTTTTTTTGAGAGCCAAAACAAGAAGTAGAAAATCAGTGACATTTACCACTCCGAAGATGAAAGCTGCAATGTCTTGCAAAACGTCAGTTTGCTTAAGTTCAGGAACGACAATACCGCAAAAGCCAAGTTCTACTTCTTGTTTTAGCTCTCAGAAAGAGACTAGGACCAAGTCGTTTATAATCAGCTGCAAACTTTAATTTTCTAGTCCATAGACTACTAAATTTTCCATTCAGTTAACAAAGTTTTAAGAAAAACTTCTTACAATAAAAAGAAATTGCCGCATACAATGAATTTTTACATAAAACAGAACAGAAACACAAATTACATGTGAAAAACATTACCTTCTTAGAACACAATAAAAAAGATACACAAGAATATGTCAAATTACTTAATTATTCTGTTTATACGAAGGTTCTATGTAGAATATTAACAAAATTTGACTTCAAAATACTTATCAGTTTCGAAAATAGTATAGCAAGCTATTTAGGAAACTTAAAAGATCTATTAAATTTTAAGAATAAAGCTTTTGCAGTTTATTTATACAGGGTTTGTCATTACTCCGAATAAAATTACACTTTTTTAAATAGCTACCCATCAAATTTTTTTTTCTGTTTGATGAACATTTTTTAATTGATTGCGACTTTGCCATTTTAGAGTAATTTCTTTCAATGTCCTGGCATTTTTGAAATTTTAGAATTTGTTTATGTAAATTTGTAGATGAAAGTCAAAAGTACTTAAATAGTCTGAAAGTTTTTTTTAATTCGCCATACTTATTTTGTATGAGAGCGCACAAATTTACAAAAACAAATTCCAAAATTTCAAAAAACACCAGTTTTGTGAGCATTTCTTCCTGATGTTGCATTTTTTTAAAAATTGTTCTAAAATGGCAACACAATCAATTAAAAAATTTAATAAGTATTTTTCATCTAAATTAAGCTTTCATCAAATAGCATAAAAAAATTGAGGGGTTGCTATTTAAAAAAGTGTAACTTTATACTGCCCAGCAAAACTAAACACCCTGTATAAACAAAAATATGCAGATGATCAATAAAAATGAGTATAGTACTAAACATTTTATGAAGACATTTATGCAAAGACACTAGAAACCAAAGACGGAGTAATGGCGAACCCTGTATATAATCAACTGCCAAAGCTGTGAAGAAGTATATGTAGGACAAACTAAGAGACCGATTAAAGTTTGGTTTAAAGAGCATTTCGTTCACAATAAATACACAAGGGTAGATAAGTCCAACATTGTCAGCTATGTGTTATTAAATAATGACATTAGATTTTTTCGAACTTATTTTATATGACCGAGTATGCGCATCGAAGAGTACATGTTTATAGTATACATAGAATAGTTTTAATTTAATGTATCAATGTACCGTTGATGAGGCTAGCACAGCTATCGAAACGCGTACGGTGTTTTTTAAAAGTTAGTATTGTGGTTTTTGGTGGTTTAATATTATTTTACGTTTTATTTATGTCAAAAATTACGCGCTTTTTCTTATTTCTAGTTAGAAAATACAGTTCTTTTTGCTGTACTACATTGCATTAACAATGGTATTAATACAATTAATTAAATTTCAACCCGTTTTTTAATTAGAGTTATTTATCTGTACTGTATTACGAGCGGCCGAATGCGTTCTCTATTTACGCAGTTAACTTTCGCTCGGACACGGGATACTTGTCGAGTAGTACAATGAAATATTTGATCAAAATGAATCAGAACTGGTATAGCTGGTCTTAGTAAAATCCTCTGCGACAATGATGTGTGGCTATAGATTTATATAGGTACCTAATTTCTTACATTGATTTTATTTGTCTAGAAAAAATAAGCACTTGTCTAAACGATAACCTAAAAAAGTTAATTAAAAGAAAATCAAAAAAAGTATTATTGCCATGCATTAAAAAAAACAATGCAACGAAACTAAGACAAAGTTATAGAATAGACCATCATGATGAATTTTTTTTTAAACAAGAATAAGTAAAAAATCAATTGAAGTGAACGTTTCCAAGAGTATATAACAAATAAAGTTTCTTTTTGTTCTGTGTTTAGAAGCGGAGGTTATTCTATTTACCTAAACATTTTGTCAATACTTTGACTTTTATTGTATATCTTATGGTTTGCTATGCGAGTTATAACCGCCTGTAGTACATAACTAACATAATTAGTTTTAAAAACGTATATTTTATAAAAGTTTATTGCAGCGTCAGCACGTATCTTTTCTAATGGTTTTTTTTCAAAAAATAGATAGCTGTTTTTACTCCTATATTTATAACAAACTATAACGATTTTGAAACATTCTGAATGAGTCTATTTAGTAACTGTTGTTCTGATCTGAACGTTTTTGTTTTCAAAAAATTTAATAAGGTTGAATTTTTTAAAAGTATTGATACAGGAAATATAAAACGACAGACCAATGAATCATTTAGATTTTGTTTCTACATTTTTGAATTTTTTATTGTCAATATTTTAGGTTGTGGACATACGAGTTTATAAGTATAGTCCAAATGGTGACGTTAACTGCAAATTATAATTTTTTGGCAAATTTTATCCCAAAGGCGAACTCCGACAGATTGTTTTATAGATTCTAACTTGCGTTTGAATATTCGTATCTACTTTATGACAAACCTTCGTATCCATAATGGTTTTAATTTGACGTTTGCGTTTAGTCAAGATTTGAATGCTTTTAGTTATTTGGTTTGACGTATTCTATAAGCGGTTCGTTCATAAAATAGTAGATTTTTAGTTGATTAGGCAGTTGGATTCGAATTCAATCTCGGAAAACATTAACATTTGATATTGCCCCGGTTCTTCTAAACTCAAGGTAGCAATTTGCTGTATAACAATGTCTTTGTAAAACTTGGAAATTGAATGTTTCGTTTTCGTTTTGTTAACAGATTTATTTGTTTGTCAGATACAACCAAATATTTCCGTATGGTTATAAATAAAAACTTCAGTTTCTTGTTTTTGTAATTTATTTTTGCTCTGTAGCAGATAGCACTAAACTATCACAGCAATTCTGAGAACAACTTCACCTAGCGACTGCGGCTAACCAGGAAAACACGTCTTCCATACATCATAACTAGAACCAGGTGTTTAAAGTAACAATTATAATGCAAAAAGGCTTTGACTTAATACTTAAATTTGTGAATTATCGCAATTATTACGTAGCGATGCTTCAGTTTGGTGTAAATGCACATTTTGTTAATTTACGATTGGAGACAGTTTATCAAATTTAGAGCTAAAAATTAAAGTGACTATACCCTCGATTAAATTAAGATAATCATGAAGTCTAATCTCTTTTGTATTTTATTTTAGGTTATTATAACAATTTCAGTTTTGTGATTTATCTTAATTAATTTTGCAGATCCAAAGGTCTTTAAGTTTAAAATAGATTGTTTGATTATAAATTTACTTTGTGTCTGTGTTTATGTATTTCATTTCCTGTATGTAATAACGGAACTTTTAAGCAATTAAACTGTTCGCGACTCAATTTTTGTTTGTTTATTTTTTTAGAATATAGTGACTCTACATACTGATAGGTAGGTCCTAATAGTGTGTACATCGCATGACGTGTTATTTGGTTGCCAAGATCAAAAAGTCTACTTAAGCTGTTAACCTTCCTGGCACCTTTTTGATTTTGACTTTTACATTTGAGTTTCTCCAAACAGTCACGGATTTTCGAATATAATCTACGACCGTTACCACTGAGTTCCGGAAAGTACTTCGTTTATGTTACCAATCCAAGGCAATTTTCTTTTTAACATTTTTTGCATGTAACAAGATAAACATGGATCGGCTTCAATTAGAAAGGCTCAAAATTAAAACCAGAAAGTTTATGGATATCCAAACTTTTACAACTACTTTGAAAGACCACTACTATGATTATTACGACGGGCTTCTCCACTAGTAATCTTGTTTTTTTAATTGTTTCTTCATTTACATTTTATGTTTAAGGCAAACCTTAAAGGTTAGTCAGATGAAGTTGTAACAGCTAACTAATAAAACGTTTCCAACATTTAAGTGGCTGCCTTAAATTTTAATTATTACCTTCCACTTTCACAATACGTGTCCAGTGGCGGATTCTTTGTGGTCAATGACCTTCCAAAAGATACTAAAAACAGTTTTATTATAACTTATAATTTTAAATATATAATGTTTTATTTTGCTTATTTCAAAGATAACTAAATTAAGTAATTAATTGTTTTATTAAGTAAAAATTCGTTTTTAAAGTTTTAATGTTGAAATGACCCTCTTGGGGCATTAACCACCAGCTCCCACTGTACATATTTACAGAATCATTTAATAATCGTTTTACAATGAGTAGACAGATTAATTGAATAATAAAATTAACGTTATTGCTTACGCATACACCACAAAATGACAGGTTACGATCATTTGATAACAGTTGAAAATTAACGGAAAACGTTATTTACATTTAAACGTGTGGTAATAGTCAAATAACAGTCGATGTATTCACTATGTACACTATTATTATAAATTTGTTTTACTTGAGTAATTTAAACCTAATTTCAATAAATATTTATGAAACAGAACAAAGAAAAGTCTTAAACCTAGTGAACAAGTAAGATGGCGGATTCTGTAAGAGTTAAAAAAGTAAGAAAAACCAAAAAATAAAAAAACCTCTGTTATAAGAACGCGATAAGTCTTTTTCGTAAGTTGTTCTCAACATTGCCCTTTCAAATTATGGTTTTAATTATTTGTTGTCAATGTTCTTGACTGTTCTAGCTTACAGTAATATTGAAACCAATTGGCAAGTCTAGCAGCCTCTAAGCAGATGATATACTTCAACTAAGGCTAAACATTACCACGAGACCGATTGCGAACAAGACCGCGAAGAAAAGTTGAAAAGTATTTTAAAGAGAGAGTTCAAGAGTACGTGACACCGTTCAGGAGTAAACTTGAGAAACACGAAAGTTCGAAAGCCGTCGAAAATGTTTTGAGGCGCTTCGCGGCGACGTGCCCTTTTTGGCAATTAGGACATTACGACCCGTTGGGTAGTACCCAATTTTCAACGAAAACGTCTGGGAAACTCGAAAAGACGAAGCGAGTGGCGTGTTGGTCTTAGTCTTCCAAACACGTTTGGCATCCGCCCAACGCGATGTAAATTTGAAAATCAAAATTACTTTACATAGGATGACTGTTGCAGTTTAACAATGAATAATTTAGTTTGTACATTTCATTAAACACGTTAGATCACTAGCCAAGTCTACTACTACAACTACCACTACTACTACTATTACTACTACTACTACTACTACTACTACTACTACTACTACTACTACTACTACTAAAAATAGGTTAAACTAATTTTAAAGAAATTTAATTCGTGTTTGTACAAACCTACTAAACTATATAAATAGAAAAGTGCACCTAAATAATAGTAAAAAGTTCGTACCCCTCTCTATCGGCTTGTCCAATGGTAAGTGCACAAGTGGCCTCTTCTGCTTGCATTCTTTGAGAAATGGTTTGATAAGCTTTAGAATTAAGTTTGTCTTCCATTACGCCTTGTAGTTCAAAATCAGAATAGATTTTCTAAACAAAATATTTTGTAGTTATACTCTACTTATATATGTAAGTATATACCTTCACAATAACAGCAAGGCACGTGCATTGGTATGGATGTAAAGAATGATCCAACCTTTCTGAAAGCCAGTTACATAGCATATTAATTTGATTGGTATACCACTGTTCAAAGAAATTTAAAATCCACAACTCGTCTGTAACTTTTCCTCTTATTTGGTCCATGCAGTTACGCGTAAAATTAACATATCCTTGACCCATATCTTTACCTGACCCCGATACATTCTACAAACGCCTTGTTAAAACAATGGATGGAACAATGAGTATAAATACTTATTATACCGTAAAACTCAGTATGGAACCTATTAAACTTCCTTCATCATATCTTGATAACTTTGATAATGTGGTTTCTAAGACAGACATTAGTTTTCCAATCATTCCTTGATTCATACTTGCTAAAGTTTTATCTATTTGATCATCTATTTTTGTATGATACTGATGCTGAAAATATACGGTTTTAATATAAATTACACCGAGTAATTAACTTTGTACTTACCACATCGATGCCATCTACAGCGCAAAGCTTAAAAGATTGATTTTTAGCGTCTAGAATAACATTAACCATAGCACACATTTCTGAAGGAATGATATAATCAGTTGATATGAACGTGACCGATTTCTTCAGCCACTGTTGAAAGGCATTCTCCGTTCTTTGTATGCAAGATTCTATCATATCACAAGCCATCAATTTAAGCCTCTGTTCCAAATGCTGTCTAAATTCAGCATCTGGCCAATGCAGATCTCTAATAAACGATTGCAAAGCATCTAATTTCCAAAATAGATCTTCAGAAGTAGCACAGCCATTTCTATAATAAAAACACGTTTAGAAAACAATAACATAAATTAAACGCGTACCCTTTAATCTCCCATCGCTCTTTCTCAAAACCTTTATGTATCGATTGTGCTATTGACGACTCCATAAGATCTACATATCTTACAACCAAAGGTGCAAACGTATCTCGTAGATGTTGATGAAATCTACCGTTTTTAAGATTATCTGCGAACATTTACCGTAAAATACAGTTTTTTAAAGTCTAATTTTATACCATCTGCTCGGAGATAATCGTTTAAAATTTGAAATAACGGAAACGAGTCCCATGTATCGGGTGGTTGTTCAGCAAGAACTCGATCCATGTCGACGGCAAATAATGACCAAAAAATTTCAGCATGTTCTACTAATAAATCGCTGAACCATGCAAACGCCTATATAAAAATAATTTTTCAGAAACTATACTTAGCTGCTCTTTTGTTGATATTGTATTTATTAGTTTTATTTATAATAAGTTTTTTAGAGGTTATACGATGTTTAGTTATTTAGAAAAAATTTGAAATAGTTTAAAGATACATTTAAAACAATAAACATGCAAAGTATTTTCAGGCGCTGACTGAAAGACAACACACATGTAGCTGAAAATGCAATGGCATAGTCATACCATCCAAGCCAATAGATAGATAAGAGTGATCGCAGACTAGACACCAATTTAAGCAGCAGCGCGATCCATACATATAAAAAATAGTGTGGAACCACACCTAGGAAAGTGTAAGATAGCAAGATACAAACACACATCAAACTAATTACACCTAAGTGTTAAGTTTTTTTTGTAATTGTGTCTTCCGTTTATCTAATTTAGTATGTAAAGTTTGTGTTTTTGGAGGTGTTAATCAGTCGGCACCTGTTTTATTTTTAACTAATAGTAATCACCAGTTTTCTACAAGTATGTACAAAAGTATTTTTAATTGTGACCATGTATTGTGTTTATCTAACATATAGAAAGTATAGAAAGCTGCTGACTAGATGCATTTTTCGTACGAAAAAACTAAAAACTTTTTGTAATTGTTTGTAACTCTTCAGATAGTCTTTACGTTCTGTTGGAGAAGTGCGTCAGTAACTATATTTCCATAATTTTGCCAGAATAGAAACTATTCGTCACTTTAAAATTGTCTCTTATTTGAAAATCAAAATGGTAGCGGCTAATGTTTGTGGGACTATAATTATGAATGGAATAATCTTTTAGCATGTGATTGTACCAGTTGTGTTTGTTGGTATTTGACCAGAAAATTGAGAAAAATAACAACACATGAATGTGAAATATTTCAAATTTGGTTCAAAGTAAGAAAACTTACTGAAAATACTCAGAAATATCGGCTCTACTGTAATTTATGGTTTTCGTGTGGTTAAGAATTTAGGTTCACATTGAATTAGTTACAAAACCAATTGAGTTGTTTGGTTAAGTGGATTGTAGTTTTCTGAGACTATTTAGTAGTGTCGATTGTACTAAAACGTATTAGAATATGAACGTTTGTACAAAAGTATTGCCAATACTGATATGGATATGTAGCTTTGACAACTTAAATATGTAGGAAATTAGTAAACAAGCAAAATAACTGACAAAAGTATACTTACCAAGTTTTTGGCTGAAAAAGACAAATGATTTATTTTTTGATTATAAAATATAAGCGTGAGAAGAAATAAAGTAAATCAAAAAGACCATTTTTGAGTTTTTTTGTGCATTCAAATTGCGTTAATGTTATCGGTACTTTGAACACACTAACTACAAGAAAGGTCCAGGTGATTTAAAATAACTTTTTAAAGGAAAATCGTACGAAAAATGCATAAATGTAGAAATAATATAGAAAGAAGAGACATGAAGATGTACGTGCCGTAGGGTCTGGTGGGGTGTAAGTGGCATGCGGTGGCATGCAATAGCGCAACACAGAGCTTTGCTGCTTGGCGTCACGGCCCTGAGTACCCGAACTTGTTTTCGCGCATGCGTTTGCATCTGTAGGTTGGGGTGACGGTCGCCGCTCAGCCGAACGCAGCTGCTATACATTATACACATATTACACACAACAGTGAAAAAATATATATCAACATTAAGTTAGAACCTCAAGAGAAATATAGAACAAATAAAAGCTAGTTACAAACTAGAAGTGAAGATTTGTTCTCTAATTCTCTTTGGCAATAACATTGTAACAGCTGTATGACATCCTCATTCTGATATTTGCTTATATAGAAAGTAAGAGGGAACAAATACAGCCACAGTTATCCGCTTAAGTAATAGACTGTTATTACATATACAGGATGTCATGCTAGACACATCGACATATCATTTTGAGCATGCCAAACATTTTTATGCCTGTACAACAAAAAATTATTTTTGGAAAAGAACGACACTGCTAGTTTTGACATATACAAATTAACGCCAATAAAACAGCAACAAATAAAAGTAATTTCACTATTATTAGCAACCTGTATTAGTAATAAAAGTAATCATATACAATCGATTTAATGTCTTCCAGTAACTGATAATTTTTTAATATTCTACTACTGTTTATGTTCTTACCTCGGCATAGTGTTCTTCGTTTTGTTGTAAGAGGTCAACGCATAACTCCGCTAAGTGTATTAAATCATCTAATTTTTTATTTGGAGGTACAATTGTTTCTCCCCTTAAATCTTCTGAAAAGTACGAATGTATTATAAAAAAAAAAATTATGGCGTAAAAACAACAGCGCACCTTCTACTTTAGCTTCTGTCGATAGTCTCGAATAGTTTACTAAAGCAGCAGTTTCTAAACTTTTTTTGATCATTCCACGAACTTCTTCAGGAGGCACTGGTGTGACTATATCTTTCATGAGTACTCTTTCTAATAACGAAAGAGTAGCTTTTAGGGCTCCTTCAGGCCGCCCAAATGGAAAACAATACCTAAATAAAAATTGTTCTTCCACATTTTACCAACAGTACTTATCGTCTAGTCACCTAAAATTGGTAATTTGGTGTTCTAGTAGTACCCGAAGCTTTTCTTTGACATCTTGAAATTTTTCTTTTTCTTCGTGCGTCACGCTCCCAACACCATCGGGCCTAAGTTCGTTACTTTTATAATCTACTAATTAGGAGTTTCTAAATCTAAGATTAATGTGATACACACCTGTTCCCGTGAACGTGACTTGCACAAAAGGCAAAACTATAATGAATTAAAGTGGGATCAATCATGATGTTTTTCTCGGCCCGGTCTAGTAAATCAGAAAGATAACAAAGATGCCTATAACAACCTCGTACTCCGTATCTAGCACAATATTCATCTAGAACAAAAACTTGACCTGGGCTAAACCATCCCTAAAACGTTTAAAATTACTAGTAAATAAAAGGACGAAAAAAATACTAACCAAAGAGCAATACGGGTCGTTTAATCTATATTCTAACGTAAGATTTTGTAACAATTTAAATAGAGAGGCATGGTCAAACTGGCACGGATCGGCAGAAATAAAATCTTCCATGCCATGTTTTCTGGCTCTATCGGCATCTACAAGAAACGATACATTTAAGTCTATAAGTATTTTATTACGGTACCTCCTTGAATTTTTGATATGGTTGAATTTTTATCTTGAAGTGTTAATGGCGGCGTTGGCTTATGGGATTGACCCGTTGCTCGGTACATCGCCATTACCCACAAATGGCACTCGTTTTCGTCGTCACTTGCGTATAAAATACTATCACCTTCTCTCACAGCGTTAAAAAAGTATCGGCCTCCTTCAAGATCTAAAAGTATTCAAAGTTAGTATTTTAAAAATTATAAGATTTTGTAAAACAGAGCGTCACTTACGCTTACCCATCCCAACCATCAAGTTTGCTTAAAAAACCACAATTATTAAGTTTACTTGTTGAAACAAAAATATAGCAATAAAACAATTATGTTTTTGTACTTACCACTAGATGCTTCTATATAGTCGACCGTATATCCATCCAACTGCATCATCTCGGAGGGTTCAGATTTCTTTTCTTTGTAACTGCACATTGCAAACGTATACTGAGATACTTGAACTAAAACGTAATATCTCTTTTTCCACTTTTTCCAAACTGTTTTTCCTAACGCATACAAATATCCACAATGTTTCATGTTTAACGGTTTATCCATACGACACGCTATTTTAATTCGAAGGTCTTGATCGGGTAAATTTTTTGTGACGTTCATTTTATGCCACTCTGGAGCCTAAACAAATACTTCAGATTTGACATTTACATAATAACATTTAGTTACTTTCGATGACAAAGGCGTAGGTTTTAAGACTACTTTTCCTAATTCTTTATCTTCTAAAGCTAACATTCCAGGATTTTCTGTATAAAGTTTAACTTTAACCGCTGGTAATGGATGCGTAGTACAAAAATCTCCTTGAGTATCCCACATGGGCTTAGACGCCTCGGCTTGATCCGTTTGCAGTTTTTCGCCCCCTTCAACTTCCATGGTACAATACACAATTCTATTAGGGGCTAACGATTTCAATCCTTTCACTTCCATCACTACTACCTAAAATTTTTATTTTAAATTATGATATGTTTTAACGTTTCAATATTACTTCTAATTGGAATGTTAGTACTACGTCAAGTTTCGTAAGTTGTGTATCGCTGTCGGCGGAATCGCCTTCTAATTTGGCTAAAGATCCTTGGGATCTAAAATAAGTAACATAAGACATCAAAAGATGCTTCATAGTATATGGTTTATTGTGGTTGTGCAACCTGTGGTTATAGCGTTTTAGTTTTTGCAAGCCATATTTAGAGTCCATCGATCCTTTCGAAACAGGCAGCGATTCTAGATTAGCCATTAATAGATTGATGGAGGATTTTAGCTCTTCCACATACAATGATTCCATTTCCTTCAGCACAAATTTTGGCATTAACTTTCGGTTCTAAAAAAACGGTTATATACATTTTATTTATAAAGTTTCTTTGACTACCTTTTCCATTTCAGATACTTTTTGCATTCTACCATCTAACTCTCGTCTTATTGCTGCTGCTTGTTCATCGGCTGAATCAAGCTGTAACGTCAACTGTAAGTAACTGTGTTAAAAGTTATTTAAAGCGTACCATTAACGCGTTAAATAGTAGTTGATGCTCAAACTTTTTTACTCCTAAAATTTGTTGAAACATATCATATAGTTGCTCTTTGGATAAAATAAGCTCCGAATTTAAAGACTGTTGTTGCATTCGAGATGGCCTCTTAGAATCCTCATCACCTAATCCTAATAACAGATTAAGTCAGTGCCATACGTAATCTTTATAACTAAAGAAACGCAAACACAAAATGCAAACCTTTTAATATACAATCAAATTTTGCCATCCACGACGTAAAAACTGTTTCTTTACTTAAACCTTCCATTTCAGGCAAGGACCTAGTAGTAAGAAATTAGTACAGTATAAAATTACACTTATATAATTTAATTATTCAAATACCTAACCCTTTTTTCAATGTTATTTCTGAAAACCTCTCTAAAGTCGTACTGTGAGCAAGCGCCCGATTGTACCATTTTAATAACACGTTCTGATTTTAAAAATACATCGTAATAACTTTGTACGGCATTTTGAAAAGCTTCGTCGGCCATTATCTGCGTTTCTCCTTTCAAAAAACTCTAAAAAAGAGCATTAGTAAAGTCACATAAACATTGTGAAAACTGGTACTTGAAATCTAGCACTGATGGTTTCTAATTGGTGTTTGGTGATTTTTGTTTGTCGTCGGGTCATATCAGTTGGTTGTTTTGCATTAAAAGGGTAAGCTATACATCTTGAGATAAAAACATAAAGTTGTATTCTTCGTTTTCGTTCTTCTTCTTCTCGTTCTTGTTTTTCTTGAAGATCTACTTCTGTTTTTTCAGAAGCTACAGATGGAGAAGGGCTAGTGGGTCTTGGTAATGAATTAGCACGCGATGAACCAATACTATGACTAAGTGTTTCCGCTGAAACAGCACTTGATGGTGACAGAGATCGCGACAGTCCAGCTGAGTTGTTTGGAACATCTAAACTACCGCTTCCTGTCTCTGAGGGATGTACGTGATGATGATATGGTGAACCTTCCGTCTGCTATTATAAGAAATTTTATTATACGTTAAATAATTAGTAGTTTGAATGCGATTTTATTAATAATAACACTGTCATGTTTAATTAATTCTACGACACGTGTATCGACTGTTTTATATTCTTTGATTAAATAAACACGAATCTAAACTTACTAAACTAAAAGTAATTATAGTGATATTGAAAAACCTACTGTTACCTACGTTTGATTCTTGCCAGATGTTTACCTTAGAGAATATCAAAGAACTAATTGCTATCGTGCTTGCCAAAGTAATTCTTCAACCGGAAATTGTCTAATTCAACTAAGTACATATATGAGCAGACGTTTATAGTGTAAATCAAATAATAATAAATATCCTTGTACAGGAAGTAGCTGGCATTGATTTTATAGGTATAATAAAAGAAATACATAAAGTTTTACAAAAAGTATATTTTTTAAATATAATACAAAATAGTTTCTATTTAGTCAATGATGCAATGTGTATAGTGTTTTATAACGATGTTTTATTTTTAAACTTCTTGCTTTACTTACTTACGATAAAAAAAGTAGTTCTTTGAGCAAAAATAAAAACTAACATATGTTTCAAAAATCGACTCTACAATTACATTAATATGATAAACTGCATCAAATTTTGTAATAAATTCTTTTAAGTTAATGCTCATTGTCACTTAAAAAAACTGTATTAGTCAAGAAATTTTACAGTTCCAAAAACCAAATCACAAGTTGTTTATTTAATTTTAATCAATAGCTTCTATCCGGTTACACCAGCAAGTTTATCTAGTCATATCACAGTTAAAAATTGTAATAATTGATTTTTTTTCTCTGATCGAATAAACTCGTTATTTTCTAAATCATAACATTTGAGAAAATTTTCTTGAACACGTCAATTTTGTTTATTTAAACGTCACTTTTATCCTCCATTGGCTTTTTTTGCTCGTCATTTACATTTTTTTAAAAATAGCAACCCATTTTTTTTTCAACGAATTTAGATAGAGTTAATTTTTTTGAGTACACAAATTTCAAAAAAGTGTGATCTTGTTTTCGTTTTGTTTTCGGGATTTGGTTCCAAAGTTTCAAAAATGCAAGTAAAAGTTATGGGAAAAAACTAATTACCAAAAAAGCACTGAAAAAACCAACGATTTTCACAGTTGCTAGAATTTGGATTTGTTCCTTGAAGGCTTATATTGTAATTCGCTGATTAATTAATGCTTAATAATATGTCAAATTTATTTTTTTCCTCGACTTTTTGAAAATGATCCTCCAATTAAGTGAAAGGAGAGAATAGAAATTTTGATAATCGGTTACGGAGACAGAGATTGCACAAAAATTGAAGTTTGCCGTTTATTTAATAACTATCCTAACTGCTAACAGAAAACCAATTACACAGTCCACCACCGTTAGCAAGATCAAGCAAAAACTTTTGGTCGTGAGCAATGTGAGAGATCGCCTTAAAATCGCCTGTCATATAGTCTAGAAAGACGTTAAATGAAACATTCTACTTAAGTTTCAAGAAAATCCGCATTTATCCACCAGCCAAGTGGCAGCAGGCATCATAATAGTTTAAAGTTCCGTCTTAAAATATTTGAAGTTGGAAAAATGACACTCATATAAAGTGGTTTTGGTCAAAGAACTAAACGAACTTGACCGAAGGTTAGAGTTTTGCATAACCTTGTTTCAACGTTTGTATGATGACAAATAATTGTATTTTTCGAAGAGGCTACCGTTTATCTCAACGACACAATAAATCGGCAAAACTGTAGTTATTGATCTTTTGGAAATCAACACTGAAAAATGGAAAGTCATAGTCAGTTTTAACAAAAAGTTAACGTTTGGGCTGACATTGTAGGTAACCATATCTTGGGTCCATTCTTCTTTCAAGCGAGTCGACCTTGAATTTTTAAGATACGAATTTGTCCCTGTCCTTGCAGTACTGGGATTTATCAAATGAGCTTTTAGATTTCTTAATCTCACCGCCGTCGACTACTTCGCATAGAAATATTTAAAAAGCAAAGTCTATCTCAATAGACCAAATACCATCGATGAATCGTCGATACTCTCGGTAAGTTTCGCAAAAAGTTTCAGTGACGAATGGGATATTGTTAAAAAACGCTTAGAGGTGACTTTAAACATACTTTGATTTTTTGTTGTACATGTCCGCTTTTATTATTATTTCTATTTCTTGTAGATTAATTAATTTTAATAAATTTTGTTCATTCTTTAAAATTGAATAATTTGCCTCTAAATCTTTATAGAATGCTCAAAATTAAGTAGAAATATATCCAGTGTAGTAGATTAAAACACTCATCTTCAAAGTCACACTTTTTTGACACAGAAAAATGAACTCGATCAAAATCCTTAAAAAAAATAGGAGTTACTATTTTTAAAAAAATGTAGATGACGTCATAACTCAGAAGTCAATGGCGAAAAAAAGTTATCATTAAGCAAACAAAATTGACGTGTCCTAGAAAACTTTCTCAAACTTTATCATTATTAAAATAATGAATATATTCTATACTTTACGAGCTCACTGTATATATATACAGATGACTCAGACAAATTTAACTTTGCTCTAAATACATTTCTAGTCTGACGTAGTACCGTGTTTCAAGAGGATTTGTAAAAAGTCTTGCATAGAACCACTATTAACACATGGCAAAAACATGACATTAGTCAAGGCAAGAATTTGAACTCGTTTGAATTAAAAGACACCCCAATAATTAGGGTAATAAAAAAATGGCTTAAAGTCAAACGCCTTATGAGCTATGCTACTACAAAAAACATCAAAAATTTAGCTTTCCAGAACTCACCTAGAAGTTCGCTAAATATTGCACAAGTTTTCTTTGACAAATGTTTTTTGGAAACTTTAATGAAATATGTTACACTTAACTCTTTTTGAATCAGATGATGGCAGAATTTTTAAATTTTTTAAATTGTTTGCGACGTTGCAATTTCTTTAAAAATGAAGCATCAGAAAGAAATGGTCACAAAACTGGTGTTTTTTAAAATTTTGGAATTTGTTTTTGTAAATTTGTAGATGAAAGTTAAAAGTACTTAAATAGTCTATAAGATTTTTGTAATTCCCCATACTTATTTTGTATGACAGAGCTAATTTTCAAATTTTTTAAATTGCTGAAACTCATTTTTTTAAATGGCACTTTCTAATGTAGTTTTTAATTTTCTATCTATTTGCACTAGTATTTTTTTCTCCATCTGAGTACAATTAGTGCTACTTTAGAGCAAATAATACTAAAAAGCTATAAAAATTATCTTTATCACATTGAACTGCAATTTGACTATAGAGGAATTTAACTCGAGAAGAACTTTCTGTGTGCGGATATTAAATAAACTTAATCAGGTGCAAGGCATTATATTCACTGTTTTATTTACCGACGAAACTACGTTTCCTAGTAATGGCCGAGTAAATAGTCATTACTATGATAATATAAATCCTCATATTTTAATAGTTTTGGATCATCAACTTAGATAGACGGTCAATGCGTTGGGATTGTCTATAATTTTATCATAGGTCTTTACTTCTTTGGTGATCATTTAAATGCCGACAGATATTTAGAGTTTTTGAATAATTCTTTGCCACAGTTACTAGAAATTATTCCGGAAAACACAAGAAGAACCATGTGGTATCAGCATGATGGTGCGCCCTGTCATTTTGCTAGAAATTTGCGTTATTATTTAAAGGAATAATATCGTGATCGATGGATCTGCCGAGGAGATCCTGTGCCATAGCCGGCAAAATCTCTGGGTTTCTAAAAGATTACGTATTTCAAGAAAACCCTACAGCACACGAGATGTTATAAAATGTGCGTGAATCTTTACGGCAAAGACTTGACAAAATCGGCAAAATTTTGAACACTTAAGTTAAGTTTTTGTAATTTTTGTTGGTTTTTTAATGGTCTCTATCTTTATGTTTTTTGTTAAATATACTGACTTCCAGAAAAATTGCAACACCTAGAAGTTGTTGAACGATTTCATTGACATTTTCAGGAAACGTCTATTTTCATGAAACAAAGTGATGATTAAAATTTAAGAACAAAAGAACAAAAGTTTAAATTTTTTTTTCAATAATGAGTTGCTCCGTCACGATTTGTAATGCACTCATTTAGACGTCTTGGCATGCTATCAATCAAGTGATCTATAGCTGTTTATGGTATATCGTCCGAAGCTTCTTGAATCCGTAGCTGGAGATCGTGTAAGTTATCTGGAGGGTGTAGTAAATTACAGGCAGGCTATGGGAGGACGGCAATGTTAGCTTCTTTCAGAAACCGTGTTGTAACCCTTGCCGTATGAGGGGCACATTATCCTGCCGGAAAATAGGATTTTGCAGGTCCTGAAGATATGGAAGCCCAACTGGTTGTAGCACATTAGCAATGTAACTATCTGCGTTTAGGTTGCCGTCAATAAAGACAAAGGGTGATCTGCTACCATAACATATTGCACCCCATATCATAACTATTTAAGTGAGGGCTGTGTTGCGTTCCACAAAAAATGTTTGATTTTTACGTTCTCCACCCATCTGTCTGACCCTACTACGACTATCGTGGGCTCACAAGCAAAATCGGGACTCGTCACTAAATACAATTTGATGCCATACTTGCGCTTAATTAACCCTTTCGTTGGTCCACTCTAGTCTGCGTAGACGGTGAAGTGGTGTAGGGGGAAGACATAAAAATGAACGATATGAACGCAACCCATAAGATCTTATCCGGCGATAAATAGATGACATCGACATTCTGAGTCTTATACCTCTCATCCAATCATTTGAAATTGATCGAGTTGTTGAAAATCTGTCTCTTGTGGCCAAAATTCTTAAGCGACGTTCTTCGCGATCTGTAATCCTCCGAGGACGTCCAGATCCACAGCGACAATGTTGAACCCCTTCCTCGGAGCATTTGGACCAACATATTAATACCGATGAAACATTTCGGTTTACACGACGAGCAATTTCTCTAAGCGAAAGTCCGGTCTCTCTCATAGCAATAATACCGCCACGTTCAAAATCAATTATTTGGACAAAATGTTGATGTTGAGAATTACTAAATGGTCTACTACTTCAAATTTATTGTTACTATGTTACTATGGAAACAACAGAAAAAAAAACAAAAAACTACTGGTTAAATGTTATTCGAATTTTAATCATCACTTTGTTTCATGAAAATAGACGTTTCCTAAAAATTTCAATAAAATCGTTCAACAAGTTCTAGATGTTGCAATTTTTCTGGAAGAGTCAGTATGGAAACAAAGCCTACTAGAATAAACCTGCTGGATTAAAATAATACTTTTTGTGATTTACTTAAAAATTTATAAATATCTCACCACAGATGCTAGGAGAAAAAATTACTAGTGAAAATCGATAGGGAGTTAAAAACTACTTTAGAAACAGTGAAAAGAAACTGACAATGACATTTAAATAAAATGAGTATCAGCAATTTCAAAAATTCGAAAATTAGCGCTTTAGTACAAAATAAGTATGGCGAATTAAAAAAACTTTTTAGACTATTTAAGTACTTTTAAATTTCATCTACGAATTTACAAAAACAAATTCCAAAATTTTCTGTTCTGTGACCATTTCTTTCTGATCTTGTACTTTTAAAGAAATTGCTCTAAAATAGCTACGTCGCAATCAATTAAAAAAAAGTATTTTTCATCTAACAGCATAAAAAAATTGATGGGTTGCTATTTAAAAAAGTGTAACTTTGTGCTGCCCACTTTATATAAAAAAAATATTTTTAAAACATGCTACTTTTTAATAGAAATTAGTACAGCACTAAACATTTTATGCTGACATTTATACAAAGGCACTAGACGCCCAAATAGTGGCGAACCCATTATATTATTTATAAAAAGACTATAGTAAGATGTAATTACTTTTTTTTTGGTAATAGAGATTTAGTTTTCGATTGTCTCAGATTCAGATAGTGAAGAAATGATTAAAGAAATTTTTTTATCTACCTTTTTGTTATAGATTGTATTATAGTAATATAGCTTATACATTGTATCTGCAACTTTTTGTTAGTTTTCCGATTTGCGATAGAGTAATTACGTGAATTTCATCTTAATCTTTAGCAAAAAATGTACCTTAGAAACAGAGCTTTAAGGAAAAAGTGTAATTGAGAAGACAAAAATGCTCGAGGGTTAGGAAAATTACGAGTTTGCTAAAACGACTCTAAATTAACTGTTTTAATAACGATATGAGTCAGAGCGTAAATGTATTGATTTTTTCGAAGTTAATAGATGCCACATTAGTTGATTCTGAGTTTTTCATACGCTTATCTTAATCGGTGCTCAAGTGTTTTTTAAATTGCTCATTTAATACTTGATTAATATTGAATTGTATTTCTTTTTTAATCACATAATTAAAGTACTAACTCAAATTGTTTTGTAGTTTGGCATAAACTAATTTTGGTTCAATTTTCTGCATCCTCTTTTCTCCCGTCTCTGATTAGATTGCATATAAGCAAACTTTAGCCAGCTTTAAAACTCAACTTTTCTGTTAGCGTAATAAGTTTCTCTACATCTTAGAAAATAATGACTAGTTCATAATCAATAACGTGGTCTAACGCTTCTGATTCTTTTCGTTCCATTTAGAAAATTATTTTAAATTAGTTTAAATACAACTGACACAGTTATTCATGCATAAAAAATATATTCAGAATTTTGAACTTTTCTGCAACGCGATACAAAACTCGCCATCTTCACTGCAAATTAGAAAACTATTTAGGAATTTGTAATAAACACAATTGTCTCGACTATTACATAGGTTTATGAAACTCTAGCTATGATTTTGCTTTAATCCCAAGATAACATAGACAGTTTCTTTGCAAATTCTTAAATTTTTAGTCTGAGCGGTATTTTGGTGATGTGTGGGGTTGTAAAATTGGTACAAAAACTATTTCAAAATGTTTTTAACACTCAAATATTTTTTTAATTTATTTGGTTTTTAACAAGTAAAATATCGTTATGGCTTCTTAAAAACATAATAATGTATTTTGACGTGTAATAATATCAACATGTTATGCTATTACATTTGATTTTGTACTTGACGATTAATTGCGACACTTGACGATATGACCAACAAATATTTTGATGAATAGAGAAACTTCTTGGTCCCAAAACGATTCGTAGCTTCTAAATACCGCTTTGTCCATTGGCTGCAGCTTGTGAGTAGTGTTATTTGAGAGACAAAACAAGGTAATCTCATAATTTTCTGCAGCGTCAGCAATATTGATGTCCAAGTGCTCCATCGAATATTAAAAGGACAGGTCCCTCAGTCCTGTACTTTTCAAAATAACCGAGCCAATGGATAAAGGGTTCAGATGCTTCCTTTCGGTCTCATCATTGCAGATGATCCTGGAGATAAATGATCGCTCCATTCAGATTTAAACCTTTTTCTTTTCAAGAGGATAAATGCTGGTATTGCCTGCCCCAGAGCATTCCCACAAACAACAATACTAACTTTTTCCCCGTCCTCTAAAGCAGTCAAGTGCACACGCACTTCTGTTTGTAAATCGTTATACGACTTTTTTCGTTCATATTGTACACATTGCCAGGTTTATAGAACAATTTTAATTTTGTTAACACTTCTTTTAATTTTATGAAATAATCATTTGCGCCTGGCTACATCGAAATGTCTTGCTACTTCCGTTCTGCCATTTTAGATGATGAGTTCGGGATTCAAAATCGTTTTTCTTCCAAGGCGTTTACGCGAATTTTGATTTCTATAATGTAGGCCAAGTGTCGTTCGGGGAATTTGATATTGTTTCAAAGCTTTGCTATGCTCATTCCAGCTATTACAGCTTCTAACGCTTTTTTTCTACTGACTATTCAGCTCTCTTCTTTTTCGGCTTTTTGTAGAAAATGAAGCTTTTATTAATGGGAAATTATGTTACAGTCAAAGTTGTAGCATGTCCCCTATCGTGTTGTATCCGTCGGAACAATCAGTAATCAGAAGACGCAAAAACGGCAAAAACGGCGGAATGCGTAAAATATTCCACTTAAGCGTTTTCAAATATTTTTTTGCAAATTTTGCGTCAAAAGACTAAGCGTTATCATCCAAAAAAATAACTTTATGATGTTTTTGCTCGTATTCCGGCCGTTTTTCTTATAATGCAAGGTTCAAACGAATTAATTTTAGCCTATACTAATCGCCCGTAATGGAATTGCCATGTTGTATATAGCAGGCCATACTATACAACGCCCTTTTGATTCTACCAAATACACAGCATCATCTTCGAATTATAAATATTTGGCTTTAGTGTTATTGTTGAGATCGATGGCAACGATTGACCTGGCACAGTGTACTATTTTTTCTTGTTCTTGTTGTTGTAGAATATTCATTTCTCATTTCTAGTCACAATCGGATGTAAAAAACCATTTCTCTCTTGCCTTTGCAAGTAAAAAATCACGTTTCAACTTCTTTCAGTTTTAATTTATAAAGCACCCAATTGCTTTTAAATCATTTTCATGCATTTCAATCGTATAGAAACTGCTGGTTGAATAACTCTCAATTATTCTGCAAGTTTCTCTTGCGTTGGACTCGGATCTTCATCAAACAATGCCTTCAATTATTCTTTTTTGATTTTTTTTGTCTGTCCAGAGCAAAGCTTGTCTTTCACGATAAAATCTCCATTCTTCAAACGTCAAATCCGTTCCTCACATTTTTTATTAATTTGAACATTGCCACTTCCACAAGCATTCGATCCGTTTCAGCTGCATTTATAACTGCAATTAAAGCAGAAAACTAAAACCTCCCGCAAATGCTGCTTAGTTAACTCAAAATTTGACATATTCAACACAGTAAAAAACAAGGTTTATGTATGAAATTCACAGCGATATAAACAGAATGTTATTGACAAATGTCTAACTTTTCTGAAACTTCCCTGCCAAAGGTTTTAATAAACTTGCAAGATTTTATAGCGCTGATAATAGGTTGAAAAATAATGTTATACCTATGCAATTTAGGTAATCCGTGTAATCGATGAATATTAAAATTTTTTGGTATTAAACGTTTTTTATGGGTTTACAATCGAAATTATTTGATATATTTCTTAAGAGATTAAGTCGATTTTGGTATTGTTTTTCGTTTGCTTTTGTGTTTTTTTTTGAGTTTTGAAACTGCGATTATGCCTAGAGTACGGCAACGTGAAAATTATAGACAACTGAGTCAATTCGACAAAGATCGCATTATTGGCTTACGTGAAGGTGGTTTTTCATTCAGAAAAATTGTTAACCGTCTTAACCGTAACTAATTTACTGTAATCATTAAGCATGGTCTAGAGAAGGTCAAGAACGTCGTAGACGAAGAAGTGAGCGGCCAAGACAAACAAATGTGGTTCAGAAACGCCATCTTCAAATAATGGCATTGTTTATATATGATTATAAGCGCCTTCCGGCTTAGACCGCGTCGTAGTGAAACACTTAGACTTAGGCTTGGTTCTAGTGTCTCCTTAAGAGCCAAAACAAGAAGTAGAACTTGGCTTATGCCGTATTGTCGTTCGTGAACCTAAACAAACTGACGTTTCGCAAGACATTGCAGCTTGCATCTTCAGAGTGGTAAATGTCACTGAAGGAAAAAGTGTAAGTGACGATATTTATACCCATAGCGATTAGCGTGATTAACAGACCTTATCTTTCCGTTACCGCTTGACTGACTTTGTATTACTCGGAGTAAGTCCTTTCAAGAAAGTTGACAGACTTCGTTATTACTCGCAGGAAGTGGTTGGGTCTTTTCCAAGAAGGTTGATCTTTGTCTTCGAGGATATAATACTGGTAGCCAAGATTTGCTGAGTCTTAAACCGTCTTCTCAGTTCATATTACATGGATGTTTTTTTATTTTCACAGCTTTGCGGATTAGTCTGGGAAAGTAGAAAGGAGTTCTAGCCAACACTTAAGTTTGGACAAAGTTCAGCGTGTCTTTGGTTCTACACGTGTTTTACCACTGCTGATTTAGTAACTTTGCGGTGTTTGCAGTCAGCCATATCTTCTTTTACTCTAATTTCAGTAGAGCGTCCCGTCTGTCCTATATAACTTGATCTACAGGAACAAGGAATTTTGTAAACTCCGGCATTTTTAGAGCCCCTTGTTTGTCTTTAGCAGATGTAAACCAGATGTTTAGGGTATCCTTAATCGTAAAGACAGTTTTGATATTATGTTTCTTTTAAGCACTCTGCTTATTTTGCCTGTCGAACCCATACAATATAGTAAATAAGCGGTGCTAGTAGGAGCTGATAAGAATTAGATTTATTGCTCATTTCCATGCGTTTTAGATCTTTTTGAACATGTATCCATTTTGTTTGAGGGATTCCAACAGTGTTTCCTTCTCCTTTTGTAGATTATCATTATCTGACACACGTATAGCTCTATTAGCTAAAGTATGCAAAACAGTATTCTTCTGTATTGAATGGTGGTGAGATTTAGCGTTTAAGTATCTGTTAGTGTGCGTTCTCTTTCTATAAAAGGAAACAAACAGTTATACAAGCTACATTTAACTTTGTCTAACAAATTAGAACACTCGATATGGGTAAAAATAGATGCTATCACTACGATACAAGCAAACAAGATTTACGAACAATCAAAAATGAAGCAAACTAAGAACGAGCGAATAAATCCTTCACAGCCTAAGAAAACGTTCGACGACCATAAAGTATTGTCAACCTAACAGACAAGATTTTAGGTGCACAGACCACATCCTTGTTAAAGAAAGGTTTTATATACGCCGTTACGCCTAAGACAACTCCGATAGAAGATATAGTATGTGGAGTAGAAACTGCAATATGCACTCTACCTAAAGAGATCTTTGAAACTATTCGACAAGATGTTTGCAACATTGTAAGAAAAGCAAAACCGCCATGGTCTAATATTAACAGACATGAGAGAGAAGCAGCTAAGCGGTTACGTGAGAATAAGGACATTTTAGTATTGAGAGCAGATAAAAGAAACGCTACAGTCGTTATGAACATACAAGATTACAACGAAAAAATGACGAACTTATTCTCGGAAGACATACGTCTACAGAGGAACCCTTTAAACTGCTTATGCACTAAGGTAAACTCTGCCATCAAAACCTCCACTACTATAGATATTAACAAGAAACAAACTTTGATTGTCAAAAATCCAATTATGTCACAAATCTACGGTCTTCCCAAAACACACAAAGAAGGAGTCCCCCTTCGACCGATAGTGAGCGCCATCAATTCACCAACCCAATCGTTAGCACGTTATCTCGCTGCAAAACTCTTGCCGTTGACAGGAAACAGAGAAACTCACATTAAAGATTCTACAGACTTTGTAGAGAAAATTAAAAACTTGCGTATAACAAAAGAAGATATCCTAGTCAGCTTTGACGTGCTATCACTTTTTACTAAAGTCCCGGTCGACGAAGTGTTGTTTTTGCTCAAGGAGAGAATTACTGAAGAAGTTCTGCTTATCGAACTCTGCTTTAAAAACACTTATTTCAGTTATAACGACAACTTGTTTAAACAAGTAGAAGGAGGGGCCATATGTTTACCACTCTCTCCAGTTAGAGCCATTATACATGGAATATTTTGAAATTATGAAAAATGTTGAGTTAAAACCAAAAACTTGATTCAGATATGTTGATGATACGTTTGTTGTATGGCCTCATGGCAAAGGTAAACTAAATCTGGCGATAAAGAAAAATAACGGAAAATTGGGGAATTCTGTGTATAGAAAGAAAACGCACACTAACAGATACTTTAACGCCAAATCTCACCAATACAAAAGAATACTGTTTTGCATACTTTAGCTAAAAGAACTATACGTGTGTCAGATAATGAAAATCTATAAAAGGAAACACTGTTGGAGTCCCTACAACAAAATGATTACAGGTTTAAAGAGACTCAAAACGCATGGAAAAGAACAATAAATCCAAAAATCAAAGAAAACTTATCACATCCTACTAGCACCGCTTATTTGCCATAATGTATAGGTTCGACAGACAAAATAAGCAGGGTGCTAAAAAACATACTATTAAAATTGTCTTTACGACTAAAGATACCCTGAACACCTGGTTTACATCTGCTAAAGACAAACAAAGGGCTCTAAAACATGCCGGGCTTTACAAAATTCCTTGTTTCTGTGGATCAAGTTATATAGGACAGACGGGACGCTCTATTGAAGTTAGAGTAAAAGAACATATGGCTGACTGCAAACACCTCAGAGTTACTAAATCAGCAGTGGTAAAACACGTGTAGAACCAAAGACACGCTGAACTTTGTCTAAATTAAAGTGTTGGTTAGAACTCCTTTCTACTTTCCCAGACTAATCCGCGAAGCTGTGGAAATCCATGTAATATGAACCAAGAAGACGGTTTAAGACTCAGCAAATCTTGGCTACCAGTATTATATCCTCTAAGACAATGATCAACCTTCTTGGAAAAGATCCAAACACTTCCTGCGAGTAATAACGAAGTCTGTCAAGCGGTAACGGAAAGATGAGGTCCGTTAATCACGCTAATCGCTATTGGTATAAATATCGTCACGTACACTTTTTCCTTTAGTGACATTTACCACTCTGAAGATGCAAACTGCAATGTCTTGCAAAACTTCAGTTTGTTTGGGTTCACGAACGACAATATGGCAAAAGCCAAGTTCTACTTCGTGTTTTGGCTCTCAAGGAGAGACTAGAAACGAGCCTAAGTCTGGGTGTTTAACTATCACTCGGTCTAAGCCGAAAGTCGCTTATAATTATAAAGAGACCGATTTTCGAGTACAAGATCAATGGTTTTGAAACGAACGACGTCCTGTAACTCTTCGTACAGTTTGCCGTCAAATGAGAGCTTTTGGTTTGCAGTCCTATGTACCACATCTTGTACTTCCGCTGATCACTCGTTATCCACATCAATCGGGACGTGGAATAGCATAGGGTAGCCTTCAGTAACGCTTCTGCTTAGGAATGCACGATGGTCGCATAATGGTCAGACGTAGTCGTAAAGAACGTCGCAATGTACAGTTCTCTGTTGAGCGGCATGTGTGCCACACTGTGGGGGTTATGGTATGGGATGTTATTGTTTACGCAATCAGGTCGTAGTTGGTATTCATGCAAAGCAAAATCAATGCCCACCGATATGTAAGATGAAGTGGCAAAACCCCATATTCTTCCATTCCTTCAAGAGCTGCAGGACCAAATATAAAGTTTTGATAAAACAGCTGCTTCTGTAGAAGACAATGAGCGTTATGACAAATTAATCACAGAACTGGGTTTAGCTTCTGTATTGGTAATATGTTTTGGAGGTACTAATTTGTTAATTTTTTTAAGATGATTACCTGTAAATATTTCTTTAACTATTTTGGCATGTTCAAAAGAATTCGATCATTAAGACTCGTTTTCGTCGGTGGTTGCTAATATATTTTTGAAAAAAAAAATGTATCCACACTTGATTTAAAATCCAAGTTCTGGTACAGATACGTTGATAACACTTTTGTCATTTGGCAACATGGTCTTTCGCGCTCAACGAGTTTTGATGTTATATAAACTTTATTTATTAAAGTATTCTTTAGAAAGAGACTTCTCTTTACTATTTTTGAACGTTTTAGTTACTCGAAATGAAGATGGTTTATTATCACATTTAGTTTATCAAGTACCTATCCATACAAATTGATATTTAAATGCATTGTCTTACTATCTTCGTTGTACAGAGTTGTTTCTCTAAGTGAACCCCAAAATCTTGAAAGAAAGTTGAATTATCTAACCAAGGTGCTAGTCGCAAAAATTACAATAAAAAAGTTATTACACATTGTATTACAATAAGTTTATTTTTGCAAAACCAAAAGCAACATCGGAATCTAAGTCTGAACTGTTCGCTTATCTACCCTATGTCAAAGGTACTACGGACTGTATAGTTATGTTTAAGCATGACATTATCACTCGTTTTTCTACTCTTCCTAAATTGGTTCTCTTAAATCCTATAAAAGACGTTATTCCTTTTTAGTCCGACGACGTTTACAGCTTTTCTTGCTCTTGTGGTCGTACACACATTGGAGAAACGGGTAGAAACGTAAGAATTTGTATTAAAGAACATCAATGTTTCTAATTACTATCAGCAAAAAATTAGAGAATTCATTAAAATAATAATAAGTTTAATCGATTCGAGGCCCACTGCAACGTGTGACGGAAGCTCAGCTTATGAGATATCCACAACTCGAAAATTATCCAGAATGAAAAATTGTAATATAAAAAGTAAACATTTTAATTGAACCATCTTTTTTGCTGATATGAGTATTGCTCATCATTATAGATGGTTTGAAAGTAATTTCCGCTACTGAGTACGATTTTATGCAATTTTGTCGAGGTTGAACTTTATGGAGACACAAAATACGCTTTATTGCAATTTGAAACTGGAATATCGAATAGAAGTCTATCGGTATATCTATATTTCAGTTTCTTCCGTAATTGTCAAACCGTCAGAAGCGGGATAAGTTTCTTTATCGTAAGTTCAATGTACGGTGGTATCAGTCTTCCGTGAGAACTGACCTATTTACTTTTGCTAGATGTTCATTATTTCATTTTTAGTAATAATTAACAGCATTCTGACTTTATCTTTTAATTTTGTCATGAATTTTAATTTCGTTAGACAAATTGACATAATTCTGGTCATTGCCATCTTCTAGACAATAGTTCATCACCATCATATGTTTGTTTGAATTGTTAAAATATAGAAAATCTATGTAGTATTTTAATACTTATTTTGCCAAATAAATCTTTAATTTTAATTTAATGACTGATTTATTCTGAGCTATTAAAGGAAACGCCAAAGGCATAAAATTTTCAAAAAAAAACAATAATTTTGAACTAATAATGTACAAAATTTTCATGATTCATCTTCAGGTTTTGACTTTTGCAACAAAAAATAGTTATTTATAGGTAAAGTCTTTCTTTTCGATTAAAGATATTTTTATCGACACCGTTTCTTACAAACAGTTTCTTGTATGAATCTCGATGACAAATTATCATAGCATGGTTATATAAAATTCAAATTGTTCTGCAAAAGTTTCTGAAATAAATGATAAAAATTTGCATTTTTATATTGATCTGTGTGTGTTGGTACTATCTGGTTTTCTTTTTATCTCCGATTTAACTTATTTTCGATATTCACGTTTGAATGTGCGTTTAAAAATTAAAGATAATGTTGTAGTTCATCTTTGCTATGAGACTGAATTGCAAAAACATCACTAGCATATCCTTTAGTTTTTTCAAAAATACGTTTTAAACTTTGTTCTTTAAATGTGTTTTTTACGTTTGGAATACGTCTATAATTATGTGTTTTTTCCCAATCTGTACTCATACTAAAAAAGTTTTTTTTTTTCAATTTCCATAAACATTCTACCTCATATTATAATTTTTTTAATTCTACTGTTGTTATTTTGATTTTCAGCGACATGTAAAAGTAGAGTCTTTGCCTAATTAAGTAATAACTCGAACAAGTTTTAAACTTATTTGAATGACGTTGATAAAACGTACTAAGGTTCTCTAATGTTACGTTAAGCATAAGTGGGTTATATTTCCCATTACTTTAATCATAAGTCAATAAAGTTGGGCGATTACTTCACGATATTACCATTACTGTCATTTTATAGTATTGTTTTCCACTGAACTGTCTCTATCATTACACGAATATTGCGACGCGTAAATCGTTCTATGATTAATACTATAGTAACACACAGGTGCATCGTAAACCACACATAAACCAAGGTAATAGAGTGGCAAGTTCAAACTTGTACATAAGTCATTAGCATATAGCAAAAATTCATAGCAAATATTAAAAAACACTGTAGTCTAAAGAACATTTTTTCAATTAAATTATTTTACCTAAATTAAATAAAAAATAAACGAAAAATTATTTCATTACTTTTTCTATAGGAACATTTGATATGATTACCCTTGAACTTTTCTCATTGGCGTAATCTAAATTTCCGTTTCCGATATAAATATTTGCTGATGTTTCTTACTCATGCAAAACAGCTATTTTAAATTAATTTTGGCACAATTTAATTGTAGTAGTTACCCTTCCAACAGGATGATGGGCCCCATGATGGGGGTGTGCTCCATGATGGGGCCCCGTGTGAGGAGCACCATGCTCTTCATCACTGTCTTCTTCAGATGAGGAGGGATCAATCATCTTGCCTTTACCTGTCTAAACTTTTCCAATCTGCAACAAAGATAACTGATTACTATCTTACAATTATACAACCAATTTTTAATATATTTTTAACAACAGTTAAACGTACGTAAAGTGAATGACTTAAAAACGCAAGACGAGATGATTAGTAGATCGCGATATTTAAAATTTTAGTGCTGCCATCTGGTAAATGCATTTTTGGGAACCTATAGCTACATACGGTTTGGTATACGCAGGTACTTTGTATTTACTGTTAATCGATATTAAATCGTTTGCAATCTGTTTCAACGTGTTGAAATTGAAGGTAAATATTGTATATTTTTTCAGTGATATACGTTTTATTCTATAGCATTGTTGGTTAATTATATAATATGGTAGTTTTTATTTTTTGTCTCTAATTATATGCATAACCTTAAACTAAAACACAAAAGCACGTTACGTCAGTGACGTATCAATTAATTTTAACTACCATTTTAGAGGCGATTTGAAAATGCTAGTCGCACGACTACGACCAACCAAAATTCCAAGAGTCTGCAACTCAGTATAAAAATATTAAGTAAAGAATATGGCGTTCTTTAAGTAACTTTATACCCAAAAAAATAATGGTCAGCAAACGAAACCTTCTGGTGGTCAACCGCTATTATCAAATCAAGAAGAAAAGAATACTGTAAAAGCAGTCTCCGTTGCTGCCGACTGGGGATTTTTATGTGAGACAGAAGATGTAAAAACAAAAGTCTTATTTAGATAGAAGTAGCAAGAAAATTCAACAAATTAATAATAATAGACCAAGGCAAACATGGCTAAAAATTTGTTTAAAAAGAGATAACAATGTATTATTAAAACGGTTTTTGCAATATATCAAGTAAAAAATCGTGCTGAAAAACATTTAAAATCGTTCCTTTTGAGGCGATTGTCAATTACGACGAAACGAACTACTCCGACGATCCGAGTTGTGTAATAGTAAAGAAAAGAGCTGAGAGCGTTACGGACACTTTTGAGTCAGTAATTTCAGTCATGTTTTCTTGTCCAGCATCAATCATTTTATTGCCAGTATACATAGTGTGTATGGCCAAACATTTGTGGTCTACGTGGATGGGTAGTGGACCAGACGCTATAACTGCAGTCACTCGGGCTGGTTTGACGACAACATACATACATATTTGAAAATTAGTTTTTAAAAATAATTTTGCTTTACTTTAAAGAACTGCCGTTAAGAGGTTATAAGTGACAAGCTAGCTAGCTGGAGCAATTCTTTAAAAATGGAAAAAAACACAACAAGGAAGTTTTGCCAAGGATGTACTCTCACGTCTGTTGAATCAAGGTTTAAATAAAGTTGAAGCATTTAACAGAAAGAATTTAGTTTTTAAGGAACTGGTTTAGTCTTGGTAAATAGACACAAATTTTTTGCCAAAGCCGCAAGAAGAAAACGACCAAAATAAACAAATTTCTGAAAGAAATACTTGAAAAAGTAGTTCGCAAAAAAACTCCAAGAAGGTTCTGCATTAACCAACAAAATTGTAAAAAAGAAAACACAAAAAAGAATACTGTGTCTGATAGCTCCTCAGAGGGAAGTATCAACCCGAATGTTTTAACTCAGGACACATATATTTGAAGATTCGTTTTTGAAAATAATTCTACCTTATTTCAAAAATCTGCCGTCGGGTCTAAAAGTGCTTATAGGTTTTATTTATTGTTACCAAATAGCACACAAATGGATGTTATGGTTCGTGAGAAGAAAGTTCTTCAAAAATGAAAAAAAAACACAAAAGAATTATTACAAAAAATGTATTCCCCCGTCAGTTAATTAACACTAAAATAAAATTGAAGCATTCAACAAGAAGAAACCTAAAATCTGGTTTTGAAGCAACTGGTTTGGTCTCGGTAAACAAACACAAAATTTTGAGCAAACTACCAAAGACACAAGAAGAAAACGTACAACAAGTTAACATTATAAACAAATCTTTAAAAAAAATATTTAAGAAAACACAAAAAAATATTTTGCAAAAAGAAGCTTCTGCATCATCCAAAAAATTTCTTATAAAAAACACAAAAACCGTGCTTTGTCTGATAGCTCTTTAGAAAATAGTATCAACCCGAATGTTTTAAATCGGGACACCTAAATAATATATTTAAAGATTACTGTTTGAAAATAAATCTACTTTACTTTAAAGAATTGCTGTCGGGTCTAAAAGTGTTTATAGGTGACAATCTAGCTCACGTCTCTCTAAATGTTATTGCTGAATGTGAAAGAAATAATATTCGGTTTGTTTTATTGTCACTCAATAACCCAAAAATGACGTTCCGTGAGAAGACAAATTTTTCAAAAATGGAAAGAAGTATTACAAAATGTGTATTTCTCCGTCTGTAAAATTAAGCCTTAAATCAAGTCAAAACATTCAACAAAAAAACATAAAATCTGGTTTTGAAGCAACTGGTTTAGTCCCGGTGAATAGACACAAAATTTTGGACAAACTGCCAAAGACACAAAAAGAAAACAAACAACAGATCAACATTATGAACGAATCTCTGAAAGAAATACATGAAGAAGCAAAATTTAAGGCTGCAGGAACAACTAAGATACAAAAATGCGCGTAGAAGCACAAAGAAGTATTTTGCAAAAAAAAACTCCAAGATTTCTACATCAACCGAAAAAATTTTAAGATAAAACAAAAAAAAGTGCCTTGTCTGATAACTTTTCAGAGAGTAGTATCGACCCGAATGTTTTAACTCAGGACACATATATTTACCTTATTTTAAAGAACTGAAATCAGGTCTAAAAGCGGTTATAGGCGACCATCTAGCTAGCCATGTCTCTTGGAATTGTTATTGCTGAATGTGAAAGAAATAATATCCAGTTCATTTTATTGCCGCCCAATAGCACGCAAATGGCTCAACCACTAGATGTAAATGTGTTTCGTCCAGTTAAAGGAGCATGAGAAGAGAAATTCTTTAAAAATAGAAAAAAACACAACAAGAAAGTTATAGCAAAAGACGTGTACCCACGTTTGTTGAGTCAAACCTTAAATAAAGTTGAACCACCCAACAAAAAGAACATACAATCTGTAGTCCAATATTTCTAGGAAAATGTTGAGTCCGTTATAGACAGACAAGTCGCACACAGGAGCATTTAGCTTGCGATGATGAAAACATTTATATACGTTCAAGCTAGGCGATATCTGGTAGATTGGTCCCGGTTGATGCGCATATTAAGAAAAAACCTTTAAATGGGTAGTTTACATACAATTTGGTTTGAAGTAACTGGTTTATAATACATAGATATATAGAATAGATACAAAATTTGGACAAATTGCCAAAAGCGGAAGAAGAAAACGTACAACAAGCCAGTATTATGATCAAATCTCTGAAAGAAATACTTAAAGAAGCAAGATTTAATGCTAGACAAACATAGGTCGAAAAAAATACAAGAAGAAGCAAAAAAAAGTATTTTGCAAAAGAACTACAAGAAGCTTTTGCATCAAACAAAAAAATTGAAAAAGAAAATGCAAAAAAAGTGTGCAAGCTTTAAATACGGTCAAAGCATTCAATAAAAAGAACATAAAATCTGGTTTTGTAGCAAACGGTTTGATCTCGGTGAATAGACACAAAATTCAGACAAAAATGCTAAAAATGCAAGAAGAAAACGTATAACAAGCCAATATTATGAACAAACTGAAACAAATGCTTAAGAAAGCAAGATTTAATGCTGGAGAAACAAAAGTCGCCAAAAATAGAAGTAGAAGCAAGAATTTTTTTGCAAAAAGAACTTTAAGAAGCTTTTGCATCAAACAAAAAAAATGTAAAAGAAACACAATAAAGTGCGCAAGTTTTGAATACAGTTAAAGCATTCAATACAATCTGGTTTTGAAGCAAATAGTTTGGTCTCGGTGCATAGACGCAAGATTTGGATAAATTGGCAAAAGCGCAAGAACCAAACGTACAACAAGCCAATATTATGAACAAATCTTTGAAAGAAATACTTAAAAAAACAAGATTTAATGCTGGAAAAATAAAAGTCAAAAAATATAAGTAAAAGCAGGAGAAAGTATTTTGCGAAAAGAACTCCAAGAAGCTTTTGCATCAATCAAAAAAAATTGTAAAAAAACACAAAAATAGTGTGCAAGCTTTAAATACAGTCAAAACATTCAATGAAAAGGATATAAAAGCTGGTTTTGAAACAAACGGTTTGGTCTCGGTGAATAGACACAAAATTTGAAGAAATTGCCAAAAGCGCAAGAACAAAACGTACAACAAGCCAATATTATGAACAAATCTCTGAAAGAAATACTTAAGAAAACAAGATTTAATGCTGGAAAAACAAAAGTCGAAAAAATATAAGTAAAAGCAGGAGAAAGTATTTTGCGAAAAGAACTCCAAGAAGCTTTTGCATCAACCAAAAAAAATTGTAAAAAAACACAAAAAAAGTGTGCAAGCTTTAAATACAGTCAAAACATTCAATGAAAAAGACATAAAATCTGGTTTTAAAACAAACGGTTTGGTCTCGGTGAATAGATACAAAATTTGAACAAACTGCCAAAAGTGCAAGAAGAAAACGTACAACAAGCCAATATTATGAACAAAGCTCTGAAACAAATGCTTAAGAAAGCAAGATTTAATACTGGAGAAACAAAAGTCGCCAAAAATACAAGTAGAAGCAAGATTTTTTTTGCAAACAGAAATCTAAGGTTTTGCATCAACCAAAAAAATTGTAAAAAAAACACAATAAAGTGCGCAAGTTTTAAATACAGTCAAAGCATTCAATAAAAAGAATATATAAGCTGTGATTATAAGTGACTTTCGGCTTAGACCGCGTCGTAGTAAAACACCCAGACTTAGGCTTGAGAGCCAAAACAAGAAGTAGAACTTGGCATTTGCCGTATTGTCGTTTGTGAACCCAAAAAAACTGACGTTTTGCAAGAAATTGCAGCTTGCATCTTCAGAGTACCCTTGTTTTGGCTCTCAAGAAGAGACTATAACCAAATCTAAGTCTGGGTGTTTTACTACAACACGGTCTAAACCGAAAGTCCCTTATAATCATGAACATAACAACCGCGAAAGCTAAAGATTTTATAATATAAAAGCTGGTTTTGAAACAAACAATTTGGTCTCGGTGAATAGACACAAAATTTAGACAAAAATGCTAAAAATGCAAGAAGAAAACGTATAACAAGCCAATATTATGAACAAACAGAAACAAATGCTTAAAAAAGCAAGATTTAATGCTGGAGAAACAAAAGTCGCCAAAAATACAAGTAGAAGCAAGAATTTTTTTGCAAAAAGAACTCTAAGAAGCTTTTGCATCAAACAAAAAAATTGTAAAAGAAACACAATAAAGTGCGCAAGTTTTGAATACAGTTAAAGCATTCAATAAAATCTGGTTTTAAAGCAAATAGTTTGGTCTCGGTGAATAGACACAAAATTTGGATAAATTGGCAAAAGCGCAAGAACCAAACGTACAACAAGCCAATATTATGAACAAATCTTTGAAAGAAATACTTAAGAAAACAAGATTTAATGCTGGAAAAACAAAAGTCGAAAAAATATAAGTAAAAGCTGGAGAAAGTATTTTGCGAAAAGAACTCCAAGAAGCTTTTGCATCAATCAAAAAAAATTGTAAAAAAACACAAAAAAAGTGTGCAAGCTTTGAATACAGTCAAAACATTCAATGAAAAGGATATAAAAGCTGGTTTTGAAACAAACGGTTTGGTCTCGGTGAATAGACACAAAATTTGAACAAATTGCCAAAAGCGCAAGAACAAAACGTACAACAAGCCAATATTATGAACAAATCTCTGACAGAAATACTTAAGAAAACAAGATTTAATGCTGGAAAAACAAAAGTCGAAAAAATATAAGTAAAAGCAGGAGAAAGTACTTTGCGAAAAGAACTCCAAGAAGCTTTTGCATCAACCAAAAAAAATTGTAAAAAAACACAAAAAAAGTGTGCAAGCTTTAAATACAGTCAAAACATTCAATGAAAAAGACATAAAATCTGGTTTTAAAACAAACGGTTTGGTCTCGGTGAATAGATATAAAATTTGAACAAACTGCCAAAAGTGCAAGAAGAAAACGTACAAGAAGCCAATATTATGAACAAAGCTCTGAAACAAATGCTTAAGAAAGCAAGATTTAATGCTGGAGACACAAAAGTTGTCAAAAATACAAGTAGAAGCAAGAATTTTTTTGCAAACAGCAATCTAAGGTTTTGCATCAACCAAAATAATTGTAAAAAAAACACAATAAAATGCGCAAGTTTTAAATACAGTGAAAGCATTCAATAAAAAGAATACAAAAGCTGTGATTATAAGTGACTTTCGGCTTAGACCGCGTCGTAGTAAAACACCCAGACTTAGGCTTGAGAGCCAAAACAAGAAGTAGAACTTGGCATTTGCCGTATTGTCGTTTGTGAACCCAAAAAAACTGACGTTTTGCAAGCAATTGCAGCTTGCATCTTCAGAGTACCCTTGTTTTGGCTCTCAAGAAGAGACTATAACCAAATCTAAGTCTGGGTGTTTTACTACAACGCGGTCTAAACCGAAAGTCCCTTATAATCATGAACATAACAACTGCAAAAGCTAAAGATTTTATAATATAAAAGCTGGTTTTGAAACAAACAATTTGGTCTCGGTGAATAGACACAAAATTTAGACAAAAATGCTAAAAATGCAAGAAGAAAACGTATAACAAGCCAATATTATGAACAAACAGAAACAAATGCTTAAGAAAGCAAGATTTAATACTGGAGAAACAAAAGTCGCCAAAAATACAAGTAGAAGAAAGAATTTTTTTGCAAAAAGAACTCTAAGAAGCTTTTGCATCAAACAAAAAAATTGTAAAAGAAACACAATAAAGTGCGCAAGTTTTGAATACAGTTAAAGCATTCAATAAAATCTGGTTTTGAAGCAAATAGTTTGGTCTCGGTGAATAGACACAAAATTTGGATAAATTGGCAAAAGCGCAAGAACCAAACGTAAAACAAGCCAATATTATGAACAAATCTTTGAAAGAAATACTTAAGAAAACAAGATTTAATGCTGGAAAAACAAAAGTCGAAAAAAAATAAGTAAAAGCTGGAGAAAGTATTTTGCGAAAAGAACTCCAAGAAGCTTTTGCATCAAACAAAAAAATTGAAAAAGAAAATGCAAAAAAAGTGTGCAAGCTTTAAATACGGTCAAAGCATTCAATAAAAAGAACATAAAATCTGGTTTTGTAGAAAACGGTTTGATCTCGGTGAATAGACACAAAATTTAGACAAAAATGCTAAAAATGCAAGAAGAAAACGTATAACAAGCCAATATTATGAACAAACTGAAACAAATGCTTAAGAAAGCACGATTTAATGCTGGAGAAACAAAAGTCGCCAAAAATAGAAGTAGAAGCAAGAATTTTTTGCAAAAAGAACTTTAAGAAGCTTTTGCATCAAACAAAAAAATTGTAAAAGAAACACAATAAAGTGCGCAAGTTTTGAATACAGTTAAAGCATTCAATAAAATCTGGTTTTGAAGCAAATAGTTTGGTCTCGGTGAATAGACACAAAATTTGAACAAATTGCCAAAAGCGCAAGAACAAAACGTACAACAAGCCAATATTATGAACAAATCTCTGAAAGAAATACTTAAGAAAACAAGATTTAATGCTGAAAAAACAAAAGTCGAAAAAATATAAGTAAAAGCAGGAGAAAGTATTTTGCGAAAAGAACTCCAAGAAGCTTTTGCATCAACCAAAAAAAATTGTAAAAAAACACAAAAAAAGTGTGCAAGCTTTAAATACAGTCAAAACATTCAATGAAAAAGACATAAAATCTGGTTTTAAAACAAACGGTTTGGTCTCGGTGAATAGATACAAAATTTGAACAAACTGCCAAAAGTGCAAGAAAAAAACGTACAACAAGCCAATATTATGAACAAAGCTCTAAAAACAAATGCTTAAGAAAGCAAGATTTAATGCTGGAAAAACAAAAGTCGCCAAAAATACAAGTAGAAGCAAGAATTTTTTTGCAAACAGAAATCTAAGGTTTTGCATCAACCAAAAAAATTGTAAAAAAAACACAATAAAGTGCGCAAGTTTAAAATACAGTCAAAGCATTCAATAAAAAAAATATAAAAGCTGTGATTATAAGTGACTTTCGGCTTAGACCGCGTCGTAGTAAAACACCCAGACTTAGGCTTGGTTATAGTCTCTTCTTGAGAGCCAAAACAAGAAGTAAAACTTCGCCTTTGCCGTATTGTCGTTTGTGAAACCAAAAAAACTGACGTTTTGCAAGAAATTGCAGCTTGCATCTTCAGAGTACCCTTGTTTTGGCTCTCAAGAAGAGACTATGACCAAGTCTAAGTCTGGGTGTTTTACTACGACGCGGTCTAAACCGGAAGTCGCTTATAATCATAAACATAACAACCGCGAAAGCTAAAGATTTTATAATATAAAAGCTGGTTTTAATACAAACGATTTGGTCTCGGTGAATAGACACAAATATTGAACAAACTGCCAAAAGTGCAAGAAGAAAACGTACAACAAACCAATATTATAAAAAAACCTCTGAAACAAATGCTTAAGAAAGCAAGATTTAATGCTAGAAAAACGAAAAATACAAGTAGAAGCAAGAATAAGTATTTTGCAAAAAGAAGATTTTGCATCAAACAAAAAAATTGTAAAAAAACCACAAAAAAAGTGTGCAAGCTTCAAATACAGTCAAATCATTCAATAAAAAGAACATAAAAGCTGGTTTTGTAGCAAACGGTGAATAGACACAAAATTTAAACAAAAATGCCAAAAGTGCAAGAAGAAAACGTACAACAAGGCAATATTATGAACAAATCTCTGAAAAGAATACTTTAAAAAGCAAGATTTAATGCTAAAGAAACAAAGGATAGATATTGTAGATGATAAATCATGTCTGTACATTTCTAAAACCAAGTGACAAAATAGCCGAAGCTTATATATCCAGTAGAAGAGGATACAGGACATTTTCTAAAAGCTCTCAAAGTGAAGTTATAAAGTTCAATAACTTAGTTTAAGTTGTTTTTTCTAAATAATGCAAAGTTTCTCTATTTTAAAAATGCTTAGCAAAAAGAAGAGTTTTTCCTTAAAATTTAATTTTTTTATTTACAAAAAAAGATTTAGTGAAAACTGCTGCGGGAAGTCATCGGATTTTATGGTGAACATGCTCTGGTTGAGCAAACGTGTCGGAAGTGATTTGCACGTTTCAAGAATAGTGATTTTGACTTAGAAGACAAGGGATGACCTGGGCATAAAGAATTGCAGGAATTACTCGACGAAAACACTTGAAGAGTCGTCTACATCGTTGGGGATTGATTTATCAACTATCATCTGTAGGAAAACGCCTTAAAGCTTTGGGAATGATCCAAAAGGAAGCCGAGGGACATTGAAAAGCGTTTTATGACCTGTGAATTACTGCTTGAACAACACAAAAAGAAAGGTTTATACATCGGATCGTTACTGGTGATGAAGAGTGGATACATTATGATAATCCTAAACGTATAAAACCAAAGGTTAAGCCTGAACAACTATCAACATCAGTGGCAAAACTTAATATTCATGGGTTTAAGCTAGGTGTAGTTTATTATGAACTATTAAAACCAAACAAAACCATCGCTACCGATTACAACTCTTGCGTTTGAGTCGTGCATTGAAGGAATAACGACTGGAATGTAGGAAATGGCAAGATAAAGTTATTGTGTTACAGTGAAAACATATCTACAAACACTGAATTGGAAATTGTAACCAACCCGCCGTATTCTCCAGATATTAGATCAATTTATGGATTGCGTCCAAGAACGAAGCGTTTTTTCGAGAGGGTATCCGTCTCCTACCCGAAAGATGGGAAAAAGTAGTAGCAGTATTTTGATTATTGTATTTTTTTAAATTTTAATTTTAAATAAATCGATACTTTTCTCTTAAAGAAACGCTACGAATTAATTCCAACACTATTTCTGATTTTTTCAGTTATAAGTCGGCTTCATTGTGGGTATAATCAAAAAAATAAAAAAACGATTTTGAAATCACTCCATCGTGAGGTGAGATAAAAACAACATTGTATATATATTTTTGAATATAAAAAACACGTTTTTTTAAAATTTCTATAGTGGGTCGTTTTCTCTATGCCTTAAAGTAATAAAAAAAAATTTTGGTTTGGGTAGAACACTGACGTAGGTATAGCCTGTGATTTTTGGAAATCGTTATCAAGTCGCCCCAATTTATATACTGTTTTACTTACACAGAATAAAAACTTTCAAATTAATAATGCACATAAAGTACAAAGAGGGAGTTGTTTTTATTAGTAAACTTGAATTATTTATTAAATATTGTATAAATCAATACAGAGTAACTCACTAACTAAATAATTGGTTGTTATTTATTGAAACAATTGTTTGTAAATGTATTTAGAATAAAGCACATGTATGAACAGACTAAATAGTGAGTAATGTTTATTATCGATAAGAGCAAAATCGTTAAACGAATTTGTTTTTTATTGGAACGATTAAATAAATGCGTCGTTTGTTATCAAACAAGGTGCCAACAAACACAATACTTTTCAATAATCAAAATATTGTTTGTTCTATTTTCATGTATTTTTATCATCATCTGTTAGCTTGATCAAATATAAACAATTGGAATAATATTGATCACGCCGAACTCTTGTTTTTTAATTTGTGTCTCTTGGTCAAAACTGTATTATCTGAACTAAAGTTTTTAAAATTTTATAAGCAAATCTAAAATGTTGGTCAATGTTTTAATAGTATAATTTACATATGAGACCTTAAGGAAACTAAACTTGCTAGAATCTTTTTTGTCCGTTTTTTGGTTAAAAAAAGTATATATAGAAAATGTTAAATAGACGAAACGTTTTTTAAAGTTTAATGTAATGTACTACTATCGGTGTATAAAGTTTTGAACCCTGAGTTTAAAATAAATCATAAAATACATACAACAATTGTACTTTATTTTGCAATTACATAAAATTTATGTGGTACATAGACAAAAGTATATTCTTTTTACCAATTTAAAAGTTTTATCAAATTTTTGTTACAACTGGATTTCTATAAATTCATATTATTTTTGTATATGCTTGCTCAATTTCTTTGCTTTAATAGTTGACGTAGCTGGTGTTCAAAAAAATGATCTTATGCAATCGTCAAATGAGTTTTAGCATCACTATACAGCGGCATACATACATGCAACGGCATTAAAAATATTATATTTATATAGAAAAAAATAAAAACAAAATATTTTTTACAGATTTTTTATAACATTTTTAATTATACAATTTTCCATTCTGAACAATTCCCGTGTTGTCGTTATCACACAAGCTAAGTTTTGGTCACACGTCGCAGTAGACATCGTCTGTGTCTGGAACAAACAGATTGATTACGCCATGAAGTCTCGCTTTTGTAGACTTACTCTTAATTTTTTGCTGATAGTAATTAGAAACGTTAGCCAAAATCTTAGTGTTTTCAAACATTATTTAATGACCCATTTCTAGTACGTGTTTTAAAACAGCTGACTTCGAAAATTATTTAAGACGACTAGGTACATTTTTGATGCTCCTTAATGAAAATTCTCACGCTTTTATCTGTTTCTCCTATGTATGCATGACCACAAGAGCAAGAAATGCTTTAAACGCCGTCTTTCACCGGACATAAGAGTGGACCCAATTTAGGAAGAGTAGAAGCGTAGCAATTCGTATTAAGGAGCATCAAAGATGTAGTCGTCTTAAACAACCTTCAAAGTCAGCGGTGGCGGAACACGTGCTAAAAACGGCTCATCAATTTATATTTAAAAACACTAAGATTTTGGCTAACGATTTTTAATTATTATCAGCAAAAAATTAGAGAATCCATTAAATAATTAAAAATCATTTTAATATTAACCGAGAATCTAGTTTTCCTTTATTGGAGATTTGGATACCAGTTTTTATCGATCGGAGGTCTATAAAAGCGAGACTTCACTTCAATTAGTTTGTTCCGGGGTCTAAAGATGTTCACTGTGACATGTGACAAAGGCTCAGCACTCACACGGAAATGGTAAATTGTTTTACGAATGGAGCCCAAGGAAACCTGAATTCTACTATAACAATCCTTTATAGAAAGGATATTGAAAAAAAAAACCAAAAAGTTTATAACTGTTTTTATTAAAATGTTAAGATTATTGTGTAGTGTAACCTTTCTTGTACGTTGTCGTGACAATCGCGTTGTTACTAAGTGTTTAAAACTAAGCCATAATACAAAATCAGAATCTACTTCAAAAATATTAATTTGCGCAGATCTTTCGTTTATTAGAAAACGTATTCCATTCAATTAGAAAACAAATTGATATTGTCAATAAATCGTTATTTGATTTTCATCTAGAACTCGCCAATCCTTTCGCTTTCTGATTGGAGTCTCATTGATCGAATTTCTTTTCAACAAGCCCAAAGAGTCAAAGAGATGGTTACAAATAACTATCTTAAAAAAATTAACAAAGTAGTGCCTACAAAATGTGTTGTCGATGCAGAAGCGAAACCCGAAACTGTGATCAATTTGTTTTCACGCTCATTTTCTTCTACAGAAACAGCTATTTTGTTGAAAGATTTTAATTTTGTATTTACTCTAAAACAACTTCCTATTGAAGAAATTGTATCACATGTAGAAGCCAACAATACTATAAAAATGGATTTAATCACCCCAACTACTTATAGAACATTAATACAATTTTTGAAAACACATAATATAGTATACCACACTTATCAACCGACAGAGGAAAAAGCCTACAGATTGGTTCTAAAACACATACATTACACAGTAAACATTAACGAAATCAAGGAAGAACTAAATAATAAAGGACACAATGTAAGAAACATTGTAATTGCGAAACACAGACAAACAAAGTTACCACTAAATATGTTCTTTGTGGATTTGGAACCGGCTGAAAGCAACAAGAAAGTCTATGAAATACAAAACCTACCAAACCAGATAGTGCTAATTGATCCACCAAGACGAGACAATAACATTCCACAATGCACGAGATGTCACCTGTATGGCCAAACCAAAACATACTGCAATAGACCGACCGTATGTATGTGTTAAATGCGGAGGTCATGTTTAGTCAACTAATGCAACAGAACAGCATGGTAATGAACATGCTTACAATGCTGATAAATAAAATTAAATAATGGCTGAGTTTCTTAGAATTGCTTTGTAGAACGCCAATAGACTGACTTGACGCAAAGAAGAAGTAAAAATATTCCTCCAACAACATCTAATAGATGTACCATTGGTCAGCGAGACTGATTTCAATAATAGAACGTATTTTAAACTACCCCACTACCATCTCTATCACACGATACACCTTGATAACACTGCCCATGCTGAAACGACAATTCTAGTCAAATCATCGATAAGTCATTACGAACAACAAAAATTTGAAAAATCCTATCTACAAGCAACTACCATTAAAATACAACTACTACTATACGACCTAACTCTCTGCAGTATATTGTCTACCTCGTCAGAATCTGAAAAAATAACACTTTCAAGAGTTTTTTTGATACATTAAGTCATAACTTTAGAGCAGGAAGAGACTTTAACAGTAAAAACACTTTATGGAGTTCCAGAAGTACTACAACAAAAGGAAGAGAACTTTTAAAGGTAATTAATGACAAGAACTACTCATTTTTATCAACTGGAACTCCCACATATTGGCCTACTGACCCGGACAAAAGTCTAGACCCTATTTACTTTTTGTAGCTAGCAGTATTTCTTTACTTTACACAGAAGTAGTAGCAAATTGCTATTTATCTTCTGACCACACTCCAGACATAGCTACACTCAGCTCAACGGTAATAAACATCAAACGTGCACCAAAATTGTGCACAACAAAAACAGACTAGGACATATATGAGAATGAGTTAGCAGCTAAAATTAACTTAAAAATAAGGTTGACGACACCTACTGAATTAGAAGAAGGAGTGAACACGTTAATCGCAGTTATAGGTCAAGCTGCAAAAAAGCTACACCTGAACTACATCCACAAGAAAATGTAATATACCGTTTAAAATAAAAAAAACTTATCTCCATAAAAAGAAAAACTAGAAAGGTATGGCATCGAACCTATGCTCCAGCGGATAAAGCAAATTATAATAATATAAGTAACAAACTCAAACTAAAATTATTATTATTATATAAGAACTACGAGACAACAGCTTCTCAGATTACATCACTAACAGTATCTGGAAACCGGTTAAAGCTTCAAGAAAACTAATAAGAATAATGCCACCAATACGAGTTGAATCTCCATTCGTTGGGCCATGGGCCAAATCTAACCATGAAAAAGCTGATCTTTTTGCAGAACACCTGAAAGCAGTATTTACCCAAAAAAGGAATAGTTATCTTAACTTACATGTTTAATGCCGTACTCAAGTTACAATATTGGCCACAAGCTCTAAAATTATCAGAGATAATTTTAATATCAAAACCTGGAAAAAACCCAAACAATGTAACCTCGTACAGACCGATAAGCTTGCTCTCAACGATATCAAAACTACTAGAGCGACTACTACTTTATCATATACCTTTAGAAGACGTAATCCCGAACTATTAATTTAGGTTTCGAGCCGAGCACTCCACTACACAACAGTGTCATCGGATAGCTAACACTATTCAAGGATCACTGGACAATAAGAAATAGTGTAAAACAGCATTCTTCGATGTCAACCAGGTCTTTGACAGGGTCTGGCGTGCAGGACTTCTATATAAAATCAAACGCATTCTACCGGAACCTATTGAAATTATATCACGAAAATAGGAAAATCAGAACTAGAGTAAATTGAGAAATTTTTAGTTTTTACGAAATTAAAGCAAGTGTTTCCTAAAGTAGGGTCCTTGGACGCTATTTTCACTTAATATATACATTCGACCTTCCCACAACTACTAGCACAACTACTAAAACATTCGCGGAGGACACAGTTGTTATGGCTGTAAATAAAGGTCTACAGTACGTCTACAGGCCCACCTTCACTTACTACAAAAATGTCTGAATGAATGGAAGGTTAAAATTAATGAAACAAAGTCTATACAAGTAAATTTCATCATACGTAAGCAACAATACCCACGAGTCTCTATCAACAATATACAACTCCAGGTATCAAAATGTAAAAAGTATCTAGGAATCCATCTGGACTCAAAACTTACATGACGAGAACATATACAGAAAAAAAGGAAGCAAATAGAGATGCGTCTCAGAGAGTTACACTGGCTCATTGGAAGGAGATCTAAACTGTCACTAGAAAACAAAATACTGTTATATAAAGTTGTTATCAAGCCAATCTGGACATATGGCATCAAGCTGTGGGGATGCGCTAGTAAATCCAACACCGCTATAATACAAAAATCATAGTCGAAAATCCTTACAACCATGGTTGATGCACCGTAGTATGTGAGTAAGCAAACATTACACGTTCATCAAGGAAGTCATACAAGAGAGAAATAATAAACACCACGCCAGACTAGAAATTCATACAAATCCACTCATACAACCACTATTGCAAAACCCGAACAACAGAAGGTTAAAACGACACTGGCCAATCGACCTTAAGTATGGTAGTAGGGGTCTGATCGTTGGAGAAGACTTCATCAGGACATTACTAAATTCAGTATTTTTAAGTGAATTCTAAGTCAGCCAAATAGCATATAGAATACGATATTCTGATTGCTTTTATACATTTAAATACTAAAAAAAAAATGTAAAAGCTACTATCCAAGAAGTTCCCAATATTCTTGCAAAAGAAATCCGCTTTGAAACTACAAAAATTCTTTGTCAAGAATTCCTCAAAGTAAAATTCCAAAATCGAAATTTTTGCATTAAAATTTCTTAAACAAGATAAATCTTAGCCATTCTTAAAGCTGACAAAGGGAACGTTACTGTTATAATTAATCGATCAGATTGTGATAACAAAATATACAATCTTCTCTCAGAGGAGTTTCTAAAGATTTTGGCTAACATTTCTAAACCAAGCTATCACCAAAAAATTAAGGAATCTATTTAAATAATTGAAAATCCTTTTAATGTTAACCGAGATTCTAATTGTTCCTTACCGAAAATTTGAAAACTAGTTTTTATCGAACGGAGGCCGATCTATAAAAGCGAGGTTTCACGACGCAATCAATCCGTTTATTTCGGGCTCTAAAGACGTCCACTTCGACGTGTAACGAAAGCTCAGCGTGTGTGATAACTGCAACATGGAAATTATCCAGAATGGAAAATTGTATTGCGAATACAACCCGTGGAAACCTGAATTCTACTATAACATTTTTAATTGTTTTTAAAACGAATATTTTCTTAACGTGTCATACACATATATGTGATTCATGTTTTTCATTAATTAATTCCTCAGCTACATAATCGACATCGTTATCATCTTCTAAATTGATAATTAAAGACCCTACCGCAATAGCAAATAAATTTGCTTTTTGTCTATACTTTTTTTTCTAATATCTTAGCATACTCTACACAGTTGAATCCAGAACGTCTTTTATTTTGAGAGTAACATTTAATGTTGCTACCATATTTTTAACATAAGCGCATATTAGTTTTATGGGATTAAATTCACAGTACTCTATCGGAAGCCACACAAATCTCCGAATAATGTCAGAAATAGACATTATTACAAATCTAATCCATTTCGCATAGTGCTGTTTGTTCATTTTGTCGTGGTAAACAGCAGAACCTTTTTTACCAATAAAGCATCTTATACACCTTTTCAAAAATCCATCTTTGTTACCGTATGTAATATGACCACTAGTTACCATAAACCACAAGGTTGTTTGATTCCATTTTTAAACTCATTAACTTCTTGAGTAGTTCCTCTATATTCATCAAAATTGACACAAATCTCTAGTGTAATTGTTTTCACGTAACCAAATTTTCTAGAATGGTTGGCAACACATATCTTGTCGGTATAAAATACTTTCTAACCCTCTTCTCGATATCTTTTTGGGAATACAAATACCTTTTGACATTTAATCTTTGATGTAATTCTACAATAGTTGTGAAACGTTTTTCTATATAGAATTGTAAGATATGTCTTCTGATAATGCCTTTTAAATTTGTCAATTAAAATTTTTTTTACCACTTTTGGGTTCTCATCACTGTACCAGTTAATATAATAGCGAAGGCTTCCACGGCCGGAATTTATAGTAACATTAGAATGTATTCCGGATTTGGACCGTGTCATTGTTGTTGTAACCGAAGTTGCCAATGTTTCACCCACTTTCGTAAGAGGCTTCATCAGGGCGTGAGATAAATCGCAAAACTCAAACAAGCAAACGATAACTTCAAAAAGCAAACGAAAATCTAACAAAGAACCACTATATCCGTATATAAAGGAAAAGGGTCATCACGGATGGTTAAGCTCGACTCTGATTGGGTTACGGTTGATAAGGGGCGTGTTTTCGATAAATGACTAATGACTGGGAATCAAAGAGGGAATAGCTCTAAACCATGATCGCAATTGAAGTTATTGAGGTGTTTGATGATTTCTATGCTTTCTCGGAATTTCCTGTTGAAAAAGAATGGAGATTTGGCAATCAACGAAACATTATCAAAATCTATCTTGTGACCTGTAGTAACATGATGTTCAGCAACCTCAGACTTGGAAATATATCTTTTGCTTATACAACGATCATGTTCTGAAATGCGAGTAATGACGGAACGAACAGTTTCACCAATGTATACTAAACCACATGAACAAGGAATTTGGTATGCACCTTAAGAGTCTTCAATACCACGGCTGGAAATAGCGGAATTGGCGCTACGCTCGTGTCTGTTTACGTCTAAATTAAATTATGTATAGTACTAAAATTCAATGTTTTACCAAGAAGAAGCTTTATTGCACCTTTATATAACAACAAAAATACATTAAACTTTAAAGAAGTTATAATATAATACATGTAAATAACGCAATTTTAAGGTCATGTTTGGATTTAAATCCAGCTTATATTAAAGCATAAATATAAAATCTGTTCCTATAAACAAGTGTTGTAAATCTTGGTTTGTGCAAAAATATTTTTTGTTTATGGTTTTCTATTCTAGATTAGTCAAAAACAGGCACGAGCGTACATGCTACAACAGCCAAAATCGCTGTAAAGTGTCGCCGTCTACGTTCCATCTATCAACTACCCCCTTCTACAGTTTATGCTGGGTGCGGGCAGAGGGTGTTTCATAGTTTCTGTATGAATATAGGACAACCCCCCGCGAATACAGCAGAAACTATTCGTCTGGTATTGAAGACTCTTAAGATGAAAGTGTAGAAAATTTGACTTTGGGAGAAGCAAAATCTGAGAGATTTTACCTGTCGAGTTGAATATGGGTTTAATAACATTCTTACGAAGGAGTTTCCTTATTTGATCTGTAACCTTGTGAATGTAGGGTAAAAAGGCCAATTTCGGGTTGGATTCGGGAATAGAAATGTCCTTATGTAATCGAGTACGTGGATGTAGACGACGATTAATAACTCTATGAATATCTCGCTTTACATATCCATTGTTCACTAAGGTTCTAGTAAGATGACGGAGTTTCGAGTCTAGATTCTCAGGTTGGCAAATAGAAAAGGCACGATGAACCAAAGATTCAATAAGAGAACGTTTCTGTGCAGGATGATGGTGAGACAAAGCATGAAGGTATCTGTCCGTATCGGTGGGTTTGCGATAGACAGAATGGCCCAGAAGTCCGTCCGGCTTAAGAGTCACAAGAACGTCAAGAAATGGAAGAGAACCCTTACTTTCGATTTCCATAGTAAATTTGATATCTAAGTGTTGATTGTTAAGATGATCAAGAAACTTAGACAATTCAAGATGGCCATGAGACCAAACAATAAACGTGTCGTCAACATACCTAAACCATACTTTAGGTTTTAATATTGATGATTCCAAAGCAACCGTTTGAAAAGATTCCATAAAAATGTTAGCTACAACAGGTGATAGAGGAGAACCCATAGCAGCACCAGAAACTTGTTCGTAAAACTTGTTATCAAATTGGAAGTAAGTAGACGATAAACACTTATCAATAAGAGGAACCAAACTCAAGTCCTTGTCATGTTGAGACAGAATCTGTTTGATGATAATAAGCGAATCCTTAATAGGAACTTTAGTAAAAAGTGAAGTAACATCAAAGCTCACGAGAAGATCATGAGGTTCAAGTTTTATAGTTTCTAGACGTTGAATAAAATGCTGAGAGTTGAGGATGTGAGAAGAGGTTTTACCTGTAAACTCGCAAAGAATGTTGAACAAGAACTTGGCTAGCTTGTAGGTAGGAGATTGGATAGTACTGACGATAGGTCGAAAAGGAATACCTTGTTTGTGAATTTTGGGAAGTCCGTATAGACGAGGTGGTTTAGAATCTGATGGGGTAAGTCGACGTTTAGTTTCAGGAGGTAGATTGGAAGATTTGATGATTTGGCTGACCTCACGTTCAATCCTCAAAGTGGGGTTGTGAGTTAGAAGAGCGTAAGTTTCCTCAGACAAAATAGAATTGATTTTCGTAACATAATCAATTTGGTTCAAAACTACAGTAGTGCCTTTGTCGGCTGAAAGAACAATAATATCAGGGTTCTTACGAAGACTTTTTAGAGCTGACTCTTCCGACTTAGAAATGTTGGATTTAGGAATTTTAGATGATTCAAGGATTTTGCCAGTGTTAATACGAATAGGATCTGAGATGTGGCGAGGAAGATGTCTTATAGAAGACTCAACAGCACATAAAATATCTTCTTTAGGAATACGTTTGGGAGCAACCGCAAAATTGAAACCCTTAGAGAGCACTGATTCCTGTTCTGAGGTGAGGACCAAATTAGATAAATTGACAACAGTCTTTAAGGAGTTAGTAGTGGATGAAACTTTACGATTCTTGGATTCCAATAATTGAAACTTTTTGAGATGACCTTCAGTGGTTAGTCGTAGAGTGGTATCAGACTGCTGGTAAGTAATGTTGTCGAAGAGTTTCCAATCATCCGAGGATAGAGTGTTGGCCAACTCAAGATCAAGATAAAAGAGTTGTTTTGAAATGGTGTCTAACTCTCGCCTAGTTTGCTTAATCCGTTCGCGTATCAACGCTAGACTAGCACGGTGTAGGATGTTTTTAGAAAAACGTGTCTGAATGTGTAACTTGATTCTGAAGAATGCAGGAATGATGCTGTGGTCGCGACAGCGAGTAAGAAAGGTTAAATTGCACAAAAGTTTGACGAGTTTGTGGCGAAGTTGGGAAAATAGGGAGGTTTTAGTAGAAATATTCTCCTCGTAGAGATTGTTAAAGTAATAGCGAAGGCTTCCACGGCCGGAATCTATACTAAGATAAGAATGTCTTCCGGGTTTGGACCGTGTCATTTTCTTTATTTAATTTAAAAATAATAATCTACCGTAGTTGTCGATTAGTATGTTCAATTACCTTAAAAATATTTGTTATCACAATAAAGTTATTATACTGTACTGTCATACTTAGTAATCCAAAGAGTATTTGAAATACGTTATTTTAAAAATTTGGGAATATAGAAAAAAGATGTAGATATTTACAGCCCAAATTTGATTAAATTTGAGCAATTACTTTACGAGAAAAAATTGTATTTGTTATACTAATTTTTTTTAAATATCTACATAAAATAACTATAAAACCTATAACTTTAAAATTTTAATATGCTATACAAAATCAAATGTTTAAGCTATCTATTTTTAGTGCATAAAATTTTATCAATGACTTTTTGAAATAAGACTTCAGAAAAAAAACGTTTCAGCGTATTCTAATTACAACATATTTTAAATCGATTCAAAAACTTTTTGCACAACGTATGCTATGATATACAAGCTGAAACACTAAATATAACTTCTGCATGATTACCAGTACACAAAGCTTTTTGAAAACACGTAAAAAAACCAAAGCACCATAATAATTAGCAATAAAAACCTACTTCTAACAATATATTCAATTTAATTTTGCTGCTAATACTATTATTTAAAAAAACTTGTTTTAAAACAACTCAAAGATTTATCTTTTTTTAATTCCATAAACAAATTCAAATACATTGAAACTGCCCAATTAAATTATTTTAAAGACATTTTCTAAACGTTTAATGAATCTCGTTAAAGATGATATAAGTACTTTAAGAACAGCGTTATTTAAATTGATCAAAATAAATGCGAAATGCTTTTGAAGATTAAAATGTGCTTTTTCGAATGTACTTACTTAAATAAACACATAAAAATATGCTCATTCATTAGTGATTTGTTTTCTGTAGTAATGTGAGTGAATAGTTATATTAACGTATGCTAATTTGGGCAGTGGCGACTTCTCCGTTAGGTCATTTGGTCAATGAGTTTAATGTTGAAAGAACCCTCTTGCAGCATTGGCCAAAACCGCCATTGAATTTGAGATTAGTTTTATCGGTATGGATTCAACCGTTTTATTATAAAAACTTTATTTTATAGAAACGGTTTTAAGATCCGCAATAAAATTGTTAAATTTAATTAAATATCAATTTGCACTCTGAAAAACTGAAATCGTGAAATAGTTAAAAAATAAATTTGTAACACAAAATGTTTAGTTATATGTTATATCCGGATATTTTATTAATGACCCTTGTTGCAACTAGTGCTTTGTTAATTAGTTTTATATGTCATTGATTTTAATGAAAATGTGTTTTAAAATTATGGTCTGGTTGTGAGAGATATGCAATTATTATGGTTAAAAATGTATTTGCCACAACTGTCCATTAAATATTAATTGCCATACTACAAAATCCTCATTTTTGTTTGAGTACCCAAGCATTATTATATATGAGATAGTACAGTACACTCAGTAAATGAACAAAAGGAATAAAAACTCCAAAACGTGAGGGTTCTGAATCTCGATTAAATATACAACGAATCCAAATACGCTTCTGCAGTAAGACATTGTTGTTAATAATAAGTCAAATTACATCACATTTTGTCATTTTCCTATTTTATAAATACAGCCCAGTTTTGTTGTTTATTGAAACAAACTCGTATCATTTTTTTTAAGAAACTATTGGGTGGTTGTAACTTTACTTTTGAATTTTTAGAAAATAATTTTAGTAATTGTTTTACAGTATGCTAAGTACTTTAAAATGATGTACGTTTAAAATTATTTTATTCTCTCGCATAAACTTCATTACATGGTCGCTATATTGAATTTATACACTTTTCTAATTATCGATTTTCTCTAATTAGTATTATGAAATGCTACATGCTTTATTTTTTTCCATAAAAAACAAAAGAAAAGATTTGACTTATTAGAAAAGTATTTATTGAATGGAACAAATGCAGGTAGTGAATTGCATAGACAGGAAGAACTTAATACAGGATGTCAATTGCCATATCGCACTTATTTTGTAAAGATAATGGGTTATTTACAGAATCTTACAGAAAATTACAAGTTGTTTAAGCAACTGGTATAATTTTAAACCATTAAAGTAAAGCTTAAAATAAATAGTTTTGCACGTCTTATTAAACCCCTGCTACGACCGTTTATAATATTGCTCATTATGCGAAGAGTCAGTAAAGCACACGCGTTGCGAATCTTTAGTATAAGATCATCCAGATTTGTGAAAACTTTATTTTTAATGTAAGCCTAAATACAAAAACCTAAGGGTGTAAGATCTAGTGACGTAGGTGGCCATATTACAGGTCTTTTATTTTCAATCCATTGATTTGGTTTTCAGGCACACATTATCGAAGAGCACCGTCATGTTAGAAATATGTAAATTTTTAGTAAAATACCGTTTGTAAATTTACTCTCATCTGTTCATAAAATTTTCAAACCATAGGCATTATCGCGTCTGTGTTATCTAATTAGCCAGCGACAAAATATAATTCTTGTAAGTTGATTAGTATTTAGCCACCAAACGAAACTATTATAGTTTACTATTTAAAATATTCTCCCAGAAGCTCAATACATTTATTTCAACGTTCCTCCAATCTATGAATCCCATCCCTGTTGTGTTTTTTTTGGAAGGTCTGCAAAATACTCGTTTACGGTAGCTACAACTTCATCATTAAACGAAAAATGCTTTCCACGCATGAATTTTTTGGGGTGTGAGAACAGCCAGAACTCAAAAGGAACCAAATCTGGTGAATAAGTTGGATGTTTAAGCAATTTGTACTTTAATTCATTGATTTTCGTCATGGTCAAAACACTTTTGTAAGCCGGTGCATTGTCTTGATTAAAAATAATTTTTTTCTTCTGCAAACTAGGTTTTTTTATGATTTTTTTCGTTTAACTAATCTAAAAGTTTGCAATAATATTTAGAGTAAATTGTTTTACCAGTTTAGAGGTAATCCACTATAAAACTCCTTTTCCATCTCAAAAAACTGATGCCATCACGTTCTTGACCGATTTTTGAACACGAACTTGATTAGGAGCCGAAGTACCAAGTTCACACCACCCTTTAGCTTCTTGTTTTGATTTAAAATCATGGTGGTAGACCCAAATCTCATCCATAGTAATGAATCGACGTATAAAATTCTTTTTATTAATTTTAAAACGCTCTAAATGTTGATGAGAAAGTCGCATTCGAATGTGTTTTTGTTGCATTGCTAACGAATGCGGCACACATTATGCACACAGCTTTTTAAAACCGAAAACCTCACTTTTTTTATATGAAAAATGCTGTGACCCGTCTACTTTGAACAGCTGTAAATGTAAGATTAAGTTGACTTAACCCATTTGCAACACTTGAACCAAATAGTTAATTTGAATTGTTTCACATCCAGGAGTTTATCCTGTTAGAAGGAGCTTCCTGTTGGTATTTACAAACCCTGCACAATTTTCATATTTACAATTTTTGGTTATCATCTAATACGCTGAATTTTTGGTGAACGTTGCGTTATATTCTTGAAATATTTAAATGCTAGAAAAGCATTTGTCTTGATAATGTCTAGCATAGAAGCATACATTCTGTGTTTCCATTGTTAGAACGTGTTCCAATGCAATTTCGGTTGTGTATATTGATCGCTAGAGTCCCATAAAAGTAATCTTGTACTAACTTAATTAGAAAAACTTTGTATCTGTACCGAATGCCAAGTCCCTATAAAAATGTGAATTTTTTTATCACGCCATGCTGCAGTTATGAGTTCTGGACCACGATTAACTTTGGTTTTTACGAAAATAGCCACGTCTTTCTGGGTTATATGTTAGATTTTTTATAGGATGCTGTTTAGTATGTTACGAAAATTTTCTCGTAACTTAAAAGCAAGCGACTAACTCAGTTTGATTCGGCAAATGAGTCGCAAATCCTACACTAAATTAAAAAACTGCCAGACCTAGTTTAAATCTGTCGATCATTAAAAAAAACAAATTGGCAAAACACAACTTCTAGTAACAATATATTTATTTCTATGAAGACAAGATTATTATTGACAAGATTTCTTAAAAACCAAAAGGCGGAAAAAATTAGAGAAAAAAAAAGAAAAAGAAATTTGATAGTAGCACAGCTCTGATCACGTTTTTCTAAAAGTACAACAATATCTTAAAAAGAACTGACCAATCGTGAAGCAAAAAACGACTAAAACCCAATCAAAAAATAAAAATAAGTACAAATAATAGCGTTGATATTGTTTTGCACACCCTGCCACTAGTAATCGAATAAAAACAAAGGTTCAACCGACGTAGTCAAGTTAATCCAAAAAAATCAAAGCACAGCAGCCAAAGTACTAACCCGAAGTAGTAACTGTTAAAATGTTAGCGAAGCAAAAGTGTGAGTAAATGAAACCTATTAGAAGAAGAATTAGAACCGCACACACAAAATGAAGCCCAAATTTGTTACGAGAATTTTACCCAATCGAAAAATTCTTCGACATCAGTAGTAACGTCTGCTACTTAAGTTTTATGAGATTTACGAACAAAATATGCGTGGTATATAAGTGTTACGACGTTTCTATTTTATGCTTAATTTGGTTTTGACTGCACGCGTTCAAATGATTTGGAGAACTTAAACAAATGACACGTCAATGTATTCATACGACAATACATAAAGTTAAAGATGAGTCAAAGTTTGCGACTGAAAGTAAAATTGAATCAGTGTGATCTACGTTAGGATTATATATAATAACTATTTTGTTTAAGGCTGATATTAACTGATAAGATTGATACAATTAAGTAAAAATGATGAAATAGTACGCATAAAGCTGACGATAAATTAACGAATGAACCACAATCACAAAATACTCTATGATAAAGAAGGTGACTTTAAACAAAGGTGTGAATCATATCTCGTCACTATGGATATACTAAAAAAGGTGGTTTGCACAGATTATCTTGCTGGGACAGTCATGTATTGGGATAAAAGCAGTCCTTCGGAAATCTCTAAAAAAGTAAAAGATTACCTGACGACGCTATTTTGATTACCTTTATACTTGTAACATCCAGCAATTAAGAAAAACGCTTATTTGTTCAATACTTGAATAAGATTTTACCAGAACATCCACCAAAATCCTAATCAAAATTCAGTAGAAACAAAAACTACTTACATTAACAAATTAGCCCTGTGATACAACGTTCAACAGCGATTTCCAAAAAGCAAATGAAAAGAAAAAATGAACGGTCAACAGCGATGTCGCGGTTATCCGCAGTCATAAAAGAGATTTGACCATCAGTAGCGGCGTATAAACAGTGCAGCTGTTAATTTTAATTTAGGATAAATATTCTTAAAAAATGCAAAATAACGACATATAATAAGTAGCTGTATTTACCATTCTAACAAAATGAAGGCCTTTCTTGTGTAATTCTGTATCTGCTACTACAAAACCAAACCATGAATCTCTAACAACAAGGCGTCCGGTACCATGCTATGACTAGGTCAAACGAAGTGTCGTAGCAATATCGGCACCTAATAGATTCTGCGACTTCTTATTTGCCATAACCTTTTCCCTTCATTGGTCTCAAGGCGTTAGAATATTAGATTGTACACATGTAAGTGTTTTGTATTCACAGCCGACTTCTTTGAGTTTTCTTTTAACTTCAGTTACTGCTGGCATACCGTTGGGATTATGGGTTATCGCCAGGCAAAAACAATCGTTCCATTTCAAGTGCAGCATATCTATTATTTAGTTTATAGATTTTCCCTCTTCCGCTGTGCAAAATGTTTGTACTCATAGCATAGATAAGCCCAATCACTTTAAATAATTCAGTTTTGGTGCATTTTCTTTCATCTGGAATAGTTATATACCAACGTTCAGTTTGGTTTTCTTTTGCATCTGCAAATAGGTCTATTCTTGTTTCTTCTCCCAAATTATTAATTTGCAAAAGCAGTTCGTCATCACTACCATCGTCACTGTTAGATGATGTTAGATATTTTTTAGGCTTTGAACAAGTATTGCTGATTGCATTATGTTGAATTTTTTTTAGTTGCAATGTTTTTTACTAAAAAAATACATAGTTCACGAATCAAATAAGAGAAAAGTTCACAACTAACCCGATTTATTGATTAAATTCAGATTAATTGGCAGCCATAAAAAATAAAGTTTATACGATTATCTCAAAAATCACAGAAGAAAATACATACGTAGGCAATCTATAAACTAATCTCCGTTTTCGTGTAATGCGGAAAGTAACGGTGCCATATTTGTGTGTTCGAACGCAGGAATTCAGTACTCATCCAGCTGTGTCAGTGTGAAAGTGGTGCCACATTTGGTTCGCCCGATAAATTGATTCAAAATGGCCACTGTAATTGGAAACTTTGCACAATGCGAAATTTGTGCTGTGATACGAATTTTACTAGCAAAAAACCCAAATGTCATGAGTGCTGGAGTTGTACGTTAATGGTGACGTATGTTTAAACAAGGAATAACGGTCATTCATGACACGGAAAGAAATGGTCGCCCATCTGTAGTCTGTAATAAACTTGTTCAACAAATTGACACTAAAATCCGTGAAAATCGGCGTTCCACAATATCTCAACTTTGTGAGGACTTTCCAAAAGTTTTGCGGTTTTTTTGCAAAAAATAGTCACAGAAGAATTAGGCTTCCACAAGTTCTGTGCTCGTTGGATTCCGAAACTGCTTTTTGAAAATCAGAAGACACAAAGAATGGGATTTTCTTTAGAATTTTTTTCGCGGTGTGATGCTGAAGGAAATTAATTTCTTAACAGAATTGTTACCGGAAACAAAACTTGGGTTTCGTATGTCAACGTTGAAACAAAAGAGCAGTCAATGGTGTGAGGTCATACTGCTTCACGAACTAAACTAAAGAAAACTCGACAAACATTGTCTGCGCGAATGGTAATTTCCACTGTGTTCTGGGATGCAAAGGGAATATTGTTGGTGGAGTTTATAAAGCGGGGAGCAAACATTAATGCTTAAGCCTGTTGTGAGATTTAAAAAAACCTAAGACGAGCAATTTAAAACTAACGTCGCGGTTTGCTCACGTCCGTCGTGTTCTTGCACGTTAACGATCGGCCCCATACTGCGCAGCAAATAAAAAAACTGCTGCGCCAATTCAAGTGAGATGCTTTTAACCACCCATCCTACAGCCCAGATCTGGTTCCCAATGATTTTCACTTGTTTATGCTTATGAAGAAGTGCCTAGAGTCACAACGATTTAACGATGAAGAAATTCAAGATGCTGTTACAGGCTGGCTGCAGTCTCAGGCATTATAAAAAAGAATTTCCAAGCTAGTTAAACACTATGATGAATGTCTTTTGCATAACACCTATGTAAAAAATAGTGCAGAGTTGTAGTTTTACGATGTATATATTAAAATTTTTGTATCTATATCTGTCTTTTACTCATAGCCATAGGTTGCTCTTGTACATTATTTTAAAGTACATAACATACTGTAAAAGAATCATTAAAACTATTTTGTGATAAATTTTAAACTAAAGAACTTATAGCAAATTTTCAAATGCATTTTTTAGTTATTTCTAAATAAAAAACGAATAAACAGAAATTTGTTTATTTTGTCAATGAGATTGTAAAGAGGATACGAAATTCCACCACTTTGTCTACTCAACCGACTTTCTATCTCTTACCGTTTCCGATATACTAATAGTGAGTCTCTGAAATCACCCTGTATAACTTTAGAAGTATATATGTACTTTTTTAAGGGCTACCTAATTATTTTATAAATGTATGCATGTAGAACTCAACAAACATTGTACAGTTCAACGTTTAATGTGTACTAAAAAATCATAACATCTTTAGAGTCTTCTTCTTTTTCTTCTTCCTAAGCTTATAGCTTGTTCTTTCCCTCTGGAGATCCTTACAAGCTATTTCTCTATCTTTTCCTCGACCTTCCTATATTTCTTCTGCTCTGTGGTATTTTATCTCGGGCTTGCTTTACTACGCAATCTTCATTCATTCTGCTGATGTGTTCGTTCCATTGATTTCGTCTGTCTGTTATCCACTCTAATATGTTGGTTATTTTACATTAATTTCTGATATTCGTGTTGGGTACTCTATCTAGTCGGGTTTTCCCTTATATTCTCCGTAGAATTTTCATCTCGGTGACTTCGGCTAGCTGTTTCGTTTTTGCGGTGTCTTGTCGTGTTTCGGCTGCGTACGAGATGATGGATCTAATTGTACTTTTGTTGATCTAGCTTTTTGTTTCAAGTAGTATAAATTTATTGCACCATATTATATGATTTAGGCATCCCGCTATGCGATTTGCTTTCATAACTTGTTGTTTTATTTCTTTCTCTAGGCAACCATCACTAGTGAGCAGCACTCCTAGATATTTTGTTTCCATTATTTGGTCAATAATTTTGTCATCTACTACTAAGTTGCATCTCACTGGATATTTAGCGATCGTCATGGTTTTTGTTTTACTTGAGAATACTTTTATATTATAATTCTTGCACATGTTATTAAATTTATATAGTGTCCTTTGCAGGTCGTTTTCGTTCTCTACGATCAATAGGGTGTCATCCGCAAATGTTGTTACATTGAAATGTTTGTTTCCCATTTTGTAACCTGGCATGTCTTTTAAGCTTTCAATTATTTCATCCATTATACCGTTGAAAAGTAATGGACTTAAAGGATCCTCTTGCCTAATACCTTTCGTCATATTTATAGCATCAGTTAGCTCTCCATTACACTTTGTTTTGATGTTACCATTAGTGTATATTTCTTGAATTAGCTCAATTATTGTGCCTGGTATATTTCTTCTTTGTAACATGTCGTACCGTGTCAAAGGCTTTTTTTTGTAGATCAACAAAACACATAAATGCGGGTTTGTTATATTCAAGGGACTTTTCAATAACCTGTTTTGTCACAAATAATGCATCAGTGCATGATCTTCCTGTGCAGAATCCTTGTTGTTCGTTTTCCAATTTGATCCAAGGGATTCATTTATTGGTAACAATTTTGATCGTAAGTTTGAGCATCGTATCGAGTAAGTTAATGCCGCTGTAGTTTTCAGGTTTCAGTTTATCTCCCTTTTTATACTTAGTTATGAGAATGCTAGTTTTCCACTCTTGCGGTATAGTTTTAGTTTTAAAAATCAGTTTTAATAAAATCGTTACTTGATGAAGGAGGTCCTGTCCTCCATATTTAATGAGTTCATTTGGTATACCATCTTCCCCTGGCAATTTTCTATTTTTTAAACTTTGGATTGCTTTTTGTACTTCCATTTCTGTTATTTCCACTGACGTGTTGTTTGTTGCCTTCTCGTTTGTTTCCTGTGCCTTGACTTTTTCTGATTGAAAAAGTTTGGATAAATACTTTGTCCAAGATTTTGTTTCAATTTTTTCTGTAGTTATGAGCTCTCTAACTTCCTTCCTCTGATCTCTAATTAGTCTCCATATTTGTTTTTGCTGTCCAAACCTTCCCAGTAGTCCTGTTTTATCTTCCTTATTTTGCCATTTGACTCATTGTTGACGTGTTTGTACTGCTCGTATGACTCTGTTGTTAGTTTCTCTTTGTATTTGTGATAGACATTTTGTTTTTGTTGTGCTACGATTTTAACTTCTTCTGAAAACGAAGGCGTGACTTTATTCTTTTGTCTATTGCTTGTTTTTATTATTTTTGTGCCGATTGCTTCAGCTGCTGCTTTTTGGATATTTTCCTTTATTTTACTCCAGCCAGTGCCTGCACTGTCATCGGTCGTTATTGGTTTTAACTAAATTTTAGCCTCAAGCCTGTTGTTGTATAATATTTTTATTGTGTCTTCTTTCAGCAGTTCTACGTTGAATTTTGTGTATTGTCCTTCTTTATTAGTTTGTTTGTGTCGGACCAGTTTTTGTCTTAATTTACACATCACTAGCCCATGTATTTTTATATTGCATTTTGTGGTTAAAAATGTATTCTTGATTCTTAGTTTATTACTTGTACAGAATATGGTCATTCTTTCTCCATTTTCATTCGTTACATTTTCATTAAAACGTTGTTTGACACCTTGTATTTGTAGAGTATTTAAATATAATCAATAAATTTCCACTATAACAATAAAACACGAATGACAAACAAATACAATTAAAAAAAAAATTAAAATTTGCTAGTCAGAGAAAAATATTATAATTTCTATTAATCACAAACTAAGATATTTTTTACCAAATAAAATCTATAAATTCAGGCCTATATACTAGTTATTTTTATTGTCAAAGACAAAATAAGTACAAAAATTTGTTCTACACAAAAATCATAAAAAAACATAATTATTACATTGTTTTAGCTTTGTATAAAATAAAAATTTAGGGTACTCGAAAGTTTCAAGTATCTAAAATTTGTGTGTTAATAGCAATAGGTTTTTTTTAACAAAGAATTGTATTCTATAAAGTTTTAATGTAAGTTATTCGAAATCATGACTAAGTACTATATTATTTAGTGATTGGATCCTGGAAAACCCACTGAAACATACAACAAAGTTTTTTTCATTTCTTGCAATTCTAAATTTTAAAAACTTTTTAGATGTTATGGATTTGTGCTTTTTTGTTCACATTCAGATATTTAACATATATTTTTTTGATCAAATCGAAAGTTTTTTAATTTTTTATGTACACATCTTAGTTTTTACATTTATGTTAATAAATCGGTAATGAGTACAACTTCAGCGACAGTGAAACCACTAGAAATGCACATGTCCGAATTCGCTATTTTATCCAGGGCAATCGAATGCACCTAATTGACTGTGATGATGATTAATGCTACTAGAGCACACTCATTAGTTGAAACTTGACACAGTAAATTATTTGAACTAGATCCAGTAGTTCCTAAATGCAAGATATTTTGACTGTGTTGTTTAGTCATTCCAAATTGACGTTCTCCAAAAATACATGCACATTTTTAAAAATTCATTTTTTAGCAAAAAACCTCTTTTACAACGAGCTAGCTTTGCATTTTCTTTGCTCTAATAGTCTAATTACATTGTGTGGTAAAAAAATAAAACGTATAAGTTGTTCGTTTGTGCAATTAAAGTTATTTTTAATAAATAATTTAAATGTGCGTGCTTAGTACCAATTTTTTTAATGAATATATCTTTTTTTACAAAAAAAATTAGTGACATAGTTCAATATTTTTATTGTAGCACTTACAAAACACTTGGTTAATTGTTATAACTTAAAGAAGCAGATTAAGATCACCCATGATTTGAAATCCTAATAAAAAATAAAACTAAGATAGTAAAAACGGTCGATTGTTAAACCAGTGGCCTAGAACTATAAAAAATATATTCTTAGCATCCGTTTCAGTTGTTCCTCCTCATGAACTATAAATCTCTAGAACTTTTATTGAGCTAGAGATCGCAAAAAATGTTTATAGCAAAGGTACTGTTTGGAAATTTGTTTTCGCTGCTCAATTTCCTAATTACTTTTATAAACATTTGCAGTTTTAAAATTATTTTTTGTGCTGCCAACATTGTAAACGTCAATATTCGTTCGTTAGTGTAGTTACGTAATGAACGAAAAAAGCTCTAGGGTGGCAAAATCAAAACTAGGAATCCACATAAAAGTAAGTGTTCAAAGTCAATTAATATATTAGAATGAGTATGCGACAGGTGGAAAAATCATTTTAAAAATCTTGAAATTCAGTTAAAATTGAAGAAAAACGATGTTAAAGTTAATGTCAAATCTGACAGATTTAGTAATAAATGTAGTACCAACATATTATATTTCTGTTGATTTTTTTATTTTTTAAAAAAAGAATGTAATTTTATGAAAGGCAACACAAAAAATAATGTACATTACTCTCGTCGAAAGAATCATAGCATAACTCACTCACATGCAACGCTCGGCCGTGCGGCCTCGCGTCGCATTAACGTTCGTTATGCTATTTCTTACTTTCGACTCTTGTTACGTAAACTACTATAAATGTATAATCACGCACAAAGATTTTCATTCTAATCAATACAATCCAGAATTTATAACGACAAAATAAGCTTCAGGCCTACGCTTAAAATCTTGAAGTTACTGGATTTTTGGTTTATTATTTACTATAATCATAATAAATACCGAATAACATCGTTATCTATTTTAGTGTAGTGCCTTTTTTTTGCAAAACGTAAATATCTTTAAATTACTTTGCGTAACTACGTGCTTTTAAAGCAAAATTCTATTTTTATATTCAACTATTCTACGATTTATAGTTTCTGTTTTTTTTTGACATATCCCTATATAAAATATTTGTATTTATATATGCAAAAATAAGTGAGATTAAATCAATAATGTCGTAATTGCAAATATTATCAAGGTCTTTTTTGTACCTTTATTCTTATTATTACTTTAATGTGATTTATACACGCATCGAATACCAAATGACGAATTAATATTATTTTGCACATATTTGCAATTGTAGTAAAAATAAATAAATATTTATGAAAAATCAATTAATATAAAAACTAAATCACACTTAAAGCATTAGCAACATAACTTTCTACAAATTGTCATATTTAAAAAGTTACTATGTATGTATGTTATACAGCCATAGTCATTGGAAATGTCCCTAAAATGAGCAATACCGCACGTTCAGTCACATTCTAATAGTATTAATCGTATTTATACTTGTAAATATATCCTAAAGTTATGGTTTTTTCTTTGGCGTATAAATACAAAAAGGTGATTACCATTACTTAATTTTGTATGTATTTCTCAAATCATACGAAAAAGCTTTTAAATATTATTCTCAAATAAACGTTTTATAAAACCAAAATTTTCTTTATATTTTTTTCTAATTTTGAATAACAATTTATTAACATATTTTTAATAAACATAGGACATACTATATCGTCAAATTTTTAGGTAATAAATGATTTAAATAATAATGCCGAAATTATATTTACAAAATTATTTAAATAGTATTTGTTACGTCTAAATTTCAACTATTAATGTAATTTATTGAAATGTGTGTTCTGATAGTCACATTATTTTTGTATGTAGGATGTATAAACCTGGCTTATTATACCCGGAGTAATGTTTAGTTATAAGAATATGCAGCGTTTGTTACTATTATTTATAAACAATTTTTCTTATATAATAATTAATAAGTAACAACGATACTTGTTTTTTGTTATAAAATAACTGTTTATTTTTTCAATTTCTTAATTTGAATGTTGATTCGGTTTATGTAAAAGTAGGTATTGTACCAGATATGCATCCTAGAATTAAGCGGATTAACAAATACCTCACTTATTAATGATGTGTTGTCAATGACAGTGCGGTAATGCTCATTTTAAAGACATTATAGTATTGATCGTATTGGCATCTATAAATATACCTTAAGGTTATGGCTTTTTGTTTGTCGTATAAATACAAAAAGATGATTACCATTATTAAATTGTATATGTGTTTCTTAAAATCATACGAGGAGACTTAAATATTACTCTGAAACAAGCGTTTTATAAAACCACAACTGCGTTTAGGTTTTTGTGCAAATTAATAAACAGTTCTACCGGCTATGCATCTTAGGATGAAGCGGATTAATAAATACCTCACTTATTAATGAGTTTCATAATTACCTTTTGTAAATATATCATCAGGTTATGGTCTTTTGTCGTATACATATAAATTTTTCATTTACAAAATTGTAATATAAATTGGGAGTTCCTAGTGGTAACATCATTGTTTATGTGATTATAATATTTTGTAAATATGCCTCGAAGATTAGGACAAATGGATTCTACCTTAGAATTAAGAGGAAGTATTGTTAGGATGGCACAAGCAGGAATGTCACCTCGAACAATATCACAACATGTTGACTTATTGGTAAGCATTTTTCTAAAGTATATTTTTTACATTGCATTGCAACACAGTCAGCATGTATTAAATATGATCACTAACAATACTATTTTATAAAATATTGGAATCTATTAAATTGACGTCCAATTTTTAAATACATATATAATGTATAATGGCTTTTAATATAGTACTAATGATAAATGTAATCTAATACTAAGAACATAACACTTTGCAGGAAGTTGGTAATAGGCGACTTGTAAGCAACAGACTACCTAATCCCAGAATTACTTCTCGGCAAGTAGATGCGGACATACTCGGCTATACATTACATAATCCTTTTACAACTTGCCAAAAAATAAAGGAAACGCTGAATATTAATTGCTCTGTTTCCACTATTCAGAGACGTTTACACGAACCTAACATTACAGAGCGTGATGCTGCAGCTCGGTTGCGCTTTCGTCGCCAATATTTAAATTTAGATTGGAGTACTGTTATCTTTACAGATGAAAAAGTATTTTATAGCACTGATCAATGTCCAACTACAGTGTGGAGACCACAAAACACTCGTTACAATATAGAACATGTTTTTTCCAATAGGCAAAGTGGTAGAGTGACAGCTGGAGTGTGGGGATGGATATCTCAAGCGGGTTCAGGAGAGTTAGTGCAAGTGGCACCACCTCGATTTACTTCAGAGCAATACCTGAATATTTTAGATAATATCTTGATACCTTCTGTGAGAAGAATATTTCCACAAGATGAGGTGGAAATTATTTAAGTAGTCTAGGATAATTCTCCTATTCATACAGCACGAATTGTTAGGGACTGGATTGAAGATCAAAACGAAGTTGAAATAATTGAATGGGCAGCGAGATCATCAGATTTGAACCCAATTGAAAATATGTGGGATGCAATGATCAGAAACTGGGATAGTGATATTCAATTTAAAACACCTGAAAATATTATCCAACATTCACAATTAGTTTGGGAACGTTTTCGGGGATCACAGTTGTGTGAAAATTTAGTAAACTATGCTGCCTAGTTTCGAAGCATGGATACAAAATAATGGTTATTACACAAAGTATTAATTATTTATATACAACTTTTGTATTGTTATTTTTTTTTATTTAATTATATTATTAAAATAAACTACAGCATGAACTGTAATTATAAACATATGCTTATATATTAACATTTTATTAACGCAAAAATGAGTCATACCTAAATAATTATTATTAAAATAAAAATAATATTAATAAATACGAAAATGTAATTATGTATGTATGTAATACTCATTAATAAGTGAAGTATTTAACCGTTTAAACAAAAAAAAAGAATGTGACTATGTGAACAAAAATTTAAATGAATTACATTATATTGGCACAAATATTTATTCTTACACCGGAAAATTCTGTTTGATAGTAGTTAAAGTATAAAAGTTTCACTTTATTTATAAATAATTTTGCACATACAACCAAATATTAATAGTACCTATGTAAAATTGTTTTTATAAAATCAGTAATTAGATTATTATTTACAATTTACCTTAATTTTATACGTTCAAAATTTTGCTGTCAATAAGTATGTATCTAAAATTATAGAAAGAAATGTGTGTTTTTTTATTGGCATAAAAATATAAATACGGTCTTAAAAGTAATACTATTTTCTTATGGTTTGAGAAATACATGTAAAATTTAGTAACGGTAATCTCTTTTTTATTTACGAAACAAAAGGACATAACCTGAAGGTATATTTACAAGTATAAATACTGGTAATACTATTAGAATGTGACTGAAAATGCGGTAATGTTCATTTTAGGGACATTTCCAATGACTATGGCTGTATACAATGTAATGCGATTATATTTACGACGCTCTAGTAACACAAAATGTTTTATAACTTTTTATAAATTTTTGATTTGCACAATCATAAATGACTTCTTCAAAGTTTATTTCTCAAAGCATATCACCTTCTATAGACAAACTATTCAACTACAGTAGAAACTTGCTAATTCGTTACCTGTAAAACGACTAACGCAAAAAAGTCAAATTATTAAAATAGTACAAAATATGTAATTCATTACATAAATAAGTCAGTATAAAATTCCATTCCATTCCATTTCTAGACTCACAAAATATTTATAGTGTCTTTTATATTTGATGTATTGAAGAGCAGCATCTAAAGCTTTCTTTACTTCCGTATGCGATGCACAAGCAAACGGTTTGTCATTGTCTTTATTTACGATTTTTTCATCAACTTATTAATTTGCAAAACAACGGCGTCGTTATTTAGTTTTGTATTTGTTCTAATCTTTATCAATATCAGTAAACTACTCGCCAACGTTATTTTTAGGAACATTAGTTGTAAAATTCATTGTCATTGGCAATTTCCTGTGTGTCTGTGTCTTGGTTATTTCTTATTTACTCACTTGCGATCAACTCGTCCAGCCAAAGTTTACGCCAATATTTTTGCAGTGTGTCAGATTTTATTTCATCCCATAACTCAACCATTCTTAGGTTCCAAAAAATTACAGCTTTCCCCTGTTTGTTCAAAATTGAGTTTTTTGAACGAATCGATTACTATTTGGTCCATTGATTTGATAAAAAAAGTTATATTAGGGTTCTTATTTTTTTTTATCAATTTATTTCCAAATAGCGTGATGGTGTATTATTGAACAAGAAAAGACGTATAGAATTTTTTCGAATTTAAGTTCGTCTTAAACTGGTAGCAATGATAAATCAATGTTCATGACGTCTTGGATTATTGAAAGTAGCAACTTGTTACTTGTTCTTATCAACAAATTTTCTCATTTCGTAAAACAAAAATTCCTAGTACAGTACTCTAAGCGAGTGCAACCCTGATGGTGTCAATTGTTCCTACGGTCTAAACGGTTTGTTTGCGTGATCATTTTTTGTTTTTGACGCTCGCTGCGGGACAGTTATTTGTAGATCTTGATCGTTGAATTGTAAGTACTTCTTTTTTATGTAATTCACGTTGTCATCTTATATCTTATGCTTTTAGCGATTAAGATGTTTATTAAATAAAGTTTTTTTTTGCTAAAGCCTTTAGATTGCTATTATAGCTACAGAATCGGTCGCAGGTATCGCGGTGATCTATCTTGCTAATTTAAAGTAATTTCAGCAAGTTAGTGCAGGTTTGAAACCTTTCTTTCATCCTCATCTTTACATGAAAATTATTCTACTATTGAAGTGGTTTAACTTAAATTCCGATGTAATCAGAGTTGAATTGGAAACTGGAAAATTTTAGCTTTGATCAACTATCGATAACCTATATAGTCTTTCATGTTATTTACTTATCTTACATCTTCAGTTTTGTTAATTGTGCATGCTAACAATTGTTTTAAACTTTCTGCTTTGTTAATTGTATACTTTATTGATTACATTAAACCTTCAGCTTTGTTAATTGCTTATCTACATTTCTTTATATTAACCCTTTAACTAATTTTATTGTGTTCAAAATTGTCTATTAATATTTTACTTTCAGTTGAGTATCATTATTTAGCCTTTAGCGTAATTAAGTACTTCATGACTTCAACTAAACAGAGTATCTTTAGTAAAATGTTCACTACATATTCACGACCGGTGATGGCTATTTAAGTTGGCAACTGAAAGCTAGCAGTCCTTGTAATATTCGGGAGTATTATACAAAGATATTTAATATTATTACCTGCTACACTAAGGGACTTTAACTCTAAGGAGTAAGCCATTTATTACTCTAATTAAATTTTAAAGATTTATTGTTATTTGATTTACGATAAAATAGTATTTGATTAAAATTTGTAGTTGTTGATCTAATATATGCTTCCTGGTACGTTTTGAGATACTTCTAAACAATCACAGTTTTGATTTTAAAAATATGCAGGCTTTTAGCAGATTCAAATCACCAAGATCATTTGTTGCTAAAAAAGTTATCGGTAAAGTATTATTGTCATTGAGACGACCGTTTTCTAAATAACATATTTTATTAGTTTTTTACTAGCTTAGAAAAGGTTAGTTTAGAACAAGTTGGTTTTGCAGTTTTGTCGTTTCGATTATGTCCTCTTAAAATTCAGCTTTTTTTGAGCTATTAGGTTTTGATATATTTTACTTCAATATTTTTTAACACTAAATACAATCGCCAATAGAATACAACACAAAAAACAAACACACGCATTACAAGCTTAAAAACCACAATTAACTTGGCTTATATTTGAGAAGCGTAAATTAACGCTAAAAATTACGAAATACAAAAACAGCGACTGAAAAAGAATAGAGAATTTCAGAATATAGAACATACAAGAAATTTGGAAAAAACTGAAGATAAAATACAAAAACTAGTGAGAAAGAAAATAGACATGACCAAAGAAAAAACAAAAAAAAAAGGAATGTGGGAGTGAAGATATTAAGGAATATATACACTTCGTAAGTGTAGGAAAAGACCAATCAGTTAAAGCTGGTATATTTATTTTATACAAGAAAAGTACCAAAAACGCATCAAATTTTGAGAATCCATAAAGGAAAAGATATAACGATTCTCGGCATATATGCTCTAAGGCACGATGCTACTGTACAAGTTGAAAACGGATTTGAAAAAAACCTAAACACCATTTTAAATCAAATTCCAAACACACTCTAATTGATATTTAGAGAACACCTTAATGCTAAAGTAAAAAGGCATAAAAACAATCAAATAGTGGAAATGGCCAATAAACATATGCCAACAGTATAACCGAAAGATAATGAATGGTTTTTTTGCCTTTTAGGATACAGGATGTAAAAGTGGCTAAGAAAGCAGACTGTGGATCCGACCACTGCTTAATAGTGGATCTACATACCATTTGCAAAAACACTTTGGGAAAGCTCAAAAAATGATAGATCTAAAATCGATAACCTCACATACAACTTGGGCAGCTTAGAAAATGGGAGTATTTGCATACTATACTCTTGACGATTGGAACCGAAACTAACTGAAGCAGAGAAAACCACCGAGAAAAGGTACGAACATACAAAATTATGCATTAAAGAAACTGCGCTCGGACGAGAGGACCAACAAACATAACAGACATATTGGTAGAACAAAAAGATTGAAGAAAAAATCAAATAGAAAGAAATGTATCAAAAACTACTACAAAACTAAGACGACAAAACTAGAACACAGTAGAAAAGACAAGAAAGTGAGAAAAAAGAAAAATAACGCATTGGAAAACCAATGTGAATACATCGACAACCAAATAGGAGACACATAACGCCTGGAAAACAATAAAATTAATAAAAACAACAAACAAGTCAATCACCTTGCTAAGCAATAAATCAGATGAACAATGACTACAGTATGTCCGAGAACTACTAATCGACACAAGAACCTATCTTTGAACAAAAAAGAACTCACTGTTTTAAGAGAGAAATATCTAACTATAGAGCAAGTAAAAAAACGAAAAAATCTTCTGGTTCTGGTGGAATGTGTGCTAAACTAATCAAATACGACCCACAAAAACTACTAAGGATGTTTAAAAGCTTCTTTGAAAGATGTCTAACTGAAGAAACGATACCCAAATTTTATACATCCTCTATTTAAGAAAAAAAATTAAAAAACACGCCAATTACAAGATCAAAGACAGTAACTGAACTAATTTATATTCGAGAGGCGTACAATAACGCTAAAAATAACCAAATACGAAAACAGTGACAAAAATACATAATGAATTTTGGAACATTAAACATACAAGAATGTCGTGGAAAGGAAAATATACATGGCCATCCTCTCACAAACAAAGAAGAAAGCGGGAGTGAATATATTAAGTGTTATACACATATACACAAGAACCACAAAGGAACATATATATAGCAGGTACGTCCAAAGTGTTTTGCTATAAGATGTTACCAAAGTCAACAAATATAAACTCATGAAAACTAAAATGGATTTTTTAGGAAGGAGCTGCGGATGATCAAGGCTTCAAAGAGTCAAGAATGACGACCATCGAATGCAAATGCAAATGGATAGACATATACACGAAAACATAAAGAAAAGACAGTTAACTTAGTTTGGGCATCTAAAACGAATGAACGCTGACCGGTGACTTAGGAAGGTTCTAGAATGGATATCAGAAAAAAGAAAGAGGTCTAAAAAGGAACTACAAGAAATTTAAAGAAAGGCAAGATTTTGATAGATAATTGAGGACGGTTGTAAAAAATCCGTTGATAATAAAAGCATAATGTAACAAGAAAATCCCAAATCCATCTGAATGTTGTATCATAAATATTTAAAGTAAAGAGAAAATGTTGATGGCGCAAATGTGGTGAGTAAACAAAACAAACTACTAGAGCACAAGCTTTGATTAAATAAAAGAACTATATGTTGTAAAAAGATCTTTTACTGGTTGTAAGATTGTTCATTTACTCAACAGCTGACCTGCTCTCACAGACGCCAAAAAACAAAAATAAAAGAGTTCTGAACTCAAGCCTATCAACCCTATTTGTAAAGTCGTCTTTGAGAACACACCATAGTTACAAAATGGAGTTTCCAAATTACCATATTAGTTGTGTTTGTGCATGTCTTTAGTAAGATATTTGTAGAAACAGTATTTTTGTTTACTGATTAGAATTTGCTACTTATCCAATTTTATGTTTCATGATGATGCTTTCTTTGATTGATTCTGACTACTACTAGCAGCAGACAAACACATGTGGCATAAACATGTACAGATGATAAACAAGGACAGCTGACTGAAAAGAGCATTATTATTATTATTATTATTCTGTCTATTGATGGCTGAATAAAAATCAATTTAAAAAAGGAGCTTTAAACAAAATAATGTAATTTAAAGAATACTTTGTAATGTTATGTTTTTTAAATAAAATATAAATAAATACAAAGTAATCAAAATCGATTTTAAATAAATTACTATTCGTATAAATACAACAAGAATAATAAATAAAACAGAAACGGTAAAACTACATTAAAAGAAATTAGTCGTATTTTTTGCATCAGGTTGTCTATTTGTAATGAATTAAAATACTCTTAGTTTAAACAACATTTTGTAAATTGCATTCGTAGATAACAAATTTAAATATAAAGTCTACTGATTAAAAAATTTCTAAATATTTTTAAACAATTGACCTTATATTTACTTTAAAAGTTTAAAAACCAATCGTATATGATATTAATATTGATTAAAACTCATTTTTTTTGCTAAAAAACACTTTTTCAATAATTTCCTAAATAGGTTATATCGTTGGGGTTAAATCATGTGGAACAAGCTTTTACTGACGTATAAACTTCAATAATTGAATAATACGCTACATTAGTGATTTGTTTAACAAATTATTTGCATGAAAATCTAAATGATAGTTAATATTTTGGAATCATCAATAGCAGAATGCATTAACATTTTTAGGCGATTTTACTGTAACAATCATATGCAATGTTCGTGATACAGGTTTTCAGTGAAAACTACGTAGAAAAGCTCTTTTAAGCGTATCGATTGATTGTATCTCATAGTCATAGTTAATCTAGTGATTAAAATTTGCTACGTATAATACTGTGTATATATAGAGTGAGGTCTGTTAGCGATAGTGCAATCACCATCTGTTGGTCGTTGTGAAAAATTTAACGAACACAATTGGCTAGTGAACTGTCGTAAAAACACAATAGAGCATAGGATAAATAATAAATTATGTTGTGTGTTCCGTAAGAAATATTGAGTTACTATGAATATCTCAAGAATGATCAAACGGATTTGAAAAGTAGACAAAAATACATACGTCTGCAAAAAACATTTTTTTGTTACAGTTAACATTAAAACAAAAAGATCAGATTTCTATCAAATTTATTACGCAAAGAGACCCACGTTGCAAAGTGATTTTTCGACTGGAAACATTTGTGATACTTTTCTAAAATGAAGTTTTAATGGCCATTAGCAAATCTGCAAAACCTAAAATTATTTAAATTGTACTGTTTTCTTTTTACCATTACGAAAACTAAAAAACATTGATATAAACATAACATATATTAAATATATATATATAGCGTTATTCAAAAACTGTACGTAAATGGCTATAGAGATAGAAACGTTAAAAGCTGATTTTATACCCGCGTAATTCAAATAAGTTTTAAGCAAACCGCGGACTAAAACTCTTCTGTCAGTACTTTAAGGAAACGTGACAATCTTGCATAGGGATCCCCCAAAAAGATATTTAAAAGACTATGTCATTTAATTACTCAACGTTTCTTTCTTATTATAAAAGAGGGTTCTGTCAGGAATTTAAGGAAACGTGACAATCTTGCATAGGGATCCCGCGAACAGATAGAGATAAGAAAGGAGCGCGACCAGCAGTTATTATTATTATGATGGGTGTGTTATTTTTAGTATGTAATGTAACGTGTGCTTGTTGTTTTCTATAACAGCATCCTTGGTGGTATTCTTACTATTTAATAATAAACTAATCATCGAATATAGTGTTTGATCTGTATTATAAAAGAACCCAACATAACATGGTGGCTGCGGTAGTACGTGTTTAAAAAGCAGATTAAAAGTGTGCGCGTGTGTTTCTGAACCCCAGATCTATCCCGGCGATTTCTTAATCTACGTCGCAAAATGTGTACTACAGAAGATACGTCGAGGACCTCGACGATCGTGACTTTAATGTCTCAAGCAATTTCTGTGCCAGTGTCTCCACCACAGAAATTTGATTTTTTGGTACCACAAGCATGGCCCCAATAGCAAAAACGCTTCGAGCGATTTGTGTCAGTATCAGGACAAAGTTTAAAATCAGACGACGAAAAAATAAATATTTTGATGATGTCCTTAGCGAGGAAGCCGAAGAAGTCATGCTACAGTTTATGCTGGGGTCTGAAACCTACACAGCTACAATGTAAGCCTTCGAAAACCACTTCATTCCACGTAGAAACTTAATTTTTGATCGTTATAAATTTAATAGTCGTGTCCATCAACCAGGTGAGTCTGTAGAGTTATTTATTACTTGCTTGCATTCTCGGGCAGAGCATTGCCAATATGGTTCTTTAAAAAACGAATTAATAAGTGATCGTATTGTTGTGGGCATGTTAGATCGCAAAACCAGTGAAAGATTGCAATTGCAAGCGAATCTAACCCTTGCCGATTACAGTATTGCTGTAAAGCAAGCCGAACTCCAAGAAAAACAAAGCCGAGAGTTGCGTGGAGGATCAGTCGCGAAGGTTACAGGCGGCCAATCGACCCACAAGTCGAATTTCCATTCCAATCGAGTGCGAGAAAAAGACGCAAGACATGACGTCAGAAGCCCAGTTCAGGCGGTACATAGGAGTACTTTTCGAGACGCAGTTAGCAGATCTTGTTAGACAATAAAAGAGAAAGAGAAGTTTAATCTGCTTCCAAAAAATGTCAATTTTATGGGTTAGCCATCCTAGAGAAAAGTGTCATTGGGCGACTGTATGTCGAAGCAAAAAGGTTAGATCTATCCAATGTGAGTCTATAGATAATGATTGTAATAGTAGCCCTGGATCAAGTTGTCCAAATTGTTCCCATAATGATAGTACTAGTTCAAATCAGTTTTTAGGGTCAATCGCAATGAATTTGATTTTTTAGAAAGAATGGTTAATTATTTTAAAAAATTTCTGAATTAAACCGAGAAATCGAATTTATGATAGACACAGGTGCCGATATAACTTATATACCTGTATCCCTTTTGGGTGCAAATGTCATTCAAGGCTTAGACATTAATAACAGAGTAGTCACGGGGCCTTTCAAGCAAGAGATTAAATATTTTAGGTATCTTGCATGGTACATTAAGTATCTCTAAAAATAAATGTTTTACGGACATTTATGTCATTGAAGAATTGTGTAAACCAATTTTAGGTTGCTCCGCAATAATAGATTTAAACATGTTACAGTTTGGTGATGGGTTTCTTCCAAAAATCGGTTGCTTTAAATTGGAAGAAATTGAGCAAACATTTCCTAGAATTTTTGATCAGCTGGGTACTTTTAAAACTGAGTTTAAAATTGAGATTGATAAAAATGTTCATTCATTCATACAATCAGTTCTACGTGTTGTGCCCGTTCCTTTGCTTAACCCTTTAAAAGATGAACTTGAACGCCTACGAAAAAATAAACATTATTGAACCTGATGAATATCATACTCCATGGGCCAGTCCCATTGTTATAGTTTGAAAAAATAACAATAAAATTTGTCTTTGTCACCAAATTAAATAAAGCCGTGATGCGCACGCATTTTCCTATAGGTAAAGTCGAAAGAATTCTCGAATTCAAGGATGTAAGTACTGTAGCTGTATAGATACAACATCTAGGTTCTATCAAATTAAATTAGCCAGGATTTAACGTGTTTCATAACACCATTTGGCCGTTTCGAATTTAAAAGGTTACCATTCGATATAACCTGTGCACCCGAGTATTTTTCTATGTTAATAAAGAAAATAAATAAAGGGTCTTGATAACGTAATTTTTCATATAGATGATATTCTTATCCATGCACCGACAATTCAACAACACGATCAAATATTATACTAATATTAGAATGTCTTCCGGGTTTGGACCGTGTCATAGTTGCAACCGAAGCTGCCAACGTTTCGCCCACTTTCGTAAGGGGCTTCATCAGGGCGTGAGATAAATCGCAAAACTCAAACAAGCAATCGAAATCTAACTAAGAACTTCTCAAAAGTTAGGTTATTCACTTGTAAAACAAGCCATAACCTATACTATGAAAAGGTAAGAAAGAAAACGATAACCTGAAAAAGCAAACGAAAATCTAACAAAGAACCACTACCGAGTTAGGTAATCAACTTGTGAACCAAGCCAGATTCTAAACTCCGTAGAAGCTTCGGTTGCAACTATGACACGGTCCAAACCCGGAAGACATTCTAATATTAGTATAGATTCCGGCCGTGGAAGCCTTCGCTATTACGATCAAATATTGAATAAAATTTTAACACGGATTTATAAAGAGGGTATAACTTTAAATAAAGAAAACTGTCTTTTCGGTGTACGGTCATTAGCATTTTTGGATCACTCCATATCAGGTAATGGGATTTCTGTAGACCCCGAGCGAATAAGCGCTGTTGTCAAATTTTCCGAACCATCTGATAAAAACGAACTTCTACGTTTGGGCATGGTTAATTTTTCATGTCGGTTTATTCCCAACAGATCTGATGTCTTAGAACCACTGAATTCTCTATTAAATAAAATATTTCTTTTTCTTGGAATCATGCTCAAAAACGAGCCTTTGAAAAAATAAAAAAATTGCTGCAAGAGAGTCAGTGTCTTGAATATTTCGATCCGAGCCAGAAAATCATAATTTCTGCTGATGCCTCTTCCTTTGGTATTGGCTCATGTCTTATTCAAGAAGATAAAAATGGGAATAAAAAAGTCTTATCTTATGCATCTAGATTATTATCAAAAACGGAGCAACGTTACGCCTAAATTAAGCGCAAAGCGTGACAAGTTTTCCGAATATGTTTATGGGTTCAAAGTCCTCATTGAAACACTAGTTCAAGTTTTACAATCAAAGAATATTGATGAATTAACTCGGCGTCTTCAGAGATTTAGGTTGAGACTTTTTAGATATGACTATGAGACCCCGTTTGTATAAAGCTCAGGCAGTATATTAATTTAGAATAGATCTAGAGGTTTCTACTTATTTCCAATATAGACATGAAATTTCGGAATGCGACAGTTATTTATTGTGTGGTTCACGCATAATTATTCCTCTATCTCTTTAAACAAAAACTTTAGGTTTCATTCATCAAAGTCACCAAGGCATAATAGAGTGTAGAACTAGAGATAAGTCCTCTGTTTGGTAGCCAGGATTGTCTACTAAAATAGAAAATTTAGTTCGTAATTGTCCACGTTGCATTGAGTTCAGAGTTAATATAAAAAAAACCTTTCTTTAAAGACGAATTTCCGGATCGCGCATGGCAAAAAATTGGACTTGACTTGTTTAAAAATGATGGAACGTGGTACCTAATTATAACTGATTATTTTTTCGGTTTTTCAAAATTTTTAAGCTTTAATTAATGACCGAAAATGTGATCATCACCAAGTTGAAAGAATTGTTTTCTAGGTACGGTTTACCAGAAATAGTTAAATCAGATAATGAACCAATTCCAATCTAAATTCAAAAAATTTGCAATAAAATTTGATTTTGTTCATATAACGAGCAGTCCTAAGTATCCTCAGTCTAATGGGTGCATTGAAGCTGCAGTGAACACTGCTAAAAATCTTATTAAAAAAGGTGATGATTTATTCTTATTCTATAAGATAGAGATAAGAAAGAAGCGCGATCAGCAGTTATTATTATTATGATGGGTGTGTTACTGTTAGTATGTAATGTAACGTTTGCTTGTTGTTTTCTATGACTTGGTGGTATTCTTACTATTTAATAATAAACTAATCATCAAATCTATTGTTTGATCTGTATTGTAAAAGAACCCAACATAACAAAAACCACAACGTATAAACATTGTAAGGTAAGCAGTGTTAATACAAATGTAAAAATGCTACCAGAGTGAACCATTAGACAGCCATTTCGACCTTCTACAACTCTTTAGCACTGGGAGAACAATCTACTATATTTCTACAAATACATTGACATTTACATACTATTATTCATGCATAGTAAATTTATACTATGCTATCAAATTTTACTATGTTACTAACATCATTTACTAATATAAAACTATTGGCCTGTCAATGCATTTCTGGAAGCACAGTAGAGCACTGCCATGAGATGGCTTTGTCATCGAATTTCCATACTTTTATAAAATTTTGTTGTTTTTAACAAAAATTAATAGAAACTTTGTTAGAAAGTTTTATGACACTCTCAAAAACTACATTTTTAAAAAGTTTACGATGGCAAAAAATCGTTGATTGTTTTCTATTGTCTGCATATAAGCTAAGCTTCTTCTTCATTTTCAAAGTGCGAAAAAACTGATCAATTGCACCGTTTACTATATTATATACTAAAATTAATTTCCAAACACCGTTAATGAAAAACTAGAATCTCGATTCAGAAAAAATACGTTATTACATATTTTAATAGATTTTCTAATTTTCTATAGTAATAACAAAAAGACAATGCAATGAGTTGATTGTTTACGCTTTGAAACCTTGCTTTTTTAGACTAGTTTCCAATCGATAAAACTGGTTTCCAAATATCCTGTAGAGAAAAACTAGATTTTCCATTAATATTAAAAATATTTTTAGTTATTTCTATCAATTCACAAATTTTTTGTTGATAACAATTAGCGAAAATTTTAGTGTTCTCAAACAAAACTCGATGACTCGTTTCTAACATGTGTTTTGCTATCCCCGATTTAGAAGACTGTTTAAGACAGCTACATCTTTGATGTTCGTTAATACAAATTCTTACATTTCTAACCGGTTTTCCAATGTATGTACGACCACAGCAACAAGGAATGCTGTATACGCTTTTGCGCTAAAAAGGATTTAAAAATTGGTTTAATTTTGGAAGATGCGAAAACCGAGTGATAAATGTTATGTTGTGACAAAAGCTTTCTGATACGATCCGTTAGTTTGTTTTTTTTAATTACCAGGTGAATATAGCTCACATTTTCTTCTCGCTCTTATGTCTTTTATTTTTCTATTTATAATAACATAATCTATTATTGAGCTTTCTGCTCTAATTATTACTTCTCTCGTAAAATTGTGTGTCTACTCATTTACTAGCTGTATTCCTTTCATTCACTTAGCTTTATATGTTTATCTTTTGCTTTTTTTTTGTTTTGGTGCTCACTCCATCTGCCTTTATGTTTTTCAGTTCTTCGACTAGCTCTTTTTCCTCTCCTGTTAGACTTCTGACATTTTTATTTTCCCAAATTTTTTTGTCTTCTTTACTGTTCTTTTTTATAGTATACCTTTTTCCTTGTCCATATCCATTGCCAATTTTGTCGCCTCTTTAGCCAACTTGTTTTATTATTTAGTTGTTTTTTGATCGTTTATTTATTATTGTTTCTCTACTGCCCACCTCTAACTCATTCTTTTCCTTATTCCTTTTTTTCTCATCAATAAACAGATTTTGGTACTTATTTCGTACTCTTATATCTTTACTTCTTTCCTCCTGAATACTTTATTTATTGGTCCATTTATTTCTCTTCCTTGTTTCGTTAGGTCATTGTTTATAAATACTTTTCCTTCACGTATATTTTTTAGCTTTGCTGTATTTTCCATTACTTCCTTTTTTCCATCAAAATTCTTTCGACTCGCCAAACATGATTTTGTTCCTATCTTACACTTTAATTTTTTTATGCGATTTTGCATAATTTCTTTACTGGAAGTAGTAAACGAATGAGACTAGTACATATATAGTCTAGTATGAACATAAAAAATTTTGTATCTCGTTTTTCTTTACTGCAGTAGATTATTAGTATACTATATGTTTATATATTGTTAAATTAGTCTTTTTAGAAATATAACAATATAGAAACAAAATATTTATTTAAAAAAAATAGTGACTTTAAAATATCAAAAATTTGCCTTAAAAAATCAAGATTTCTGTGATAGATTAGATCATCTATTTGATATTGTACACGATGATGCATTACAATTGATGACCAGCGAAGAGGCTAAATTATTTCTACATAGAAACGACCTGTTTAATGATTGGAGAAGATCGCGTGCTATATCAAAAAAGAACGAAGCAAGCAGTGGCGGCTTTTCCGTTAAGTCATTTGGTCAATGACCCTCCAGAAAATACGAAAACTTATGCTACTTAATATTAAAAACATCATAAAGGATAAAAATCGTTTTGTCCAAAGATACGTAAATTGACTTGAAGTATAAATTTTTTATTAAATAAAAATGAGTTTTTAAAGTTTTAATGCTGAAATGACCCTCCAGCAGTAATGGCTCTTGTTTTTTCGAACCAAACTAGAAGTGAACATTGTTCGACAATATTTTACATAATTTTAACTACATAAAATTTACAAGAAATTTTACAGTAATCAGATTAAATAATGACTTTAATTAATAATAAAAATACGATAGATCGCTAATGAAGCAAGCAATGTGTTTTTTTATAATTTTCTTGAAATTGAATACGCTATAATAACATCCTTGAGGAAATTTCTGAAGATAAGATAGTTTGGGTTTTTACAACCTAAGGCGGCGGCGTATGTGTTTTGAAAACCAACAAGTGCCGTATCAGCTTTCAATGTATCGAATTCTTGAAAGAGCAAAATATGACAGTCGATTCATTGTATTGTGATCTATTGCTTTATAAAATAAGCTTAAATAAGTATTTTCGGAAAAAATAATTTTAATAGATATACGTACACCGTTTCTTTTAGAATTTATTTATATATGCGTTATATTTCAAACTGCGTATTTAAATGTCAATGCAAATGTGAAAATGCCACCAGAATGAACCAATAGACGGCCGTTTCACCGTTTTGAGGCTCTTCAGCAGTGGAAGAACACTCTATTGTACTTCCACAAATGCATTTGCAGTCCTATAGCTTTATATCAACAAATGATGTGATTAACATGAGTGAAATACGATGGCAGATCTGTCTCACAGTATAAATTTATTATGTATGAATAATAATATGTATGGCTATAGAGATGGAAAAGTTAAAAGCTGATTTTATACCCGTCTAATTCAAATCAGTGTTGAATAAACAGCGGGTATAAAATCAGCTTTCAACGTTTCCATCTCTATAGCCTTTTATATACGATTACTATTACCCATCTTTAATTACACGTGGCATTTTGTATAGTGCACATATCTACACAATTGGCTCTGTAGACTTTTGGCTGCATTGCAAATATACTATGAAATTCTACTGGTAATTTGTCTGTATCTTTCGCTACTCCATTTCCTTCTTTCTACGATCTACTAACATTTCTATTTTCTAAATTTTAAGGATGGATAAATATGATAAGAGACCTGTGACCGAAAAGTAGTTGGAGAGTTTTTGGGAAAATTTTACTGGTTTAGAAAGTGAAGATGAGGTTGACGATTTATTTGATGATAACAGTTTGGATGACCATTTGTATCAACCTGAAGAAGTTATAACAGAAAATGTGACAGATAACGCAATTAATTCACATCTGTATTACATAGAAAATCAACCGAAGAAGCCACTAAATTTTGATGCAACAAACATAAAACAATATATATGAGTCCTTCTCTCGTTCATATGCCAAATACAAGATTGTATTGGAGTGAACAACTTGAATTTTATGTCTTTGAGAAAATTTGAGAAATTGCGACCATTTCTTTATTTTAATGATAATAATAAGTTCATAGCTACGAACGAAGCAGACCACCATAGATTTTTCAAAATTAGACCACTTATGGAACACCTCAGAAGCAACAACATACCGCTTGAGCAACATTTATTCATTGATAAGCAGATGTGCTCAACTAAAACTAATGTTAGACATTACATGAAACAGTATATGTCAATAAAACCTCATAAGTGAGGTTTTAAAGTTTTTATCCTGTGGGGAATATCTGGTTTTCCCTATAAATTTGAAATCTACGATGAACAGGAAAATCAGAGCCGGACCTATGCGCTACTTCAAATGGTGTTCTACAGTTGTCACGTGTCATACCAAGGAATAAAAATTATCGACTATACCACGACAATTATTATGCCTTCGTACCACTTATGGTTTATTTAGCTAAAGATGACGTTCATACATTGGACACAGTTTGGCGAAATATATTACCCAATTGTAAACTTTCAACAAAAACATTAATGAAGACCGAAGAAGACGGTACCAGTAAAGAGTTTGTAGCAACCATAGACAGAATTGATATACTTATTGTTGCTAATATGGAGAGATAATTAGTTGGCCAAGTACATAAACAAAATGGAACACTAATTCCAAAATTTCTGGAGAAGGCTAAATTTAGAGCCGAAGTCTAATATAAATGAACACATTCACAACAGAAACGTTAAGAAAAGGTAGAACCATCTTCGAATGTAGTTAAATAAAAGATACAGGCAAAAAAAGACTATCACAGTATGTACCATCTCAAGATGTACGCCAGGATCAATTTGGACTTTTGCCCATACCTGTGGATACGAAAATGCGATGTAAATACCCTATAAAGGCTTTACTCGTACGAAATGCGAAAAATGTGGAGTTGCCTTTTGTTTAAATAAAAATAATAATTGTTTCATAATTTCATTTAAAGTAATTTTATTTGTAGTACACTATAGCCGAATGCTCATTAAAGACAATTGGCAACATATAATTATTTTGTAATAAATACAGGTTTTTCCAAGTTTTGAATTTTTTCATTATATACAGCGGAATTTATGTCTCAATCGTTGTCTATCGCTTATCTACTCTATGTCAAAGCTACTACAACATTGTTACTCGGTTTTCTACTTTTCCTAAATTGGGTCAATCCTTAAATCCGTTGAAGGACGTTATTCCTTTTTAATATGGCGGCGTTTATAGCATTCCTTGCTTTTGTGGTGGTGCATACATTGAAAAAACAAGCAGAAACGTTAAAATTCGTATCAAGGAGCATAAAAGATGTAGTTATGTAAAATAATCTTTTAAGTCAGCTGTGGCGGAACACGTGTTTGAAACGGGTCATCAAATTTTGTTTAAAATCACTAAGCTTTTGGCTAATGTTTCTAATTACTATCAGCAAATTAAAGAATTAATTAAAATCATTAAAAATCCTTTTAATACTAATCGAGGTTCTAATTTTCTTTTACCAGAGATTTGAAAACCAGTTTTATTGACCGGAGGTCGGTCTATAAAAGCGAGATTTCACAGCGCAATCTATCAGTTTATTCCAGACTCTGAAGATGTTAACTGCGACGTGTGACGAAAGCTCAGATTGCAGTGGTAACGACAACACGGAAATTATCCACAATGGAAAATTGTAATATAATCGGTTATTATTAAAAAATGAAGAAGAGAAACAATATACTTTACAAATTATTTCCAAAAATAGAAAACAATTTCGAGATGTATATTAAAAAGACATTTATTATATATCAATTTTTGATATTTTAATGCCACAAACTTTTTTTTTAATCAATATTACATTTTGTTTCTACATTGTAATAGTGCATAAAAAGACAAATTTAACAATATGTAAATATACAGGGTGAATTCTTAAGCGCGGCCCTCAAATTTATCTGAAAAACTATTTGATCTAGTAATACGGTAAAAAAAATTTCTAGACTAAATCACATATAAAGAGTTCACTAAAAAGATTTTCACTTTTTAAAACCCTTTGGGGGCGGCGCAATCAAGGGGTGGTTCCAAAAAATCGTAATTTTCTCAATGATTTTAAATGTAAAGATTTTCATTAACCTACCTAGCTCAAGAGCTTATTTAATTCAATATAAAAATTGTCTATTTCGAAATTTCTTAATCTCAGTGCTAAACTGTTAGGTGAAGACCTAATGTTTATAGACAAAAATGAATGTGTTGTCGATTACAAATGTTTTATTTCAAATAGTTTGTAAATGTCGTATAGTACGAAAGATTGTACATTAGAAACACCATATGGCACTTTTCTTGTTAATTTGGGGACACGTTTTAGTAAAGATTCGCTGATTTTTGCAAATTTCTTTAAAAAATGAATTGGAAAGGCATAGTGAGCTTAGTATAGTTGTAAATTACATCAATTAGCAAATCTATTTTGTGTTTTGTGTTGCTAAATACTTGAGTTTTGTTACTATTGCTTGATTCGAAGGCTCGTGTAACGAAACGATGAAACGCTCAGATGAAACAAATCTGGAACTTGCGGTGGTGCCAAATTTCACTTCATTTTTTGTATTTTTCGGATGCAGTGTTTATTATTATTATTAAACAAGATATTCCTTATGATTTGTTTTATGTTTTAAAAATATAATAAGTCTTAATTTCACTCAGCAGTGATGAAAAATAATTATAGTAATTGCAGAATTAGATCCGCGCAAGCTTCCGCCTTGTAAACTGCAAAAACGATATAATATAGATGAAAATTGCACATAATCAATTTATTGAGCACAAAACTTACTACAAAAAAGTCCGCGGGTGTGTATAATTATATCTAATAGTTTCAGGTTTAAAGAAGTTTAATGTAATTTTCGTGCAACTTTGCACACTTGTTTCTTCTAAACTATTGAACGTAATTGTACCCTTCCGCCGACTTTTTTTGTAGTAAATTTTGTTCTCTATGAAAATGTTTCTTTTATCTTGGACCGTTTTAGGGTAATAGTTTATTGGTTATTTTTAATTAGCAAATCATTTCAATACAAAAATTGTGGCGGTTTTGATGCTGGTGTAATATTACGACATCGACAAAGCTACCATTAGCCGCAAAAAAATCTGCGGTGGTCACCAAGAAAAACTCGACCGAAACACACAGGTTCTACTAAAATGATCATTTATGTTCAAATTTTAAAATGCGTAAACGAAATAACTTAATAAACCTGATTGATAAAGTTTTATAATAAAAGCTATCAGTAATTACTAGTTTAAATCATAAACGATTTCACTGTAAAGTTATCAACATAGAACGAAAGTAGGTAAAATAGAATTTGAGTAAATTTTGACTGTCGAAATTGTATCAAGAGTCAAACAATTGTAAAGATTATTAGCGTTATAAATATGTTAAGACTAGAGAAAGGATTCATGTTAAAGTAAAGTTCATCTCTTTAATGCTTTTTTATAGTCAGTAGCGCATTTGTTTAATATTAATAAGAGAAAAAATTGTAGAATCGGTAAAAAAAAGAGAATTTAATAAAAAGGCATGTCGATTATTTTGCGTCTCAAAATGTTTTTATTGCGAGTCCAATCTGCTGTAAGTTTTCTTTAGATATGACAAAGAATCGCGAACGCTACAAACTGTTGAAAAAAATCAATTTTTAAACTGTCGATGCACATTTCCAAAGATGAAATCTCCACTTTGCAACTTTTACTTCTGAAAGGATGTGGCAACGTAGCTCGAATCGTGACATAATCTTAGAAGCTGTAGAACTGTGAACCGCCATAAAACTCGAGTAAAATCCAGTAATCATTTAGTTTTGTTGTTTTTTTTTAAATGCGCATCAACTAGTTACAGTGTGGTGAAGCAATTGTCAAGAATCACGCGATATAAATTGTTTATTTAATCATTGAATGATTTATTTAATCCAAGCGTATTCAATCAAAATCTGGCTAAATTTCTGAAAGTTCCACTTTGGCTGTAGAACTGATTTTGTCTAGAAAAAATTTTACATTTATCCGAATGCTTTCAAACGTATCTAAGCTAGCAGAAAATGAGTCATTGGAAGTGAACTACAATTTTTTGACCTTTCCTCGCATAACATGCTTATGAGCACAATATTATTATTTGAGCTTTGCGAAGGTGACTTTTTCCCTTAAAAATATTTTGTGTCAAATAAAGTTTGATGTTTTGAGATTTTGTTGCTTGCTTTGTGTTTCTTACCGTACATCACTTGGAAAAGAAAACCTAAGCGTTACCAACACAGCCCAAATATCCATTTTTGTGCTTCTCTAGAAAAATTTTCTATAAAAGATGTACCCTCCAGTTTGCAATCATTTCGCACTAAACTATTACATACTACTAAAGCTATAATTGCGAAACAACAACCAGGACTGTTTGGATTTAGAGTTTTTAATACTTATTCAATGCCGAGCACAATTTCCGTTCCTCTTGGAGAGATAAAGGGCAAACAAATTGAACTACAAAAATAGAAAAAAATAGTGACACAAGCCTATTTACATGCCATGATGTTTGTTCAAGTGCATGGATATAAGATAACGCGTTCGGGATTCTGTTTAGACGTGTCACTGGAAGCTATGTTTTATCAGCGCTCAGCAATTCTTGTTAATGAACGGTCTTACTCATAATTTGTTTGACAAAAAATTCTCTATAAGTCATTGGTGTTGCTGATTCATCATCTTCCAGCAATGAAGAGGTTATGGGAAACAATTTTCAGGCATTTCATGGACAAATGTTAAATACAAATGTAGAAGCGTTTTTCGTTGATTAACATTACGATTACACACCACAGGAAACATACAACCAATTCTAGTACGGGAAAAGCATCGTCCAGTAAAGAGCGAAGAAAACATGGTTAATGTTTTAGCCTGCATTAAGGTAAATTCCCATATTAGCAGCAGAGAAATTGAGAGGTTATTAAGAATATCTCAAAAAACAATCATAAAAATTATAAAAGCCAATTGCTTTCATCGCTATTCACTCGTATTACACTAAGCACTTAGCGTTAACGACTTCCGTTATAAGACAAAATTATTGTTATTGGTTGCAAGGCATGTTGGAAGAAAACCCAAATTTTTTAAATAAAATTTTATGGACAGATGAAAACACATTAAAGAATAACGGAAATATTAATCAGCACAACATGCATTGTTATGCCAAGGAAAACCCTCAGTGGATGCGAGTTATGTATAATCAACATCAATGAACTGTAAATGTTTGATGTGGAATATTTGACGGACAGATTGTTGGTCGCTACATTTTTGATGGATTGCTAAATGCTGCTGTCTTTTTAGAGTTCATAAGAAATACATTGCCAGATTTATTGGATGAATATCCTTTGAATAGTCATCAAAATATGTGGCTGTAATTAGACGCTTCGGAACCATCTCAACGATGAATTCCCCGATTAATGGATTGGGAGAGAAAGTGCGTTTCTTTGGCCACTCAGGTCTCCGGACCTAACATGTCTAGATTTTTTCTCTAAAGACGTGTAAAAGATTTAGTCTACCAAGATTCTCCTACTATGCGCAAGAACATAATTTTAAGAATATAGAACGCCATACGGTCTATTCCGAGGGTGAAATTAGAAGCTGCTGTACTATCAACCAGAACAAGAATCAATGAGTGCATTCTAAACAATGGGAGGCAATTTGAACACGCAATTGATGGTTCATAAAAGACATTTTCAGACATTTTGTGTCATATCTTCCGTTCCTCCAATGACAGAGAGTTCAAATTTTTTATGATGTATTTGCTAATTCATGTACTTTACAACTACTAAGCTCACTATGCCTTTTTATTTAATTTTTTAAAGAAAATTGCAAACATCGGCGAATCTTCACTACAATGCGTCACTTATTTAACAAGAAAATTACAAGAAAAGTGCCATATGGCGTTGCTAATGTAGAATCTTCCGTACTATACGACAGTTACAAAATATTTGAAATAAAACATTTCTAATTAGCAATATGTTGAATTAGAAATCTCCTGATTGCGCCGCCCCCAAAGGGGTTTCAAAATTCGGTAAACTTCCTATATGTAATTTATTCCAGACCAAATGGTTTTCTAGATAAATTTGAGGGTCGCACTTAAGGACTCACCCTGTTTATACTGCAGTGTAAAAAAAATACCAGTTACAAAATTTAAAAAATTTCAAAGTCACGATTTTTCGTTGTACGATCATTTCACGCGAATTTTTTTTAGGGGTACAATTCTAGGAAGTGCCGTTTTGACCACAAACTATTAAATTAGAAAAAAAATATTGTTAATAAACTAATTATTACAAATTATTATCTTTTGCCAATAGATTTTGAGAATTTTTGTTCTACTCAAATAGTTTAGTAAAAATACAATTTCATTGATTTTTTGTGGTGGTAGCCTTAAGTCAATTACAAAACTTAAAACATGCTTCAGAATATACAAACATTTTGACATTTTCTATTTGACAAATTTTGGATTTTTAAAACATTTTGTGTGTGATTATTTTTCTCACTACTATACTAGTTTATGCTTTGGTATTGATAAAAGAAATGTAGCAAAATTAAAACTACATCCACAAACAACACAAAGAACTAATTAATAACTTTCAACTACTTAATAATATTTTTTGAAAATAATATATTCTGAGTTGGCGGTTTCTTAAACCTTGTTTGTATAATTTAATTAATAGTTACGTTACATGTAGTAAAGAAATTTTTACATTTATTACGATGTTAATGATTAATCGTGGTAATTTGTCATTTTTAACACCCACTATTTCTAATCTAATCTCACATCTTTGCTAATCAGTTTTAAGTTTTATTATAAATTATAAGTTTAATGTTGTAGACGAAATTTTATAATTTTAGAAAAAACTGAAATAGAACACGGATTTTTAAAGACATCTAATAAATAAAAAATTCAAAAACCTTAACCGTTGCAGTCAAAAATTGCGTTTAAAAACTATTTCCAGCCATGTGTATTTTCAATTGTTGGTATAATTCATTAAAAATTAGAAAATATAAAGTTAGTTGATTTAATTTTCATGAGATGTTTTTGCAGCAATGCAAACACTGATACGAAAAAATCAAGAAGTTTTCATAAGGTTTGTAACTGTACGAGATGTGCTGAAATAATGTAGATCACTAGAAACCGTGATTATTTTTCAAAGAATGTGGTTAGTTTATTTTCACATCACGTTCTGCAAACTTTGGCTGTAGTAGTCTATAAACGAAAAGTAAAATTCATTTAAATTTATATTTCAAAATGTTTCTACAACTACTTTATTTTAACTATAACAATCACACATTGTTAACTTCAATTCATAAGACAACATTATTCTAAGATGCAATAATACAATTAGCTAAGTATAACAAATGAATCAATCACCGAGAGTTTAAAACACGAGTTATAAAGTACAAAAACAAGATAAAATTTGAACTTTTTGAAAAAATGCGGTTTCATTAATACACGCCGTGGCGAAACTTCTAAAATGATTAAAAAAAACTCTAAAAATGCGCGTGTATTTCTGTTTTGATAAACAAATGATAATTTTATGTTAAAATAGATTACGTAAAAATTAATTGACTCAGATTTTAACTAAAGATTTTTTTACAAAAATTTTTTTAGTAATGCTAAAACCAAATTACCAATATGTGCGGAAATGCGTGTTTAAACGCACAAATCGATTTTGGAATGAGGTTATTTTATAAGAGATTGATTACATGCAATTAAACACATATTTAAACAATGCCATTTGACCTCTGAAATTCATTAAAAACGCAATTTGATCAAAATCCTAAACAACAGATTTAGTCATCAAGTATTGATGGTTGTCAATAGTACAAACAATAAATTTTGTACCAAAACTATATTTTGTACAATTCTAAATGTAGAAAAAATTAAATTATTATCATAGTTTATATTTAAAATAAATGCTAAAGTGGAGATGAAATATATAAAAAAATAGATTTGATCAAAAGCAAGTTTTATTTTTACACATAAAATAAATTAACAGAATAAATTGATTCTAAGACCTCTTGGAAAGACGTCGGCATTTTTCACTTTTTAGCGAATTTAAAAAGCGTTGATTTAGAAAGCATTAATACGAAATTGTGTCGCTAATAACGCTTACCAACAAACACAATGCACTGCACTAGTTTGAAACGTTAGAAAGCTGTTCAAACCTTCAACAAAATATTAGTAACTGGCGTGTGCGCAATGCCAATTTAATCAAGAGTGGGATACGTTTGTATCCCACGCGAATACCGAATTAAGTATAAAATCGTTTGATGCCCATTGTATTTTACCTATTTTAAGAAAATATAAATTTGCATCACATTACTTAGAAAGTTCTTCCAAAAATGTCCAAAATTCTTCTACTGGGCGAGTTGAACTGTAGCGAATTTTAGAAAGTTTTCATTGTACAGACGATTTAAGCTGCCAATATTATTCAAAATTGATGAATAACCGAAAGTGGTCATGCTCTTAAGGGAGCTATCTAAAAAACGACTGTCATACAATAATAATGTAGGTGCTATAAATTGAAAATGTAATTTCCGAATATTGAGCGGTAGTCCAAACACACTAAAACAGTTTATTTTTTACTAAAACAATTAGGTACGGTATTAATCAGCTCAATGTATTTGAAACGTCTACAATGGAACATCCTGAAAAACAAGCAGCTTAATAAAGTGACAAAATAAAACTTTAGCAGACCGCAACCTAAGTGGAGTTATTCAGTTGCTGGCACTGACCTAACAGTCTTTTAAAACTTCTTTTTGTTCCACAACTTTTTAAGTTTAAGATCTTTCTGTTCACTTTGATCGACTCAAATGTAATTAGAACATTCGTTTAAGAAATTAGTTTACACTATCGATAAGCTACAGAGACTGATTATATTGATTACACTGCTCAAATATTAATTACAACTAATTTTTGGTCCAATATTGTGATAATGTTGCTGCAACCCAAGCATTTACATTCTACTGTTTCATCGTTAATTGTCCTCTCTTACACTACATAACTATTCTAGATTTTCCGCTCTATTAAATTGCGACAAGGTCATTTTAGTTACGAACCGTAGCCATATTTTGTACAAACTTAAAAATGTTTTTATCTAAAGAATATGAAATAAAATTAATAGCATTTATAGTAAAAAGTGAATTATTTATATTTAATTTTGTTGAAAATTATTGGTCACACATAGTAAAATTTTTTACTGGATAAAAATGACATATTTCTACAAAAGCATTACACATTTTTACATACATAAGGGAGAGACTTGATACATGTTCAAATTTCCTTCCGTGTAAAAATCAGCTGAAGTTGGCAACGCTGTTGACTCTGTGAATATCATTTACAACTTCTTAAAGACAACATTCGGTGGTTAAGCAATTTTGTTCTTTTCGGAAAATTGTTTAATATTTATTTCATTCTTTATCGCAAAATTACATTTGCAGAATGCTTTTTCAGTGGAAATGAAAAACAAATAGGCTTCCCGCTTCGCCCGATCGAATCAAAAAAGCTGTGAAAGAAGTTGTAGCAAGTGAGAAGCTAAAAACATAATACAGACACGATAACACTCCGAAGGTATGTAGTAACGTTTAAATAAAAAAGTGATAAAATGTTTACCAAATTTCAAATGTTCTCAAATATTTGATGAAAACAAAAAAAAGGTTTGGCAAAATATCTATTGAACGCAGCACCAATGAATTATGATTTAACCACAATGGAAACCCGTAAATCTGCATATATGTAAGCAATTGAAAATAAAAAGAAAACCAGAGAGAGAGAGAGATGGAAGACAACAAAATGGCAACACATTAATAGTTAAGAGGCTTTATGCTTCTAAATAAAGACGTGCCTTTAAAAACACTTAAACCGCCTAATACTAGTCGTGCAACAGCTTTTAAGAAGCATATTGTAAGACAGTTTTATGAGGTATTTAGATAGGTACCGTAAAATGTGTCCAATAGGAACTGTTGGGTGAATAGGAACAAAACTTCACTGGAAAAAAATTGCAATACTCTTCATTTGTCCAATTGTTACAAGCTTCTAGTAATTTACGAACCCTGCACGGCTAACTCGCTGTAGGATTGAAACAATACCTACCGGAGAGAGGTAGGTTCAAGTGATTTTATTTTAATAGGCGCCAGATCCTTTTTTGCAGATATAGCTCCTGCTAAATTAGCACAGGAAGCCCGAAGCTTGTATAAAATTGTTAAGGTTCGTGAAACTGGAGAAAACGAAGAATGAAACCAAATCATTAACCACAATTGTACTTTAATTACTTTAGAAGGATGACTTATCAAAAATTGATTTATCAAGATTCAGTTGTACTTTCAGAAAACGTTTTCCTACTGGTTTCTCGTAATCAAACTACTTGAAAATAATCTTGTTTACCTGGTGACTCACAAACTTTACAACAGGTAAAAAGAAACATTTATAAAAGGTAAGAGAACTGAAACGTATCGTATGCTGTTACACATGCCCTTTCGTCCAAGATGGTATTAGATATCAATTGACTCCGAATGGAAATATTAATCGTATCTGGTACATATGCACTTTCGTACAAGGTGGTATTAGTTATCAATTGCCTCAGAATAGAAATATCAATTGTATCTGCCCTTGTATCGCAGAGTTCGTAGTTCCAATGCTTCTTTTTAGAACTTTTCCATCGTAGATTTTAAACTTGTATATACAAGGAAACTTAGATTTGAATAAATTAATTAGGTATCAATATTTTTATTATACATCGTGTCACAACGCGTAGATGTTTTAAGAAATTAATTTCAATTTACGCAGGCATAGGTTATGCAGTGAACAAGGTCAAAGTAAAAATGACGGCTTTTCGTTTACTCAGTCGGAAGGGACCAACGATGCTGGATAGATGGCGATAGCGTTGAGAAATGGAAAAGTAACTTTAATTCAACCAATATACAGTAGGTAGTGCATTTTTAAATTTATGCACGTAACAGAATCTTACACTTAATAAGTTATCTAACCTGATAACAATATGAGCAATAAAGTTTTACATTGTTAGCAACACTGCTTTCATGTTTAACAAAAATCTAAGTTTTATAACGTCATTTGTAGTCTCTCTATAACTTATCCTGTAAGTATAAAATTATTTTTATCTCAGGTTTAAAACTATTTTTGTTGCAACACATATATGTACATCCATAAAATGATTTTTTTATTTAGTGTTTTTAGTTTTATGAATCTGTTCACGTAAATATTTTGTTTGTGTTATGACGTCTCAGAATTACAATGTGTGGGGTGCATAGGTACACCTTAAATTCATGATTTTTAGTACATCCTGATACTATAGAGTAGGTATGTTTACTGCAGGTTCTACAAACATACCTCAAACATATAAATGTATGGCTGTTGGTACAAAGTATAAACAATACTCGGCAGATATTTTGAGGAAGACTACAGAAAATGTTCAGAAAAGTACGGTATACCATTTACTGTTTCACACAAACATTTCAAAAATAATCAAGTAAAGAAGGCAGTCAAATGTCATTTAGTGAAGACGAAGAAGCAGTTTTAGTTGATCGGCCCAACATTTGTAGAGGCTACTCATTTATTTGTTAACGCTAAGATTATTAAAAAAAGATTTTTTTGAACGACAAGGAAGGCGATACCGAAGTTCAAGGACAACATACCTAACCGTGATTAGGTGTATTCCTTCTTAGAACGTCACAAGGAATCCTTATCATCGAGAATGTGCCAGAACATTAAAAGATCGCGAGCCGCAGTCTCTCCCTAGACAATAAATACATATTTTGACAAACTCGAACTACAACTAAAGGACGTTCCTGCAAGTCACATAATAAACTATTATGAAAGTAATCTTTGTGACGATTCAGGAAAAAAAACTGATATTTAGACGGGGCTGTAAATATCCAAAAAGGATCCTAAACTTCTTGAAAGCGTCCACATCAGCCTTGTTTACCGCTGCCGGAAAACGCAAAATATTGCCAACTTACGTAGTTTTTAAAACTCAGCATTTGTATAATAGCTGGAGAAAAAAGTCTAGGTGGTTTAAAAGCTTCTGCTTTTTTGATTGGGTAGAGTAGCTACACTCTTTTTTAAGGATCTCAAAGGGACCAAATATCTAATTGGAGAAAATTTAGCGTCTCACCTGTCACTGGATGTAATCAAACTATGCATTGAAAAAAAAAAATAAATTCATATTTCTGCCTAGTAACTCGACCCGCCTTACCCAGACACTTGACGTGGAATTTTTCAGGGCCATAAAAATAGCTTGGCGCAATATATTGAAAAAGTTGAAAAAAGGCCCAGGAAGAGGTGAGGTTTCTGTACTCAAAGATAAGTTCCCAGCTGTACTGAAACAATTGTGTGATCTGATTTCAGAAAGTGTGCAATTGTGGCGTTAGATCGAAACAAGGTTTTTGGATTCTAACGCTGGTATTAATAACAACAAGAATGGAAATGTAACACATATACGGGTAGAAGCCATCGGCGACTTTAAAAAGTCGTTGGCAACAATACGACAGTGTAAAGCAAAAGATAAAACGAACAAAGTTACACCGGGAAAAAGCGTCGAAGTAAAATGTTTAGAAGAATCTATAGTAATTGGCAACAAAATAAAGTAATTGCTACGTGTAATGCAAATATTGAAAATCCGTCAATTAAACAAGCACATTGCCCTAAAAAAATAAGGCAAGATTGATACAAGACTTGTCTTCGCCTGGAGATTCGGAGTATTCCGTTTAAGTGATAATTAGTACGTGTTATTATCTGAGGAAAAACCTGAAAGTGAAAAATGGCCTAAAATCCGAAGATTTCCTAGCCGTTAAAGTTTATGTCAAAACCAAGGACAACCACAGGCTATACGTTAGTAAAGTTCTATATCCTCAAGGTGACGGGTATGTTGGAGCTTTTTTTATAAAAAAGCTCTTCTCGCTCAGAATTTTTTTAAACAAAAGAAGTAGCTTTTATTTCTGTTACAGACGTTTTAAAACAATTAAAACTCTCACTAAATCCAAACAAATCAGCTCGTTTTAAGGATATGGTCAGTTTTGAAAATGATTTAAGTAATTTAATGTTGTATTAAGTTTTAATAAAGTCTACATTTGCTTTCATACATTAATAGTTGTATTCTAAATGCAAACGTAAATTTTACATTTATGTTTCTATTTACCCCTATATGTGAAACAATGAGAAACACTATATACATATATATTTTTTTTGTAAGATATACAACCTAATTATTTAATTTTTAAGGTTAAGGTATGAAAAGAAGAAAGAAAGACGTAACTGGTAAATTAGGGTTACTTTCTTTAAAAAAATTACTACAAGATTAAGATTACAGTTAAAAACTCTTTCTATTCACTCTATTTTACAGTACTAAGGAAAGAACAGTGTAATCCAAATGACGGTTCAGAAACTATGTAACAACATATCTAAAAAAAAGCCCAAAAGTCTCTAAAATTACTTCGGAAGAACGTAGACAGACTGTAACTGTGTGCTGCGCAATAAACGCTGCAGAATGTGTGACCAAAACTGTATGACTGAATGACATTAAATAATTAAAAAATATATATTCTACATTTTATTAAATTCGTAAAATGCAACACAGACAACACAGTTCTGTTGATTCTTGACAATCATGTGTGCCACATTGCGCCAACAGATCTCAGACTCCGCAAAGACAACAAAACTGTAACTTTCACAATTCCATCAGATTACAGCTTCTTGATCTCATATTTCAACCAGGTTTTACAGACAACGAGTTAAATCAGACAATCACATTACAAAATATAGTTGATCTAGCATATATTTACAGATATTGAGTTTTTAAGTTTAAATGTAACACATCGACCACCTACAGATGAAGAATTTGCACCAGAGCCGTCAGTTACCCTCATAACATAACCTTAGAGAACACGCACCAGAGCTTCAGAAATCTTCATTGAACGAACAAACAACATTTTTCCAAAAGATTCACAGTCACACAAGATCTTTGGAGACGTCAGACTTTTAAGGTTCTACCTCAAAAAAAGGATTTTTGGAAAGATATTTGTAAAAATAAAAATACTTACAGACACATTAAACAAGACGAAAAATACACTCAATAAATCATGCTAAGAAGAAGATGTTTGAATGTGATTCTACAACAATTGCAATCTGCAATTGCCAAGGTCGATGATTCCGTTGAGGTCAAGCTCTATGTAGAACGTGTACTGCAAATAGACAAGATAGCAGACGATTGCCATGTTTATCGGTTCATTATAAATATTCTGACGTAATCGACGAGTCTTTGTGCAACCACCAAATTGTGTAGTTGGAACAGCTCGAGCACAGCAAAAATTTCACAAAATACAAAAATGTAAATTGCTAGCAAATACTCTTAGTTTTTATTGTTTCTATGTTTTGTATTTTTGCAATATAAATGAAGTTAAATAAACATTTTTCTATTTAATTGTACATATTTAATTAGAACATGTATCAACCTTCCTACGCCTAGAGAGACCTGCTACAATGGCAACGTTGCAAGAAAACAAATTATAGCTTAGTAGAATTCAGGTTTCCACTGGTTTCATTCGTAATACAATTTTCTATTCTGAATAATTCCCGTGTTGCCGTTATTACACAAGCTGAGCTTTTGTCACTGATCGATTGCGCCGTGAAGTCTCGCTTTTATAAATCCGCCTTCAATCAATAATACTAGCTTCTAAATCTTCGCTAATGAAAATATAAAATCTCGGTTAATATTAAAAGGATCTTTAATGATTTTAATAAATTCCTTAATACTGGCTGATAATAATTAGAAACATTCACCAAAATTTTAGTGTTTTTAAACATAATTTGATGACGCGTTTCTAGCATGTGTTTCACCTCCGCTGACTACAATGATTGTTTAAGACGACCACATCTTTGATGTTCCTTAATACTAGTTCTCACGTTTTTACCCGTTTCTCCTACGTATGCACGACCACAAGAGCAAGGAATGCTATAAACGCCTTCACATTGAAAAGAAATGACGTGCTTCATCAAATTTAAGAGTTGGACCAATTTCAGAAAAGTAGAAAACCGAGTAACAATGTTGTGTTTAGACTATTTTTCTATACGGTTCGTGGTACCTTTGACATAAGGTAGATAAGGGATAGACACTGGTTGAGACATAGATTCTGTTGTTACTCTTGGTTTTGCAGACGTAAATTTTAAACAGATTATGATGATGAGGTTTTCGATAAACTAAATGTGATAATAAACCATTTTCATTTGGATTAACTAAAACGTTTAAAAATGGCGAATTTATACCCGTACTTAGGCTTTAGATAAAATGTGGATAAAGCTTTTTTCTCAAAATTTTTCATAAATATATAAGCAAAGCGGAGAACCTATGGCGATTCCTGATGTTTGTGAGTAAAACGTTGAAAAATAAAATGTAGACGTCAAAAATGTATAGATACTATGTCGTTTAACATATTGTTTTTTTTTGTTGTTTTACCGGATATTTGAAAACCAGTTTTACCGATCGGAGGCCGGTCTATAAAAGCAAATTGTATTATAAATTATAACTTAATTTGAAAGCAATACTATCTGAAATTTTGTAAAGCTATAAAAATGTAGTCAATTTTAAATACCTACAACTTGAATGTTAAATGTATTAAACCTCCCTAGTCTCCCCTACTTAAGTAATTTTACATTTATGAATAAATATTACTGCAAAAAAACAAGGAATAAATATTGCAGTTATGATCACTTTTTTTTAATACTAAAAACATATAATCCTAATGTAAAAGTACACGGATTTATACAGAGTGGTCCACTTAAAACGCTACCATCTCTAGCTCTTGAAATGTTTACTCTAGAGAAAAATGGTTTTTACAAAAGTTTTTTCAATTTTTATAAAGATTTTTTAAAAATTATTTTGGTATATACAGTGTGGCTCATATACCCCAGGACCAGTTTAGTAACCATACCTAAGGTCTTAGGTAAATGGTTTGAGAGTTTTAAGGTATTCTTTCAAGGAAGTGACACTTGCAGCACAAGAAATCGTTTGTAAATACTCAACTAAACAAAATAGAGATGTACGGTTTTTTGACGGATTGTTGAACATGCACATTATTAGACAGGAAAGCCCACAGTTCAAGCATTTCAGTTATAAAAGGCACGATATTCAATATTTCAATTGGAGATAAGTTAGTTTCTTTCAATAGATTTCAACTGCATGCTTTCTTATCTTTAGTAAAATTAATGATAATGTTAATGTTCAACAATCGGACAAAAACCGTACATTTCTATGTTGTTTAATTGAAAATGTACAAACGATTTCTTAATGTGCTGCAACGCTTTCTTGAAAGAATACTTAATAACTCTCAAATTATTCACCTAAGTTCATTAGCTTCTAAGTCACACTGCATATACCTATAATTTATGAAGAAGAAAAAGAAAAGAAAAATAGATGAAGGTTTTGTAGAAAACAAATAATAAAATAAATACTTTAGAAGTTATGAACAGAGGCAGCTTAAGTAGACCCCCCCGTTTGTATACGTTTTATGTTATAACAATTTATATGTTTTAGCGTGTCTGTCTACAAAAATAGTTTAATGTATTTTGCAGTTTATATATAAAAAGCATAACTGTGCTAGAGATATGTTTCTATGATTTTTCCAATATTTATAATTAATGTACTTTTAGATTTTAAAAAATTATTTTTTAAAAGAAGAAGCTTTAAACATCATTTTATTAAAACTTTGCGGATTTTATATTTGACTCCGGAAAAATCCAAAAAATTATTAGTTTTTGTTGCTTAATGAATTTTCTGGTAACAGAAACATATTTGAAAACTTAACAAAAACTACTATGTTCTTTATTAATAGTTGTACTGGTGCCGATATTGACTTAAACCAAATAATTTTTCCCTCTACAATGCATTTTTGTTTTATTTCTAAATACAACCGCATTATCTAAAATCTTAAAAAATCATAGCACAAAAATTAGCGTTTTCATTTCTTTTTGTAATAACAATCTATTTTTTTATATAACCGAACAATATTGGATAAGTCCGTCTTTGAGAACGAACACATTTTTTTTAAAGTTCTATATATTATATACATTTACAAATACTACAATAAAAAAATTGTAGAAAAAAGATAAACATTAACGACTGCAATAGATATAGTAGAATTTACGTTAATGTTTGTATTACAATTTTCTATTCTGGATGATTCCCGTGTGGTTGATTTCTCACAATCCGAGCTTTCCTTGCACGTCACAGTGGACATCTTCAGAGTCTGGAGTTTATTTTATTCCAGACTCTGAAGATGTCTACTGGGCTAGTAAAAAATTAACCACACGGGAATTATTCAGAATGGGAAATTGGTATATAATAAATACAGTTTGTAACAATAACAAATGATTAAAAGTTACAATAAAATTAACGGAAAAGTAGCGTACAAACGTAACACCACAAGTAAACAAACATCTGATATTATTAGAGACTAGTTTAACAAACTCACTTGACAGAATTCACTCTTCGGAAAGACAGAAATACATTTTCCTCCCACGCCGCTGATACGAAGCTCATGTAAACATTAAAATTGACGCTTAATCATAAAAATGTTTTCCACTACTTTGCAGTGCAGTTTGAGCTAAAAATAGAATTTTATTGAACAAAAAGTGAATACTAGTCAGTTTTCATCTAGTGCTTTGCATTCAAAGTTCATACAGGAGAATTCTATCACTTTTTTAAATTTATAGTTTTTACGTACTAACACAAAATATTTATAAAACAATGAATTGAATTGAGTGTAAATTAATCATTAACGTTTGTTTAAACCTACGCCTTAGACTTAAAAAATAAACTAAAGAGTTGATTTTAACAGCGTGTAATATGATCTAAGGCTACTAATTAACTTTGCGACGTTAAAGGAGTTTAATTTCTATAGAAACTTATATTTGTACTTCACATTGAATTAACTACCAAGCTCGTTTTTTAATTATTTATTGTCCCGGAAATAAATTGTAGCTAAAATTCGTAATATTAATCATTTATGAATGTTAATGTCTGATTTAGAAAAAACAAAAATAACAACGTTGACTTAAACCGAAAAGTCCAAATTAAATTACATCAATCTATTTTTACCAAAAAAATGTGTTTTTAAAAAGAATCGAAAACCATTCTACGCTAAATTTAGTCAAACAATAGGTTCATTTTGCTAATTAACTATACTTTAGAACAAATTAAACAAATTTACAGTGTGCACAATATAATTAAAGTTATCAGGCCTTTATGACATGATTGCGATTATCTTCATAATTGTAGAAATTATATTTCGTTGTCTATTCATTATTGACCGTGCAGTGATAATTATAGAGTAGAGTTTGTCCCAGATTTTGTCTTTAATTTGCTTGAATGTCAACAACGTACATAATTTCACAGATTCAGTGCACTTTCTATATAAAAGTCATAGTTTGTCTCTTAATGTGTGCTTAATGTTTTATAGCATAAAAAAATTAATTTTTGAATCAGAAAACATTTTTTAACTTAAAATAAACTGTAATAACAAAATGTACAGTAAATCTAATGTTAATAAATTGATGTGAATTTAAAAAAAAGTAACAATTATTACATAATTTTCTAATTTATAAAAAACGTACTTTTAAGTGCAATAGAATAAAGGTAGAAAGCTAGAAACAATGATAACTGCAAAAAAAACTGTGACAGTTTTAATATTAAATTATAGTTCATTGAAAGTACCTTTGCATGTTTTCCATAAGAGTAAATAACGTTTTAAAATGCGGGTAATAAAACTACTAAATGTTGACATTGATCGTTGCAGGTTGAAATTGTCACCATAAAACATTGTCACGAACGTTAGACCACGACATTGAAAAACAAACAATTAATATTGGATGAAACCGAAGCATAGTAACTATCTAGTACTGAAGTGGATTAAGAATTCAAATATTGTTATCATTAACGCAGCTGACGTTAATGTCAATAATTTGTTATAGAAACGTAACAGAATCTCGTATTTTTCCATTTATGAGAAGAAAAGCTAAACTTAGACTATAGTTAATGTCACGATAAACTTTCATATAATTAGAAATATGATTGGGTACTTGTTATTTTTAGAAAAAAGCTGATGACGCAAAGCTTTTTGTTTTCAGCTCCATTGTTTAGACCAGTGGTTTCCAAATTTTTTTGTGTCGTAGACCCTTTGCCATGTTTTTCGGTTTTGGGTAGACCCCCTACTTACCTGATATTGATTTTTTGTAAATTTCTAACTGCAGTGAAGTTTAGTGTTAAAAGCTTAAAGCAAAAACACCTGTTAAGTTTTATACATTTATTAATTGAATTTAAATTAAAACTACTCAAAATAAGATTTTGTATCTGTTATACGTTGTGTTCCACGCTAAGGGTTTAACATAAGAAAATTGAAATTATTTTTTTCCTGCTTCCCAAATTAAAAAATTGCAAAAATGTTGACGCAGATTTAAAGTGGCACTTAAAACGTTTCTAAAAACAATTTTTTGATTATAATTTGATAATTAATAAATTAATTACAGGCATTTGAAATTCGAAATTTTGAAGATTTTTTGCTCATGCGATTCAGATCGGCTATCTTTGGTTTTTAAAGTAATATAGATGCTAAAATTAAATTGTAGCCCGTCAAATCAACATTATACAACTTTATTTTTGAGGAAATGGAAATTTGAAGAACAAAGACTAGAAAAATTACATTTGAAAATTTTCTGTAGGCTATAAAAACCTAATTGCGTCCGCATTTGCGTGCTAATAAACCAGCTTATGATTCCAAAATGAAATAAACTTGAATTATGTTCAAGTAAGTAGGAATTAAAAATCAAGTTAGCATTGATTTGTTATATAACATTTGAAGTGTTGACAGTTTTGGTAGAATTGTTTTACAAGCTTCGAAAATGAATGTAGAAGAAAAAATTCTTGTGGTAAAACAATATTTTTGAGGTGTTTCAAAAGTTCAAATTCGAGGAGACTTTGCTGGTTTTTTCGCAGATAGACCAATACCTTCTTTAAAGAGTATCAAAAAAACGATACAATTATTTGAAACCACTGGCTCCGTAAATCCACCATGTAAATGTCAGCGTCTACCACCCTTACACGATCATGAAGACAACCCTCAGAAGTTGGCAGTTCTTGCAGCTGTAGACCAAGGTTCTGATTTTAGTTTGCGAAAAATTTGAAATTAATGTAGGTGTTCCTCGGTCGTCAGCATTGAGGTACCTCAAACAGGAGGGCTTTAAAAGTTACCGTTGGCAATGCCATCAAGAATTATTACCACACGATTATTATGCTCGTATGAGATTTTGTGAAATAATCACTGAAATGAACAATATTAATCGCGATTTTCTAAAAAACATTTGTTTTTCGGATGAATATTGATTTGGACTTGATGAAAGACCAAATTGACAAAATAATCGTACATGGTCTTTCTAAAATCCACACAAATTAGTAAATGGACCAAGTCAATGGTGACAAACTGTCAATGTTTGGATGGGCTTGCTGGGAAGTCATGTTATTGGTCCTTTATTCATTTAAGGTACACTTACTTCCATAAAATATCATTACTTTCTACTAGAAGAAGTGTTTTTACAACTAAATGATGTTGCGGGGGAAAATCACCAAGTTTGTTTTATGCAGGATGGTGCTCCAGCCCATACTGCTAGACTAAACACTGGGCTTCTGAATGAAGCATTTTCAAATCAATGGATAGGCAAGAATGGTCCCAGTACATGGCCTGTTAGGTCACCTGATTTAAACCCGTGCGATTTTTTTTGTGGAGTTACATAAAAGAAAAATTATTCAAAGGAGGAAACGGTATGAAAATAGGGACACACTAAAAGATGAAATTTAAGTGATATGCCGAGCTATTACCATTCGTAAATTAGCCGAAAACGAAAAAGATTTGTTGAACGGCTAACTTATTGTACAGTTCAAGCAGGAGGCATTTTTGAACACCTCATACCCAAATAGGTGATTCGCCGTGGCCGTTCCGCCAAGCAACGGATTGACAATATTAAAAAGGCCCTTTACAGGGCACAAATTCTCAATTGAAATGAATTTTTCTGCACGACGATTATTCGAGCAATCTTCCTGCGTTTGACCTATTGGTACCACGATGAGTGTTCGTAGTTACTATTGTAAATGTAAATTTATGTTTGATTAATTATTTTTTTTTCTAGTCTGCTACAAAAAATTTTCAAATGTAATTTTTCTAGTCTTTGTTCTTTAAATTTCCATTTCCTCAAAAAGAAAGTTGCATAATGTTGATTTGACGAGCTACAATTTAGCATCCATATTACTTTAAAAACCGAAGATAGCCGATCTGAATCGCATGCGAGAAAAACCTTCAAAATTTCAACTTTCAAATGCCTGTAATTAATTTATTAATTATCAAATTATAATCAAAAAATTGTTTTTAGAAACGTTTTAAGTGCCACTTTAAATCTGCGTGAAAGTTTTTGCGATTTTTTAATTTGGGAAGCAGGAAAAAAATAATTTCAATTTTCCCATGTTAAATCCCATGCGGTACCCCTAGCGTGGGACACAAGGTATAAAATATACGTAACGTAAAATAAACATAAAATAAACTAAGCAATAAGTAAATGTTTTTAGTGAGAAGGATGAACCTGATGACTTAATAATAATAAATTATCAACAATTTTGTAAGCTTTAATCTTAAATCTCCTCGGCTAATGATGTCCAGTCTGTTTCGTTTTTTCGTTAGAAGATTGATAACAGCCAGAATTGCTGATATCCGTTTTTGAACTGAACTTTAATTTCTTCGTTTGTACTTAGTTCAGTCAGTTCTTCTTATATTATGACATTCGTTTCTTCTATGTCACCATGTGGGTTAATTATCCACGGTGGTATTACCATAGTCAAAACATCCTTAAACCTAGTTTCAAAATCTGAATAGAGGGCGTTTAAATGTTGAACGTAGGTTGAAACGTCGTTTTCCTGGTAGTTTGTCTTGACAAATTGGAGAACTGTGAAAATTCGCCCCGTCCAATATTTTGCTTCATTAGTTTAACTCTAGCAAGATGGGCTTTGTTTTAATCAAATATACACTGTCGCCTTGTAACTGCAAATTAACCATATCAAATTATGTAAACAAATTTGTTAAATAGGCGATGTCTGGTTTCCACTTTATTAAATTGTCCTTCAAAATTTTATCTTTAGTATCCAGAAATTTTAAAATAGTCTCAAAAAGTGCAAAAAATCTTGTCAAACATAAGCCTTTCGACAGCCAGCGTACTTCAGTGTAAAGGAGTAATTGATGAAAGTGTTCGTCATTTTCTTCACACAACTGCTCAATTAACCGCTTATTCAACGCGTTGCTTCGGATTCCGTTTACTGCATCAATGACTAATTGAAGAGATTCATGCAATCTAACACTCAAATGTTTAGCAACTAAATGTTGTCGATGTATGACGCAATGTATTGCTAACACCCCTGACACATTTTGGTTTAAATAGCTTATAAATCCACGATAACGTCCAACCATGGCAGGTGTTCCATCTGTAGCTACTGATATTATATTTGATAAAAGGATTGCTTTTTCAATGAAGTAATCCTTTAAAACATGAAATATTGATTCACCTTTAGTGTCGGTTGTCAAAGTTCTTGCAAAGAGCAGTTCTTCGTAGATTTCTTGATTCATAATAAAACGAACATACGCCAACAATAATGCTGCATTACCAGGTAAAGTTGACTCATTCAGTTGTATAGAGAAATGGGTCGTTTGCAAATAATTATACAAGAAGCTTTCAATTTCAGAACTCATTTCATCAATACGTTTTTCAACAGTATTGTTGCTTAAGGGAATTCTTTTAATGATATTAAATGCAGGTTTGTGTAAAACTGTTTTTAAAACCTCTTCAACGGCTGGCAAAATTAACTTCTCTCCGGTAGTATGCGGTTTTCCGGATTTTGCATAATTAGCAGCATATTGTAAGACGCCCGCAAACCATCATCGTTTTTATGTGACGTTCTCAGATGATCGTGTAACGTAGATGGTTTCATAGCGTCATTGCCCAAAACTTTGTTGCATAAAAGGCACATAGGCAATTGTTTGTCCGACAATGATGGAATGAACCCAAGTTTCAAATAATCAACACTGTACTGTCTACATTTCTTTTTAGATTCGGACATGGCATCAGTCATCTGTGGGCAAAATTAATGTATTTAAATAAGACATAAAGTCCGGCAACTGTATATTAAAAACTCAAAGTCAAATTTAAATCGTATGGTATTCGATTTTATGGCAAGCATAGGCATACAGCCATTATAAATAAATGTGAGAAGGGGAATGTTATCAATGTTACTTAAGGTTTTGATATGATGGAATTTTAAGGAAATTTGAAAGTAACATGACAAAAAATCTTAAAATAAAATATTATACAACGAATAATAATAACAAATTGTTATGCGATTTATCTCTACGTACATTCGACTGTCATGTATAAAAATTCACTGGTTCCACTTTAGCAATAATACAAAATTTTAATTTTAGTATAGAGAAGTATGTACAGTGCAATATCCATAATCCGAATTTCCGTAATCCGAACATTTCAGGTTCAGAACTGGCCCATAGTGTAACGACCAATGGACAAAAGTACAATTTTTTTACTTTTTTTGGGAAATGCCTAGCAATATCGTAAACAAGTAAATATTGACACAGATACATATTTATTTACTATGTGACCGACCAAAATATGTAGTTTAATTCCAAAATATATTTTTTTAAATATGTTTCCTATATAAATAAATTCTATGAAAAAAAAACAAACAAATGAGAGTGTGTATTGGAAATTCTTCAAAAAACACGCAGTTGTGCTGTTGTGGATTTCTTATTTTCTTAATTTATCTTTTAAAGTGGTAACATATTGTATGCTAATGATAAAATACATACCTAATATGTATGTACAGTTGTCTATTTTTAGATTTTTCCGAAAACATTCCATAATCCAAACATCTCCTTGTAGCAATTAGTTCGGATTACAGAGATTGCACTGTAATTATAATAACGATTGCTAAAACTTTGAAAAAGAAACTATTGGAGAGTACTCGTGTAATTTTGCATGATTTGAATATTAAACTACTAATAAATGAAGTCTTGATTGGCGTAATTTATCTATCTTTGTTAACTACGAGTATAAAACTAAAATTTTATAAAAAATAATGTACTCCGGCACTCTCAAACAAAATAACACTGATTCACTATAATTTGTGTGATAAACTACCAGTTCATATTTTTTTAAATATTTTCTTAGCACTTTCTTGTCCAAGATTCAGGAAACGAATAAACGTATTTGTCTCACATTTGTATTTATAGAGTGACGAATTGAACAAGTCAGTGCAAGTTCGCGAAGCTCTGAGACTGCGCGTATGCTTGTAACAAGATGATACTAGTATATCATTATGTGCAGGTTTTTACAAGTTCGAAATGTATTACGACCACAAAGCGAATGCTTACATCCTACAACTTGCAGGTTGTCATAGACCCCTGGGGGTCGATATAGACTACTTTGGGAATCACTGGTTTAGACGCAATCTATCAGTTAGCAAATAATTTTTTTTAACTTTATATTTTTGTTTAAGGATTAGGTCTGAATATTTAGACTATGTAAGTAAGTTTGTGAATACGAATTGCGTAAAATATTTGTTCTGTTGCTAATATTATTCATCTGTATTTTTTTTTAGTTTTTGTTTTATATTAGTCGCAGAATAACTCGTCTGAAAATTAAATACAAACAAAGTCTTAAATAAATTAAAATTATTCAAAAATACACTGGCGTAAGTTTTCGATCTAAACTAATTTAAAAATGTTTTCTTTCACAAACAAGAAAAAACAATTTTGTTAATAAATGTTATTATAAAAGTAAATTAAAAGAAAATTTTATTTTCTAAAAAATAATAAAAAACATCAAAAAGATTTAGAAGATACATATTGATTAATGCTAACAATAAAATATTATAATATAAAATAATCTTTTGATTGTGTCGTGGTCGTACTTGATTTGTTTTGACGGTTTTGCCGATCATGCTACCATATTTCTAGACTCAGATGCGAAGGTTGAGACTCGTGCTATAAGAAACTTCTAAATAAGATATAAATACTCAAAATGTCAACACCAGACAATAGACGACTACGACAAAACTCAGATATTATTTCACTAGAACTTACCCGCAAAATTTTGTATGAAATCAATAATTACTTTAAGCGTCCCACACAAATACACAATTTGTTATACATTTAACGTTACTAATGATTTTGCAATTATTGTTAGGTTATTCAGAAAATTATGGCGTTAATACGAGAAAAGTAAAACTTTATCAAAAAAAAAAATTATTTAATAAACACATTAAAATATAAATTTACATTTTCATTTAAAAAAAATAACGCAGTATTATGTAGCGGTTTTTGCATTTTGTCTTTGTTTATTTCAAACAAAACAAAATTAAACAAACTTTATCAATGCTTGTTAAATTTTATTCAATTGTTTGTGCTTTGTTCATGATTTTACAAAATGATATTAGCGATTTGTGGGATTTGGATAAGTAGGTTTGAAAAACTAATAATGGACGAATAGAAAAACAAAGCATTTATGTTTATTTACTTGTGTGCAAACAATCAATAAACTAAAGACCTTTACTAAATAATAGAAAGATTAAGTTAACTAATTCTAACGATTAATCAATAGAATAAAAAAAGTTCTAATTATTTATTTAAAAGTTAGTAATTATAATTCACTGAATAACAAAAAGTGTTCAGCAGCTTTTATCAAATATGTACATCAACACAGATGCAAAAAAAAACTCAAAACTACTACTACTACTAAGAAATAATTACCATAATAGTAAAACAAAATTTTAGTATGTTGCTGTGTGAGATTTTGGTAACAAGAGATGATCGCGTAAATATCGATGTATATAAAAAATATTTATTATTAAAAAGGATCTCATTTAACAAAAAATGTAGTAAGTAAATAAAATTTTTAAAGAATATTATCGAATAAGAAGAAACGTGCAGAATGCAATGTAAAGATGTTTAGATACTAAAAATTTAACCAAGTTATATAACTACTAAATAAAGTTTCTATTTACCACCGAATGATATAATTACATTGTAAAGCAACGGCGACAAAGATACTAAATTGGATGTTTAGAAATGTGAAAAAGTCGTCTTGCTTTTAGAGCAACACTTACTTTTGTATTTCAACGACTACTGCAGTGTTAATAGTACAATAAGGGATAGTTATGAAAACGGCTGTGTGACTCTATTTCAGAGACGCTATAACTTTAACAATCCATGTAAGAACCTACTTGCATGTCGCAAATTTAATATTAACTCACAATAGAGCTCTATAGAGTTACGTAAAGATGATTGCTTATGGCGTTTTTGTTTTTGTGCTGAGCAAAAACGTTAATATAACAAAGTTAGTAACAACAAAAATACTTTTCAATTGTTTGTTCTAAAAACACTCAAGAACTGTTTTAAACTTATACAACTGTTAACTTTAATAAAATAACAAATATTTTTTTAAACTTGTTAGTCTTGTTTGTACGTTTTTTCTCTGGTTTCATGTCGATAAAAAAAATTAAAACTAAATATTGTTTTACTGTTAAATTTTTACTTAAAAGTAACCGTGAAAGCATTTTGAACACAAAATTACAAAATTAACTATTTGTTTTTTTGTATTACACCAATTTGCAGTACATTTTTTTGTCTTTATTTTTTATCACTTTCTTTTTTTGTTTCTTTGCATTTATTTTAAATATTACGTAGTTTTATTAGTGTTCATTCACTATCATCACCATAAAAACTATCAGAACTATTGCAAGTTTGAGTTCAAAAGTCCCAAACCGTCGCACTATAGACCCAATAGGTACATATCATTTCACAAATCAATAACTGAAGAACTATTAAAGTGAAACCACAGTGAATGTTGAAATTTAAATTGAATGCATATAATTGAAGCCCTTGGCTGCAAATAGTAATAAGCCACATAACCATAGTTTTAAGAAAATTCCACCTATAGGTTTTAATCAAATCCTGAAATCAGGACTAAAAAAATATTTATTTCATTTTTTGTTGCTCAAACAAATGTTTTCCTTACTTCAAATATTTAGTAAGATAGCAACAATAGTAAATACGATTTTTTATAAAAATGGATAAATGTAAATAAATTGTGGCTTTAATATCAAAATTTAGCTGGGAAACGATCCAAAGACGGTTGTAGTAATTTTTTTAATAAAAAGCGTTACAAGAAAATCGTTTTTTATTCCAGTGTTTGAGAATTTTCACGGTCACCATTTATGTTTTTTTATCTTGTCATCACATACATCACTGGCAGTTGCACTTGTTACCCCAATACCGACATAAAAGACATGATATGCCAACGGAATATATAGGAGGAGAACTTAGTGCTGTAGTTTTTTTTTCATTTACTTTAATTGGATCGTTGTATTTCTTTTTTATAGTGTTAAAATCCACTATCTGATGAATTTTTTTCCCTCTTTTACCAACATTTACAGACTTAAACTCTTCATTTAGAAAATGTTTAATAAATATTTTTGTACGATATTCCGCTTCAAACTTAAAGCAACGCACTTGTGAAAAATCTATATTTTGTTTGTCTTCTGTTTTTTTCTATTCACGGAGCCACTTAGCTTATTAAAACTGAAAAAGTCGCTTTGATCCATTTCATAAACGTTAAACGGATTCTTTGTTCTTGATTCTTTGACTGCTTGAATCTAACATCCCGGTGAGTAAACTTGACCGACATATTTTTTGTGTTTTTCTATAGCTGCAAAATCGCGATCGGAAAGTAGGTGCGTATACCCGGCCACAAGAAAGCGATGTTCTATAGATTTGTATATGTTATTTCTTACCAAATGGAGCCACAGCGACATTATTGTTCAATTTTTGTTTTGACCCCCGCAGTTGTCTGTAAAATCTATTAGATGTTTCCTAGGCTTTTGGGGGTGGTCCTTAATGTACTTTAAAACACAACTGGCAATTTCGTCACTTCCTCTTTTTGCAACATTTTCAGTCCACATATACATATAGCCATTACCAGTATTACCCTCGTAGATTCCTAAATTAAACATATAGGCTTTACGCAAATAAAAAGCTTTGCCAACCGTAAGTTGTGGTTTTGGTAGCGCCTGCTGTAGATCAAAAGGTATAACATCAAGCAGATCGGGCTCTTTTTTTGATCGCTGCATTTCCATCTTTCAATTAGTTTACATAGTCTCGGCTCTCCTGTGATGTAGCTCCAACAGTGTTTCTATTTCCTTTACTTTATTTTCATTTTCTTTGTTAGAATCAAGGGAAATGCGGTATTCGTCGCAGGTTGAACACGTATCGCTTCTGGGAAGCTTAAACTTAATATTATACTCCGAACCAAATATTCAGCGGTATCTATTCTCCTTAACAGGAATAATGTTACATTCACGGCACTATGGAATGTAATATTTTGTATATAGTGATGATATTGACATATCGTGGTCAATGTAACTTTGATGAGGATTTTTTTTGCGACTATAATGGCTACAATATTTAGGAATAGACGTAATATGATCGTAAACTGATTGTACCATTTCCTTTGGTAATCTGTTTTTTCTATTCTTATGTCTACCACGACCATCGCATTTTGGAGTATTTAGTCCATCGCGTATCTGCTTGCACATGTTATAAACTCGTCTTCTATTATTTTGCAAGCCATGGATTCTTTACAAACTTCTTGGTCTCTGTCTTGTACTTTGACAAAGTACTGGAAAGTTGTGGATGTAGACGACTCCTGTTTTTTTGTTTTTTTAGGATACGAACGTTTCTTCCGAATACTTTTAATAATTTCGAATAAGTATGTATGCATTTTGTTTATCAAAGACTTTTAAGTCCCAAAACAAATTAAATATATTTTTTCTCCTCCCAGTGCCTTTCTGCACAGTACAAGGTGGGCCTAAAATTTTGGGGTCCTGTTTTACACCCTTGGGAGTGGTATATCCAAACTCTAAATTTCTTCTTTGTTGAACTTTGACCTTCTTTCTGCACTCAATATTAGTTCGTCTTTTTTTTATGTTTTTTTTTGACGGTGTTGGCACGTGACCTCTATTAATGCCCTTGTCCTAAAGGAAAAAAAAACTCTTTTGCAATAATATTCAACAAAGAAATTTTAAGTGAAAACAGTAACAAGCCACAAAACATTTGTTTTTATTAGGTTAGCTATGATTTCTTTTGTAAAACTCCTAATATGGTTTATTGACATAAATTTTATTCCAAAAACAAATGTATTGCTTCATTATATTACACTGCAAGCAGCAAAATCTATATTTTTTGAAGCTAATAATTTTTGCAGAAAAAATAGGTTTAAAAGGTAAGCCACATCAAACTTTACATACCTCTGTTTTACAAACACTGCTGTTTTTATCACTTTCACTTAGATAACAATAATCCTTGTCTTTATCACTGTCGTTTACTTCACTTGGAATGTCACCATCACCGCTATCGCTATCAGTATTGAACAATTTTCTTTTAACTGCCGTACTGTGTACACCCGCCATGTTGAAATTTATGAGGCTCGTTACGTTTTTGCTATAAATATGAAAACATTGTGGTAGTTGTCAAGAAGGTAACTACGTTAAGGTGGCGCTACCTATTGTCGAACAACTATAATTATGTTTCCTGCGGCTTGTTACGTTTATGTTTAAATGTATTTTTTGTTTTAACAATTTTCAAGAAAATGTGGCTTATTACTACTTTCTCCCGAGCGCTTTAATTATAATTTGTTTAAAAAAATAATAAACTGTTAATAATATGTAATGATGGCTGCTAAAAAGGCTGTATGATACCAAGATTAAAAATATATATTTAATTTCTACATACAAGAAGTGAAGATTTGCAAACATTCACAAAACTTCTTACTCGAAGTAGCTTTGGTCTGTTCAACGGTAGAACTGGCGGGAAATTTATTCCCAAAATCAGCCAGCCTCCAATCCGATACAAGTAACTTATTTAATAATAGTACATAGTATTAAAGAGGATATAACATAATACAAATGCATTACTTGTTTTGAACCCACAATCTAATCTGGTCTACCGCACAAATGGTATTCATGCGACTTTGAGTAATTTGAAATCCATCTATATCTTTAACAGCATAACGATCATTGCCAAGTGACTTTTTAAACTGGTACGTACATCTATATTTTTGGATCAGTTTTTTATTAACGCCCGGAGTGGTATCAATATTTTTAATGATGACATAATCTCTCACTGTGTATAAATATGCGTCCTCCCTATTTTCTTTAAATTAATCTAAATTTCTGCAACTCTCCTGATTGGACTCGAGAAATACCTTTCAGACATATCTAACCTCGCCTGACTGATTAATGCCAAATAGTATCCTACTTGGTAAATTACCAATTGCCAACGACTGAAGGAATGTATTTGTAGCCTTTACTAGTTTTTTCCAATGGACCATGATGATTTATGTGTAATGCATTAAGAGACAAATTGCACTTATCTATGGGATGTAAAAACCCTTCTTGCTTACCACTATCAGACAAAAAACCTAATCATTTTAAACAATTCGAAATGTACTCCTTAATTCTAGCGCGCATTGACGGGAAGCAATATGCCCAACAGATTTAATAACATTATTCTTCATGGTTGCTGGTACATAAAATAAAAGGTTGTTGTTCTTATACTTTCGGTAGACTAATCCGTCTAGTAGTTCAAAATGTGGGTCGATGCTATTCTCCAAATCATTGCGAATGCTACTTATAAATAGATCCGCGTTTTGGTTGACAGAAGTTGTTCGAACGTGTTGAACACCAACATTAAAATATTTTGCCCTCCACTAAAAGCATTTACGTGTGCCATTTTACTGTTACTTCTATGGACAATCTTAAAATCGTAATTTTGAAGAAACATTCTCCAAAGCGCGATTCTAGAATTAACCTCTTTTTTCGCTAGAGTTAAACGGAAGCTGCTACAATCGGTAACTATCATAAAGTGTTTCCTTAACAAATAAATATAAACACGTTTGATGGTGTTAATCGGTGCTAGACATTCTAATTCGAAACTATGATATTTGCTTTTGCACGATGTTGTGCACTTGCTGTAATAAAAAACAGGTCTGAACCACAATGCAATTCCGTTTCCAAGCTTGGTGAATATACAGCCAACACAGAAAACGATATCAATTTCGAAATTTTCGAAAACTTTAAATTCTAATTGGGTAATTTGTGTCTGCCGTTACGTTGTCTAAGCTGAGACTGATAAGGAATTACTAATCAAATATACTAAATGTGACTTTATGTGTCTATCTATTTTTGATTCTGATGTAGATTATTCCCTATTATCAAAATCAACAACAAACTCCATCTTTAACTAAGCTTAGGTATTGGATATAAATCGATCTTTTTTTCTTGATGCTGCAGTTCATTTTGATTTAAATCTGTTGAATAATGTTTTTGGTATGTTAGCTTTGACGCAAGCAAATTGCATTTCGATTAGATTATAATTATTATTTGAAAATTTTAGCAGTTGGTATATATTTTCCATGTTCAATGAACGCCACACACAAATTTTTCACGTTAATTTTTATTACAGATATTTTATTTGACGTTTAAATTATATTTACACCCACCAATACTCATATTGCTAATATAATTTGCATTCTTTTATATACGTTTTGAAATCATAAACATAAAAAGTAAGAAATGCAAAATATGTATATACAATATATAGGAAAATAAAAATGATAAACAAATTAAAGATATTATTAAAGGTAACACCTTACCACAGTTAATCATATTCAATCAATTAAAGATAATTATAGGGGTTTAAAGTGGACGACACGTTTATCGTTTAATCTTATGGTCATCTCAAATTGTCTAAGTTTCTTAATCATTTAAAGAACTAACACCCAGATATCAAATTTACTATAAAAATCAAAAATAAAGGTCTTTTCCCTTTTTTTTAACCATTTTGTAATTTGTAAACCCGACTGACATTTCGGGTCATTGCGTTTATCGCAAATCCACTCATACGGACAGATATATTTATGATTTGTGTCATCATCCTGTATCGAAAAGTCATGTTATTAAATCTTTGGTTCATCGCGCTTTTTCAATTTGTTAACCTAAGAATCTAAACTCAAAACTTTGTCATTTTACTAAAACTTTCTTGAACAATGGTTGTATAAAGCGGGATATTCAGGTAGTTAAATAAAAATAATTTTATTTATCCCAAAATATGTGGATTGAAAGAGTACGTTAACGTATGCATTACATCTTCATTCGAGTCTAGAAAAAAAAGCCGCGGAAAATAAAACCTGGAAAAAAAGCCGGGGAAAAAAAGCCGGCGCAAAAAAAGCCGCGGAAGAAAAACCCGCTCACAAAATTCCCACTGGAGCTGATTCCTGGACGAAAGGTCCTCGAAAATTTAGAGGCCAAAAGCGTTTTCTGACACTTAAATATTTCACTAAATTTCACGCGCAATAAGGAATGTGAAAACTAATTTAGGTCTTTACAAATCAGATGAAATGGGTAAATAAATTTCCTTGAAGGCCACATAAAATGTTAAGTACCCATCTCATTTTAAATCAAATTGCAATTATTGAAAATTGTTGAATGTAGGTAACTAACTGGTCAGGTACCAAGTCTGTATAATTACCATCGTTTAGTGATTAATACAGATGTTTCGAAATTCCAAATACTCAAGATAATTAGACATTACATTATTGTATTGAACAGAAGCAGCAATTAGTAAAATTTCAAGATAATTACTCTTAAATTTTAACATACTGTTAGTATCTTTGGTAGCGGTCGCATCATGGAAATTATAAAGTCGAATAAAGGTTGTGACAAAGTGTGCTATGAAGGATATATGTATGTATTACATAGGAACTGCAAAGGGTTTATACGATAGAGATGTTCCAAATCTAGTTCGTTTAAGGTAAGTTTTGTATAATGACTCTAATAATTTTTAAGATTCAATCGATTGTTAAAATGTTTATGTGACTAGTAGCACTGATATTTATGTGCACCGTCAAATTTTACAAGGACAAAAAACTAAAACTATTTGTTTCTAGTGTACGGGTTCTTTAATCACTAGTGTGGATAAAACCAATCCTGTGTTAAAAAATGAACGCAATCATCCTACTGATGTGGAGTTCGTGAAAGTAGCAAAAACGCTGCAAAACATGAAAGCCAAGCCCGTGCAAATTTTCGCAGAAGCGTTACAATCATTAGAAATCTCCACGCGTGGACGAATGCCTTTAGAAGATTCTACAAGAAGAACTCTCAGAAAAGTCCAGCAATGTTCCGCAGATGCCAGCAACTTTAATAAACCTTGTCATTGAAGGTACACCGATCATTTTTTTAGTGACATGTTGATAATTATTTATATGTTTTTCTAGGTGAATGGACCACTACCGGAGGAATCCAGACTGAAAGATTTTTGTTGAGTGATAATGGTCCTGAGGCTCCAGAGAGAATAATTATTTTTGCTACGGATTCGGCCTTACAACATCTGTCAGAGACAACAGAGTGGTATATGGACGGAAACTTTTTGCTTGCACCATCCCTTTTCATGCAGTTGTATGTAATAAGGATTCGAGTAAATAGAGTTTTTTTTTATCACGGCAGCTTTCTGTTTATTAGAAAGGAAAACTCAAAGTACGTATGAAGAGATGCTACAATGTATTATTGGTCAGTGTAGCAAACGAGACCTGTATCCCGACCCTACGACGATTCACTTAGACTTTGAGAAAGCTACAATGGAAGCCGTCAAAACTCTTATTGGAGAACATGTTACTAAACGGGGGTGCTTTTATCATTTGGCTGAAAGCACCCATCGTACAATTCAACAATTGAGGCTTGACATTTAATACAGAGAAAACGATCATCTCAACCGTTTTTGCGGGATGATGGACGGTTTGGCGTTTCTCCCTCTGGGTGATATACAATAAGGTATGGGGTACTTGAGAGAAATTGTACCTTCGGAAACTGAAAATCTCTTAAATTACTTTGATACTACTTACGTTTCCGGAACCTTTAGGCGAGTTGGTAATCAAGCAAATGGGGGAGGCAGGGCAATTAGAATGCGCAACATTTCGGCGATGTTTCCACCATAATTGTTGAATGTTAACACCGCCACTATAGAGGGAAATGATCGCACAAACAATTAAACAGAAGGATGGAACAACCGCTTCTCCAATCTAGTTGGACATAAACATTATTCTGTGTTGACCTTAATCACAAAGATGCAGCAAGAGGTTGCTGCAGACTGCACCAAGGTTGAACAACAAAATCTTGGAGTAACTCAAAAAAAGAAGAAAAGGAATGCTTGCAAAGTAATGCAACTGCGGTTGGCAGATCTTTGTCGGCAACACGCAAATGGCGAGCGCAGTGTAGAAGACTTTTTGAGAGCTATTATACCATTAGAATTAGACCGGAGTGATTAATATGTAGATAGGTACCTACTAGAATAAAAAATAATTATAAAAATGAATGAAATTTATTTAAAAAAAATTTATACGAATGTGTCAGAACTATGCACTTTCCTTCCTTGGTGTACAAATAACTATAAATGCCAAAAACTATTCTAGTAAATAGACCGGCTTTTTCTTCCGCGGCTTTTTTTTCCGCCGGCTTTTCTTTTCGCGACTTTTTTTCCACGGTTTTTTTTCCGCCAACGCTTTATTTGTAAATAATTGTGAGCATTTTTTAACATGATGTAAACAAAAATATTTATAATTTTAATATTTTGTTTCCTGGGAATCCTTTGTCCTCTTGTTTTTTGATTTTTTTGTGCTTTGAACAGACCACTCTTTAAGTTGTAAAATATACAGTATATGCAAAATACATTCCATTAATCTGATCTAACAATGAAATGTTGAAAGATCAAATCTATCTATCTTGTCGTTCTTGTTTATTGTTAATTAGTTCTAGATTATTTATTGAAGATAATTCTACAAGATATTATGTGCACACTAAAGAACGGGGGTATTTGCTTTATACAAATTTAGTGTAAACACAGTCGGGTGTTGTGCCACCTACAATTTTCCAATGGAAGTTTTGATCACTGTTTTCTTGAATTTAAATTAATTTAATATTAATGAGACCGTAAGTTGCAATAAATAGTACAAATTTTTGAATCATTAATGATTTAATAATGTATTAGAATAATTGCATTGCAAAAAAATGCCCCTCTAATTGTTCAAATTACATTTCAATAAGGGCGTCGTGATTTGTAGTTAAAAATAGTGCAACATGAAACTTTAATAGAAAAAAACTACAGTTTCTTGAAAGAGTATATACTGCCTATTTTCTTTTGATTGCATTCTCCGATGCTTCTCATAGAAAGTAATATTGGAATCCAATTTGAATTGGTAAGATTAATTTTTTTGCTTTATACACATAACTGTTTATTGCAAACAGAAAGAAAGGAAAAGTGTGTACAAATCAGGACACCCATTTCTCCAGTTTCAACTGTACAACATTGCTTCGAATAGGTGGCACTTTGCAACAGCTTAGTTGGTAAGTTAAAATGGTTAAACTGTAAGTTTAATCAGAAACACTTGTCTGAAAGTTGAATAATTTATGGTGTATTACAAACTTCCTAAACTAAGAGAATGAGCTTATTGAATATTTATTCTATATTTTTTTGGTACAAAATGTGTATTTGTTTTATGTTTTTGATGTGTAAGAATATGGTATTGTGTAAATTGTATTTTAAATTAAAATAGGTTTTTGTAGAAATCTGTATTATGGGTATCAAGTGACATACTTAAATAAATCAATTGCAAAATTGTAGATGTCGGTGGTAGTAATACGTTGTAGCCGTTTTTAGCATGTAGCAATGCATCTTTCTTGTATTATCTTTGCTAAAGTATCAGTCAATCCTTTTTAGTTTTTCATCAATTATTGTCAGAAACATTTTGTGTTTTACGGAAACAGTGGTATGGTTAGAAATAATTATTTGAGTTGGTTGATATTTGGTTTTAGCTAATCGTTTATAAGATAGTAGAGATCATTTCACGACTAAAGAACCGTGAGGTGCGCGTCGGATAAGTTCGGAATTTGACGATCAAGCAAAATAAATTCTAACTAAAAACATCTGCTGTAAAAAATGTACATTAACTGTACTGGTTGATCTTTAATTTAACTAAAAAATAAATCCATACAAGACGATGAATATAATATAAAAAAATATAAAACACAAAGATGAAAAAGAGTTTGTAACAACTTGTGGAATAAATGTGGACACCTCAAACGCCGTATGAAAAGTGCAAACGTTTTTGGTTAGCTAGTGTACTGACATTCGGAACAAAATTGGTTTCTGCGCAGCGGTTCTTTAGTCTTGAAATGAACTCTAGTATTGTACACTTCTTCATCTAGGACATTCTGCATTAGTTAATATTTGTTCTGAGACGTATGTACATAGCCAAATCTTGAATTAATCTTGTAGGTTTACTTTTTTTTTGTTATCTCAGAAGACTCATCATAAACTTTATAAGTTACCTTTTTTTGATCCTGAAAGGGTAAATACTTCTGGTGTAGATCCTTCCCTATTATCAAAATCAACAGTAAATTCCGTTTTTAACCAATCTTGGTTATTGGATATATACCGATCCTTGTTTCTTATTGCTGCAGAAAATTTTTATTTAAATATAGGCAATAATGTTTTTTGTATACCAGCTTTAACGCAAGCAAATTTCATTTCGATTAGATTGTAACTATCAATCAAAGAAACAGCAGTTGATATATGCTTTCCATGTTCAATAAATGCCACACACATATCGTTCACGTTAATTTTTATTACATATATGTAATTTCACGTTTAAATTATATTACACATACCAGTACTAATGTTGCTAATGTAATTTACATACCTTTATATTATATTATATATAGTATATTCATATGATCAATATAAAAAGGAACAAATGCAAAACATGTTTATACAAAATATAGAGAAATAAAGGTGATAAACTAATTATGGATATTATTGAGGGTAACACCTTATAGGTTTATTAATCTTTTAAAAAGGTTTTTCTTTAAAAAAGCGCATGTTGGCGTAAATTTTATTGGTGATTCTCAATTTCTAGATCTCAGCAAAAACTCAAACTATTAAGTCTAAGAAAAATGTTAATTATTTTAAAGAAAACTTAGAACATGGTTGAAGTCGGCTACTTACTTTTTTGGTGCTCTTTCATACAAGTTCCTACGTTTCATAATCAATGGTTTTACCTAGCTTTTAATACTATGCACTTTTCAAAAATAACTTTAAACAACTTTATTTTTAAAGTAATTTTTTATTACAACTGTTTCCTTATGAATTTAAAATAAATAATAACTATTACACTGTAAAAATCTCAAAAAACTTTAAAAAAAGATTAAGAAAGATATCTTAGCAAAAATTGAATTTTTTTTAATCTGACAAACTTTTATTCTCATCAACCAAGTTTCATAAAATGTAGGCCACAATTTTCTATCTCTCTTGAAGGCAATTAATTTTAAATCAGTCAATTTAGGAAGTCTGTCAAGAATGAACGGTGCTTGACCTTATAACGACGAAACAGGTGAAAGCTTAGAACATTGAATTTTCTGATAAGTGATCTCTGATCAATTAAATTGTCTTTTAATTTTAAAACTCAGTACGTACTGAGTTTGATGATTCGATTTACTTGTAATTAAAATCAAATCCTAATATTCTCATTTATATTCTTTTAAATTAAATCAAAACATTTGATTTTTTTAAAATGATATCTAATACTGTTGTTTAAACATTTTGTTATTGTAGTTACGAATATTAATGTCAGAGTAAATAAAAAGAAAGAACGAAAACTGGACGATCCATTAACAACAAAACTATAAACAAAAAACAGTTTGAGATTCGTTACACGTGTATACTAATACACGTTTACAAGGCCAATTTAAACCATATTACCAGTATTAAATCAAATTCAATAAAACTAGAAGTTTATTATATTAAAACGCATTGAACAAAAAACTAAAGGTTATTTTAATCAATAAAAATGAATATAAAACATCATTGAAGAAAACAAGTTTGCTATAATTATCGAAAAAATCGACCTAATTTTTGTGATCACTTTAACTGACGTATTTTACCAAAATTCGATAACAAATTGACTGAGAATTTGAAAATTAATAAACTAGATAACATTTAATTACAGAGTATAGGTACCCAATTCATACATGAAGGTGTAGGAAATTACTAAAATGGACAATTCAATTATTTAATCACATTTAGTTAGGTATTTTAGTAAAGATTACAATGCCTTTGATTTATTAATTAAATTCTAAATTATACAAATAGCTAAGCGTAACAAATATTTATTATTGCTAACGATAAAGGTTGTATCAATCAAATAGACTGAATTAACCATCCCTCGATAGTCAGTACTTAAACATAAATATCAATAAAATAAATAGTCTTGTTTTTTAATCAGGTTTTTCATTTCATTTAATTAAAATGTTGGTTTTTCTATCGGCTTTGTATTAATCTTCTTTTATCGTTGTTAAATAAGTAAGTTGCAAGTCACCAAATAAAGATAAAGAGTAGAAATAAAACAATATCACCCAAACATTTTTTTAGGATTGGATTAAGAAACGCAGTAATTGACAATTTGTTAAAAAAACGTATAAAAAGCTAATATTTCTTGTTTAAAAAAATATATAAACAAAAACATAAAAAAGTTTAGTGCTATTACTGCATGCATAATAGAAAGACATTAATACTTTGGAAAGAAAAATAAAAGTGCTATAAAAACTTACAGTCGCATTAATTAAGATTTATAGATATAGAAAAATTGCCAGGATTAAATATTTTATATAACAACAGCTAAAACTCGACAAGTACAACAATAAAAAAACACATAAAATAGTTTAAATTAAAAATTATAAGAAGATCGATGCTGTGGCACAAAACAACTATATGTATAAGTAGGATAAAAATTTAGTACACATAAGTGACAAATAACAGTAACAAAAACAACAAGACAAATAAATTTGTTTTTTCGTTTTAAATAATGACTCAAAAAACATTTTTTTCGTGTTAGGTACTTAGTGCTTTTATAAAACATTTATTATACATTTTCAATTCATTCACATTTTGTTAAACAATTGGTAGTACTAATATACTAACAAGTACTAAAGAAAATTTGTTCAATAAGTTTTAAAAGAAGTTTCCAGGTTCCAAATTTATTTTTTAGTGTTATATTTCTTTTCAGAGTTTATTTACTTAATAGTCTTATCTATGTGATAAAATATTTTTGCATAATCTAGGAAATAATCTAGAACCAGTAGTTTGGTATTTGAGAAAAAATTAATTCTTTTTGTGGTTCCAGAAATATTTTTGCAAAACAAGCATTTTTTCTACGATTAAATTATCATTTTTTTGTTATTGGTGGATTTGTCAAGTTGAATGACTACTACTTTGGGTAATAGTAACTAAAATTTAATATATATTGGACATATCATCATTTAACACCATGTATTAAAAATAATGGGTTCAAGTGACCATTTTTTTAAATATATATTCTTGTGCACGGTGTTTTAGTTTTTCAGAAAATTCTACGTATTATTTAAGACAAAATTTATAATAAAAAATAAAAACATACAATAAAAATATGAAAATACATTTATCGAAAGCAAAAATACTTATTTACCACGGCAGCAGTCGGAACACAAACCTCTGGTGTGAGCCTGAATGAAAATAAAATACACAGGCGTGAATTCCTTTAATTTATTCGCAATTATAACATATTACACTAAAGAAAAAATGAACATTATTTGGATTAAAACAATATTTGGGTATTTGAGTATGTATTCCGAAAAGTTTTTGATAACACAATTTAATTAACTTGAATTTAAAATGTAATAAGTAGTAGCATAAGTTCCAGTTGACTCACCATATATTATGACGTTATCTGATATCTTCTATTGATAGCACATTCTTTGATGAAATTATAAACTTCTTTTATAAACTTCTTCCAGCACAAAACAACGAATCAACCAAATGTAGATTGGAAAGCAAAACAGCAGGCATAAAACCAAAGGATATAAATCCAGTAAATAAAAAATCCATAAAGAAAAAGACTTACTAAATAAAACAAAAAGATCCAGTAAATAAAAAACTCCAATAACGGAAAATCCAGTAAATAATAATAAAAAAGAAGACCGTTGCTTTAGATGCAACGGTCTTGAAATCAATTCCTTTGTCTAAATGTATTGCGTAACATTGTGAAATCACAGCAATTAGTTGGAAAGAATAAAAATTAATTTGTATGCGTTTTTACGCCATCATTTAAAAAAAATGTCTTCCTTGCACCACTACTACGTGTAAGCCTCAAGATGGCTCAAACGGAAGTACGAACAAAAATCGATTGCTCGGTCGATTCAAAATACGACGCGACGTTGCTAAACTGAATAAATTTAAGTGCAAAATTAGCTTCAGAAAATAAACGCATGCAAAATTGAATTTTAAATGTAAGAAATTCTAACGGGACGTTACAAATTCACAGATATTGCAAATCTTGCAATTATCGGAAGGTGTTGAAAATAAACACAATATTACCTACGCAATATAATGAACAAGGTTTATTACAATTTTCAAAAATAAGAATGCATACGTAAATTTAAAAAAAAAATTCAAAAACACAAATAACTAGTATTCTAGATACATATTAAACGAGAATATGGTCGTATGATAATTCACCAATTGTGTGTATTTAACATTTGTCCATGAAATGGCTGAGAATTGTTTCCCATAACTTCTTCATCGGTGAAAGGTGATGAATCAGCAACACCAATAACTTATAGAGAATTTTTTGTCTTAAGAAATTAGAAGCAAGACCGTTCATTATCAAGAATTGCTGCACGCTGATAAAACATAGCTTCCAGTAATATTTCTAAAGGGAAATCTGATCGCGTTATTTTCTATTCTTGTAGTTCAATTTGTTTGCCCTTTATCTCTCCAAGAGGAACGGAAATTGTGCTCGGCATTGAATTAGTATTAAAAACTCTAAATCCAAACAGTCCCAGCTGTTGTTTCCCAATTATAGCTTTAGTAGTATGTAATAGTTTAGTGCGAAATGATTGCAAACTGGAGGGTACATCTTTTATAGAAAATTTTTCTAGAGAAGCACAAAAATGGGTATTTGGGCTGTGTTGGTAACGCTTAGCTTTTCTTTTCCAAGTGATGTACGGTAAGAAACACAAAGCAAGCAACAAAATCTCAAAACATCAAACTTTATTTGACACAAAATATTTTCAAGACAAAAAGTCACTTTTCTAAAGTCAAAGTAATAATATTGCGCTCACAAGCATGTTATGCGAGGAAAGGTCGAAAAATTGCGATTCACGTTCACTGACTCATTTTCTGCTGGCTTAGATACGTTTGAAAGTATTCGGATAAACGTAAAATTTTCTCTTGGCACAATCAATTTTACAATTGTTTGACTGTTGATACAATTTCACATTCAAATTTTATTCAAATTTTATTCTACCTACTTTCGTCCTATGTTGATAACTTTACAGTGAAATCGTTTATAATTAAAACTAGTAATTACTAATAGTTTTTATTATAAAACTTTATAAATCAGGTTTATTAAATTATTTCGTTTAGACATTTTAAAATTTGAGCATAAATTATCTGTTTAGTAGAACATGTGTGTTTCGGTCGAGTTGATTTTGGTAACCACAGCGGCTTTTCTGCGGCTAAGGGTAGCTTTGTCGATGTCGTAATATTACATCAGCGTCGAAACCGCCACAATTTTTTGTATTGAAATGATTTGCTTAATAATTTAAAATAACCAATAAACTATTACCCTAAAACGGTGTAAGATAGAAGAAAGTTGCACATAAACATTTTTATAGAGGACAACATTTACTATAAAAAAGTCGGCGGAAGGGTACAATTACGTTCAATAGTTTATAAGATACAAGTGTGCAAAGTTGCACGAAAATTACATTAAAATTATGTAACTCCTAAACTATTAGATATGACTATACACACCCACGGACTTTTGTAGTAAATTTTGTGCTCAATAAATTGTTTATGTGCAATTTTCATCTATATTGTACCGTTTTTGCAGAGTATAAGGCGAAAGTTCGCGCGGATCTAATTCTGCAATTACTATAATCATTTTTCATCACTGCTGAGTGAAATTAAGACTTATTATATTTTTAAAACATAAAACAAATTATAAGAAATATCTTGTTTAATAATAATAAACACTGCATCCGAAAAATACAAAAAAATAAGTAAAATTGGACACCACCGCAAGTTCCAGATTTGTTTCATCTGAGCGTTTCATCGTTTCGTTACACAAGCTTTCGAATCAAGCTCCCTATAAATGTTTTCAACACTAAAAGAATAGTTATTGTTTTTTTGTCGCGGTGACACATTAGTCTCACACGGCCTCTGGCTACCTACCGTGTGATGATTCAAGTTTCTCTAATTCGATGCGACAACATAAATGCAAATTTAGACCTGCAGAAAGTTCACTTGCAACAAGTGCACTGATGTGATTCGATTTTAGTCTCAGCTATGCGGGGCAAGTCAAAAACATTTAGAAAAGATATGGACATAATTCCTTTTTGACGAGGAATATATTCTATTTAAAAATGATGCAACATCAGACGAATATGATCCTTTGTCAGAAAATTCCGATCGTAGAGTGAGACTACTCACCAACATCTACTCAAAAAGGCAAGAAAAAGTGTACTTGACGCCGTACCGTTTATTTCAGCTTTTTCTAATGTGCCAAGATTGAGTGTTAGTGTCAGTGACATCCAGAAACTTCATTTGCTCGAAGAAAGAGAGAGAGAGTGGTTGGAAGCAACTGGTGAATATTTACAAGATATTCCATTCAATAAGCCAAATTCTGGTTTTCATGTCCAATTTTATTTTATCATAAAACTCCTGATTTTTATCAAATGTTTGTACATGATGAAATAATAAGTATAACCAAAAATGATCTTGAACAACCATCATCATTTGTTATTTAGGTTCAATATATATTCAATAAAAGTTAAATTTGAAATTAAATTATTTAAAACGTGTGTGAAGGAAAGCTATACATATAATGTTTATATATATTGTGTCAAATGCGAGGTATCAATGTTAGTGTGCCTTCAAAAGTTGTAATGACCTGATGGAAAATCTATTGGATAAGGGCCGTCCTTTGCGCGCAAGTTTCGCAAATTCTCTTCTACGGCCTAAAACACATCTGATTGGATCCAATCGAAGATTCAACCTAAAACAAGTAGTAGACAAAACGCTTAAAGTTAGCGAAGCAATAGCTGAAGATTGTAATCATGAGATTATCGTTCAAAAATAAAAAGATAAGAGAGATGTTCTGATACTGAGTACACGATATGCAAATGACATGGTCAATGTAGCCAAAACAAAAATATATAAAAATATAATAAATTCAAGCCATGTAATGATAAATCCAACCAGTTGAAATCTCACAATACTTTCTACGACGTAGGTAGGTACAGAAATTAGCATTTAAATTATTGACCGGGGCTGCATTAGTAGTGCTCATATTGCTTACAAATAATTACAAAACATAAATTATCAGTTACTAAGTTCAGAGAAGAGATGATAGATGGTTTACTGAGAACGGACACATTACAAGAAAAAATACAAGAACGAGCAGCATAAACTAGAGGATGTAAATCTAGATATAGATCGTTCCAAAAGACGTCGATGCGTGGGTTGGTACAAAAAATTGCTGAGGAACCTGGAAAACAAGTTGCGTCAAACAAATGTCCTCGAATTACCCTGAAATGCAACGTATGCAATTAAGATCTTTGTTTACGTTTTTTTTTGAAGTCATCGAACCCTTAAAATTTAAGTTATATATTTTTTTCACTTACATATCTGATTTATTTTTATAGAAATAATGTTTTATTAAAAAAGCTGTAATGTAATAATGATGTATGTGCTTTCTTGTTATAACCAAGTTTTCAAAAAGTTTGTGGTGACAGCGTGGTCTCACAGCTACAGGCCATCAGTATAGAAATGTTCAGCTGGTCGTCCTCTTTCCGATTATATGGCACTCAACATGTTAAAAGAGTATGAATTGTTTTACCAATTTTTATTGCTGCTAGTAAAATAAGATCATCGACAATACTTGTAAGACTGCGGCTCTCTACTTCAACACTGGCTTTCACATCAAAATTTAAAAAACAATATAATAAAATAAAATTAAAACATAAAATAATAATTTTAAGTACTCAAATTGAGTTTTTTAAAATTTTTTATTAATATCTCTTTAATATATCTTTGGTAAGGATAATATGTATATGATAGAATTAATTATTCTAGCAATAACAGTAACCTAATGACAAGCAGAGAGCCTTCCAATGAAGATTCTGTCCAGGAAGTTAATTTGTAACGGTTTGAACCTTTTTAAGCATCTGGTTTTACCTTCGTCGTCTAATAACAATGTGCTTCCAGATTATTGGGATGCATCTGAAGTTTGGCACTGTGTTTTACACTATGTTTTTCAATTATATTATGCACTAGTGGTATTTTTAAATCACTATAAATTACAGCATAACTAGAAGCACCTTATTCTGAAATCTTTGGATGACTTCTAAGTTGGAATTGCTGGCTGTAATCCATAACTGTATCACGTATGACTAGAACGATTTTGACAAGACTTTTTATAGAAAAAGTTTACTTTCTAGTGCCATACGTCTAGTATATTGTCCTAAAGTCAAGGTATTTTAACTCATCTACTAGGGGTATTTGTTGACCGTTAGGAGTCACAGAGGGACAGTTTTTTTTCTCAAGCTAAATGTAACTTTAACTGATTTTCCGGTGATTACTTTAATTATAAATTTTTTTTCTTCTAAATTTCAATGTTATTTAGATAAGTAGCAGTGTTTGGGTATATACGTGATAGTAAAACAATAGTATCATCTGCAAATGTGGCAATGTAGTCTTAGAAACAGGTAGATCTGATAGAGTGTTGGTCGTAACACACTACTTTGTGCTATGCCAGGTGATATTAGGAACAAGTTTAAGAATGCATTCTGATATTTAATGTATTTATCAGTTTAATTGATATGGTAGTAGCAATTTCATTTTGTAACATAGTCTTTTGTGCCAGACTTTGTCGAAAACTCTCTGTGCGTCAAGAAAAACCGCCGAGCAGTATTTTTGGTTTCCAATCCTTGCGTTATTTGTTTACTAATTTGATGCACTTGCTCGATTTGTTTGTGCATTTTACGGAATCCGAACTAATGTTTAGGAATTAAGTTTTTATCGTCTATAATTGGTTGTAGTTGTTTCATCAAGATTTTCTCGAAAACTTTAGAAAAAATGAACAACAAACTTATCGGTCTGTATGATTCTAGTTGTGTTGGATTTTCCCTGGTTTAGGTAGCATTATTACTTCAGCTACTTTCGACTGTTTTGGGAAATGTTGCAATCTTAGAACAGCATTGAAGTGTGGAGCTTTTTTTAAGTTTGTTTCTTTATGGATTAGGTATTGTTTGGACCTTTTTAGTTGTGATAGACTTTAGGGGTAGACTCATTTAATATGATGCATCAAGTATTTTTTAGATATGGTTTTTATCTTCAAAACTGGTTTCATTATTATGTGGTTGGAATACTTGTTAGAAGTGGTCTGCAAACGCAGTTGCTTTTTGTATGATACTTCTTAACCAGGTACCGTCTGCAGCGTTTACAGGTGCTATTGTGAATCTTTTTGTTGTCTTCCATAGTGAGTAACCTGTGGCTTGTGTTGGGTCTAGTTTACTCAACTAATCTTGAATTGATTTATTTTTGAGTTTTGTGAGCATTCTTTTGTAATTCTATTTAGTTTTCGTAAAGTGTGTTAGATGCCATCTAGCTCTGGCATCTCGTTTTCTGGATATTAGATGCTTTATGTTTATTGGAACTATTTCTTTAACATGCATTTCCATTTTATCGGGTTGATTGTATTGCTGCTGTTTAAATTGTTTTGGTTAAAGTTTTAACTGTTGTTTCAATGTCCGCTACGTTTGTAAGTGGAAAATCTAAGCTAATATGTTTGATTAGTGTGCTACGGAAGACGTCCCAGTTGGTTATTTTGTTATAGAGACAGAAAGCGTTCTGCTGGCTTCTCTAGTATTTCAGCGTACATGCTTATAATAACTGATGTATGCTCTGTTCTCTTGTGAAAAGGTATTTGAGATTGTGTATTTGCATTGTCTTCCTTTTGTTGTTAATGACTTTAAATTAAATAGATGATCAAGGTGTTCCAATTTGTTGTTATGTTTTGGATGGTAATAAATTGCTGCTTAGTGCTGGAAATATTTTTTGTTGCTTACACAGCCTCGGTAGTTTGCTGGGTGGTCGTTTTTGCTATTAGAACAGATGACGTTCTCGTCTCTAATCTACCTAGTGCAGTTTTAGGTTGCATGGTTGGCGGCGCATTTAACTCAGTGTTGGGAATTTTTACAGAAATTTTTTGTATGTCCGGATCTCTAGTACCGCATACCCTGTGGGATTTCCCTTCTGACGTGTAGAGTCTCAAATTCTACGCAGTTAACCATCAGAAGATATTGTAGATATCTTTGTTGTTTTCTTTTGTTTGAGATAAAATTAGGCGAAGCTTTGTTTTGTTTTATGCTGTTTTATATTCTATATATTAGTAGCATTGTGTCTTTTTTCTGGTAAGCTGAGCTTGACGGTTTTTATGTCAGTGGCAAGGTGTACCTATGTTTTTAGTACTACCCAAACCGTTTTTTTCTGCTTGGATTTATAGGTATGCAACTCAGTTTGATTGCTAATGAATACTTTAACAATAGTCGTATCGATTGTACTTTCCAAGGACTGCACTTTAACTTTAACTTAACTTTAACTCTGTGATTGTCTTGATATTCTTTACACGTGTTATAAATATAGGCGTTGGCTTCGGTTGTCCATTCTCTTAATTTTTTGATTTTTTTGGTTACTCTGGTTTATGTCCTCTTCTTCAACATTGTCATATCGGTTGCTGGTTGGTATGGAATCACCTAGCCAATAATTTTGATTTTTAGATTTGAGTTGAGATTCTGTGACTCTACTTCGTTTCTTACTGTGTGTGACCGTTTGCCATTGGGTTTCAAAAGAACTTGTTGATATACTGATCTTCGATAAAATAGAAAAAATAATTTATTAGTGGTATGGAATACTCTGATTATCTTGTAGTCACTTGGTAACTTGCGGGTCAGTGCACATTTATATTTAAATAAAAAATTAATTAAATATTTGCAACATCCTCTTCAGAACATGTGTTAATATCTACTAAATACCGTTCAATCAAAAATGTTACTAACTTTTTCACAATATAATTCAACTTCAAATGTGTAAGTATTTCTAGAAAAAGTATATTTTGAAAACGTTTTTTTAAACTTATTTAAACACAGAATTTATACTTATCCTTACAAGAAAAAACTTTAGAAACAAGTATGTTTCGTTGCTTAAAAAGGTTTTAATTTCATTTTTTTTTGTATTCGAAGCAATTATTCTACCCACATTTGTTATTTATTCTATTGGTTGTAATTATATGGTTTCGATTGATTGTCTGATCTTTAGGTATCTCTAAAAATAGAGTTTCATAAAAATGTAAATAAAAAGTGGTTTATTTTATACGGGAATATTATGCTGACCCCAAATACAAGTTTTTATTTAGGAACTGTTTCTATTGTTACAATATTGTAATTATTATTTAAGCTAAAGTAGCGTGTATAAATTCAAAATATCTTAAATCATTTTTTGTTCAAAATGTTTTGGTGTTTTTTTAAAACACGTTTGCTTTATCTTAATTGAACGTGTAAGATATGATAAGTAAAAGACGTTAAATGATCGATTTTAGGCATCTCTAACATGAAATTACATGCTTACGTTGTCTATTTTACTGCTTTTTTATTATACGCAATGTTTATGCAAATATTTGTTAAAATGTATGATATTTATGAAAAATAATTAACCTTTAATAGATGTAAATATGGGCAATGAGAATTTTCCCTTAGGTTGACTTTGTAATGACGACGGTATCATATATTACTAGATTAATAATACGCCATGTAATAATTATTTACGATTTCTAATTAATTTAGATAGCCATTAATTAATTAGAAGTTTTTAATTACTTTGTATTAGATTACGTGCTTTCTAGAATACGACGTGTATGTAATATGTTACATGTCATAACAGATTAGACTACGCCTTCAACAACGTTTGGTATTTTACATGTGTGTGCAGCGTAATTGACATGCTAAAATATGATTATTTGGGTGCATACTAAATGTATGTTACAACAATAAAAAAAAACTAATACTATATAATCAACTGCAGAAATTATAGAATAAATGACAAAGCAAATAATACAGATAAAAATACCGTTTCTGATAATTCTGATAAAGATAACGTTGGAAAATACAGAAAAAGAGAGCACGAAATGACAATAATAGCAGACTAATTAATGTAGAAAACACGAGCTTTAAGTTGCGAATCAATGGTAAATTTAACATTAATCTTACAAAATTAAACGTACAAAAATATAATTGTAGAGAATTTAAATGAATTAATTGGAACATAAATTTTTTAACCCAGTTAAATAAAAGCTTTAATATGAAAAATAAAATGTTTAAAATATTGTTGTTCTTAAGTATTCTCCACTAAAGAAGTTTAGATTATCAAAATTTTTGCATAAAAAAAGTAAATGAACATGAACTGAATTGAAAAATGTTTATTGGGCTAAATGTCTGTTTCAGAACCTAAAGAAATGGTTGCGATGGTCGGCGACAGTCTGTAAAATAAAAGCATTTACCATGTTATTATAATATTGATTTTCTTGTACGCTAGAAAAATTGCATAATGTTTGGGTCGTCTAGGTTAAATACTAAAAATAAATCTGTAACCATTATTTAATGTCAGTTGAATAATGAATAAAATTTTATTTATCATTCATAAACAAATTTGAATTCATCACTCAAGATTATAAGAACGACAATTGAGTTTTTATTTGTCACTCAAAATCATTTGAATTATAAATACATTTTTATTACCTAGACAAAATTAATTATATATTTACTCAATCATAAATATTAAAATAATTTAGTTTTTATTTTTTATTTGTAAATCATTAAAAATTAGTACTTTACTCGTTCTAAAGAGCTCCGATTGCAAATGGAACAGTAGTCTAGGTTTTTGGCATAAAAACAAAACAAAACAACAACAAAAATATTGAAGTATTACGTGTGGTCTAGATTTTATTCTATATATCGTCAAATAAATATAAACGTTAAAGTTTTTAATGTTTTGCTGAGTATTGTCATAATAATGTATTTGTTTTAGATTTTTTGAAAATTTATATTTGGCAAAGTCAGTATTTGCTAAGCAGTTAAACCTCAACATTATTTAATAATTATCTGATTTATGAAAATAATTTTTAGTACCTATTCCATCAATCAATTCTTAAAATAATACGATTTTAAAAAAATTAATTATCGATTTCTTAAAATCAATTTTACTACTAAAACTTATTTTTCAGATAAGCTTTTTAGTTAATTAAAATAATTTAATGTTTGCGTCATTAGTAATATTAAAACAATACAACTACTTGAGGAAAAAACGCCATGACATAGTTTCTAGTCGCCTGTCTTTTCCTTTTTGTTTTAAATTTTAATCAATTTGCTGTACTTTTTTTTAATTTTTTTTGTTTTATAAGTTTTTGTAGTTTTTCTAATTGAAATTAGGAACTGACAACTTACTTAATAAGAGTCAAAAACCATTTCTGAATAAAGAAGTAATTTAATAAATTAGTAAAAGCTGACAAAACAACTGTTGAGTTGGGCTCAAAATAGTAAAAAAAGTTTATATTCGGCCCTGGTCTTTGTTTGTAATTTCAAAATGAAACTAGCAATCAATGAAATTCTGGCTTTTAGACTACTTTTATTTGTACTAGGTTGGTGAAAAATTCTATCCAAGGTTCTAAATGGCAAAAAGTATCCGCAGTATAAAAAATCGGCTAATTATCCTGACACGCCTGACAAAAGATTTCCTTCTATGTTGACAGACGCTAGTATGGTAAAAACATTTTTTTCCGAAATAGTGTATCAGCTCATAGTTGACGAAACAATTTAGTATGCTACTGTCCAGAAAAATAAAGCAAGATTTACTATTGAGATTAAGGATATAAAAATATTTATTAAATTTCTAATATTTTTCGGATATCATAAACTGCCTAGAGTAGAAACCAATATTTGGAACTGAAGGCACTTCTACATTTCTAGAATAACGCAAAAACCATTGATAATGCAAATGACATCTGTTCATTGACAAACTGATGATCAGATACTATGGTCACCAGGGACTAAAACAGTTTATCCGTGGAAAACCAATAAGATTTGATTACAAATTATGGGCAATGTGTGGTAACAGTGAATATTGCTTTAATCCTTTACTATATATTGCGAGAAGGAAACTATCACAGAAAGTGGTTCTTTAGAAACAAGAGTAGTCACCAATATGCTGTTTGTGATAAATGATTCTTATGGTTACACAGCACATTTTGATAATTATCTCAGTAGTCATAAATTATTCACAGTTTTAAAAAAAAACGGTTTCCGAACTATTTGTGATAATCGTACTGAAAAATGTCCATTAAAAGCCGTCAAAGAATCACAGAAGAGCGTTTACGACTATCAGTTTGATCGGAATAATTTGGTTGCAATGGTTAGATAGAGCGACAACAGAAACGTGATGGTAGGTTCAAAGTGTAACGTGTAAATTCGCAATTTGGTATTATTTGGGCTAAAGGATAGGCAACTTTGCCATCACCCGTGTGAGATATCCGAATAATATTCTTCGACTTTATGCACGCAGAGGGCGCAATAGTAGTTGACCTTTTACGGGTTTCCGGTTCATTTTGTCTTACGAGTTTGTGATGGATGTTGCGGAAACAGATTAGTAAGAAAATGAGGTTTTCCTTCATCAATCGTCATTTAACGTAAAGACGTTTTCATTTTAAAAATCTCTACTAAATTCGCTCGAATGTCGCATTCGTAGAACGACGTAGCTGAATATTTTCTAACCAAAGTCATAGAGTAGGTTAGTATTTACACGTGGTGAATGTTGGCGACGTACCAACTAATTTTGATTGTTTTAGCTTTCTTTCTTTCTTTTTGTCTTGCTTCTCATAGATTAACGAAGTCGTTAGTTTTGCTTATGAATTAACGAAGGCGAAATTTCTTTTGGGTGATGTAATTCGACTGATGGGGTCCTATTGTATACTTTGAGTTCGCCGAGGATCAGTTTGAAATCGTGCCACGTGCGAGGGAGTATCCCTTAAGTAGTTTCTGGCCGAAAAGGTATTTATGTATCATATAAGTTTCCGCCGGTATAATCAAGCGGGAAATACGGCACTACCTCGACCCTCGCCTGTTCACGCACTTCGGGGTTATCGACTTACGATCGCGCTAGACTGCGTTGTGTCAAAATTTTAAACAACGTTACAATTTAAGTTAAATGTATTAAGGACTGACTTCGTAATATCTGTGTAATTTGCTAAATTTGTTCTTTCGTTAATATTCTACACCTAATCAATGTAAATTTTGTTGATTCACTATCAATGTCAAAATTTTCAATCATCAATGTGCGGGAATCTGTAACTATCAGAGATTTGGAAGTACGAGTCGGATTGTGTTTCTGTCGTAAAATGAATTTCGACTAATTTATACAGGTCGTAAGCTTGACGTCAAAATCTACGGGCGGTTTTAAAATTTTACTTGCGGTAACGTATTTAACTTACTACCGTTTATTGTATTGCGGCAGCGTAAATTAATCTAGTAAAATCATATCTGTTTCCAAAGTCTATTTTAGACCTGCTTTAGCACTGTGATTTAAATTGTTTTGATATTATGCATATGTAATTTGTACTAGTGGCGTAACAATAGATACTCATCTTTTATCTTCAATAAAATTGCTCTTAATAAATAATTGCTATTAATTGTGGGCATCTTTGATTTGGAAATGTACTTTGGAGGACTGCCTAGACATCCTACGTTCTATTAAGTTGCGAGAAAAGGTGGCGCATTTGGGCATTTAGCTTACCTAAGAATATTCGCTTTACTTCGATTTGCGGCGAGGCTAGCCGAAAGGTAAACGTAACATCTTAGTATAATAAATCCTTTTTTTTTGTTCTTTTTCTTCACCTCCTCCATTGGAACATGCCAAAAGTTTAAAATAATTAAGCCGACATGTTCAGTTCCAAGATGAAATAAAGAAAAAAGAAACAAGCCCCTGTTCTACAGCGACAGCTTTTAAACCATTACAACAAATATATGTGGCGGTGTGGATCATCACGATTAGTTATTAAAGAAACACTCAATTGCTTTAAGAGGAAAAAATGGTATTTGTGCTTAAAGAAATTGTTGAAATCTTGTTGTTACAAATTAGGACATGCCACAACATTAAAACACGTTGCTGTATTTGTTTATAAAAAAATCTTCTTTACAGCTTTATAAAGTCCACTGCAGAACATAAGACTTCTCCATTTTCTTTTATGTGCCCCTGTTTTGAGCTTTTAGTATCCAATTTTTTCCCGTTGCTTTTTTCATCGTGCTTGTAGTCGTCCAACTTTTTTTTTGTTTTTCGTAGTCGCCATTGTAATAGTTTTCTTATCCACTATTTGTTGTGTCTAGCGATATGACCCGTTTAACGCTAATTCAGTCTCGCAATATTTTTTACAATAACTTCAATTTTCGTTTCTGCTTTTATGGCTTTGTTTCGAATCGTGTCTCTTAGACTGAGTCCGAGCATGACTCTTTGCATTGCTCGTTGGCAGATTCGTCATTGTTTCTATGCCATATGGCATATGTAACCACCGGTAGGTATTTTGGTGTTTTTAAGGCGAGAACTAAGTTTTGCGAAAGTTGCTTTTCTATTTAGCTCGGCTGTTTGGTTTTCATTTCCTATTTTGATGTTATGCCCTAAATAGTTAATGCCTTTATCTTGCCAGGGTAGTGTCTTGAATACGTTGTCAAGAACCAGGGTGAAGAGTTTAGGGAAGATCATGTCCCTTGTCGCACTCTTCTCACTACTGCTATTTTATCCATCCTTAAATCTACATCAATTTTTATTTTCTACGTTGGTTGTTTATATATATGCTTGACGAGCCCAATATATCGTGAATCGATCCGAGCTCTTGCCATTCCTTCTGGTACTGCCTAGGTTTTAAGATAATCAAAAGTCTTATGGTAATCAATAAATGCTATATGGAGTGGGATGTTGTATTCAGTACATTTTTCGATAAGTGTTCAAATTACTTGTATGTGGTTGATTGTGCTGTGGCCCTTTCTAAAGCTCGCTTGTTTAATTGGTTGACAGAAGTCGAGCTTAGCTGTGAGTCGATTGGTCAGTATCTTGGTGAGTAGTTTATAGTATACCAACAGCAAGCTGATAGGTCGGTAATTTCTAGATTTGTGCTGTTGCCCTTTTTGTAAATCAGGACTATTTCCACGTTTTGCCACGATTCCTTTCGGTAACGCATTGATTTATCAGTTTCAGTACCGCCTTTTTCATAGTATGAGGCATTTTGCTAGTAATCTTGTCCTTTCCTGAAGCTTTGCAACTCTTAATTTGTTTTAGTGCTATTTTTAGCTCTGTCATATCTATCTCAGGTATTTCCTCGCACCCGGTATTCTTAATTTTTCCTCTAATTTGCTGAGTTTCTTTTAACTCATTTGTCATGTGCACATGTTGCTTATAGAAATTTTGATCAAATTTCACCATGGTTCCTTCGTGGTTTTTTAGTTTCTTAATTACTAGCATTTCTCTACTTCTTCTGGATCTTTGCATTTTAATACTCATGTTATTTTCTATTAGTTCCTTAATCATGCGAGTGTTATATATTCCCCCGTTTTTTCGGATTACTTTTTTCACTTTTTTATTTAACTATTTATATTCGGGCGAATCTTTGTCCGTCTTTATTTTTTTTGTTATAAGTTTTGATGTTTGATCGCTAATTTTTTTTATTGGGTAGTTGGAAGCAAACTTGTTTGACGGCAGTCTTTATGCAATTTGTTATTGTGTCTGTACGTTTGTTACTTTCAGTTTGTCTAGATTTTCTATGAGCTCCAGTTTCGTTCTATTATATTGTTGTATTGTCTGTGGTCACTACTTGTATTAAATTAATTTATAATCGTTGCAACTAGACACATGTTTCTTACGGAGGATAAGATTTTATCGATCTCGTTCTTTGTTTTGTCGTCAGGGCTCTTTCAAATCTACTTTCTTTGTGCCAATTTTTAAAGAAGGTATTTATACAGTATATGTTTTCTCTACATAGGAATTCAAGCATCATTTGCCTCTTTGGGTTTTTCTCCTAGCCCATATTTACCAATGTTTTTTGGGCCTGTTATGGTTTTAGGCTTGATGTTGGCATTGAAGTCTCCTATAATAATTTTTCGCTTGGTCTTTTCTAGGTTTATAACTGTTGCGAAGTCTTCGTAGAATCGTTGAGCATCTTCGTCTGTTGATGTGCTCGTAGGAGCGTGTCCTTGCATTATTTTTATGCTTAGCTTTTTATTTAATTTTAGCATTATATACATTACCCAGGACGATCGGCTGTCCAAATTCTCACATCATACGGTGCATTCCGTTGCCATCTGAAACGCATTAGCGTTGCAGATAACGACCGGTACTCGCCGTGTAGTGTTTCTGATACTCCGTCACATAGGATTCTATCCTGTCGGGAGTTTGACCGGAGTACTCTAAGATCTTTAGACTAGTGTCCGACGTCAATGTACTCATTGCATTCGATAGACGAGACCAGAGTCGAACGTAAATCAAAGTATAATTTAGTTTATTTTTGCATGGTACGATTTTATTTTAGTCAGCTACGGCAAAGTAGGGTATTTATTTAGTTATTTAACTACATGAGGCTTATTTTAGAGTATTTTATTTGATTATTTTTAGTTAACTAACATTTTCAGTTTTTTTAGTCGTAGCTGTTTTGACTAACTCGCCTCATCCCCGTCATTTTCCAGCTTACTTGGTGGCAGCTAAAAAAACTTTTAAGTTGTCTAAAATATTTTTTTTTTTAAAAAGCTTTATCTAATGTGTCTAGTACTGATTGGAAAAATTGTGTAGAACATGTCATTAAAGAAGAAGAAAACATGTACAAGTTAGATAGAATAGTCGATAATTTAAAAGAACCATTGATAATATCTGTTAATAATGACAGTGATACGACTTCAAGTTTCGAATCTGACATTGAGTAGCCTGAATGTTTTGTCTTACATTTTAATGTATTTAAAACTATATGATTTTTTATTCTGGGCGAATGATTAGTGTTTTATTTATTTATGTTTTTAGTACTTATTATCAGCATAACAGAATTTTGTGATACGTGTCATTTTGTTACGTAAATAAACAATAAAACATAAATAATTTTTTAACCGTTTCTAGTTTTTATGAACTCGGTTCTATTGACTAAATATGATACTAAATTTTATTTATATAAAATAAAAAAGTTGTATAGAATATACACTATTTTTAGTTTTATTTGTTTTTGATGTTTATTGATATTTGTTTTGGCAAAGATTGGATTAAAATAACGTTTAGAAGATAGTTTCTGTTCATTTTTTATTCAAGATTTCGAATTCGCACTTCTTTATAATAACTTTTTAAAGTTTATGTTATATAACAATTCAATAATTTATCTCATTATTAACAAACAGAATTTTGTTTATTAATCCTAATATAGACATGATTTTTAAAGTCAATTTTTAATATAAATCGATTAATTATTAATTTTGTATAAATATAAAGGTAAACCCATCTCTTTGAAGTTTAATTATCGTCTCAGTTTAATTAAGCTCTAATTATTGTTGACTTTTGAAGTTGTAACTAAGTAAAAGGTTTCGCACCATATGGTTTTCAGCAAATTAACGTACTTGTTCAAAAAAACAATAAACCAGATTTGTCTTGTGTTTAAAATACTATATATTGTATAAATAATTAAAATAAAAGCTGGTAAAACTTTTTATATGTAAAGAGGCAGATTTATCGATGTTTTTTAGGTTTTGTTGAGTTTGTGGTCAGACATAAAACAGTTTTTCAGCCATGCTGTGCAGTACATTTTCCTTAATGAAGTTTTTAATAATGCATTATATGTACGCTGAAGTTTATGGTCTAATATTATATTGCAAAAAAAGTAAATATTTTTAGTATTTTCTCATATTATTTTATCAATTTAATGAAAATAGAATTATGACAAAAGTCCTTCATTTAGAACTGTCGCATTGTTTAATTTAAAACAACACATCGTTTTATCAATTTTTTGTGCTTGAATAAAGTTGTTAATTTTGATTATTAAAATTGCTGCTATAGTTAATTACGTAACTGTACAAGTTTTTTAAACAATTTTTAAGAACAGTTTTAATAATATTAATCTTCCGCTCAGTCGAAAAAAATTTTTTTTTTACAAATTTTTGTTAAACCTAAACAAATGTTTTTTATTGACTTCTTAGCTGTTCTTTTTATGTTAGATTGTGTGTTTTTATTTATTGCACTTTTTCTTTGATCAATTTGTTTATAGTAGAATTCAGGTTCCCACGGGTGGCATTCGTAACATAAGGAGCCGTCGGTGTTTATAGGATTCGTTGCTTTTGTGTTCGTGCATACATAGAAAAAACGGGTGACTTTGTATTAAAAAGCATCAAGAGTGTAGTCGTCTTAAACAATCTTCAAAGTCATCAGTAGCGGAACACGTGCTAGAAACGGGTGATCAAATTATGTTTAAAAACACTAAAATTTTAGCAAATGTTTTTAATTACTATCACTAACAAATTAAGGAATCCATTGAAATAATTAAAAGTCTTTTTAATATTAACCGAGATTCTAGTTTTTCTTTACCCAAGATTTGGGAACTAGCAAGAATTCACGGCGCAATTAATCAGTTTTGTTCCGGGCTCTGAAGGTGCCTACTGCGCGGTGTGACGAAAGCTGAGTTTGTGTGATAACGACAACACGGGAATTATCCAGAATGGAAAAGTGTATTACAATTTATTTATGCTTATTTTGTGGAAATCCAACATTTTTCTATAATAAGGAATGAACACCGTAGTATAATCACACAACTATTCTACTACACAATTTTGCTTTTATTCAGTGTGTTTTTTTATATGACACTGAAAACATTTTCAGTGAATTACAAAACTAAAGTATAAACGTAGTGAAAACGAAATTGTTGTATTGCCAGCATCAACTTCGTAATAGAATGATTTTGCTTGTAAGGTAGTTCTATCAACCACTTCCGCAAAACCAAACGTTCCAGTTTTAAAGAAGAAATAAACTTCGTACGAATAAATTTATTTATGATTTTTAAATATAAAATGGCAATCTAATATAGACGACACTTGTATCTTAAATAAATTTAAAAATGTATCATTAGGATATTCTTACAACGTCATCTTAGCATCAGGTTTTAGATCTACTATGGCAGGCAAGTAAAAAATTCTATTTTAAAGATTTTATTTAAATAAAAATCAATAAAAAGATTTTGATAATAATTTACATTGTAAATACGAACAATTTATAAAACAAAACGTGTACGAAGCAAGAATAGGTACCATCCAATAATACATTTAGTTCCAGTGGAACATTAAATTACATCAAACGACAGTATTAAATTAAACTTAGATAAATTTGCATAAGCATTATGTATTCAGACTAACACTCATAAAGATACAATATAATCTCAACTCCGTTTGATTTTATAACCAACGTTAAATATGCTTTAAAATTATTTTAACAGAGCTATACGGTGTTTTAATAGTTTTTAGCAATAATTTAATTATTGTACAAAACCTAAAATTTAATTTCAATACAAAGATCATCAATTAGATTCGTAATTAGGAGACTAGGCTGCGTTTGTCACTTACGCATTTGTTTTAGATAGGGTACAACTTTTTATCATTACGCCCACAATTTCAGTGTTTGCAGAAAGCACAAATTAATGTTTTCCAACATTAAATATACTTCTGCTCTATGTATAGTATTAGTAAATAAAGGAATGTACCCTCCTCTATTGTATTATGCTAATTTATTTAACTTTTGCATTTAGGATACAAAACCACTTCAGTTTTCTATTGTGGCAACGTTTCGTGCTTCGAGCAACCATTTCATCGGACTACTTAAATTTATCAGAACTCGTTAACAACGTACAGTAACAACAATTAAGTTACAGATAACTTGCTTTATATAATTACAAACATAAATACATAAAAATGTCAATAATTAAAATTAAGTATAACAAAGCATGAACGTTCAACAAACATTTGACAAGTAATGCGTAATCAAAAATTATTGAATGCCAAAGACAGAAGAAAGTGGTATTCACCCCAAAACCGGATAAGAACAGCTACGCAAAAACTAAATCTTACAAACCCATTAGTCTAACGCCATGTTTCCTTAAAAAATTGAAAAAAATAGTAGATAAGCATTGCAAGGAAGTAGCTTTAATATCATTCCAAATCCACAGATATCAACATGCTTACCAAATAAAAAAGTCATATGATACAGCACTACACCAACTAGTGGAAAAAATTGAAAAAGTCATGAAGTGTAAAGGTATGCAACACTTCCTATCCTTCCATAGAAAGGGCAATGACAAACCATCAGATCAACAATACTACGATTAGATGGACTATGGCAATGCTTAATACAATAGCTGTAAAAGTTAAATTGTTTGCTAAGAAAAAAACAGTACAAGCGACAAGAGCATGTCCACAGGGAAAAGTACTCTTTCCGCTCCTGTGGTGCCTCACGGTCGATGAACTGCTCACCCAGATAAACAACAAAGGCTGTTACACTTAGGAATAAGCCGATGACATTGCCATACTGACACGTAGCAAATACTAGAGTACTGTAGACAATGCAATGAAATCAGCATTAAATATAACCGAAGAATGGTGACTAAAGAATAATCTAAAAATTAATCTTAATAAAGCCAGCAACAGAGTCAACTTAAAACTGTTTGAGACAAACGTCAACTCGGAGAGTCAGGTTAACTAACCATCGACTCCAAGTTAACTTGAAACTCCCATTTTGACAAAACAATCACTATTATTAAGTGGGGGTTCAAACCAGAATTGGCTGTACAAAACCATGATTCGACCAATAATCTCATACGGCATAATCGCCTGGTAGCTCAAAACCCAACAACTAACTAAAAAACACAAAATTAGCAGTATACACTTCAGGTGAAATACTGAATGCTATTTTAAATTTACCACTTCTGCACATCTTTTTGAAAAGTGAAGCCAAAATGATAGCTACAGATAACAAAGCACTGGCCACTAGAAAACCACAATGAATAATCTAGGGGATGGCAAGATCATGTGAGACATAAGTAACCTAATAAAATAGGCTTTGATTTGATCCGGACCACCTACCAACCCCAACAAACAAGAACATCATGTTTTACACGGATAAATCTAATTTGAAGAGATCTTAAGATTTGGTATATACAGCACCAATCTTAGAACCAACGGAAAAGTCAGTCTAGGAAAACTATGCAACATCTTTCAAGCTAAAGTGCAAGCTATTAGCTTCTTTATAGACATCAGTATATAAAAAAAATATATAACCAAAACATATACATTCCTACATACAGGTTGAACGCGTTCAGTACCTCGTCGAAACTAGTCAACGAATGTAAACTCAAACTTTAAACTATAGGCCAAAGGAACACAATAAGATTATGTTGGATCCCTAGTCACCGTGGTATAAAAAGAAATTAATAAGCTTGCCAGCTTATAAAAAAAGCAGCCCACAAAACAATGACAAGTCCAGAACTTGGTCTAAACATACAAATAAATCAAGTCCACTCAGCCATCAAGGAATAGGTTAATGCCACCCATCAGCAGAATTGGGAAAACTGCAATAATGCAATACATTGCAAAATATTCATAAAAACTCCTAACCCATAGATCACCAAAGTCTTGCTAAGACTGAACAGTCTTCTAAAAGCCTTTAAAAATTGATGCAAAAGATTAACATCAATAAAAATGAACCGGTATGCAGCTTTTGTCAATAGGAAGATGAAACAGCATATCATATCCTCTTTGTATGCCTAGCATTAGAGCGGAGAAAACACAAGCTAGATTAAAGTCCTAACTCTATTGACAACCGCAAGCTAATAGCTAACACTGCAAGTCTAATAAAAGACACGAATGTAGGCTTATTAACTTGATAGCGCCCGACAGTACAAAAAGCCTGAAGAAATGACGTGCGTATGCTATTTATAGACAATCGGAATTTAATCTAATCTACTTAAATTATTAGTATCCTTGTTAAAATTGATGTTATTTTTATGTATATTGATGTGTATCATTTCTGAGACTAAATGTTTTCTAAATTATTTTCCACATCTAAAATCGTACGGTATTAAAATAAAGTTGTGTTTCGTGTCTATACGATGTACTGTAAAAGCCGTATTGCATTTTTTATGTTGTAATCATATTTAATGTTAATCCGATTTTTAATTTTTTGTTTGATTTGTCCTATATAGCACAAATTTCAACCAGTGCAATCTAACTTATACACTGCGTCATGTTTTTCTATTTTGTTCATTCTATCTTTAGTATTACTGTAAATCATGTTGTGAATGGTGTTATACATGGGATTTGGGATGCTTATGATTTTGGTGTAAGTGATTAAAGTCATGCATTATAAGTTTTGCTAATATAGGTGACGCCGGATTGCCCATGGCAGTACCAAATCTTTGAGTATAAATTTTCTCATTAAACGTAACATAACTTAAATCAAAAAGAAATTTAATGATTTAGACAACCTCAGCTAACACAGTATTCTTTTAGTAGTTTTACTATAAGTTCTTTGGTAATATTAGTAAATAAAGATGTAACATCAAATGATATTATTTTAAAATTATTATAGTACGAATGTATTCTTAGTTCTATCAATTAATTTATTGATATTGTGAATGAACATAGTCATTTTTATGAGTTTTAATTTAACCGTACAGTAGTCTCTAGACAATCAAGCAGCTTGATCAAACGGTTCAATCAATCAATAGACGCGCGCTTTAATTAATTTCAATCAACTCTTCAATGTTTATACCAAAACTCAGTCAAAGTTGAGTTTTCGACTCGGAAGATAGTTTTACGTTTTGAACAATGGTGTCTAAGACGGATTTGGCCTTCTTAGCATTGACGTTTGATACCGTTAAAGGAAAAAACCAAAAGCAGAAACAACGTTTGTTCAATAAATGGTACAAGTTGAAAAATCACTATACTCATGAGCATTTGCTTAACTTCCTGCACGTTTCCAAAGCCGAAGAAAACAGAAACTTTATTAGAATGGACGAAGAGAGTTTTGGTTTTCTATTGCAATTGGTAGATCCCAAAATCGACAAAAAAGATAAACGATTGAAGTACCTAGCATCTGGCATGAATTTGGAAAACCTGACATTTTTGTGCGCTATTGCTCCTCACACTCTGGAACTCATCATAATGAGAACTTGTTCAACAAATAATCAAGGCATTGAAAGACAACATTCAGGTATGTATCTATTTTTTTTAATGTATGCATTCTTATATAACCGAAAATTAGTAGACAATTTCACACTGAGGTCAAGGATAAAGAAAACTCAAAAGCATTTGCGTTATCCGAGGTTTCTTGATATTGCTGTTCGTACGCTGAAGTGGAAGAAGGGTCAGTTGGACGAGAACTGTAAATTGGTTGTGCTGAGTTGCGATAGCGTTGCAAATTGTGATCTAAATGAATTCAAAAACACGAATGAGACAATGACGAAAAAGATGACGAAGGTGACCAACGGAGTACATATCAAAACGCAATCCTTTCCAATTCGTGTCGTTTATGATTTTTTAAGCGAAGCGTCTTTGGTTGGGATGTAACCTCTTTAATTTTATTGCTCAGTCTTTAGCTAGTATGTCTTCTTTAATCTAAGGTCACTTAAAATACTCAGTTGCTAATCCCATTAGTTGTTTAGTGAAATCTAGCTGACTTTTTTTTTGGTGGAAGGTCTGATTTGGGACTAATTAGAGCAGTTTTGCTGGAAACAAATACTTCACTTTGGGAGATTTGTTTTGTTTTTTGTTTAAAGTTCCCAAATATGAAAAGGAATGGAAGCAAGTCGCACAGGAATTCAAAGGTCAATGAAATTTTTATATTTGTGTCGGGAGCGATAATGGCAAACACGTGTTATTCCGAAAGCTCACTAACTCCGGTTCTTTGTAAGTATAGTACTTACAAAGGTTCTTTTAGTATTGTGTTTATGACTATTGTTAATGCCAATTATCAATTTATGATGGAAGAACACGTTGTTTTGGCAGGAGTTGTCTAAGAACCAACTTAACATGTCTGATTCTCATAAGTTACTAGTTACTGATAAAAATTTTCCGTGCGTCTTTGTTGGTGATAAAGTTTTCCAATTACTGCCTAATTTTATGAAGCTTTACAACAGCGCCCTTTGATAGACGAGAGAAACATATTCAATTACAGATTGTCCTGAGCAAAAAAGGATTTTATATTTCAAAGACATGAAATTTGAGCTTTACAAAGGTAGAAGAATTGTTTTGGCATGCTGCTATTTGCATGAGAACCAGAGCCAACTATTTGCAATGTAACGACATTGATATTGAAAATTCTTGTACTGGTGTTGTGGAATTTGGATCAAGGAAACAAGACACTCAACTGATGGCACCATTTTAAAAAACAAAAGGAATCTCAGCTGTTGAACCATAAACAAAGGGAGGAATGACTTCTGTGAATTTTTCAACACTTTTAGGTCAGTTTTATGGCAAAACAAGTGCATGAATAATAGTGTCAACAAAACTTAGGTTACAGTAGTACATTATTTTTTTTAAATTAAAAATCCTTGTACTGGTGCTGTGCAACCTGGATCAAAAGAACAAGACTGGTGGCACCACTTCAAAAAACTAAAGGAATCTCAGCTGTGGAAGCAAAAAAAGTAAATGTGAATTTTTTAACACTTTTAGGTCAGTTCTATGGCAAAACAAGTGCATAGATAATAACAAAGCTTAGGTTACAGTAGTACATGATTTTTTTTTAAATTTTAAGTTGTGTAGTTTTTGTAGTAGAATTGACCAGCTACTTCCAATCGAATGAATTGTTTTATGGTGAAATGAAATAAAATATGGAAAACTGGTAGGTTGTCTAACATTATTTTATACCGATCCATACAATTTAGAAATATTTTTGAAGAATGGGAGATATATTTTCGGAACCTGTTGGGAGGGGACGAACAAAAGCAGGAAAAAGAAAATTGGAAAGACGCGGTAGTAAGACAAGAAGAAGGAGATAGGGATAGAATAAGGGAGGAAGAAGTAATAGAGGCGATAAAGAATATAAAAAAAGGAAAGCCGACAGGAGAAGATGGGATACAAGGAGAAGAGTGGATATCCGGGGGAGAAAATGTAGCAAAAAGGATGACGGAAATAATAAACAAAATATGGAAGGGGAAGGATTCCCAGAGAGATGGAGAGAGGGAATAATATGCCCAATACATAAAAAAGGCGAAAAAAAGAAAGTCGAGAATTATAGAGGGGTAACATTACTGAGCTCGGCATACAAATTGTACGCGACAATACTGTAAGAAAGATTACAGAAGGAAATAGAGGAAAGAAGTTTGGTACCAGACGGACAAGCGGGATTCAGAAAAGGAAGAAGGGCGATAGACAACATATATATAATAAAACACTTAGCAAATAAAAAACTAGAAAAAAAAGAGGGAAAATATTAGCACTATTCGTAGACCTGAAAGCTGCCTTTGACAAAGTGAATAGGGAAAAGCTGTGGGAATATATGAAAAGAAAAAAAATCAATGAGAGATTAATACAAAGAATAGAGGAAATATACGAAGAAACGAGAAGCAGGGTTAAAGTGAATGGGGAAGAGAGTGAGAAATTCATAACAAAGAGAGGGTTGAGGCAGGGATGTCCACTGAGCCCAAGCCTGTTCTCGGTATATACGGGGGATCTGGAAGAGACAATGAGAGGACAACAGACAGGAGGGATAGTGGTAGGGAAAGCTAAGGTATGGTCGTTGGCGTATGCGGATGACATAGTGCTGGTGGCTAAGGAGGAAAAGGAAATGAAAGAGATGATGAAAACGCTAGAAAAATATATGAAAAAAAAATTGGAAGTAAACACGGAGAAAACAAAGATAATGATATTTAGAAAAGGAGGGGGGAAAAGAAAAAGAGAGGAGTGGGGATGGAGTGATGAGAAAGTGCAACAAGTGAAGGAATTTACATACCTGGGCTACACGATGAAACAGGATAATAAAGAGGGAGAACACATAAAGGAAAGGGTGAAGAAAGGAAACAGGCTAATAGGACAAGTATGGGGTGTGGGGGAAAGAATTTTCAAGATGGATATAAAAAAAAAGAAAATTGCTGTTCGAAAAAGTAATAAAGGGGGTGGTAATGTATGGAGCGGAAATATGGGGCTGGAAGGAGTGGAGGGAGGTAGAGGGACTACAGGAAAAATACTGGAGATGGGTGTTAGGATTGGACAGGGATACACCGGGGTATATTGTGAGAGAGGAGGTTCAGATAGAAAAAATAAGGATTGAGACAGGAAAAAGAGCAATAAAATACGAGGAAGAAATGAGGGAAAGAACGGATTGCAAAATTCTGCAAGAATGTTGGAAAGAGATAAAGGGAGGGAAAGTGAAGTACGGGCAGGAGGGCAGAGAAGAGTATTACAAACGAAACGGGTACGCGAGTGAAGAATTGGAGAGATTAAGAGAAGAGGGGGTAGGGACAAGAGAAGAAATAATAAGGAGAGATAGAGACATCGAAAAACAAGAAAGATGGACAAAGATAAAAGAGAGCAGATATTTATAAAGATATCAAGGGTGAAGGGGTGCCGGAATATTTAAAAGACAGTGAGATTAAAAGCAACAAAAGGAAAAAAATGGTGGCAAGGTTCAGATGTGGCAACGAGGAGTTAGGGAACAAATATTGGAAGGAAGAACCAGAAAAGTTGTGCAGGCTATGTGGAGAAGAAACGGAAAATCTGAACCACATGAGAAAGAGATGCAGGGAACTAAGAGAAGAGGTGATGAAAACAGTGGATATCTTAGATGAAAACGGAAAAGGAGCGGAATGGATGGAGGAAGTATGGAGCAGGAGGAAATAGTTAAGGGGGGGAGAAGGGATAAGAAAATGTAATATATATGTATAGACAACACGACCAAATTTGTAAGCCAAATGGCAATGAATAAAGTTAAACTTATATATAGAAATATTTTTGAAGTATCTCAGTCAACTAACAAATTTAGGTTGAGAAATTTACATAAATAGATACAGTAAAATAAAATTCTTACCTCTGAAGGTTTGGTTGGTGTCTTTTATCTAATTCGTTATAAACAAAAGATCGTTGTAATACCGCAACGAAAGTTCTGGGATGTCATCCGTTGATGCTCCAGAAACCCTTTGTCTCTCTATTGTCTGTTGAAATTGGTTCTTAAAACATTAATTTTTTTCTTCAATTCACTAACTGTGTAGTAGGGTGTCTGACATAATGCTTGATTAAACTCTGTTATGTTAAAAAGTTGGTAGATAAATTTTCGAGTATACAAATTTTTCAAGTATAAAATTTGTCCCTTGACATGCCCCACCTTTTTCTTCGTAGCTGGCTGTCAAAACGAATTTAATTCCTGTGAACGTTTTATAAAATACAAACCGTTCTTATCGGTTTCTCTGGCCCAACACGGCTTTTATTATTAAATTGTTTTACGCCATTCCACATGAATATGTGAGCGAATTTTGCGTATTGTTGAGTGAAAGCTTATTTTGGGGTATGTGATTTCATTACGTTTTTGTATTGAGGGCTTAAATTATTTCTGCACCGGGTCCGATCCTTCCACCTGTAATCTTATCAGTGACGTTGGTAAAACACCTGCTTGTCGAAAAGTTTTCATGACGTCAGGTCGCTGAAGGTTAAGGGGTTGTACACCACTTTATCGGAAGAAATACTTACACAAGTGCGAAGTTAATTAGAGGGCAGCTCGGCGCATTCTTTTACGTCAAATATTGTATGCATTAAATCAAATTACTTGTGCTAACACAGTATGTACGCTTGTGTCAAATTGCATATTAGGTTTTAAGTCAGACTGGTACGGAATTAGCTAATCCCTTACTGGATAATACCCAACTGTAAGTACTGCATTTTCTATTTTACTTCGTTGGTCATGTCGATTATTGAAATGGCCACACGTACATTCTAGGTTGTAATCACAATTAATATTAAACTTTTTGTTTTGTGTGTCACATACTTATCGGGTGCGCTTTGATACTCGATAGTTTGATTTTCGTATTCTTGAAATTTAATTTAATAAAGTAAAGTCATTCTTCGTTAAATGTAAAAGTTAGATTGATTAGAGCACGTAGATGTGCGACGTGTTGCCCGAAAAAAGGGCGTAACTTATATTTGGCCTGTGATACCAACCCATGTAATATTGTTTGCAACGTTCATATAACTATACTTATGTACTGTCTTCGTTCTCTTCAACTACTTCTGTGATATAATAAATATATATTCTGAATTATTTGTTCTTTTCCAGCTACGGGTAGAGTTAGACGATATCTCGCTAATTTAATATTTCATCGTCTTGGCGCCTTTTTTTAGTTTTAATCTATGATTTAGCATCACAAAGCCTGCGACTCCCTCTCAAAGGAAACTGTGTTAGCCGTTGTCTTTTTTTTGTTGTTACAAGAAAACCAGCGTAACAACTCCGTCTAGACGGTAAGACGCTTAAGTTATTTAAACTGTCTATCAATCGCCGTCAAAGCTTGGGTCAAGTGTTAAGCATGTTCTTAGACGGTCAATTATGCTTGATTCAAGCTTTTGATCAAATGATTGGCTTCCTTAAAACTTAGGTCTTTTATACGTAGAAAACTCAATGTGTATATTGTCGTAAACTTGTTTGCTTAGTTTATTGTTTTTGTTTAGAAATTTAATCGTAAGGTCTATTTTTGTATCGATGTCGTCATTAAGTAAGTTCTCTTGGTATTCGATTTTAATCTTAATTTATTTAAACATCCACATCACCAAAAAATTAATATAATTCAGGTCATATATAAGAGTATTGGTTTGAGCAGTCATTAAATCCATCATAAAAAAATTTCTGTCTAAAGAAAACACTGGGAAATAACAACTATCCTAATATGATATTGCTACATAGTAATACAACTAATGCTATCCTACCACCAGTTATTCCATTTATTACTAACTTGAATACTAACATTACTTATGTCATCAAAACCATAAACGTTCTAAATATAACGCAAAAATCATTCCAATTTTAAAAACAAATATCAAAATATTTGTGTATGTATAACACTAACATGCTGTACAACAATGCTAAGAATAGAACTAACACAATAGAAAAACAGGACGTAGTATATAAGCTATACTGTACTAGATGCAATGTGTGTTATATTGGAGGAACTAAACAAAACGTTAAAAATCGGGTTAACGATTATAAATATGACTGCAACACAAAACAGGCAATACAGTTTTAACAGTACAGCATAAAAACTTAGATTTTAATAATTCCACGATTTTAGATGTAAAAAAAATAATTTAAAAAACATTTAGTTTTAGAAACGATACACATCAATATACATAAACATAATATCAATTTTAACAACGATACTAATAATTTAAGTACTAAGTAATTATAGACATTTTTATGTATTTATATTTATTTATATTATATTCTTCCGCTTTAAACTTTTCTTGTAAGTGCTATGTTGTAAAGTTATCTGTAATTAATGTAGTTGTTGTTACTGTATGTTGTTGACTTACAAATTCTAATAAATTTCAGTGGCTTGATGAAGTGCTTGCTTTAAGCACGAAACGTTGCCACAAGCACATCTAAAATTATTATTTACTACAAAATACTGTATGGTGTAGAAACCAAATTTATCCACAAACGAAAAGTTTTATGAGTCTGATGTATGATTAAAAAATTGTTGCTGCTCATATATAAAAAATGAGGTTGTGATTATGCTAAATAAAATTTTAAGAAATGCCAAAAAAACGCAAACAACTATAACAAAATTTGATTTTAAAAAGTTTAGACTTTCTAACAATTAAAAATACATAATTATTTACTTGTGTTAAATCTAAAATTACATTAAAAACCAAACAATTTGGCAAACAACCTGCAGGAAATCACAATAATTTTTACATTCTTTACGTTCTTGCAGCTATTATTTATATAACGTGTAAGTATTTATCTGCTAATTACATTGTTTTAACTATTCTAATTAAGTAGTAATTAAAAAAATGTATAAATTTTTCCAATTAAGTTTAAGCAGACCAGATAATATACAAAAATATGCATTTCTTATCATTAAACTGAAATTGTTTTTGTTTATAGTTAAATCTAGTTTCAAGGTAAGAAAATAATGATTATTATTTTAAGCTTTAAGCGTTTCCTCATTAAATTGCTTGTATAAATTAAACAAAAAGAATATAAATAGTAAGTTTAGTTTTGCTTCAGCTTAAATACCGATAAATAATTAAAGTAGAACAATAGCAAACTGAAAAAGGCCAAGGAAATATATTACGTAATCTTTTTCGCTTAGAAAAGTATTTAAATATTTTTGTAAAACTAAAGAAAAAAAAACTAAAGTAAGGTTAAGCATTTTAATAATCTAGAAAACTCAATTACTCGTTTTCTTAATAACATTTATTTCTTAATGCTAAAGTTCTGAAGGTCTCACTTTGAAACACAAAACTTTGAAAAATGCTTTCGAGCAAGTCAAAGAATAATAATGCCTCATCGCAGAACAAAATTGTTCTAAGTCTCAGAAAAAAATGTTTTATTTTGGATTAATTGAGCTTGACCTTTTGTATAATCTGTAAACGGTCTAAACTTCAAAAGATATATAACACAATCGCAGGTAGAGAAAACAAATCAATATTTGTTTAGCTGATTGAGAAATCCACTTCAGCATTCAAATTAAAGTTAGAAATAAAACATTTGGAGTATTACATAAATTAGTATTTCTATCACATACATTGTTAATATTCTGTTTTCATGCGTTTTGAATTGCATTTTACCTTGATGAGAGATGTACTATTTTAAATTAAATGTTTTTGCGTGATCGGGCTTTAATTTAATTTTCACAATCACACAAATTCATAAACGTTACCTACATTTTTTACTGAAACTACAAAATATTCCTGATTGTCATTAGATTTCTCAACAAACCTAAAAAACCTAAAATATTTCTTATGCAAAACATTTTTATAAAAGAAAATGATAAAATGTATATAATACGTAGTCAAAATATACTTATAAACTTATTTTATAATAATTACACGTTTGTGTATTTTTAGGGTTTCCAAACTCAAAGAAATTTTTCAGATTTTTTTTTAAAACCGTTAATCACTAAAAAAAATTCATACAAACGTGTCAAGCATTTTAATGTAACAGATAGTAATATTAAATTAACATAAAACAGAATTATTAAAAATTTAATAATTTTGCTGATTTAAAATGATAAAAAGCAATAAAATTTTTAAATCGCATTTAATGTTAATTAAATTAAGTGTTTAATTAATTGACAATTAAACTTTTGTCAGCTAACATTACTGGATTTGTTAACATATTTTTTCTTGTCACTCATAATTGTTCAAAGGAAATTCAATTTTTATTTGTTACTAAAATCATTAGATTGACAAATAGTTTTTTAAGTGAATTTAAATTACAACTAAATTTTTATTTATCACTTAACATCGTTTAAATTATACATATATTTCTATATTTATTAGTTAAAAATAATTACAAAAACAGATATAGTCATATAAATATGCGAGAGTGATTTTCACTATACGGGAATCAACCTTATTCACTCTAATAATTTTGCTCATTATACAAATAAAATTATGGTTAATTATTTTCAAATAAGAAATTAACGTGTAATAGTTATTTTAAATTCTTAAGTTGCAAAAATTAATAGTTTGGCTAACTTTAAATCATAAAAGACAATTAAATTGTTCAAATGGCATTTAATTTTTATTTGAAACTAAAGATTATTCGATTGACAAATCATTTTCTTAATCAAGTTTATTCAAATAACAACTACATTTTTATTTGTCACTTAATATAATTTAAGTGATACATACAATGTCTTAATTTAATATCTTTGGATTGAGAATATATTTACAACAAAAAATAATATCAAAACATACAAAAACCCATTTTGACGATACGGAGAGGAAACCAATTGACATGGTCAGTAGCACACCACCACCTACTTTTTCACCCCCGGCCACCCCAACTTCAAGAATGTAACTCTATAATTATAATACATCGTTGAAAATGCTATTCAGAAATACCAAAAAATATTTGTTTGAGTTTTGAACGATTAAGACGTGTCGAGAGTTGTATTACTGTGAACGAAAGTGACAAACGATTATTATTAGTATTGCTCGCGAGTGATAACCGGCAACCTTTATACGGTCGTAAAATTATCGCGCAAAGAAATGTTTTCACAACAAGCCGTACCGCAATCGCAAAATTAAGCGATAATAATGCACAAAATAATACATTATTTCAAGAAAATTACCAAATTTACAACAGTTGGAAATTATCCGAGAATAAAAAGGTAAGTGCCACTAACAGGGCCGACACAATTCAATTAAACAAAATAGATAATATGTATGAAAAACTAAGCAAAAAATACTCAGAGTTAGAAAAAAACAATATTGCCTAACAACACTAAAAAAAGGGAGAAGAAATATGAATACAACACCGATGAGGAGAAACTAGCTCATGAAACAGAATGAGTTTGTATGAAAAATAGAAAGAAAAGAAAAATAAATACTTTGTTTACCCCGCCACCACCACAACAACAAAAACAAGAAAAAGCTAATAACAATAACTATGTAAAACCTAAAAAAACAAAAGCCCGCTCACGTATTATCTAGATAACATTAAGAACTGGTCGAACTTCATGTTATAGTAAATCAGATTTCCAATACACAGATTAAAGTCATTAATGATAAAAATATTAAAACAAATGTACAGGATGACACTGGTTTTAAAACGCTTTCTGCAGCAATAAACAAAGAGGAATATTTTTGGCATTCTTATGATAATACTTATGGCCAATAGGCTACACCATTCTATAAAACCAGAACACATTGTTCAGGAAATGAGAAAACGTGATTATAAACTTTTTGAAGCCATCTCCAAACTAAAGTATAAAACCAAACAACCGCTAAATTTGTTCATGCTTTCATTTAGACATGGCGAAAGTGTTGATAAGATATACGGAATTACCGCTATACTAAGTGTACTTGTACCACAATGTAAAAAGTGTGTTTATTGTGGAGAGGGGCATCCAAAAAATTACAGAGGATGCACCAAAGCAAAAAAAAACATAAAGGACAAACGTAGTAAAAAGACTGTTTTACCCACACAACCTTAGAGAATTAACCAACAGGTTGGAACAGCCAAAGCAAACAAAAAGAAAATTACAAATAACCTAGCTATTTCTAAGGATATAAAAACTAAAGCCAGTAACAAAGTACAAATCACATCTATTGCACAGACTCTCCAGCAAATTCTGGGGAACTAACTACAATGGATGAACCCATATTAGGATTAGAATATAGCACTAAAAGAGCTATTCTTAAGAAACTCCATGTCAACAGTTATAATAAAAGAATCAATTAAGCACCATCAAGAAATAGGTTAAAAAGACCAATCTCGCAAAACCCACCAATAAAAAATGCAGATGGGAGTTGTAGAAAAAGTAACCACTAGAAAGCTACTAGATTCGCTGAACACCTTGCAAGCACATTTCAACCAAATAAAAGTAAAAGCACATTAGATTAGGAAAAGCTTAACCAAAAAAAAAAGTGAAATCAGACTTACAACTCCAAAAAAAGTTACAGCTGAAATTAAGAGCATTAACCTATACAAAGCTCCAAGTTTTAATTGAATTCCTGAGGAAATTCCCAAACAACTACCAAGAAAAGCTATAGTCAAACTTACCTACCTTATCGATGCCTCATATAGACTAAAATATGTACTTCAGATATGGAAGGAAGATGATGATCCCTAAACTTAGAAAACAACATAATAAAGTTTTATCTTACAGGCCAATTTCCTTATTACCTGTAATTTCAAAACTACTTCTTAAAAGGTTGACACCTTTAGACAAAAGAAACCTAATTCCAGCACATCAGTTTAGTTTTAGAAAAAGCCATTTCACTATAGATCAAGTCTATAAAATAACGGATACAATTGAAAGATCGCTACTTTAGTATAAACTAAAAAACTTTTACGTAGACCATTGCGCAGCTATTGAAATCATACAAAAAATTAAAATCCTTTACACTAATGATATTTCTAATTTAAGATACAACACGATATGTACCTTCTCAGACGACACGGCCCTCTTAGCTGCAGGCAGAGACCACGAAGAAGCAACAAGAAATCTGCAAATATCTGTTAATAAGATAAACGACTGGACTAAACGATGGCGAATTAAATTGAATGAAACTAAATCGGTTCATGTCAATTTTACAAATAAACATGATCAACATATTCCTATTATCATAAATGATACACAAATACCATATGTTAACACAGCTAAATACCTAGGCATTACGTTAGAGGCTAAGCTGCGCTGGAAAACCCACCTCAAAAAAAGAACTTGAAGAACTTGGACTCAAGTACAGCAAAATGTCTTAGTTTTTGGGTAGACATTCCACCCTGTCAATTTTTAACAAAAAAAATAAAGATCCTTAAGCCCATATGTGCAAAGTGGGGTTGTGCCAGAAAGACCAATAATGACATAATTTAGGGTTTTTAGAATAAAATACTGAGAAATATTGTTAATGTTCCTTGGTATTTTAGAAACTGTAACCGCCATAGAGACCTCGAAATTGATACAGTTAGCGAGACTATTATAAAATACGCCAAAACAGCGACTTTAAATAAGATTTCTTATTTAAAAAAACTGGTGTGGTCACCACACGACTTTTCTATAAGGAATGGTGAAGAAATCTCTACATATTAAAGATATTTTTTTAAATTTAATTTTGCCTGACGAAGAACTTAGACCAAGTTCGAAAGCTTGCATTTAAATTGTTCTAAATAAATACACCAATTACCCTAAAAATATCTTCAATATGTTTTATGGTAAAAGTTTTATGTCTAAAATGTCTACATATTTTTTTAAAGTTATGTTGTCATAAAATCATTTTGAAATGGTATGTACACGTTTGTATTGATTTCATAGCATGCTATAGTTTTTTTGAAATTTTTCTCCTGGATTTTATTAAGATCATATTGACTAACCCTTATATTTGTGCTCCTTGATATTACTTACCCCTATAGTAAATCAGTAAAAAAAATCGTCGCAAGCAGGATTCAAAACCATATTATATTTGTGAGTTCATTTTAAATTACAAATTAAGTATTTGATAAACTGTTAATGTTTAGAAATTTTTTTATTTAAATAAATTGCTAGGAAGAATTATCTCTATAAGAAACTGTAAAAATAATTTGAATAATTTACGTACGTACAAAATTATATAAGAAAAACTGTTAAAAATAGGGGATACACCCACTTCCGGGTTCTTTATCAAACCCATCTTTTGATAGAACCGAGAGAATATGAAAAGCCAGCTCGATACCAATTTTCAAGTTACTAAGATTTTTGCTTCGAGAATTATCGTGGGTACATCGTTACACACAGGCACACAGTCAGACACCCAATTTTTTTGTCGAAAATACATTTTTCTGAATCAGGAGACCTTGAAACGGAAAATTATGCAATAAAATTTTTTGAAAAAAAAAATTGCGATTGCTATACTTTCCTTATATGAAATTAAAAAGTAACAAGAGTTGTTTAAAATATTCGAAATTTTCGAAATTCAATTTCTTGCCTCACTATCTCACGAGTGATGTAACGACAAACGCTGATAATTTGTTGCTGTTGCTGGGTTTATCTTATAAACGATTGATTTGATGTGGTCCCATAAAAATAAATCTAGTTGGGTCAAATCAGGCGATCGCGATGACCGCTCGATTGCTCCTCTACAACCAATTTATTTTCTTGGTTAATGTTCATCTGGCCACTGTCTGGTTTGCACAGCGTAATGCGGTGAACTATAATCATCGGCTCTATTGTGTTTTAAAACAAATTCACAAAAATATCACCTGTAAGGTTTCCATTGAAAAAAAAGTCCAACAATTTTATTTTCTAGAATTCCAGCCCAAACATTTAGTTTCTGAAGATATTGGACGGATATTAGTTATGCTAATAACGACAATTTTGTTTGTTGGCCCGCCCGTTTAAACAGAATGTGCATTCATCAGAAAAACAAAGTTTTTATAAAATGTTAGGAAACTGGGTTCGTCAATCAGGATCATCTTCCATAGCTTTTACAGAATGTGAATTTTGTAAAAAAAAACTTTCCGAACCGATTTATGTGACTCTCCTGTTAATTCTGCAACTTTGCTAAGCGACGTTGTTAGAGACATGGCGACTTGGCCCAAAATTTCAATTTGCACCCTTTTTCATCCAGAATTCTTGACTGCTTTACCTTGATATTTGCTACAGAACTAGTAGCTTCAAATTTTTACTATACGGCAATGAACTCTATTTACTCTAGAATAGTTGTTCTTATTATACAAATAAAATTATTAATAATAAGTTTAAAATAAGAAATTAACGAGTAATGACTAAAAATCTTAATTTATGAGTAAACATTTGATAATTTTTTGTTAATTTCAAATGATAAAAAACAATAAAATTCTTAAATCTAACGTCAGTTGAATTAAGTGATTAATCAATTGACAATTAAATTTTAGTCAGTTAATATCACTGGATTGATTAACAAATTTTCATTTGTCACTCACAATTATTCAAATTACTTTCATTTTTTGTCACTTAACATCATCCGATTGACAAATAATTGCAATTAATTTTTTTAATCAAGATTATTTAAGTAAGTGTTTATTTGTTACTTAACATTGTTTAAATGATACATATATTTTTATTTATTATTCAAAAATACTAACAACAGATATAGTAATATTTAATTGACATAAAACTGTCAAAATTATTTTTACTATACGGTATTTGCTCTAGAACAGTTGTGCCTATTATACAAATAAAATAGTCGTTAGTTACTTTGAAATGAGAAATTAACGTGTAACTAACGGTTATTTTAAAACTGAGTTATGAGTAAAAACTTAATAATTTTGCTGATTTCAAATGATGAAAAACAATAAAATTTTGAATTCTAATATAATGTCAAATAAACTAAATAATTCATAAATTAATAATTAAACTTTTGTTAGTTAACATTACTAGATTGATTAATAAATTTTCATTTGCCTCTCATAATTATTCAATTTTTAATTGTGACAACATCCAATTGACAAATATTTTTTAAAATCAAGATTATTCAAATAAAAGCTAAATTGCATAAGTGCATAAAATATTCGATATTTGAATAATAAAATAATGCGTTTGAACTTTATTACTAAGCGATTAAAGAAATAATGTGGAAGTAATAAGAAAAACTATAATAATCTTAACAATAATATGATACTTTATTGACTCATTTTTATTTTTCTAAAATTGTTTAGAGATTTTGTAGTGTAGTTTTTTTTAAATTATCATCTAATAAAAAAAATTGAAATATCTATGTAAACTATAATTTTGTCTACATAAACTTTCTAAATTTTTCTATTTTTTCTTAGTAAATGCAATTGTTGTTGCGTTTTTGTGTACTCAATTTTGTTTTTTTATTAATTATTAGTATTTGTTTTCTTTTTATAAAATGTATCAAAAAAACACACATACGACAAAAATGTTATGAGCTTGAAGGTGTCAAAAGACAAGTAGGCAGCTAAGATATTAATTAAAGTAAAATTTACTTAAATTATTAAAAATTAATATCAATTGCAAAGAGTAAAAAAATGTCATTGAATTTTACAAACAAAATTATTATTGTCTCTTAATTGGTAGTAGAACGTAAATCAGATTTAGAAAACGTATGTACATAAAAACCATTAAAGATAAGTTAAAGAGCGATAAATCAGTTCAAACATATTGGAAGTTAAAGCAAAAATTCTATTTATTTATATAATTGATTGGAAACCAATCTTTAAACAAAGTAAAAAAAATATGAAAACAATTTAAGAAATTAACATAAATCTTTTTCATTTTCTGACTAATTTGATTTAATGATAATGGAATTACAATAATTACTTAAATAAAAATCGATTGGTTTTAATTAAGTACGTGAAAGTAGCGTGTTGTACTTAATGATTATGATTAGTTAAAACAATCATGTTTCTAACATCCAATAAATAAACGTAAAAAATGATACATAAAGACAACAAATACAAGTTTTTGTATTGGTTTACATTTTTTTATTAAATTAAAATCAATTTACTAATACTACAATAATTAAACTTTTTTTATTTTTTTATTAACAACAAAAAAAATAAATTACGTGTATCTCGAGCGTTTTAATATATGTACCAAGACATAAAAATAAACAAAGTTGACTAAAGAATTCGTTTTACTACGTTTACGAGGGTTAATACGTTTTGTACTACCATTTATTCTTGCGTTGTAGCTCAAGAATATCTTATTATAATATTAAAAAGTTAATTTGAATGTATTTGCACAAAAAATATAAACAAATTGATTGAGTTTAACATTATTTCTGTCATATTGGAATAAAAAAATAATCAATTGCATAGAAAATCTAAACAAATTATAACTAAAATTATTTTACATTTGGTACAATCCAAATCTTTTAAAACTTTTGGATACGTTTTAACATATAATTTTTATAAAAACTTTAGTAATAAACTTTTGTACAAAATTATAAATATTAAAAATTAAAAGCTATTTTTAAATAAATCTCTCGTGTAAGGGCAAAATATATTTAATTAAAAATTTACGGTGCTGTAGTAATCAGCAAGTTAATAATACACTTGTTTGTAAAATATTACAACGTAGTATTAGTGCTATAAGTATCAACTAATTAAAAACACAGAGCAAAAAAAACTTCTTACAAGAAATGATAAAATGAATGAAATGGAAAAACAAAAAACAAAGTTCAAACTTTGCACGACTTTGCACGAGATTAAAACATACTACTAATTTAGTTAGAAATAATGATTTATTTAGTCAATCATAAATTAAAAAAATGTCATTATTATATTAAATTAATATTTAAAAAAAATTAATTTATAAATATTGTATTGATTTAAAGAAAATTAAATCGTATGTGTAAAACGAATAAAAATTGTCAAGCAGAAACAATAACTAATGTTATGTTTAGTTATAACCAAGAATTTAACCATGTAATGGATTTTTACTATACACACAAAAATTGTTGTAGTCGACCTATATAGGTGTATCAAACGTAATTCTAATCGATATCTTATATAAGAATTTTGACGTCGATATTATAACAACTATTAAAACGAAATATATTTTTAACTAACTAAAAGAAACTATTAGTTTATTTAATCCTTATACTTACTTAAATATATTAAAACCAGAATTTTTTCTGCAATTAAACCGAAGTTGGTTTTTACTCACCTTTATAAAAAGTTTTATCAAGAACAGACCTGATTTCCTAAACGGCGTCTGAACAAAAAACATAATCCATCACTCAAACAACGCAAGAAAAACTTGCTCTACAATCACATCAATATATCTGGTTTGATACACAGGCAATTTATTATCGTAATTGTTTAGTATTTGTAATCAAAGAAAATATAGTATTTGATTAAAACGGTATTAGTCTATATTACGAATAAACTATGAATAAGCAAAAAATAAGGTGATGCGTTTGAACGCTTGGAATTTACATCTAAGAATAGAAGGAACACAGCAACTTTCATTTTATTGAATATTTGAATTTGCACGTGAGGATTATTAAAATTCCTAGAAAAAGTATTGTTAAAATATGTTTTTTTAAGTATTGATTGAAAACTAACGTATGTAACTTTAGGGTTTGATATGCGTAAATAAGTGAATTAGAAAATATAAATTAAAGCATTTTGCATAAAAATTGTTTTTCCGTTTTTTGTATGCTTAATGCAATGTGCAAATTTGACAATTTTGTTAATTTACATCAATTTTAAAAATGTAATTTTGATAAAATGAGGTATTTGAGTTGACACTGTCTTTATATAAGTGTGTTTTTTACTGGTTTGCATTATTATTAAGACAAAATCAGCAATTTTCAACATGGTTCTTTTGTTTCAATGAAGGTGTCTACATGTAAAAAATGATTCTGTCTAGATAACTCTTAAATATCTAGCGGTTCACATGACACGTACAACTCACGGTTTGTCGTGGTTTTTGACAATAGCTGGTCATACACACGAGGGTTGATCTCCTAGTTTGGAACGGCAAGGTTTAAACGTGCGTATTTATCTTGCAGTTAGTGTGTAAATGCGCGCCACAGATTTAAGTAGTGTAGACTTACCTGCCATTTTGCACCGCCAGGGGAAACTGCTGTCGGTAACTAACGGACGGTTTGAATTCCCAGTTCGTATTGAAAGTTTCAACCGGGACAGTCTATAAAACATGTCATCTGAAGGTGTTGTTTTTTCAAAAAAAATTTTAACAAAGTTAATAGTAATTTATAAAGAACATCCCGTTTTGTGGAAAATAAAAAGTAAAGAGTATACAAACAAAAATTTAAAGACCAAAGCTTACAATGCACTTATTGAGTATTCTAAGTTATCTTATCCAGATGCCGACCGAAATTTTGTCAGTAAGAAAATACAAAACATCAGAGAATGTTTTCGAAAAGAGTTGAAGAAGGTTGAAGCGTCTCAAATGAGTGGCACAGGTGCTGATGACGTATATGAACCGCATTTGTGGTATTTCGACTTGTTACTGTTTACGACAGATCAAGAAATGCCAGTTGAAAGTGTAGACAGTGAAAGTTAAACGCAGCGTACCGAATTGACGACAGATAGGGATATCGAGGTGGAAGAAGGAGAAAACCTGACCGAAGGAACTGAACACTTCTTAGGGAGCAATTCACAAGTAGGTCAATAAAAGATCATCATATTATGAGTTAATTTTTGTCATATTGTGTTGCCTGTCTAATAATGTGTTTCCTTTATTAGGTAGACAAAACAGACACTATTGGTGAAGAGACACAAGATGTTCCAAGCACCTCAAAAGTAGGTTGATTAAAACAATTGCATTATACCATCATAAAACTATACTTATATACTATAACCACATAGTCACAAGCTCAAGTAAACATTACAAAGTATACTTCTTAGTACAGATCTAGGCTCTGCTAGCTTTTATCATTTCATCTTGCCATTCCACTGTTCCATTGTCATTAAAATACTGACAATATTTTAGTTTGTTTGTCTTTGCTGCTAATAATGAGTTTCTTTTTGATCCTCTCGCCAAGTCAGTAAGTTCAGTTCCTTCCAGTCGCCAATCTCCATTTTCCATACGATGCGTCGTAGAATTTACGTGATCAAACGTATTTTTTGTTGCATATCTATTTTTTCTTAAAAAATTATGCAAAACCAAAAGCATTTTCCACTACGTTTCTAGCCCTGGTTATTTTATAGTTAAATATTTGTTTATGATAATCTAATACTTTTTCGAGATATGGTGTTAATATATGTTCATGTAATCCAAAGACTGCATCACCTATAAAGACAAAATTGAGGTTTTCTTTAGTTTCGGCGGTATTAGCAAAATTTAATTTATTTTCTACTAATTTTTTATATAATGAAGTCCATTCGAGAACGCCTCCATCAGACATTCTTTCTTGTTTTCCGATATCTACGTATATAAACTCATAATTGATAATTACTAAGGCCATTAACACGACACTATAGAATTTTTTATAGTTATAATACAGAGCTCCTGACCTAGGAGGTGGTACTATTCGAATGTGCTTCCCGTTTAGTGCACCTACGCAGTTTATAAATTGCCAACGATTCTCAAACTGTGTAGCTATGTCGACCCATTCTTTTTTTGATTTAGAAAACTGAAACCAAAAAAATTAATGTAACAATTTTTTTTTCAGAAACTTTTTAAAAAGCCAGTTCCAAAAGTTCAATTCCGCTCGACAAACAACAACAACCGAAAGAGAAAATATCCACAACTACAACAACAACAAGAATTTATGAAAACCTGCACTGAGGTTTTGCAGCAAAAGAAAACAGTTGATGAATTTGACGCAGTCAGTAATAACGTAGCAGCTAAATTGCGAAAAATGGTTCCCACTCAACAAGTTTTGGCAGAGGGACTTAATAATAAGGTGTTAATGAAAGGAATTTTTAACGAGCTAACAAGGGCAACCGAGATTTCTAATGGCTTTACTAACATTAGAATGTCTTCCGGGTTTGGACCGTGTCATATTTGCAACCGAAGCAGCTTCGGTTGCAAATATGACACGGTCCAAACCCGGAAGACATTCTAATGTTAGTATAGATTCCGGCCGTGGAAGCCTTCGCTATTACATTTCTAATGGCTTAGTTAACTCAAATTATTTTTTACTCATGCGACCAATCGTCCCATTGTTCAACTGTAACCTCTTCTCCACTGACTTCACCGACACCAGATGTGACGCAGTATTATACACACATTAGGCAAAGTTTGGAAAATTTGCCATTGTAAAAATAGTTCTACTTAAATAATTTGTAACCAAAACAAATATTTTTCCTACCTTCATATAATCTGTCTTTAATGTGTTAAATATTACGGCACATGTTTCTGGAATAATATATCCCAGCGCTTGTGCAGAAATTTTAAATCTTCATACGATCTTCCTGTGGCCAGAAAACGGAGAGAAGCCATTAAGAGTTCTTCTGGACCAATTGCTTCTCTTATTGGAGTATCTTGTTTTGTGAGGGCCCCTCTTACTAAACTTAACCAGAGGTCATATGTCTTTATATCCATTCTCAGATAGTTCTTGAAATCGTCAGGATCATTTTCTCGTAGTTCTTTTAGCAGAGGAATATGGCTTATTGTCTTTTCTTAAGCAAATAACTTTTAACCCATTTAGAGCGTCGCTTTCTTGCACTATTATTTGCTGTTATATACGTATATATCATTGCACAGCAGAGAGCCCGTTTCTTCTTATTATTGCCATTTTGTACACTTAAGTTCGTTACCTCCTTGTCACTTATCAACAGTAAAACCGCCCTCTTGCATTACAAAACTTTAGTCAAGTCGAAATTCCACAGTTACGATTACATCGGCGGATAGATCTGCAGTTTTTCGGACACAAACACGCGGTTTGCATGTGACAGATCAATTTGAGCAAGTCGATCCGTGGACTTTTGTTCTGCGTTAGCGGATGAAAACGGTTTTAATACGTAGCAGATAAAACCGCCCCATTTACACGTGGCGGTTAAAACTGCCACGGACTGGCAGATCAACCCCCGTGTGTATGGCCAGCTAATCATATCAAAATAACGTGTACAAGCCTTTATTTTTTATATTGTGATGGTATTTTTGTACACACTTGATATTTATGGTTTATATTTTATTTTTGCAATCGTATATAAAAAAAAACAAATACAATACAAATATGTAAAAAGCCTGTATAAAAAGTTCCTTTAGGATGAATAATATAATAATAATAATAATAATAGATGAGAATTATAAACAATTTTATCCTTTTCACCGAAAACAGTAATTACACAATGCTTTTATGCGATTTTAAATATTTCAATTTAAAAAGAAACATACTGGCAACGTTAGAGTAGCAAAGCTTTAAACTAATTTAAAATCTGAATCTGTACAAATTAGCTTTGAATACAATGTTAAAAGCAAAAATGTCATTATGTCAATTTGTCTTATTAATTGGCATATATGATAAATATAGTATACAATTATTGCGTATTTTTGTGCATGATTTTCAAAAAAGCTTTAGATGTAGGAGCAAATAACGCAATAACAAAAAACATTTTTAATAAAATATAATATATTATAAAAATAACTAAAGAAAAAAACACTAGCGGAATTAAGTATGTAGAAGAAACTTTGTAAATAAATTAAAGCATAAAAAGTTTTTAGAAAAATAATAAATTGATCAAACAATAACAGATTATGAGCTTTATAGTAACAGATATACCATTCAAATAAAATAAAATAAATGTTAAAAGGATTAAAGTAAACTTAATCCAGTAAATAAAAACGAAACGTTTATATTAGTTTTACTATCGTGTATTATAGAACTACCGCGTTTTTTGTTTAATGCTTTTGCTTTAATATGTTTCTTTTTGTAGAACGATCTGCTATTTATACTGAAATGAATAACTTGTATGTATCAAGTCTGCCATTTCAATTAGTACAAAAGATCCGACTAGTTAGCTTCGCGTCTTTCTATTCTTTGGTTTTAAGTCTAAAGAATAAATAAATTAGTTTCTTTTGCTTGGTAAATGAACTCGTTAAAACACAGTTTTCATACAATAGAAAATAAAAACAAAACATTCGATGTTAATGGTTTTTATACTCTACTATACGACCGAGCATTACTACCAGAATTATAGCAACAATTACACTAAATAAATGATAAAATCAAGAATTTGAGTACTAATAAGTTCAAATAACTTAAACGTAGAATAAATTTTAAGCGTCAAACTAAAATTCTGTAAAAAATACAAAAATAATTACGGTTTAAAAAAATCTAGAGCAATTATAGACAAAGCATTTGTAAAAGATTTTATATACAGGGCGATCACGGTAAATTATTTTTATTATTTCAATAACAAATAAAAATTAAATCATTGTGTTGACATTTTTAAATAATAATTTAAAGCGTAATCCTTATTTAAATAACAAATTAGAACGTTTATCATTCAAACGTCAACTAAAAATTAAATTGTTATTCGAATAATCTTAAGTAACGTATAAAAATTTATTTACGATTCAAATGATTCTAAGTAACAAATATAATTTGTATTAAGTAATTTTTAATGACGTATACAAATTATAAAAATCAGTGAGGATCGCTTAAATGTCAGGGACGAGTGAAAATCATTTCAGTAACTGATAAAATTTTATTTGTCAAGTAATACATAAAACTTTGTATTTTTAGTGATGAACGTTTTTACTTGTTCACGCTTTTACAACAATTTATATTGATTTTTAACAAATTACTTGTTTCTCTTTTATTTACTTAGTATTCAATGTAGGGTAGAAAAACATTTTAATTTCTTTATACTTACATATGTGTTAGGATTTTATGTTTAAATGAATAAATTTGCTGTAAATAACGATTGTGTAATAGTCTTAATCGCTGAAATACTATTTTTATCTGTCACCGAATAAAATTCAAATAAAAAATTTTATTTTATTTGTAAAAAATTACTAAAATAACGAATGATTTTTTATATATTATTTAAAAACGAATTATAAGTAATTTTTTTTATAATTCAAAATCAATAGAACTAATGAATTAAAAAAAACAATAAAACTTAGCACATGTACGAGAATAATCACTGCCAAATTTTATGTGTCTGTAATATACGATTATTAATAAATTTTTATATAAACTTTCGCAGTAATTTTTAGTCTAATTAAGTCAGTAACAAATGCAGTTTTTATTTATTAAAAGATTTAAAAATATATATATAAGCATTTGTTTGATAAGATTTAGATTATAAGATCAGAGTTATGCCTGTCACAATTTCTAAAACATCAATAGAGTCTAGCGTAAAGATGATTCAGACAGATAAGCAAATACTTTCTGTATAAATTAAATCTGTGTAGTTCAAATGAGAAAAGTACCTGGGGTGGATTAAACACGTCTGGCATTTAGAAATGTGTGAGCTGTTGCTTTTGGCACCAATACAAAAACAGAAACTTTTTGTTTGTAACAACTTTACAACTGTTGTCTCCAACTTTATCGATCTAACAAATGTGTTTTTCACTATACTTACTCTTTGATCAATAAATCTCTTAGAAAGAAAAGACTCGTAAATTGCAAAAATAAAGATTGATAAAAAAAAGTAATGTTGTTTGAATATCTTTTGCACTTTGTGATAGGAGTTTGTTTTTTTATTCACGGTCATATTTAATAATAACAAATATTGTTCTATTAATAACTCAACTTAAAATTTCTTTAACATGTTCGAGAAGTTTTTTTATCAATATCAAAAGTTTATCAACTTAACTACGTGGCATGTCGAAGAAACCCTTACGTTAACTGCCTTAAATTAATTTTTTTATCACAAACATTTCAAAAGTTTGAAAAAATGTTTGTAATCAAAGAATAAAAAAAATAATTATCGAAAAAAAACATAACAGCGTCACATCTTTGTGTACAATAGCAGTTGATCACTACAAATGAAAATATCTAAATGAAGAGGTGCATCGCTACAAATTAATCTGTAAAATGATAATGAAGTACTTGATTACGAAATATCGAATACTGCTTTTCATTATCAAGACCACTAAATTATTATTTTATCAAGTTTCTCTCAATGCGGAAAATAAATAACGACGGAGCTGTATAAATCATTGAAATTGTAAAGCAAATTTCTAATGGTTGTTGTGGCGATCGATTACTACTCATTTTTCTATATTTAAAAGCCATAGGATTTTTGTTGCGTTCAAAAATTCTGATTGATAGAGATGTCTCTATTAGTTTGACTAAATTCATGTTTGTTGCCCAACTAAACAAATCATCTATAATTAATAACCCTAAGTAAAATTAAATAAAGTTTCAACCCTAGAAAGAGTTTTCATTTTATTACACTTACAAATAAAACATTTTTATTTTGTTGTAATAATGAAATTTAAACTGTTTACTAAAGCGGAGGGACTTTAAGTTTATTAAATTTTGAACGAATATATTCGATGAGTTAACACAGTATGGGTTTTATGTTTATTTTTGATACATTTGTTCTCTTATTCGATTTTTATCATTACTCGCTTTCTTATTACTTTTGAATTACTAAAAAAGAATATTTTTTAATAAAGACACAGTAAAAATAAATAAGTAAAAACAAAGAGTAGTAAAAACGTTTCAGTCGGCGTCGAATTAAACTTAACTGAATCAAATAGAAGTGAGAATCCATAGTATTTTTGTTTACGTTATCTGTGCTTATTTTATTTCATTATTCTATTTATTGTTTTTTGTCACAATATAAAATCATTAAAGTTGTATTAAAGAACTAAAACAGACACAATTCTAGATATATAAATCTAAAGTTGCATGCCTTGATTATATATTTTTTAAAGTTTCCTTTAGCACACCCATACTTATCGGCAACAAAGATATGAAAAATTTTCCCAGCTTCCAGTAGGTACTTGAAACGCTTTTTTCTATTTTATTCACAACACAATGTAATATGCTAACCAAACATATTTTATTATTCAAAATTTAAATTTAAAATTTTTATAGTTTTTTTAATACAGCTTACTTATATAAACAAAGAATCTAGTTTAATTTTAACTAAATATTAAACACATTATTTAATTTAATTTAATAGGTGATTATAATAATAACAAAACATATAGATTATTGTAATAAAAACAAAAAGAACCTGTTAAAAAATTTCCAAATAGGGTTCGCCATTACTCCGGTCTTGGTTTCTAGTGGCTTTGTATAAATTAATGTCAACATAAAATGTTAAGTACTGTACTCATTTCTATTAAAAAAACTGGATGTTTTAAAAATATTTTTGTTTATATAGGGTGTTTAGTTTTCGCTGGGCAGCATAAAGTTACACTTTTTTAAATAGCTACCCATCAATTTTTTTATGCTGTTTGGTGAAAGCTTAATTTAGATGAAAAATACTTTTTAAATTTTTTTAATTAATTAAGGCGTTGCCACTTTAGAAGTTTTAAATAAACGCAGCATTAGAAAGAAATGCTCACAAAACGGTTGTTTTTGTAAATTCGTAGATGAAAATCAGCAGTACTTAAAAAGTCTAAAAGGTTTTTTTAATTCGCCATATTTATTTTTTATGAACGCACTAAAAACCGAGGTTGGAGTAATAGCGAACCCTGTATAACTTGGTCCACAGGAATAAGAAATTTTGTAACTTCCGAAATGTTTTAAAGCCCCTTGTTTGTCTTTAGCAGATGTAAATGTAAGATAGCTCTTTTAGCTAAAGTATGTAAAACAGTAGTCTTCTTTACTGAAGTTCTATAAACGGAATTCTCCAATTTTCCGTTACTTTTCCTTATTACCGGTACATCATGTTACGTGTTATGTTCCAACTCCATAGTAAACTCAATGCTATTATGTGCAGAGTTTAGATGTGGAAAGAACTGATTTAGTTTATTTTTGCCATGAGGCCATACAACAACTGTATCATCAACATATCTGAACCAAGTTTTTAACTCAACATTTTTCATAATTTCAGTTTCAAAATACTCTACATAAATATTTACTATGATAAGAATGTCTTCCGCGTTTAGACCGTGTCATTCTTGTTGTAACCGAAGTTGCCAACGTTTCGCCAACTTTCGTAAGGGGCTTCATCAGGGCGTGAGATAAATCGCAAAACTCAAACAAGCAACCGAAATCTAACTAAGAACTTCTCAAAAGTTAGGTTATCAACTTGTGAAACAAGCCATAATCTAAACTCTGAAAAGGTAAGAAAGGAAACTATTACATTAACAATCTCTTCTAAAACCTCCGTATTTTCCAAACTTCGCCACAAACTCGTCACACTTTCGTGCACTTTAACCTTTCTTAGTCGCTGTCGTGAACACAACATCATTCCTGCATTCCTCAGAATCAAGTTCCACATTCAGACACGTTTTTCTAAAAACACCCTACACCGTGCTAGTCTAGCGTTGATACGCAAACGGATTAAGCAAACTAGGCGAGAGTTAGACACCATTTCGAAACAACTCTTTTATCTTCATCTTGAGTTGACCAACACTCTATCACCGGATGATTAGAATCTCTTCGACAACATTACTTACCAGCAGTCTGATCCCATTCGTATTAACACTGGCAAAATTCTTGAATCATCTAAAATTCCTAAATCCAACATTCCTAAGTCGGAAGAATCAGCTCTAAAAAGTTTTCGTAAGAACCCTGATATTATTGTTTTTCCAGCCGACAAAGACAACGCTACTGCAGTTTTGAACCAAATTGATTATGTTGCGAACATCCATTCTATTTTGTCTGAGGAAACTTACGCTCTTCTAACTCACAACCGCACCTCGAGAATTGAACGTGAAGTCATCCAAATCATCAAATCTTCCAATCTACCTCCTGAAACTAAACGTCGACTTACCCCATCAGATTCTAAACCACCTCGTCTATACGGATTTCCCAAAGTTCACAAACAAGGTATTCCATTTCGACCTATCGTCAGTACTATCCAATCCCCTACCTACAAGCTAGCCAAATTCTTGTCTAAGGTTCTTTGCGAGTTTACTTGTAAAACCTCTTCTCACATCCTCAACTCTCAGCATTTTATTCAACGTCTACAAACTATAAAAATTGAACCCCAAGATCTACTCGTAAGCCGAGATTCTGTCTCAATATGGCAAGGGCTTGAGTTTGGTTCCTCTTATTGATAAGTGTCTATCTTCTACTTACTTCCAATTTGATAACAACTTTAACAAACAGGTTTCTGGTGCTGCTATGGGTTCTCCTCTATCACCGGTTGTAGCTAACATTTTTATGGAATTCTTTGAAACGGTTGCTTTGGAATCATCAATATTAAAACTTAAAATGTGTTTTAGGTATGTTGACGACACATTTACTGTTTGGCTTTATGTCATCTCGAATTGTCTAAGTTTCTTGATCATGTTAACAGTCAACCCTTAGATATCAAATTTACTATGGAAATCGAAAGTAATAATTCTCTTCCATTTGTTGACGTTCTTGTGACTCGTTAGCCCGACGGACTTCTGAGCCATTCTGTTTATCGCAAACACACCCATACGGACAAATACCTTCATGTCATCTTACTAGAATCCTAGTGAACAATGGTTATATGAAGCGTACTTGATCACCTAAGAACATTTCTACTCCCGAATCCAATCCGAAACTAACCTTTTTACCCTACATTTAGAAAGTTACGGATCAAATAGAGAAACTTCTACGTAAGAATGGCATTAAACCCATATTCAACTCGACAAGCAAAATCTCTCAGATTCTACCTTCTTCCAAAGACAAATTTCCTACACTTTCATCTCAAGGTGTATACAAATTCCTTGTTCATGTGGTTTAGTCTACATTAGTGAAACCGGTCGTTCCGTCATTACTCGCATTTCGGAACATGATCGTTGTATAAGGAAACGGTATATTTTCAAGTCTGCGGTTGCTGAACATTATTTTACTACAGGTCACAAGATAAATTTTGATAATGTTTCGTTGATTGCCAAATCTCCATTCTTTTTCAACAGGAAATTCCGAGAGAGCATAGAAATCATCAAACACCCCAATAACTTCAATCGCGATCATGGTTTCGAGCTATCCCCTCTTTGCTTTCCAGTCATTAGTCATTTATCGAAAACACGCCCCTTAGCAACCGTAACCCAATCAGAGTCGAGCTTAACCATCCGTAAAGATCCTTCTCCTTTATATACGGAGACTATTTCTTCTTAAGTCACTTTGTTAGATGTTCGTTTGCTTTGTCAAGTTATCGTTATCGTTTGAGTTTTGCGATTTATCTCACGCCCTGATGAAACCTCTTACGAAAGTGGCAAAAACGTTGGCAACTTCGGTTACAACAACGAGACGGTCCAAACCCGGAAAACATTCTTATCATAGTATAGTTTCCGGCCGTGGAAGCCTTCGCTATTACATATAAATATTTGCTATAACTGGAAAGAGCGCTAAACCCATGACCGCTCCTTTTACTTGTTTAAATAAATTGCCGTTACAACTAAAATAAGTGGCAGCAGATAGCTTTGTTTCCCGAGTGTTCTGTTTTTGAATTTTTTTACACAATTTGGATTGGTTTGAAAAGGCGTTTTACTTTGGTTCAAAAACAGTTTTCTTTACTTTCTTAACTTGGAAGAAATATGTTTTCTCAAGTTCATTTTTATACGGTAAATTCGTTAAACTTTCTGATTTCTTGGAAACCCTATTCATTTTTGTATATCTCTATTTCATATTGGTGAAAGACAGATCTTTTCTAAGAATTCCAAAAAAATTTAAAGCATTTCTGAGCTGGAAGCATCAAAATTTGTATTTTAATCGCCTACAATCGGAATGAAAAACCTTGTTTGATAAAAGTAACTAAATTTAGGTTTTAACTTGCCTTTATTTAAACCGGTTTTATAGAGTGAAGATTCTGGTCCGTGTAGAAGTAGAAGATGTGCAACAGTGTGAGTTTCTAGAAAACTAATTAAGTTTTCTGGAACTGTAAACACAACGGCAATGTTTGTTTTGACCTGTGTCGGAGATTCTAATTTTCTAGATTTTAGGAATTCTCGTATAAAGCTAGTGCGGTATATTGCAGCTAACGGTGCTCACGGCGAGGACTCTTGGAGTAGTAGGTTTTGTCCTCAATTTTTGTAATAATTCAGCGCCCTCGATAACAATTTCTAGATTATTGGGTTTATCTGTGACACTTGCACGACAAAATTCTTCATTTTCAAAGTTATCTGGAGTATAAGACCACATTCCACTACATTCAAAAATTTTTTACTCGTTTTTAAAAGTTCTGTTACACGCGTTTCAAAAAAGGCTAGCAATTTGCCTAAATTAAATACTACGCATGTATCAGATTTTTACGCGTAAGCGTTTTAAGTGAACCAATAATTTATGACTGATATGAGAAAAAATCCTGAGCAGGTAAATAAAATTGTTCTTGCAAAACGTTATTGATACTAGACTAATATGTGATGAATGGTTGTGACAATTTCGATTGTCTATTGATAGTCTGAGATGTTCTTTGAAATGCTGCAACCATTTCATGTAAAACTCTGTATTAATAAATCCATTGTCAGATATCCTACGGCATGCATGCGACCAACGGCAGTTATTAGCGTACCTCTCTCACCAGACACAACTTTACCTACATTTCGTTGTTTTTTTAAAAATAAAGCCTTGGAATTTTATTTGAAACCATCAAAATGCCTATTTTGTCTATATTGTAGATTGAACGAGCTTGAATTTTGCAAGTCTCTTAGCAGTATTTCAAATTTTAGAAAAAGTGTTTACTGATGGCTCTAACTGTACTTCTGTTTTCTAGAGTTTCAACAACTATGTTATGGAGATTGCAAAAACCAATTAACCATTTGTTATCTACAAACTTTTGTTCTATATTAAAGGGATGTTTTACTGTTTTAATTTGCTAAGCGTATTGGTAATCTACACACTGAAGTTCTTTAAAAGGAATACCGTAAAACATACTATTCATTTTATTAATATGACTAATTAAAGTGGCTTCCATTTTTGCAGAAAGAACATGTTTGAAACGCGCAAGCGATGTTAGAATGATTTTTGAATTTACACGTTTCCAAAATGTGGACTCTGCCATACCTAAATGTTTTGCAATGGATATCTTTGACTGTCCACTTTGTAATTTATTTTTAATTTGTTCTATTAATTTAGGGGTAAAACAAAGAGTTTGATTAAGTACCTAAGCGAAATTCTTATACTGGCCTAAGAATGCGCATAAAGCAAACGGTGCGTGCTCTTGGAATACACGATGGATTTCTCTTAGTAAGTGCAAGCATTAGTTGCATGAATATTGAAAGATTATCAATACTATCTTTCAAAAATCGTCTGCAAAATGCGCTATAACCTCGATGGTATGAAGCTTTGTCTATAAAAGTTTGTGGTTAACACTAACGAAAGCTTTTTTAAAATCAAAGAAGAGAAAAATATTTCGTCGTTTGAGTCGAACTATTTAACATGAACACGTTTTCTTTGTAACGCCTTTTTTAAAGCCTGTCTGGACCTAAGGAAAAAGTTAATAACTTTTTGAAAACTAGACTATACTAGCCTATTATTCAAATTTTTCTCCGTAAATAACCTTGTTATGTAATTTATAATTGCCATTCCTCTATAATTTTTTATTTTTCTAATTTTCTATATTTTGATGTTGCACTAGCATTCTAGCAGGTTTTTAAATTTAAAAACTTAATTATATAAATTAGTCACAAATTTTTAGCCGCCGATTGGTATGTTTTTAAAAAATTCGTTTCAAATATTGTCATCTACTGGAGCTTTGTTGTTTTTTGAGTTTCTAATAATTTTATATGTTTCTTGGATTATGATATCTTGGTCTAAATATGAATGTGTTGCGTCCAAGAAAATCGTATCAAACATTGACTGTGGCTTATACAGGGTGTCCCACGAGGTATTGTACATACTGAAATGGTATGTTCCTTAGGTCAATTTAAGTAGAAAACGTCCTATAAACATAGGTCCAATTCGCCATAGTTACACAGATACAAGCGTTCAAAGTTTATAACTGATCACACATTTTTTGAAAACTAATTATTCCTAGTCAACTGGGAAACAAAATCCGAACAATATGTCATTTATTGCTTTCTTTTCTACTAATGTCACAGTCGATTTTATTAAATCAAGTGTAATTTAAATGCAAAATGCCTTCTCATTTTTCTAACGAAGAGTATGCTGATATCATTTACATTTATGGATTTTGTGATGGAAATGCGAGATCTGCCGTTAGCGAATATGAAGGAAGATTTCCCAACAGGGGGGTGCCAAATCACCAAACCTTTTCTTCTGGGTTTCAACATGTACGGACTCATGGTTCATTTCCATCAGTTTCAACAAGATCTGACCGTCCTGTGCAGTTAAATGTGAATTAGCAGGAAAACATTCTACAGATGGTTGATCGGAGTCCAGAGGGTTGAGTACTAGAAGAATTTCTTCTCGAACGGGACTCCCCTGTATGTCAGTATGGCGAACATTACATGATGGACTTTTGTATCCCTATCACATACAACAGGTTCAGCATCTGGAACCTGGAGATTTTGCTGCCTGGTTGAATTTCTGTTACTGGCTACAGGTAAATCCACAATTAGTTCCATTCATTTTATTTAGCGACGAGGCGCAATTTACTAGAGATAGAGTGAACAATACACGTAATTCTCATTTGTGGTCATATCAAAATCTACATGGCACAACATAAACTAACTTTCAGCGCAGATTTTCTGTTAACGTATGGTGTGGCATGATTGACGATCAACTTATTGGACCTTTTTTCTTTGAGGAACGTCTGACAGGAGAAGCATATGCTTTTTGCGGAATGAATTGCTACCGCTTTTGGAAGAAGTACTTTTACTAACAAGACAACAAATGTTTCTGCAACATGATGGAGCTCCTCCACATTTTAGTCGGCATGTGACCAAATATCTAAATGTTGCTTATCCCAATAAGTGGATTGGGCGTAGAGACCCGCATGCTTGGACACCGAGATCGCCCGATCTCACACCTTTGGACTTCTATCTGTGGGGTCATGTGAAAAGTTTAGTGTACGAGGTAAAAGTTAATACCAGAGCTGAACTAATACAGCGTATCCTGGATGTGTGTCAAGAAACACGAAGCAACCAGCAGGTGCTTCGAGCGGCTACTCGGTCTATTTTAGATCGCAGCCGTCGTTGTATTAATGCCGAAGAAGGTCATTTTGAGCATTTGATGTGATTTTTTCTTGTTTGATTTTTTTTATGTTTGTTTTGTAGTTCGATTTTCTGTTTTCAATAATAATAATTTTCAAAAAATGTGGGAGCGTTTATAAACTTTGAACGCTTGTATCTGTGTAACTATGGCGAATTGGACCTATGTTTATAGGACGTTTTCTACTTAAATTGACCTAAGGAACATACCATTTCAGTATGTACAGTACCTCGTGGGACACCCTGTAGAACTGTTTGTAGTAGTTTTGCCATAGATTTAAAGCTATATAATTTTCTAAGTTATTTATTTTTAATCTTCTAATGTTGCGCCAAAAACTTTCCTTAAACTTTCTATAACTTGTAGTACTTCTTTCATTTCTGTTTCTTCTGTGAAATAAGTTTTCTGGTTCTATTTTTGGTGTGTTTTTCACTCTTCTTCTACACTTTAGAAAATTGTTAATATGTTTTGTACTATTTGCTTGTTGTCTAATATTTTAATTTTTTTCAGAACTCTACTGTTAACATTAGAATGAATTCAAAATTGTTTATATACCAAAAATATCATTTATTTTGTTTACGTTATGACGTTATATATTGTGCCGATAAAGAAACAATTACCAGTACATACATTCTATCTATCAAAGCAGCTTATTTTCGTATGTATATTTATATATCTAATTGTTCTTCTTTCTGTCTTTTTTCGACTTTGTAATTAGTCTATTCGAATCGAAAATCACATATATAGCAACCAACTGTTTTATTTAATATATTATAAACTAACTAAATATTGTTTTTAGGAAAAAAATTAAAAAGGTATAGAATAAATAAGAAGATATTAAATGTGACAAGAACTACAGATTTGGTTAAATTGAAAAAAAGTTGTGCAAGTGGGTGACGTATTTATGTTTTTGAGTTATTTCAACATATAAATTTATAAAATTGTTTTATAATGTTTTTCAACTTTAATCAAGTTCTATGTGAAAACGTTATTGCTTTATTCTGATGTTTCATGCGCAAAAAATGGTACGATTTTAAAAAAATGTAAATTTAATTTTTTTATCTTAGTATATAAAGCAAATATGTATTTCATTACTTTGTTAAACTATTTTGAATTTTTAGTTTAATGTTGTTGCTGATAAATGTAAAGTCGAGTTCACAAACATTACTTAAAAAAAACAAATATTTAATAGAAAAAGAAGAAAAACAACACATTAAACAATTAAAATAATTTTAAACATTTAAAAGCACAACCTAAACAAAGTATGGATAAAAATTAAATAAACAAATTTAAGAGAACAGCGGTAAAAATATGAGAAAAAAATGAGAGAATACAAATCTATAAAAAAATAGAAATGATGTTTAATGTTACTGACAAGAGAAGATGAATAATTTAACAAAACTAACAATTTAAACGTTTTTTTACTGTTAAAAAAACTTTATTTCTTACGTATAAACGAAGAGGTCCAAAACAAATTTTTATTCAAAACATGTCATTGACATCAAACTTAATTTGTACTATAACAATGTTATAAATTAGACCAATTCGTCCTACAAAATGTCATTTTTTCATATTATGTAAACAAATAAACACTATATTTGACATTTGTTATAAATGGCAGCACTGATGTAAAGACTACAAACTAGCTTTTATTTAAATCTGTAAAATAAATAATTGTGTTGCTATTTATTCAAATACGTCAAGACGTAAATGTAAAATTATGCAAATTTAATAAAGGAAAAATAATCCACAAGATGCTCTTTGAGTTTTCACATTTGTTTATATAGTCATGTTTATTTTACAAAAATGCAGTAATAAAAACTTTATCAAAAGCTTTACAGAAAACTAAATTTATACAAAATTAATAAAAACAAAAAACAGATTAGTTTCTATAAAACTCTGCGGGTAGAATATTTAGTCAACGTTAAAAAACGCGCATAAAAAGGGAATTGCATTTCAATAACGGAATTCTTTTTATCATTAAATATTTACTAGGTAAAGGATTATAGAGACTTTAATTTAGTCAAATATCTATTAAAAAACTTTTTAGTTTTTCAGTTTCTAGTACTCCATACAAGGTGTCTCAAAAAAAGTGGTTTATTAAACATTTTTTACAAAAAACTTGTATTTATGTAGTAATTATAATAATTTTTTATTCTAAAATATTCTCGATTGTATTGCATTTTTGGTTATACTAAAAGTTGACATTAATTTTTATACTGTATATATTTGTTGCTGTAAAATTCTTTTTTAATTAGTGCATATGTATCTTTGTTAATTGTCACGTTAATATTTTTTTTATGAAATTAAATAAATGTATAAAAAATTTCCGTAACACTTTTTGAAAACCCTAGATTAATTTATTATATTACTAAAATAGCAATTGATTATGTCTAAATTTTCATTATCTGTAATTCGTTAATTTGTTATACCATTTATAAGCAACACATTCTTAGCTTTATTATACGCGACACTTTAAACCTCTAAAATAATTTTTAAGTGGTTGAATCTAGATTTTGTTTTTGTTTTGTCAACTTAAACTAATATTTGTTTGCTGTACGTACAAATTTAATTCAATACTTATTAACTGTCTCAAATTAAATTAAGAAGCATGACGGTTTTCTTTAAGACAATTAAAACTTTTCTTATACTTTTAGTAGTTAGCGGTTTTTGCCAAGGTGTAGAAATTACAATTTTTATAATCGTTGAAGTGTTTACTTTGACAATCACTAATAAAATCTTGCACAAACGTTTTTTAAACAAATTTCTTATTAAAGAGCGATGAAAAAAAAACGACATTGATGTATGGATTTCTTCATAAGATTGTGTCTATAATTGTAAAAACAGTACGAATATGAAATTAATCAAATTAATAAATAAATATAGTTTTATTATTTATAAATATTATTAATTGCGGTAAAGTGTTAACTTCAATAATATCCTTAATTAACTTATCATTTTTATTTCTCTATATGTTGCATATTTATGTTTTGCACTTTTTATGTTTATTATTTTAAAACATATATAAAAGAATGCAAATTACATTAGCAATATATTATCATTAATACGTGAAATAAAATGTGTGTAATAAAAATTAAAACGAACGATTTGTTTATGGCGTTCATTGAACATGGAAAGCATATATCAACTGGTAAATTTTTTTTAAATGATAATTACAATCTAACCGAAAAAACTTGCTTGTGTCAAAGCTAATATAAAAAAAATTATTGTCTACATTTAAATCAAAATTGACTGCAGCACCAAGAAAGAAAAATCGATTGATATACAATAACCAAGACTGGTTAACGACGTTTTTTGTCGTTGATTTTAATAATACGGAAAGATCTATACTAAAAGTATCTACACTTTCAAGATAAAAAAAAGTAGGTTTTGTAAAGTTTATAATGAGTCTTCCGAGGTAGCAAACAAAAAGAAAACTACAAAATTACTACGAGATTGGTGAAACAAAACATACAAATATTATATATATTATTATAAATAGTTATTTATTACATGATTTTCTAAAACGAAGAACTAAAAATCAAGAAAGATTAGAGAAGCAATTGAAATTTTCCAACAACAATTTCAACAGAGACAATGGTTAAGAGCTATCTGACACCTGGTTACCTGTTATTTTATCTTAATTTTTCTACCAAGTAAATGCTGTAGCTAAACAAACGTGCGTCAATTATCTAGTTCTTTTACGTAATATTGTTTTTAGTTACTTTAATTGTTAATTTAATTTATACTGCCTGACAAAGAACTTAGCTCAAGATCGAAAACTTGTAAATTATAATTGAATAAATACATACACCTTTAACCCTAAAAAATTATTATACAAAAAAATCACCAAGAAGCTTGGGTTAATTATTGATAAACCTCGTCAAGGTAGTAGAAATTCAAATAATAGAAACGCCGCGAAAAGCTTTTTTGTCAACTACACATACAGTATAAATATAACTGGGGTGAATGAAAATCAAACGATTTTACGTAATTTTACAAACTATGGCTAATAGTAACTCTATAGACTCAAATAAAAGTGTTTAAAATTCACAACTGAATATTATGTACAAGTATGGTATTATATCATGCTAGAAAACGCTCACAATCGTCTAGAAATAAAGATGTAATGCATATGCTCATGTACACTTCCGATTCATATATTTCTAACAAAAGTTGGGTTAAAGTAGGTACATAAAATTATGAAGCTAATGAACTTTTCAAAGTTTCATTACAAAATCGGAAGGAAATGTATGCATATTTCAAATTCCACTTTAATATTCGTATTAGTTTTTAAGTTATTGATTTTTGAAATGATATGTACCTATTCGCTTTATAGTGCGGTGTTGCGTAATTATCCTGTAAAGTCATAATTGCAAAGTTTAAATCTTGGATAATCAAAGATGTTGCTGGCCATAACCCATCAACTAAAAACCTATTACCTACTATTGGTCATCTTGCAAAGAAGCTTTAAGACACAAAGCATTGTTAGTCAGAATTTCCTGAAGGTAGTACAACATTCTTGAAAAGGTTTTGAATAAACTTGAAGTTTATTGGAATCGATAGTTTGAAAATTGCGTCTAGCTTTGTGAGTTGATTAAACCTCATCAGCAAAAATAATAAGTTCTTAAATTTTTAGTAGTATAGAAAAAGCGAATTTAGCTTTTTAGGTTTTAGAGTTAGACTACATTATTGAAATCGTTCTAACGCACTTAGGAATTCACAGGTTTGGCTTAGTTTTCAAAAGCTTGGTTTGAATTCAAGCCAAGTGTTCGAAAAATCAAGACAAGTTTTTAAATAATCAATCCAAGTACAATATTATCTAAGCCAAGCTTTTACAGGTTTTACCAAGCTTTTACCAAGTTTTCAAGCTCTTAAAAATAATATTATCTTGATGTAATATTTATGTTCCAAAATAAAGTTTATCAAAGGCAATTTACACAAATCACTTTAGCAAACAGCGTTACCTGAAGAAATCAAAACAGAAATTAAGCAAGTTGTCAAACTGAGTTCTAAGAAAGCTAAATTTATAATTTATACTTCTTACATTGCAACGTTTTTTGTTTATTTAGCTGAAGTCTTGTTTTGGTTACAACCGCAGATAAGCATAATCGAGTACACAAAGTACATTTTGTTAAGTTAGGTCAGTGTAAATACGAAGAAATAAAGATTGGTATTTGCTGTAATTATTTTACTAACAATTTATTTTGTGAGTGACGGATAATTAAAAAGATCCATAATTAACGCAATACATGAAGACGTTTTAAAATACAGTGTTTACCACATGGTTAAAATCAAAATTCACAAATATCGCAAATCTTGCATATATCGGAAGGAACAAACACAATATTACCTACGTAATATAATAAATTAGCAATGTTTATTACAATTTTCAAAAATAAGAATGCATACATAAAAAATAAAAAAACACAAATAACTAGTATTCTATTCTACAAATTAACGAGAATAGAGTCGTATGATAATTCAGAAATTGATTGTATTTAACATTTGTCCATGAAATGCTTGAGAATTGTTTCCCATCCTCCTCGCTGGAAGATGATGAATCAGCAACACCAATAACTTATAGAGAATTTTTTGTCATAAGAAATTATGAGCGAGACCGTTCATTATCAAGAATTGCTGTGCGCTGATAAAACATAGCTTCCAGTGCCGTATCTAAAGAGAAACCCGATCGCGTTTTCTTAAATCCATGCAGTCGAACAAACATCATGGCGTGTAAATAGGCCGGCGTCACTAATTTTTTCTATTTTTGTAGTTCAATTTGTTTGTTCTTTAATTCTCCAAGAGGAACAAAAATTGTGCTCGGCAATGAATTAGTATTAAAAAGTCTAAATCGAAACACTCCCCGCTGTTGGTTCCCATTTCTAGCTTTAGTAGTATGTAATAGTTTAGTGCGAAATGATTGCAAACTGGAGGCTACATCTTTTATAAAAATTTTTTCTAGAGAATGGGTATTTGGGCTGTGTTGGTAACGCTTAGGTTCTCTTTTCCAAGTGATGTACGGTAAAAAACACAAAGCAAGCAACAAAATCTCAAAACATCGAATTTTATTTGACACAAAATATTTTCCAAGGGAAAAAATCACGTTTGCAAAGCTCAATAATATTGTGCTCACAAGCATATTATGCGAGGAAAGGTCAAAAAATTAATATTCACGTCCACTGACTGTCATTTTTTGCTTGCTTACATACGTTTGAGAGCATTTGTATAAATGTAAAATTTTCTCTAGACAATCAAATTTTAGAGCCAAAGTGGAACTTTTAGACATTTAGCCAGACTTTGATTGAATACGCTTGGATTAAATAAATCATTCGATGATTAAATAAACAATTTATATCGCGTGATTCCTGACAATTGCTTCACCACACTCTATCTAGTTGATGCGCATTTAAAAAAAACAACAAAACTAAATGATTACTGGATTTAACTCGAGTTTTATGGCGGTTTACAATTCTACAGTTTCTAAGATTATGACACGATTCGAGTTACGTTGCCACATCCTTTCACATGTAAAAGTTGCAAAGTGGAGATTTCATTTCTGAAACTGTGCATCCACAGTTTAAAAATTGAATTTTTTTTAACAGTTTGTTGCGTTCGCGATTCTTTGTCATATCTAAAGAAGACTTACAGCAGATAAGACTTGCAATAAAAACATTTTGCGACTCAAAATAATCGACATGCCTTTTTATTGAATTTTCTGTTTTTTACCGACTCTACAATTTTTTCTCCTATTAATATTAAACAAATGCGCTACTGACTATAAAAAAGCATTAAAAAGATAAACTTCACTTTAACATCAATTCTTTCTCTAGTCTTAACAGATTTATAATGCTAATAATCTGTACAATTGCTTGACCGTTGATACAATTTTAACATTCAAAATTTACTCAAATTTTATTTTACATACTTTCGTCCTATATTGATAATTTTTTTCAGTAAAATCATTTATGATTTAAACTAGTAATTAATGGTAGTTCTTGTATAAAACTTTATAAATCAAGTTTATTAAATTATTTCGTTTACTCATTTTAAAATTTGAACATAAATTATCGGTTTAGTAGAACATGTGTGTTTCGGTCGAGTTGCTTTTGGTGACCACCGCGGCTTTTTTTGCGGCTAAGGATAGCTTTGTCGGTGTCGTAATATTACACCAGCATTGGACTCGCCACAATTTTTGTATTGAAATGATTTGCTTAATAACTTAAAATAACTAATAAACTATTACCCTAAAACGGTGCAAAATAGAAGAAAGTTGCACATAAAAAAAATTTACTATAAAAAAGTCGGCGGAAGGGTACAATTACCTTCAATAGTTTAGAAGATACAAGTGTGCAAAGTTGCACAAAAATGTCTTACATTACATTAAAATTCTGTAATGCTTAAACTATTAGATATAAATATACACTCCGGCGGACTTTTTTGTAGTAAATTTTGTGTTTAATAAATTGTTTATGTGCAATTTTTATATATATTGTACCAATTCTGCAGCGTACAAAGCGGAAGCTCGCGCGGATCTAATTCTGCAATTACTATAATTATTTTTCATCACTGCTGAGTGAAATTAAGACATTATATTTTTAAAACATAAAACGAATCATAAGGAATATCTTGTTTATTAATAATAAACACTGCATCCGAAAAATAAAATAAATGAAGTGAAATTAGGCACCAGATTTGTTTCATCTAAGCGTTTCATCGTTTCGTTACACAAACCTTCGAATCAAGCACCTTATAAGTGTTTTCAACACTAAAAGTTAATCTTCACTTATTTAAATATACAAACCCGGCCTAAAAGCTTTAATTCCAAATATCACTTTAGACCCAGAAATACGTTGTAAACTAGTCTGCAGAGGCATTACTATATGCCTATTACAATGCATACCACAGGTGAATAAATTTAGTATTGCTATAACCATGAAATCTTTATTGTGTATTTTTTATTATCAAATTAATAATTAGATAATTAAATAAATACTTGTATTTCACCTCAGTTCAAAGTTATCTAACCTATGCTAGCACTGAGCTGTGCGGAGTACGTGTTCCAAGGCCATAAATTACTATTGCGGAAGGAGCAAGAATAAGTTTAAAAAAGCTTGAAAGCTTGGAAAAGCTTGAAAACCAAGCCAAGCTTGTATCGACACACATCGAGCCAAGTCTCTTATCTTTAAAAAGCTGGACTTTCAAGCCCGCGCCAAGCTTTGTTTCAAGCCAACCTACTTGAATTGGTAAACTTCTAAACGCACTTTAATGATGCTGGATGTGTTTGGAAGAGTCCTTGGTTAAAATAATTTATAAAATTTATAAAAAAAAAACTCGTTTACAATAACTCTATTTAAACCTGTAATACTAAACGCTGTATTATAAAAGTTAAGTCATAGTGACCAACGGTTTTTTTTAAGTTTAATCAAAAGCAGCATTCGTGTGAAAAAAGATAAACATCTGTTGAGAGTATTTTAAAATAAAAGATTACTGTAAGGAATAGGTACATTAAAAAAACTATACATTCGATAAAATTATCAAAAACTAAGACAAAATATTATTTAGATTTTGTAGTAGTACTCTGATTTATTTATGTCACGGTCATTGTCATTTGAACGGTTTTACAACTTTGTTTTGTATTATTTCTTTCATTTATAATTTGTTGTTTTACTATTTCGCCTACGACGTGATCGATCACAGCAATTAGTGTTGAGGAAAAGGTAAAACTTCTGTTTATTTATTTTTGCAGTGTTACTTTTACTTTTTCGTTGTGTTATTAAAATGTAAACAATTCTTAAAACAATTGGTTTAACAACACCTTTAAATCGTAGTAATCTTAATTGCAGCTTCTTCTACAATAGTAGTAAATTTTAATTACGTAGTATATAATGAAATATTTATAGCCCATAGTAGTTCTAGTTAATGTTTAGTATTTGAAATATCTATGAATTTAATCAATAGAAGGTAAACAAAGAAACATATTCTTCATAAAAAATTGGTATATTGAGCAATAACCTCAGACGTAAATTGTCACTAAATGTTTACAAAGAAAAATGAAAGATTGCATCAGTTTTGTGAAAGGTGTTAAGCTTTAAAATAGGGGGTAATTTAAAATTTTCTAAAAATATCTTTCATGCAATATGCTAATGTATATCAACTTGGATGAATGAGCACGTTCGCGTTAGAACGTGAAAACTTTTGTACATTCTGGATATAACGTAAAAAAAAATCTTGTAAAATTTTTTTATTTGAAAAAGAGTATTTTATGTTTGATCCCTGAGCGTAACGCAATGAGGATTAAGCAAAATTTATTTTCTTCAAATTGTTCTTCAGTTCATTGAGAAACCATAAAAGAACGTTTGGTTTGACGTTTATGATACGTTCGTATGTTATAATTAATGCGTTGGCGACATGTGAATGGTAATTTCTATCGATGAATACCAAAACGATTTGGTTTTTATTTTTTACAAGCAGTTTATGCCAAATCGTATCTTTTTGATTCAAGAATTTTACATTTAGTTATTCGATGCTTCTTTTTTGTAAAAAATCATTTGGTAGGTATAGTGCTTTCTAAGAGATTTTTTATCTAACGCAAAGACAAAAAAAGAGTGCAAAAAAATTAGAACTAACAAAAAAATAATATAGGTAAGCACCAAGAAGAAGAAGTAACAACGTAAATTGCATCAAGTCTTTACTATCACAAACATCCAATATTTGATATTATTTATAAATGTAAACAAGACGACGGTTCTGTGTTTGTATAAACGTTCACAAAAACTTATAAAAACTGTTGAGTAAAAATTATTATGTTATTAAAAAAACTAACCATTTTTACACCGTATTTAAAAAAAATATGTTTAACGAATGTTAACAAAGCTCGTTGCATAAGCAATTTCCCGACTAAAAAAATTGTAGATAATTAAAAATACAAGATTTTCCAATATTTTTACTTTACTAAATCTTGTATTATACAAACAAAAAATAAACACAATAAGGTTATTAGAATTTTGTAAGATATTAGTTTTAACAAAGCAGTATTGTGTGCAAAGAATTTGCTTTATTTATGTTATAAAAAAATTTGTTTAATAATTTTTATATGGATTTATGAAGACCTAGTATTGAGAGCGAGATAAAAATTGAGCAATTTAAAGTTTTTATTCAATGCTTTTATGATAACGACACTACCAATAACATCATGCCGCCATTTCAATAATTTGGCACTAGAATTGGTATGAATTCAAGCAACAATCTGCGATAAAATTGTTGGCACGCTTAAAATTAATAAATTAAAACGGCGTAATGTGATGCTATTGTCCATGTGTAAAGTTTTAATTGTCAGAATTTATACGGTTAGACATGGTTTTGGTTTTAAGCCAAAAAATTATATTAACGTTAGCTTGGAATAATTCTATAGAAAGATAGCGCTCTTTTCTTCTTTTCTGAAATTTATTATCGTGAGTCTATCTAATAAATTATAATTACTGATGAAAAGACAATTACAAACTAGGTTATTTGAAATTTATTTAAATACGAGCCGTAACATCTGCATTCTAATTCAAATACACATAAATGAAGTAACACAGTCAAATTTAATTAAAAGCAAAAATTTTTACTTGTACAAACAGTAGGACACACACCACGTCATAGGGATATTTTATGACTGTATTTTTCCTTGAATACATGCGTGTATTTTAATTTCCATAGTTTAAAAGTGCATTATGTTTTTCTATTATATAATTAGAAGTATTTAGTTTAGAAAGTCAATGACGATATTGTTCTTAAAAGCATCACGTAACAACTGCATTGTAACCCGAAATAAAGCATTGCGCTACGGAGAAAATACGTTTTGGGTTTCAATCTACAAATACAGCTATTTTTGCATAAAAAATTGTAGTTTTTATTTAATTAGAGTAGTGTGGTAAAGATCAGGACAATAATTAGATTACTATAACCGAACAATTGAAATGCTGCTCGTTTAGAATACTCTAATGTGTAGAGAAGTTTGTGCAAATTTTAAGTACCCACTTAATGAAGGTGAATGAACATTATGCGTGTCAAATATTAATTAATATTAAAGGTTTTGAAACAATACATGTTTGCATAATATTGATTCTACACGGCCGCATGCACGCATTAGTTCTTTGTTACGTACACTTATTGCTTATAAGCACGACGATATGAATTTTTGCAAAGATTAATTATATATATAAATCCAGATTACAATAATTCAAAATCTTCTGTATAAAAACTAAGAGTAATAGATTTCCTGCAGTTAGAAACTACTTTAGTCGGGTTTCATGAAATATTAAAAGTTTATCGCTTTCCTAGAGCTTCCTCTAACTTTTCTTAACACAAGGAAGTACGTATTGCAACAACGTTTTATGTAACAAAACTTCTAACCAAAAAATAGTTAAATAATCGATAAATTCGTAATGTGCCAATTTTAAAATAGTTGCGCTTTTCTTTGCAATCAACTTTAGAGTATCTACTTAAATAGTATCTGTGCGTTTTCCCAATTGCTCTAGAAAACGATTTACTAATATTGATTTTTCCTTGTGGATTCTTCACTATTATCTATAAAACTCTATAGACTTACCTGCTAGATATTGAACAGTCACGGCGTTTAGTCGCTATCCCATCCCTCTTGAAAGCGACTTTGCGGTAGTCAACACGGTACCGATCGCGTCATATCACTATAGTGTCATGCCGAAACGGCGTATGACGGCGGTAGCAAAACCTCAACTTCTAATGTGGGGCATTAGGTGTTTCTAAAAAAGACTGGTATTGATTTCCCGTTTCTCGCTGCTTTCGAAAATGACGCCTGTAGAAATACAGCGCAGAAACGTACGTATTGGATGAGATGCGCATGTTACATAACTCACAACGTCTCGTTTTACACTCTCCATCTCGTGTTAAATGCGCAAGCGTCTTAGAGAAAACTCTACTTCAATGAATACGTAGAGTTACAGCGATAATTCCAATTATACTTATTACACTATCATTTTTCTGAACTGGTCATAATTACTACATTCATTCTCCTCACATATCTGTATTCATTTTCTGCATTCCACTCTAGAAAATCAATGTTTTGAAAACTAATATAAAAAAAATCAACTTTAAAGAAAAACAAAAATTGTATTTTCTATTTACATGTAGATAGCCTAGTTTCAATCTAAGAAAATCCGAGCAATTAATTTAATTTATTTTAAAACAAATACTAAACCAATAAAATAAATTTAAAAATAAATTATTTATTTTAAAAACATTACTTTCTAAAACAAACTTTTCTCTTTGTGCAAAAGCAAAAAATCTATAAGGTAATTGCGTTTATACTTTTTAATTGACGTCAATCGTAATTATTGGTTTTATTTATTTGCTTGTGGCGTTTGATTTCTTTCTACAAAAAGCATCTTTCGTATTTCATACGAAAATATACAAACGTGAGAAATATATAGAAAGATATATGCGTATCTGCATTATGTCGGACAGTCAAGTTACCGTGAAAGCTCTATCGAGTCTTAAGGTCACTCGTAAACCAAAATACTAAATCTTGAAAATTTGTATAGATTAATAATCACATGATAAAACTGTGTAGAAATGCTTTTAAATAAATCTATATGTTGTTATAGCACTCTCTAGCAAAGGTAAAGCGCAGATTAAAGACTATGGGCATTTATGCTTGAGAAAACTAGATAAAATCTAGCATTTTACTCAACCTTTTTACGGTTTATAGTTTCAAAAGTAATAAATTTTCAATCCAATCACAAACAAATGTAAATTTTTATTTATAAATTGTAATATTCTGTTCTGTTCTGTTCTGTTCTGTTTCTGTATAAAAACTTTAAGATTGTACAAACGTTCACACAAATTCTTAAAATTATATTTTCTTGAATGAACATACTATAATAGTATTTTTAGAAACAACAACAATATAAAATTAATTAAAAAACGTTGCAATTTAAGAAATACACTTTTAATTCTGTGTTTATAAATACGTTACTTTGTAATGTAAAAACAAGAATAAAATACTACGTTTTACGATCCTAGAGCTTATTAAAAAGTACAGAATAAAAGCAGCAACACCAAGACACCATCTTATGTTTAACATCTGTAGTAAAAAATATGTTAAAGATAAACTTTTGATTTTGTTTTTACTATTGGTAAATCAAAAAACATAACTGAATTCAATTAATACTATTTACATTATTAAAAATTTGATGAAAAAAAATTTCTATATTATTTTATAAAAAATAATTTAATCGAAGAAAATAATAAATTAATTTTTCTTTTGCAAAATAGAACAAAACATATTCAGGTTTTTATAAAATAGATTTAGACAGTTTCGAATAACATATGAATTTAAAGAAAAGTAATTGTAGATATTAATGACAAATAGAATTTGATTTGCGCACGTTTTGATAATTTTTACTTGTAAAATTACATTGGATTAGCAGAGAAAGAATTTTTTGGTTTGATTATGATCGATAATTAAAACGATGGGACAAAATAAATGGTTTCAAAAAGAAAATGTATAACGACTTAAATTTTAATAATTAAATTAAATAGTGATTGAAACTTAAAAACAAAAATAAAACATTACGTTTAACCATTCTAGAGCTTATTAAAAAATACGGAGCAAAAGCACTAACAACAAGACACCATGTTATATTTAACATCTGTAGTAAAAAAATATTTTAAAGATAAACTTTTGATTTTGTTTTTACTATTGGGAAATCAAAAAACATCACTGAATTCAATTTGTTAAAAATTTGATGAAAAAAAGCTTACATTAGTGCAATTTCGTATAGTTGCAGTTTTCTTTCAACTCAAAAAAATCATGAGTAAAATAAAAAATAAAAAAATTTTTATTTAGAAAATCTCTAAATTTCTATATTATTTTATAAAAAATAAGTTAATAGAAGAAAATAACAAATTAATTTTTTTTTGCAAGATAGAGCAAAACATATTCAGGTTTTTGTAGTTTTAGACAGTTTTGAATTACATATGAATTTAAAGAAAAGTAATTGTAGATATTGATGACAAATAGAATTTGATTTGAGCACGTTCTGATAATTTTTAATTCTAAAATCATATTGGATTAGCAAAGAAAGAATTTTTTGGTTTGATTATGATCGATGATTAAAACGATGGGACAAAATAGATGGTTTTGAAAAGAAAATTAAAAGAAAATGAATAACGATATAAATTTTAATAATTAAATTAAATAGTAATTAAAAATTAAAAACAAGAATAAAATATTACGTTTAACGATTTTAGAGCTTATTAAAAAATATGAAGCAAAAGCAGCAACAACAGGACAACATATTATGTTTAACATCTGCAGTAAAAAAAATATTTTAAAGATATTTTTTTGATTTTGTTTTTACTATTGGGAAATCAAAAAACATAACTGAATTCAATTAATACAATTTACATTATTAAAAATTTGATGAAAAAAAACATTAGTGCAATTTCGTATAGTTACAGTTTTCGTTCAACTCAAAAAAGTCATGAGTAGGTACCATAAAAAATTAAAAAAAAACTTATTTAGAAAATCTTTAAATTTCAATATTACTTTATAAAAAATAAGTTAATAGAAGAAAATAATAAATTAATTTTATTTTGCAAGATAGAGCAAAACATATTCAGGTTTTTGTAAAATAGATTTACACAGTTTCGAATCACATATGAATTTAAAGAAGAGTAATTGTAGATAATGATGACATATAAAATTTGATTTGCGCACGTTCTGATAATGTTTAATTCTAAAATCACATTGAATTAACAGAGAAAGAATTTTTTGGTTTGATTATGATCGATGATTAAAACGATGGAACAAAATAAATGGGTTTAAAAAGAGAATTAAAAGAAAATCCCAAACAACACATTGGTACAAAAAACGTCTAAATGTCCGGCTAATAGACGTTTATTTGACATAAAAACGTTTTTAAACGCGTTATTAACGTTTATTAGACGGACATTTAGACGTTTTTTGTACCAATGTGTTGTTTGGGATGTATAACGACATAAATTTTAATAATTAAATTAAATAGTAATTAAAAATTAAAAACAACAATAAAATATTACGTTTAACGATTCTAGAGCTTATTAAAAAAATATGAAGCAAAAGCAGCAACAACAGGACACCATGTTATGTTTAACATCTGTGGTAAAAAAAATATTTTAAAGATACATTTTTGATTTTGTTTTTACTATTGGGAAATCAAAACACATAACTGAATTTAAAAAATACAATTTACATTATTAAAAATTTTATCAAAAAAACATTAGTGCAATTTCGTATAGTTACAATATTCTTTAAACTCAAAAAAGTCATAAGTAAAACAAAAAATAAAAAAATTTAGAGAATCTTTAAATTTCTATATTATTTTATAAAAAGTAAGAAAGAAAATATTAAATTAATTTTTCTTTTGCAAGATAGAGCAAAACATATTCAGGTTTTTGTAAAATAGATTCAAACTGTTTCGAATCACATCAATTTAAAAAAAATTAATTGTAGATAATGATGACAAATAGAATTTGATTTGAGCACGTTTTGATATTTTTTATTTCAAAAATCACATTGGATTAGCAGAGAAAGAATTTTTTGGTTTGATTATGATCGATGATTAAAACTATAAAACAAAATAAATGGTTTTGAAAAGAGATACATAGAAAATGTGTAGCGATATAAATTTTAGTAATTAAATTGAATAGTAATTAAAGCGATGACGCTTTTGTTTTTATAAATGATAAAAATTAAAGTATGTAGATCAGTTAACTATGGTGTACAAAATTGTATTTTTATTGCTTAGTAATGCTAAGTAATTTACAAATTACGACGGTTAGGCGCGCATTTTTCGGCGCAACTCTTTTATCGTCATAGATTTTCACTACGCGATTAATTAGGCGCCGGTTCTTTTAACGCAAAAACTGTTAGGCACTATTATGTATTCCTTGTAGTTTTTTAAACCTTGTTAAGTAAATTTGTTTTATTGATATCTATATATAAATGTTTTAAATTAAATAACTCATTGTCCCTATTTTTTTATTTATTCAGTAACTCTTTATTGTGTTAATACAGTGTACGCCGCTTAATAGAATCAAGTTGAGAGGTTTTTAATAACAATAATCGAATTTGATATTCGAAAAAAAATAAATAAATGTTTATTAGTTAAAAAGGAGTAAATAGATACTGCGTGTATCTGATTAATATGTTGTTAATTTAGAAAGTAAAATTATAGCATCAAAGTTCTAATAAAACAATTAAAAAGACCAAAATTTTAAACCAATCAATCAAAAATTACGGACCTATTGCATTACATAGCTTCAAAAGTTGACACGCCAAATAAAAAATAATTTAAAAATTTTTTAATTTGATGTTCTAAAAACTACACATTTTTTCTCAGCAAGTTGCTGATCAAAAATAAATATACAATGATCTTATCACAATGTAACTTAGTTAACCAAATTTACCACTCCTTCATTTAAGTGTATAAATCCAAAAAGTTCAAAAATTTATAGAAATTTTTAAGAATATACTTGTTATTGTATATTGTAACAGAATACAAATAAAAAACTTATGTATGTACGTTTTATAATACAGTGCACACCGCTTGTTAGAATCACGGATAACGTTATCGGTTGGGTAATGTTATCACTATATTGAAGAAGGGACTGGACGTACGCTAGTACATAAAAAAAACATCGTTTATAGTAATCATACATAGCTTTGGTTTATGTTATCAATTTTCTTGACGGGTTTGTTTCTATACATGAATAACAACCTATTTTGCATAAATTTTTTATTTATTTGGTGCATGTGAATTCAGTTATTTGTTTATTTGCAAGCTCAAGTAATATCGGACAAATTTTTCCTATAAATTAATATGGTCTAAAGTCTAATTATTAATTATCGTCAGTGTGGCGATTATATGCCGTTAAAATTAGTATGCGCTTAGCGCGAGCGTCAGCCCATATATAAATAAAAAAGATGCACAACTCCGATGATAAGAAATAGGAACTATGTTTTACTGCTACTGCACAACCTCTGCTCTCATGCGACAAGTTGTAAAACAGAATCCTGCGCGTATAAAACATGTGTTTGCTTAGGCGGAAAATTTAAATCTTTCAAGGCTGTATAAGTGATATGAAATAAAAATTATTTTACTTAAGATTGTATAGCTTACATTATACTTGCAATTTTCCATTCTCACTTACGGTATTAGAATTACATTGTTGAATTTCAGACAAGTTGCGTATTGTTTTGCAATAGATAACATAAATAAAAATTGATGCATCACTCATACACCAAAATTACTTAATATGGTATAAATTCGTTATACAACGCAACTCGAATCAAGAATTTTTGTACATGGTCAATGATATTCGGTAAAATAAACAGTGATCCAAGCAAATAGTAGCAATGTCGTTACTGATAATCAGCAAATTCAAATAAAACCTTGCAACAAAAAGAGAAATCTCCTTCTCTGCGTTTAATTTTTGAACGCATTTTTTGTGAAAGACTCAGTATTTGGAGTTGTTATATTTATTGACACAGATTTAATATCTTTTGTGACATTGTTGAGCTTTTATTTCGCTTTGTAATAGCAAAGTATTTAGCATTTTTAAATTAATGTTAATTTTAATTAACATTTTATAAGTACGTATTTAGTGCATATGCACTTGAGTATTTAGGTCGAGATTATTGTCATACGTTTTGTGTACATTTTATAATTTATTAGTTTTGTCAGTTATATCAGTATTTTGTTTCAAAGATTAAGACTGTAATTGTATATTCCAGTACGCTAGTTTGTTTCAGGAATTTATGTTTCGTTATCACTTAATGGTTTTGTTTCTTGTGAGAACAAGCTTTTGGTTGCTCATGTTTAATTACGTCATATTTTTTTCGTTTATGACGTTTCACTTGATCTTGAGTTTATTATCGTATTGGAGAAATTGTGTGATCGTGAGTATGTGTGCGACACAATTCAATTTTGCCTTTTTGTGGCGATTTAATCATCTTCCGATAGACCCAGTGCAGTCCTATAAACTACCCAAATTTTTGGCAAGATCATCTTAGAGACTTTACGACCAATCCGAAAGTTAGTTACCTGGGGAACTACGTAAACGAGTTAACGTATTTATAATGATAAATTGTGATTTAATTTTGCTACCATATCTTTAAGATAAGCAACATTTTTTTCGAAATGATATTGTCGGGATAGCCTGAAAAGTATGAGCTTCGTTAATGAATTAAATTCAGCAACGAATTTAGGTAATCATATTTGTCTATTTTAAACTCACCGAATAATGCCAGCTTTTTTCCATAACGTCGTGAGATTGCGGAATTCAGGATCAAACATAGTATGAGGTGTTTGGTCAATTACAATTGTTGACAAATCTAATCCATCCCTCGTGGTGTTGTTTAATCATTTTCTCGTAGTAATCAGTAGAATTTTTTTTACCAATAAAGCATTTCATACACCTTTCCAAAAATCCATCTTTGTTACCAATATGTAATATGATCACTCGTTGTCCTAAACCAGAAGGTCGTTTGATTTTACCTCTAAACCCATTAACTTCTTTTTATATTTATTAAACTTGGCACGAATTTCTGGTGTCACTCTTTCCACCTAACCAAATTTAAGTTATGTTTTGTCGGTATAAAATATTTTCCAACATATACGACGAGGTCTAAGCCGAAAGTCGCTTATTATCGTAATCAAAGTAACCGCGAAAGCATAAGATTTAATACACGTTGCGTGTATTTACTCCTTTCTGACCAATAAATTTGTTGTTTATTTCAAATATCGGATTTTGTGTTCTTATTGAGTTGTTAGGTGTAAAAGTATAAATTCAAATTTTTTGTTTAGATATTATTAATTATTGTAAAATTTTACCGCCCAGGGCCGGCCACTCCCGTTATGCTACGCCACTGAACGTAGTTAAATTCTAAGAAATGTATTTTCAAATATTTAAACAATGTTACGTAAGTTAGCTAAATAACTTGAATAAATAAATAACACTGCAAAAATGAAGCTAAATATGGAAAAACGCATATAATGATTTTTTACTCTAAACATGCGTATTGTGAAAATTCAGCGCTCCATTTTGTGTAAAACACTCATCCGTATCAAAAATTTACATAAAATATGTGTTCTTGTAACTGATAACATAAAACAAAATTCTGATTAATAAAAGTGATGTTTTTTCTATGTAGTAGCATACGTACGACCCGATTCTTAATAAAGTGCTCAACTGATAACCATATTATTCCTGATTCCAATAAGCGGCGTGCACTGTAGTTCAATACTCTAAAAACGTCAGAAAACAATTATTTTGTTTTAAAAATTTAAGTTTAATTAAAAACGTAGAAGAAATACATTATTATTTTTTGTAATTTCTTGTACAAAATGCAGTTTTTAAGCATTTTTCATAATTTGATTAGATAGGCAACCTAAAATTAATAAACTATTTATGTTAAAACAGACGGAAAAATACTGTTTAACAATTCAATAGTCGCAATATTTTAAAATATTTAAGAAAAACTTCGCATAATTATGTCATGAATTATTACATAACAATAAAATATACATAAGCTTCTTGCATGTGTTATTTTTTATTTTAAAATATTTGGTAATATAATAAGTTTTGTAGTATTTATAAAAAAATATGGGAAACAAACAATATAAGAAAACAATGCATTTGTCTTGTTCTTTGGATTAAGTGTAAACACTTAAATACGCCAAAGAAACTCGAGCTTAAATATTTTTATGCTAAAAACATCTGGCTTTAAAATCAAAGCGTCGAAAAATTTATCCCATAAAACTCTGAAATAAAGAAAAACTTTTTAGACAAAAACGTAAGACTACGTTTGCAACATACTAGTAAATACGTATAAACAGTTTGTCTTAAGACATTTTACATAAGATTGAGAATCCAAAAGTGTGACTGAAGGTAATTAATTCATTTGTATTATTGTTACTTTTAAGGTATAGTTCTGAATTTTATGGCTTAATATTTCCATAGATATACGTCTTTTATGCGTTGTTTTCTTTGAACATAATCTGGATGCAGGTTTACCTGTAACTAAATTATTAATTTGGCACACAAAAATTTAACTATTTTCAGCAATTATAGTATTTCATTATAGATAATTTTGTTGTGGTCGATTTTTCACAAGCTCAGCTTGTGGATGTGAAGATGTGCATTTCGACGTGCAACGAAAGCTCGGCTTGTAAAAAATCGACCGGAAGTACCCAGAATGAAAAACTGTAGTACAAAAGTAACCAGTAAAAACATAGATTCTACTATTTTCAGCAGGTTTAATTAAATTTTTTGTTTTAGTTTAGTTCATTTTTGTATAGATTTTTTGGTTAACACTAGAATATATTTATTAATTTACGGTACTAACTTTATTGCCTTATTTATAATTTGTATATAAAAAATTTTAAAAAGTTATTTTCATACTGAACGCAATTTGAATATTGTTAAGGGTGCGTAAATTACTAAATTAGGTTTTGATCGATTACATGTCGCGATACAAAACTTAATGTGTAAAAAACAATTAATATGTAGAACATTTCTTACGTTATTTTATAAATATAGTAATGACGTTGTACCTTAATTTCCTAAACAGTCATCTTGGAAAATTAGAAAGGAGTTGTCAATAATTGTCTTATTAGCTTTCCAAGATAATTACGTTAGACTAAATTTAGTTACTCGTATAATTGCTTATTTTTCTAAGAAAGATTGAAACGTCTTTTTTAATAATCTACCCACAAAATACCGTTGCACTAGACGTTATTTAATTTTCAAATATAAATTAAATGTCCATTAAAGCGTGTTGTAAAACTGACTGAATGCAATTTGAAATATTGCGCTACAATTTCGATTTATTTCTAATTTGTCTGCGTAGCGTAATTGTGTTTCAAATAAAATAGACTAAAAAAGTGGTTAACATCATTTTTGCTATGAAATGAAGTTCAGAGCTGCAAATCAAGACATTTTCATTAAACTGCATGATACTTGACCTGTTTCTTCAATACTTAGCTTGATTAAAGCGTGAGCTACTCCGACAACAAAGAAGTTTGATGAAGACTTGGAAAAAAAATTCCGCACTATTAAAATAAGCGTCTAAGTAGACGTTATAAACGAAACGTTCTCATTCTTCGAGTCGTCATCTTTGTTTTATTAATAAATAAAAGCTTAAAAATGTTTGTTAAATTAAAGCTCAAATTTAATTATAGTTCATACACAATTAAAATAAACATTGCGTTGGTTCAGTTATTTTTAAAGGGAAAAACGTTTCTAATTGCAGTTTTAATAATTAAATGCAATTAAACGTACGTGTAACAAACTTGAAAAAAATTAATTGTGTTTAAAAATTGTTGAGAGTCGATTTTAGTTGTGAGTTTTAATATTTTTTCTGTTTGCAGAAATAGTTAAAAAGCAGTGATAAAAAGACAAAAGTAGTTCGTAACAAATTTACAATTTCAAAACCTAAAAAAAACGATAATAAGCTTAAAAACAACTCTAAAAACTTAAGAAAAAAACCGTAAAAAAAATCAGTGACTTAAATAAGTTTGCATGACCCGCTTACGTATTAAAAAAAGTTTTGCGACTACATAAAAAACTCCAGTTTCAGTACGTCTCAATAAAATTACCATAGAAAACTACAGTTACATTTTTATCAATTTTTAATTAAATAAATTAAACTACAAAACTATTGTTAAACAATTTTTTTTAGATTTACACAACAAAAGTTGAAAACATGAAATTTAAAAATAAACTTTGTGCATTTTATTTATTTCTAAACCTAAAATACGACTACAAATTCAAGGAATAGTTTCCGTGTGGAGTTAAATAAAAATTTTCTTTTAAATTTGGTCTAAAGTTGCCCAGTTTTGAGATATTTGCAATTAAAGTTTTCATGCCGGTTCTCACTATCTAGACAAATTGCTTGTTGATTGTAACCATAAATGTAATAATTAATTTGTTTCATTTTGATGGGTCCGGGCAGGACTACTAAATGGCGTTATTTCTGGTTCTTTTTTTTAAATGAATTTCGCTACAAATTAGAATTAATTATTACATTTATTGTAAATACTATTTGTAATCCGTTAATAAACGTGTATTTAACTAACTTTCCGTTCATTAAAAATTTATGCCAACACCCTACTGTGAGCTAAGCTAAGCTAAAGCATTACCAATTGGCGCCCGAGCAAGGACAAAAAAAATTACGAGAATGAGTCGACTTGATGATGAAGTGAATATAATGAAACGGACCAAACAGGTAGTTAATAACCAGGTATGATTATGATTAGTGATTACGATAATGAAATAAATCAAACGGATGATTAATGGGCAGGTATGGAAATAATTACGAACTGAGCAAATATAATGAAATGAAACAAACGGGTGAATGGGTAATGAATAGGTAAATTAAAAAATAGATAGTGAGAAAAAACCAGGTACATTGCCGGATTTGGATTTCTAATACGGTTCATTAATCAAGATTTCTAGAAATAGATCTGGAAAACAGGATTAAGAATGGTTACCTGCGTAGTGTATTTGACTGGATTGCGTTTACAGTAGGTAGGTGGAATACAAACTGTGAGGTCAAAGTCCACGAGTATTTAATTAAAAGTACTAAATAATTGGAATGTTAAATAAGCGGGATAGATTCGATCCTTTACAAAGTGACAAAACGTACTGCCAATGCAAAGTGAAAGTATTGTTAAAAAGTATTACCTGAGCAAGGAATAAGTGATCCAGTGTCGGAATCAATACCCAGAAGTGGCAAAAAAAATTGAAATTGACGATTTCTCAAAAACCATTATCAGAAGACGTATTTTAAAGTTCTATATGGAAAAAAGTTTCCTGATTTTCTTCAGTACTTGTACTTTAAAATACTGAGTGAAGACAATGAATGTTACCTATCGAAGATTGGAAAACAAATATATTTTCATGAAAGAAAATAATATAACTGCCAAAAGATCACAATATTTGCACACCGCGGAAAGATATGATAAAGATGATTGAAAAGTAAGGCGTGATTTGATGAATATAGAGAAACTATTCAAAAAATTGATGGGTTTAGAGGTACCACTTTCCGGTTCGGGGCATTGTGTGATCATATTACATACTGATACGAGAACGTATTTTTTGAAGAGTTTATAAAATGCTGCATTGGTAACAAAGTTTCTGCTGATTACTACGAAGAAATGAACAAACAGCACTATGAAGAATGTGTAGTTATCGTTTAATTTTATGCGATTTCTTTTGTAAAAGATCAGGTATTTGAGTTTGTTTTATTCACTTCGTTTTCTTTAAAACTATTCAAGTAATTTAGTATTAAGTTATTGAAGTTATTTCACGTTTTTAAATTAATCTAATGTGTTAATTGTAATTTATTTTTATTATTGTGTTCAAAGTTATTTTTAATATTGTGTTTCAAAGTTAATCTTAATGATGGTAATTGAATATTGTTTGGATATTTTTATTTTGTTAACGTTGCATTTCTTGCCGCGAAAAAAACAGTGAACAAACTGTGCTTTTGCGTGTTAATTATATTTTTTTTGCATCTTCTTTTTACGTCTTTGTTGTACTGCTTTCTTTCACAAAGATTTAGTTCACAGTTTTTAATGGAAGTGGTGGTAGACCAAGTTTATAAGTATGAGTTATTTTGCTTTTTTTGGGGAGAGTTTTTTGCAAACTTACCAAGACTGGTAAATATTGAAATATAGATCCGAGCATGTGGTTTTCGTGGAAAGTAATAGTGAAGAGCATAGTGAATTTTTAGTTTTTTTGGTGAAAATAATTCTTAGTTCGTAGATTTACGGCTTTTAATATTGCACTTGTTTCTGAGCCTTTTAACGTATTGAAGAATTGTGTGGTAAGTTGGTGCGACACTAATTCAGTTTTCGCCTTGGTGGCGGTATAACGAAAATCTTCCGACGGAGCTTTTGCAATAAGTGGAACCTCCCGTTTTTTTCGTCGACAACATCTGGCAGCTTCCTTTTCAACATAAACAAACAAACAAACATAAAAAATTAAAGTATTTATTTATTACGATTTAAACTAAAACTGTGTTTTTAAATTTCGCTAACTTATCGCTTTAGAATCAAAATAAAGATCATTGCTGTTTATCGATTTTATTAATTTTAAGTTAATTATATGGTTGCTGTCGTTTGTCTTGTTATTAACGATAGTAACTAATGTATGTAACAGTTACAGGTTGTGTTTTACCGACGTTTAACCCGCCAAAAATGAATTACCAAGCTTAGTATTAAGATTTTCGGTTTTGTTTTGAAAGATTTACGAAATTTTTATTTTGTACTTGGGAGTTATAACTATTAATTAATGTTATTTTTTGTGTTCATTTATTTTCTTTTTTGCTCTTGTTTAATAAATGTTAAATACAACAACAACAAAGCTTTTATTTCGTTGGTTTTTGCGGTTATGTAAATGTTTAAAATCACTTCATATTTTAGTGATTTTAGATTTGAAGTGTACTCAATAGGAACGGGCTTTTGGTTGGCAAGGTCCAGAGACCCTTTTTGAGCTATAAATCTTCCTGGCGTCTTTTTTACTTTTATTTATTTTGATTTTCACGTTTATTTTTGTTTTCTTTTGAGTTTTCCAAACAGTTACAAAGTTTTGAGTATAATCCAGACCTATCTTCACTGAGCATCGTCAAATACCTTGTTTATGTTACTTTTATACAGGTAATTTTTGTAATATCCATTTAACATTCATTCTAATAATTGTAATTGACAAAACATCTTATTCTACTATGTTCGATCCTGAATTCTGCAATTCTACGACTTTATGGAGAAAAGCTGATATTATTTGGTGGGTTTAAGATATACAAATACCATTACCTGAAGGCGTTACCAAATTGAATTCATTAACGAAACCCGTACTTTTTGAGCTATCTCGACATCATTTCAAAAAAAGATATATGTTGCAAAAGATTGTGAAAGATTTGAGAAGAGATAATGTGAGATTTTTGTTGTATTTTGTATTGTTCTTTCCTACAACGTCGTCGTGGTCTTGTATTGTTGAAATCGCGCTTGATTGTTTAATATTAAGTCCAGTATTCCGTCAATAATTAAATTTATTAATTCGTCTTCATTAATTTTCATTCAATTTGCAAGTATTATCTCATCATTTTCTTTGCAGCATCAATTTGGTAGTCCTGTGATCGGATATTGACCGCATTTCAACAAATAAATTGGCGATTGACATTTCAAGATATTCCTGTCTTGAATTAAACTATTCTCGTTGAAATTATAAGTATTTTTAAGAAGTTTTACCTGTTCCTCCCAATTGTCGTAACCTTTGCCGTTACCATCAAAATAATTTAGAACATCTGCTATGGCGCTAATTGTTGCGTTTGAGGTCGTCGTTGCTGCTTTTCGTTTTTTGTTAGTTGGCACCCTGAATCGTAGTTGTTCAATTTCACGTTGCACCATCTTCAATTCTCGCTCGGAAAGTTATTTTTCTCTTTTTATGAACTCCGGCAGTTCTCGTACATCGTAAGAAATCATCGCTGAAGCTGAAACACTTGTCACTACGTATCTTTGCACATCGTGCTTATTGTTATCAGCGTTAATTTTATCGTCGTCGGTTTCATTCATTTATGATCCTGAAGGATCGTTCGTTATTATACGATTGAACAACTCAGTCTTCGGTTCTGTCGTATTTAATCCTCTTCGTCGTAGTTACTCTTTAAGTCTTCTAGTTTGGAGTTACTTTTTGTTTTCTCCATAGTTATTTACTCGTTTCAATCCCGGACTAAACCCCCAATTTTGTACCTATTGTTAATAAATTTCAATTTCACATTTCTATGGCTTTCGGTGGCACACTATGAATTTAATCCTATTGAACTCATATGGTCTTATCTTAAAAATATGATAACAAAATTATTAAAATTAAAGACGTTTTGAATCTTTTGAAAAAATCTTTGAAGCCGTTTGGCTTAATTGTGTGGAGAGAGAAGAAAAGTATAGAGTAGTCTTCTATATATACATTTTTCACTACGTTTTAAACCATATTGGCAATAACTCTGCTAATGTAAGCTTATCTGAATATTTAATGGTTTATTTTGGTTTCCCACACAGCAATAAATATTTATGGTATATTCAAAATACGTTCACAGTATTCGATATACGTTCAAAATATTTAATGCTTATTTACTGCATACTTCCAATAGTATATTCCACAAATATCCAAAAAACATTATATGTATATTTACAGACTGTGATAATGTACGCATGCACTTTGCAAAAAAAAAGTTTAAATTAAATATATTCGATTAATACTTTAGCTTAGCAAATTCAGTTGGAAATATTTCTCTAAACGTTAAGCTAAGTCAGGGTATGCTTCCTCTTACGAAAGAGTGCCACATTCCTTTTATTAAGATGCAAATTCGGTTTCCTATGTAACCACAAATTCAAATCTACATTAAACTTCTGCTAAAAAAATATACAAAACGACAGCTACAAAAATTGATTATTGGCGATAATCATCGGGTTTCTAATGTAAAGACAGTTCTTAAAAAAGCAAAAATTGTTTGTGATACTTCAAGCAAAGCCGTGCATAATCTGCAGCAATAAAATTGACCAATTGTTTGGATAATATATTTTAATATCGATAGTAATATCCGATATTGTTGATTCTCATTTACCGGATCATCTGGGACAATCAATTACAATTAATTGCGTCTCTAGAAACGTGATGTCCTGTATGCATAGCATTTATCAACCAATAACAAAGGCAAGGCGTAATTCCCTGTTCACTTTATTAAGCGACGACGACTCTATCAAGAAATTTAACTGTTTTTGCAATCACTCTTACAGTGCTTTTAGCATAATTTTTTTTAAGAAAATGGGTAAAACTCGACAAGATACCTATTGCATAAAATGGTTTAATAAAAATTTAAAAAGTATATATATCTGCTACCACTTAGTCTGCGAGTTCCTACTACAAAAACGAAATCAGAGATGCTCGCATTTCTGCCAATAATACTGCAATTAATTTTGTAAAAGCAATGTGGAATATTGTCAATAGTTATAGAAAATCAAAGCCAAGAAGAAAACCCGACATGTCTGCAAACTATATTGAAAATCATCTCCCATCTCAAGAATGACACGCGCCAATTTAAAATTGACAACCACGACACAAAAGCCAAGACGCTGAATAGCTCTAAAATTTTTTAACCGTTCACCGGAATCAAAAATCCTATCATACACTTTTTTCAAAAAACGAATGAAATATTGTCTGCTACATAACCCTTTTTATGTGTATGAAGAGTTTTTATATTTTAAGATTTGTATACTGACTTAAGTAAGTACATTTTTTACAAAACAGAAATAAAAACTATTATTATTATCCAATAGTCAGTATTAACAAAAGTCGTCCAAAAGATGGTCCTGTGGTAGCGTTGTAGCGAATGCTTTATGGGTTCTTTACTCGTCAAAAAGAAGCATCTACACTCGTTTTGAAAAAAACCGAGACAAACTTTTTGTGACGAACAAAACAGGTGTCAACGTTTAAACAAAAAAACTAAAACTAATTTTATAAAAAATATTATTTGTCAATGATGTGTTATTAATTGTTAATTTTTATATTGTTAATGATGATTTACTAGAAATTGATAATAAATTTTAAGTAAATAGTAAATCTTTTCATAAGCGTAGAGAAAGTTTCTGCTTTTATCGTAGAACTAATATTTTTTTCTGAATAACTTTGCACAAAGAATACTGTAATCATGTTGATACCTCATTAGATAATTCTTATCTAGCAATTATATTTTCTTAAAAGACATTACATTACATTAAAATTAAACGACTAATTTTTTATTGACATAAAATTACTTTTTAAAGGCTATGTATGACATTCGACTTCAAAAAGTAATTTCATGTAAATAAAAATTTTGTCGTTTAATTGTAACTAAAATAAATGATTTTTTTTGGTTTTCAGTTCTTTTTTTTCTTAAATAATTTTTTTAGTGTGTTATGTGTGTATAACCACTGAAATCCTTGAAAAAGCACATCGTTCAAGAGAATTTTATGTCGATGTAAATTTCATAATTTTCTCATAGATTTCATCATCAGAATTTGACTAAATTGAAATAGGACCACTTCTAAAGTACTTTCTTTCTAAAATAATGATCAAAATTGGTTAGCGTGGTAAAAAATGATTGCTAAACATATGTACATATAAAATTATTCTGACGATTTGAAGTTGGTTGAAAAATAACTTACTAAAAAAACAAGATATCTTAAACCTTCTCGTCTCCTGAAAATACGAAAATTATGTCAATCAATTGGATTGTAACCATTTTCTTATCATATCTTAATTTTTTATTACTGGAAAATATCTAATAATGAAATTGTCATTCCTCTCTATTTGATGTGCTGACGCAGTACTACGGGTATCGGATAGTTAGCAATGTAATTACTGTAAGAAAGTAAGAGTAGATGTAAATAAAGATATTGAGTTGTAAATTATATTAGTTCGATTACTATTGAAGATGTCTCCTCACACTCCAGATTTAAATGTGAGTCATTAAGAAATTATGGCAAGGTTGTACCGTGCGTGAAAACGCTACAATGCTAGATGTTTCTAAAGCATCTGTGAGGCGTGTGAGTGTAAATGAAACCGCGAGTATACAATTGAGAAGACCGTCGGTAGTGGCAGGTCAAAAATTTTTACTGAAGCTCAAAATGCACTAGAGAAAATCCATTTTCTGCTCTTAGTTGTTAAGAATTCGTGATAGTGGCCTAATAAAATATTCGGCGGCATCTAAAAAGATTCTGACCGAGAGAAACAAGAGGAGTCCTATGGAGTTTGCCCAACGCTTTAATAAGGAGCCTTTGGAGTTTTGGCAAAGCGTCATTTTCAGTGACAAAACATCGGTTAATAGTTCTAACGAAGAACAAATGTGTGGTTAAGAAAAACTCGTTGTCATCAAAACTACATCAGTCCCTGCAAACACAGCGGTTGTCTCTTAAGAAATACTTGGGGTTGGGTAAACTCCCACGGTCCAAGACTTTGTTGGGCTGAAAAGCGCTTGGATACCAACATATACGTAAATATTCTACGCGACGTAATGCTACTATTGGAGCAAATTCAATGTTTGAAGGGTGACTATATTTTTGTTCTTTATTGTTGTATCACTTTCCTGATATTTCTACATGCTACATAACAGCTTTTTTTGAATTATTACGTTAACATTAAACTATTTTTTAAGGACAATGCTCTAATACATTCATCAAGAAATATGCACACTTGTATTCGGGAAAATAACCTGTGCCTTCTGTCATGGACGGCAAGAACGATTTTAACATTATTGAAAACGTTTGGCTTGAAGTCATACAGTTAATTCAAAACCAACAAGGGTCAAACTTCATCCTTCAACGCGCTCAGCTTGTTGATGCAATTCAAGATGCGTAGGATGCCATAAACAAAGATTTTATTCAGGCATGGGTAGCATCTATATTAACAACCAGGGCGGTCATACGCATTATTAGTTATATATTTGTTAGTAACTTTCTTTTTATTATAGCTATGATAGATATTTTCCATTAATAAAATATGTGTTTGTTCTATTTTATTTAAATAAGTCATCAATTTTCTAAGCAGTTTGAGTATTTTTATTGGTAACCCTTTTTTTAACATTTACTTGCGCTAATCAAACGTAAAACCTACAAATAAATAACAATTTGACCTAATGGTCAAACAACATAACTGGAACTGATAGCAAATATAATTTCTGTTTTATTTTGAAATTCTAAACAACATTTTTGCCGCTTTAAATTTTTTTGTCTTCTCAAGTAATTCATTGCTGAAAACCCGTTTTTATGTAAAGTTTTATAATTCTTATCTAAGTATCCATGTTTAGACACCGGATGAAAGCTCGACAACCGAGTCGACTATTTCATGAAGGAACGTGAACGTATTTTCGCAATTGGCATTTAAAGCTCTTGCGAACAACCGTTTGAACACCCCTGATTTACTAAAAATATTTTTTGTAATATGCAATATATTTGCGTTTTCTTTATTAATAATTGCAATAATATAATTAAAAATATAACGCAAAACATCTTTGTTGCATTTTCATTATGTATGCGAGATCACGTTTAACGATGGATTAAACTCTTATGCTGGACCTATTGCAACAGGTTGTCACTTATGAATAATAATTAAAAAGAAACAAAATTAACAGCATTATTACCATTGGATACATAGCGGTTTTTTAATATTCAATGACGCTTAAAAAGTAAAAGAAACTGTAAAAAAATGAAAGTTAATAAAACCAAAGATGGTATATTTAATTTATAAAATATAATTTAATTAACACAATTTATTGTGACAATTCATTGATCAGAACTAAAAGTTATCCAGAACAATGAATACTAAACGACTTTCAAAACAGCATCATTGTCACAAAGTTTTAACTTTTTAGTTTGTTAAAATCTTCATAAAGATTTTTAAAACACAAAATTGTTTCTTTCTTTCTTTTGTAATTATCTAACTGAAAAACTATTATGAAAAATTATTTTTTTAATTAAATTTTTTTTAAAATTTTTTTATACACTTTTTATTTATCCCCTGTTTTCTACTGAGTTCTACAGTTGCAATTTTTTGTTTTAGTGATTTATTATATTCATCTACAATTTACACTGTTTGCATAAACATAGAGGACCCTTATGTAAACTTTTTATCATTTTTGTTACGTCCTCTACAAATTTTATTGTGATCGTTAGCATACGATACGTAAAAAAACTGACAGAATTATACATAAATAATTTTCTTTGTTTCCATAATTTAATTAACATATTATAAAGCACCATTTCCTGTTACTTTTAACGTTTAAATGCGTGCTTTAAATTTATATTTTATATATTTATGAGTAAAAATTAAATTAAGTTCTTCCTTAATTTTGTTGAAACAAATTGAATTTCACGCGTAAAGCGATCGTTTCCTTTTCCCGTCCTTTAAATACGTTAACATTAAAATCAATATTAAACTTCGTCTGGTTATTAACCATGTATAAGCTCCATGACAATTTGGAAAATACAAACGTGTTCGCTCGTACTTATGTTTTAAATCACCAAGCGAAAATTGTTTAACTACGATCTATAATGTAATGTACGACTACCTACGCGTAAAGGATATCTGAGCTTAGGACGTGGTTTTATCAACGGTTTTATCAAGGAAGTCGACAAGGCGTAAACCGTAGTTGTTTGACATTTATTCTAGAGTAGAACTTATAATAAACTTAATATTAAACTTGTACAAAAAAGTATTGTCTTTTGTTTACTTTTTTTTCAGAAAAAACTAGATTTAAATAATTTTTTTTCATAACTTTAGTGGACTATTTTCGATTTGTTTCTTAGATTTAGTTTCGTTTAAAGAGGTTTTGTTTCATAATATGCAGTTTGCTTTTGTTTTATTCTTTAAACTATGACAACTACAAAAAACACGTCCTGGTAGCACCAGCCAAATCAGTCCACACAAAAAATAATAGTTGGAGATTTTGTTACTTTTTTATTGCCAATTTATTACCATTACTTTAAATTTATTACCCTTACCAATACGGAGTAATCACAATGTGGGTTAGCTTAGATCTAGCTAAAGCTAAACGAGCCATAAGGTAACTTTGCTTAGAAAAATGATTTCGAAAAAGCGTATTACCTTTACCAATGCTGAGTATTCGCTTTGTACAAAAAATTGTATTTTATTCAATTTTTTTACATCTTTACTTATTTACAATCGGTTCTAACTCTATAAGATATGGTAATAAATCCAAAAGGGTATTTTTTCGTTAGACATTTAAACGCACTAAAATTTTGACAGGGACGTTTTGTCGCGCACTTTTTGACGCAAGCCTTTAGACGCGAACTTATTGATGTCAGGACGGTATGACACAGATACTAGTTCTTTTGACGCGAGTAGTTTTTGACGCACGGACGAGTCAACTGCCTTTTACAGTTTACAACTTTACCTATTTAAATTCGATTTTAACTTCCTAAGACTTGGTAATAAATACAGATGAACATTGTTCAAATGTGAAACAAGTCACCTAAACGCATTAAAAGTAGTTTGAGATAGTGTAACTTATTGCATTATTATTACAATTTTGCCTATTTAGTACTGTTACGCTGTAAAATAAGTCACGTAAACATTTAAATGCATTAAAAGTAGTTTGGAGTGAGATATTACACTTATATTACACAAAAAATTCTAACAGTTGCAGTTTTTTACATGTTTACCTATTTATAATTGATTTTAACTTAGTAAAAAATAGTAATAAATACTGTTACAGTACAAAACAAATGATTTAAACATTTAAATGCATTCAAAGTGGCTTGGCAAAGAGTAATAAATTTGTATTGTGCATAATAATGTTGCTTATTGCAATTTTTTACGCTTGTACCTATTAACTATAAAATTTCCTTTAAAAAAAATATTAGATGTTGGGTTTTAGTAATAAAAAATTAATAAATTATTACGTAAGCCGCGTCTCAATATCATTTTTCGAAGCAAAGTTACGTTATAATTGGTTCAGGTTGTAGGAAAACTAGCCTACAAGCAATTACTGAGTAAAAGTAATAAATTCTGACGTAAACAGTATTTCAGTATCATTTTGTTAAACTAAGTAACTTAACTGAGTTTATAAAAAGATTATCGAAATGCAACTTACGTAGTCATTTATTAATTTTTTTAATCTAAACATAATATTTTCTTTTTTTTTTAAAGAAATTTGACAGATAACATATATAAGTGTAAAAAATTGCAATAAACAACAGTATTATGATCAATATACATTTTCATAGTCTCAAAACCACTTTTAATGCATTTAATTGTTTAAACAATTTTTGTTTTACATTGTAACAGTACTTATCCGTATTTATTACCATGTTAAAATCGACTAGAAATGGGTACAAATCATACAATAAGTAACACTTTTTTTCACTAGTTACCCCTTGTTCCGTAGTGCAAAAAAATAATTTGGTGTGAAGAAGTAAACTTATATTAGACAAAAATTGAAGTTTATTTAATTATTTTACATTGTTACTTATTTACAGTCGATTCTAAATCTATAAGATATTGGTAATAAATGCAATAAGATATTGTTACGATAAAACAAGCCACCTAAACATTTAAACATAGTAAAAGCAATTTGGGATAAGTGAGTAAATTGGTACTTGTCACAAGTGTCATTTATTACATGATCATTACATTTCTACCTATTTATAGTCGATTTTTGTTTTTGAAGACACGGTATTAAATGGAGTACTGTAAAATAAATTAATCAACACCTAAATGCACTAAAAGTAGTAGCAAAAATATTTAAAAACCATGCAATAAGTAACACTTTTTTTACTAGTATCAATTTATTATCCCATCCCAAACTACTTTTAATGCGTTTAAATGTTTAGGTGACTTGTTTCACAGTGCAAAAAAATGATTTGGTGTCAGGAAATAAACTTATATTAGACAAAAAATTGTAATTTATTTACTTTTTTTATATTTTCACTTATTTGCCATTGTAACTCTATCAGGCATGGTAATAAATGCAAAAAAGTATTTTTATACTAAAACAAGTCACTTAAACATTTAAACGCATTAAAAGTAGTTTGGGAAAAAGTAATAAATATTTATATTGTCAAAAAAAACTGTAATTTTTGCATTATTATTAACTTAGTAAAAAATGGTAATAAATACTGTTACGGTACAAAACAAATGATTTAAACATTTAAATGCATTGAACGTGGCTTGGAAAAGAGTAATAAATTTGTATTGTGCATAATAATGTTGCTTATTGCAATTTTTTACACTTGTACCTATTAACTGTAAAATTTCCTTTAAAAAAAATATTAGATGTTGGGTTTTAGTAACAAAAAATTAATAAATTATTACGTAAGCCGCGTCTCAATTCATTTTTCGAAGCAAAGTTACGTTATAATTGGTTCAGGTTGTAGGAAAACTAGCCTACAAGCAATTACTGAGTAAAAGTAATAAATTCTGACGTAAACAGTATTTCAGTATCATTTTGTTAAACTAAGTAACTTAACTAAGTTTATAAAAAGATTAACGAGATGCAACTTACGTAGTCATATATTAATTTTTTTAATCTAAACTCTAACATAATATTTTCTTTTTTTTTTTAAAGAAATTTGACAGATAACATATATAAGTGTAAAAAATTGCAATAAACAACAGTATTATGCTCAATATACATTTTCATAGTCTCAAAACCACTTTTAATGCATTTAATTGTTTAAACAATTGTTGTCTTACATTGTAACAGTACTTATCCGTATTTATTACTATGTTAAAATCGAATAGAAATGGGTAAAAATAATACAATAAGTAACACTTTTTTTTAATAGTTACCCCTTGTTCCGCAGTGCAAAAAAATAATTTGGTGTGAAGAAGTAAACTTATATTAGACAAAAATTTAAGTTTATTTAATTATTTTACATTGTTGCTTATTTACAGTCGATTCTAAATCTATAAGATATCGGTAATAAATGCAAAAAAATATTAGTACGATAAAACAAGCCACCTAAACATTTAAACGCATTAAAAGCAGTTTGATATTAGGGAGTAAATTGATACTTTGTGTCATTTATTTCATGATCATTACATTTTTACCTATTTATAGTCGATATTTGCTTTTGAAGGCACGGTAATAAATGGAGTACTGTAAAATAAGTCAATGAACACTTAAATGCACTAAAAGTAGTAGCAAAAATATTTAAAAACGATGTAATAAGTAACCCTTTTTTTACTAGTATCAATTTATTATACCATCCCAAACTACTTTGAATGCGTTTAAATGTTTTGGTGACTTGTTTTGCAGTGCAAAAATGGTTTGGTATGAGGAAACAAACTTATATTAGACAAAAAATCTTAATTAATTTATTTTTTTATATTTTTACTTATTTGCCATTCTAACTCTATAAGGCATAGTAATAAATTCAAAAAAAATATTGTTACAATAAAACAAGTCACCTAAACATTTAAACGCAATAAAAACAGTTTGGGATAAAGTAATAAATTTATATATATTGTCAAAAAAAAATTGTAACTTTTGCATTATTATTACATTTTTGCTTATTTATTATCGATTTGAGTTTCTTAAGACAACGTAATAAATACAGATTAGTACTGTTACTTTGTAAAATATTTAATTTGTATTAGACAAAAAGTGTTAATTGTTGCAGTTTTTTTGTTTCACAGTGCAAAAAAATGATTTGGTGTCAGGAAATAAACTTATATTAGACAAAAAATTGTAATTTATTTACTTTTTTATATTTTTACTTATTTGTCATTGTAACTCTATCAGGCATGGTAATAAATGCAAAAAAGTATTTTTATACTAAAACAAGTCACTTAAACATTTAAACGCATTAAAAGTAGTTTGGGAAAAAATAATAAATATTTATATTGTCAAAAAAAACTGTAATTTTTGCATTATTATTAACTTAGTAAAAAATGGTAATAAATACTGTTACGGTACAAAACAAATGATTTAAACATTTAAATGCATTGAACGTGGCTTGGAAAAGAGTATTAAATTTGTATTGTGCATAATAATGTTGCTTATTGCAATTTTTTACACTTGTACCTATTAACTGTAAAATTTCCTTTAAGAAAATATTAGATGTTGGGTTTAAGTAATAAAAAATTAATAATTTATTACGTAAGCCGCGTCTCAATATCATTTTTCGAAGCAAAGTTACGTTATAATTAGTTCAGGTTGTAGGAAAACTAGCCTACAAGCAATTACTGAGTAAAAGTAATAAATTCTGACGTAAACAGTATTTTAGTATCATTTTGTTAAACTAAGTAACTTAACTAAGTTTATAAAAAGATTATCGAGATGCAACTTACGTAGTCATTTATTAATTTTTTTAATCTAAACTCTAACATAATAATCTTTTTTTTTTAAAGAAATTTGACAGATAACATATATAAGTGTAAAAAATTGCAATAAACAACAGTATTATGCTCAATATACATTTTCATAGTCTCAAAACCACTTTTAATGCATTTAATTGTTTAAACAATTTTTGTTTTACATTGTAACATTGTACTTATCCGTATTTATTACCATGTTAAAATGGACTAGAAATGGGTAAAAATCATACAATAAGTAACACTTTTTTTTACTAGTTACCCCTTGTTCCGCAGTGCAAAAAACTAATTTGGTGTGAAGAAGTTTACTTATATTAGACAAAAATTGAGGTGTATTTAATTATTTTACATTGTTACTTATTTACAGTCGATTCTAAATCTATAAGATATTGGTAATAAATGCAATGAGATATTGTTACGATAAAACAAGCCACCTAAACATTTAAACATAGTAAAAGCAATTTGGGATAAGGGAGTAAACTGGTACTTGTCACAAGTGTCATTTATTACATGATCATTACATTTCTACCTATTTATAGTCGATTTTTGTTTTTGAAGACACGGTAATAAATGGAGTACTGTAAAATAAATCAATCAACATCTAAATGCACTAAAAGTAGTAGCAAAAATAATTAAAAACCATGCAATAAGTAACACTTTTTTTACTAGTATCAATTTATTATCTCATCCCAAACTACTTTTAATGCGTTTAAATGTTTAGGTGACTTGTTTCGCAGTGCAAAAAAATGATTTGGTGTCAGGAAATAAACTTATATTAGACAAAAAATTGTAATTTATTTACTTTTTTATATTTTTACTTATTTGCCATTCTAACTCTATAAGGCATAGTAATAAATTCAAAAAAAATATTGTTACATTAAAACAAGTCACCTAAACATTTAAACGCAATAAAAACAGTTTGGGATAAAGTAATAAATTTATATATATTGTCAAAAAAAACTGTAACTTTTGCATTATTATTACATTTTTGCTTATTTATTATCGATTTGAGTTTCTTAAGACAACGTAATAAATACAGATTAGTACTGTTACTTTGTAAAATATTTAATTTGTATTAGACAAAAAGTGTAAATTGTTGCAGTTTTTTTGTTTCACAGTGCAAAAAAATGATTTGGTGTCAGGAAATAAACTTATATTAGACAAAAAATTGTAATTTATTTACTTTTTTATATTTTTACTTATTTGTCATTGTAACTCTATCAGGCATGGTAATAAATGCAAAAAAGTATTTTTATACTAAAACAAGTCACTTAAACATTTAAACGCATTAAAAGTAGTTTGGAAAAAAGTAATAAATATTTATATTGTCAAAAAAAACTGTAATTTTTGCATTATTATTAACTTAGTAAAAAATGGTAATAAATACTGTTACGGTACAAAACAAATGATTTAAACATTTAAATGCATTCAAAGTGGCTTGGCAAAGAGTAATAAATTTGTATTGTGCATAATAATGTTGCTTATTGCAATTTTTTACGCTTGTACCTATTAACTGTAAAATTTCCTTTAAAAAAAATATTAGATGTTAAGTTTTAGTAATAAAAAATTAATAAATTATTACGTAAGCCGCGTCTCAATATCATTTTTCGAAGCAAAGTTACGTTATAATAGGTTCAGGTTGTAGGAAAACTAGCCTACAAGCAATTACTGAGTAAAAGTAATAAATTCTGACGTAAACAGTATTTCAGTATCATTTTGTTCAACTAAGTAACTTAACTAAGTTTAGAAAAAGATTATCAAGATGCAACTTACGTAGTCATTTATTAATTTTTTATTACTAAAATCTAACGTATATTATTTTCTTTTTTTTAAAAGAAATTTGACAGATAACATATATAAGTGTAGAAAATTGCAATGAACAACAGTATTATGCTCAATGTACATTTTCATAATCTCAAAACCACTTTTAATGCATTTAATTGTTTAAACAATTTTTGTTTTACATTGTAACATTGTACTTATCCGTATTTATTACCATGTTAAAATGGACTAGAAATTGGTAAAAATCATACAATAAGTAACACTTTTTTTTACTAGTTACCCCTTGTTCCGTAGTGCAAAAAACTAATTTGATGTGAAGAAGTAAACTTATATTAGACAAAAATTGAGGTTAATTTAATTATTTTACATTGTTACTTATTTACAGTCGATTCTAAATCTATAAGATATTGGTAATAAATGCAATGAGATATTGTTACGATAAAACAAGCCACCTAAACATTTAAACATAGTAAAAGCAATTTGGGATAAGGGAGTAAATTGGTACTTGTCACAAGTGTCATTTATTACATGATCATTACATTTCTACCTATTTATAGTCGATTTTTGTTTTTGAAGACACGGTAATAAATGGAGTACTGTAAAATAAATCAATCAACACCTAAATGCACTAAAAGTAGTAGCAAAAATATTTAAAAACCATGCAATAAGTAACACTTTTTTTACTAGTATCAATTTATTATCCCATCCCAAACTACTTTTAATGCGTTTAAATTTTAAATGTTTAGGTGATTTGTTTTGCAGTGAAAAAAAATGGTTTGGTGTCAAGAAATAAACTTATATTATACAAAAAATCGTAATTTATTTCCTTTTTTATATTTTTACTTATTTACCATTCGAACTCTATAAAGCATGGTAATAAATGCAAAAAAGTATTGTTATAATAAAACAAGTCACTTAAACATTTAAACGCATTAAAAGTAGTTTGGGAAAAAGTAATAAATATTTATATTGTCAAAAAAAAACTGTAATTTTTGCATTATTATTAACTTAGTAAAAAATGGTAATAAATACTGTTACGGTACAAAACAAATGATTTAAACATTTAAATGCATTAAACGTGGCTTGGAAAAGAGTAATAAATTTGTATTGTGCATAATAATGTTGCTTATTGCAATTTTTTACACTTGTACCTATTAACTGTAAAATTTCCTTTAAAAAAAATATTAGATGTTAGGTTTTAGTAATAAAAAATTAATAAATTATTACGTAAGCCGCGTCTCAATATCATTTTTCGAAGCAAAGTTACGTTATAATTGGTTCAGGTTGTAGGAAAACTAGCCTACAAGCAATTACTGAGTAAAAGTAATAAATTCTGACGTAAACAGTATTTCAGTATCATTTTGTTAAACTAAGTAACTTAACTAAGTTTATAAAAAGATTATCGAAATGCAACTTACGTAGTCATTTGTTAATTTTTTTAATCTAAACTCTAACATAATATTTTCTTTTTTTTTTAAAAGAAATTTGACAGATAACATATATAAGTGTAAAAAATTGCAGTAAACAACAGTATTATGATCAATATACATTTTCATAGTCTCAAAACCACTTTTAATGCATTTAATTGTTTGAACAATTTTTGTTTTACATTGTAACAGTACTTATCCGTATTTATTACCATGTTAAAATCGACTAGAAATGGGTAAAAATCATACAATAAGTAACACTTTTTTTCACTAGTTACCCCTTGTTCCGTAGTACTTATATTAGACAAAAATTTAAGTTTATTTAATTATTTTACATTGTTACTTATTTACAGTCGATTCTAAATCTATAAGACATTGATAATAAATGCAATAAGATATTGGTACGATAAAACAAACCACCTAAACATTTAAACGCATTAAAAGCAGTTTGAGATAAAGGAGTAAATTGATACTTGTCAAAAAAGTGTCATTTATTACACGATCATTACATTTTTACTTATTTATAGTCGATTTCTGTTTTTGAAGACACGGTAATAAATGGAGTACTGTAAAATAAATTAATCAACACTTAAATGGACTAAAAGTAGTAGCAAAAATATTTAAAAACCATGTAATAAGTAACGCTTTTTTTACTAGTATCAATTTATTATCCCATCCCAAATTACTTTTAATGCGTTTAAATGTTTAGGTGACTTGTTTTGCAGTGCAAAAAAATGGTTTGGTGTCAGGAAATAAACTTAAATTGGACAAAAAATCGTAATTTATTTACTTTTTTATATTTTTACTTATTTTCCATTCTAACTCTATAAGGCATGGTAATAAATGCAAAAAAGTATTGTTATAATAAAAGTCACTTAAACATTTAAACGCATTAAAAGTAGTTTGGAAAAAAGTAATAAATTTATATATCGTCAAAAAAAAACTGTAACTTTTCCATTATTATTATATTTTTACTTATTTATTGTCGATTTGAGTTTCTTAAGACAACGTAATAAATACAGATTAGTACTGTTACTTTGTAAAATATTTAATTTGTATTAGACAAAAAGTGTAAATTGTTGCAGTTTTTTTTACATTTTCACTTATTTATAATTGATTTTAAATTAGTAAGACAAGGTAATAAATGTTGTTACGGTAAGAAATAATAAAACAAATGGTTTAAACATTTAAATGCGGTGAAAGTGGTTCGGAAAAGAATAATAAATTTATATCGTGCACAATACTGTTGCTTATTACAATTTTTTACACTTGTACCTATTAACTGTCAAATTTCCTTTAATAAAATTTTTTTTAATGTTCAGTTTGAGAAGTAAAAAATTAATAAATTATTACATAAACCTTTGATATCATTATTCTAAGCAAAATTACGTTATGGTTGGTTCAGGTTATAGCAAAACTGGCCTAGAAAGCGATTACTCAATAATGGTAAGGGTAATAAATTTACTATATTGATAATTAAATGGCAATAAAATAGTAATACATTTTGACATTTAATTTTCCATTCTGGATAATTCCCGTGTTGTCGATATCACACAAGCTGAGCTTTTGTGTCGCGTCGCAGTAGACACCTTCAGAGCCTGAAATAAACTGATTGATTACGCCGTAAAGTCTCGCTTTTATAAACTGGCCTCCGGTTTCCAAATCTCTGGTAAAAGAAAACTAAAATCTCAGTTAATATTAAAAGGATGTTTAATTATTTCAATGAATTTTTCGCTGACAGTAATTAGAAACATTCGCCAAAATTTTAGTGTCTTCAAACATAATTTGATGACACGTTTATAGCACGTGTTCCGCCACCGCTAACTTTAAAGATTGCTTAAGACGATTATATCTTAGGTTTCTGCCCGTTTCTCTTATGTATGCACGACTACAAAAGCAAAGAATGCAATAAAAGCCGTAAGATTGAAAAAAGATTAGGTTCTTCACGGGATCTAAGAGTTAACCCAATTTAAGAATAGTAGAAAACCGAGTAACGATGTTGTGTTTAGACAACATTTTTCCTATACGGTTTTTAGTACCTTTGACATAGAGTAGATAAGCGATAGACATTGGTTGAGACATTGATTTCGTTGTTACTCTTGGTTTCGCAGACGTAAACTTTGTAATAGCTTGTTTAATCCTTTTTCTATTGTAATTGTCTGCGATTAACCCCTTGGTTAGATGATTTAACTCTTTTTGAACATTTTGGGGTTGACTTCAAACAGCTCCGTAGACTAGAGAATTCACTATTAATAATTTCTGAGAAGGGCAATGATGAGACAATTCAAACATCTATCTGTACGGATCGGTTTTTGATAAACTGAATGTGATAATGAACTATCTTTATTTCGATTAACTAAAACGTACAAAAATGGCAAAAAAGAGTTCTTTTCTAATTTTATAGTAAAACGAATATTTTGATGAATTGAGTTTAAATGACATAGAAACTCATTGAGCGTAGAAGGACCATGTTGCCAAATGACAAAAGTGTCATCCACGTGTCTGTAGCAGCACTTGGGTTTTAGATACAATGTGGAGTTTTTTCTCAAAGTTTTCCATAAATATATTAGCAACTATCGGTAAAAGCGGAGAACCTATGGCAAAATTCAGGAGCAAATACAAAGTTGAAACTTTTCGACAATATAGCTGTTTCTGCAGAGGACAATGAGCGTGTAGATAATTTAATCACAGTCTCGGGATTTGCTCCTGCATTGACGACACGTTTGGGAAGCACTAATTTGTTAAATTTCTTAAGTAACCATCTTTTTGACTCGTTGGGATTGTTCAAAAAAAATTTGATGAACGAGACTCTAATCAGAAGGCGAAAGAATCCTGGCGAGTTCTAGATGAAAGTCAAATAACGCTTAATTAACAATATCAATTTCTAATTAATTAATTTAAAAACAATTCTAATTAACAAAAAATCTGCGCGAATTAGTATTTTTAAGTTTTTTAAGCTAAGTAACTTAACTAAGCTTAGAAAACTATTATCTAGATGAAACTTACGTGATCATTTATTATTTTTTTATTACTAAAATCCAACATATAATATTTTTATTTTTTAAAGAATTTTGACAGTTAACAAGTGAAATTGTTAAAAAATTAGAATAAGCATCAGTATTATGTTTAAAATGTTTTTGAAAAGTCATCTTGTGGTAAAAATACCACATATGATAAACAGAAAACTATAAATTAGTAAAGAAGATAGAAAAGGTGATATTGGATTTAATGACAACGAAAGACAATGATCTATTGACAAATAACACCGACAGACAAACCGTAGTCTTTTATGTCGTATATACATACGAAAGTACGGAAGATAGAAAAGTTGACATTGGATTTAATGACAGCAATAGTCAAAGATCTATTGATAAGTACCGTCGTCAAAATCCAAACTATAAAATAGATTAGTAACAATGTCGATTCAATTGTGAAAAACAACATCAAAACCAACGGGTAGCTATTTCGTTCTTTTGGAAGATATTTTGGGTCAGTTTTGATGTGATCTTTCTCTTTACAAAAATGCCACTACGAACAACATTGGACTAAGGAGGTTAACAGATTAGCTGCACTATGATTAAAATTTGCGTATTTTTCTTTCAACAACGTTACATACGAACAAATTGAAAGAGCAGCCGTGGGAGTACCACTTTCTTCTTTCATCGCAAGTACATTTATGGAAGATTTTGAAGAAACAGCATTAGAAACCACTACCTTCAAACCAAAATCTAGTTACGTTACGTGAATGATACTTTCATAATTTGGCTTTACAGAGTAAAAACACTCAATACCTTCCCTGAACCACATCAATCATCAACATCAAATTCACCATGGAGACCGAAACAAACAGAAACATTTCGTTCATAGACGTACTCGGAAGATGGATAACACATTTGAGCATCAAGTATACAGAAAGTCGACACAAATACTTCCATGCCAAATCGCACCATCATCCAGTTCAAAAGTTGTCAGCGCTAAAAATTTTAGTTGACCTGAACGGCGTAATATAAAGACTTCACAAGATCCTATTGTTCAGTTTCAGTCTTTCTGTAGAAAACAGCGACATGACTGTCAAAATATCAAGTATTGTAAGTTTATAAAAGTTTGCGAAATATGGAACGCGGTTCAAACCCCAAAAGTTTTTCTACATTACAACTTGATGTTTTTCTTTAATAACCGAAACTTTTAGTAAGTTAGTAGTTAGTTAGTTTAGTACCTTAGAAAAAACCGATTTGTCGACGTTATAACTGTGGTAGTAGAAAATTCCATTTTGATAGGCAGTATTCTTAAGACATCAAAAATATTATACACATAGATTTTGTTAAATATTTTACAACGCATCATTAAAACTTTTTAGGTTTTGATTGACGTAAAGTAATGGTTTTATGTAGAACATAATGAAAGCATTGATTTCTGTAATTTTTTTCTTTGCCAACTGGACCGGTTTTCGACGGCTTGACCAGTTTAATAACACATCGGTTGAGTGACGATTTAACTAAAAAACCGAATGATAAATAGTCCGTTTTGTTCTGTTTTAATGTTAAATTATTTGTTTTTTTAATTATGTTAGAGAAAAAGCGTAAACTAGTATTTTGTAGAGAAAAAAATACTGAAACCATCTATACTATTGTTTACAATTTTATATTTCTCATAATCAAAAAAAGAAGGAATCAAGATTAAAAATTTAGCATTGAAATCCCTGTGCTCCGTTTTCCAAATCACTGCCCTGTATACGTATATGTGTAAAAAAAATGTAAAAAAATGTTTTATTTGTGGGGCGTGTTAAGTGTATGTTTTGCACATTAAACTTTTATGTATTCTGGCCACAATCTCTAAACCTGCAATTTTACACAAACAACAAAGCATTTGAAATGTCAGTGTTCGGTTTTGCAATTGCCAGTTTAGCTCAATCAGTACTTATTTAGTTTAGTATCAATTACCACATTACCACCACCTATTATGGCCCGTCTTATGTAGCGCCCGTTCGGACTTATATTATGTATGTACGTACACATGAAAGCAAATTTAAAATATATAGTTAAATGCAGATACTGCACTGACATTTTAGTTGGCTATTTTTTCCTATATCTGTTTCTTCTTCATTTTTTCATTATTAAGACGACCATTGCGGCATTTTTAACTTTCTATTTCTGTTCATTACGTTAAAAATGCACAGAATGTAAAATTCACGTTTATAAATATTGAACACATCCATTATGCTTGGCAGTCATGTTTTTAGGTGACACGGACTCTAACATTAATTTACAAAATTAAAGTGCATAGGTCAGCTAACGTAAAAAACAAAGTGTTTTGTTTATTGTTATTTTTGTTTATAGTTTTTCTGTATTATTTGATATTAAATATACTTTGTTGCAGTTCAAAATATAAAAAAGTATATTGTATATAATTTATTTTTTAAATTTGTTTCAAAACAATAAGTAAAAGTTTTTTTTAAGATACAAAAAGTTGGCAACTGTGGTTTGACAAGTTTAAATACTTTGTATGTAGGGTTATATAAACATATTTTATTATATAAAATAGAATACAGAATATAGAAATTGATTGAGCCAGAGTAAGAAAGTATATTATCTATACATTGTTCTAGGTCTTTTTAATTATATAATTAACATATATAATATAATTTCATCTTTTGTTGGTTGAATAATTGTCCCTGTGTGTGTGTGTGTGTGTGTTTATACATAATCATCTATTTTTATTTAAATACTATTTTCTAAACGCCTATATGTATACTACCCACTTTACTTTGTAGATTGTGTTGCCTATCGCATTACGCTCGAAAAACTCTCAAGTTTACTTTTCGGAAATATGGTTGTGATATGGTTTTCTTATCTCTCAAAAGTAAATCTAAAAATATTGTATTTTATAACTACTAAGTTACTATAGTTCAGTAATTTTCACAAAACCAAAAAATTTAATTTATAAGTAACATGTTACATCTTTGTTTATTTCTTTAGGGTTAACTTAGGTCGCACTCTCAAGTTTTATAAATAAAAGAGAAACTACAACTAAACATAATGCAAAATAAAAGTATTTTTGAGATTATGACGAACGAAAAAGAGATGTTACCTACCGAATTACTGACTTACTTGGTGACCACATATAAAAAAATCAAATTAGAAAGGTTTTTTTGAAAATAAAATCTTTTAGATGGGCCCGGCATCTACAGGGACCAGGCGTGCTTTCAATTTCGTAAAATTTAGTGGATATATGCGTGTCTGTATGGGAAGAAGAGCCCTAAATTGTATATGCACCCGAGGTTCTAAAAGCTAAGGAACCGCTACTGATAAGAAGCACGCACAAGCGCGTAGACGTCAGCAAGTTGCCTACCTTTTAGTTCATTCCTGTTATAAAGCTAATTCAAGTTGGCTATTCACTTCATTCAGTTAATAATTAATAAATATTTGAACAAATCAGATAGAAAATTGTAAAATAATCTGATAGTGGCTGAAAGGCTATCTCGATTTGCTAGATCCGCATCGAAGTTTTGACAAGCGAAAACCCTATATGCCGGCCTCAAGGCAAGATAAACATTTGCTGTTTTCTAAATTGCTAATGCGCTTTGGTAAGTAATGATCTCGAAACGTTGGATGTATTTATTTTAGTTCAGAGTTATGAGATAACGCGTGCTAACTGAAGCAAATAGAAAAGTTCTAGTAGAAACATGTGATTTAGAAAAATATAGATTCCAGTTCTTACAAAAATTTTAAAACAGTAAACTTCTTAAAAAATAATATAATTCATATGCTACAGAGAAGACTAGACCGGTTAACATCATCGTATGAGATTGCATACTTGTTATTGAGAACGAGTTAAAATACTTCAAATCTTTTAATTTACAAACTCAAGATCAAGAAATTTAAATAGAACGTAACGTAGGATACAGATTAAAAGTACATCTAAAACCTGTGTATTTCGTCCACGTTTCTATAGTTTCTACAACACTTTAAGTATAGTAAAAACTGGTAGAAAATCGCTTTCATCAAGCAAAACTAGTAAAAACCACAAGAAAAAACTTAAGTACAATGCACAAATCTCAAGAAAACTCTAGGTCTATATGGAATTACACCCATAATGCTATTTAAACTTCTAAAAAAAAAGATTGTACTTCTAAGCTACATTTTCACTATCTTCAAATTAAATACTAGCCTACAGACCTCAAAAAACCGAAATAACAATTATTATTCACTCAGAGTAAGATTCCAGCTACTCAACATCATATCGGCCACAGCAGTGTCATCAGATCACCAAAACAATAAATACTGCGTTGAAAAATAATCCTACTGCAAAAGTAATCAAACCTTTCATAAAGCTTGGCACAAAAAAGTTTGTTTTATTTATTTAATTTCACATTGCAATTTAAAAGTTAATTGACATTTTTAAATTTATTTTAATTTTTAGTTTAATTATTTAAGTACATGTTAAGTACAAGTGTACTTGAGTTCATTTAGATCTGTTATTATTGTCATAAATTCAGATTGCTTTATAATGTATTAGTTACGTCTATCATTAGTATTTCGTTTTACTCATAAAGATTTGGATTGTAATTCCACATGACTTAATTTCAAGTAAGTTCTGTTCGAATTCAAGTGTTTCCGTTTAATTACGTGTGGAAATTTGGTTTCGTTTAGTACGTAATTAGACGGATTCTTCAGCCATCGTACTAGCTTGTCCTACACTCAGAATGAGTCGCCCTCAAAATGCCCTGAACTTAAAGCCACGTTGTTCGAGTTTGCCTTCTGATAACATTATGTATTTATAAATTTTATTTGATTTAATTGTTCCGTTTGTTTTGCTAATAGTTGCAAAAAGATTTTGACTAAAAACACAAGTTTGTGAGTGAATGCTTATTACGATTTTATGTATCGACAATTCCCTTTTGTGTATTGCTTAAATACACATTTTTTTACAATTAAAGGTAAGCACCAGCATTTAAAGCAAACATTGCAAATGTCTGTTTAACGTGTTTTGATTATGCCTATAGTACGACAGCGTGAAAATTACTGCCAATTAAGCGAATTCGACAGAGGTCAAATTATTGTCTTACGTGAAGGTGGTTTTCTGTACAGAGGAATTGCAAATGGTATTAACTGAAACCAATCGAGGTATGACCACAACGGCCACTTGCCACAACGGTCACCGTGACCATAACGGTCACCTACCAACTTTAACCACAACGCTCACTGTAAATCAACCACAACGGCCATCTACTCTGTCGACCACAACGGCCACCACGACCACAACGGCCACTTGCATTTTTGACCATAACAACCACCGTGACAACAACGGCCACTTATCTTCATGACCACAACGGCCACCGCGACCACAACGGCCACCGACGCCTGATCTGAAAATCGACTGCCGACGCCAGTTACAGTGACCTCTGTGACTATAACGACCACCTCTGCTTGTAACCATAACGTCCACCATAAACATAACGGCTACCTATTTTGTCAACCACAACGGCTACCGCGACGACAAAAGCCACCGCGATCATAGCGACTACCAATCGTCATTCATCATGAGTTTCGATGATATTTAGTTCGCATTTCTAGCTTAGTGGTGTCTTTTTCATTTTCTTTTATGGTCATCATCATGAGCGTGTCAGGTAGTATTTCAAAGCTTGCAAATCGTGCTTATTGGATATATAAATATTTTTTATTTTAGTTCACTATTGGAATATTTTCATATTTTTACAGAATTGTACTAATTTGTGTTTGACATATTGTCGTTTAAGTTGTAGACAAATTAAATAATGGGTTAGGAATCTAATTAAAATGCCTTCAATTTTATATGGCACATGGATTCTATGGATGTATAATCAAAACAAAACAAAAATTCTATACGATTGCAATTGAAGTGTATCTAAATACCGCGAGAATACCGCATCTATTGGTGTTTTCAGCTATAATACCCCTAGAACATTGATAATGCCAAGATAACTTTGTCACAGAGACTGTTGAAAGCGTGTTTCTTGCTTACATTACATTAAAGAAACAAGCTTATAACATTCTCTACAACAAAATTTTCAGTATTTATCAATGCTCAAAGTGTATTCGGTAAGATAATTTTTTACTACTTTCCAAATAGAGGAAAGGAGTTTGGTATCAGAAGAACTAGCGGGATTCAAAAAGGGAAGAAGAGTGATAGACAACATATATATATTGAGACACTTAACGAATAGAACCTGTTTGCAGTATATACGGGGGATTTAGAGGAGACAATGAAAGAACAACAGATAGGAGGGATAGTAGTAGGAAAAGTAAAGGTGTGGTCGTTGGCGTATGCGGATGACATAGTGTTGGTGGCTAAAGAGAAAAAAGAAATAACGGAGATGATGAAAACGTTGGAAAAATGGAAGTAAATACGGAGAAAACAAAAATATTGGTATTTAGAAAAGGAGGGAAAAAAAAGAGAGGAGTAGAAATAGAGGGAAGAAAAAGTAAACAAATTCACATACCTGGGTTGCACGATGAAGCAAGATAATGATTAGGGGGAACACATAAAGGAAAGAGTGCGGAAGGAACAGATTAATAGGACAAGTGTGGAGTGTGGGGAAAAAGTTGTTTGGGGTGGAAAAAGAAGGCTGCTGTTTGAGAAGCTAATAAAAAGTGTGTTGATTTATGGGGCGGAAATATAGAGGTGGAAAGAGGTAGAAGAGATAGAAGAGAAAAATGGTATTAGGGCTAGCCAGAGGAACACCGGGGTAAATTATAAGATAGGAAATGCAGACAGAAAAAATAAGAGTAGAGACAGGAAACAGGGCTATAAAATACAAGGAAGAACCGAGGGAAAGAACCGAATGCAAAATACTACAGGAATGTTGGAAAGAAATAAAGAGAGGAAGATTGAAGTACGGGCAGGATGGCGGAGAAAAATATTACAAAAGAAACGGATACGCGAAAGAAGAAGTAGAGAGATTAAGGGAAGAGGGAACAAACTTATAATTTCTTAAACTAATTAGTGCAAATAACTATAACAAATCAGTATCTGAAGCTAAAAGTTTATTACATTCATTGCAACGAATGCTATTTATTTTAGGTTTATTAGTGTGTGTCAGCGAGAGATCTAGTGTGCTGTTTATGAAGAGTTAAAGTATTTAATAAATATGTAATTATTACTGGCCCCTACACAGCCTCATGTGGGTAAATTGTGGCTTGGATAGTCAGTAATGCAGTAGATACGATTTAAGAGGTATCAGTCCTGCACAGCCTCATGCAGGTAATTATGGCTTGGTCCACTGATACGTTAAACCGTCGAAGTAAAGGAAGTACAATTTAAGAGGTATCAGTCCTGCACAGCCTCATGCAGGTAATTATGGCTTGGTCCACTGATACTTTAAACTGTAGTAGTTGAGACAATCAAAATACGGTTGTAAAATGATTGCTAATTTATTAACTTAATTTACGAGTATTTATACACATAAAATGCTTAGCTCCACATTCAACCATTTCATTGTTAGCCTATATTATAAAAATTTGCTTATTTGTTACGACATTGTAAGGAATTTGTTAATACACAATACATGTGACATTGGAAAGAATTTGCTAACACACATTATAATACTGCAATTTTGTATTTTATTTTAAATATAATTTATGTTTGTAGTTCAAACATTCTGCCAGGTGTCATTGGTGTGAAGTGGTTGATTGGAATCTTCTGCTGCTTCTGTGTAGCCTCTATCTGAGTTGTCGTCAGGTGGTAATGGATTTAACATGAATTGTGCTCGGTTTATGAGTAATGTAGTATTCTCGCGATATTTAGACACACTTCAATCACAAGCGTTTTACGTAGAAATATCTTAATATTCTGTTTAACAAAACCAAAGTGTAAGGAGCTTACATATTTAATGTTTACACATCAAATCTAAGAAGTGCAACGTCGCTTACACATTTTTTAAATGAAACATTCGTGTATGTGCCATATAAAATTGAAGGCATTTTAATTTGATTCCAAATCCATTAATTAATTTGTTTAAAACTTGAACGACCTAGTTTATATGTATTTGTAACCCAAGTCGTAGAATCGCTCGGTTTTTTTCTAAATATTGAAATAAAACTCAAATTAGTACAATTCTGTGTTTCCAATGGTGTAGTAAAATAATAGTTATTTACATAAAAGTCAGAAAAATCTAACATTACTGAAGAGGAGCTAAATTTAAATACGAGGCACTGTGTACCAAGTATTTTAAAGCTCCGATGCCGTCGCCGTAGCCGTTGTGATCGCGGTGGCCAATGTGGTCGCGGTAGCCTTTGTGGTCACCGTGGCCGTTGTGGTCGCGGTGGGTGTTGTAATCGCGGTGGCAGTTGTGGTCGCGATGGCCGTTGTGGTCACGGTGGCTATTGTGGTCGCGGTGGCCGTTGTGGTCGACAAAATAGGTAGCCGTTGTGGTTACGAGCAGAGGTATCGGCATCAATTTTTAGATCGGGCGTCGGTGGCCGTTGTGGTTTCAGTGGCCGTTGTGGTCATAAAGATAGGTGGGCGTTGTTGTCACGGTGGCTGTTATGGTCAAAAATGCAAGTGGCCGTTGTGGTCACGATGGCCGTTGTGGTCGACAGAATAGGTGGCCGTTGTGGTCACGGTGGCCGTTGTGGTTAAAGTTGGTAGGTGGCCGTTATGGTCACGGTGGCCGTTGTGGTCATGACTATAACGGCCACACTTCCGGGGTTGTGGCAAGTGGACGTTGTGGTCTAGACCTAACCAATCCGCTATCATAACAATCAAGCATGAACTACAAAAGGTCAGAATCGTCGTAGATAAGAAACTGGGGTACGACAAAAATTAAACGTTATATTTGCTGATGGGTTTAATAACTGAAAAAAAATAGCACATGTTCTATATAAATGTATTAATTTGAACTAGAAAATAAAATTCACATGAAATAAATAACATTAACAATTTCATATTTATAAAAACACTTAAAAAAACACAATTATAAAGTTCAATCAGTTTGTACAGCTTTATCGTAGTACAGAACAAATCGTTTAGTATTAGTAACGTAGCGCAGCGTTGGTACTGCATGAATCGTTTTTCGACATTGCACGTCAGCTATTTTAAAACGTTTTAATTCGGGTGCATCATCTGAATCATCAGATTGCGGTCTTTTTATAGATTTTTCTTGAGTTTTTTTTATTTCAGACCCTATAACGCAATAAAATTATAGATTCTAGTTATCTATTATTGCTTACCTTTATTAGATAAGCTTTTCCACGCAGATTTCCAAGCATTAGCTACTGTAGTCCATGCATTTTCCGTATGAGTGTTGTAACTTTCACAGTTACTTTTTGTGGTTTGTGTACCAAAACTATATACGTTAGGATCTATATTTTCATCTGTAGACGATTCTTCTTTAACGTTTTCAAGCATAAATTGCGGCTTGGAATCGGATTTTCCTTGAAAAAGTTAATATTTTGTATGTCAGAAAAATCAATTCAAAAACTTTATGGCGACTGATTTTAATAAAACAATTTTTAAATTTATCAAAACGTATTCCTATTAGTTTAATGAAAATTTAGATATCGCAAGCGTTAGTTTTGTGCGAAGACGATTGTGAAATGGAATTGTTTTTGGTAACTGCCAGTTGTTTAATTTCAGGTTTCTCACTTAACCGAATTTGTAATAACTGAGATCTTCATGTTCAGAATGAATTTGTGGACACCCTTTATACAAATAACTTAATTTCTGAATAGGGTTGCCAGATTGAAATAAAGCTTAACCCGGAGTAGCGGTGCACATGGAAAAAAAACGACTCCCCGTACCAGCGAGTAGGACCGAGAAATTTTAAAAAAATTAACACAAAATTATGAATTGTGATGTTCTCAAGGTGCCACATTTTAGTGGTTGATTATGCGAGTTTTTAATTCTTCTACCATAATAATTACGTACAAAGTTTATTGGTGTACATAAATATATATATAATAATAATAATTAAAATATAAAATCTTAAGCTTTCGCGGTTGTTATGTTTAAAATCATAAGCGACTTTCGGCTTAGACCGCGTCGTAGTAAAACACCTAGACTTGACAGTGGTAAATGTCACTGACAGTCAGTGACATTTACCACTCTGAAGATGCAAGCTGCAATGTCTTGCGAAACGTCAGTTTGTTTGGGTTCACGAACGACAATACGGCAAAGGCCAAGTTCTACTTCTTGTTTTGGCTCTCAAGAAGAGACTATGACCAAGCCTAAGTCTGGGTGTTTTACTACGACGCGGTCTAAGCCGAAAGTCGCTTATGATTTTAATAATTAAAATATATAATAATAATAAATAAAATAGATAATAATAATAATAAATAAAATATATAAATACATTATATTTCAGGACTAACAAAAAAATACTAAAAATAAAAAGCAACTCTCAAAAGAAATGTTAGCACTTAAAAACTTAAAAGTTATATTTTTCATTGCGACAACATGCATTTAATATTGTGGTTTGCTCAGGCTTAGCAATGAAATCTGCTAACTCCGCACAAGACATACTGAACTTAAGCTTTGTGCAAAGTTCAGCCTTCACAAGTTCGACTCTCATACGATTCCTCTGATCTGTCCATAAATTGGACATTAAAGAGAAAACCCTCTCAACATACGCGTTGCTGACTGGAATTGATAAAATTTTTGATACGATCTTAAATAACTGAGGGAGATCGCTATTCTGAAAAATTTTTGCCCATAACTTATCTAATGCTTGATCAGGTTTTATTTGATCCAAAGTTGTTTTTAAAATAGAAACATCGTCGAATAATGCATCTTCATCAATTTCCTCAATTTTCACTACGTTTTTGGCTGCTACAACTTCTTCGTACTTGATGCTTGAATTTCTCACAATGTTGATGCATGTAAAATATTTACATGGATTTTCATCATATTTATACCATTTATCGAGATATGTTATGGTATTGTTGTACACTTTTGAAGCTTCCAAGGAAAATTTATTCCGCTTATGTGATGTGAGATATTTTAAAGCGCTCTAAACTTTACTTCCATAAAAATTTGCATTTAATCTTTTAGAAAGTTTTCCTCTCAAATCTACCATGATTTGATGTATTTCTGTACTAGTCAGAGTATTACTCTCCAACATCAGAATAGATGCATTTAGAATATTTGTGTAGTGGTGAGTGAAATAAACTATCAGGTAAGGACATGTTGGTGTTCAAACCGTCTTCTAGCTCGTTTTGTTGGCTTTTTATAAACTGCCAGACAACATTATTAGAGTTTTCTTTTCCTAACTCCAAAAAATAGGATTTTACCAACCATCTAGTAGTCACATGTCTTACCATATTGTCAAATTCCATGTCTAAATAGTCAAAACACGCTTTTAATTGTTCACTCTTTTTTTGCACTGTTTGAAAATTCGGCGTAAACTTTCATCACAAGGTTTTCAACGTCAAGTGAGAGAGTTTTACAAGCATTTTTCCGGCATTATGGATCACATGGCAATTGCAATTTGCCTTAAGAATGTTTTTATTAGATTTTGTCAATTTTTGAAAAACAGAGTTGTGAATTCCGTAATTAACCAAAGCATAATGCTATTCGTTATTGCCTCTGAATTTTCATTACTCTCCTCATAGAAGTCCAATAGTTTATTCTGTATTCCCCCATTTTTTAAAAAGTATCTTACTGCTAATAGGAAGAACTTTTGAGAGCCTTTATTAGAAACGTCACTAGAAATAGAGAAAGGCAAACAATTCTGTGAACCTGCACCTAGTTCTTGCAGGAACATCTGAATAGATTTTCGACGTAGAATATTTTCGACTTTTGCTTCAGCTTTTGTACGACCACAGTGCACTTTCTTAGATAAATTTGAGTCTTTGTACAATAAACTGTTCAATTTTATTCCGCAGTCCATACTCTAATAGCTGTGATGATGAGAAAGTCCGCGATATACCAGCGACACTTTTATTGCAGTGACCAAATTTTCTTCCGCCGTATCTTTTTTGGGAATAAACGCTGTCAACAATTGATTCTCTGCTCTCATTTTTAAGTCTTGCTCATGCTTTTTACTGCTGGCATAAGTTTTTAAAGCCTTCTCTACATCGTGTTTTACGGTGAATTTGATGCTACATAGAACACATTTAACAGTCATAGAATTTTCTTTAATAAGCCAATTCTTATAGGAAGGATTTTTTAACCAGCTATCTTGAAATGATGTAAAATACTTTGTCTTTTTGGAACTAGACGGCCTATGTTCCTGCTCTGTCATTTTATTCAAACCTGAGATTTCAAAGTAGTTTTACTTACCAGTGTAATGAAATAATTTATAGTTTAATGAATGAAACCATATTGCGAATAAATTATTTGTTAAAAAAAACTTACCAGAATCTTACTGTCAATTTAGTGTAACAGTAAAACACAGAATTACAGTTCGAGGTTTATATGCGACCACTATGACTTAAATGTGCGGACGGAAGCGGACTAAAGCTAAGCCGAGAAACGCCGCAAATTCTCGGTACCGCGTAGACGCTGTAAACGATTTATGCATCTCTTTTTAATGTTGATATCAGCACTCAGATTTATAAAAAATTACAATTCACGGCGTCTAATCATGCGCCCCGGAGGAATAGACTGTAAACCCGTAGCCCGTAGAATGTAATGGAAAACCCGGAAACTCCGGGTGAAACCCTAAGACCTGGCAACCCGGTGTGTATAAATTGACGAAAAATCTACACGTTTAGTTCTGATTTAAAAATCTTATTGTAAAACTGTTTTATTATGCTTCGTGTGTCTTCAGGAACCACTTAAAAGAAACATACATTTGACTACACTGTACACTAGCATACGATTGTAATACCTGCCTTTGCTACTTTCTCCAATTTCAATCTCCAAAAATAGTTACTCGTCATTGGTAGCACGTTTTAAATTCTACACATTACGCAAGATATGATTTGCTGTTCAATTTATTTATTGTCAGAATGATACCTAGGTAGAAACAATTAATAAGGTTAATTTACAATAGATTTTTTAAAAACTTTATCTGAGAGTAAGTCAATGACACTGACCCCTACAAAATTGTACCAATTAAAATCCATCTGTTTCTACACATAGTTGCAACATTCGAGTCTGGATCGTCTGGATTACTCATTTGAATCTTTCTGGTGTAAATGTAAATCATGTTATGACCTATGTTCAACGGCATCTCGTTACTAACCTGTTCCAATAGATTAAGTTACTCATTGGCATTAAGCCAATTTCTTAGATAAATTGGCCCAACGACCTTGATTGACTTGATTTATTATGCCCAGCTAAACGTTAATGGAAAACCTTCTTTGGTGATCATATTTTATAAATTCATGCGGATTTTCATCTGCTCAATGGTGAAGATTATGAGTATTAAATACACTATTTCTGGTATACATAGATTTATCGCTTCAAAGAATACGCCGGAGAAAGTCGCCATCTTCTTGAATCGAATGTAAGATTGTGTTACAAAAATCGTAGTATGTTGTCGTTATCATAGTGAGCTTCAACTTTAGAAACGTGATATAAATGAAGCAGGTTTGTTTCTAGAAGATTTAATGTTGAAACTAACTGTTGGTTAGTATTGTTAATTCATTAAAATCCGCATTTGAAGCAAGCTGCCCAAAAACTGTCAAACGAACCTCCAACAAGATAACTTAGTGGAACGGAAGCTTAACAAAGCAAGGGCACGCACCAGAAGGCTATTTAAAACAGCCGAAAAAATTGAAGACTGGGATGAATACAAAACCGGCCTTACAACATACAACAATGTCATTAAAAAGGCAAAAAGAGACTCGCCGAGAAGGTACTAAAGGGACGTAGAAAACGAACCTACAAGTTTTCGACTCCAAAAGGCTCTGAGCAAAGACCGCACTGGAAACATTGGTTTTTTGATGACCAAAAACGAAACGCAGTACACCCAGGCCAAATCCTACAAACTGATCAGCTTAACTTCTTTCATCTTAAAACTACTTGAAAAAGTAGTCGACAGATATATACGGGACGAGGCACTAAAGGCTTCGCCTCTGCACCGAAATCAGTATGCTTACCAATCTGGAAACTCTTGCGAGCTAGCAATTCACCAACTAGTAAGCAGACGCAAAAATGCAATCCAATACAATGATATTGCATTGGGCGCTTTTCTAGATATTGAAGGAGCATTTGACAGTACTAGCTTTACCTCAATTGCAAGGGCAATGGAAAAAAAAGGAATCACATCTGTAGTCGGAAACTGGGGTCAACTCAATGTTCAGGAATAGGACGGTAACAGCTACTTTATACGGTAGCACTGTGGAAGCCAAAGTGACTGGCGGATGCGCACAAGGCGGGGTGCTATCACCCCTACTGTGGTACCTCGTCATGGACGGCCTACTACAAAAACTAGAAGACGCCGAAGTATTTGCTTTAGGATACGCCGACGATCTCAGCATTATCACAAACGGAAAGTTTGGGGCAACTGTATCGAACATAATGCTAAGTGCAGTAAACACCGTCGAAAAATGGTGCAAAAAAGAGGGACTATCAGTGAACCCAACTAAGACGGCAATTATTTCGTTTACTAAACGACGGAAAACGGATGACATAAAACTACCTACGATGTACGGAGTTACGCTCTCGATGATAAAAGAAGTCAAATATCTGGGACTTACTCTTGATACCAAACTGACTTTTAATGCTCATCTAGAAAAAGTCACAACGATGGCCATCAGGGTTCTTAATACAACCAAACGGATGGTTATATACTGTGGTAAGAAGACCCATCATCACATTCGGCGCGCTTGTGTGGAGTGAGAAAACCAACCTGAAAAGCACAGCTGCAAAGCTAAGCAAAGTAAAGAGAATGGCATGTCTACTGATGACAAGAGCAATGAGAACCACGCCCACAGCAGCCATTGAAGCACTACTTTCACTTCCACCATTACACCTCGTTGTAATGATGGAAGCAAGACAAGCAGCATACAGGCTGCAGATTAATGAACATGCGCCAATTAGCGGGAAAAACAAACCGGGTATATACAACGTCCTGCGTGAAGAAACGATCTTAACTATTAGATCCGACTTCACAAAAAATTATCACACTTTAAGAAATTTAAAGTGATAATACCGTCACGGGACGAATGGGCAAAAAACATTTACCGGGACGCGGTTAAAGGAGCTATCTGGTATACAGATGGGGCCAAAAATTGCAACGGTACCGGAGTATATAGAGGCAATCACCATGGGAAGCAATTTTCACTGACTTTGGGTAAATATCCATCCGCTTTCCAAGCTGAAGTTGCTGCTATTGATTGGTGTGTCAGAAACATTATCGACTCGAAATCATACACAAATGGGCCGATATCGATCATGTCTGACAGCCAAGCCAAGCAGTACTATTGGCGCTAAGATCGCCAGTAATAAAATCCAAACTGATTATGGCATGCATAAACAGTCTGGAAATATTGGCAACTCGCCAATCAGTGCAGCTCATGTGAATACCAAAAGACCAGAAAGTAAAGGGTAACCTAATGGCGGACGCACTAGCAAAAAACGGCACAACAAGGACATATGTCGAACCTGAACCCGTTTTCGGAATCGCATACAAGACCGGAAAAGAAATAATTTGCAGCAAACTTGCAGCGGAGCATAAAAAATTATGGAAAAACTCTTCAGGGATGAGGTACACAAAACTCTTCTTTACAGAGCCACAATTAAACACTCAAACTGCACTATCAAGCATGAGTCGACAAAAATTAAGGAAACTCACGGGACTAATTACAGGGCACTGTGGCCTTAACAAACATATGCATAAAATAGGACTGCAAATTAGCCCTCTATGCCGCGGATGCTTGGAGGGCGACGAAACTCCGCAGCATCTGCTGTGCAAATGCGAAGCGTATCAAATGCAACGCACAACGATTCTCGGAAAACCAAAGCTAACCGATGATGAGTTAAAAAAAGCCCCTTGGAATAAACTTCTTGACTTCATTGACGAAACAGAACTGATGTGGGAGTAACCAATTAGAGGTACACAAAAGTACCAAGGAGACCGCAGTGCAGGGGCGCTAGACAAACCACCTCTTGAAATAAATTTTTTTTAAAATTGAAAAAAACTGTCGGGTACTAAACAAAGTATCTTCGTGTACAGCGTACAGAATTTGCTCTTCTAGTTTTGTATTGCACGATTTTATCTTGATCGACCAGCATTAGCGTTCTTCGTTATAAGCGAACCAGTTTCTCGAAGTCATTTTTAAAATGTATTTCCTCTAGGTTGTCTTCGGTTTGGAAAACATATGCCATACTCGTTTGCGGTAGCGTTAGCATTTCCATTACAGAAACAGTACATCAGGTACATATTAGCATATTCACTGAATGAATAGCAAAGAAACCAAAAAACACAAAACCACACGAACTAATTAAAAGTACACAAAAAATCACGAAAAATGCAAAAGTTTTACAAACATGAAACAAGAAAGTCGAATTGGATACATAAATGTCAAAATTTGACAAATGATGCTAATAATTAAAACCTGTTGAAATCGCATCAGAATGGAAAGTTTGTTTTACAACACTGCCAAAAGTATTTTTCGTAAAAATACGTTAATAAAGAAATGTTAAAAACAAACTTTGTAGTCAAAAAAGAAATTCTTAACGAAACAAAAGTATCAATATTCTTTTATTATTCTTAGTCGCAGTTATCTCTACCAACAGATATCGAAACTAACACTTACCAAAAGTTCGAACTTCGAGAATCTCGTGAAGACGTATGAAGCATGATACAACATTTTACCATTAAGATTTTCGATTCAGAATTGAACGAAGAATGTCACAGTGTGTAGCGTTTTCATCAATTTATACACACCATGTATAAAATGAAAAAAAAAAGATATGCAAAGAATGCTCAAATTTTGGAAGACAATACTTTCATTCCGATTTTATTTTAAAAAAAAAACAGTTCTTACCTCTTAGATTGTTTTTAGGACTAATAAAGTTAGACTTTCTTGTCACTAATGATATATTGAATTTGCTGTTGCAGTCAGTGGTCGAATATAGCTCATTCACAGAAGAATTTTCAAACTCTACAAACGTGGTTTGTATCTATGAAGTTTAAATCCTAACAATTATGTCTAAAATTACCGAAACTTGTGTTATCTCCTAGCGATGGACTCAGAATGGTACCTTTAGAGACATGGTCCGACTCAGCAAAATTTGAAGTTCCTAACGCACTTTCCCAAACCGTATTGCTATCTTCACATATCAACGCACTACAATACAACACCTTAGTTACAATTCAACATTAAATCAAATTGTTTTACCTTTTTGATGGTGTAGGATTTGAATCTGCAAATAAATGTTTTCTTTGTGTTACATATATAGAAAGAACTTACCGATATTCGTATCTTCTTTAGATGTATACGTCATATTCACTTTAATACTATTTGCCTGAGAAGAAGAAATCGGCGTGTCGTGACATTTAATTGGTTCAATATGACTTTTCTGTGATCTATTGTAATACTCAACTGGTGTAATGACTTCCGGTATTTTTTTAAACTCTCCATTATCATTTTTTTGCATGGGAGTACTAGTAGAATAATGCACATTTTGGGCTGTATAAAATTTGTTACTAGAAATAATACTTTTGTGGAACATATCGGTTACAGGTGATTGATAGTTTTCATTAACAGCGTTTTTATTACCATTTTTTTGACCTGAGCAACCATGACCATAAAGCAAATCTTTTAATGTCGAAAACACTGTTTTGCAAAATAAGCAGTGAAGAGGTAAATGTTTGTTTTTTATATGTTGTAGTAATTTTTCAGAAGGGCTTTTAAAAATTGTCCGTCCGTAAATACAAAGTTCACAATCTTCGAATATTTGATGCTGAGTAGTTTCATGTTTAGATTTGCAATTGCGGCAACAAAAGTATTGCATACACATTCGGCACATTCTCTAAAACAGAAAAAGATTAAAGGTACAACAACAAAAAACGTAGAAATTACTTCACAGTTGTTATTCATAATTTCTAGTGTTATCTCACACGTGCACGATTTGTTATTGTACTTGCGAGGAAGAGTATCAACAATTTTCTTGAATTAACAACATTTATTCTTTAGTTAATTATTTAAAATTTATTTTTAACATCAGTTATCTCATTTAAAAATTGACCACTTCTGTGGCGTTGTCTTCTTGGTTCACGCTTCGGCGTCACCCATTTATAATTATTTTATTCGAAGCGTGAGCATTAACAAAAATGTTTATATCAAACTTGAAACTTTTGTTTGTTACAAACAGGTTGCGAGAAGGAAGAAGGGGGTACCGTGATAATAAAAATCGAGTCGCGGTTGTAATGTATAATAAAATTCTAATTTATTTGTATTATCTCCACTAATTTTGTGAAGTTTATAATAAAGGCCATCGGCAAAATTATAAAAATTTTATTGCCTATTCTTAATCGGCGAGCTTAAACCCGTAAACACAAAGTTTCGTAAAAATTGTAATAATTTTAAACAAAATGGATAACCATTTATTCATATTTTTTTTATTTTAACTACAAGCTAATATTTATTGCACACAAATAAAATAAATATGATTGCAGTTTCTTGAAATATGGCAAACAAAGATTTGGACAGTATAAAATTTCTGCTTTGCGCCTGGTGAATCTTTTGGTAAATACTTTGAATTTATTGTTTCAATTTCTTTGTTTAAATATTTAGGGTTTTTTTTTTGGTATACTGCTATTTTGCCGGAGAATTAATTACGACATAAAATAAAAACGTAGAAGATTTAAAATTAATAAAATTTGACAAAAATACTTCAATGAAATGAAGATTTTGTTTTCGAGTAATTAAGCAAGAAAATATGAGCGATTCTTCTTTTTATATTTTCAATTGACTGTGTTATTTTTTCTCTTTTTATAATTACTTTACTTTTACTCTTACCAGGAAGTTTTTTTATATGTCATGTAACTTTTCAGCAGTTCTTTGCCATGTTTCGCTTTTTTGACAACTGCTTTACGTACCCTAATCGGCACTAATTTGTGAGGCACTTCAATTATTTTTTGCATTGCTTTATTTTTTTATTATTGCTATGACTATATTTTGTACTGTGTATTGTTTTTATATTTTTGTTTTGTTTTTATATTTTCGACTTCAATCGATTACACTTCTTAGACTCTTTTTTCCGGCTACGAAAGTATATTTTTCTTCCATTTTCTGATTCCAGAATTAATTCCTATTAATAAATAGAATTCTCACATCGTCTTCTGTTGGACTGTATGTTTGTATTTTTATTATCACGCTTGTACGTTTTGTGTGAATTACCGTAATTCTCGAGGATATGAGTTCATACTTAATTACATTTCTTTCCATCTTTTTATTCATTATTACTGCTGCTTTGTTTTTTTTTTATTTTTTCTGTCTGCTTCCAGGTGTTTTGATTTTGCTGAATTCTATGTGATCTACTTTCATTTTTATCTTTTCACTATTGTCTATTCCTTTTTCATTTCCTGAGTTGTTACGATCTCAATCATTGCCATTTTTTATTATTTGTTTGGGCGACTAATTTGTGCTATTTTCTGAATGGTTCATTTAGTGGTTTTGACTTCGGAGGTCTTTAAACATCAAGATTTTTTTATTGTATTTTATCAGTCGTATTATTATTAATCCGATTCTTTTTATTTCTTCTACATCTTTTACTATGTCGATCTCAATTCCCATTTTATTTAGGAAAGTTACTACCTTTCTTGTGTTCTTTATATACTTGTTTAAACATTAAATAGAATTTATAAGTAAAGTCAAACTTAAAATAAATTATAATTTTATTCATGCTTTAAAATATCTGTAGTTGATTTTGAATCAAGATGAGAGCACGCAATATTTATCGTTTAAAAAAACCTGGTTCTGTACAAACTAGAGGCCAAATTATTTACCTACGTCATTTTGCAAAATTCCTTTTTTTCAAAATACAGTGCACGCTGTTCAATAGAATCATATTGGGGACTTGGGGTTTTTGATAACAATAACCGAATGGTAAGAAAATCCGATATTCGAAAAAAAATGTTTATTGGTTAGAAAGGGGTGAATTCATAAAGCGTGTATCTGATTAATTTAGAAGGTCAAATTATAGCATTAATTTTAATTCTAATTCACACAATTTGTAAGCTACTGTTACAGTTATGCGACTGCCTTGCTAAACAGTTTTTGTCAGAGTTTATCAAAAACGCATAGTTTTCTTTGGTTCAAACTAAAAACTATTTTATCTTTACCGCATTTCTAGCTCTAGCATTAATAGTTTTCGTAATCAGATGTTCCGCCACCACGTGGATGGCGTATACTTCTACTTGGAAAACGGTGGCTTTAGCACTGAGGGACACGTGTTTTTTGAACCTAGGTCCCACCACTCCTGCCCCCACACCACCGTTTTCTGTTTTGGATCCATCTGTGAACTATTTTTGGGAAGACCTCGGCACTCAATCCGTGCCTCCCACCCAGTCTTTCTTAGTGGGAAACCTGACTTTGTATTTGTGATCAAAAATCATTTTTAAGTTCATCTGATCGCTCACTGTAGCCATGTCCAACAGAGGAATGGTTTTGAGAATTTCCAGATGACCATTGATGTTGCCTTCTTTGAAATGGTGTACCTCATGTAGAGGGCCTGCTTCATAGCTTCCTCCTTAATTTCATGGCGCCTATAATGGTCAGACATGCAAGCCTTTGCAGCTTTACCAGCTTTGCTTGCGCGGTACTTTGGTCTACTTTTCTCCACCAAACTGCAGACGCACAGAGAACTCCAGATCTAACAACCTGTTTGTAGATCCAATTGGTTATGCTGGGGTTCAAACCCCACGTTTTGCCAACCATTTGGCGGCAAGACCATGAAATTTTTATAGTCTTGTTGGTCGTTTTAGACAGGTGACTTTTTCTTTTTCTTAATTTTTGGTCCAGTGTCACCCCCAGGTATTTAACCTCCTTGGAAAACGGAAGGATAGTTCCATTTAACTGAATACTGGGGATATTTAAATTTCTTCGTTTAGTAGAAGGAACGAAGGTGGTTTTATTTGGGTTTATGTTTATGCCTTCTTTGAAGCACCAGTTACGTGTTAGGTTGTGTCTGTGTCTTTTGTAGTGCCCACCTCATGGGTGACACTACCAATGCTGGTAATTACCTGCCTACCCATCAGCATGTTGTTTATCCATTGTATGATAAAGTCGTTTATCTGTCTCTTTCTGAGGGACTGTGTCATTATAGGTGGCGTTGTCAAAGGTCTCCTCTATGTCTATAAATACTGATAGGACTATTTCCTTTGACTCATGTGCTTTCTCTATGGTTTTTACAATGTTGTGTAAAGCTGATATCGTTGATTTGTTTTTCTTATAGGCAAATTAGTATTGATGAAGAGGTTTGATAGTTAAAATCTCCATTCTAATATATTGGTCTCCCAGCTTCTCTATTGTTTTGAGCATAAACAAAGAGAGACTTATTGGACAATATGACTTTGGATCATCTAGAGGCTTTACACCTCCCTTATGTAAGAATATGACCTTTACTTTCCTTCATGCTTGAGAAACATGGCCACATAACAAACTGGATCTGAATATTTTGATCAATGTCTCTAGCGAATTGTCACATTGAACTTGGTAAGAGCCTTACGGTACTTTTCCCTGTTATGTGTTCTCTTTGATTTGTTAAACTCTCTTCTGGCTTTGCTATGCAATTTGCTTAGCTCAATGTTCCACCAGAGTACTTTGCTTTTAGTCTTTTTGCTTTTAAGAAAACAGTTTATCTCCAAGGCCCTCGTTACGGCCTCCGTTGTGGGGTTAACTGTTCTCTCCAAGTCGTTTATTGCTCTTGTTTTGTTTGGTATTTCCTTTATGCCATCCTCTAGGATACTTTTGTAGCCTTCACAATTGGTCTTGTTAGGAACCCTATATGTTTGGTTGGTCATGCAATAAGCCCCCATCTTGAATAAGATCAAACAGTGATCGGAAAAGGACGCCTCCTCAAACACTTCACTTATTAGATTTGAAGCCCCTCTAGACACTAAGCTTAAGTGTTGTTATAGCGTTTATAAAAGTTGGGCGATTGCCCTTATTGGCCACCACCATATTAGTAGTTAGTAAGTACTCATAAAGTGACTCACCTCGGTCGTTGGTATCGTTGCTTCCCCAGGCGGTGTTGTGGGCATTGGCGTCCACCCCAAGAATTAGATGTTTCCTGTTGGCTTTGCAGTAGCTGATGAGTCGTTTCACCGTGTCTGGTGGCGCTTCCTGTTCCTCTCCAGGAAAATATGCCGAGGTCAAGATTACCTCCTTCTTTCCTCCAGGGACACTTAGCTCTGCCATTATGGTGGCTGTATCAGCATCTGTGAATTCTGATAGAGTCAGTGTATTAATGGTTTTATTGATCAGAATGGCTGCCCTCGCTACCAGGGCAGATCTATCATAACTCAGCTTACCGTTCTTGTTACGTGGTCCACAAACTAGTCCCCCATTTATCCAAGGCTCCTGGACTAAACCCATCATTTTAGTGCCTTGAGCAAACCTGTGGCATAAGGCGACCGAAGCAGCCATCGCGTGGTGGAGGTTCACTTGCACGCGCTCCATGCTTAAATTGTGAATGAGGGAGGTGGAGTACCACTCTCCTCCGCCACTTCAATGGTGGTTGCATCCTGAGGATCTACTGATTCTTCCTCCAGTGATGGTTCATGAGGTTTCCTTACTTTGATAGGCATCTTTTTGAATCTGTAGAACAGTTTATTTCCTAAGGATTCTATTGTTTGACCTGAATTACCCTCCAGGTTGAGGTGTTGACTCCATCGTTTTGTCCTTGGATCCAATGTAATATACTTGCAGTCAAGTAGTACCTTGAGGTGTATCTGCCTCTTTGGTAGTCCACAGTTCTGAACCTTCCCAAGGGTGATTAACTATCACCGCCTTGAGCCATTCAACTGTGGCGTTGTCCTTGCATGAAAGCATTAGGTAGCCCGCCTTATAAACAGAAGTGAGAAGCTTAGGTTTAATGGTTTCATTGTACCTTTCCTCCACTGTGTTCATGATGGCTGAGCAAATTTGGTCCATCTGAGCAGTGATAAGGAGTTCTGTTGGAAATCTCCTGGACATCACCGCCATTTTGGTACCTACTAAAGCACATTAATATGAGACGTCTTTCTATCTCCTAGCCTCCGGTTTTTTGGTTGAGCAGCGAGAGCGAAAGTCCTTGGCTTTTGCTTCTTTACAACCCTCGAACTTTCGTTCTGGGACCTTGGTCTTTTTTGTACCGGAGCTTGGATACCGCTGCCTTCCGGCTTAGGAACGATGAATTCTTCATTTTTTATATGAAAAGAGGTTTTTTGCTGTTTTTTGTTTATGTTTTATAATTAAGTAGGTTTTTGAAGAGTTTTTTTTTTTTAATAAAACAGCCATTGGTTAATATTTAGTTGACAACGTTTCGCTTATAAATTTAAGCTTTATCAAGTCTTTATACATTTATCTGCAAAATTCATTAAGATTAACATGTGTAATAATGTAAACAGTTATTATTTTTTTTTTTTTTATATATAATTTTATCATGATTATATTTATATTATGAGTGTCAATTTGGATTAATTTAATGAAAAAGTTTTTTTTGTACTTACCAAATTTTTATAAATTTGTGAACTATCAATTAAGTAATTACTGAAAATTTAAATTTCTAATTTTTGTAGTATTTGATGTTAGTTATATTTTATAGTTAATGTTGTTGTAAATAAATTTCCATATTTAAATATTTCTTTTAATTGAAAAATTTTTGTTAAAAGTATTACTTGTGTATTCTGGTGTCTGTTGATAAGTGTAAAATGTAATGTGAAATTTATTGCGCATGCATTGTGTGTTATTTTCTATTTGATTTAAATGTTTGGGAATAAGTTTTGATTTTGAATGGAAGTAATTATTTATTTTGTGGTTGTATTAATAATTTATTAATTTGTAGTATATTTTACTTAGACTTTGTATGTCATTACGGTAGTTTATTGAATTTTTGTTGCGTTTTATTTCTATCATTTCTAGAATTGATCTTTTGAAGTAGTTTTTTTCAAAGTGTAGTATTTTTGGATGTTGATAATTGAATGTATGGAGATTTTTTATTGAATGTTCAGTTAGAGCAGTATTTGTTTTTTCCTGATTTAAATGTTGGTTTTTGATACTGTTTTTGTGTTGTTGTATTCTGTTTTTTAGTAATTGTTTTGTTTGTCCTATGTATATTGCTGAACAATTTTGGCATGATAATTCGTAAATTAAGTTTGATTTGTAAATAGTTTCTGTACTGTCTTTAAGTTTAGTGAAGATATGTTTTTTTAAAATATTAGTGTTTTTAAAACTGATTGTGAAATTGTAATTTGTTAAAATTTTTTTTAATTTTTCAGATAAATTTGGAATGTATGGTAAACTGATATATTGTTTAATTTGAGTTAAATTGTTATTAAATTCATAGCCTAAGCAGTTAGGTTGTAAAACTATGTCCTTATTATTTGGTTTATTTTTAAAGTTAATATGTCGTAAACGTGTTTTAATATTTTTGTTAATAAAGTCTATTGCATAGTTATTATTAATAAGTATATTTTTGATTTTTATTAAGTTTTGTGAATGGAATTTTTCATGATAAGGTTATTGCACGATCGACTAGTCCAAAAATAACTGCTTTTTTGTATGATTTAGGTGTGCATGAGTTGTAATGTATGTAACGGTCTGTTTTTGTTTTTTTTCTGTACCAGTTAGTGTGTATTTTGCCATCAATGTTGTGTATGAGTGTTAAATCTAAAAAGTTTATTTGTTTGTTTTTTTCTGTTTCATAAGTGAATTTTAGTAATGGATGAATGTTATTAAATTTTAAAAGTAAGTTTCTGTATAATTTTTTGTGAATAATAATTAATATGTCATCAACATATCTTTGATAGAGTGTGATTTCCTTAAATTCTTTAATTATTTCTGCTTCGTGATCACCAATTACTAAGTCAGCAATAGTTGATGAGATGGGTTGACCCATTGCGAGTCCTTGTGTTTGTGAATAAATTTTATTTTGAAATGTAAATACTGTAGAATTTAGTATTAATTTTATTGCTTTAATAAATTCTGTTTCAGGAATATTAGTGTATTTTTTTATGTTATTCCAATTTTTTTTAATGGATGCGTTAACTAGTTCTTGTGGTATATTTGTGTACATTGAAGTTATGTCGAATGATACAAAAATATGGTTTTGTTGTATTATTATGTTGCTAATTTTTGTTTGAAAAGCCAAGAATTTTTAATAATATTTTTGTTTAAATTAGTAATGTTTTTTAATATGTTTGATAGGTATTTTGATATTTTATAAATAGGACTAGTGTATGTTGCAATGATGGGTCGTAATGGGTAATTGTCTTTATGTAGTTTCGGGAGGCCGTAAATTTTAGATGGTGTTCCATTATAAGTTATTAGGTTTTTATATGTGTTATTGTCTATCCAGTTATTTTTTTGCCATAGTTTTAACATGTTATTGCTTTTTGTTTGAATTGAGATAGTTGGGTCTTTTTTTAAAATTTTGTATATGTTATTGTCATTTAGAATGTTGTTCATTTTTGTATTATATTCTGTAGCGTACATTATTACTGTTTTTTCAGTTTTGTCTGCTTGTGTTATAATTATTTCTGGGTTTTGTTTCAAGAATTTTTTTGTTGTATGTAGGTGATCTATTGATCTATAATAACTTATAATGGAACACCATCTAAAATTTACGGCCTCCCGAAACTACATAAAGACAATTACCCATTACGACCCATCATTGCAACATACACTAGTCCTATTTATAAAATATCAAAATACCTATCAAACATATTAAAAAACATTACTAATTTAAACAAAAATATTATTAAAAATTCTTGGCTTTTCAAACAAAAAATTAGCAACATAATAATACCACAAAACCATATTTTTGTATCATTCGACATAACTTCAATGTACACAAATATACCACAAGAACTAGTTAACGCATCCATTAAAAAAAATTGGAATAACATAAAAAAATACACTAATATTCCTGAAACAGAATTTATTAAAGCAATAAAATTAATACTAAATTCTACAGTATTTACATTTCAAAATAAAATTTATTCACAAACACAAGGACTCGCAATGGGTCAACCCATCTCATCAACTATTGCTGACTTAGTAATTGGTGATCACGAAGCAGAAATAATTAAAGAATTTAAGGAAATCACACTCTATCAAAGATATGTTGATGACATATTAATTATTATTCACAAAAAATTATACAGAAACTTACTTTTAAAATTTAATAACATTCATCCATTACTAAAATTCACTTATGAAACAGAAAAAAACAAACAAACTTTTTAGATTTAACACTCATACACAACATTGATGGCAAAATACACACTAATTGGTACAGAAAAAAACAAAAACAGACCGTTACATACATTACAACTCATGCACACCTAAATCATACAAAAAAGCAGTTATTTTTGGACTAGTCGATCGTGCAATAACCTTATCATCAAAAAAATTCCATTCACAAAACTTAATAAAAATCAAAAATATACTTATTAATAATAACTATCCAATAGACTTTATTAACAAAAATATTAAAACACGTTTACGACATATTAACTTTAAAAATAAACCAAATAATAAGGACATAGTTTTACAACCTAACTGCTTAGGCTATGAATTTAATAACAATTTAACTCAAATTAAACAATCCCATAAAACCAAATAGGTTCCATAATAATACTTTTAGAAGCATAGAGGCAGTATTGATATTACTGAAAGCCTTCCTGTAGCAGTAGAATGGTTTATGTTTAGAGATAGGTTTTGACACTCCAGTAGAATGCTGTACAGTTAGTGTTTATCGAGTCCTATTAGACGTTGTACAAAAGCAGGCCAAAGGTAGAAGTTTTCACGTTCCATTAGAATGCTTTGAAATAGTGCCAATGTAGTACTTTCTTATATTGTAGAATAGCATGACAAAGTTAGCGACTAAAAGGTAATTGATTTGCATGCTTTTACAGGGTTTTAATAGCATACCATAAGAAACCAAAAAAGCATGAAATGATTAGTTTTAAGTCATTTTTTATTAAGAGATTTGTACAGTATCTTTGTCTAAACTATAACAATTTTTAATCAATGGTTTATGGATTTGTAGTTTGCTGCATCATTCGAATTATTTCATTTTTTATTCTCGCTTTGCCATGACGTAGCCATTGGAACATCTTCTCATTAATAACATCTATAGGAACTGCTTTGAATCGACTTTGGGTTAACTCTATAACAAAATTATGCGGTTAATTATTTTTTATTATTTATTATCAGGCGCATGCATTTTTACTAGATTTATATCAAAAATATGTTTCTTTTTATGAATAAAATAAAACTCTTATTGTAATGCTTTTTAAGTTTAAGTCCGCAGGTTGGCCACTACTGCTCTACAAAAATAACTGGATGTCAAGTAACAAATAAACAATAACAATAAAACGCTAAAGCTGACCGTACAAAAATAGATATAGGTTTTCAATTGTTTCTTTTTGTACTTACTTTTACTTAAATCAGCAGAACATCTAAGAGTTTTTTCTTCTTTAATTCAGCACAAAAAAGAACACATTTACAAATATAGATTAAGCCGTCTTCCTTTCGTAAACGTAAAACTGCATATACCCGTAATGGCCGTAATCGTACAAGTACGTACTTAAAAGCGTTTCTGGTAAATCAAACTCGGTGCATATCTCGTCACAATTCTCAGAAATCAAAGTAACTTATTTACATTATCAAACGCGAATGCATAAGTTTTTTATTGCATACATATCTTTATCAACAAAATTTAGATGTGGGCGTTTAATCTCTACAGGAAGTTATTTTTGTTTAGGTACTAGGTATTACAATTTAGCAACTTGTGCAAACGCTTTTTTCTGATGCTAAAAATTATGTTTTTATCTCAAATAAAGAAGAACGATTAAACTGATTTTAGAGGTGCTAAAACGCTAAAAGAATGTTATGTTGGTCGTAATACTTGAATTTCAATACATTGTCAAGGCTGCTATAAACAGTTTATTTTTTATATTAATATAGAAGCCTATAGGAGTGATTTTAAAGGAATCTTTTAGGGTACTTTATTCTCCTTCTATATGCATTGTTATAGAATCAATATGGGAACGCCATTAGAATACTACATTTCTAATACTTTAGTGATTCCAATCAACTGCCAATTCTAAGGCTGCTATAAGCACTTCTTTTTTAAATTAAATATAGTATTCCTATAAAAGTGTTTTTAAAAGAATCTTTTAGAGTACTTTATTCTTCTTATATAGGCATTCTTATAGAATACGTTTTAAATTAGGTGCGTTATTAGAAGTCCATACACAAACTACTATTGGAATGCTTTAGAAATGAATATTTGGGAATGCTAATCGAACCTACATGGAACTTATGGTTTTGTGGGAATATATCAGTTTACCATACATTCCAAATTTATCTGAAAAATTAAAAAAAATTTTAACAAATTACAATTTCACAATCAGTTTTAAAAACACTAATATTTTAAAAAAACATATCTTCACTAAACTTAAAGACAGTACAGAAACTATTTACAAATCAAACTTAATTTACGAATTATCATGCCAAAATTGTTCAGCAATATACATAGGACAAACAAAACAATTACTAAAAAACAGAATACAACAACACAAAAACAGTATCAAAAACCAACATTTAAATCAGGAAAAAACAAATACTGCTCTAACTGAACATTCAATAAAAAATCTCCATACATTCAATTATCAACATCCAAAAATACTACACTTTGAAAAAAACTACTTCAAAAGATCAATTCTAGAAATGATAGAAATAAAACGCAACAAAAATTCAATAAACTACCGTAATGACATACAAAGTCTAAGTAAAATATACTACAAATTAATAAATTATTAATACAACCACAAAATAAATAATTACTTCCATTCAAAATCAAAACTTATTCCCAAACATTTAAATCAAATAGAAAATAACACACAATGCATGCGCAATAAATTTCACATTACATTTTACACTTATCAACAGACACCAGAATACACAAGTAATACTTTTAACAAAAATTTTTCAATTAAAAGAAATATTTAAATATGGAAATTTATTTACAACAACATTAACTATAAAATATAACTAACATCAAATACTACAAAAATTAGAAATTTAAATTTTCAGTAATTACTTAATTGATAGTTCACAAATTTATAAAATTTTGGTAAGTACAAAAAAAACTTTTTCATTAAATTAATCCAAATTGACACTCATAATATAAATATAATCATGATAAAATTATATATAAAAAAAAATAATAACTGTTTACATTATTACACATGTTAATCTTAATGAATTTTGCAGATAAATGTATAAAGACTTGATAAAGCTTAAATTTATAAGCGAAACGTTGTCAACTAAATATATCTAAAGTTAAAATAAAGGAAGAAGAAAAAAAAAAAAATGGTTCCAATTAACCAATGGCTGTTTTATTAAAAAAAAAAACTCTTCAAAAACCTACTTGATGAATTCTTCCTTCTTCAGGAGGGCAAGTTTCCTAGCTTCAGTTTTGGAGTATCCTGTATTCAGTAAATACTTGTACCTTTTGAAGGCTGCGCCACACAACCTTGTCTTATTTTGGCCTACATTTAGGCGGGCGGTCTCTTTGACCAGTTTTTCTACCCCACTTTTTGGCTCTGAGGCGCTGCTTTCGCCAGCCTCCCTTGCCTTACGTTTGAGTTTTGGGTTTAAGGGGTTTTTCTCCTTCATTTTGTTTTTGTTTGTTTGTTTTTGAAGGGTTCATATTGTTCCCATGAGTAATTGAGGATAAAACTGTCCATCCAGCAGAGCCTCTTACTAGATAAGGCTATATACTCTGGAGGGCGCCTGGTATCCATAGATCGCATACTAGAAACCTTTTAAACCCAGATCATTCATCCTTGGCGTATGCTGATCCACCGTCGGTTGAGGGATGTTTATTGACTTCCCAGTCTAGATCCGCCGTGTTTGCTAAAAGTTGGGTTACCTCGAGCAGGATTCAGCTCTTCACTGCGCACTGACGGTGTTGCAGCAAGCGTCATATGAGAACCAGAGGTTACCTTAGCTATGAGCCTGAGGCTCAGTACTCTTTAGGGAGATACCTTATTGCCCCTTGACCCCGCACAAATGTCTTAGTTGTCCTCAATCCTTTTCATAGTATAAAGAGATCCTGTAAGTAAGTCACTCACTAATTCCCGTTTTATCCGTTGAATTTAAATAAAATCAAAAAAGAACTTGACCTATGACACTTTCACACGCGACAATTGTTACACTTTTGCCATGTTCGTTTCTTATTATGTGTACTCTTCGCGCACCTTTCTTTGCTGGCACTTTAGGTTTCCTTTGTGCAGATTTAATCGGCAACCTTTCTCGTCCATGTTGAACAACCGTTGTTGGAAAATGCCACGCTCATCGTAAATAGCCTTAAGTTTGCTAAAATTATATTTGACGTTTTTGTTTAATTTTTGGAATTAATTTATAATTTACTTATAAACGCACAGACTTAAAATTTCTCTAGTGATCGCGTATCATACGTCTGCTAATCGTACAATACGACAATACAACAGTATGCGCTTTTGATAAACCAATTTTGCTTTCATGTTGCTTCCGGGATTGCACATATTTACGGAGGCTTATTCTTAGAATGCTATACTCCTTTGCGGTTTTCTACTCCATCATTTCTTTATTGGCGACGGCATTTACAGATTTTTTTAGGTTTTCTCGACTCTAGTGACCTCTTTTATTTTGTTTACAGAAAACATAGCTGAAAGCAAACAACAAATAAAAAAAACAAAGTAAACTCGGATATAAACTCAATATGCTCTAAGCAGGTCATACTCGTTTGCATCCGTAGGTACATAAATATGCTTCTGTAAAACCCGTCAATAATTTTCCACAAACAAACAACAGGTTACATCACGTAATTCTACATGTAATACAAGCAATACAAAGTAACATGAAACTTGAAGGTTGGATGCGCATTAGAAGCTTGGTAAACCAAGGTCTAAAGCAAATCCAGGCAGAAACTTACCATTTATAACCAAATGATTGCACCCTATTACGCGTCACATTAACAATCTGTACTTATACCAGAAAGTATCTTATACACTACTCACTACGACATAATATTCCATTCTCAAATGGCATCTGTGTAGCATGAGCTAAATACTAGAAGAGCCATCTAGTGGTTTTCTAACACATTAATAGTGGCAATTGCTATTAGGCTATATTGAGTAATAGGCCATATGAGGTACAGTTTCTTTGTGTTGACTTTGAATAGGTTTATGTAAAAGTAGATATTGTACCGGATATGCATTCTAGGTTAAGTCACCAACAAAGGCAAATTGATAAGACTCATTCTCTAACGAGTTTCTCAACGCATCTACTTCGTTTGTTATTTGCGATTTCGAATTGAATATGCTTTCAATAAATACAAACAATCTCACTTAATGACAGCAAAGAATTTGTGCAGTAAAGCATTTTAGATCCAAGACAATCATCGCCAAATAGTAGTCTTGGACACTATACTTAGAGAGCACTGAATTCAGTTCGCGGTTCTATGGCAAACTAGTTCGCCCATTTAATTCCTTAATTCTATAAAAAAACAATATTTGAGTATCACTTTAAGTTTACAATATTTTATCATAAGCTGTACTACGTTTATACATATTTTACTGTCACTTTGATGATGACGGTCGGCTGGTCAGCGCCATCTCGTAATGTAAGCAGAAAACTATAAAGAAAGAGTACTTTTCTGACATAGGTCGTTTACAAACGAACTACACTGGACTACGAAATAGTAATAATTTTAAATTGAACACCGCTAATACCTATATCTTTTCCTGTGAACGTATTGCAGTAAATCCTGCATTTAATTTCCGACATTCGACCTTTTTTGAACACGACTTATCTACACTCCTTAATAATAATAACTCACATGCACCTATTAGTTGATATTTCAGTCTTTTATTTCTATGAAAAAATGTCAGCCATCTTAATTTTTATTCTGTTTGATAGAAGATAATTCAAAAAAGTAGCTTTTCTAAAAGAACTTGTTCATGTTATCCTTGGAAGGTCAGTTAATCATCTGAACTGAATTGATATATAATAGCGAAAGCTTCCACGGTCGGAGTCTATACTAAGATAAGAATGTCTTTCGGGTTTGAACCGTGTCATTGTTGTAACCGAAGTTGCCAACATTTCGTCCACTTTCGTAAGAGGCTTCATCCGGCCCTTGAATTTATAATTTTTTTCTCGTTTGAAGGAAAATAAAACACAATAAAATACGTATAATAAGTATAATTATTATCGTCAAATATAAAACCAAGCGACCAACCATATACCGATAGAGCACATGGCGGCCAAACATAATATTAATAATTCGGTATATACATTTAAGGTTTTGTAATTATGGAAGTTCAACATTGAATACATCGATGGTTAAAATAAGTTCTGTAATTTAGGGTTACAATCAGCATTTGACAAAAATATACATTTGGTTATACTTAAAATTAAATATTTCCACAGCCATAAGGTATAGAACAAGAGTGCGATGTAGAGGTTTTACTGCTTATAGACAATGCCTTTAAAGCTACTTTCTGAAATCAATGTTTGAGTTTCATGCAGTTGCTTTATAATACAATAACTAATTAGGTAATTTATACCAAATATCTAAAATCAGATGTTTATGTGTGAATCTTATTTAGTTACCTTCTAAAGCGCAATATAAAAATAATTACTAAAATGAAAAATATATACATAAATGAATTAACTAAAATCGTTCACGGTTGCAGTGTCTTATTTTATTGGTCAAATATTAGAACAAGTAAACTTTCCTTGCTCGAGAGCGTTTTTAAATTTATGTCTTTTTTTGGGCCATTTACAATAAATTTTCTTACGGATTTTATACAATTACAAAAGTGAAAACATTTAAATTAAAAACTAGTATAAAAAGTAAAAAGAAAGAAGCTGCAGTTTGTACTTAATCAAAAAAATCATATACACCCAAATAGCACCTATCCACTCGTCCATGTACATAATATGAACATCCTGTGGACGACCATTTATGTACGTTTTATAGAACACCGTTAGATTACATCCGGTGAACGTCCTTTCCACGTCCACAGACAATACGCATGTTAATAATAGACATCCAGCGGATGTCCCTACTTAGTGTATAGCAGATATTAATTTTTGTTACAAAAGGACATCCTATAAGCAGCCATAGGATGTTACAGGTTCAGCGGATGTACTAAGTATGGTTAACGTACATGCTGTGGACATCCACTGAATGTCCTTGTGCTATGTGGGATGTACTTAAGATAAAAAATCATAACTTACCTGTTTCATCAATGTCTTGTAATTCTTATCATTTGTAGTTTGAACGCATTCCATAAAGCCAAAACTATTATATTACTGATTCAGTCGTAACGTCAATAAAACTACGCATTAGGGCTCAAAATAGAATTCCGTTTTAATGCAAAATGATACGTCCAACATATTTAGTTTATATAGTTATAAAAAAAATTTGTTCCAGCTTACTAAATGTTTTACTTTCAACGGATCCTAACGGCCTTACGCCAATCCAATTTAAGTAAAAACCAATAGTCGGATGTACAGATGAAGAAGTGATTCAAATAAATTATAATAAAGCATATGCAGAACAGCGTACTAACGGTTAAGTACATTCAAAAACAATACAAAATAGACCAACTTAAATATTGTAGAATCGTAGATTGGGAAAACGGTTGGAAATTTTCTTTTTCTAGTTCATGTTAAAACTTGCTTACTCAGCAACATCGGGTTGCCTTGTTCACATTTTTCATAAGGTTTGTAACAGTAACGCAAACGCAGTGTACTCAATTCGGCGGCGGTTCATTAAAACAAAAAAGCCGGTAAAAATTATTATGCCTATTTAAACATATTTATAGCATTACCTACTTTTTATTACTTTAAAACTTTAATATAGTTGTCATTCAAAGCAACGTATATTAAATATATATTTCTTTATGTTCGGGCTACAATTATTGGAGCCCATAGCCCGCGGTACTGATTGAACGATGGAATGTGTAGGATGTGTTCTAAGTGAAACGGTAAACTTGTACGTAATTTTCAAAAAATGAAAAAAATAGTGTGCAATTTATTTGGAAAAATGAATTCGTGAAACTGTTGAAATAAAATCTCTCGAAAGGCCTACTTCAAATCTGGATTTAAATCAAGCAGATAAAACTGCAAAACGTAATTTTACACGACATTTGTTTAGTATAGTCTATAATAAAAATATGTGGATGAAAAACGATCGCTTACCTTGCCTGATCTCACAAGTCGCCATTGAGTACACTAAAAATTAATTAATTAAATCCATCGCAAAACATTGTATAAGTGAAATGAATAATTGAATCTTTAGGGTCGATTTTGTATTATTTTTTAAAATTTGGTTTTGGCAAATAAATTGTTTCGTGATTTAAGAATTTTGCTTTTGAATTCACTCTATATATGAAAAAAGGTAAGGAAAAAAATAATTACTTTTAATTATTTATCATTAGTTCAACAAATACCACTGCTTATTAGGGTACAGAAACGTAACACGAGTTGTTTCTCGTGACATAGTCAATACATAATAGACAAAACGACAATAACATAAAGTGATGACTGATAAGATAAAAAGATCTTATGAAGGTATAAGTTTTGAGTTAGCAATGCAAATCATAAGATGAATTTTTCGAAAGCGTCTACATTGTCTACATTTTTATCATTTAATGTTTGATTAAAAAAAGATCTTTACAATGATCTTTCCTTAACTTCTGTACGCTTGTGTTGAGTTGCATAAATAAGCTTCACGATATTTATTTGAATTGAAAAAAAAACAAAATCGGAATTGGAATCGTTAAAGAAAGTAGCAGTTAAACCAGAACTGTACCAGAACCGTTATCATGTTTAAGTCCAGAGCCTTGGTTCCATAATTTACAATCGTAGTCTTCACCATTTAAGATCAAACATATCGGATTAAACGCCCACTAGAAAACAAACCATAAGATAGATGTTTCGATTTTTGTCTTACATATTACATATTACACGTATCTACAATACAAACCGCCTATGACAAATATACCACTTATCACGACGGAATGCGCGAGAATTGTTAAACAGTACAGACAAAGATAAACAGGTTTCCTTTGTAAATAGAATAAGCCAGTCGACAGAGGTTCTAAACAATTTATTAATTTTTTTTAATAATATTTAAAAAAAGTATTAATATTATTTTCTAAGTATAAATTTAACATTAACCCTAAATTATACATATGTAAATTTACCCCATTCAATACCTTCTCTTATAAACGAATAGAATGTCTAATTCAAGTCCAAAAATTCCATACCTAATTGATTTCCACAAAATAATCAATAATAGCAACTTGTAGTAAGTAAATAATACCAACAATGAAGTGTGTAAAAAGGTATACAAATAAATATATGTATACACTAGGGTTAAAGTTAAACCTATATTTAGAAAAAAATGTTAATATATTTTTTTTACGTATTATTTAAACAATTAATTAATTAAAACCATCAATAAAATTGACAAAAGCGTTTTGTATAAATAAACATTTTCAATAAATTGTGTAGAACCTCTGCCGATTCGCTTATTTTAATTGAAAAAGAAACCTGTTTATCCTTGTCTGTATCGTCGAACAACAACTGTCCTGGTTTGTATTACAAAGATATAAACATATAAAAAATACGCTTTCTTTTCTGGTGAGCGTATAATCCGATATGTTGCATCATAAATGATAAAAACTATATTAGTCTCAATACAATACCTTAAAAGCATCACGATGCGGTCGCTCACTGTACCATCGTCCAGATTGGCACCATCAAACTAAGAAACTAACTAAAAAATTCTTCAACAAGAAAACATATATAGGTAGTTTAACACCAGTAAGAAAATTTAATTTTGAAAATCAAATTGAGACTGGCCCAAAATATTAAAAAAATTTTATTTATACAATTTAGTACCAATATTCAGTATTATCGACAAAAACTTGTTTACAAACTGAAAATTCTATGTAGTACACTAATTGGCATTAAATCAAAATGTTTGGTTATCACAGCACTTTTTTGCAAAGGCGCGCAAGTATGTTTTTTCGTTAATGAGCAGAAAATCCTCAATGGTGACATCAAAAAATAGAAAACTCACCTACTCATTTTGAATATTGACTATTAGTTAACACTTACGGAGCAAATGCATTTGAAGTAAAGGTGATTTTCCCATTTTGCACCTAAACTATTTCAACAAAAAATGTTTTTGAGCAACTATAAAAATAATTTACCTAATACACACTTAGTGCCGTAATGGCAACATATGGAAATACACGAATTGGTTTGTGACACTGGAAAGTTATACTATAATTATTGTCACTACTCAGTAACATAGAAATGGAATGAAAAGCCACGTTATACTAAAATTGTGGTCAACTTATTCCTTTTACAAACAATATAAGGAATATTATTAATGTTGTACTAGAAGACGTCGCCAGAGCGCCGCACAGCAATTCATCACGTGGGTAAAACGTCGCTGGTGGAGACTCTTCGCCGTTCTTGCAGAACTCGTCTCGTATTTCAAACTCCTCCTTAAAAATTATATTTGGATCAATACAAAAAGTGCATGATTGTTAAAGTGCGTGTTTATTATTGCACGACAAAATACTTACGCCACACATTTCTCGGCATGGTGGACATATAATAGCCCCTTTATGTAACCAACCTCCACTAATAATCCTAATCGAAAGCTCTTGATAGGCGTGGTAGCATGTGTACGTATAATTCCCAACCTTCAAAGAAAAACAAAACTAGATTATTAATAGTCAATATAGTGTACTTAAATTTAAGAAAAACTTTGTGAAAAAAAAACAAGTAAATAAACATACAAAAGGCTGACACGTAAACAGAAAATAACCTTTATTCTTGCAGATTTGTATTTGTGTACATACATAAAACTGAAGAGAAAATGTATACCTATAAAAACGTATTGAAACGCATAGAAGCTTCAAGATCATTCAAAATGATTCGAAGTGATTACCGGAATATTCTAGAAGCCGAGAAAGCGATAGTTTATATAAAAGGTCTTTGAAAGAGGTTTGATTTAATTATTCTAGTCGGAAGTCGGAAGTGTCAACACTGTGTAGGTCTAAATAAATAAAGTGTTTAACGCGTGTGCTAAGATAAATAAAAGTGCATCAAGTGTAAATAATGAAGTGATAGTCCATAAATTACTTGTAAGTTGTTTTCTTAAACATCAGTCTTAAAAACTCGTTACATTAATATCAGGTGTAGGGATCACGGTTTTAATGAGTAAGTATAAGTAATTTAATATCGCTCCCGAGTAGAAACCTGGCAGCCTCCCCTCCACTTTTGACGTCACACGACCTCGTCGCAGACGTACGTGAAGGTTTTTTTGTGAAAGTATTTTTCTGGTTTTTTTTGTGAAAGTATTTTTCTCTCTCACACATTTTTTTCTCTCTCACACATTTTTCTCTCTCTCTTACATTGTTACATCATCGCGTAATTGGTAATTTTGATTGCGTCGTGCGTCATCGCGTAACTGGTAATTTTTTATGCGTATAAAGTCTCATGATTCGAGCGAAAAGTATTTTTATTTAAAAAAAGTTGTGGGTGTACCTGGATTTGAACCCGAGCTTCTTGATTACAAAGCGGCGACCGTAACCACTGGGCCACGCAAACAGTTGAATCGAAACGGTCAATTGTAAAATATGTATACAATTGGTTAATTACTGAACAAAAGACTTGTAAAATTTATTGTACTTTATTTTTAAATTAAATTAACATTCGTGGCATAATTATATTATTTCTCTACAGCATCTATGTCATTACGGTTTATCTGGATCTTGATAATTCACGGCAACTGTACACACGGCATCTAATTATATCATTTCTACAGCATCCGTCGTGTTGTGGTTGATCTGGACTTTTCTAGTGGTCGGTACTTTCATATTCTTTCTGTCTTACTCTTAATACTCTGTAAAGAATCGCTTATTAAAAAAAAAAAATTTTAAATAAAATTTAGATTTTAATGTGCAAATAATTTAATAATAGTAATTTTGATTAAGAAGCAATGAAGTTGTAAAAACTGTAAACTAAACTAACTAAAAAATTACTAAATTAATTAGCGCGTTTATCTTTCAAATTCAAGTTTTAATGTTTTGAAAAATTATGTTAGATAATAATAATTGTGATATACATATATCTATCAAAATTCTAAATAAAGCATAATTTTATATCGTCAACATTCATGTTTTAAAAGAACTTTTAATTATGGGAAAATAATACTAATAAATGAATTCAAATAAGTAAAACAAAAAAACAATGTACCTAGTATTTATTTAAAATTTAAATTTCAATGTACAATAAACAATAATAAATAGCTTTATATTAAGAAGTAATGAAAAAACTGCAAAACAACGAAAATAATTTGCACGTTCAAACTAAAGTTAAGAATAACTATGATACAAATCTATCAATATTTTAAATACAGCACAATTTAAGTCGTCAACGATTCCTGAATTAAAACAAGATTTTTTAGAGAAATGTGAAACTTCTAGATTATTCAAGCACTAAAAATAAAAGAGTATAGAAAACAGTTTTCAAAATTTAGATTTTAATGTGCAAATAATTTGGTAATGGTACGTTTGACTAAGAAGTAATGAAATTGTAAAACTGTAAAACAACTAAATTAATTTGCGCGCTTATTTTTCAAATTGAAGTTTTAATGTTTTCAAAAATTATGTTAAATTATAATTGTAATATATATCTATCAAAAGTTTAAATAAAGCATAATTTTATATCGTCAACATTCATGTTTTAAAAGAAATTTTAGTTATGATAAAATAATATTAATAAATGAATTCAAATAAGTAAAACAGAAAAACAATGTACCTAGTATTTATTTTAGGTTTGGATTTTAATGTACAATAAATAATAATGAATAGTTTTATAGTACGAAGTAATGGAAAAACTAGAAAAGAACGAAAATAATTTGCGCGTTCAAACTAAGTTAAATAATAATAAATTATGATATAAATCTATCAATATTTTAAATACATACATACATTTAAGTCGTTAACGATTCATGAATTAAAACGAATTTTTTTAATTAAGTTAAAATAATACTCATAAATGAATTCAAATAAGTAAAACAAAAAACAATGTTGTACTTATTTAAAATTATTATTTTAATGTGCAAATAATTTAATAATAATAGTTTTAGATTAAGAAGAAATGGAAAAAACTGCAAAACAACAAAATTAAATTGCGAATGAATATTACAAATTTAAGTTCAAGTGTTTTTAAACTAACATAAACAACAATTAAGTTAAAATAATAAAAATAGGTTTTAATGTGTTACCCTAGTTCTACCCTAGTTTTAGATTAAGAATTCTTTAAACTGTAAACTAAAAAAAAATAGCAGAATTAAGTTGTACGTTAATTTTCCAAAACTCAAGTATTAGGAATTAGAGATAAACAATAATTCTAATCTATATAAAGTTAATTTGAATAAGTAAAACAAAAAAAATTAAAAGTTAGCGACAAAGATACTTTTAAGATGGTTAAATAAATTTAAAAACTGGTGACAAAATAGTTTTTAAAATATTTCAGTTGGTAGTAAAAATAATTTTGAAATGGCGTAACAACTTTTAACAGTTGGTTGTAAAATATAGTTTTAAAATGGCGTAACAACTTTTACAATTTGTAAAAAATGTTTTAAAAAAGGCGGAATAATTTTTAAATTTTATATTAGTTACTTTAATCATAATAATTTACAAGAGCAAGGAAAAATTGATTTTTTTTTAAATTTACAAACACTTACCACATATATGCCCCTAACTTGTTTTTAAATTTATAAATTTTAATTTAATATTAAAGAGCTCACTCGTACACATTTTAACACGAAGAAGACACAAACTATACTAAATACAATTAGAAATTTCTGAAAATCCCTACCTTCAAATTAATTTTTATTAATTATTGTATTGACTCATAGGCAAAATCTTACTGAATCATAACTTTTCAAACTTAGAAATGTCGATATAGAAACAACTATTTTTGACAGAAGAAATCTATATAAATAAGAATGAATGTTGCTAAGCGTAAAACTGGAGAACGGCTGGACCAATGCGGCTATTTTTTTGTCATATGTTCCTTAAGGCACAGTTTTAATGAAGAGAAAAAAATGGCGTGGAAAATAGTAAAAACAACATACACATACATACAAACGAGCTGTCAAATATTTGACGTAAATCGTCAACGTCAATCTAAACAAAACAAAGGCGCGTTTGGATAATCTATGCCTCTGGAAAAAATCATCAAAGAAAATAATATTATCGTACGTGACATTCACCATTAATTCTTCTGTGCGTGGCAGTTTCTTGGTTGTTTTTTATATTTTCACTTCTCTTTAAAACTAGTTGTGTGCTCAGTGTGATTACGTTTATACCCATGCCGCCAAAACGTAGGCGCAGTAATTTGGGTCGAAGAACTTGAAATGCTGCAAACCAAGCAAATTTTCAATCTAATCGGACATCGCGTCTTTTTAGCGGCACACGGCTAGCAGTAAAAAATTTACTTAACAATGTGATCGAAGCAACAATTCTAAAAGGAAAATATAAGGGAGAGAAAATGTGTTGATACCCCGCATCCCAATGGTACCAACTGACGTAGGTACCATTTGAATTCAAACGACTGCAATTTCCAGTGCGACTTGCTTTTGCTATAACAATAAATAAATACCAGGGTCAGTCGTTGAGTGTTTGCGGCGTTAATCTTGAAAACTCATGCTTCTCTCGTAGACAGTTGCATGTTGCCTGCTCCCGCGTAGGGAAACCGTCAGATTTATTTGTTTATGCGCCAGGCAACCAAACAAAAATATCCTATACCTACCATAAAGCATTAGATTGAATATCATCACATTTGTAAAGTATTGCAGTGTACGAAATAGAAAACTTATTTTTTGTAAGTAATCGTCGTTTATTGTTGAGGCATAAATAACGTGATCACTCCGAAATATGTTTTATTTATTTAATTTTCTATTAACTTTTGACAGAATGAAGTCTGTCCGGGCGGCTAGTTTAGAATACAATTGTTAGAATAAAGTGTTTGAACTTGTTATATAAAAATTAAAATATATTCTTTAAAACGTATCTATAAGAAACCAAAACGTTTAGGAATTTATTTGTAACATATTGTTAATGCCGATGTAATTAACATGTAATTTCAAAACCAAGCAATTTCCATTTTAAAATTTTAGAGTGTGATAGTAACATTAAATTTAACCACTAACTTTGCACTTTGTTTTAATGAAAGCTCTAAAACATATATTGCTTTATATTTTAATTGAGTTTAAATCGTCAACACAATTTTCTTGGTCGTCTACTAAAAAAAAAGTTTGTACTTTTAAAAAACGATCTTGTAACTATTATAGCAATAAAAACTTAAAATGCCACCAGTGTCTATACTAAAGTCATCTAAATAGTTTGGGAGATCTTCATTTAGCACATAATTCCATATTTTCTAATAAATAATAATAATTGAACGCGCTTATTCAAACGTTTTCGTAGCAGTACTACGGTAATTACAGATATGGGTCATACGTCATTACATTAGTAACAATGTAAAATTAAATTTTTTTATTATTATTCGAAACTTACGTTGTACAACGGCAGCGTTATTTGTACACTTTACCAAAAGATACAAAATTGCTATAAAACATACATATCTACAAGAAATTAAACGTAAATAAATATATTAGTAATGCAGTTAATGAAGATCTAATTAACTAAACTTTTAAAACCAAACAATGTTGTTACAGTAAGAAACGTTTTTAGCAAAGACAATTACATAATGTAATTAATAACTAAATTTTTAAGACTAAAAAAAAAACGTCATAAAAATAACAATTGTAGCTAACGTCGAAACTAAACGACATTATTGAAACAATAAAGTTTTTTTGAGTAACATTATTTTGTATTTTATTTGTCAACAAAAATTTTGATGGACCCGTTAAAACTTGTTTTATATAAAATTTTTCTAAAAACACAATTTAACAAAGTTTTTGCTAGTTTAAAAACTACTGCTTTAAAAAAAATTAATACACCTTTCTCTAAGCTGGTGAAATAAAATTCCTAATAAGATATGTCTACGTTTCTTGTACATTAGTATTACAAACTGTGTACATCAGTCTGTAAATATTATAACGTTACAATTGCTTAAATTAAAAGCAGACATTGCAACAACATATTTTTTACAGTTGTATTTTATCTAGTAAATCAAAGTTATTCGAAAATCATACATAAAGAAATATATTTTTATAAGTATAGAACACGTTTAAAAATAGTGAATAAGTTGAAGACTTATTTTACACCTCAACTAGACAATGTAGAAAAATGTGGTTATTTTCACAATTTTATTGAAAATGTAGTATACTACTTAGCTAATAAATGGCTAACCAAATGAAAATATTAATCATTTTGTAATAAACACGTGATTACTAACCAATAAACTTTTAAGTTAATGATTTACTGAAAGAAAGAAAAAACATTTTTAACAAAAACAATTTCACAATTTAAGATTCAAAAATTAATTAAAATCATGTTAAATAGGAAATTTTGCTTGCAGTTTGTAATTACAGTGAATAACAATGTAGTTAATGACTAAGTTTTTCAAATTAAGGAACGCCACGCAAATATTTTAAGCGAAAACTAACTATTAATTTTATTTTGAAACGATTATAATTAGATATATAATTAGATTAGATATGCTGTAATCTCAAGAAAAATAGAAACTTATGAAAAATTGCTAAAAGTTGCAAGAAAAGCAATAGGAATTTACTCGAGTCATTAGAAATGATTGAAGAAAAAACCTTTCTCAATAATTAAGTAATCATACTGTAATAGAAAACTTATTGCGGATAACTACAATCTAATTAAAGACAAAATTTCTAAAACTAAGAAACGTCACAAAATGTTTTTAACAAAAACTATTTAGCAATTTAGTTTTTTGTTCAAATAATTAAAATTAGATACTCTACAATCTCAATCAGCAAACAAATAAATAATTTTTTAAAGATATACCTACAATAAAAGCAATAAATGTACTTAAATTATTGAAAATTAAAAAAAAAGAAAACTTTTTTGCAAATAGTTATCAAATTGTTTAAACAAGTAAATGTTACAATGTTACAACTACTAAAAACTTTAAGCAAAATTTTGAAAGAACAAAAGAAAAAGAAAAACTATTTAGAGAATATCTGTTATTATAAAAATTGTTTTATGAGAAATGGTGTTATTGTTTGATTAAAAATTTAAAACTTGCAACCTTTTGAACGGGGTCTACGTTCTTCTTCGTCAGGTAATAAATCACAATCACATATATTTAGAAACATTTTATTGTAAATAACATCGTGGTTCTAGTTTCACCATTCGTTCAAAATTAAATAACTAGTTTAAAAGATCGTAACTAAGAAAAAAAGAAATCACTTTAATTATATAGGACACTCATTTCAAAATGTTTTGATTTGACGTGTTTAATTATTAACAAATGTTAAATCGAATAAACTTAAATCTGTTTAAACAATAACCGATATCTAGTTTATGTACTCAGAATTTTGTAATGAAAAGTAGCTTCGAGATATTCACAAAGTAAAGCAATTGTGTATAAGTTCAATTTTTCTTTTGTTTAATGTAATCTTAAAAACATAGCTCGTTCCATGCATTCACTACTGTAAACCTTTATTTAAATATTATAATACGTTTTTACAATTTAAGAATTATTAAACTTAAAGTTTAGCTCTGTGGGTACCTAAGTAACGTTTAAATTTCTACACAAAGTTAATGTTACGAACAATCATTATTAAAATCAAACTTCATTAAAAATAGAAAAAAGTTACAAAGCCCATTTAATACGCAAAGTAATACTCATAGATGCATTGTAACTTAATCTATTTAAATTTCCCGCTACAAAATTTATTAAATGTTGTTATCTTAAGTTGGTAGCAATGTATTTAAAAGTAAATAAATAAATTGATGAAGGATATGTCGCAACTTTTAAGAAACACAAACCGAAGCCAATTCGTTTCCAATCCGCAGTGGCGGGCAACTAAAAACTATAACAGGACTACTTCTTTTAACATCAACTATGAAAACTTTATTGTTTACGCCAAAGACTCTTGGAATAGTTACATTACCCATTTTATATAAATTAATTTATTAACATAAAGTGTAAGCCCGTTTTAGTAGTTATTTTACGACTATCTTCTTTCTTATATTTCATAAAAATTGCAAACAGCATAACAGACACTTTTTGTTTACCTGTGTAAGTTTATTCTAAGCTTTTTTCTTCTGCTATTACTATGTCAATTAAAACTGCATAAACCACCATTCCAGTGAATAATAAATTACCTTCAAACAAAATTTATTTCAAATATGTATTAAAATTAAATTGCGATACACAACTTGTTGTAAACCACAGCAATGGCAGTCAGACAAAATCTTTGCTTTAAATAAAATGACACGCACTAAGTCGCTTTAAAGAATTTTTTTTAAATAGATTAAGTTACAATGCATCTATGAGTATTACTTTGCGTATTAAATGGGCTTTGTAACTTTTTTCTATTTTTAATGAAGTTTGATTTCAATAATGATTGTTCGTAACATTAACTTCCCAAACAACACATTGGTACAAAAAACGTCTAAATGTCCGTCTAATAAACGTTAATAACGCGTTTAAAAACATTTTAATGTCTAATAAATGTCTATTAGCCGGACATTTAGAAGTTTTTTGTACCAATGTGTTGTTTGGGTTTGTGTAGAAATTTAAACGTTACTTAGGTACCCACAGAGCTAAACTTTAAGTTTAATAATTCTTAAATTGTAAAAACGTATTATAATATTTAAATAAAGGTTTACAGTAGTGAATGCATGGAACGAGCTATGTTTTTAAGATTACATTAAACAAAAGAAAAATTGAAATTATAAACAATTTTTTTACTTTGTGAATATCTCGAAGCTACTTTTCATTACAAAATTCTGAGTACATAAACTAGATATCGGTTATTGTTTAAACAGATTTAAGTTTATTCGATTTAACATTTGTTAATAATTAAACACGTCAAATCAAAACATTTTGAAATGAGTGTCCTATATAATTAAAGTGATTTCTTTTTTTCTTAGTTACGATCTTTTAAACTAGTTATTTAATTTTGAACGAATGGTGAAACTAGAACCACGATGTTATTTACAATAAAATGTTTCTAAATATATGTGATTGTGATTTATTACCTGACGAAGAAGAACGTAGACCCCGTTCAAAAGGTTGCAAGTTTTAAATTTTTAATCAAACAATAACACCATTTCTCATAAAACAATTTTTATAATAACAGATATTCTCTAAATAGTTTTTCTTTTTCTTTTGTTCTTTCAAAATTTTGCTTAAAGTTTTTAGTAGTTGTAACATTGTAACATTTACTTGTTTAAACAATTTGATAACTATTTGCAAAAAAGTTTTCTTTTTTTTAATTTTCAATAATTTAAGTACATTTATTGCTTTTATTGTAGGTATATCTTTAAAAAAATTATTTATTTGTTTGCTGATTGAGATTGTAGAGTATCTAATTTTAATTATTTGAACAAAAAACTAAATTGCTAAATAGTTTTTGTTAAAAACATTTTGTGACGTTTCTTAGTTTTAGAAATTTTGTCTTTAATTAGATTGTAGTTATCCGCAATAAGTTTTCTATTACAGTATGATTACTTAATTATTGAGAAAGGTTTTTTCTTCAATCATTTCTAATGACTCCAGTAAATTCCTATTGCTTTTCTTGCAACTTTTAGCAATTTTTCATAAGTTTCTATTTTTCTTGAGATTACAGCATATCTAATCTAATTATATATCTAATTATAATCGTTTCAAAATAAAATTAATAGTTAGTTTTCGCTTAAAATATTTGCGTGGCGTTCCTTAATTTGAAAAACTTAGTCATTAACTACATTGTTATTCACTGTAATTACAAACTGCAAGCAAAATTTCCTATTTAACATGATTTTAATTAATTTTTGAATCTTAAATTGTGAAATTGTTTTTGTTAAAAATGTTTTTTCTTTCTTTCAGTAAATCATTAACTTAAAAGTTTATTGGTTAGTAATCACGTGTTTATTACAAAAATGATTAATATTTTCATTTGGTTAGCCATTTATTAGCTAAGTAGTATACTACATTTTCAATAAAATTGTGAAAATAACCACATTTTTCTACATTGTCTAGTTGAGGTGTAAAATAAGTCTTCAACTTATTCACTATTTTTAAACGTGTTCTATACTTATAAAAATATATTTCTTTATGTATGATTTTCGAATAACTTTGATTTACTAGATAAAATACAACTGTAAAAAATATGTTGTTGCAATGTCTGCTTTTAATTTAAGCAATTGTAACGTTATAATATTTACAGACTGATGTACACAGTTTGTAATACTAATGTACAAGAAACGTAGACATATCTTATTAGGAATTTTATTTCACCAGCTTAGAGAAAGGTGTATTAATTTTTTTAAAGCAGTAGTTTTTAAACTAGCTGACATTGCAAAAACTTTGTTAAATTGTGTTTTTAGAAAAATTTTATATAAAACAAGTTTTAACGGGTCCATCAAAATTTTTGTTGACAAATAAAATACAAAATAATGTTACTCAAAAAAACTTTATTGTTTCAATAATGTCGTTTAGTTTCGACGTTAGCTACAATTGTTATTTTTATGACGTTTTTTTAGTCTTAAAATTTAGTTATTAATTACATTATGTAATTGTCTTTGCTAAAAACGTTTCTTACTGTAACAACATTGTTTGGTTTTAAAAGTTTAGTTAATTAGATCTTCATTAACTGCATTACTAATATATTTATTTACGTTTAATTTCTTGTAGATATGTATGTTTTATAGCAATTTTGTATCTTTTGGTAAAGTGTACAAATAACGCTGCCGTTGTACAACGTAAGTTTCGAATAATAATAAAAAAAATTAATTTTACATTGTTACTAATGTAATGACGTATGACCCATATCTGTAATTACCGTAGTACTGCTACGAAAACGTTTGAATAAGCGCGTTCAATTATTATTATTTATTAGAAAATATGGAATTATGTGCTAAATGAAGATCTCCCAAACTATTTAGATGACTTTAGTATAGACACTGGTGGCATTTTAAGTTTTTATTGCTATAATAGTTACAAGATCGTTTTTTAAAAGTACAAACTTTTTTTTTAGTAGACGACCAAGAAAATTGTGTTGACGATTTAAACTCAATTAAAATATAAAGCAATATATGTTTTAGAGCTTTCATTAAAACAAAGTGCAAAGTTAGTGGTTAAATTTAATGTTACTATCACACTCTAAAATTTTAAAATGGAAATTGCTTGGTTTTGAAATTACATGTTAATTACATCGGCATTAACAATATGTTACAAATAAATTCCTAAACGTTTTGGTTTCTTATAGATACGTTTTAAAGAATATATTTTAATTTTTATATAACAAGTTCAAACACTTTATTCTAACAATTGTATTCTAAACTAGCTGCCCGGACAGACTTTATTCTGTCAAAGGTTAATAGAAAACTAAATAAATAAAACCTATTTCGAAGTGATATCGATATTTATGCCTCAACAATAAACGACGATTACTTACAAAAAATAAGTTTTCTATTTCGTACACTGCAATACTTTACAAATGTGATGATATTCAATCTAATGCTTTATGGTAGGTATAGGATATTTTTGTTTGGTTGCCTGGCTCATAAACAAATAAATCTGACGGTTTCCCTACGCGGGAGCAGGCAACATGCAACTGTCTACGAGAGAAGCATGAGTTTTCAAGATTAACGCCGCAAACACTCAACGACTGACCCTGGTATTTATTTATTGTTATAGCAAAAGCAAGTCGCACTGGAAATTGCAGTCGTTTGAATTCAAATGGTACCTACGTCAGTTGGTACCATTGGGATGCGGGGTATCAACACATTTTCTCTCCCTTATATTTTCCTTTTAGAATTGTTGCTTCGATCACATTGTTAAGTAAATTTTTTACTGCTAGCCGTGTGCCGCTAAAAAGACGCGATGTCCTATTAGATTGAAAATTTGCTTGGTTTGCAGCATTTCAAGTTCTTCGACCCAAATTACTGCGCCTACGTTTTGGCGGCATGGGTATAAACGTAATCACACTGAGCACACAACTAGTTTTAAAGAGAAGTGAAAATATAAAAAACAACCAAGAAACTGCCACGCACAGAAGAATTAATGGTGAATGTCACGTACGATAATATTATTTTCTTTGATGATTTTTTCCAGAGGCATAGATTATCCAAACGCGCCTTTGTTTTGTTTAGATTGACGTTGACGATTTACGTCAAATATTTGACAGCTCGTTTGTATGTATGTGTATGTTGTTTTTACTATTTTCCACGCCATTTTTTTCTCTTCATTAAAACTGTGCCTTAAGGAACATATGACAAAAAAAATAGCCGCATTGGTCCAGCCGTTCTCCAGTTTTACGCTTAGCAACATTCATTCTTATTTATATAGATTTCTTCTGTCAAAAATAGTTGTTTCTATATCGACATTTCTAAGTTTGAAAAGTTATGATTCAATAAGATTTTGCCTATGAGTCAATACAATAATTAATAAAAATTAATTTGAAGGTAGGGATTTTCAGAAATTTCTAATTGTATTTAGTATAGTTTGTGTCTTCTTCGTGTTAAAATGTGTACGAGTGAGCTCTTTAATATTAAATTAAAATTTATAAATTTAAAAACAAGTTAGGGTCATATATGTGGTAAGTGTACTTTCTTTAAGTAATTGTTTTGTTTTTTTCTTTTCTTTAAACAGAATCTACGTTTATTGCTTAACAAATAGTTTTATTTTTAATTTTTATAACTATAAATTATATTCTTAAGTAGGTTTTTCAAAAACGTAGGTATTATTTAAAGTTTTACAAAATGATTTTTATTGTTAGCTACTAATTTGTAAATTTAAAAAAAAATCAATTTTTCCTTGCTCTTGTAAATTATTATGATTAAAGTAACTAATATAAAATTTAAAAATTATTCCGTCTTTTTAAAAACATTTTTTACCAATTGTAAAAGTTGTTACGCCATTTTAAAACTATATTTTACTACCAACTGTTAAAAGTTGTTACGCCATTTCAAAATTATTTTTACTACCAACTGAAATATTTTAAAAACTATTTTGTCACCAGTTTTTAAATTTATTTAGCCATCTTAAAAGTATCTTTGTCGCTAACTTTTAATTTTTTTGTTTTACTTATTCAAATTAACTTTATATAGATTAGAATTATTGTTTATCTCTAATTCCTAATACTTGAGTTTTGGAAAATTAACGTACAACTTAATTCTGCTATTTTTTTTTTAGTTTACAGTTTAAAGAATTCTTAATCTAAAACTAGGGTAGAACTAGGGTAACACATTAAAACCTATTTTTATTATTTTAACTTAATTGTTGTTTATGTTAGTTTAAAAACACTTGAACTTAAATTTGTAATATTCATTCGCAATTTAATTTTGTTGTTTTGCAGTTTTTTTCATTTCTTCTTAATCTAAAACTGTTATTATTAAATTATTTGCACATTAAAATAATAATTTTAAATAAGTACAACATTGTTTTTTTTTTTAATTATTTGAATTCATTTATGAGTATTATTTTAACTTAATTAAAAAAATTCGTTTTAATTCATGAATCGTTAACGACTTAAATGTATGTATGTATTTAAAATATTGATAGATTTATATCATAATTTATTATTATTTAACTTAGTTTGAACGCGCAAATTATTTTCGTTCTTTTCTAGTTTTTCCATTACTTCTTACTATAAAACTATTTATTATTATTTATTCTACATTAAAATCCAAACTTAAAATAAATACTAGGTACATTGTTTTTTCTGTTTTACTTATTTGAATTCATTTATTAATATTATTTTATCATAATTAAAATTTCTTTTAAAACATGAATGTTGACGATATGAAATTATGCTTTATTTAAACTTTTGATAGATATATATTACAATTATAATTTAACATAATTTTTGAAAACATTAAAACTTCAATTTGAAAAATAAGCGCGCAAATTAATTTAGTTGTTTTACAGTTTTACAATTTCATTACTTCTTAGTCAAACGTACTATTACCAAATTATTTGCACATTAAAATCTAAATTTTGAAAACTGTTTTCTATACTCTTTTATTTTTAGTGCTTGAATAATCTAGAAGTTTCACATTTCTCTAAAAAATCTTGTTTTAATTCATGAATCGTTGACGACTTAAATTGTGCTGTATTTAAAATATTGATAGATTTGTATCATAGTTATTCTTAACTTTAGTTTGAACGTGCAAATTATTTTCGTTGTTTTGCAGTTTTTTCATTACTTCTTAATATAAAGCTATTTATTATTGTTTATTGTACATTGAAATTTAAATTTTAAATAAATACTAGGTACATTGTTTTTTTGTTTTACTTATTTGAATTCATTTATTAGTATTATTTTCCCATAATTAAAAGTTCTTTTAAAACATGAATGTTGACGATATAAAATTATGCTTTATTTAGAATTTTGATAGATATATGTATATCACAATTATTATTATCTAACATAATTTTTCAAAACATTAAAACTTGAATTTGAAAGATAAACGCGCTAATTAATTTAGTAATTTTTTAGTTAGTTTAGTTTACAGTTTTTACAACTTCATTGCTTCTTAATCAAAATTACTATTATTAAATTATTTGCACATTAAAATCTAAATTTTATTTAGAATTTTTTTTAATAAGCGATTCTTTACAGAGTATTAAGAGTAAGACAGAAAGAATATGAAAGTACCGACCACTAGAAAAGTCCAGATCAACCACAACACGACGGATGCTGTAGAAATGATATAATTAGATGCCGTGTGTACAGTTGCCGTGAATTATCAAGATCCAGATAAACCGTAATGACATAGATGCTGTAGAGAAATGATATAATTATGCCACGAATGTTAATTTAATTTAAAAATAAAGTACAATAAATTTTACAAGTTTTTTGTTCAGTAATTAACCAATTGTATACATATTTTACAATTGACCGTTTCGATTCAACTGTTTGCGTGGCCCAGTGGTTACGGTCGCCGCTTTGTAATCAAGAAGCTCGGGTTCAAATCCAGGTACACCCACAACTTTTTTTAAATAAAAATACTTTTCGCTCGAATCATGAGACTTTATGACGCATAAAAAATTACCAGTTACGCGATGACGCACGACGCAATCAAAATTACCAATTACGCGATGATGTAACAATGTAAGAGAGAGAGAAAAATGTGTTAGAGAGAAAAAAATGTGTGAGAGAGAAAAATACTTTCACAAAAAAAACCAGAAAAATACTTTCACAAAAAAACCTTCACGTACGTCTGCGACGAGGTCGTGTGACGTCAAAAGTGGAGGGGAGGCTGCCAGGTTTCTACTCTCCCGTAATAGAAACGTTGTGTGATTAGTACGTGTGTTTGTTAGTTGCAATTCATTAAACTTTTATTTATCAGTGCATTTAATAATAAAGGATCGTTCGTTATTAAAATTTAGTGTTATACAAGAATTTTAAAAATGAATCTAAAACTATTTGAATTTTTCGAATCAATAAAAAATGACTCAAAGAATAAAAATATGGCAAAAAAACTGTCTGAAAATTTTCAAAAAATGGGAGAAGATACTAGAGAAATTTCAGAAAATGGAAGATATATGGACTAGCATTGAGAGTCAAATGAAAACCATTGAGGACCAAATAAGGCTAGTGTAGAAAACCAAATTAAAATAATTAAAAAAGAAATTCAAGAAGATATGTTAAATTAATTTAAATTGAAGTAGAAATATGCGAATCTATGAATGACAAAATAGAAGTAATAAAAGAATAATTAGCAGACCGAATAAAACTGTTTAAAAAAATAATGAACCTAATGAAATGTCAGAGTGAAGGAAGTGTCACGAACGGAGACGTACTGAACCATCGAGAAGAAACCATTCACAAATTTAAGAATGTACCTCCAAAGTCAACATACTACAAGCAGTTTTAAACCGAAGCTACAGCTAATGGTTGGAACAACAAGCAGAAATCGACATATTTAACAGAACCCTTACGTGGAGAAGCGCTTGGAATTTTGCAGACAGTTCCTAACCACCTTCCAAAAAATTACAAACTCTTAATTTCACTGTTAGAAATGAGATATGGAGATGCTCATCTACAGAAAGCTATGGAAAAGTTTCAAGAGTTTGAAGCTTACATAGCCAGATTGACACGGCTTGCGTATCGTACAGCACCAGCTACCTTCTTTGAGCAACTGGCTATTCAAACCTTCGTGGACGTCCCCCGATACAGCGAACGTGCACGCCTTGGAGTATAAAGCAGTGAAACAAGCATCGCACCAAAACGGTCACGAGCTCCGGTGTGCTGCAAAAGTACACGCACAGACACTAGAAAGCATCGACGAAATAGCGCGACGAATGCTTCGGAAAAGACGAGTGACGACTTTGAACCGTGGTGAAATAGGCCACGTACGACGACACCGTACTAAACCTAAGAACAAGACAAAAAGAACGGTCGAAAGTTTGGAATGAGCTGACCAAAAAAAAAAAAGTTAATCTCATCTTATGTACCGGAGATCACCACTGAAATGACATCGCCTATAGACCAATTGCATACCATTTATCTCAATGACAAGATCAATGCACGAAGTGTTCAGTTACTGGTTGACACAGGAGCGACAAAGACCATCATTCGTCTTAATATATTATTGGAAAATGATACATCACCAGTAACAGTACGACTTCTAACGGGGACGAGCAGAAACCCACTCACGGACAAGTAAAAGTGACCATTGGTTTGGGAAATGGAGTACTCGACCAGCAAGTACCGTTAGCCGACATTACGAAAGAAGTTATCCTAGGAATAGATGTTATAAAAAATTATGGGTTCCATTTTGATATGAAAAACTATTTCCTTAAACTTGACGGCGAAGAAATTCCTTTTCATTCGTCAGAGAATCTTATTGAGTGAAGACGTGATCCTGCCTGGAAAGAAGTGTGGTGATAGCACGCTTGGATGGAGATCTCCGGGAAAGCTACGTGGAAGGCGATTTGGTTGAAAAGATACCACTAGTTGGCAGAACACTAGTACCAGTAAAAAATACTAATCCAGTGAAAATCCTAAATGTCAACAAAGATCCGGTAACACTGAAAAAGAAAGTCGTCGTAAGTCAATGTACGCCAGATGCGTGAATTCTAGTGATTCATGTGCCAAAATCTCAGCCAAACCAGCTGGCTAAAGTTAAAAGAAAAAACTGACATGGTAAAGCACAAAATCATCACGCCGACCTCCTTTAGCAAAAAGACAAGAAGCCAAAACAAGAAAAGGTGTAATTGAACCTTCAATAAATCCATAAGCGTCCCCAGTGATATTAGTGAAGATCAAAGATGGAACGAGGTTTTGCGTAGACTACAAACAGCTTAACGACGTAACCAAAAAAGACAGCTACCCTTTACCGAGAACTGACCATACTTTAAGATACCCTGTCAGGATCCCAGTGGTTTTCCACGTTGGATGTGAATAGTGGTTACTGGTAGGTAAAATTGAAACCCAAAGACCGTGAAAAGAAGTTTACGATTGTAACTGGTTTGTGGCAGTTCACTGTTTATGCCTTTGAGCGTGTGTAACGCTACTGCAACGTTCGAGCGTTTGATGGAAACTATCTTGCGAGGACTGTCTTGGAAGACGTGCCTGGTTCATCTAAAGGACGTGATTGTGGTTGGAAGGTCGTTTGAACAGCATTTGAACAACCCAAAACAAGTGTTCCAACGACTACGTAAAACAAATCTAAAACTGAGCCCAAAGAAGGGCCACGTATTTAAGAAGAAAGTGCCTAATAACTCGTCCACTTCGTATATAGAAATAGAGTAAAGGCTGACCCAGACAAAGTTCAAGCAGTGCAAGTATGGTCAAAACCAATCGACAGATATCGGGTCCAAAGTTTCCTTAGGTTGTGCACTTATCATAGACACTTGTCCGTGTCCGGATTTGCCAATATTGCCAAACCTTTGCAAAACTGACCGAAGAAAGACCAGAATTCAGATGGAATTAAAACTGCAAAAACGCTATTCATCAACTGAAACAGGCCGTAGTCACTTCACCGATTTTAAGTTATCCAAGAGAAGAAAATTTGTTTTGGATACCGATGCAAACAATCTATCGATTGCAATCTAGTCTATAGAGCACTTTTATAAATACTTGTATGAACGCAAATTTTTACTAAGAACGGACCACGCCGCCTTCAAATGACTTTTGCAGTTTCGTAATCCAAAAGGACAAGTTGCAAGATGGATCAAAAGACTATAAGAGTATGACTCACCCAGATTACCGTGCCGGAAGCAGTCATCGAAACGCTGATGGTTTGTTCCACAGACTGCACTGCAGCCATTGTTTGTGACTATGAAGAACTGTTATGACGTGGCAGCCTGAACAGCTGCGTCGCGAACAAGAAAAATCTATCAAAATAGAGTGACTCCTAAACTAGAAAGCAAACGACCGACGACTAACCTGGGAGGAAGTGAGTCCTTTGAGCAGAAACATCAAAGCATACTGGGCGCAGTGGAACTCTTTGAGAGTGGAAGACGTTCTTCTTAAGCGATCCCTAAAAAGTGTCAAAGGCACGGAAAACAGACTGCAGTTGGTAATGCCAAAAAGCCGAGTGTCACAGGTGTTGCAGTATCTGCACGGTGGTACATCAACAAAACACTTTGGCGTGAAGAAAACATAGAGAAAGTTCGAAAAATTTTACTGGGTAAACTGCAAAGAGAACTTCATGGAATGGTGCCATAGGTGCACGATCTGCGCATTAAAAAATGGTGCAGCAAAAAAGCGCAAAACACCAATAAAACCGTATAACGTAGAGAGCCCTTTAGAGAGAGTAGCCATTGACATCGCAGGGCCTTTTGTAGACTCTAATTCGGGAAATAAATACATCATGGTAGCGATGGATTATTTTACGAAATGGAAGGAGGCTTACCTAATTAAGAAGCAGCTACATTTGCAGACGTTTTAGTGAAATAGACTTTCTGCTGGTTTAGAGTTCCGTTAGAATTACATTCCGACCGCAACTTTAAGTCTGCCCTGTTTCAAGAAGTTTGCCGACTGTTGAAAATTAAAAAAAAACTAGGACGACGCCTCTCCATCCTCAACCTGATAGCATGATTGAACAGATGAATCGAACAATGGGAAAGTACTGAGCCAAATTGTCATGTTCGGTCGCGACTGCCATCTTCCAATTTCGACCAAAAGCGGAAGAAGAGGTTGCTGGAGAAGATCACGTCAGTAAGTTGATGAAAAGATGAAGTACATAAACCGGTCCGTAAACACATACAAATTACCAACGACATGGGGGCGACATGGTGTGCTTGTATAATCCCCAAAAACGACGTAGTTTGTCGCTGAAGTTGCAGAGACAAGAAAAGGGCGTATTAATGACGTCATATATACAAAAATAACCAAAAGTGATCTGCATCGATCGTTTAGCCCCGTTTGCTGGCGATAGCAACATTACCCAAAACCAGGTCCCTACCAGAGTAATACCAAGAATCTAGTTGATGGATTGACTTCGATAAGTTTATGAGCCTGTACGGGGGTTCTGGAAAGGCTAGGTTTAAAATAACAACCGAGGATTACGCCATCGCACATTGCGTGAGCGAGGATCTTGAGATGTCCAGAGGAGTTGCAGTCGTATTTAAGAAGAAGTTCGGACGGATAGATAAACTACAAAGACAGCAACCGGCGGTCGAAAAAATCTTAAAATTACGTGATGACCGACGCTTCGTTTTCTATCTAGTAACCAAGAAGTACTCACGTGCAAAGCAGTAATATGAAAATATGTGACAAGCATTATAGAATCTCAACAGAGAAATTGAGTTCTACAACATTAATAAACTGGCAGTACCCAAACTTGGTTGCGGTTTAGATCAACTGGATTGGAGAACAGTTCGAAATATCTTGGGAGGTCGTCTTCCGAAGAACCGACGTTCAAATGTTGGTCTGGAGTTACCATCCAAATAAAACATCGGGTCAAAAAAAGTCCATTAACTGCTATTTTTATGCTCAATAAAGTTGGAGAAATGGAGAGAGCTATCGCTATCGCCACTACCCTTTCTATCGATGCCGCGTCCAGCTTCCTGTTCTACGACAGAACAGCTTTAAGAAGGACAATGAAACGTATAGAAGCTTTGAGATCATTCAAAATTATTCGAGGTCATTACCGGAATGTTCTCGAAGCCGATAAAGTGTTCGAAAGAATTTTGATTTAATTGTTCTATTCGGAAGTGTTAACAAATAAAGTGTTTAACTCGTGTGCTAAGATAAATAAAAATGTGGACAGTGTGTTAGTCATACATAAATTGCTTGTAAATTGTTTTCTTAAATATCGATGCATTTTATTAGTTAGTTATATTTAATCATCACATTTAAAATCGTGTAAATAGTTATTTGTAAATAAATCAGTTTTAAAAATTCGATACAGTATGTTAAGAAATATTTTCGTGTATCGATCAAACAAAGATAAAATTAAAACATGAAAGATAAATATGGGAAAAAAGTAAAAAGCACGTAAAGACGAATATTTTCTTTCAACATAATGACATTCATATGTAAATGATAAACTGAAAAGATCAAGAAAGCTATGCAAAGGTTGGAAAATTAAAAAAAAATCAAGTACAGAGCAAAAAAATGTATAAAAACACCAGTCTTGTTAGGTATTATTCAGAAACTTTAATTAAATTGTTTACAAACATTTACACTGTTAAACCGAACCGTATCACTTAGCTGCTAAACTAATGAAATTTTCGATTCTTGTATAAAAAAAATGTCAAAACTCTGAAATTAATTATTTTGCAGGTAAAAGCGACGAGGTACTTCAATAGTGTGCGTTTCAGCCTCTGAATTCTCTTATAAATACTATAATGACTGAAACTGAAGCTGCACAAAATAAAGAATAAAACCACACCTCACGTGGTAAGAAATTTGAATAAATGTGTATTTGAGAAGAAATTATAAAATTTATAAAAATTGCATAAAAGAAACTGTGTTTTGTTTTAAGCAATACCTTATTTTTATAACCGCTATGTACTGATTTTCGTCTCCATTATCAAACAATAATTCAACAGTACCTGAAAAATATAACTTTTCAAATATTACAGTTTTTTTTATAGCGCAATTTTTACTAAAAACAATTCAAAAAATTGTTTTGTTAAATAAGTATAACATAAAAACTCGTAATAAAGTTAGCTAGAAGAAGCGAAAACTTTATTTCCCGTTATTGGAAATAAATTGATATAATTTAAAAGTAAAAAACTTAATTGAAAATTTCCTAAAAAACTTTTGGTAAAAATTAAAATTAATTTATATCAAATATTTGAACTGTATCATTTAGTTCGCAACAGAAATCTTCAATTCTATACGAAATTATAATTAATGAAATTTGTAAAAAAAAGAAAATACCTTTTGGTTATGCACTTTTTGAGCAACTCGTAAATTAAATTAAATATTTACCTATTTAACCTTATCATTTACGCTGTACGAGTTCTACATCAAAAGTTATGTTGCATCATATTTTTGTGAATAGTATAGTACCTAGAAATGGTGAAAAATAATTCTGGATGAATGATGCTAAATAATTGGAAATTATAAAAGCTAACATGTTTAATACGTAAAATCTCTCTTCCAAATTTTACTGTCATGTATTATGTCTTTTGATACTAAAATAAACAAATAACTGTATTAAAATTTGTCACTATTGCAAAAATAATACAACATATACACGGTGTCCCAAACATACTAATCGTATTTTGAAGTTTAAAAACATTAAAAAATAACATCTAGTGGAAAACCTGCACAGTTGACGAATTTCAAGCATCAAAAAGTATTTTTTTAAATAGAACACACTGTATATTAATTTTTGTCGTAATGTAGAATTAAATAATCTTTCGATTCGTTTAAGCATTCCCTTATCTATTTTGGTTATCATCTTATTAATAATTTTTTTTTGTAAAAGCACCAATGAAAGAAAAATAATCGAAAAACTTTTAAACAGAAGAAATTTCACATTTAAGCCCTCCTGACTTTTTTCTCCTTACATTTACCTTACTGTCAGAATTCATGGCTACAAATTTGAACTACATTGAAGTTGAAGATAAAATATACAAACCGAAATAATGTGCAATATTTTTTTCGGGAATTTTGGATTTGATCCTTTTTAAACATTACATATTTAAATTCGTGGCAGTAAAAGCTTAAAATTCATATTTATAGAAATAAACTTAGCAAATAATAAATTTGGTTTTGTACTTACGATAATGTGCAAACGCCCATTCTCACAACGATAGGCGTAACATCCCGAACCCCAATGTAACCACTGTCGCATTTGCTTGCATGACCTTTCTTCCCACATTTGGTTAGTATGGTCGAAACACCGAGAATTTTTACTGTACCTCTCTAACGCAAAATTCTTGTCTGGTTCTAAAAAAAAAAATAACAAGTCTTATTGAGAAAAGTTTTTTTATACGATATTCAGTCCTAAGGAAGCAATCGTTCGCACATATTAATAAAGTAATGTCTCGAGTACCTCATACATACTTTTCAGTAATTTAATAAACCGCGTCGATCGCTTAAACAAATCGTTACAATCTAATATAAAAATCAGTAAATCATCAAAAGTATTAAAAACTAAAAAGTTTAGAGTTTGTAACCGTCGTTTGAGTTTGTGCGATGTCTTTCGTGTAAGACCCGGTATTTGAATTGGAAGTTATTCGTTTCATGTATTTTGGAATTGTTTTATTGATTTCACGTTGATTTAAGGAAGTTATTTTACGTTTTTAGTTTCAACTTTGTCAATTAAAATTGTTAATAAAATTTTGTACTCAATTCTTTTCTTTGTCCTGTCAAATTCCAGTCGTAATTTATGTTTCCCTTCCGAGATATAATTGTAATTAAATATATTTTAGCAGTTTGTTTATTTTAAGGCATTCGTACTTGGTTTATTGGTGTTAATTTTATTAAATTGCATTTGGAATGAAGTCATTTTTCTAATTTATTAGACAGTTGTTATGATTCAGGTTTCAACTAGTAATTTTTACGACCGTTGTTGATTTGTTTGATTTGATTTGTTGATTTGACATTTCTCACAGAATGAAAGGCCGTTTTCCAACTCTACTTTAGTGTCGTAATTAAATCTGTTTGCATTCGCTTTGCACTTCTTGGTGGTATGGCTTTCTTGCACGGATATTTGGAAAACAACCGTTAGGAAAGGGTAACCAATTAAGTTAATAAATATAAGTGGTTTTGGTTTGAGGAGATAGTCAATGGTTGGTTGACAGTCGTTCGAAATGCCTTAAGCAACGGAAGGTTGATTGGGTGGTAAACTCGCCACCGGTGTATGAAGTAATACCGCAAAAATTAAGCAGAAAACGTGACTTTTTAGTGCAGTTAGTGGAGTTTTGTTTCTCCTAGTTCGTAAAATCTACGGGTTTTAAAAAATTTCACGTGCTTTCAAGTTTTATTTTTTTTACGTAATATAGAATCACGTATGTTAAGATCACCCGAACATATCGATTTATCGAAACCTTCCAGAAGAAACAAAGTTTAAATAAAGTTCAGATAGAGCAGTACATTAGTGTGGAAGAAAGTCCACCGATGCGTACAGAATACAGAGACTGCGCAATTAGAAGGACACTGGTAGTTAACAACTACAACGTAAATGACAACGCATATAATTATTTACGAGGCATTGCACTTAAGTTTTTAAATAAATGGGTACATGAATAAATGGAATGAAAAAAACTAAATTAAAAACCTAAAAAGACAAAAAATAAAAAACAGTGAATTGTCTTTCGGTGAATTGTTTATTCGGCGAATTGTTCGTTCGGCGAATTTTTATTCGGTAAATTCTTTTCGGTGAACTGTATTCGATGAATTGTTTTCGGTGAACTTTTAGGTACCCGTATAAGATGTAAAGTTTATTATAATTGGGATATAAAATATAATCTATTGTTATATTTCACTGTAAATGTTGCTTTTATAACTTAGATACTTCTTAAGTATTTTAACATGAAAATTAGGTTATATTTTGACAAAATTCAAATTAGTTAAAAAAACCTTAAGATTTAGGCCTCATAAACGTTATTTAAACACACCTTTATTTTGATCGGAGAATACAAACGTTTTCATTGTAATCGCTGTCCAATTGTAAGCGAATAACGAGCGTTTTTTCACTTTGCTATAAATCATAACATTATTTTTACACCATAATGAATTATGTAAAAACGGTAAAATCTATTAATTACTTCAACTCTACAAATCCATACATAGATTCTTTAAAATTACTGTGTACTATGTTTATTCGTCTGTCAAATTTGAAGTAGACATTGCCTTGAGATTCTAAACGTCTTTTAAAATTCGAACTATTATTAGCTATTAATTTTTTAATGTATTGTACCACCGCCATTATTTTTGTCATATGTGATAAGAAATGTGCATGCCACCATCTGTGTTTTACGCACACGTGCTGCGAAGAAAATGATAAATGACGTAAGCCTTGCACTGAGTAGGCAGAACGAGTGCCGGCTGAAGACCGCAAGCAAGTATTTAAGCATTTACTTATCTCCTTTGTATTATGTGTGACTCTTGAGTACAATAACTATCATTTACAATTCTGCTACAATATAGTAAAACACGGGGGCACACGTACCCATACGCCTCGAGTAAATTCACAAGTTTTCGTATATATAAACTAACTGTCGGCCTTAAGCGTATTCACTTATTTTATGCAAACACAATGTAGATCATACTGACTAATTCTACTCTGAGTCGCAAACTTTAAATCATCTTTAATTTTATGTATTGTCGTTGAGTACGTTGACGTGACATCCGTCAAGTTTCTTCGATAATTTGAACGTAGTCAAAGCCAAAGTTAGGCACATAACATCATCGTCGTAGGTAAGCTTACATATCACGCATAATATCTTTCTTTTTTTTCGTTTGTCGACTTGTTTCGCGACTGCATGGTAAACAAAGTAGTTGATCAAGTACTATTTAAATTTTATTAGAATCAACCACACATAGCATGTTAGTATTAAAAAGAATTATTTGTATGGAGTGTTGGCTGGCCAAAAAGACTTGCATCAATATTATAGACTGTGATATTTGTCGGCGAATCTCTAGTCGTTATTTAATTACTATCATTCTACCTCTTTCTCTTCTGTAACTCTTATTCTCTTGTTGGAAATAAATATACTGTTGTTAGAACCTGTGTTTTGCAAATTATTTCTTTGAGTAATCGACGGATTTAAACAAGATCTGTACTTGATACTATTTACTCATTTTGGAACCTTTTAAACTTATTGTAGGACTAACACACTGAGACTTGCGCCCCTCTTACCGAATTATACTGAGATAGACACCTGAAGTTCAGTTACAAGAAAATTCTAGTAACAAACTTTAGCAGTGCTCGTATCGGGTCGTATGTTACTCATATGGTGACCTAATCACGTTTTACTGCAGTGCTATTGTGATCAAGAGTTTCGACTGAGTTTCTTAATTTGCAGTAATTACTTAATAATTAATTGTTTTTTTTGTATTTTAAGTTTATGACAATCCTATATTTGCTGAATTATGAAATTATGCATAGGTTACATTTTCACAAAAAAAATACAAGCGAGAAAGTTTAATCTATGATGAGTTACACTTGCACCATGTGTTAAAGTATTTAACTTTAGATGCAAATTCACTTTATTTATTTTAGATATGGTCCGTACGTACATTCGAAAAAAACTGCCAGCTAGTTATTCTAAGGATGTACTAAAAACTGCCAAGCTGATAGTAAGCAACACTTTTTAAACACGTAAAAAGACAACGGAGAGTCAAAAGTTCTACTATGGGTAGACCCACTACCATTGCTTATAGCAAAGAACAGAAAATCGCCTAAAACCTGAAAAATGGGGGTTTGGGTAATCAAACCTTATTCAGAAAAAACCACAAATTGTAGAAGTAGCTAGAAATAGGATCATAGCCCCATTCATTATCAATGAGTATTTACTTTACACTGGTAAAGGTATAATAAAAAGTAGATATAATAAAAAGTAATACCCCATCCAAAAAATTTAATGTAGGCGAAACGAGTTTTTGTATGGACCCAAATAGGATAAAAGTTGTTGGTGCAAAAGGCACAGCTGCTCATAGGGCAACAAGTGGTACGGTAAGAGACACCATAGTTGTTTTATTCAGTTCAAATGCTGAGTGGGACTCGTGACTCCCAAAAAAAAAGAAGAATACGAGGGAATACCTTATTTGGCCACGAAAAATGATGAGTGGAAGTGGAAACTTTACAAAATTATTTTAAAAACAATTTCCTAAAAGACATACATAAAGAAAAACCGGTTGTTCTTATACACGATAATCATAGTCCTCACGTTAGAGTGTCTCTTATCAAAATTGCAAAGAAAAAAGTTATTATTTTGAAACTATCACCAGATTCCAGCCACAAACTTCAACCAATCAATATCAGTGGGTTTCGGCCCTTAAAAATCTAATTGGAGGAAGAACTAAGTGGCAAAGAAAAAACTATGGCTGTAAGCTTTCAAAATCTGGGAAAAACAGATCTAGTTATCATTCAACATGGATTTAAGAAAACTGGAATTTTTCCATTTTCCAATAATGTAATACCTGTAGACAGTTATCAACCAAAAGCTTATAAACGGTGGTGCTCTTTGAAGCAAAAAGAACCTGACACAGCTGTGTCTACCGATACTATGACCTCATCGGTCATCAGCGAAAAAAGAAACTTCTGCAACAACCACAGCTACAGAAAGAATTGCGTATGTAGCACGAACAGCCAAAGTTGTAAAATTTTTATATTATATTTATTTTCCATCAACATCCATGGATTCCATGGTTAATGTATCGAATTTTGAAACCTTACCTTCAAGCACCCAGAAGAAGACGTTTAAAGAGTTGCTTTTGGAACAAATAAAACAACTTCAAAAACCACAACTACAAAAAAAACTTTGTAGCAGCGCAGAAGTAATTGCTTCAGAAGACGCTAATGCTAAACTTCAAATTAAACAGGAAAATCTAGAAAAGAAAAAACTACAATAAAGACTAAGAAAGAAATGACTTAATTGTATAACATCAATGATGATGATGAGATAGCAAATCAAAATAAAACTACAACTAAAAAGATAAGTAAGAAAACAATTTTTAAAAAATAAGCTCTTGTTGGAAGAGGACAGCAGTAATTGTAGCAGCTTTAAGGATATGCAGAGCTTTTCAAACTATCCTGATGCGGTTGGATTGTTGCGGCATTTAAACAAAATAAACAAACTAAAATGTACCTGGGTGTACCTTAATGAGTTTTCCGCACGAAAAAATGATCAATATCAAAACTTACTTCAATTATCAACTAAACTATCAAAAAGAAGCAAAAGAATTCTTCAAGGAAGAGATCGTCAAACGAATTTCCCGAGCTCATAAACGCAATAAGTTTTTTTATCAGTTATTTAAAAAACACAAAATATTAATAATTATTCCCAGTGAAACTGTTAAAAATATTTTGGTGTGGTTTTCGTATTGTAGGAATTTTGCTACGTCATTTTAGATACTAAAGACACAATAAAAAGGTCATTTCCATTTTGTGCATTAAGAAAGTCACACGTATGTACTAGTTTCAAGCATTGAGTTACCACATTTTTAAATATCTTAAATAATCCACGCTAATTTTGAACAGTAAGTGACGATTTAGGATGTGGTTGTTATAAGGAATCCATCGGGGTAAAGATGCATTTTCATTTTACACCGCACTTTGATTTTTCTATTTTATCATTAGCAACTTTGGGCACCTACACGTGCTCTTTTTACTTTAGTTATGTGCATATTTTCTTTTAACTTTAGGATACCGGCACCTGTTCTTTCATGTTGAAAACTTCCTATGAACAATTAATTGAGAATAGAGTTCCGGATGCGTATTCTGCCCTAAGTTAGATGACGATATCAAGACCATCGTTTCAATTGCTGCAATTACGAACAAATTGGACCGTACACCTACCGAAACATCTACACTAACGTCGGAAAACTTAGCACACTTGGGCTTTTTTTTCTTCCTAACATATATGAAACTGAGGTATTTATTTGTGATAACGCGGTGTGTATATAATAATTTACGTTTCAGCTATTTTAGAGAATTTGTGTTAGATGTGCCGTTAGCTAATCGCATATTCCGGGACACTAAATTGTGAGTATCTTGTTTCTTATATAAAATTTCTTTTTGTCTACATTTTCAGTCGTTTGCGAGCACCACTGTACGTACATATTACGTTTGTCGTCATAATCAAGTATAAATTTCGCTTAAGCGCGTGATATTTGACGTTCTTGTTGTATTCGCCAACGTAAATTCTTTTTTTAAATGTAAAGTTAAGCCGATAAATTTGTTTACATGTACAAAACCTGCCTGATCTAACGGACCTGTCTCAGTATTATTAACCGTGATATGTAATGACAAATCCATAATTGCTATTTATCTGCTATCATTCTACCTTGCTTTTAATTTCTACCTCTTTGTTGAAATAAATATATTCGTTGTTATAAATTGTGTTTTGCAACTTGTTGCCTTTCAGTGTTCGACAGCTTTAAACGGGATCTGTAGTTAATATTTTTCTCCCGTTTTGGCGCTCTTTTAATTATTTTATGCACACACGGAGTACCATCCATGACCAGATCATCAAACTCATCTCACAATTTCAAAAATACTTAAATGGTTCATCAGTTTACAACGAAACAATTCTTTTTATAAAATGCCCTCGTATATCTAATACGCGCTGTAAGTTTGTACTCTCATAAAAAAATAATAAAGACAATCGAGATAGTCTCAGGAAAAGTAATTATCCAGTCCTAAACCGAGTAGAATTTATTTAGAAATTATTTGGAAAGCTTTATTAAGATCAAAAGTAAAATACCAGTATTTATTACTGCTCTTTAGGATTCTTCCGCCGAACACAAAACGTTCAAACAGAAAACTTCAATAACAAAGCAATGTTTTTTAGGTAAGCAATTATCTGTACTAAAAGGTACTTCAAAACCTTATATTAAAAAGAAAATAAAATAACAAACCATGATAGAAAAAATAATGATGTGACAAATTAAATATTTTTTCGAAAATGTAAAAAATTATGTTAATAATATTTTCGACAAGACCGTAAAATTTTAGTATTACATGTTTCATTTTACGTGGATTATATAACCAAGAAAAAATACAAATTCATTTTCGCTCTGTCGAACTCATACTTGTGACACCTATCTCAGCGTCAATTAATAAATAACAACTTGGCATTTTCAATTAAAGTTTAAAATACTGATGTCCTGAAAGCTAAAAAGCATCTATACTGACAGAATTAACTTAAATGTAGCCGACAGTAATGCTAAAAGCGGTAATTACATTTTGCCTCGGATTTCTGTAATTAACGTAAACCTGATTTGTTTACACCTGTTAAAAATGCCAGGTGTCGACTAATTTAAATATAAATTCGAAATTTTAACTAAAATACAGTCTATTTCGATATTACTAAAAAATACTCACTTGGATTATTTTCAGGATACTGACAATGAGATCCTCTGACAATGACATTATTGGAACGCCAAGTGAATTCTTGAATGTATGGGCAATAGTCGGCAAGAGTCACGGACCCTCCGTAGTACTCCTCAGTTCCACTTTCGACGTGCATGATGTAATCAAAATTCTATAAATACACGTTAAACGATATAAGTTTAGTTAATTAAATAATGTTAAAACAAACCTGATATAATTGTGGAAGTACATGCTCGTGACGAACTAAGTTACAAAGGGCGACTGATGTTCGGTCATCCGTACACTCAGTCTGAAGAGGATCTCGTTTTACTTTGTTGCAAAAAGGATGAATGGATAATCCCCTGTAATAACAAAAACACAATTGACAAGCAATTCTTACGTTTATTCGTTATTGTAATTTATTTTGACAGGAACAACATTAGAATATAAAATTAATTAAAGCTCTAAAAACTCACATCTACTGTTTAAGCTTTATTTATAAAAAAAAAAACCAATATTAATCCATGTTATAGTAAAATCTATGAAATAAAACAAAAATATTGAAACGTTCGAGAAATTATTCTCAAGTTCGAGAGCCTTCACAAAGTTTTTATCTATTTCCAGAACGTTCACCGAAAGACATAGAAAATTCTCGAACGTTTGGCCAAAATGTATAAATGCGGTACAAACTAATCACGGGTCAGTTATTTCAGTAATTCGAAATCAGCAGTGTTAAGAAGATTATTCAAGTTTAAATAAAGCAGTGATTAACGCGTGTCGAGATAAATACGACGAATTAAAATCGTGAAGTTATCCGCGGACTTTATCTTTCGTGTAAGTGATAGCGCTATATAAATTAGTGTAAGTATATTTATTAAATATCCTTAGATTTACTTCTAAAGACCACTTACAGCAGATTGGACTCGCAATAAAAACATTTTGTGACGCAAAATAATCGACGTGCCTTTTTATTAAATTCTCTTTTTTTTACCGATTCTACAATTTTTCTCCTATTAATATTAAACAAATGCGCTACTGACTATAAAAAAGCATTAGAGAGATGAACTTTACTTTAACATTAATCCTTTCTCTAATCTTAACAGATTTATAACGCAAATAATTTTTACAATTACTTGACTGTTGATACAATTTCGACATTCAAAATTGACTCAAATTTTATTTTACATACTTTCGTCCTATTTTGATAACTTTACAGTGAAATCGTTTATGATTTAAACTAGTAATTACTGTTAGTTTTTATTATAAAACTTTATAAATCAGGTATATTATAGTATTTCGTTTACGTATTTTAAAATTTAAACATAAATTATACGTTTAGTAGAACATGTATGTTTCGGTCGAGTTGCTTCTGGTGACCACCGCGGCTTTTTTTGCAACTAAGAGTAACTTTGTCGGTGTCGTAATATTACATCAACATCGAAACTGCCACAATTTTTGTATTGAAATGATTTGCTTCATAATTTAAAATAACCAATAAACTATTACCCTAAAACGGTGCAGGATAGAAGAAAGTTGCACATAAACATTTTTATAGAAGACAAAATTTACTATACATACATACATACAATAGTTTAGAAGATACAAGTGTGCAGAGTTGCACGAAAATGTATTCCATTACATCAAACTTCTGTAACTCTTAAACTATTAAATATAATTATACACACCGCGGCATTTTTTGTAGTAAATTTTGTGCTCAATAAATTGTTTATGTGCAATTTTCATCTATATTGCACCGTTTTTGCAGCCTACCAGGCGGAAGCTCGCGCGGATTTAATTCTGCAATTACTATAATTATTTTTCATCACTGCTGAGTGAAATTAAGACTTATATTTTTAAAACATAAAACGAATCATAAGGAATATCTTGTTTAATAATAATAATAAACACTGCATCCAAAAAATACAAAAAATTAAGAGAAATTTGGCACCACCGCAAGTTCCAGATTTGTTTCATTTGAGCGTTTTATCGTTTCGTTACACGAACCTACGAATCAAGCATCCTATAAGTGTTTTCAACACTAAAAAATGCACAACAGAAAAAACTTACTAAGCAAAGCACACACTTTGGAATTAGTAACACAATAAGTTCTTCATCATTTATTCTTTGTTTTTTTTTAATTACACCTCGAAGTAAAACTGTTAACATTTTTTCCTTAGAAGAAAAATCAACGTGAGAATTCTTTCGTTGTCAAGTTACAGATGGGCTTAGGTTCATTCTTACAAAAATATATCTAATATATCATCGGAAATGTAGACGTAGGTAATAATCAATTAATTTCTGGATGTTTGGTAGCAGAATGCCATCAACTTTCCCCCGCCCTTGTTTGCTTTATAATTAAATAAATTTGCAGGGTCAATTAAATTTGATTCACGATTACGCGTTTTAATTCGCGTTTTCACAGTTTAATTTGCGTTTTAATATGCGGTTTAATTAGTGATTTTGCATTTTAATCCGCGGTTTAATTAACTTTTTCCCATTTTAATTCGCGGTTTTGCTGTTTGACGTTTTAATTCGCGGTTTAATCTATTGCTTTGCGGTTTAATTCCCGTTTTAATCAACAGTTAAAGTCGCTGTTGTTTGATCAAATAAATCGTCAAATTAAATCAAAACGCGAATTAAAATGATTTGTTCAATCAGAAATTATTCCACAAATTACAATATCTAGTATATTAAATCGCTAATTAAAATGATTTTGTCAAACAGCGAATTAAACCGCTGATTAAAACGCAAATCAAACCGCAAAGCATTAGATTAAACCGCGAATCAACATTGCCATCTGCTAGTTGAGTGGCTAGCTCATTAGGATGAATTATGAGCCGCGTTCTGTATTTAACACTGTAGTTTTTAATCACTTTGCGCACTGACTCAATGTTAAGCTCCTTTTGGATTATAAGATTTGGCACATACCAGACGGAGCATTAACGATACACTTAGTTCTGAAAAAGTTGTACACCATATGCCCATATGAGTCGGAGGATAGATTTATATAGTAAGAGTTTATTTTCTAGTTTCAGTTGGGATTGTTAGCCAAGCAACCAGTACATTTGCCGAAATTTGATGCCGAAATGTTTTCTTTTCGTAAATATGTGTTTACGCCAGGTCAGCCCCCGGTGCAGGTGCACGCCCAAATATTTAATTTCTTTAGATTGAAGGATCAGGGTGTTGTTAAATGTTACCGGTGACATGTACGAGGTACAACGTGACATGCGATGACTTTGAGACGTTAGCTTGAATTTTTCACTTTCTCGTCCAACTAGGCTTAGGATGGTTTGGAAATTTTCAGTTGCGACTTTCAGGTTGGTGTCTAAAGCTAATATGTTTGTGTCGTCAGCATAGGTGGTTGTGGTTGTTGCGTTCGTTGTTGGCAAATCAGCTGCATAGATTGTGTAGAAGATTGGTCCGAGAACGTTGGCTTGGGATACAACAGACGCAACGGGGTAGAGGTGCGTTAGCTTTTCGTTTAGTTTGACCATGAACCACCTGTCTTCCAGATAGAAAGTGGGGGTTTCGTAGTTTATATTTTAGACCTTCATACCACACTTTGTTGAATGCTTGCTTTACGTCTATGCACGCAGCAGAGCAATACTTTAGATTCAAAAGCAGTGGTTATTGTGTGAACAATCCGATGTACTTGTTCCGTCGTGTCGTGGTGGTGTCTAAACCCAAATTGCTAGTTGGGTATGATTCCTCTGTCTTCCAATATCGAGATGAGCCGTTTTAACAGCAACTTTTCAAAAAATTTTGACAGCAGCGGCAATAGGCTTATGTGTCAATGCATTCCTCATCTGGGCTGTGCTAGAAAGAAAAAGGTGTAAATAATGTTTCCAAATGTTTGGCGAAAGCAATTGCTGTTTCCTTGTCAGTTCGCGTCCATCTTCCAATTTCATCTTTTACAGGTGATGATGCCTGCTTTGATCTTTTGGGTTTTCTGGTGGTTTTCCACCGTAAATAGTCTGTTGTTTCCGTTGCTGAGTGTACTGAGATATTCCTGTATTTTGACTTAAGTTAAGCTGTATGTTTAAATTGACTAAATCCTCCAGATGCGCTCTAAACGCTTCGCAAACGGTATGCCTCGAGTACACTGTTCCTTGTTGTCGTTTTTGTTGAAATCTGGAGTATATAGTTACTAGGACAGTTGTGTGCTCTGAGGAGAGATCTAATGATGATTGCGCCTTGCTTGCTTAATGTTGATGCCTTTTTTTAGTGCAAAGTCAATTGCGTCAGGTACCCTACGAGGGTCCGCCGGTCAATAAGTAGGTTTGCCCGTTGCAAGGCAGTGCAGATTAAAAGTTTTTATTGCAGTCAGTAGTTCCCTTGCTTTTGTGGTCCTCAGCTGTGACTGCAGGCTTTTGGTGTTATAATGGTCACCGGAAATAAATCGATTTTCTAGTGTTTGGAAATATTTTTCATAGTTGTGTCTATATACAGCAGATATAACCAGCGTGCCTATGTGGTCCTCTAGGGCGATGTTTGTGGGTTGCAAGTAGTCGCATTGATATTGTTTCAACTCATAGTGCTTAATGTTTTGTCGAATAATCACAGCAACTCCCCTTTTCGTTAGGGTGCATTGTACAATTTTGATATAGTTTTTAGGTGTGATATGTGCCTCTGATATTAACATGACACCAATCCTATTTAATTGGAAAAAGTGTAAGATTTCCTGTACATTTTGTCCCTGTCCGTTGGCGTTCCATATAGTTATTCTAAGGAGTTCAGTCGTTAAGCCATTTTGTTGATGACAGTGGTCAATAAATTTAGCAAGGTGCTCATTTGCTCCATTAATTTCTGCATCATCGTTTGGAGTTCAGACAGGGCATTTGGTTTTTGTAGTGTGTTACGAGTCGTTTATGGAGCATAATTCAATCCGGGTTAAACAAATCTAGTTGGAGTAGGGATGACCTTTGACCTCAACTCCGAGTAGAACTTCTGCTCAATTGCTTATGTACACCCTCTGCAGTTAGCGCAATCACTGCGAAATTTTTTTCTTCCCTTGGATATTCGCTTGTAGCGTGATTTTCTATGCATTTGACGGATCTGTACAATTAATAACAATAATTTTTGGTACCTTCGCATTTCGCACATTGCGGTGTTTCTCTTTTCGCATGCGGTGCTTCAAACTGTACCACACAGTTTTGTAATCTGGTCTTGGCTAATTGTTTTTAGATTATAGTTGCCTTTTGCCAGACTTTTGAGAAACTCTATAAGCGGTTTGATATTGGTTACACGTGAGACAAAGATCGGCAACGGTTTTGGTTCATTATTGGTTGTTGTTTCAGTATTATCGTTCATACCCTCATCTCCGGTAATCCTTCATATCTGTTAGTTGTAACAGGATCACTTAACCAGTATTTTGCGTTTTCACAATTTGTTATTTCTAATGTTTCTGGACTATGTAATCGTTTTTTATTGCCATGAGTTTGTTATTATTATTTGGCATATTCACTTGTTGGATTGGTTGTGTGTATGCCTCAAATTCGATATCAGCTAAAGGCTAAATAATTAACCAAGCAACAAAATAATTAAGTAATACAGTTGCAAGATTAATACAATTTAACAAAACTGAAGGCATAAGGTAAGCAAATAAAAGAACTATACAGGTTATCGACAGCTGACCAAAGCCAAAACTCCCATTTGGACGCAGCCCCTGAGGCCATAAACGCAACTTTAATTGCAACGGGGTTTAAATGTTAATGATTTCATTTCCCGTAATTATATGTGAAGGAAAAGCTTTGATTCTCCGTCAACTGAAATTACTTTGAATTAGCAGATTAAAAAATGACGGCAACCACCATACCTGCCAGCGGTTCTATAGCCTTATAGTAAAACGACGACGTAAAATTAAATAAAAGAAAAGTACCTATAATTAAACGATCATAGTTCCTACAACATTAACCTGCTCACAGCAAAAACTGGAAACCAAATGCTATGCAACTAGGCGTCCAGATCAATATAAATTATGATAAAGTTTGAAGCAACTTGACATTAAATACAAGAAAGAAGTTTTCAGTAGGGTGGTTTATCGCCAAAACTCCAAATACACTAAAAAAATCCGTTATACATCACACTATTCGAAATACGCACCAGATAAAGTACTTGAAAATAAGTTTTTGCTACGTGAGTGTTAAAAAAAGAACGTTCCGGTGATAAATAAATTTATAAGTGCGTTGGTTAAATAATTAATTATCTTATCCGCAACGGTATACGATTACAGTGATATATAAATTAGTTGTAAATGCTGTTTTTATTAAATTGCTAGTTTGCTATTTTGCTCAGTTTGTGTTTTTAATTTAGTAAAAATTAGTTACATTTATAATAATCGTGTAAATAGTTAAAATAAATTAAGTTAGTTTTAAGTTCGTTACAATAGTAGACTAGTACAAATCCTCTAAAGAGTGTCGTTCTGTAAACATTAAAACTCTTCATATATAAAACAAACAGTTCAGGGTGCACTAAAACGATTATGCTGGAATAATAATAATTCGGTTAATCTTTGCAAGTAAATTAAATCAATTTTATCATGCATTCAAAAGGACCGAGTTCTGGGCGAATAACTTCATTGTAATCTACTTTATGTGCCATGCACGATAGATACATTCCAGGAGTTTCTATTAGAGCTTAGTTAATAGTCGTGCACCCTGTAAATTTAGGTCATACCACACAATTAAATTTTGAACACATCAATAACAAAATTTCATGATCCTGTTTCTTAACATTTTAACTGTGGTATAATATTAGTAACAGAATATGGTATTTCTGTAGTATTACTGACGGCGTCAAATATTTTTTTTCGTATTGATCCCTACCACCTAATTAGATTAGCATTGAGATGAGATAACGCATTTGTCTAATTATTTAAATAATTACACTTAAAAACCAAGGAAATTGCATGTTTTTTAATCAAAAAATCCCTTATAGACGCTGAAAATAAATAGCGACTAAATTTTACTGGGTGCACTTTCAAATCGTCATTCAAAAATAAATTAACCTGCAATCACAAAAATAAACAGATCATAAAATAATTCTAAACAGACCATTAACGTCAATTACTGAAGTAACCAAGACTATTCAGCTAGACGTAGCTTTTACAATTACTTTCATAAAAACCAAACGACATTAATCAATATATACAATTCAAATACTTAAACCAATTAAAACTTAAAAAAGTTGTAAATTATTGGTTGTAAACACTGTAAAGTGTGAGTTGATTTAAAAGCCGCTTTTGATAGAGTGAACAGAGAAAAATGTGGGAATACATGAAAAGAAAAAAAAATAAATGAAACATTAGTAGAAAGAATGGAAGAAATTTACGAAGAAACGAGAAGCAGGGTGAAAGAAAATGGAAAGAAGAGCGAGAAATTCGTTACAAGGAGAGAGTTGAGACAGGGATCTCCACTGAGCTCAAACCTGTTTGCAGTACATACGAAGAATTTGGAGAAGACAATAAAAGGACAACAGATAGGAGAGATACTAGTAGAGAAAGTGAAAGTGTGCACGTTAGCGTATGGGGATGACATAGTGTTGGTGGCTTAGAAGGAAAAAGAAATGAAGGAGATGATAAAAACGCTGAAAAAATACATGAAAGAAAAAGAAATGGAAATAAATACGGAGAAAATAAAAAAATAGTATTTAGAAAACAAGAGAAAAAAAAAGAAAGGAGTGGAAATAAAGGGAGGAAGAACTACAGCAAGTGAAGGAATTCACATACCTCGGTTATACGATGAAACAGGATAATAAGGAGGAGAAACACATAAAAAATAGTGAGGAAAGGAAACAAGTTAATAGGACAATTGTGGAGTGTGGGGGAAAAGTTGCTTGGGGTTGACACAGAAAAAAAAGACTGCTGTTTGAGAAGCTAATAAAAAGTGTGGTAATATATGGGGCGGAAATATGGGAGTAGAAGGAGTATAAAGAAGTAGAAGGAATACAAAAACAATACTGGAAATGGGTATTAGGGCTAAACAGAGAAACACTAAGGTATATTATAAGAGAGAAAATGCAGACAGAAAAAATAAGAGAAGACAGGAAAAAGGGCTATAAAATACGAGAAAAACTGAGGGAAAGAACCGCATGGAAAATACTACAGGAATGTTGGAAAGAGATAAAGGGAGAAAGGGTGAAGTACGGGCGGGATGACAGAGAAGAATATATTATAAAAAAACGAGTGTGCAAAAAAGTAGAGAGATTAAGGAAAGAGGGAGTAGAGGTAAGAGACGAAATCATGAGAGATAAGGACATAGAAAAACAGAAAAGATAAACCAAGATAAAAGAAGGCAGATATAATGTGAATTATAAGAATATCAAGGGTGAAAGAGTGCCAGAATATCTAAAGGGAAAAGGGAATAAAAACAACAAGAAAAAAATAGTGGCACGGTTCAAATGTGGCAACGAAGAGTTAGGACATAAATACTGAAGTAAAAAGGAAGAAAAAATGTGCAGACTATGCGGAGAAGAGACGAAGGACCTTAAACACAGGAGGAATGAATGCAGGAAGTTAAGAGAAGAGGTTAAGAAAGTAGAAAAAATCTTAGAAGAAAACGGAAAAGAAGCGGAGTGAATGGAAGAAGCATGGAGAAGGAGGAAACAACTAATAGGAGAGGAGGAAAAAGAATAACAACTTACGATTATAGTCAGGTTCGGACTTGCTTACTAGTCAACACTAATTTATCATTTACCACATTTTACACACGGACTGTAACCGTAACTGCAAACTATCAGAATACATTCGCAATTAATTAATTCATAATGAAGACATTGGTGCTAGAGAACAATTCCGAGAAAGTATTCAATATTGACAGGCTTTGCAAATCAAAAACTAAAATCGTGGACAAACAAGATACAGCATGCACTAGGTCTACCAGAGGACCGGATCAAAAACCACCACTGTGGTCATCGAAGCAAGTGCATATATAGATAAAATTCCTTCCTTAATCGTTTTTAAAGGCAAAAATATATGGGATAAGTGGATGGCAGCCGAAAGTGATGCTTTTCCAAGGATCGCATATGCTGCCACAAAGAACGACTGGATTAAAGCGGAATTATTCCGGAACTACTTTGAGTGCACATTTGTAAAAAATATTGGTCTCGATCGTAAAGTACTGTTTACCTACGATGGTTATTCAACCCATTTAAAGGCGGATTTGATTAATTACGCATCAAAGGTCGTTACGACTAGAAAACTTCCTGCACATACCAGCTATATTCTCCAGCCTTTGGATTTGCCAGTGTTCAAGCCTATAAAATCAATGTAGGACAAAAAGCTCGTAAAGTAGTAGCGACAGAACAACGGTCGTGGAATCCCAAAAAAAGCTTTCTCTAAACTTATCGGTAAAATCTGAACTACGCTGAGGCCTGATGTTATTAAAAACGATTACAATAAAAGAAGTGTATACCCATTTCATGCTCAAGTCGTAAGAGATGGTTGTTTCAATGCCGTTCGTCGCAACTAGTTGATACTCTTATGGAAAAGAATACGCAAGTAATCGAATAACGGTGTTTCCCTATCAATATAACTAACAACAACCATCTTACGCCATATTTTCATTTCGTTCAAAGAGTTATTAATACAAACGGTGAATAGTAAAACACCAACTTCCGTGAAAAAAAGGAAGAGAGTTGCTGCAGGTAGTGAGATAATCACTGCTGTAGCTTCTACTAGCAGGAAAGTTGACCAAGAAAGTGCCAGAGAAGAAGAAAAACACCTCATTTATCTAGATGACGAATCTGAGAATAGCGATTGTGTTGGTCAGTCTTCATCAGAAGAGGTAGAAGTCGAAAATGAAACATTTCCTAGAGACCCTTGCAACTTTTCTGTGGTTGTGTCCATCAAGTGCCAAAGCAGAACAAAAATAAAATTTTCTATGTCCTGTGTGTAACGACCCTTACTAAGAATATTAGTATAACTGAAGAGAAGAAACTGGCAAACGGTCTTCGAACCATGAAAGATTTAGCTTTGGTCTATCGAGTAATGAAGTGTTGGTCATAACACAGCAATTTCTATTAAGCAATGAAATAAAAACCTAATTTAAAGACAGAAGGACAAGTAAAAAGTGGTTTCCGAATTTTAAAAAGAGGCAAAAATTGTCGACTATGAAACCCAAATAGTTCAATTTGTAAAAAAAAGCAATGAACTCATTTGTGGTCAGTGGCTACTTCAAGATGTTGGGTGACAGTATGAAGACATTGGGGTTACAGAACAATCCAAAAAAAATTTTATATAGACAAGCTTTGCAAATGATTTATACAAAAACCAAAATCATGGGCAAGCAAAGTAGAGCATGCACAAGGACTACCAGTGGATCAGAGCAAAAAATACCACTGTTGTCATGGCAGCAAGTGCAAATATAGATAAAATTTCTTTCTTAATCGTTTTTATAAACAAAAATGTATGGGATCGCAACCCTAAGGGATATTTTTCCGGGGTCGCATAGGCTGTCATAAAACCGGATTAAAGCGGTAGTATTCCAGAACTACTTTGAGTGCACATTTCTAAAAAATATTGGTCCCGGTTGTCCAGTACTGGTTCTCTACGATGGCCATTCAACCCATATGACAGCGGATTTGGTTTATTACGCATCCGAGGTCATTACGATTAGAAAACTTCCTGCACATACCAGCTAAATTTTCAAGCCTTTAGATTTGGCAGTGTTCAAGCCTATTAAATCAATATAAGACAAAGAGCTTGTGCAGTGGCAGCAACAGAACAGCGGTCGTAGAATCCAAAAAATTTCTAAATTTATCGGTAAAATCTGGACCATCTATGTGATGTGATTAAAAATGATTTCAAGAAAGGATGTGTATACCCATTTGATGCTCAAGTCGTAAAAGACGATCGTTTCGTTACTTCTATGGAAAAGAACGCGCAAGTAATCGAATAACGGCGTTTCTCTGTCAATATAATTAACAACAACCAGCTTACGCCCTCTTTTAATTTTGTTCAAAAAGTTATTACTGCAAACGGTGAATAGTGGGACACCAACTTCTGTGAGAAAAAGGAAAAGAGTTGCTACAGGTAGTGAGATGATCACCTTCTACTAGCAGAAAAGTTGACAAAAAGAGTACTAGAAAAAAAAAAGAAGACATACCCTATCTTTCTAGATGACCAAGTCGAGAATAGCAATTGTGTTGGTCAGTCTTCATCAGAAGAGAAAAAGGTCGAAAACGAAACATTTCTTAGAGACCCTTGCAACTTTTCTGTGGTTATTTGTTTCAAGTGCCAAAGCAGAACAAAAATGAATTTTTCTATGTCGTCTCAATAAAGTCTCAAATAAAATTTAAAAAAAATATATTTGGTTTTTTCTCCCGCTCAAAGTCTCATTCGTGTCCCAGCATAACATTAGAATATGAGTATGGCTGAAGAGAACAAACTGGCAGACGGTATTTAAAGGATGAAAGATTTAGCTTTGGTCTATCGAGTAATGAAGTATTGGTCATAACACAGTAGTTTCTATTGGGCAATAAAATAAAAACCTAATTTAAAGACGGAAGGACAGGTGAAGAGTGGTTCCTGAACTTTAAAAAGAAGCATAAATTGTCAATTATGAAACCCAAAGTAGTACAATTCGCAAGGAAAAAAGCAATAAACTCCATTGTAGTCAGTGGCTACTTCGAGATGTTGGGTGACACTATGAAGGCATTGGGGCTAGAGAACAATCCCAAAAAAATATTTAATATTAACAGGCTTTGCAAATGATTTATACAAAAAAGAAGAGAGTTGCTGCAGGTAGTACGGTAATGACTGCGGTACTTTCTACTAGCAGGGAAGTTGATAAAGACAGTGCCGGCGAGGAAGAAGAAGACAGACCTGATCTTTCTACATGACAAATCCTAACACAACGATTGTGTTGATCAATCTTCATCAGAAGAGGAAGAGGTCGACGACAAAACATTTTTTAGAAGCCCATGTAACTTTTCTGTAGTTGTGTTCTTCAAGTGACAAGGCAGAGAAAAAAATTAAAATTTCTATGTCGGCTGTGTTACGACCCTTACTAACACCGTAGCTCAAATAAAGTTTCTCAGAAAAAAGTGTCCCAGCATAGCATTAGAAAAGTGTTACCCACCCCGTCTATCAGGAGCGGCATGCACGATTTTACAATAAAGTTTCCTTTAAGTTTCCTACATTTTTTGTAACATTTATTTCATGATTACACATTCAAATTTTATGTTGCCCCAGACCTGGGGCAAGTGAGTTTCATGTATCGTGTAAGGTTAGACCTGCTTACAATAAAGAATTTTTCCTCGTCGATTTATGCTTAAGGACCACCTAGTACATATAGCCCACAAACAATAAGATGAAGTAAATAGCATTCTCACAATTATGATCTAAAAGTCAACTATGCGAAAAAGTGCGCTTGCCCCACCTACAGTTTTTTAGTTTCAAACAAAATTACCACAAAAACATAAAAACGCAAGAAATAACAAAGTTTTTCAAAAAAGTCAGAACAGAAGTCGTAAAGAACTGAAGAATATAAAAAAACAATTCAAATATTAAAAAAAGTATACCAAAGCAAAAATACTATTACATTTTTAAATCGTCCAATAAAATTTTATGGGCGCTTTGTTATAATAAACTTTATGCTCTACCGTGTAAAAACGTTTGTCGAATTCTGTCTACGACTTTCGTTTTATTGAAGAAACTTTCATACCAAATTTGAACTTTTGAATTGTGGCTTAGTTTAAATTGTTTTGAGAATTATCACTGTCATACTGTGACTGACAAGGCGCGTTTTGTAAAGTTACATTTATGTTTCTTAACAAGTGTTTAAAAAACCGTACATTAAAAAGTTTCCACATTTTAGAAAAAACGTTATAACAAAATTTAATACAACAGATCAAATACTAAACAAATTCAGGTTTTTCCAAATAAAAAAAAAATCTTAACGTTTATACTCCTATGGTATTAATATCGCGCTCCAGTTTGAATTGTGTTTTCCAGTACAAGTATAGAATTAATTCGTCGACAAGATATTAAATTTTCCATTTCCACTATTTCATGTTCTAGACAGAACGCTGTAGAAGTTAAGCGTTAATTAAAATGTATTTTTAATCGTATTACCACAAAATAACCTTTACGTTTCGTTCAAACGCCTTTAAAACAATTTCTGGTCTTTAAATTTAATTCAATTAACTTCTAAAAATTCTAAAAAACGCTTGAAAGATTTTTTAAATCAAAAAATATTAGTCACACTCGGTAAAAAGTAACCATATATTTTCTTGGTGTAAACTGTGTTAGAAGTTGATAAGACTTATTTTTTGATAAAATTTAGGATTTGTAAAAATAATGTTCCGCAAAGTCAGACATTGATAGAGAATAGCTTTGATGTCATGCTTTGATATGCAGAGAAATTTCAATACAAAAAAAAAGTTAATCAAAAAGTCTTTGAAAAAATAAAACTTGAATATCTGAAAGGAAATTGTAAAGTTTGTGCAGTATTTTTTTCGTTTAAATGTTACTTAAAACTATAATTCCTACTGTTTGTTATGTTAAAAACATCTTGCCCAAACAACACATTGGTACAAAAAACGTCTAAATGTCCGGTTAATAGACGTTTATTTGACATAAAAACGTTTTTAAACGCGTTATTAACGTTTATTAGACGGACATTTAGACGTTTTTTGTACCAATGTGTTGTTTGGGTGGTATAGTTTTCGTACTCTATGAATTTCGCCAGTCGTAAGTGTCATCTACGAGTTGTACGTTACTGATTATCATTTTTCCGTTTCCAACGTTAAGCGAACAACACGATTTTGGATGTGTTGGTTGTGAGAGATTCGCTGAGGTAAGAATATATTTCCATTTTACAGTGCAATTTAATTTTTCCTTTATTATCATGGCAAATTTGGTCACTCGCATGTGTTTATTACAATGGAGACACTGACTAATAAGGCATACACTGAACCAAGAACTACACCGTATTCGTATTATGCTAGCCTACGTTAGATGGGCAATGGAAACCAACGTTTAAATTTCCGCTGCTGTGGCAAAGAATTACGACGAATTGGAGAACACACCTAAAACAACTTCAGAAAGCTTAACGCACTTTAGTTTTAATTATCGTATGCAACTTTTAGCATCTTATTTGTGATGACAAGTTTGTATATGTATCAGCTTAATTTTCCTAAATTTTAGATGGATTGTGTTAGATATGCCATTAGCTCATCGCATATTAGAAACACTGAGTAAGTATCCTGTTTCTTATATATAATTATTTGCTTTGAGGTCGGTCGTATGCACGCACGATTCGACATATGCAACGTGCGCAACATTTTTGTATTTATGTAACAAGTTTCAATCGGTGCGCTTTGTTTTTTTATTGTAAAATCACCGCCTAACTTACGGGTTCTGTAGTACTAGTAATGCGATATTGTTAGCGTACCATTAGTTGTTATATATTTCTTATTCTACTTGTCTTTTTATTCTTGTATGCTGTTGTTGAATAAATATACTCGTTGTTAGACTTGTGTTAGTCGATATATCTACCTTAAAGGTTGTCAGGTAAAAACGAGCATCTGTAGTGTATATTTCTCCCCGTTTTGACGCTCTTTTAGTTAAATTATAATCGGCACATCGAAGATCCTCTTAGTTGCATACTTACAACCCACTTTCCAAAGGTTTAAGCTGCTGCTTTATTTGGGGTAATTAAATTACTGTGATTGCAGCCTACTGCAGGTTTAAGTTATCACCATAACATGTTAAGTATTAATTTTTTTAATAATCATCTGTTTCATAGTAACTTTGTTTAAGATAAGATTTCCTAATCATTTCTTTGAGTACAAACGGATATTACAATAACTTCTACTTGGAATGTGGTTGATAGACAACCCAAGTTTACGACCAAATTGCTCCCTGATCTACTGCCAGCGATTCCTGCTCCAGTACGTTGTGCTGTTTGGGAACCATCTGTATACTAGATAATTGTTTGTTGCTTTCTCGGTTGTTGTCTCTCTGTCTCCTTTCCTTTTGTCGGTATAACTACCGTATAAGATTTATGAAAATGGATAGCTGGATCGATTCTGTCCGAATCTGAGAAATTTTGCCTGTCGAGTTGAATATGGATTTGACACCATGCTTACGAAGAAGTTTCCATATTTCCATATTTCCATCTTGAGTTGGCCAATACTTCATCCCCGGATGGTTAGAATCTCTTTGACAACATTATTTACCAGCAGTCTGATACCATTCTACGACTACCCACTGAATGTCATCTCAAAAAGTTTCAATTATTGGAATGCAAGCATCGTAAAGTTTTATCCACTACTAACTCCTTAAATACGGTTGTCAATTTATCTAGTTTGGCCCTCACTTCTGAACAGGAATCAGAGCTATCTAAGGGTTTGAATTTTGCTGTTGCTCCCAAACGTATTCCTAAAGAAGATATTTTATGTACTGTCGAGTCTTCTATAAGACATCTTCCTCTCCACATCTCAGATCCCATTCGTATTAACACTGGCAAAATCCTTGAATCATTTAAAATTCCTAAATCCAACATTCTTTAGTCGGAAGAGTTAGCCCTAAAAGGTCTTCGTAACAACCCTGATATTATTGTTCTTCCAGCCGACAAAAGCAACGCTACTGTCGTTGTGAACCATATTGATTATGTTGCGAAAATCAATTCTATTTTGTCTGAAAAAACGTACGCTTTTCTAACTCGTAAACCCATTTCCAGATTGACATGAGGTCAGCCAAATCATCAAATTTTCCAATGTACCTCATGATACTAAATGTCGACTTACCCCTTAAGATTCTAAACCATCTCGTCTATACGGACTTCCCAAAATTCACAAACAAGGTATTCTCTTTCGACCTATCGTCAGTACTGTCCAATCTCCTACCTACAAGCTAGTCAAGTTCTTGTCCAACATTATTTGCAAGTTTACAGGTCACATCTTCAACTCTCAGCATTTTATTCAACGTCTACAAACTATAAAACTTGAAACCCAAGATATTCTTGTGAGTTTGATGTCACTTCACTTTTTACTAAAGTTCCTATTAATGATTCGCTCATTATCATCGTACAGATTCTGTCTCAACATGGCAAGAACTTGAGTTTGGTTTCTCTTATTGATAAGTGTCTATCCTCCACTTACTTCCAATTTGATAACAAGTTTTACGAACAGGTTCCTGGTGCTGCTTTGGGTTCTCCTCTATCACCTGTTGTAGCTAACATTTTTATGGAATCCTTTGAAACGGTTGCTTTGGAATCATCAATATTAAAACCTAAAGTTTGGTTTAGGTATGTTGACGACACGTTTATTGTTTGGTATCATGGTCATCTCGAATTGTCTTGAATTTCTTGATCATTTTAACAATCAACACTTAGATATCAAATTTACTATAGAAATCGAAAGTAATGGTTCTCTCCCATTTTTTGACGTTCTTGTGACTCGTAAGCCCGACGGACTTCTGGGCCATTCTGTTTATCGCAAACCCATCTATACGGACAGATATCTTAATGCTTCGTCTCATCAGCATCCTGTACAGAAACGTTCTGTTATTGAATCCTTGGTCTTTTTCTATTTGCCAATCTGAGAATCTAGACTCGGAACTTCGTCATCTTACTTAGAACCTTAGTGAACAATGGTTATATGAAGCGAGATATTCATAAAGTTATTAATCATCGTCTACATCCACGTACTCGATTACCTAAGGATATTTCTACTTCTAAATCCAATCCAAAATTGACTTTTTTACCTTACATTCACAAGGTTACAGATCAAATAGGGAAACTTCTTCGTAAAAATGGTATCAACTCGACAACAAAATCTCTCAGATTCATCCTTCTCCCAAAGACAGATTTGCTACACTTTCATCACAAGGTGTATACCAAATTTCTTGTTCATGTCTAGTCTACATTGGTGAAACCGGTCGTTCCGTCATTACTCGCATTTCAGAACATGATCGTTGTATAAGGAAAAGGCATCTTTCTAAGTCTTCTATTTATATACAAACTGGCGTTTAAGCAGTACAAAGATCTATTTCGCTTTGTAACCTTTTTGCAATAACCTTTTCTGTAATTTTCGACATGACGAGCACTAAACTGGTTTTCGGATTAGTACAATTTCTTCGACTTTCCATTGAACGGAAAGAATCCTATTCTCAAGACGCATTAATAGTTTGTGCCAGAAAAACCATTCGTTTTCTGAGTAGATTTTTCATTATGTCTGCAGTAATAAAATCCTGTCCAAAAACATTATTTCTTCTAAAGTGTTTAATTATTATCATTTCATTTTAAATTGTAAATAGATTAAGACTAGTCATGTAATCGTATCTCTTGTTTCGTGCGCTCTTCTTATCTTACAAAAGTTGAAAAACCAAGCATTCAGCAGACGCCTCTACTTTTCCCTGATCTGTTTTTAACCATCTTATAGTTTCTTTTTTAATTAGTGGTGATTTTGTAGTCGTTTTAACTTTTTCAAGCTCTCCGTATTTCTACCCAAAGAAAAATGTTTACCTTTGTGCAATAGAATACCCGCGCTGCTTCACACGGGTAGATTTTTAGTTTTTGACACATTCCTCATTTTTTCCGTGTCTACTTGCAGAAAAAATTAAACTCTTGTCGCTCGACTTTTGTGTGGAAAGCGATATATGGGCGAGATGGACAAAGTATATATACAAAGTTCACACAATTATGTCAACGCGTTTTTAGAAAACAATATTGAATTAACAGCGCAATCTGTTAACATGTTTACGAAAGTAAATAATTTTTTAATACGCCCTTTCCCTAGGATCAACGTTAACACTATTCCAGACACGTGTGTACGGTGCGCATCTACCTATCACGTAGACGAACGCACCTTGTCCCTAGCGTTCCTCGCTACTTGCTTATACCAAAACGTATTTTATTTTGTTTTTGAAAAACACGATCGCAAAATTGAAACTACTGTTGACACTAAAAATTCATTCTAAACATTGGTGAAGTAATTTTTGAAGTCTGATGAGTAGTTTCGGAGATTGCGTGTTGTTTGCAAAGGTGAAAAGTTTATTACAACCAAGTTGAAGCAATGTCTAAAGGGTTTTTATCCAAGAAAGACTTAAAAGAGTTGTCATCGTTTTCTGAGTTAGACGTATCAGAAGTAGAAGACTATATCTACAAAATATCTTCAGACGCAGATGATTCTTCTGAAAGTGAACGTGAACTTGTAAATCGTGCTTATACTGCTAACACAACAGCAAAATTGAAAGAAGGCGAATTAGTTTCAAAAAACAAATTAATTATTTACAGAAGTACACCTCCAAAAAGAAGTAAACGATTTGCAAGTGAATGTATAATCAAGTTGACTCCAGGACCTACTTCATACGCAGTGAGAAGAATTGAATCAATAAAATCATGTTGAGAATTATTTCCAAGCGGTATAGAGAGTATTGTACTCAATATGACCAACCTGAAAGGAAAAAGGAATAGAAAAGAATGGATCCATATGACTTCAGCAGACCTACAAGCATATATTGGTGTGCTACTGCTTGCTGGTGCAAATCAAATGGAGAAGTCACTGGAAGTTTGTGGGATGAAAAAACGAAAGTCCAATATTTAGAGCTACAATGTCGTTGAAAAAGTTTCACACAATTTTGCGAGTTTTGCGGTTTGATGATCTACCAGAACAGAAATAAAATAAATTAAAAAAAAATAAATTAGCGGCTGTACGAAAATTATGAAACATGTGGGTACCAAATTTATCAAAAATATTCAACCCTTAGCAAAACGTAACCGTAGATAAGCAGCTAGTGAAATTTCGAAGACGCTGAAGTATATGCCTAGCAAATAATCGAGATATGGTATCAAATTTTGGGTAGCTTGTGACAGCAATACTGTTTATGTTTGGAACATGCAAATGTACACTGGCAAATTAGAAGGTGAGAAACCAAAAAAACTTAAGAAACCAGGGTAATGGTATACTTGACGTATGGGTTGCAAGGACATAACATAACTTGTGACAACTTCTTTACCTGGTACGAATTGGGTCAACTTTGGCTGAAAAGAAAAACTACTCTTCTTGCTACTCTTAGGAAGACAGATAATCACCTATTTCTTTCTGTTTTTACTAAACTTGTTTCTTTGACAAGTTCTAGTTTATAGAAACTTGGATGTAAACTTGGACACAAAAAGTATAATGTAGAACAGGCTTAAAACAAGTCGACAATACAGTCGAAACTAATGAAAATAAGAAAAGAGATAGATGTAAGCTGTGTCTTGTAAATGTAAATGTTACATATGCAAAGATCATACAATCAGTTTATGTAATAATTGTAAATGAATACTTATGTGGTACATTTTAACTATTCCTCATAACATCAGCTATCTGCATGAAAGTCCCGCCAACATCGGTCTAGCCGTTTCGGAGAGAAGCCAGAACAAACAGACAGACAAAAATTTTAAAAATGATTTCAACAAGATAATCAAAAAGTAGTCTCTGCAGCTGAGTACGCTACTTGCAAAAACTGAGAAATAAAAAAACAATTGAGAAATTAAATCAGCATATACGGAAATATGCCGTATCATCTAAAGAGAACATAACAAAAAACAAATAAATAAAATAAAACTGAAATGTAAAGATGACGTAATTGAAACACGAGAAGGCGAGTAACCTTCCAAATACTTTCCCACGAAGAGATACCAGATTAGCAAAGATAAGAAAAATAAGTATCCAATAACAAAGTTAAAACAGAGTCATTCTCAAAATAATATCATAATGTAGGTAAGTTCAAAATATTGAACACTAGAAAATTCTTGTAAATCTAATAAAACCTACAAATTATTTGTTTTTTTAGATATTGAAACCAATCGTTTTTTAATTTTTTTATGCTTAAGATTTAAATTAAATATATAAATGCAAAAAAATATATAATTTATTTGATCTTTTTAATTATTCAGAATCTAATTAAAATTGTTTAAGCATCCAGGGGTAATGAATAAACTAAAAATTTACAGCAACACGACGTTTAATTAATTTTAGTTTTAATTAACGGCAATAATTGCAAGAAAATATGTGTTGAATACTAAGTAAAACAATATTGAAATTGTTAAAAGCTTTAAACGAAGTAATTAGTTCTGAGAACCTTTAGTAACTTATTGTATCACGTTTCGTAATTAAAAGTTTTAAAAAAATCGCATTATTTGATTTGCCATGAAATAGTTCTTCTGACTAGACTTAAACAAATAACTTTGTCCTATCCAATTCCTAATAAAAATGTTACAAATCAAAACCGAAAATTTAACCAAGCTTAAAAAATATTCATTAAACCATAAAAGTAGATCAATATATTTATTTTTAAGTTCCTTTCTTTTGCACTTAAGTATTAGTTTATGTCTGACATTTTTGGTTTAGATTGTTACATGTCGTTATTTAGGTATTTGTCAATTTCTAATTAAAATTCACGGCTGCACTGGTTGTGCGCCTACACTGGTTCTTTTAAAGGCGTATCGTTTACGACCTTTACAGATGGGGAAAAACGCGAACCAGAAAGAAACGCCCATTTTTCATTCTTTTACCTCAAAACCGCTGCAAACGTCGTCGTATCAGAGCGTTGTTTCGCTACATGTAAATAGTTTTTTTTTTGCTGAATTTTCTATTACGCTTTTAGCAGATGTGCTGAAGAAGACTTGATCAGTGCAGTATCGGATTAAGCGATGTTATTGATTACGCGACGTTTTCAGGTATAAAAGCAATTCTAAATTGCGTCGCCACCTTACTGTAATTACGTCTAACCTTTTCGCGATTTTTGTCGGACTATCACACGATCTTTGAAGTCGATGTTTTGTGTAAACTAGGGGATCGAAAGATAACTTGCGCCTCCTTCTAAAACTTTATAGTATCGTCTAATCCTTTCATTGTATTTAATTCTGTAGTTAAGAATCAGCCTTATGCGTACTACTGATAGTACCGTACAATTTTTCTTAATTGGATTTAATTGTATAATTAACAGTTAGCCTTATCGTATAAATTTTCTTTTTTTGATTGTATTCAGTTTCATAACTACCAGTCAGCCTTAAGCTTTTTATTTATTTGATTCAATCGCAATGTAGATCATACTGATTCATTTTACTTTCAGTTGCAATATCTATGTCATCTTTAACTTAATGTAACACAATTTGTCTTTAGTACGCTGACGTGACATTCGTCAAGTTACTTAGAACCCAGTAAAAACCAAAGTTAGGGACATAACATAATCGTCGTATGTAAGCTTACATAGCACAAATACTTTCGTTCTTAAACCTAAAAGAAATAGTAAACATTGCTACTTGTGACAAGGAACTGTCAGTTGAGGTAAGTTTTTGTACTCATAGTTTTTTTGCGATTTATTATAATATTGTCGTTAATCAACTCGTTCCGCGACTGCATCTTAAAAATTATAGTTGATCAAATACTATTTAAATTTTATTATCATATTAGAATCAATTATATGTAGTGCATGTTAGTCTGGAACACAATTAGTTGTACGGAGTGTTGCTTGATCAAAAAGGCCTGCATCAATATTATAAAATGTGATATTTGTCGATAAATCTCTAATCGTTATTTAATTATTATTGTTCTACTTCTTTCTTTTAACTCCTAGTCGTTTGCAAATTGTTTCTTTCAGTGATCAACAGAGTGAGAGTCTGTACTTGATGATATTTACTCGTCTTAGCGCCTTTTTAAATTACTGCATGATTAGCACACCGAGACTTGCGTCCCTCTTGCCGAATTAAACTGAGATAGACGCCTGCATTTACGTTACGGGTAAACTTTCGTGACAAGATGTTCTAGTCGTTCAACTTTATCATAACCTAAAATTCTATGTCACATAATACATTGCATGAAAATTCAGTGCACTCTGTCGGACAATAATAAATTGTAAATTTACACTAAAAGACTTGGAATTTATGGATCCCGACAAGTTCCATGCTCTGATAGACAGTATAACTGTACATTCGGATATTGAAATAAATTCGGACGCGAATGCAAATTTTCCAATTTGCGACCCATCAACTAGTTCCACACTCAAGCGTACTAAACGATCTGACGTTAATGTGATCGATTTTTAAAACTCAGATGACCAATCCGAGTTTCGCACCAAATCAAAAAAAATCACGATGAAGAATCTGATGACGAGGATGAAAATTTTATAATCAATTTAGTGCAGAAAAAAGATATCTCACCTGCAAGTGGACCAAATTCCATTTGCAAATAAATTTCAAACGTCCTTATTTACTGAAGATTTTGATCCAAAGACTTCTGCTGATATAGTTTCGCCGCTAGATATCTTCAACAATTTGTTTGATCAAGAATTGATTGATCTCATAAGTCAAATTTGTATGGTGAGCAAAAAGGCAGTAAGCTAGATGCAAGCAGCTAAACTGAAGACTTTTTATGAATGTTGATCCTCATCACGCACACCCGGAGTGTCGTGCAATCTATCGCATTACTAAAGCAAATCTTAGCACCCCGGTTTCCGTTACAAGGTAGGCGGTGGAACTAGTAAAACTAGAGCCCCCCTACCGTAGGTATCGCGACCCAATCTCTTAGTAGGAAATCGGCAGTTCAACGTATAACTCGGAACGATCGCATCCTTTACTGACTCTTATTTCTGGTTGATGTTAGCTGACCAGTGTAGCATCCCAAACCAGCTTTTCACGCGCCTATAAATAGAGGGTAGCAGTGAAACGAAGCGGAGATAGAGTGCCGTAGCATCCCCCCTCTTAAGGGACATGTCGCACGACGGAATAAATCGGCGACCAACCTGTGCCAAAGCTAGTCCCCACGCCCCCGAGAGGCCGACACCAGTTGATAGAGCACCGGACAGTGGGTCTCCGATGGGGCTCTCTATCACCCTCGGATACTCGTGTTGCTGCAGCACCACGTTGTACGAGTCGCCGTCGCAGTCTCCTCCATCCTACAAAAATGGATTCCTCCGCTACCTTGCAATGTTCGAACAGCCCTTGCCCTTTCCGCATAAATGCACCAGCATACTGGGAATACTGGAATTGGGTAGATGGCTGCCCGTTCTATGGGTCTAAGACGCAAGGTCACTTACATAGACCCCGGGCGCATTGGTCCGCGTACGGTTACCACAAGACGCTTCCTCTCCGGAGGAACTAGTCCCCCCCGCCATGCTTTCGTATAATGGGGCTCGGCCTTTCCTGTCTCTTCAGAGCTCGGTCCCGGTTTACCGACACTGGTAAAACCCTAAGGCCCAGACGGTGCCCCAAGTTCCTGTCTGATGATTGAACCGAGTTCCAGAATTGGAGCTAAGTCCAGATTTACCGACATGGACAAGACGAGTTACGTCTGCCAGCCGTGCCTCCAGTTCCTGTTGAACTCCTTCCCTCGAAATTGAGTAGAGTGACTATTATTCTAAAGGAAGCGGTCACATGACAAACCTCTCCCTCACGTATAGATCGTACACAATTAAGTCCACAATCCACAGACGTTATCCCGCCGTAAAAGAGAGCCCATCAAAAGAAAGGCGTCAACACAACTACTACCACGTTTGGATACGGTACGATTCGGCCGTTGACACAGGACCCAGACTTACGCCTGAACCCTAGAATTGGGTGGAAACGTATTCGTTTTAAAGACAATAACACCACATTCGAAAATGTAGAAACAGATGTAAACTTTCGTAAAGCCAGAATTGCCGATGTCATGACAATGAAGAGATTCTTAAAAATATTGTGCTTCTTGCTTCTAATTGAAAAATGCCAAAGAAATAAAAAGACCGGTGAATTGTATAAGTAAACACCCATGATGTAGCGACTTTTAGTCCACCAAGACATTTATCAGTTGATGAAAGGAAGGTTTCTTTCAAAAAGAGAACTATGCCACTTAAACCAATGAAGAGAAATTTAAAGTCTGGGATACCTTCTGCAATTTTCTGTATGCAAAAGTAAAAAAGAGAGTGAGGAAGACGGATCTCTAGGTGAACGAGTTGTTCTTAAACTTACAAAGCCATTCCAAAGAAAAACATATTACATCTTTTTCGATAGCTTTTTCACCATGTGTAACAAGCTTCTAGAAAAGTCTTTATATAGGTATGGAACATTCGTACACATGGAAAGAATTTTTCCAAAAATGACCTTGTCTGGCTTCCAGACAATATGATTCAGTGAATTGTTGTGAATTTTTCAGTTACAAAGAGGAGAGATAGAGGAAAGAAATACAAAGTTGTTGTAAGTACAATTACCAAAATTTCAACAGTTTTGCGTCTGAACAAAGATTTTGAAAGAATTCCGGTAGGATGTCCCTTATCAATAGTTGACGATAATATAAAATATGGGGAGTGTAGATATTTTTGCACATCTCCATGCCTGCTACTATACAGCGTTTCTTTCACTTCGAACCGTTAGTTACAAAACCAAGCCCGCAACAGCAAAACGCCAGCTCAATCAAGAGTCCGAGAAAGATATTTGTTCCACTATATTCCTTGCCTGGCGTCGTTTTTTCTAGCGTCGGGCTTTGGCCTGCGTAATACGCCGTCAACACCAGGTTCAAGTAACGTGTTATGAGATTTTCGCACGGCTACTTGTTCCATTCTATTCCTTACCAGGCGTCGTACTCACAGTGTCAGGTTTTGGCCTGCGTAATACGCCGTCAACACTGGGTTCAAGTAAAGAGTACTTCCTCCACTCTAAGGCCCGTTTCTTTACCAATTATCCGGGCCCGCAGTAATCCCTTCCACCAACCCTACGGAGATTAATACCGTTATTGCATGCTTGCTTAGTCACTGACGTTGCCGTTTACTAAACGCACGCTTAGCCGTCACTATTTTCTTTCATTCATTTAACGCTTGCTTGGGTTTCGCCTCCGCCGCTTTCGCTCTCTTCGATTAGTTCGCCGAAACTACCGTTCCGTTTAAAAGAGTAAAATAAAGTTGTTTTATTTACTGCTGTTTTTTATTTCCGTCGCCTAGCTCCGCTTTTAGAACCGGACAACCCCGACAACTATGTACTCACTGCAGTTACCCAGACAACACCGTCTAACCGGAGAGTAAACTCCTCGAACAAATTTGACGCCCGTGAACCGTACCGTCCCTTAGCTTTTTCAGATAAGCCTTTCGTCCGGAGTAAGCGTCACAAACTATTCTACCATTTTCTATAATGTATAATAGTCAACTCATTGCCCAAAAACTGGGTCAAAAAAGATAAACCAAAAACGTAAATTCCATATTATATTCAGAAACACATTAGTGAATCAACTTGTAGACAAATATTCTTACTGCAAACAGACAGCTTCGTGGTTAGTCACAAATAAAGATACGACGAAGAAGACCGACGAACGTGCAATCACCGCTGTAAACACGGTCAGCCTGTAAAATAAATGTTGGCGATCATTTACCTCAATTGACTACTTCTCGCAGATGCTCTACAGAGAAAAAGTCGAAACGATCAAGATTTTTCGGGTGTTTTCATAACCAAGATGTGTAATGAAGTTTAACGTGCTAGATGGAAACTGATCAGGTGAAAAATATTATTTTTTTGTAAAATTTGCAATGTGTATATTTTTAATATGCCCCAATAAACAAAGCTGACATCTTTTGCATTAAAATATTTTTTTATTGTCATTATTTTCCTTATAAAGAGTTAAGGTCTTTCTGGAACATTTAAGCAACGTGCAACAAAATGTAAAATAAAACTTGAAATAAAAAGCAATGAACCTTTTAACTTTGAAGTAATCACACTCTAAATGAAACGGTCAATAAAACAGCTACACACACCATATACCGACAAAATGTCACTGATCCTACAAATTATTTAAAAAAAAATTGTAAAAACGCATTTGGTACCCCAAGATGTTGAAATAATTTAAAAGTATAACCATTTTTAAAATGCTTGTAGGTAATGTGAACGTTTTCAAGTATCATTATGGCATTATGTAGGTAACTACCAAAATAGAACTAACTACCAAAGTAGACGTTTTATCGACTCCATCGGAATAAAACAATAAACATGGGAACAAAACAAGGCATTTATTGTACCACATCCGCACACCCATTTACTTTTCAACCGATTTCAAAGAAGAAGGCCTTTCTCAATTCGTCAGAATATTTTTTTAATGTATGGTAAGAGCAAGATACATTCTGATGATGGGATCCATGAAAAAATGATCAAACTCTCAAATTACCATTTTTATTTGGCTGAAATTAGTTTAGAAGTCGATGCCAAACACATTCGAGTTAAATCTATTAAAGCAAAAGCTAAGGAATTTATATATTTATTATAAACTGCACTAAAAAACTGCTGTGTGAAATTATCTTTCGCAGTTTTATCTGCATTATTTATTTAGTTCCAAATTTAGAGTAAGCCTTCCGAGAGATTTTATTTCAACCTTTTCTTTTAATGACAGTCTTACCAATTTATCTTTAAAAATAATATGTACACTATTTTTTATCTTTCTAAAATTAAAAACGACGACCATATTAGGTTAATCTTTTAGAATAATAAATAGTAGAAGATACCTATATCCTATAAATATATTTAAATATTTTAATTCATAATAATTTATACCAGTTTTTTTGTTTTGATGAACGTCTGGGGTTATGAACCGGCCGTCACTGAGTATAGCCTAATTAAATCCCAAAAAAAAATTATAAAAAATCGTAAATAAATTTTGCATAACAGTATTACAAAAAAACGTAAAAATCAATCTATAAAAAAATGTAGTTACGATTTTTACATTTTAGTGCATTAATACTAACAACTTTTATTCGAAGAAACATTAAAAGCTGATTAAACCACGAACTCAAAATGCGTTAACAAATTTTAATCATAATTGTAAGTTCTAAGAAAATGTAGCGCTCCATAATAAAATAAAAGCTCGCAAAAAGTATCTTTAGTATAAAAGCTACATGACGTAAAATGCTTTTAATGAAATGGTCATTATCAATTTCTCTTTATTGAGTTAAGACTTGTACAAAAATTTTAATACAACTTTCTGTAAAGGGAGATTTAATTTTTGTGTCCTATATTAAGACTCGTAATCCAAAAGCCAATCAGTGCAGAAAGAGAGCTTTTGACGTAAAAATTACATTATACAAAGAGTTTCTAAATATAAATATAAAATAATCCCGTGTTGCTATATAAAACAAAGAAAACAATAAGTCGGGTATTTAATTTTTACCTAAAATACCAACTATTTATTTAATATAATACTAAACTAATTTAAATAAAACAGATTATAACGCATATACTAAACAAAAATTAATAAAATTTGGCGCTAATTTATTCAAGAAACTGAACCGCAAACTTTATTATTTACCCAAAATGGACAAATCCATTTTCAAATCCAATAATACCGTACCTTACCATTATAATATTTTTTCCAATAATAAAAACAATCAATATAAACCTAAACCTAATCTAACTCCTTTCCCATTTCATTCGAGAACATTAAGTTTAACAGTCAGTAGCGGATCCAGAAAAAATGAAGAGGAGACCGAGATACAAAACTATAATTTTTTTGTGTGCATATGCATTATGTAATAGGATTGGCGCCGGACTTATTGCTAGGTTGATATGGGGCAGGTGCTCATCCGATACTTCTCTGGGAAAATGAGTTTTTAAAGTTCAGTATCACAATGTTATGTTAAAAGTGTTTTGGTATGATGTTTGCACAGTATAAGATTTATTCTCGGAACACCCAGTTCCTGCTACATTAAAAGCAGGTGAATTGCTGTCAAGTCGAAAAGACTTGACATCGAGGTTTGATGAAAGAATAATTTAAAAATCATCTATCCGGTGACGGTGAAATAGGTCGGACATCATCTAACGTTAGGTGCGCCCAACGAGGCTTTCATTTCTAATTATTCACACGCATCATACGCGAGTATTGGGCGTAGTATTTTTAATATTTTCGTAAAAGTCTTTATTGTAAGCGTTGTTTCCTATTTTTGTAATTTAATTTGGCGCCCAACGTGGGGCTTGATTTTGAGTGTGCGATTATAATTTTTATTGACTTTTGTACTTATTGATTGTCTTTAGTGAGATTCAAGTACTCGAAGTTTTACTTCGCTTCTTGTGTGTTGTTGCAAGACCTAACTTCGGAGTTAGTTCACTAACTTTTACTTCTTCGTGTTAATACGTTAGCTTAACTTACTTTAATTATTGGGTCACTCTTTTTTGTTTGGGTTAGTAGGTTTCTCGTTTTTTCTGTTTCAGACTTTATTGTTTTAACTACGTATCCTTCAGATAAAGAAGGCACCACTTCTTACATCCTCGGACTCGGATTCAAAACTGATCTTCGCGAATTGGAATGTTACTTTTTCTGGTGAAGATCCTTCTTAACTTATCGTGTTTTTTATTCGTATTGACGAGTTGTGTTAGTCCCGTAGTGTGACATCATCAACTATTTCGATCAGCGTTTGAAGTTTTGTCTGGTAAAGCTCTTCTTGCTTTAGAGACAAACTGAAGTTCTTTGTGTTGCCAAGATGTTACTTCTGCTTCGGCGTCATTTCTATTAGCCTCATATGAGACCTAAAGTGGCGGAGTACGTTTGTTACTGTCCGGTTTGTCGGTCGCAGAAATCGCTGGGTTCAGCTTGAATGTGCGATCGTGTTACTGGTGGTTTTCCTTTGTCTACTCATTCTGGTTTAGCTTAAAGAAGTTCGTCGTTGTTCTAAAGATGCAGAAGCTAGTTTTCTCTAATCAGCTACTCGTTTCGATGTTTCTAAATCGTCTTTTGGTTCTAAACGGTCTCTTCTCTTTCACCGACATCGCAAACGTCGTAAATGTTCATTTTTGGCAATCGGATTTCTACTTTTGTTCTCGCCTGCAGATTTTGTGATTTGGTTCTTCTTCTTATAGCTGGGATGTTACCCAATTGTTTTTCTACAATTTTCTGTACTCGATTTCTTTTATTTTTTTATTTATTTTTCTTATTATTTTCTTAACCATCTTACTTCAGAACATATTACCTTTCTATTTGCGTATAGTTACATGCGCCTAGTCGGCCATTTTGAGATTGGTAAGTCAGTAGTAGGATTCTCACTTTGGTTTTAGTGTAAGTTTTTTCCTTTTTTTAGTTTCCTATTCCGCTTGTCGGCGTTTAAGTCTTGTTGTAAATTTTTAACAGCACTTGCTACGCATTCGTTCAATGATTAACTGATATCTTTTCTTTTCTCTTTCTTTTTCTTTTTTCTAGATATCTTGAGCGGTTGGTTGAGCATTTAAGAGTTGGTCACTCCCTTTCGTTTCTTCTACGAAGAGAAGATCTTTTCTCTGTTGCTTCTGAAGGTTCTCCTTGTCTCTTTTGATTTTTTTCTTTTTTTCTAAGTCTTGGTAAGTTGCTTGAACACTTTCTTTATTTTTTCTTTTTAGTAAGATTTTTTTTCTTTAGTGGTCACTCAACTATGTTTCTTTTCTTTTTCAGTTACTTCTCTTACTTGATTGGACTAAATTGATTTTTTTTGGAATAGAATGCAACGTCGCATTTTGTACTCTACGTACTTCCGATTAGTCAGCATTTTTGATGTTGTCAGTCACTGTTAGGATATTTCTTTTCTTTGGGGTCTTTTGCTCTTGGAATATTTTAATCCGTTCTTCGGCTTTTAGGTTCCAATGTAACATTCCAACATGAGGAGTACTGACTAACCACGTTCAATTAGCAAGTAAAGCTTCTTATTCTTTCTTATTTATTCTTATTTCTTTCTGTTTTGTTTTCTGTGTTGCGACTTAGATTTCGCTTGGATTGGTACACCTTAGTGTTTCGCTTTTTGTAACTTTGTGGTTGTGATTTTGGGATAGGTGATTTTTTTTCTTTGTCTTTTGGTAGTCCGACTTCTGTTTACTTTTGATCAGAATCTCTTTTTTTGCTTGAGATTTCTTCGTTAATTTTCTATGCTTAGATCTTGACTAATTTTTGTCAAAACTGCGTTAGTTTTTTTTTTGAATTTTTTTCTAAATCCGCATATCACAATACAAAATCTGCTAAACAGTGATACCAGATTGCTATTTTTACTTCTTTAGCTTTGGGGACTTATATTTAGGGTTGGAATTGTATCTGTGGATTGAGGTTTTATGGAATTTTAGAGCGTTGTCCTTGACCGTGGTCTAAACTTTTCTCTTTCCTATACTTCTCTTTTCTTGGTTTGCTTAGGACTGTCTTTCAGTGACGTCTATGGGGCTGCGCTGTTTTCTTGCTGTCTTAGCGTAACGATATTGACTTACAACGAGTACCTTTTCTAATACTTCATTTCTGTTAATTAGAGTTATTGATTCTTTAAAGTATCTTTCCGCTTCGTGAGACTTTTTAGACATATTTGATTGGCGATACTTAGCAAAATGGGAAACCATCTTTTATTTACGTTTCTTCTTGGATTCAGCGTTATTGTGTTTTTGTTTAAAACTTGGAATAGAGCGCAACGCCGGTTTTTGTACTCGACGTATTTCCGCTTAGTCGGCATTTTTAATTTTGTCAGTCACTGTTAGAATATTTCTTTTCGTTGGTTTTTTTTTGATCTTGGAATAATCTAATCCGTTCTTTGACTTTTAGGCTCCAATATAGTATTTCAACATGACGAGCACCGACTAGCCACGTTTCTTCGTTGGTTTTTTTGCTTGGATTTTCAAAGTCTGTTTGTTTTTGTTTAGTGGAAGAATCTCATACCGCCTGCTGACGACGTCTTGGCACAACTGCATTAGTTTTCCTTTTTGACTTTTCTAAATCCGCATATCACGATACAAGATCTGCTAGATAGTGATACTTGGTTTTTATTTTTACTTCTTGAGTTTTGTGGACTTATATTTAGGGTTGGATTTGTATCTGTGGGCTGGCGTTTCATGGGATTTTTAAGCGTTGTACTTTTTCTCTTGGTTTGCTTACGACTGTCTTTCAGTGACGTCTATAAGACTGCATTGTTTTCTTGCTCTTATAGCGTAACAACCGATGTCGACTTACAACAAGTATCTTTTCTAATACTTCATTTCTGTTGGTTAGACTTATTGATTCTTTGGAGTATCTTTCCGCTTCGTGCGACTTTCTGGATACATTTGATTGGCGATTCTTAGCGAAATAGTAAAACATCTTTCATTTACGTTTCTTCTTGGGTTGGGTGTTATTGTGTTTGGTTTGAAGGTTGGAATAGACTGCAACGTCGGTTATTGTACTCGACGTATTTACGATTAGTCGGCATTTTTGTAGTCGTCATCACTGTTAGGATATTTCTTTTCTTTGAATTTCTTTTGCTCTTGGAATATTTTAATCCGTTGTTTAGCTTTTAGGTTCCAATGTGGAATTCCAACATGACGAACACTAACTAACAACGTTCTATTAGCAAGTGAAGCGTCTTATTCCTTCTTATTCATTCTTACTTCTTTTTCTTTCTTTCGTTTTTGTTTTCTGTGTTGCGACTTAGATTTCGCTTGGATTGGTACACTTTAGTGTTTAGCTTTTTGAAACTTAGTGGTGACTTCGGAATTGTTAATTTTTTTATGCCTTTTGGTAGCCCGACTTTGGATCACAATTTTTTTGCTTCAGATTTCTTCCTTGGTTTTCTTCGCTTTGATCTCTAGAGTCTGTTTGGTTTTTTTGTTGGAAGAATCTCATACCATCTGCTGACGACTTTTTGGCACAACTGCGTTTGTTTTTCTTTTTAACTTTTTTTTCTAAATCCGAATATCACAATACGAGATCTGCTAGATAGTTGGTTTTTATTGTTACTTCTTGAGTTTTGAGGACTTATATTTAGTGTTGTATTTGTATCTGTGGGATGGGGTTTCATGGAATTTTAGAGCGGTGTCCTTGACCGTAGTCTTAACTTTTCTGTTTCCTATACTTTTTCTTTTTTTCTTAATTTGCTTAAGGTTGTCTTTCAGTGATGTCTATGGGACGGCGTTGTTTTCCTGCTCTTATAGCGTAACGACCGATGTCAACTTACAACAAGTACCTTTTCTGATAATTCATTTCTGTTGGTTGGAGTTTTTGATTCTTTGGAGTATCTTTCCGCTTCGTGCAACTTTTTGAACATATTTGATTGGCAATACTTAGCAAACTGGGAAAACATCTTTTATTTACGTTTCTTCTTGAGTTAGGTGTTATTCTGTTGGGGTTGGTTTTGTAGTTTAAGGTTCTGTCCTTGACCTTTGCCTAAAATTCAATTCTTGATTTTAGCTAGTGTCCAATCCCCAGGTTTTTATGTTACTTGAGGGACAGAAGAATTAGTTATGTTAAAAGTGTTTTGTTATGATGTTTCCACCGTATAAGATTTATTCTCGGAACGCCTGAATCTGAAAATCATCTATCCGGTGACGGTGAAATAGGTCGGACATCATTTAACGTTATGTGCGTCCAACGAGGCTTTTATTTCTAATTATTCACACGCATCCATGCTAGTATTGGGCGTAGCATTTTTACTACTTTCGTAAAAGTATTTATTGAGTTAAGCGTTGTAATTTAATTTTTCCGTGATTGTCATTAACGGTTTCTGGACATCCACACGTGTTTCATCAATGAAAAGATAGTAAAACTGGTTCTTTTCTTGGTAAAATTGCTATGATGACGTCACGTCACTTTCATTGAAGATATCGAAACCTTCGAGTATTGGATATAATTGTAATGGTATTGGAGGACTCAATTAAATTATGTAATTAATTTGGAGGAAACTCGTCGCATTTGATTATCTTCTTTTTCTTGTGTGTAATATACTATTAGACGGTGCGCTTTAGTTCTCTAAACTAGCGAGATTTGTATTTTCGTGTTGAATTTTAAGGTACCTACTTTGAGCTCAAAAAAACGTTTACAAATTTTGTTTTTGAAACGTGTTTTTTTAGGACGAATTTTACTCATTTACTGTTGCAAACAGCAAAATACACAAAATTACTTGGCAAATTTTATTTGATTTTGGTTTAAAAACTCGTTACATAAGAATGTTACTTTGCTATTTAAAAAAAATGTCTAAGTATTTCCTTTTAAGCACGATGCATAAGAGTAATAAAAGAAGGGTGTCGTGGCCCTCTGCCTTCCCTAGATTCGCCAATAAACACAGTTTTTACGAATTATATTTATCTGAGGATGGCTTTTTGTTTAATGATAAAGCCGAAACTTATGTAATGGACTTATCAATTTACGTGATAGTCAAAAAATACTTTATTGGGCCGACTTTGAGAACGTTGTTTCCTTTTTATTATAAAATAAATACCAAAAATTAAAAAAAATATATGAAAAACGACTCTCTTATAATGCTTTCCTATTAATTGCTTTTTCAAAATATATAATTATTTTATATCTCGCGTGTATTTTATACACTTTTTTTTTTTAAATAAAAAAATTATGAACTATTACTTACCTAGTCGACTTAGAAGATATCCATTCTTTACAACTTTTCATAACGAAATCACATCCCAGACCTTTGCCCCAAGACATAGTACCAGCCATATCGTAATTGGCACGGTACCAACCAGTATCTTCCATGAGAGCTAGCGTAATTCTCGATATAATAGGATTTTGAGTATGTGTTCCAGTCATAGCTTCATTCTGCAATAGAATCCGTCAACATCAACTATAAGCCCATTATATTTAGTACCTCAAAGATTCGTTTTTCCCAATGCGTCAACGCTGTACCTTCTTCACCTTGGTCTTCTAACTCGGCACCTTCTAACAACGAGCAGTTAAAGAAGTTCCGTACTTCTTCTACCACAGTAGGTGTAACAATCATTTGAACGTCCCGTGGAAGTACTCCAGACTTTACGTACCAATTTTTTCTAGTTACTGTACGAATTACGTTTTCGCTCCACTGATAAGTTTGCAGCCTAAAATAGAAATACTCAAATCATGTAAATAATGTTTTCCAAATTACCTTTCGTTTAAGATCGGTTTTCCTGTATCTAATCTTCTTGGAGTAAGAGGATTTCCTTCACTATCGCGATAGAAAGCATATAAGCTAACGGAAAATCCAAGGGCATGAAGAATTTCGTGTTTAACTGTCGACAAAAGAGTTTCTAACTCTTGCGGCTTCGTACTTATGCTTTCGGGACATAAATTAGCGTGACCAGCGATTGGCCTAGAATAAATTGAAAAACATTTGTATATATTTTTTCAAGTTAATGATTTTTAGTAATCTTAATCATCAACAAAATTTACAGTAATACAACGAGTAATGCTCGTATGTTGTAGTATAGAAGTTTTCGCGTACCTTTTCCAGTCTTGTCCTGATCATTTTTTATTTGAAATAACAAAAAAACAAGAACTTTAAGTATAGAAAAGTTTAAAAAAGAAAATATTTTACTATTTACGAAAGAAGAATTTTTCGTAGCGAGAAAAAATAACAAAAAATACGTAAGAAAAACAAACTGAAATTCAAACAAATTAAACCCCGGAAAAAGTTTTTCTCGTATCTTACGATGTAAATAATAGCAGAAACAAAGTAAACATTTTATCCTGATTAGGAAATACCGTAATTAGAAAGAAATCATCATTTCATCGATTTACTTAAACTATACAGGTCAAAATCTCCAAAATCCTCTAAATGTTCATAGAATAAATCTCGGTTTTTGAACTTACGCCGCACTCTTTCGCATTATTTTTTACAGTCAGTGACAAATTGCTCGGCTAGGGTCATTGAATTGGGTTTTAGTATACTTTTCATGCGCTTAAAAATAATAGTATCATTGATTCTTTTTAAATTAATGCAAATATTGATCTAATTGAAGTTCCAGGTCAATGAGCATCAAATATTACATAAGGTGAAAAAAATTACGCATTTTTATTATTTACTTATTATAAATTTACTCTTTTTTTGGTACATGGATAAAATACACAAAAACTCGTTACTTAATCACCGTAATTCTCTTTAATTAAAAATTAAAAGAATACTTTTTACTTGTTATTGAACACCTAATTGGAATAATAGAATTAAAAGAACAGTTTAAATAAGTAGCAACTTTTCCTTTTACTTTAAAAGATCTTAAATTAAAATTCTTTATATATATTTTTAATTGTACCTATATATAAAAAGTTTAAAAAAATATTTACTTTGCTTGGTGTATAAAATCAACATTTAAAATACAGATTTTTCTGTAAATTCCAACCAATGGGTAAAAAATAGTTCGAGTTTGTTATTATTGTAAAATATAATTTGAGAAATCCAAAACTATAGTTCAATTTTTTTACAGTTGTCTGCATTCATTCAACTTTTTTTAATGGAGTAATAAAAAACAAAAATCACACTTACGTGAAAAACTTATTTTTATTCACAAATCAAAAAAAAATTAATTATTCTCCACCGTTAAGTATTATCGCAAAATTTATAAACGATCAAATTATGTTTAAAAAACGTACGTTGTGTAGAGAATCTCAATTGAAAGTTTGAAAATTTAAAGAAAGAAAATTTTGAATGAAATCAATTGTTTTTATTAGACTTTTTTATGTTGTTTTTCATCACTTAATTTGGAGTACTTAATAATATAAGTTTCAGATCCTATAAATGCAACACATAAGTTAACATTCATTTAACTTTCGCAAAAAATCTTGTTAACAAAATAGAAATTTTTCTTTTTCTTTTCAAATTGAAAAATATCAAAAATAATTTAACATAAAAGTTTATTTTTAGATACAAATCCTTTTCAGAGAAGTTAGATTAGATTTTGTAAAATACCAAAAAATGTTAAATCGTCACTATTTTATTTAAAAAATGCCTACTCTAAGAACGTTTTCTAAGAAATTTTTTTCTAACTTGACTTACACTAATATAATTAAAAAAATTAGAATTAAATTAATGAGTTTTAATTTTTGTCTCTTGAAGCTATGAAGAAAACCTAACTTAACAACAAATTACCATTAGTAAGTTCATATAAATGTATAGTGAAAAGTTCTCGAAATTATTGTCAACTTCGAGACAATGACCGAAAAACATTCTAGACACAGATAACAGAAATATATAAAAGATATCCAAAGAAAGCTAGAGTCGGTTTTTCGAATTGAGTCGGAAGAAATGTTAAGGCGTGTAAATATTTCGTTTACAAATAAATTAGATTAAAAGATCCTTAACACTGGTGTCAGGTGTGAGATATGAAAACCCGTTCATAAAACGCTGATGTCGTGTAAATATACAATTGTTTAGTTCGCGCTTCGCGTGTCTTCGTTTATGGAGTGTAATTATAGTTGTTTCAGTTATAAACAAAAATATGAAAAAAAAATACTAGAAAAATGTAATGGAATACTGCCTGAGAACTTTTAAAAAATAGAAGAAAAATTGTTGGAAAATTCTAGAACTTTAAAAGAAGAAATACGAACGAGCATTGAAAATCAAATAAAAACTATTGAGGAGCAAGTAAAAGTTCGTATAGACGATTAAATCAAAATTTTTCAAGAGGAAACCCAAGCAGATATATTAAATTTAAAAAAAAAAAATATGCGAATCTATGAATGACAAAATAGAAGCAGTAGGAGGCAGAATAAAACTGCTTAAAAAAAGAATAAGCCAAATGAATTGCCATCATGAAGGATGCGTCACGAACGAAGATTTAATGATGGAACATCGGGAAGAAACCACTAGCAAGTTTAAGATTCTACCTGCAAATTTTGATGTTATAGTTCCATGGTCAACCGACCACAAACAGTTTGAAGCCGCAAGTGTTGCTAATAGAACAACAAGCAGAAAGCGACGTCTTTGATAGTGGTTTTACGTGGAAGAGCGCTTGGAATTTTGTAGATTGTCCCTAACCACCACGTTTAGAAATGAGATATCATCTTCAACAAGTGTACCAAGACCAAATTAAAAGTCGGGTTCAGAGAGTTGCGGAAACTCTTCAAGAATTCCGGGCTGAAATCGCCAGATTAACATGGCTTGCGTATCCTACAGCACCAGATATCTTTCTTAGAGCAATTGGCTATTTAAGATTTTGTGGATGGCCTACGAAACAGCGAAACACAGCAAACTCTACAATTAGTTCGACCTAAGACATTGTATGACGCTTTAGTGCATGCCTTAGAATTTGAAGCAGCAAAACAAGCATCGCACGGAAACTCCGTTGTGCTGCAAAAGTACCCGTGAACACGCTAGAAACCATTGAGAAAAAGGAGTGAGTGACAAATTTGAACTACGGTGAAATATGCCACGTACCACGACACCGTACTAAACCTAAGAAGTGGAAAAGAAAAGCGCTCAATAGTTTGAAACTGGTTTACCAAAAGAGACCTTAAGAGAATGACTACGACACAGAACACCGCGCCGAAAGCAGTAATCGGAACGCTGATGCTTTGTCCATAAGACCATGTCCGGCAAACTGCAGCCATTGTCTCCGAAGAACTGCTATGGTTAGTAACGAGTGAGAACCTAGCCAATTGCGCCGCAAACAAGAAAACAATCCTGAAATAAAACTACTCCTAAACTGGAAAGAAAACAACCGACGACAAACCAGGGAAGAAGTGAGAACTATGAGCAGAAACATGAAAACGTACCAATAGAAGACGATCTTCTTAAGCGATCGCTAGAGAGTGTCGAGGGCACGGAAAACAGACTGCACTTTGTAGTGCCAAAGAACTGAGTGTCACAAGTGTTAAAGCACCTGTACGATGGTACATCAGAAGGACACTTTGGCGTAAAGAAGACATTGGAAAAAGTTAGAAAAAGATTCTACTGGGCGAACTGCAAAGAGGACGTCATGGAATCGTGCCGTAAGTGCACGGTCAGCGCATCAAGAAATGGTCCAGCAAAAAAACGCACATGAAACAGAAGCTTACGCCATACCCAATCAAGAAGCAGCTACAGTCGCAGACGTATTAGTGAAAGAGTATTTTTCTGTCGGTTTGGAGTTCCGTTGGAATTACATTCCGACTAAAGCCGCAACTTTGAGTCTGCGCTGTTTCAAGAAGTTTTCTGACTGTTAATTAAGAAAACTAGGACGACGCCTCTTCATCTACCATCTGATGGCATGGTTGAATTAATGAATCAAACAATGGGAAAAGTACTTAGCCAAAGTAGTGTACAAACACCAAAGAGATCAGTACTTGCTTTTTTTTTAATGGCATACCGATCATATGTGTCATGCTTGGTCGCGAAATACGGCTGGCATGCGAATTTAGACAAAGACAGGAAGAGTTGGTGGAAGCTGACAAAGAAGCTCGACAAAATACATGAAACAGTCCGTAAAAACACACAAATTGCTAGCGGCAGAATAAAGACCAGATATGACGTCAAGGCACAAAATGGTGAGTTTCAACCTGGTGACATGGTGTAGTTGTGTAATCCCCAAAGAAGACCTGGTTTGTCGCCGAAGCTGCAGAAAGAAACTCAGGCAGCGTATTTATGACGTCATATATCGCATTCGAAAACCACCCAGGAGCAAGTCATCGATCGTCTAGTCCCGTTTGCTGGCGATAACAACGTTACGCAAGTTCAGGTTCGAACCAGAGTAATAACTTGCAGAACCAAAAATCAAGTCGAAGGAATAGACTTCGATAAGTTTATGAGGATGTACGGAGGTTCTAGAAAGGCTAGGTGCGGAGTTACAACCGAAAAACAATAAGACCTGTTCTAAACAAGAAAAGATCGCCATCGCACATTGCATAAGTGAGGATCTTGAAATATCCAGAGGGGTTGCAATCGTATTTAAGAAGAAGTTTGCACGGTTAGAAGAACCACGAAGACAGCAACCGGCGGTTGGAAAGAATTTAAAACGACGTGATGACCAACGCTTCATTTTCTATCTGGTTACCAAAAAGTACTCACGTGCAAACCCGTCATACGAAATGTTGTGGCGAGCATTATGAAATCTCAGGAGAGGAATGAAGGTTCACAATATTAAGAAACTGGCAGTACCCTAGTTTGGTTGTGGTTTAGATCAACTAAATTGAAAGACAGTTCGAAATATGTTGGAGGTCGTTTTCCGAGAAACAGACGTTCAAGTGTTGGTCTGCAGTACCTATTTAAGTAGAATATCAGGTCAGAAAAAGTCCATTGACTGCTACTTATGCTAAAGAAAGTTGCTGAAATGGAGAGAGCTGCCGCTATCGCCACAATCCTTTCTACCGGCATGGCATTCAGTCTCCTGTTCTGAGACAGAACAGTCTTAAGAAGGAAGCAGTGAAACGCTCTCAAAATTATTGTCAACTTCGAGACAATGATCGAAAAATGTTGAACATTCTAGACACATATAACAGAAATATATAAAAAGTATTCCAAAGGAGCCGAGGTCAATTTTTCGAAGTTGAAAGTTAAGACTGTCAGTTTAAATAAATAAGTAATTAAAGTGTACGCTAAGATAAAAAAATAAAGTGCCCGTGTCAGTGAAAAATAAATATAACGGCGTATAAGCATACGTGCTTTTAATTTAAACAAATACCGGTTTAGATAAACAGAAGTTATCGGCGGAAATAATTTTTTGAGTGATAGTAATATATAAACTAGTGTAAGTGTTTTTCTTAAATATCGTTAGAGTTAATTGATTACGCGTAGTTCTAATCATGTAAATATTTGATTATAAATAAATTAGGTTTAAAAATTGTTACAATTACGGTAATTCATATTCGCTGAATATAGAATTGCAATCAAATTTGCTCTGGCACGTCAAGGAAAAGCAGTTACGTACATGTAAAGGTTATCAAGCATAATGCTATTAATTACGTTGAATTGCGATTGTGAGAAATTTTTGGAAATGTAAACTGTGTACTTTGAGATGAAAACACCAAATATTATAATTAAGAAGTGAATTTTAAATGTTAATTTACCTCTGAAATGAGTCAAGGGGCCCTTACTTACACTAAGATTGATAATGGCTTGGTTTAAAGGTATGTAAAGCTTTTTAATATTTTCTTGTGCACATCTTTTGTTGCTCTCTGTAAAAACCAACAGTATCCCACATCATGTTGCGATGGAAGCGGCCTTGATATCTTGTTTTCATAGTAAACATCTCCTGACTCCTATATTTGACGGAAATAAGGTGAGATACAAACGCCAGAAATGCATCTTTAGTGACATTCGGCAACCGAGGTGCTGATATACTGTTAGCAAGTTTTTCACAAGTTCTGCATAATTGTATTTCTATGGTTCCCAAGAAAGTTGTGCACGAAAATCACAAAAGCGTCTCAAGCTGCTTGTTCTCGTTCCGTTAGTTCCAATCTAAACAATAGATCTCAAATCAACTTTCGTATTTCTGGTCCAACGAAAACTCCTTCTTTTAATTTTACGTCAGTTTTTTTCTTTCCAAACTTGCCTTTTAGATACTGAAAACCACGATTTGTTTGATCTATAGTTTGATATGGAGTAGAAGTAGGTCAATCTTATTATGATCCGCAAAATATACATGCTGGACGTTGTGCTATCCGACCACAAGTACATATTTGGGTGGTCAATTTAGCAGAAGGGCTACAACCTTCAAATTACCGCAAATATCAGCATCAAGAGAAAATTCATTGATTCGTAGGCTTCTGTTACGTAGTTGTTATCAAGTTCTTTCATAAGTTGTTACATGTCGTTATTTTGCATTTTTCAAAAACATTTTATTCTTACTTAAAATTAACGCCGCTAGTGATTGTCATTTTACTTTACGGATGGGGATAAACGCGATACAGCAACTAACGGCCTTTTTACTCGCTCTTTACCGCTGTGAACGTTCTTGTATTCTGAATTTTATTTTACAACATGTAAGTAGTTTTCGTTCTCTTGAATTTTTCTTGACAGCGGATGTGCTAGGGAAAACCTATTCCAGGTATTGACCAGATTCGGCGATTGTATTAATTACGCGACGTTACAGGTAAAGAAAGCAATTCCCAAAGGTGACGTCGTCACGTTATCTTTTCACCTTTTTTTAGCAAGCTTCGATGGATTACTATCTTTGTACCTTGCTGTTTTCGGAATATGTAATCTGTGGAATCCACTTCGTTTTATGTAATCAGAAGAGACGAGCAAAGACTCGCACCCGTATCAGCATCGTATCACTTCGTTAAATTACTTAATGCACGTTACTTAGTATAGCGTATACCTTTTTGCATTTATATTTATTACTTATTATAACGTTAGATCATACTGACTTAAGTTTAATTTCAGTCGCAAACTTTATATCTGTAACCTTATGTATTGTCGTTAAGTATGTTGACGTAATATCTGTCAAATTTCTTCGATCATTTGAACCCAGTTATAGCCAAAGGCAAAATAACATTAACCGCCGTACATAAGCTTATATACCACGCATATTCTTGTTTTTAAATCAGATAAAAAGGAATAGCGGAAGTACTGTGTTGACGAAGAATTCTCGGTTGAGTAAGTTTTGTGCTCATATTTTACTTTTTTGCGAGTCATTATTTTCATTGCCGATTGTCGACTTATTTCGCAACTGCATAGTAGACGAGGTAGTTTGATCCACTAATATTTATATTTAAATTAAAACATTCACTTTAAAGTTTGTTAGCAATTAAATATAATTAGTTGTGTGGTGGGTTGTCTGAACGAAAAGACCTACATCGATATTATAACTGTGATATTACTATATTAGTCGATTCTTTCTCGGTTGATTATAACTACTATTCTCTCTTGTGTAAAATAAATATATTGTTGATAAAAGTTGTGTTTTGGCAATATGTTCCTTTTAGTGATCGACAGATTTAAACAACGTATGTATTGGGTGATATTTACTTGTTTTGGCACCTTTTTAATTTAGTGTAAGATTGGCACATCGAGACTTGCAATCCGCTTCCCGAATCAAACTGAGTTAGTCGCTGAGTTAGTTGCAACAAAAATTCTCGTAACAAAATTTGACGCCCAACAGTCTAGAACCCGATTTCGTGTGTGCGGTTCCTTGATTCTTGATTCTTTTACTTCTCAATTGTCTTTAGTGGGATCAAATTACCCACATTTTTGCTTCGCTTCTTTTGTGTTGTTGTAGAACCTGGCTTTGTAGGTTGTTTGATTATCTTTTGCTGCCTTTTAGTAGTACGTTGACTTGATTTTGCTTTAGTTATCGACTTACTTTTATCTTAATTGGATTTCTAGTCAGATACTGTTAGTGGACTTCTGCTTAGGGTTACTACTTTGATTAGTTTGGTGTTTTAGGTTTAATTGTTTTAGGTATGTATTATTAAGACAAAAAAATCAGTTGTTACTTCCTCAGAATCTGATTCAGAAACGAACGTTTTCATGTAAACATCCTTTTCTAGGAAGTGCGTTGTGTTCTTGGGAGGATGTTGCTGCGCTGTTTAAATCGGAATTTCTTCTTGTAGATTATGACGATCGCTTAATGGAAACAAATCGTAAGCGTACGATGGGACCTAACGAATCTATCAGAATGTACGTTACCACCTATTCTTATAATTGTTAGAACCAGTCTCTGATCAAAGACAACTTAAGACCGTGCGTCGTAATTTGACTCCTTTTTATCAGTCAAGACTTGCGTTAATACCGATTTCTACGTTTGCCGAATTAATGACATATGGACGACAGCTCGCTCAGCCTAAGGCTTCCATAGACGAGTATAAACCACCTACGCCTCCCCAAACTATTTCTTTTGGGACTTCATCTTCTGTGTCTAATGCTAATTATAATACTCTTGTCTTGTAGTTTTAAAAGTGCTAAACCTTTAAGTTCGTTTCTTTCTCTTTCTGTTTGTTCTTCGGTTTCGACAATTACCGGCGCTACTAACGACCAACGTTATAATCAACTAGTGTGTAAAGTGTCTGCATCTCCTCGTCGATTTTCTCGTTTGTTGGTTATTCAAGGTGTTCTGTGTAAACGAATAGGTGTTTCTCCTTACGATAAGCAGCTGTGGAAGCTAGTAGTTGCGAACGACCAACCTTAACCTATTATTCACGACCATCACGTCTATTCCACTTCCGATCATTGTAGTGTTACTAATTTTTATTGATCTCATATGAGACCTAAAGTGGCGGAATACGTTCGCTACTGTCCGGTTTGTCGGTCACAGAAAGTGCGTAGTTCAGATCAAATGTGCGATCGTGTTACTAATGGTTCTCTGTCGTCTACTCATTCTGATCTAGCTCGAACGACTTCTGCAAACCTTTCTAAAGTTCGTCGTCGTTCTAAAAATGCTGAAGCTAGTTCTCTTTTGTCAACAACTACTTGTTTCGAAGTTTCTAATTGTAATTAGTTTTATGTTTCTAATCGGTGTCTTTTCTTTCATCGGCGTCGGAAACGTTGTAAATGTTGGTTGATTTTTAGCAATCGGATTTCGATTTTTGGCTATTCTTTTGGTTCTCGTCTTTAGATTTGGTGATTTGGTTCTTTGATTATGTTGGTTGTAGCTTGGATGCTATCCAATTGTTCCTCCCATATTGCTGTATTAATATTCTTTTTGGTTAAGTTTCTGCTAAATTTCTTTTGGTTTCCTTCTTCTCTATCTTGCTTTGGTACAGACTAGCTTTCTATTTATATACAGTTATATCTACTTAGTAGTCACTAGTAGGATTCTTACTTTGGTTTTAGTTTAGTTATTTTTTTCTTTTGGGTTTCCTATTCCTCTTTTCGGCATTTTAGTCTTGGTGTAAACTTTCCAATTTGTGAGAGCAATTGGTACGCATTCGTTCTATAACTAGGTGATATCTTTTCTCTACAAAGGTTTGAATAGTCAATTGCTCCAGGATTGTATCTGGTGCTGTGGGATATGTAAGCAGTGTCAAGCTGGCAATGTTAACTTTGTGTTTTATTTGGGCTTGGTACACCTATTGAAGACGATCATCTCCATATCTCATTTCTAAACGTGAAATTAAGAGTTCGTAATTTCCTTGGAGTTGGTCAGGAACAGTACGCAAAGTTCCAAACGCCTCTCCACGTAAGGCCACTATTAAAGACCTCGTTTTCTGTTTGTTGTTCCAACCATTAGCTACAACTGCGCCTTCAAACTTTTTGTGGTAGGCTGACCATGGAACTTGGAAGTACAACTTTAAACTTGCTACTGTTTTCTTTGTTAGGTGCATAAATTTAAAAATGCACTGTATATTGGTTGAATTAAAGTTACTTTTCCATTTCTCGACGCCATCTATCGAGCATCGTTGGTCCCTTCCGACTGAGTAAACGGAAGGCCGTCCTTTTTACTTTGACCTCGTTCACTACATAACCTATGTCTGCGTAAATTAAAATTAATTTCTTAAAACATCCAGGTGTTGCGACACGATGTATAATGAAAACATCTATACCTAATTAATTTATTCAACGCAAGGTAAGTGTCTTCTATTATTTTTTGGATTAAAGGTAATTTCCATGTCTTTTCATTAGCGCCATGTCCTACCTCCCAAATCTGGGTTTCCTTGTCTGTACAAGTTTAAAATCTACGTTGGAAAAGTCCTAATAGCAATCATTGGACCTATGAGCTCTGCGATACAAAGGCAGATACAATTGAATTTCTATTCGGAGGCAATTGACGTTTAAATAATACCACCTTGTACGAAAGCGCATATGTACCAGATACGCTTGATATTTTCATTCGGAGGCCATTGATAACTAATACCAATTCGGATGAAAGGGCATGCGTAACAGCATACGATACGTTTCGGTTCTCTTACCTTTTATAAATGTTTCTTTTTACCTGTTGTAGAGTTTGTGAGTCACCAGGTAGACACGATGATTTTCAGGAAGCCAGTAAGAAAACGTTTTCTGAAAGTACGCCTGAATCTTGGTTAGCCAATTTTTGATTTTAACTATTCGCTGTCGCTACGGTGCTGCTCATAAAGCATATTTATTAATCGTGTCAAAACGTTTAAAATGATTTGCATCTTATTACTATTAGTCAATTTGTTTAAATTAAATTGCTATCGCATGCTGATTGCGTCAACTGTCAAATATTATTATTATTATTAATGTAATTTACTTACAAAGATGTTCTGATTTAAGTGTCTTGTAAGTTGCCGATGCCACTGATGTTTTAGTACCTACGTATACTTGTACTCGAACTAAATTTATTTACTGTGATGCTATCAAATTATCTCTACGTGTTATTGATTCAAATTTTAATCTAAGTCATCCTTCTAACATTAATTAAAGTACCATTGTTGTTAACGATTTGGTTTCTTTCTTCAATTCCTCCAGCTTTACAAACCTTAAAATTTTATACAAGCTTCGGGCCTCCTGTGCTAATCTAGCAGAAGCTATATCTCCAAAAAGATATCTGGTGCCCATTAAAATAAAATCACTTAAACCTCCCCTTTCTCCGATAGGTATTGTTTCAATCCTACAGCGAGTTGGCCGTGGAGGGTTCGTAAATTACTAGAAGCTTGTAACATCTTCCCGATTATGGTCCTTCATCGTGACAATCAATTCGATTTTTTTTTCTTCTAGCAGTTTCATTCTGTCTCCTACTGCTTATATTTTGTTATTTGCATATTTCTTTTTTTTTAATTTAACATATCTGCTTGAGTTTCCTCTTAAACCATTTTAATTTCGTTTTCTATGTTCGTTCGTATTTCTTCTTTTAAACTCCTAAATTTTTCTTCTATTTTCAGAGCATTTTCTAATAATTTTCGTTCAATTTTGTGAGCATTTTCGCAAAACTTTCCTTCTATTTTTCTGGAATTTTCTTACATTCTCTGAGAATTTTTGTCCATTTTTTTATTTATCGATTCGAGAATTTCAAATAGTTTAAATCCATGTTTGTTTGCAAATGAGTTACCGCCATAAGTTAATAAACACGAGTAAGTTTAATAAAATACAATAACTTTTAAAATGCAATTTTTGTATAACACTAAAAAAAGTCTTCTTAACATTTTATGCGTCTCAATTCGAAAACTAACTTCTTTCAAACATTTTTATGTTCTTCCGTTGTTCAACAATCGAGTCGTTTTAATTTAGCAATCTTTAACCTTATAAATTAAAACTATAATTTTGAGAAAACATATTCGTTATTACAACATATGTTGGTTTTCTATCTCAAATTAGAGAATTACATTAGTTAAAGTTTAAATCGTAGTGTAGTTTTTAACTGTAACTGCTTCAATATTTGCTTTACGGACCCGATTAACGAGAACAACACTCGGTGCGCACTAAACATCTTTTATTACTCAAGCTGCTAAAATACACTAAACTGCTTTTATTGAATTAATAAGATCGTAAGATATCAAAGTATTACATAAAGCGCAAATAAAAATTTGATTGCCAATTTCGTTAAAATGAACAATGCAGTGAAGATGCAATGCCGATTTTCACAATCGAATAATATATTTTCTTCATGCGCAATTTCAATAAACCTTTAGCAAAAGTAATAACAAGCTTTTAAGATTTCCGGAAATTCGCAAAGATGCACTTTATAGCGAACAGATCCAGTGCTTAAAACGATCCGGTTTGAAAAAGCCATTATATTGTAGACGAATCGGATACAAAAAACGCATGTTTTAGATTAGCTGTGAAATTACATTGAGTTTCCATTGTAATACAAAGCAACAATATAAATAAAATAGTGTAAGCCGCTTTTGGCATGTTTTGTTACGAAATTACGACAGCGTTGATTAACATACGAGAGTATTTTGCAAAAATGCGCGCTTACAAATTTAATTTATTGCGTCTATATGTGACGGAATAGAATATAGGTCCCAGTAAACCACATAATTAAAGAAATCAAAAAATAAAATACTTAAAAACAACTACAAAACTAAGTAACACTTTTCTTTTACGATTATTCGCATAATCGTACTAAATGCTTCTCGAGAAAACCTCGTAAACGACAAATCTAATATTGAAACCATCCTTTCATATATTTTTTTTAATTAACTTTTTACAAAAACGTCAGGTAATTAGTATACAGTAAAATGAATACTTTTATTATGAAAACCAGAAAATAAACATTTTCTCGAAAATATTGTATATTTCCAATTAATTTTTAAATGAGAACAAAAACTGTTTTTGCATATAATTCTCAGCCACAAAATGTTTGAAACAAAAAACCCTGTAATTTCAGTATACACAAAAACAGTAACGTTATAGAACTCGAGCGAAAATTAATATTGTTTTAAAATGTCAAACGAAAATGAAAGAAAAAAGTTTCATATAACACTATATTTTAAAAATGTCAGAAGAAACGCTCTAAAATTACCTGTAGTAGCACATTTCCAATACACCAGGTGTTCTAACCAAAGTGGCCTATTACACTTTACGAAAAGCTAATTGTATTAGACTTTGAAAATTTTGTAGTTATGTAATCTTTTATTCGAAGATATTGCATTTCCTGTCATATCATCAACGTCAACTTCTTTATTTTAAATTAAATGCTATAATATTTATATTTTTTGATTCGACGCTTAGTTTTATGGCAACTTGTGTAAAAGTTTATTTATTTGTTTTGATTTAAAAGAAAAGATTAACTTTTAAAAAAGAATTAATTTTGAAGGTGATATTGAAATTTGTGTCTCCGAAGCTTATCAACATTAAGTGCTATATGACAATACTTATTTCAGTACCGAATTCAGTATTGAAAATTTCCGCATTGAAACACGCACTGAAAATGTTTGGATTTCTGATCTCATCATCATTTCTGTTTATTAAAAATTTCTATAGCTGCAAATACAGATGAAAAATTCAAACGTATTGAATGAATGAATTCAGTACTAAAATAAGTATTGAAGCGTTTCCGTTTGGAAACTTCGGAACGCTCATCAAAAAGAATGGAATATTCTGGAAGCAGATAACGGATGAATATGAAAGCAATCGAAAGAAAATCGAGTTTAGTTTTTCGAATTTAATTTGAAGAAATGTTAAGAAGACTTTGTCGGTTTAAATAAATAAGATTTAACGTGTGTGCTAAAATAAATAAATAAAGTGCCAGTGTTAGTAAAAAATAAATACGGCGTGTAAGTGTACGAGTTTTTAATATAAACAAATAACGTTTTAGATAAACAGAAGTTATTCGCTCACATTTTTCGAGTGATATATAAATTAATGTAAGTGTCTTTCTTAAATCCCGTTGCATTTTATTAGTGTTAGTTAAAAGTAGGTCAATTAATTTAAAAATCAGGCGTGCGGTAACTGAAACCCGATGATAAAAAAATTGATATTGTGTAAATAAACAACTGTTTAGTTCGCGATTCGTGTGTGTTTGTTTATAGAATGTAATTATAGTTGTTCCAGTACGATAAACTAGTGCATTTAATAAAAAAAATCGGGCGTTATTAAAATTTAGTGTTGTTTAACTTTTTATTCGTGGTATAACTTATGCTGCTGACTCGTTATCAAACGAAAATAGATGCAATACTACTTGAGTTCTCTAATCAATAAAAAATTGTCAAAAAGCGATGAATAAAAATATGGAAGAAAAACTGCCCGAATATTCTCAGAAAATGGAAAGAAATCCTAGAAAAATAGAATAAAAATTGTCCGAACATACTTAAAAAATGGTGAAAAATTCTAGAACCTTAAAAAAATAAATACGAACAAGCATTAAACATCAAATAAAGACTATTGAGGAACAAATACAAGTTAGTGTAGAAAACCGAATTAAAATTGTTCAAAAGGCAATTCAAGCAGAAATTTTAAAATATGCAAACTTCTAGAAAACAAAATAAAAGCGATAGAAGACAAAGCAATTGCGATGGTAAAGGAAGCGCCACAAACGAAGATTTAATAATAAACCATCGTGGAGAAACCACTAACAAGTTTAAAGTTTTACGCCAAATTTTGATGGTAAAGTTCCATGGTCAACGTACCATAAACAGTTTTAAGCCGCAGCTGAAGCTAATAGTTAGAATAACAAACATAAAACGACGTCTTAAATAGTGGCCTTACTTAGAGCACTTGGAATTTTGCAGACTGTTCCTGACCACCTCCAAAAGAATTACAAACTTTTAATTTCACGTTTAGAAATAAGATATAAAGATGCTCTCCAATAAGTGTACAAACGCAAATAAAAAGTGGTGTTCAGAAAGCTGCAGAAAGTCTTCAAGAGTTCGAAGCTAGCACCACCAAATTGACACGGCTTGCGTATCCTACAACATCAGATACCTTCTTGGAGCAATTGGCTATTCAAACCTTTGCCGACGGCACCCGGGATAGCGACATGCAGCCGACTCTATGGTTAACCCGACCTAAAACGTTAGATGACGCTTTAACCCATGCCTTGGAGTGTGAGGCAGCAAACAGGCTTCGCACCGAGACAGCCATAAGCTACGCTGTGCTGCAGAAGTACTCACGCAGACCCTTAAAAGCCTCCAGGAGATAGCGCGACGAATACTTCGGAAAAAAGGAGTGATGACGTTGAACTGCGGTGAAATACGCCACGTACGACGACACCGTACTAAATTTAAGAATAAGACAAGAAGAGAACTCTAAGACCTATAACGAGTTGACCAAAAGAGACAAAAGTTATTCTCATCTAGTCATGTACCAGAGATCACCATTCAGATGGCACCACCTATGAAGAAAATGCACAGCATTTATCTCAATGGCAAGATAAATGAACGAAGTGTTCAGTTAATAGTTGACACGGGAACGAAAAAGACCATAATTCGTTCTGACATATTATTAAAAAATGAGAAGACATCACCAGTATTCCTTTTCATTCGTCAGAGAAAGCAGCAGTGCGAGTCTTATTGAATGAAAACGTGACTCCGCCTGAAAGGACTGAAAGTGTGGTAATGGCACGCCTGGATGCAAATCTCCGGATTAGCACAAGTGAAAAACACGATGCCAATAAGGATCTTGAATGTCAACTCACATTCTGTATTGTTAAAAAAAGAAGACCGTAGTAGGCCAATGCACGCCAGTATCTCAAATTGTGAGATGCGTAAATTCTAGTAAAGCTACGACGCCGAAAAAATACCCAGAACATCTATTAAACATATTTACCTTCAAGTGCCAAAACCTCAGTCAAGACCAACTGGCTAAAGTTAAAGTGCCGATCCAGCAGTATCAGGATGTGTTTACGCTGGAGAATGGTTCCAAAGGAGGAACTAACGTGGTAAAACATAAAATTAATACCGGAGACGCTCGGCCGATACGACAACATCCACGCCGACTTCCTTAGTCGAAAAGACAAGAAGCCGAACAAGTAATTATAGATATGGGTGCAATTGAACCTTCAAATAGCCCATGGGCGATCACAGTAGTACGCGTAAAAAAGAAAGATGGATAAAAAAGGTTATGTGTAAACTACAGACAGCTTAAAGACGTGACCAAAAAGAACAGTTACCCTTTACCGAGAATTGTCGATACGTTAGAGACCTTGTTCCAAAAGAAGAACTAACGCGGTGAAGCATAAAATGAAACAAGTTGAACAGATAATTACGGATATGGAGAGAGAAGGTGTGATTGAACTTTCAAATAGTCCATGAGCATTTCCACTAGTTCTATTAAAGGATAAAAAGATAGAGGTTTTGCGTAGACTACAGATAGCTTAACGACATGACCAAAAAAAAACAACTGCCTTTACTACGAATTAACGATACTTTAAACACCCCGTCAGGATCACAGTGGTTTTCCACGTTGGATTTGACGGATGGTTATTGGCAGGTAGAATTGGCATTAACCAACTTTTAGTTAAGAACCGTAAACAGACTGCTTTTACAATTGGAACTGGTTTGTGGCAGTTCACTGTGATGTCCTTCGGTCTGTGTAATGCTCCTGCGACGTTTAGCTTTTGATGGAGACCATCTTGCGCGAACTGTCTTGAAAGACGTGCTTGGTTTAACTAGACGACGTGATCGTAGCTGGAAGAACTGAACAACTTGAAGGAAATGCTCCGACGACTACGTGGGGCACATCTAAAAGTACCACGTATTTAAGAAAGAAGTGCAATACCTTGACCACGCCGTATCTAGAGATACAGTAAAGACCCAGAGAAAGTACAAGCATGGCCACGACGTATCGACAAACATCAAGTCCAAAGTTTCCTTAAGACAAAACTGACCAAAGAAAGAGCAAAATTTAGATGGAATGCCTGCAAAAACGCTTTTCATTAACTAAAAGGGACGCTAGTCACTTCGCCGACTTAAGCTATCTAAATTTGTTTTAGATACCGATGAAGTGGCTATAGGTGCAGTCCTTTCACAGATACAAGACGGATAAGAAAACTTTATCGCGTATTTTAGCAAAGTTTTGTCCAGGCCAGAAAAGAATTACTGCGTGACTAGGAGAGCTGTTAGCAGTAGTCAAGTCCTTAGAACACTTTTACAAACATTTGTATGAACAACAATTTTTACTAAAGACGAACCACGCCGCTTTGAATTGGCTACTTCAGTTTCCTAAACCAGAAGGACAAGTGGCAATATAGATCGAGAGACTGCAAGAGTATGACTATGTCACAGACCACCGTGCCGAAAGCAGTCATCGTAACGGTGGTGCAGAGTGCAACCATTGTTCGCGATCGAATGCTTCCCGATATATGAGTACTTCTAAACTGGAAAGCAAACGGTCGACGACCAACCAGGGTAGAAGCGAGTCCTTTGGGCATAAACATCAAAGCAGTGAGACTCTTTGAGAGCGGGAGACGGCCTTCTTATGCGATTCCAAGAGACTATCAAGGGCACAGAAAACAGATTGCAGTTAGTGGTGCCAAAAAGTAGAGTGTAACAAGTGTTGCAGTATCTGCACGATGGTACATCAGGAGGACACTTTGGCATGAAGAAGCCATTAGGGAAAGTTCGAAAAAGTTTCTACTGGGTGAATTGCAAAAAAACGTCATGAAATTGTGCCGTAGGTGAATAGTCTGCCCATCAGGAAATGGTGCAGCGAAAAAGCGCAAAGCACCAATAAAACAGTATCACGTGAAAAGTGCTTTAGAGAGAGTAGCGATTGCCATCGCAGAGCCGTTCCCAGAATCTGATTTAGAAAACACATACATCCTGTTAGCAATAGATTATTTCAAGTAATGGACGGAAGTTTACGTCATGGTGGAACAGATAAATCGAACAAAGAAAAAGTACTCAGCCAAAGTAGTGTCCAAACCCCAAAAAGATTGGGATCGATACTTGCACCTTTTCCAAGTGGCATACCGATCATGTGTTTGCGAAAGCACAAGCCAAACACCATCCTGTGTCACGCTCGGTCGCGAAATACGACTGCCATGCAACCTCCAATTTGAACAAAAACCGGAAGATAAAATTGCTGAAGAAGGCTACATCGGCAAGCTGATGAAGAGGCTACACAAAGTACATAAAACAGTCCGTAAAAACATACAAATTGCCAGCCTGTCCAGAGATGATGTCAATGCACAAAACGGTGGGTTTCAACCGGGTGACATGGTGTGGTTGTATAATGCCCAAAGGAAACATGAAAACCACCCAGAAGCAAACCAATTCGGTTTGTTGTATTATGTTTTTATGCCAGCCGAGATGTCTATTCTTCTCGGTAAGTAGTTATTTATTGTTTTTCTTGCTTATTTCAAAACTAACACTGCAAAATATAGGCGTTGGCAAAGTTTAATTTTTTTTATTGTCCGTTATCTATACAATAGTTACCATTTAACAATTCCTTTCATTCTCACTTTTGTATAGATTATATACCAAATACTCTAATAATAATTTTTTATAATAAATGTCACTAGAATTAACAGAAAATATACTTGAACCTATTAAATTTTTATAAAGTAGCGATTTTTTTGTTATGTAGTAATAAATCAGAGAAAATAAAAATTATAAAAAAATTGTTATTATTAATTTAATAATGGGTATATATAACCTCACCTCTAATAGTTTTTTAAATTCGAAATGCGATTTACGACTAAACTTTGTAGTAGTCATATATAGCAACAAATAAAGAATTAAGATACTAAGAAATAATATGATGTAATTTAAACAAACTTGAATCATTAAAGTTTGATTTTTTCATTTATTTTAGAAACCAAAATCGAATTACTGCGTTATTTAGAATTCCGCATATTAAAAAAGCAGAAAACGCAAGTGCAACTATTTAAATCGTTTAACATCTTACAATAAAACAATAACATTTCAGTAATCAAAGTTTACTTTTATTTTAAGTATGTACTCAAACAGTGTAAACTCGCACCGGAGAACCCATTTTTTTTCATATGACGTACATTATCTAGTCTTTATCATTTATTCTCAAAGTTGCTAAAATTTAATGATTTCATATTAAACTTTGCGCATGGTGTTTTTTCAATTGATTTTAGTTTCACCAAAAATATTTTAGTCAGTTTTCAAAACCTTTTCCAATAATATATTTAATTTATTACTAAATTTTCCCTAGTAAACAAGTTTGATGTTTTTAAAACTTTGCTTAAACCCAATCCAACAAACAATTAAAATTAACTTAAAAAGAAACAAACAAAAAATTGTCAACAAAATTTACTAATACTACTATAAAATATTTACCAAGACCTTACCTGTCCAAAGCTCCTTCTTGTTGACAATGTGCTGCATATGCCACCGTTAGAGATTTGTTACACCGATCAGTTTGCATAGCGGATACATAGAACACAAAATCGAAATCTTTAATTCCTTTACCAGGAGTAGAATCTTTGGCAATTCCGCAGTCTTGACCTCTTGAATTACACGTCCTGCATACATCAAGATGATCTTCTGGAACTTCAACTTCTCCGCACATGGTTTTTTCTTTGCAGGTATCGATGCAATGAGTTAAAGAATCTTTCACAAATACTTGAGTTTCCATGCATTTCCTAAAGTAAATCAGTAAGCATGCATCAAAATATGAACGAAAAAAACCTACCTTGTTAAACGTATCACGTTTTCAACTTTTCGAACGTATAAAGCGTTTTCCCAAAACTGTACAGCTTGCGGTAGTATGGTGTTCTAAAAAAAAGAAAAATAATTAAATGATGAAGAATAACAGCATAAAAAAGTATCTTAAATTTAAAACATGTAACAACGATCCTTAACAGAAAATGTTATTGAGTTGCCCTACATATTAGGTTAATGCATAAATAGCGTTTTTTGTTTCCAAGGTAATAGTGCTTTGGAAAAAAATTGGTTTAAAAAACATCAATGTCATTTTAACGCCATTACTGAATCCTTTTTTATTTTTCAATTTGTATAAAGTTGGAGGTAATTGTTGGTTAAAGAAAATGGAGTGGTAGGTACAAAAAAATTAACATTGTCGCTACATCCATTTGTGCCGTTTACGCTATTGTGGAAAGTACTGCACGAAAATGATTTTCTCCTTTCAAAAATGGGCATTTTGATTTGATAGGAAACCATCCGGTTTTGATGAAGACCGATTAAATGCTTTAATTTTTCAGTCACAATTGTCAATCGTAAACTTTGCAAAAGAATATATTATTGATTAGTTTTCTTATATTTAAACAATTGAATTTTAAATTTAAAGAAAAATACTACTAACTTATGCATAAACCCAGGACTTGTACGGTTTTAAATGGCAACACAAAACCGTACTCTATTATTCCAACCTATTATCACTAACGATCTATGTCTTTATAGCAATTTAATATCCCCCTCCCACCAACACAGTAACAAAGTTATGATTCATGGTTAGAATCTACAAATACATTACAAAAATACAAGGGTGGTATAGAATCCTGAGCTTTCGCGGTTTTTGTTGGTTATGATAATACGCGACTTTCGGCTTAGACCGCGTCATAGTTGAAGGCTTGGTCCTAGTCTCTCCTTAAGAGCCAAAACAAGAAGTAGAATTTGGCCTTTGTGAACCCGAACAAACAAGAACAACAAGAAAACCCTCTACCTTCAAAAATATCAAAGCAACCCACATTTAAGGATATTAACTTCTTCAAGAACAGCATCTTGTTTCGTTTGCAATTCTCGTTTTCTTCAGCTCTCTTTCTGAGTTACTGAGACCATCAACAGACCTGTCCCCACACAAGTAATTCATGGTAATCTACGATTAATTAGCACACTTCCGTTTCAATGCTATTTTTAGCCACAAATACAAATGGCGCTACTGTTCTAAATTACGATACAAATGACTGTTTAGCGGTTTCTGTTCATTGTTCCCCTTTTATAAGCCAAATCATCAATGTCTCAACTCGATAGTCACACAAACGTAAAATTTACAGAATTTAATCCTCGGAGTATAGCAACCATGAGTGAGATTTTAAATTTTTTGAACCAACACTGCCAAGTTTTAGAAGAAATCGATTTAAGCTATAAAAGTTATAATAACGTAGATTACCACAACTCGTTAAGACTTAATCAAAAGGGTAATACTAAATTATGTAAAATTTTGCTTTAAAATATAACTTAAAAATTAAAGTAGTTTTGAGTGCTTTTTTAACGTAAAAGTGTTTACAGTTAAGATAATAGTAGCAGTTATTGTTAGTAAGCGAAACTTCAAGTGGAAAAACTATATTAAAAAGGCATTTATTTAACAATATTAATACGTAAATTAATAATCATATCAACAATACGGTGCCGTGACCTCCGAGGGGCTGACCTGGGTCTACGACTTCGACGCGTTCTGAATAAGCAACTTATCGTACGTTTACGTGTTAATAATTGTATTACACAAACATTTTTAAAAACTTTAATAAACATGTCTTTCGACACTACTGAACTTAGTAAAGTGCTTGAAAATTTTAAAAAAGAATTAAAATATGACATGGAACAAATTATAAGAAAGGAAATAAATAATTTAAATATTCCCGCAATGTTTGAAGAACATAACAAAAAATATAATATGTTAAAATCAGAAAATGAAGTACTAAAAATAACGGTGGCACAACAAAGAAAATTAATAGAAACTACTCGTAGACAAAATAATTTAGTTTTTTTTTGGAATGCACGAATCCGAAACCGAAAATCAAGAAACCTTAGAAAATTCAATGTTAGACCTGTTTAATAACGTAATGGCTATTGAGTTTAATAAAATAAACCTAAACTATGTCAGACGTGTCGGACAAAGGCAAGGAAAAATTAGACCCGTAGTAGTTTCGTTTATTTCGAATATACAAAGAAGAAAAATATTACAGAATGCTTTTAAACTAAAAGGTTCAAATATATTTGTTTCCGAAGATTATGATAAAGAAACGCAAGATCAAAGAAAGAAGATGTTACTAGCGCAAGCTAAGTTAAAGGAATCGGGACAAGAATGTCGACCTATACTAGAAATGGACTTTTAATAAATGGAAAGTTTAAACACATCTCAGAAATTATTAATTGTGAAGGCATTTTTGATACGGAAGAAAAAGAAGTAGACCATAATCATATTATAGAACAAAATAACGTGAAGAAGAGAAGAACTGCTAAAATGGGGAACACGTCTGGTAGTGCAGACATCATGGATTTTTTTCGACCACGCAGCGACTCGGCATCGTCAACCAAGTCAATCTTTAAGTAAAAGTAATATTTCTTTTGAAAGTACTAATAATGTAAATGGTAACTTAAATATAATTGCGTACAATATTTCAGGATTAAAAAATAAGGTACATAATTTAGAATTTAGGGAATACTTAAAAACATACGATATATTTTTACTCTATGAAACGTTTTTAACAGAAGAAGATATTATTTTAAAGTTTAAGCAAATTTTTTGTGAATATAACTTATACATATATTATACCTGCAGTTAAAATAGCAAAATACGGGAGAGCAAGTGGGGGGTCAATGCTAGGAATTAAAAATAGTTTAATTAACAATTATGTTCAATAGACCAACATTTCAAGTTATGTTGTACTTGAAGTTGTAATTAAACCAAGACGTTTCTTTATAGTGCTTGTATATTTAAACTGTAACCATTGGCTAGAAGATTTTAAAATATTGTATAAATTTCTTGAAGAATATCAAAGTTTGCAATTCTTACTAATAGGACATTTTAATTGTACAATAAGTACTGGTCAGGTTGTTTCGATGAATTTATTCGATGGTCTAAATTGGTTACAATCTAACAGAAATTCTAAAGATAATATAATTAACTTAAAGGGGAAACAGCTTCTATCTTTTTTAGAAGATTTTAGTTTTGTATTGTTAAATGGGCGTACATTAGAAGACTCAAATGGCAAATTTACTTTTGTTGGGCCAAATGGTTCTTCAGTTATAGATCTGTGTGCTGTTAGTTATGAGCTGTTATCGTGTATACGTTCTTTTAAAGTAGATCATCTCCCTATTATTGTAACATGTCGTGTTGGTAAAAAAAATGAGCATGCACGGCCATTTATACCAAAATTAAAATAGAAACCTCAACTTAAAGATATTTATCTTAAGGAAATGGACTTTTTAATAAGTGAGAATTCTGATCAGTTAGTTAGTTCTCATGTAGGCTTACAACAATTAACCGATATAGTTAAAAAAGCTGCACGTAAATATAACATGTATTATTCAAACAAACCTAACGTCTATAAAACTAAATGGTTTGATAGGGAATGCCATAAAGTTCGAACGCACATGTTTAAACTACTTAATATATATAGAAAAACTAACTCTAAACCAATCAAAGCTTCTTATTTAAACATTAATAAACGTTATAAAAATCTATGTAATTTGAAGCAGAAACAATACACGGAAGATATTATCTCAAAATTGAGGAACGTGAATGACGCTAAACAGTTCTGGAATTTAGCGCGATATTTTCGATCAGATAACTTTTGTTTTGATAAAAGCATTTCTACTACAAAATGGATTAATTACTTTAAACAGTTATTAAATCCACCATTAACTGCTATAAGAATAGCTTATACTGAACCCTTTATAACTAATGATATCTTAGATGCTCGTTTCTCGATAGCTGATCTATTGATTGTCATAAATAGAACCAAAACCGATAAAGCACCAGGACTTGATGGAATCCCATATGAATTCTACAAAAACGCTTCTGTTAAGTTTTTAGATAGACTGCTTGTTTATTTTAATAAAATATACGATAATGGGGATGTGCCAAACAGTTTTAAATGTTCAATCATTTTTCCAATTCACAAAAAAGGACCAATAAATAATGTGTACAATTATAGAGGCATATCTTTTTCTAACACCATAAGTAAACTGTTTTCTGGGCTCTTATTAGATAGGATTACTGCTTGGGAAGACGATCAAAAAATATTAAGTGAATTTCAAGCGGGTTTTAGAAAATCTTACTCCACAGTTGATAATATTGCCACTTTAATGAGTCTAGTTAAAATTAAACTGAATTGTAAGCGTCAAAAAGTATATGCTTTTTTCATAGATTTTTCAGCTGCATTTGACCGTATTGATCGCTACTCACTTTTCTATAAACTCAGTATGCTAGGTATGTCCAGTAAAATGGTTAAAATTTTAAGAAATATGTATAAAGGAACATCGGCTTCGGTATGGTGTCAACATGGTTTAACTGAATCACTGGAAACGACTATGGGCGTAAAACAGGGCTGTTTGCTTAGTCCCCTACTTTTTTCGCTTTTTATAAATGACATAGAAAATTATATAGATGGAGGGATTAGAATAGAAAATGTTTGTATTAAATTGCTAGCATACGCTGACGATCTTGTCTTCTTAGCATCTGACGGCTTTACCCTACAAAAAATGATTACTGCACTAGAGCAGTACTGTAAATTATGGAATCTAGAACTCAATCTAAGTAAGTCTAAGATAGTCGTTTTTAGAAATGGTGGGCGACCAGCTAATCGGGAAAAGTGGGTCTACAATAAAACCGAAGTACAAGTAGTGAACACATATAAATATCTTGGCATTACATTAGCATCAAATTTATCACTCCAGGAACACTTTAAAAAAAAGGCAGTGAAAGCTAAATTCGCTATGCATACGTATAATCAAATAATGGTTAACAATAAGATACCGTTTGCTTCAAAGCTTACAATTTTTTATGGAGTTTCACGTGCAATTTTATGTTATGGAGCGCAAATTTGGGGATATCGTATGTATGATAGTGTTGAAAAAGTTTTTAAATACTTTATTAAGAAACATTTAAAACTTCCAAGATGTGCACCAGATTTTTTTATATATTTAGAGACGAATCTTTATCCAATGTTTTTGTTTACTTTTAAGTGGCACTTAAACTATATGAATAGATGTTTAAATTTATCTTCAAGCAGATATCCTAATATTATTACAAAGAAAATAATTAAAAGTAAGTTATTTTGGTATAACGATGTAAAAGAGGTGTGCGATAAATGCAATGTTAATGTACAAGATTTATCTGAAAGAAGACTAACTACAGATGTTATTAATAAATTAAAAATTATTATTACTAATGAGTATAAATGTAAAGCCATAAATAGTACAAATCACACGCTATACAAACAATTAAACAGAGACAATAATTCTGTATATTCTGGTATGGATACTAATTCTATAAGCTGGTTATTAAAGGTTCGAGGTGAACTTTTGTATTTAAATAAATACTCCCATACGGTAAAAGTAAAATTGTGCTCCCTATGTAACAAACAAGAAAATGAAGATGTCTTTCACTTTGTAGCTACATGTCCCATTCTTAAACAATTTCGTGTTAAATACTTTAAAAAATCTGCACTAGATTACGAAGAATTTAAAAAGTATTTAAATGGTAGGAATTGTATAAATTTAATTAATTACTGCAAAGATGCATGGAATTATAGATATCTGTTAGCTATAGAGTTTAATTATTAGGTTATATTAGACGTATCTATTTAGGTTAGTTTAAGTATGTTTTGTTGAAAATTTGCTTTGGGTTTTAGGTTTTAGAATAATTTAATAACAATTTTTTATTGTGAATTAATTTGATTTAATAGGTACAGTTCTGTGACAACTCCTCAGACGGCCTTCTTTAGACCATGAGTATGTCTGATCACTGTATTGTGTTGCAACTTTCTATTGTAAAAAAAATGAATAAAGACTATTATTATTATTTATTATTATTACTAAATTATAACAAACCCTTTTAGCTACTTCTAACCGAATTTCTTGTCAAATTTAAAGCTGAACATTACGTAACTAAATGCCCCAAATTGTCATCTCATTATACGCACCTTCACATTGATGACCCAAGTAGCTCAGCAAATCAACTAACTCTAATTGCATCAACTTCACAAGCTAATATATCTACGGAATTAAAATTCCAAACAAAACCTTTAAGTTATTCGTTTTGTACTAATAATTTCTCACAAGTTCTGCTTTCAACTGCCTTATAGAGACTTTTAGATAGTGGTAGTCATTGCTATTTTATCACGAACACATTAGCAAATAAATTACAATTAAAGAAGTATAAACAAAGAGTACCAAAATTCTGGCATTAGTTCGTAATCATATGTTTCAAATTCAATGATTACCGTGCAATCGGCATCAACCGAATCAAATTTCCAAATGAATCTTTAACGCCTTACAATAAAAAAGATTTTGGAAGATCTACCATTGCACGGTGACTTTAACAAGTCCTTGTCTATTGATTTGCTAATAGGACCTTCCATACTCTTCTATGCATTAGTCAAATATTCCTAGGAAAATTAAAGCCCACTTTGCAGAAAACCCTACTGGGCTGCGGGTTGTATCTGGTGCATATCCAAGTAGTGACAATCTTCAAAATGTCGTTTACTCACACTTGGTTATTCATTATTTTAAGCTATTCTAAAAACCAAACTATTAAAAGATTTTTCAACCTTAAAAAATTATTAAGACGCCCTAATTATATAAATAATACACACAATTCATCCATGAATACGTTTCCTTAAGGCACATGACTAAAATAGACCATTGCAAAAAAGTTTCGCCTGAAGCAGATCATAAAATTTATGTTTCGGATGGCACAATTTCGTCGTCATAAGTTCCACCATTCTACCTTTCCCATCATGGGATTATAAGGTCTAACTTTTTAACTACCAAATTACAAGTTGTATTTGACGGTAGTTTTAAATCAACTTCTGGTGTTTCAATAAACGACTCACAGCTACTTGATCCCGTTCTTCAAATTGACGTTTCCTTAATTCTTTTGCGTTTTCTGCAACATCGATTCGTTCTTACGGTTCTGAACCATTTCACATCAAGTCGGTTCTGAACCATTTCACATCAATCGAATTGGAGAGCGAGAAAATGCAAAACCATTAGGTATCACATGGAATTCTTGTAGTGACAATACAGTATACCGTTTCCAAGCCTAGCATAAATCACTCTTCACGTAATTCTTTAAAAGCCAATTTGTCCGTCTTAAACTCTAAAGATCCCACGATATACTATTCTTCATAATAGTTCTGTCGAGCTGTACGGCTTTAGTGATAGTCGCTCTAAGGCTTACGGTGCTTAGATTTGTGTAAAATGCTTTGATTCTTACAGCAACGTTTCCTGCGGATTATTGTGTTCCAAGTCTCGTGTAGCACCATTGCACACAAGAACTCCCCGTCTTGAATTGTGAAAATGAAAATGATAACAGAATCTCTTAAAATAAATATTTCTCGACAATGTTTTTGCACCGATTCCTACATCACCTGGAGTAACTTGGTTGCTTAAATCCCAGGAATTGGTAAATGCTCTACGCATTCTAATTAAATCATGCCAAGGCGATGCTTTTCAGTTAGAGATAAACTCTCTAAAATCGAGCAACGGTTTAAAAACATTTTAGACAAATACGGAGTAATTACAGTTGTCAAAAGAATTCAAAACCCAAACTTTAAGTATAACAAAAAAATTCCTGTTCTGCTTCCAAGAGGTCACATTCGAACTGAACTAATTCTCCGTGATTTTCATGAAAGTTTCAGGCACTGTGCCGTACAGCACTTATTGGCTGTTACACAGGAAACTTACTAGCCTATATCTAGTCGAAATGCGACTAAAAAAATTGTGCATTTATGCATAAAGAGCTTCCGACAAAATCTTAGGTCGTACAACCCTTTAATGGATAATCTGCCTGCAACGCGCCAAACCGATTTTAATAAAAGATCGAAACCTACGTTAATCTTACATTTGCTTATTCGTATGTCTTATTTCAGCTTTGAAACGTTTCATTGAACGTAGAGACAAATCCGCCTCTATTATGTCAGATAATGCGACGTATTTTGTAAAGGCACCTAGGAATATTAATGAAATAAATTTAAAATTTATTATTCCCACAAGTCACCAAGATGGTACTTGGGAGAATGGGGTAAAATCAGTCAAGGTACATATAAAAAGAGTGTTGCAAAACACTGGTCTTAACTATAAAGACTTTACTACATTATTAATTCAGATAGACGATGTGAACCCTATTACACATTGTAAGTTTTAAATTGAAAGACTTCCTTAAGACTATCCTTATATCAAAAGATGCAGCGTATAGTGCAGTGCTTCTGGCGTCAATGGAGTCTATAGATAGTGCCTGAACTTCAACGTCGTACCAAGTGGTAGAAACATTTACCAAACTTGTTACAAGAAAACTTTAGTGTTAATAAAAGAAAGCAAGTTGTCATCCTTGCAGTGGCTTCGAGGACGCGTAACTGAGGTTCATAAATCCTAACATGATGTTATCCGTGCAGTCACAGTGCGAGTCTGAAATTATCTAAAGTTAATCAACTTTACTTTATATACAAGGTCTGGCTATTAAATAACGAGACTGCGCGCGCAGAAGGCATCCTAGAAGAAAAGGGAGGGAAACGAATGCAGCGTTGGTCAACGTGTAGTGTCTGCTACGCCAGTACGAAAACACGTTTTTGTTGCTTTAGTAGTATTTTTTTAATAAAAGTTAAAAACGAACGCGGACGAAACACATGAGCAACGAATCAATGTGAAATTTCTCGTTAAATTAAGACGGAGACGGAGGAAGAGGCCTACGGTGAAGTTTCTCTATCTCGCGCACGTGTTTTTAAATGGCATAAAAGGTTTTCTGAAGACCGAGAGAGCATCGAAGATGACCAACGTCTAGGTCGACCTGTGTCTGTTTCAACTCCGCAAACAGTGACCAAAATCAATGAAAATGTGGGCGGAGATCGTCGTATGAGCATTCAGATAATTGCTGAAACTGTAAACGCCAATAAAGAAACGGTCAGATAAATTTTACATGACGAATTAAACATGAACAAAGCCTGTGCAAAGTTGGTCCCAAAAAATGTGACCCCCGACCAAAAGCTCGTCCGTCAACTGATCTGCTCAGATTTTCTTCAGAGGTTAGATAAAGAGCCAGAATTGATAGAAAACATCATCACTTGCGAGGAAACCTGGATTTTCAGAAGGATGTTGAAACTAAGCGGCAATCCATGCACTGGAAAGTCCTTCATCGCCAAGAATAAAAAAAGCAAGGTTGTCCAAATTGTTTTTTTCGACATCAACGGCATCGTGATGATTGAATGGGTTCCAGCAGGTCAAAATATAAACCAAACTTATTATTTGAAAGTTTTGTCAACACTGCGAAAGTGAGTTCGTAGGAAACGGCCGAAATTCTGGAAAAATAAGTCGTGGATCTTGCACCAGGACAACACTTCTGTCCATAACGTGCTGTCTGTGAAGCGTTATTTAACCGCTAGAAGCACTCCAGTGCTCGAACATGCGCCGTACTCGCCTGATTTAGCGCCTTGTGACTTTTTCTCGTTTCCGAAGATCACGTCTGCCTTTAAAGAAACCCGGTTCGAGTCGATGGAAGAGGTGAAGAGAAAATCGGCGGAGCTCCTAAATGCTCTCAAAAAAGAAGACTTTCAGCATTGTTTTGACCAATGAAAAAAACGAATGGAACGGTGTGTGGCAAGGGGAGAGGAGTAAATTAAAGGGGAGCATTCAATTGTAGAATAATTTTTACAATAAACCTCTTTTTCATATGCAGTCTCGTTATTTAATAGCCAGACCTCGTATATTACCTTTTTTGTTGTGTTACTAACGTGAAAACCAATTTATATTTTAGTAGAATTCAGGTTTACACGGGTTGCATTTGTAACACAATTTTCCATTCGGGATAATTCCTGTGTTGTCGTTATCACACAAGCTGAGCTTTCGTCACACATCTTCAGAACCCGTAACAAACTGATTTACAGCGCCGTGAAGTCTCGCTTTTATAGACCTGCCTTGTTACTACTGGTTGGGTAAAAACACAGAATTTGCCAACTAACTCGTCCTGAGGGTCTGGATAAACACAATATATTTTTTGTTGGGCGCCAGGTTCAATAATAATAAGTGAGACTTTCTGCACTAAAAGTTTACAAGCTTTGGCAAACCAACAAAGCTGTCATGGCCAACAGATGATAAAAAAGTAAGATCATGTTATAAATTTTACCAAAACATCAATTTACAGTCTTTTAATGCGACAATAGAATAGTAAAGCAGTAGCAGAACAAACATAACACCTGTCTTTCCTAATAATTAAACTTTAAACCTTGAGTTGCGAAGTAAACCAATATCTCTAAGATGGTGAGTGATCTGGCAATTCTAATGCTCCCAAACCTGAATGGATGATTTGGCGATACTAATAGCCGCAAGCTGTTTGATGGGCCAACGGTAAAGGAAGTACAGTTTACGGGTCACAACAATTTGTTTAAATCCGCTTCAAATGCGAAAGCTCCTGGACAACTAATACGATACTGACTTATTCCAAGTGAGCAGCGTGATATATATGCGAACCAAAATCCGCTAACTACCGCGTGTACCTTTAGATAATACAAGTAGTTGACCCAAAAATCACAAGAATTTGTGCGACACTAATCTGACGTCTCTCGATCAAAACGACAATTTCTAATGCCGTGAAAATGGAATGTCAATTTTAGATTAGGAACGCGCAACATTCAAGCTTTATCACCAAAACCGGACGGGGTCATACATTGAACTTGACTACGATCAAACGTATAAAATAACAATTTTCTAAATTCTAAAGCAACTAATATGAATTAAAACTCCAAACAGAAATTGTGTTAAATTAAAATGAAAATAATTCGTAACAGCCTCCAATCAATAAAACTGGTTTCCAAAACTCCGATAAAGAAAAACTAGAATCTCGGTTGATATTAAAAGGATTTTTATTTACTTCAATTTTTCGCTGATAGCAATTAAAAACATTCGTCAAAATTTTAATATTTTCAAGCATAATTTGATGACTCATTTCTAGTACGTGTTCTGCCACCGCTGACTTCGAAGATTGTTTAAGACGACTACACGTTTGATGCTCCTTAATACCAATTCCCACATGTCTACCCGTTTGTCCTATGTATGCACGACCACAAGAGCAAGGAATGCTATAAACGCCGTCAGATTGAAAAAGAATAATGTCCTTTACCGGATTTAAGAGTTAACCCAATTCATTGTCCTCTACAGATACAGCAATTTTCGAAAGGTTTTAACTTTGTTGTAACAAACAACTTCCTATTGAAAAAACTGTATCAGCTGTAAAAGCTTCTATCCAAGCAGTTCCCAATCTTCTTGCAAAAGAAACCCGCTTTGAAACTATAAACATTTTTCGTAAATCAAAAATTCCATTCCATTCTAAAAATCGGATTTTTTGCATTAAAAATCTCTTAAACAAGATAAATCTCAAGTCATTCCTAAAGCTGACAAAGACGACGCCACAGTTATTATGAATCGATCAGATTATGATAACAAGATCTATAATCTTCTAGCAGAGGGGTTGTATAAAGTAATTTTCAAAGATCCTTCTTTATCTATTAAAAGAGCATTTTGCAAACATAAAAGAGTCGTCAATTAATAAAGCCGATAAAAAACTTTTAATAAAAATTTTAAACTTCTCGATTTTACGTATTACCTAAAATTCATAAGTATAATATTCTTCTTCGCTTTCCCGCTTTCACCTTTTTTTGCTAATATTTTTATGGAAAAAACTTTATCCACATTTTATCTAAAAACCAAGTGCTGGTACAGATACGTTGATAATACCTTTGTCATTTGGCAGCATAGTCCTTCTACGCTCAACAAGTTTCTATGTCATTTAAACTCAATTCATCAAAATATTCGTTTTACTATGGAATTAGAAAGAAACTCTCTTTACCGTTTTTAGACGTTTTAATTAATCAAAATGAAGATGGTTTTTTATCACATTCAATTTATCGGAAACCGACCCACCCAGATAGATAATTAAACGGATTGTCTTATCATCACCCTTTTCAGAAATTATCACTAGTAAATTCTTTAGTGTACAGAGCTGTTACCTGAAACCAAACCCAAAATCTTCAAAAAGAGTTGAATCATCTAATCAAGGTGTTAGTAACAAACAATTACAATAGAAAAAAGTATTAAACACTCTATTACAAAGTTTACGTCTGCCAAACCAAGAGTAACAGCGGAATCTATGTCTCAACCAGTGTCTATCGCGTATCTACCATATATCAAAGATACCACAAACCGTTTAAAAAAAATGTTCTCTAAACACGGCATTGTACTCGGTTTTCTACTCTTCCTAAATTGGATCAACTCTTAAACGGGTAGAAGTTTGGGAATTCGTATTAAGAAGCATCAAAGATGTAGTCGTCTTAAACAATCTTCGTACTAGGAACGATTTATTAATTATGTTTAAAAACACTAAAATTTTGGCGAATTTTTGGCTAATTACTATCAGCGAAGAATTCAAGAATTCATCGAAATAATAAGAAACCCTTTTAATATTAACCGAGATTCTAGTTTTCCTTTACCGGAAATTTAGAAACCAGTTTTACCGAGCGAAAGCAAATCTATACAAGCCAGACTTCACGGCACAATCAATCAGTTTATTACGGGCTCTGAAGATGTTCACTGCAACGTATAATAAAAGTTCAGCTTCTGTGATAACGACAACACGGGAATTATCCAGAATCAAAAATGGTATTAATTTATATTTTATTTTAGGAGTAAGACCATTAGCTTATAGATTTAAAATCAAAATTAGCGATTCTTTTAAATGTGAAAATCAATACTTTTTTCTTGTATATTCTCCGTTTTTGTTTTTACCTGTTTCGAAAAGGGGAGCAGGGGCCCGCTGCTCTAAAAGAAAAAACACCTTTTTCTAGCGGTTGAAAGTGTCGACCGTGTTTCATTATTTCTTTGTGCTATTTTTCTATAATGTCATCGGTGTAAATAGTGTAAATACGTTTCCAAAAATTACAAATTAACTTTTTTTAACTACGAAGTGCATACTACAAATGCACGGTGCAAAAAAGAGATTGCAACCAGCGGCAATTGAATAACAATAATCCACTAACAATGCTATTCTAGGTTCGTTGCCCGTTTAGTTTATTTTCATTATGAAATCGACTACGATGACAAGCGATTCAAAAAACATGTTAACCAAGTCAAAAAACAAGCAAAGTAGACACCAGCATCCCATCAAAAATCGCCACACCGCCCACAATCCAAATTCAACAACCAAGTAATTCACAAAAACTTGTCCCACAACAAAAGATTATGCCTTTAATATATCAAACTAAGATAGTGTTTAAAACTGTTTTTTCTAAACTGCTGTGTCTCCAAAATCATTTTCAAATAAATCTCTCATAAAAAGACCATTTCATATTTGTTTAATAGTTAAGCAAAAAGTTCTAAAAACTTGAGATCAGCACATAAAAAATTACTGATTTTCCACTACAAATGAATTAAATTATTCAAAAATACAGAGCTACTAGAACTATACAAACGAAAAAAATTGATCAATTACAAATACAATTATTTTCCTTCTACTTTGTGATTCGATTATAATCTCATTGTCCATACCAGCAATTTCAATTGGAGTTATATTGATCAATACAACTAAAAGCAGACTGCAGCGTAAAAAAGTTTTCTTTGTCCTTTTGTCTCATCATAAACTAAAATTCCAGATCTGTACATGATAAAATAATTTTTACATCGATTTGACCAAAAACTTTTTAAATACGTCCAACACAAAATCAATAAAATGTATCATGTAATCTATTATAACAATAAAAGAAATATGGATTACTGCAATGTAGATTCATCACGTTCGTTATGAGTGGTTTAATAATAACTCTACTTCCACGTTTACTATAGAGTTTGTAAAACTCTATAACTAGAATTACCTTAATACTCTTACAGATGAAATAAGTATATTTGTAGCAATAATAAGCGTAAACAAGAAATTACGATTTAATCTCTATAATAGAAGCATTGTAATGTTCCGAATAAATTTAGAAACAAATCTGAATGCTAACTTGGTAGCGCGATAACGAGAAACCTTTGTACTAAATAATTTTCAAGTACCATCTATAATAATAGTCCTCCTTAATGCGAGAAAGTATGAAGTAGTTTAATAAAACTAACAAGACTCCACTCCCGATTATACTATATATTTCCGCTTTTGACAAGGGTTCTCTGTATAATACGAAATTTCGTATTATTCTATTTTTTGCTAAGTATATTTTGAAAAGTAATGTAGTAAATATTACATACATTATTAAAAACTTTTAAAAAGACACAAATGTTTCTAATAATGAGTTACGTATTTTGGTAGAAACTTTATATTGTTATGCTATTTATAGTCTATTAGTTTTTATTTTTGACGACAATAATGTGTGTCTTACGTTTTAACCCATTTCGACCCAATATCTGCAAGTGAGAACATCTCATTATACATAAAATTCTGTGACATTGAAATTGCAATACTAAGAAGAGATGGGAATTTTGTGACCATACTTGGCAAGAAGGTTCAGGTACTCAGAGGTAGTAAATGATTAAAATTTCAAAGAAAAGTAACAGAGATAAACATAATTTTTATTTCCCACCCCTCTCTATTAAAGGCTGCGCTAAATTCCTCAGTCTTCCACGCATAATATCACACACATGTTTAATATGCAAAAGGTCAGATTTGGGCGGGCCTAGTGAGAGATTAACAACAGACATTGGTCTCTTCGAATCGGTCCATAGAGTGTCTTGCTATATAGGGATGACCATTATCTTGCTAGAAAAATGGGTTTTCCAACTACTGAAGAAATGGAAAAATATCCACCACCGCGTTAACATATCGCCGGGTGTTCATATTGCTTCGGATGAATACCAAATGAGACTTACTCTCATAGGCTATAGCACCATAATTCCCATCCCATTAGTGTGGTGCACATGCTGCTCAACAAAAAATTAAACATTGCGCCGTTCCCCACATCTTCGTCTGACTCTCAGACGGCCATCATCCATCCCCAAACAATATTCATCACTGAAGATTACTCCACACCATTCCAGATTCCAGTTTAGTCGCAACCTACACCACTCCAAATGTTGATGTCGGTGTTAAACCGTTAGTGTAAAGTAAACTGTACGAAAGGTTACAGGACGAATTTCAGTACCTACTCATTGATTGGTGATTGATCTGTTACTGGAAAATCGAACCGGTCTCTTATTGCCATAAGTCGAAGATGGCGGTCCTGCACTTCATTTGTTTTCCTCTGTCCCCCAGTTCCTTGTCTACGACGATTCTGACCTCCCCTAGTTCATACTTAACAATAGCGCATAATAGTGGATTAGTTCTGGTTAAAACGAATTGCAATTTCCTTGTACGAAAAACCAACAACTCAACCTCTTTAGCAAATAATAACTTAGACAGGAATGATAAAATAGCCAAGCTATGACTTCTGATTTGCCAGATTTGACGTACTGTGAATCTAAAAATTACAATATTATCGAGAACAAGGAAAATTTGTATTCCAATATGACAAAACAGAATCACTCTTATTTGTGAGGAGGAATAACAACAGCGTTTTTGCAATGGCAACGAACTACGACAACATATCCACTTGAAAATGTAAAGCGCGAGTTGTCTATTCTACAACCAAAAACGAATTTTGCCCAATGTTTTTTCCGACTTACAATGATGCAATAAACGGTGTAAATTTGCACGACCAAAGTGTAAAAAACGAAAAGATTACTATTTTTAGAAAGAAAAAGCGGTGGCTTTTATCCATAACACTTAATTTGTTTAGACCGACACAGTGGTGACGGCTTCTGACTAGAATAATACCAACTTCATTTGAATACTTATCATATTCTTACGTTATCTCAATCTAGAACATTACATATTTTCCGACCATTGCTTCAAAGTTTCCAAATTGTTCAGGAACACTTCACTGTCCATTTCTTAAGACTATTCTGACCCAGAACAGGAAACTGGATACGGCATCAGTAGAAAAATTCGTGGCGATAACGGCAGTTCTCTCCATTTCGACAGTAATGTTTTTATAACCTGGACAAAACATTGCTAAATACGCGATGATTTTTTCTTGCCCATCTTGCAGCTGTGAAAGTACTGCACCTATGGCTAGATTACTTGCATCGGTATCCAAAACCAGTTTTCCATTTTTTTTAGATAATTTAAAATCGGCGAAGTGACTAAAGCCTGTTTTAGTTGATGTCTTCATTCCATCTAAAGTCTGCTCTTTCTTCGGTCAATCTTGCCAAGGTTTGGCAATGTTGACAAATCCCAGGTATAAATCATCTATAATAAGTGCACAACCTAAGAAAACTGCAAACTTGATGCTTGTCGAATGACACGTAGTCGTTCCCTTAGGTTGTTCAAATGTTCTTCAAACGACCTTCCAACCACAATCAATTCGTCTAGATAAACTAAGCACGTCTTTCAAAACAGTCTTTTCCAGATAGTCTCCATCAAGCGCTCGAATGTTACGAAAGCGTTACACAAGCCGAGGGACATAACAGTGAATTGCCACAAATCAGTTCCAATCGCAAAAGCTGTTTTTTCACGGTCCTTGAGTTCCAATTCTACCTGCCAGTCACCACTCTTTAAATACAACGTGGAAAACCACTAAACTCCTAACAGGGTGTCTAAAGTATCAGCAATTCTGGGCAAAGAGTAACTGTACTTTTTGGTAAACTCGGTAAGCTATCTGTAGTCTAGGCAAAACCTCGTGGATCTATCTTTATTTCTTACTAGTACTACTGGAGACGCCAATAAACTATTTAAAAGTTTAATCACATGTCTGGTATTAATGTAATGCATCACCACGTTAGTTCTTCCTTTGATACTACTGGATCAACACTTCAGATTTAGCCAGTTCGTCTTAGCTGAGGTTTTGGCACTTGCAGGTAAAAATGTCTAATAGATGCTGTGGACACTTCTTCGGCGAGGTAACTTCACTAGAATTCACGCATCTCACAATTTGAGATACTAGCGTACATTGACCTATCTCGGTCTTCTTTTCCAACGTTACAAAATCAGAGTTGACATTCAAGATCTTTACTGGCATTGCCAACTACTAGTCCTTTTCCAACCAAATAGCCCTCGATTAATTCAATAGCGCAAATGTAGACTTCCCTGGAGATTTCCATCCAGGTGTACCATCACCACACTTTTAGTCCTTCCAGGCAGAATCACTTAATAAGACTCGCACGGCTGCCTTCTCTGACGAATGAAAAAGAATTCTTAATCGTCCATCTTAAAGACATCGTTCTTCATATCCAAATAGAACCCATACTTTTTTGATAACGTGCATTCTCAGAATAACTTCTTCCATGATGTCCGTTACCAGTAGTTGATGGTCGAGTACTCCATTTCCCAAACCAATGTTTACTTTTACCTGTCAGTAAGTACGTATTATTTCGCCTGTTACCGTTCGATGGCGTACTGTTACTGGTGATGTCTTCTCATATTCCAGTAAGATGTCAAGACAAATGATGGTTTTCGTCGCTCCCGTGTCAACCAGTAATTGAACACTTCTTTCATTAATCTTGCCAGCGATGTAAATATTGTGCGATTGCCTCATAAGCGATGACATTTGAATGCTAATTTCCAGTGCATGATTAGATAAGGTTAACTTTTGTTTCTTTTGCTCAACTCGTTCCAGGCTTTTGGACGCTATTCTTGACGTCTTCTTAAGCTTAAGTCATTCCTATTTCCGGATGCATTCGTTGAGCTATTTTCTCAATGCTTTCTTGTGTCTGCGTGTCTACTTCTGCAGCACAACGAACCTTATGGCAGCCTCAGTGCGAGGCCAGTTTAGTTGCTTTAAACTCTAAGACATGGGTTAAAACGCCATCTAACGTCTTTGCTTGAGCTACGCGTAGAGTCAACTGCGTGTCGTTGTCTTGAAGTCTGTCTACAAAAGCCTATATAGCCAATTGTTCCAAAAAGCTGTATGGCGCCGTAAGATACGCAAACCGTGCCAGCTCCAAACTCTTAAAGACTCTCTGCAGCTTTTTGAACACGGTTTTTAATTTCAACTTGATATGCTTGTTGCAAATGAGCATCTACATATCTTTTTTCTAAATGTAACAATTCGTAATTTCCTTGAAAGAGGTCAGAAACAGTCTGCAAAATTCCAAGTGCTTCTCCACGTAAGACTACTATTAGGAACGTCACTTACTGCTCGTTGCTACAACCATTAGCTGCAGCAGTGACTATAAACTATTTGTAATATGTTGACCAAGAAACTTTTCCACAGAAATTTGGAGATACAACTTCAAATTTGTGAGTGGTTGATGTTTCATTAGTAACTCTTTCGCCTAATTCGTTTTTAAATTTATTACACATTTTTTCTCTTTATTTAAATTTAAAATACGTGCTTGCGTTTCCTCGCGAACGACCTTAATCTAGTTTTCAAAACTAGTTGTTCTCCGATAGTTTTCATTCTATTTTCAATGCTGGCTTGTATTTTTTCTCTACAGTTTCTTACCAGATTTTTATTTACAGATTCTTGAAAAATTCAAATAATTTTGCATCCATACTTACTTTTTGCAAATACATAATTTGCTAACTTTTTTCTCAGTTGCTCTAAAAGTTCAATATTTAATTATTGAAAAAACAAATCACACACCTAGTTAATTATAAGCAAAAATGATAGAAACCTCTTTACTAATTAATTTCTTTTATTTTTATTTATTGATGATATCCTTGTTCAAAACAACGCTTCATAAACATGTGGATAGTCACAACAAAATTAAAGATCGCCAGAAATGTAATTAAAAAATATTGCTTTTATATTAACATTATTTACTTAGTTGTCATAAAGCAAACTTGAAAGTATAATTAGTCTTGTTAAAGTGTAAAAAGACGCTCTGTTCGGCAACGTGCAAATTTTCATCAACGAGAAGCTGGATTCTCCATTCGTGATGTGGCTAGTCGTGTAGAATGTAGGGTCGCTATAATCTCCCATGCTGGAATAGATGGGCAGAAAATAATGAGGAACGAAGACGTTTACGACCTGGTCGTCCAAGATGCACCGCTAGTCGTAAAGAAGAATTTTGGCATTTCGGAATCAAACAGTAACTCTCGATACGATCTGTTTATCGAAGATCTCGTTGTTTTGGGCTTAGGTCGTACCGACCATTTCTTTGTTCATTTCTAATTCCATGTCATAAAACTGCACGGCTAAAGTCATGTAATAAAAGGTTACAATCGAATGATGAATAGAATCGAGTAGCTTTTAGTGACGAGTTTCGATTATGTTTATGAACCCATGCTGGTCGCTGAGAGACATATAGTTTTCTGTAGAACCACATACTGATTTTACTCAAGGTGTGATAGTATGGGGGCTATTTGTCATGGAAGTAGAACTCTTCCAGTAATTATTCGAGGAACGCCAAATGCAATTCGTTACGTCAATAACCACTCTTAGTTCCATATCTTCAACAACTAGAATATCCAATTTTCATCAAGATACTGGCCCTAGAGTTACGACAGAGTTTCTGGAAAATGCTAATGTTGATCATCTTCGATGGTATTCACGTTTGCCAGACTTATCACCAATCGATCACGTGTCGGATATCAGAGAACGCAGGATCAATAATTTGCATCCCCAGTGTAGATGTTTTCCAACAACGGATTTAGAGTCGATACCACAAGTTGTTATTGATTCTCTTATTTCAAGTATTCTTAATAGTCTAGCTGAATGTGTAAGAAACGCAGGAGCAACGCATTTTTTTTTAAATTAGTGTTCTTTTCTTTATTAGTGCCTATTGTCGTGTCTTCGTTAGTGTTATTTAAGCAATTGTATCTATTGCCTAAATTAACACTTTCTGTTGTGTTTTCGTCTCGGTTTTTGTTCTTTTTGGTCTTGTGTTTTCACTTTTAACCGCTTGCCATTCTTTATTATTATTCATTACTCGTTAAATCCATTCATGAGAATTGAGCGGTGCTGTGTAGTTGTATGTTTTTTTTATATATATTTTTTGATTTAGAAGTTTTTGGCAATACCTGTTCAAAAAACTTTTTTTAAACTAAAATTTGCAAGTATTGTTGGTTCGTGTTTACACTATCGTGCGCTTTTAACTACTGATGCAAATTTAGTAATGATTGTCCTTGTTCGAAAATTATTTAAATGGATCTTCAATTAACAAATGTTTTTAACATCATTTGTCTTTTAAAAAAAAGTATATGCACTATAACCGTTTGTGAAGTGATGATTAGATTTTTATTCGTTCATGTAAATTTTATAACTAACTTTGATCATCATGTAACCTTCTGGTAAATTGAGCTATAATTCAATTTAAACATGTTTGTTCGTTCGCGTAGTTTACATTGAGAGAATTAGTTATCCGTTAAATATTAGCTTAACATTACATTAGCAGTTTGTAAATCTACACGATTTACTTTAGAATTTTCCGAAACAGATTTTAATATGTAATTTGATGTGGTGATATGGTTGATTATGAAAACAATTTGTTCGAATTCGAGTACAAAATACATAGATTAAATAACAGATATTAAATACTTTAATTATTATACACTGGGTTTCAAATAAAATGCACCACATAGAAGGAGTAGACGTGGAGGGCTAAAATTTTGTATATAAAACTGTTGTATATAGACAAATAAATGATTACAATTTCAAAGAAGTAACACAACGTTTTATTGAAAAAAAATCCAATAATGTGTAACATCACCACGTGCTTGTATGCAAGAAGTTACCCTTCTAGGCATGCTGGAAATAAGGTGATTTATTGCGTCCTGGGGTATCTCATCCCAGGCTATTTGAAGCTGTTATCGCAATTCTTCTATGGTATTGGCGATAAACCTGGCGATCTAGCGGACCACGGTGGCAAATTTACGTCATTCTCTTCAAAAACTCTCTGTGTCATTACTGCCACATGCGGTCGCGCATTATCTTGTTGGAAGATAGCTTCTGGACGTTCTTGAAAAAGAGGTAGAAGAACTGGTTCTAAGACGTTGTCGATGTAACGTCGAGCATTTAACGTGCCTTGGATAAATGTTAAAGAAGAGCGGCCTCCCCAATAAATGCCACCTCAAACCATTACACCAGGTGTTAAGCCAGTATGTCTTCGTTGTACAAACTGTAAATGGTAGTGTTGTCCTCTAGGTCTCTGCACACGTGTACGCCCGTCCGAGTGCCATAAACAGAACCTAGACTCATCGGAAAAAATAATGTTGTTCTATTCATGTAGCCAATGCTGTCTGGCTTAGCACTATTGAAGTCTGGTGAGGTGTTAGAGGAATATGAGATATTTGTCGATATGATCGCAATCCAAAACAGCGGATTCGACGATAAACAGCACTCATAGAAACTCTGCGACCAACTGCTCGTATCCAGTTTATTTCAACTGAACGCGATGGTTCCCAAGGGTCTTGAACGGCACTTCTTCTTAACAGATCATCTTCTCGTTCATGCGTGACTCTGGGTAGTCCAGTATACGTATACGTCGTGTTTGCAACTGTTCCTCCTGCCATTCTCGACCTGCTCTTAATATTGTTGAATAAGTATGTCCTAATGTTCTGGCGATTTCACGATATCCCAACCCAGCTTCCTGCATACCAATAAATCGCTCTCTCTCAAAAGGCATTAATTGTTAAAAATTACCTCGTCTGCAAACTCGTGGCATTTTGACACTTACAAACAATGACAAGTAGATCTAAAAAAATTACAACGATAAGGGTTCAGAAATAAAAGCAAAAGCAGCGTGGAGATGTTGATAACACCATGTATATTTTTTGAATACATCAACATTTTCATTCCAAATTTTAATTATTTATTTGTCCATATATAACAGTTTTACATATAAAATTGCAGCCCTCCGCGTGTACTTCTTCTATGTGGTGCATTTTATTTGAAACCCAGTGTATTATTGACCAATTTTCTCCTTAAATAAATGTCTCGCACAATAAAAATGAAGTTGCGATAACGTTAAAACGATACAAATCTTAAAAGATACTCACTTTCAAACCCAAAATAGAAAAAAGTCTAATCAGTGGATTAATATAAATATTTGACAACGAAATATACAAAGTAAAAGATTCTTTCAATGTTATAATTCCAAAAAATCATCTATATACATTATACACGCTACAAAAATAATCATAATTTGGAAAGTGCATTCAAAAATAAAAACATTTCTCATATGTCTTCGTATATGAAAGAATTGATGACATAATAGAGAATTTAGATTAGAGAAGGACAGCGTTGTCTACATTCGGAAACAAATATTTAAGCCAACTGCTGTGGTCGATAGCCAATCTAATGCTGTTGGAGTAAGATTATAAATATCATGTAAAGTCCCGTTGAAAACTGTTAATGGAGATTTAGTGATAATGTGGTCCATGGTCTGTTTTGAAGCTCCAGAACTGCAGCTTACATTTTCCTTGGCCAGTACGTATTCGATTTAACGTTGTCCATAGGTTTTTTTTAATGAGAAACCTTCAATTTTGATTGCTGGATCATCCACAAGTTGCTTATTTTCAATGTTTGCTTTTCTCCAAATCTCGTTCCATTGTTGTGTAACTTCGAATTTTTGTTCGTAAAGTTTTTCAGCAGTAATTCATAATGGGCGCCTAGACTTTAATCCTAAATGTATATTAAATTTTAAAAGAATGTCCATGTCTTTGTTAATAGGCATTGTTTTATTTTGTAAAACTTTTTCGTATTCTTTCTTCAAAAAATTTCGACGTCATAATGTTAGCGGTGTAATATTGCACAACAATAATAGCCACGTAGTTTGCGTTGAACGCAGTACTTCAGAAATTATTCTCATTGCTTGACTTAATTAATAGTACGTTAATTAGTTTAATGTGTTTACTATTGATCCATATTGGGGCACAATATTCTGCTGTTGAATAAACTAAAGCTATAGGCGATAAGCGTAAAGTGTGCATCTGCACCCCATGTTGTTCCGGCAAGTTTTTGAATTCAATTTAGTCTTGTTTTAGTTTTTGCAGCTAATTTCTCTAAATTTGGTTTGTACGACAAAGTGTTGTCATAACACCTAAGCATTTTGGTGTACAATTATGATAAATATGATGTCCGTTAAAAATTACATTTAATTTATAATTAGCTTCTTTATTTTTTAGACGAAACGTTAAAAATTTCGTTTTTCTTGAGTTTGGACTTAATCCCCATTTTTTTAAATAATTGTTCAGATTTAGTAAATCACTTGTAATGGTTTTTTCTCCAATTTCTAAATTTTGATGTTGGAAAATCATTGCAATGTCGTCCGCATAAATAAATTTTCTACATTTAGTTTGCGGGATGTCACTCGTATAGATGTTGAAGAATAATGGAGATAATACCGACCCTTGTGGCAGACCGTTGTTTAATATTCTGACCTGACGAACGAACTGATAAAGTTTCCATAAAAGACCTTTTCTCCAAACTGTATCATAAGCAGCAGTAAGATCAACAAAAACAGCTGCTGATTTCTTCTTTTTTTGAAAACCATTTTCAATATGCGTTGTAAATGCACAACAGTTTCTATTGGGTCAAAATCCGGCCTGTTCTGGAGGTAAGGCGTCGTTCACCAAAAGACTCAATCGATTGTAGATTATTCGTTCCAAAAGTTTATAACAGACACTGAGTAAAGCAATAGAAAGATAATTTTCTGGTTCTAGAGTTTTGCCAGGTTTTAAAATACCTAAAAGTTTAGTATGTTCAAAAGTTCTCGGTAATGTGTGAGTAGGAACTATGTCATTATAAAATGTTAGTCTAGTTTTTGATCCAGAATATTTAATAAATTCTGGCAAAATTCCATCAAATCCTGCAGCTTTCTTATTTCAAATTTTGGGAAATCGCAGTATTTAATTCGTCAATAGTGAAATATTTCATAATTTCAGAATCTTGTTGTTGACATTTTTTAATTAGTCGTAATTTTTTATTGACAGTTTTTCTATTCTGGTTGTCGACATTTGATTTTGACATTTTTAACAATCCGTCGAGCAATTTTGTTAGGATGCGGATTTTTGGTTTCTTTATAAAAAGTATTGGCTTGTAAAGTGTTTAAAAGAGACCATGCGGTTCTGCTTGAATGCATGAAATTTAAGTTTTCTAAAGTACTTCGCCATTGAAGTTTTCTGGCTTCATCTCATCTTTTTATTAACAGTAGTTTCAATTTTTCCAGATTTTTGAAATTCTCTATAAAGTGTGTTACATTGAGCATTCCAACATGACACATATTGCTTTAGGTGACCTCTAGGAAACCATTTTGTTGCTTTTTTTATAACTAATCCAGAAAAACGATTATAATTATTCCATTTTCATGCCATTTTGCTTTGGTCAGATTCCATCGCAATTTAAGACTTGCGGAATTTAACTGAATTTCGTTTCCAATTTTAATAATGATAGGTCTGTGTTGGGAGTGTGGAACGTTTCCTAGAATAGGTCTTAAGGTTCTCAAAGAAATATGTTATTTGTCAGACGCAACAATGCATAGATCCGGATTGTAACCATTATTCCAACGGGCCGAATAAAATGTTGATCTATCCTTCGCATTATAAACTAAATGTAGATAATTTATGTCGATAACGTTGTTTAATGTTGTTCCACGAGAATTGGTGTTATTGTAACCCCATAACGGATGATGACTATTGAAATCACCAATGTATACTGTGGGATATTCAAATGTGTGAATGACATGATCATTCCAATCCATATTTGGTGGTTTATATATATTGTACGTTGATGTCCAAAATTTTTATTACTAAAATATAAATGTCATCTTGACAAGATTCAAATTTTTTTTCTGATTGTGAATGATGTTTTTTGTAATTCGCAACGCCATGAAAGTCATCTGCTGTACGAGTTTCTTGTATGACGACATCTATTTCTTCTTCCTCTAATAATTTAGCAAGATATTCGCTTTTTGCTTTACTAATGCCTTCAATATTAATTTGCAAAGTGTTTAAAACTGGTCCTAAGTTTAATATCATAATCCCCTTTACCGGGAGATTCAATATGAACGGTTTGGCAGCAGAGATTAGTGAATCCTTTTTTAGTTGTACCTTAAATAAAGTGATTCACGTGACAGAAACTTAATAATAACTTAATAAAACTTTTATAAGAACTAAAAAAAAACTTTAAAAAATGTTTAAAACAAAATATCTCTATATCTCTAACTCAACCTGTAAAAAATTAAAATCACAAATATCAGTTGCTAAAGTTACTCTATACTGTAAACCAAGCGATTGAACAAAGACAAGAATAAAACTAACAATAAGAACCTGAAACGCTTTGAGTATTCTCCAAACCAAAAAAAAATGTAAATAATAGCCGAGAAACTCGCAAGGTGTAAAATGAGTATTACAACCTCGATTACAACTCTACAAAAAAACAAGATGAAGTAGAAAAGGCACAATAGTTTTATAATAAACAAAAAAATACGAAAGTCGGCAATAAGGTTCCAGCTAATAAACATTCGCATCTGTAAGATACGATTAAAAAGCAGACTTTAAAGTATCACTATCATAAATGCCTACACCCATTTTCAAGATAAAGAAGATCAACTTTATAAAGAAAATTAAGAAAGTAATTCCCAAATTAAGCAAAAAGTAGCTGTTACAAAAAAATGTAAAAAACCCAAAAAATAAGTGGTACACAAAATATTGTCGTATCTTATATACAAAAGACTAGACTCTATTCAGTTTCAAGAGAAAGTAAATGTAAACAATAATCAATGCATGCTTTTACGTGCACATCAGCTTCTTTCAATTCGATTGTTGCAGTAATAATTTAATCAGCAATGACGTTGCAGTAATAAGATCTTGCTTTTGTAAGTAAAATGTTGTTTTAATTTATTTCTGCTTTAAGCTTTGTGTTCTAAGAAGATATTTATTACCGATAATGCACTTAAAACTAATACAATGCGTAATATAATCTTCTTATTAGACGATGCAATCGATATAATAAAATATTTGTAATACAACCCAGTTTATTTAAATCTTGTCTGTATCACGTATAAATGTAATGATTATAACCACTAATGTCTTTTAAGTAAATTTGCTAATGATTCCATTTTTTGAAAAATTGGTAAAGGTAACAAAATGCATTTTTGTTTCTTACTTCTTACCGAGCATTTTATGTCTGTGGGTGTATCTAACGAACACACCTTGTTCCGCGCCTACCTCGCCACTCGCTTACACCAAAGCGTATTTTATTTTGTTTTTTAAAAACACTATCGCAAAATCTAAATTACTTGTCCAAACAATGTTGTATAAAAGGCAATTATCATTTAAGTAAAATTTCCTCGATAGTAAGCAAACGTATATTGATAAGAATTTTTCCTAAAATAAGAGTAGCCTAAGTTCCTCCTCATAATATCAGCTATCTGCTAGTGGAAGTACTATCAAAATCGGTCAAAGCGTTTCAGAGATTAGCCTGAACACACAGAAAATTTTAAAAATTGTTTTTTGTTAAAAGTACCGTATACCAAACGTCCCAAAGTTGCGAAGAAATAAAATTACTACGTATTGTAAAAGTCAAAATAAGTTGATTGGACCCTACTTATATCTATACCAAAATATACCGTTTGTCCGTGATAAGTGTTCAAAGTTTACTTAAAAAACAACATTTTTCTGCTTTGTTAAAAAATGCGTTAAACAAATTTAATGAAATTTAGCAAAAATGCATTTTAGAAAATTACCCTACTTTCAGCAATAGAGAAGAAGCAAAAATGATTGTAGAAGGGCTAAAACCGCTATCACCCCCTTGTGTTTTTTAAATAATTTTCTTAGGATGATAATTCGGCTCTAAAACTTTTTTAAAAGAAAAGATTGCTTATCATTCCTTGACTCTTGTAAAAACTCCTCGATTCGGATGGTTTCGAAGAAAAAAATGTTTTCTCAAACACTGACAACCTATTCTTAGTCTAAGTTTAATTATAAAATTTAGGTGGCCGTGGACACACAAAACATAAATCACCATTTTAACAGAAAACAAATTCATAATGGTCCCAGTTTATTGTTGCAGTAAATATTTCAACAATTTGTTCACTTTTAGTTGCTTTTGTATTGTTTCTTTATCGCAAAAACCCTTATTGCTTTAACTGCTATTGCTGTTCTTGTTGCTGTTATCTTGGCAGTTTTCAAATTATAAATTTTCCTTTTAATGAACAGGTCGACATGCTATTAGTTCTTAAATTCTGTCAAGGCAACTACCTCGAAAATGCCCGCGTGTATTGAGAAAAGTAGCCAAATCGTATAATTCCAAATTACAAAACTATTGCCCGAATGAAAAGACGCTTTCAAGAAACAGGTAGTTTGAAGTCAGTCAGAAATAACGCTATAAGACCTCGAGAGGCCCAAACACACATTGCAAAGAATGCTGTTTTTCAAAGAATTAATGATCTTGAGACCAGTAGCAGAACATTGCAACGAGAGACTGGGATTCCAAAAAACACTGTAAGTCTGATCTTTCGAGAACAATTATTTCGTCCATTCCACATCCAGCCACTGCAATAATTATTGCCGCTTGACCACAAATCCCGTTTAAATTTTTCACAAATTGTTCGGGAGCGCAGACTAGTCGACAACGGATTTCACACTAATATCTTCGTTTTCTTCAAGAAAGTTTGGCAGAATTAGTCGAAGACTTGTCTTTTTTTTGCGTCAAAACATATTCTTCATGCACGACGGTGCACCTCATTTTCCGCGTGTCGTAAGAAAATATCTTAATGAACAATTTGCTGGTAGATGGATTGGTAGGCAACCAGAAACACCCATCAATAGCCTTCGCGGTCTCCAGATTTAAATCCTTGCGACTTCTTAATGTAGGGAGTATTAAAGTACAAGTACAATGATGTTTTAAGAAGAGTGAATACGCCGAATTGACTTCTGCATTCATGAAGGTGGAAATGACATTGATCACTTGTAAAAAAAGTTTTTTTAGAACCGTCGATTTCGAAATTATTTGACGATGATTTGCCATTCATAAATGTTATTTTAGAAGAATGGACAAATATATCTCTAGATAACAAGTTAGTTAGCATCATGCAACAAAGAATTAAGAAAGTAGTAGCAGTTAAGTAAAATAACTTAACATTGTATTTACCATGGCTATAATAAATTTAATTTTGCATGAATGTTTACTGCTAATCCTTTAAACCCATTAAAATCCTTAAAAATTTAGGTGAACTCATAATTTTGACCAAAGCTGTATATAAAAAAAAGAAGTCATCCAAAAATACCAAAAAGTTTTAGAAGAAAACAATAAGCAACCGATGACATACATCAAATTAGACAATCTTATGAAAAGGCTGACTACAAAATATTATATAAAGTAATACACTATGCGGAGTAAAGATCCCACATGATTAATAAATATATTTGCAAGGCAAGAATGATTAATCGAGTACATAAAAAAAATAAAGGCGTGAAACATAGAGTCCTATTAATAATTTCGGACACTGAGTGGAACGTAAACCCAATCATAGAACGTCGTAGACACTCATGCAGTAGTCAGACTTCAGTGTAATCTTGCTCACTCACATTAACCGCACCACACTTCTTGAAATTCTTCTACGGTTAAGACAAGTGAATGGATTAATTATCCTCGTCGCATTCCACGTTAAAACCGATCTCCCCAATCCCGTTGCCAAAGAGAAAAAAAATTGTAAAACCAACCACAAGTTAATAGAGCCACCATTAAGAAAAATTAAGGTAGTTTTGACCTGCAACGATCACGTATCTGACAGAAATTACACAAAATATTCATCAACGACAAATCAGTACCCCGAACTCACTTTCTACAAGAGAAAAGAAATAAATACCAGAAAAGCACTTACAGTGAAAATGAAGGTCAGAGGTACTTGACTGATTGCACCAACACGTTGAAAGTGAACAAGGAAACCATCAAACACTGATCAATATAAATTTGCAGACTGATATGTCCAAATTCAAATTTCTCCGTATACAAGGTGTTTCGTAGACAAAATAAATACAACCGTAATAGGTTTCAAAGACTAAGTATATAGAACCGAAAGTAATAGCAAATAAACCCATGTCATAACTAAAAAGAAAAAACCCCTTGGCACATATGAATGACAAACAATTAAAAAATATGAGAAAAAAATGTATTGAGAAGAATATACAAACCAATCAGAAATATGAGCGGAACATACAGGATAAAAACGAAGCAAGAACTCAAGAATGCTATAAGAAGCAAAAACATAATAAGACATCAAAAAAAGCTAAGCGAGAGACCTAAAAAGAGATGGTACAACTGAGCCCTAAATGATTAAAAATAATGGCAAATATTTAATATTTTTACCATTCTGTATATTGTCAGTTTACTGTAAATAGCTATAAACGGTGGTGACACGTTGAAATTAGTTCAACACCCGCGAATTTCAAAATATACTTTGAATTATTCGTCGGGATAAAACCTCAACGTAAAAGGACATTGGGGGTAAGCAATGTCAATGCAATTATGTAAACGCCACCAGAGTGAACTACTGGACGGCCGTTTCGCTCTTTTGGAGCTCATCAGCAGTAGGAGATACACCCTAATGTAGTTTGCATAATTGCATTGACGCCCCTTATAGCTTATATTTAAGTATGACGAAGTTACAATTCAAAAGTGTTTGATGGCAGAGCCATCTCATAGTGTGATTTTACTATGTGCCTAAAGTTTACTGTAAATAGCTATAAACGGTGGTGACACGTTGAAATTAGTTCAACACCCGCGAATTTCAAAATATACTTTGAATTATTCGTCGGGATAAAACCTCAACGTAAAAGGACATTGGGGGTAAGCAATGTCAATGCATTTATGCAAACGCCACCAGAGTGAACTACTGGACGGCCGTTTCGCTCTTTTGGAGCTCATCAGCAGTAGGAGATACACCCTAATGTAGTTTGCATAATTGCATTGACGCCCCTTATAGCTTATATTTAAGTATGACGAAGTTACAATTCAAAAGTGTTTGATGGCAGAGCCATCTCATAGTGTGATTTTACTATGTGCCTAAAGTTTACTGTAAATAGCTATAAACGGTGGTGACACGTTGAAATTAGTTCAACACCCGCGAATTTCAAAATATACTTTGAATTATTCGTCGGGATAAAACCTCAACGTAAAAGGACATTGGGGTAGGCAATGTCAATGCAATTATGCAAACGCCACCAGAGTGAAATACTGGACGGCCGTTTCGCTCTTTTGGAGCTCATCAGCAGTAGGAGATACACCCTAATGTAGTTTGCATAATTGCATTGACGCCCCTTATAGCTTATATTTAAGTATGACGAAGTTACAATTCAAAAGTGTTTGATGGCAGAGCCATCTCATAGTGTGATTTTACTATGTGCCTAAAGTTTACTTTAAATAGCTATAAACGGTGGTGACACGTTGAAATTAGTTCAACACCCGCGAATTTCAAAATATACTTTGAATTATTCGTCGGGATAAAACCTCAACGTAAAAGGACATTGGGGGTAAGCAATGTCAATGCAATTATGCAAACGCCACCAAAGTGAACTACTGGACGGCCGTTTCGCTCTTTTGGAGCTCATCAGCAGTAGGAGATACACCCTAATGTAGTTTGCATAATTGCATTGACGCCCCTGATAGCTTATATTTAAGTATGACGAAGTTACAATTCAAAAGTGTTTGATGGCAGAGCCATCTCATAGTGTGATTTTACTATGTGCCTAAAGTTTACTGTAAATAGCTATAAACAGTGGTGACATGTTGAAATTAGTTCAACACCCGCGAATTTCAAAATATACTTTGAATTATTCGTCGGGATAAAACCTCAACGTAAAAGGACATTGGGGGTAAGCAATGTCAATGCAATTATGCAAACGCCACCAGAGTGAAATACTGGACGGCCGTTTCGCTCTTTTGGAGCTCATCAGCAGTAGGAGATACACCCTAATGTAGTTTGCATAATTGCATTGACGCCCCTTATAGCTTATATTTAAGTATGACGAAGTTACAATTCAAAAGTGTTTGATGGCAGAGCCATCTCATAGTGTGATTTTACTATGTGCCTAAAGTTTACTGTAAATAGCTATAAACGGTGGTGACACGTTGAAATTAGTTCAACACCCGCCAATTTCAAAATATACTTTGAATTATTCGTCGGGATAAAACCTCAACGTAAAAGGACATTGGGGGTAAGCAATGTCAATGCAATTATGCAAACGCCACCAGAGTGAACTACTGGACGGCCGTTTCTCTCTTTTGGAGCTCATCAGCAGTAGGAGATACACCTAATGTAGTTTGCATAATTGCATTCACGCTCCTTATAGCTTATATTTAAGTATGACGAAGTTACAATTCAAAAGTGTTTGATGGCAGAGCCATCTCATAGTGTGATTTTACTATGTGCCTAAAGTTTACTGTAAATAGCTATAAACGGTGGTGACACGTTGAAATTAGTTCAACACCCGCGAATTTCAAAATATACTTTGAATTATTCGTCGGGATAAAACCTCAACGTAAAAGGACATTGGGCGTAAGCAATGTCAATGCATTTATGCAAACGCCACCAGAGTGAACTACTGGACGGCCGTTTCGCTCTTTTGGAGCTCATCAGCAGTAGGAGATACACCCTAATGTAGTTTGCATAATTGCATTGACGCCCCTTATAGCTTATATTTAAGTATGACGAAGTTACAATTCAAAAGTGTTTGATGGCAGAGCCATCTCATAGTGTGATTTTACTATGTGCCTAAAGTTTACTTTAAATAGCTATAAACGGTGGTGACACGTTGAAATTTGTTCAACACCCGCGAATTTCAAAATATACTTTGAATTATTCGTCGGGATAAAACTTCAACGTAAAAGGACATTGGGGGTAAGCAATGTCAATGCAATTATGCAAACGCCACCAGAGTGAAATACTGGACGGCCGTTTCGCTCTTTTGGAGCTCATCAGCAGTAGGAGATACACCCTAATGTAGTTTGCATAATTGCATTGACGCCCCTTATAGCTTATATTTAAGTATGACGAAGTTACAATTCAAAAGTGTTTGATGGCAGAGCCATCTCATAGTGTGATTTTACTATGTGCCTAAAGTTTACTTTAAATAGCTATAAACGGTGGTGACACGTTGAAATTAGTTCAACACCCGCGAATTTCAAAATATACTTTGAATTATTCGTCGGGATAAAACCTCAACGTAAAAGGACATTGGGGGTAAGCAATGTCAATGCAATTATGCAAACGCCACCAGAGTGAACTACTGGACGGCCGTTTCGCTCTTTTGGAGCTCATCAGCAGTAGGAGATACACCCTAATGTAGTTTGCATAATTGCATTGACGCCCCTTATAGCTTATATTTAAGTATGACGAAGTTACAATTCAAAGTGTTTGATGGCAGAGCCATCTCATAGTGTGATTTTACTATGTGCCTAAAGTTTACTGTAAATAGCTATAAACGGTGGTGACACGTTGAAATTAGTTCAACACCCGCGAATTTCAAAATATACTTTGAATTATTCGTCGGGATAAAACCTCAACGTAAAAGGACATTGGGGGTAAGCAATGTCAATGCAATTATGCAAACGCCACCAAAGTGAACTACTGGACGGCCCTTTCGCTCTTTTGGAGCTCATCAGCAGTAGGAGATACACCCTAATGTAGTTTGCATAATTGCATTGACGCCCCTTATAGCTTATATTAAAGTATGACGAAGTTACAATTCAAAAGTGTTTGATGGCAGAGCCATCTCATAGTGTGATTTTACTATGTACCTAAAGTTTACTGTAAATAGCTATAAACGGTGGTGACACGTTGAAATTAGTTCAACACCCGCCAATTTCAAAATATACTTTGAATTATTCGTCGGGATAAAACCTCAACGTAAAAGGACATTGGGGGTAAGCAATGTCAATGCAATTATGCAAACGCCACCAGAGTGAACTACTGGACGGCCGTTTCTCTCTTTTGGAGCTCATCAGCAGTAGGAGATACACCCTAATGTAGTTTGCATAATTGCATTGACGCCCCTTATAGCTTATATTTAAGTATGACGAAGTTACAATTCAAAAGTGTTTGATGGCAGAGCCATCTCATAGTGTGATTTTACTATGTGCCTAAAGTTTACTGTAAATAGCTATAAACGGTGGTGACACGTTGAAATTAGTTCAACACCCGCGAATTTCAAAATATACTTTGAATTATTCGTCGGGATAAAACCTCAACGTAAAAGGACATTGGGGGTAAGCAATGTCAATGCATTTATGCAAACGCCACCAGAGTGAACTACTGGACGGCCGTTTCGCTCTTTTGGAGCTCATCAGCAGTAGGAGATACACCCTAATGTAGTTTGCATAATTGCATTGACGCCCCTTATAGCTTATATTTAAGTATGACGAAGTTACAATTCAAAAGTGTTTGATGGCAGAGCTATCTCATAGTGTGATTTTACTATGTGCCTAAAGTTTACTTTAAATAGCTATAAACGGTGGTGACACGTTGAAATTAGTTCAACACCCGCGAATTTCAAAATATACTTTGAATTATTCGTCGGGATAAAACCTCAACGTAAAAGGACATTTGGGGTAAGCAATGTCAATGCAATTATGCAAACGCCACCAGAGTGAACTACTGGACGGCCGTTTCGCTCTTTTGGAGCTCATCAGCAGTAGGAGATACACCCTAATGTAGTTTGCATAATTGCATTGACGCCCCTTATAGCTTATATTTAAGTATGACGAAGTTACAATTCAAAAGTGTTTGATGGCAGAGCCATCTCATAGTGTGATTTTACTATGTGCCTAAAGTTTACTGTAAATAGCTATAAACGGTGGTGACACGTTGAAATTAGTTCAACACCCGCCAATTTCAAAATATACTTTGAATTATTCGTCGGGATAAAACCTCAACGTAAAAGGACATTGGGGGTAAGCAATGTCAATGCAATTATGCAAACGCCACCAGAGTGAACTACTGGACGGCCGTTTCTCTCTTTTGGAGCTCATCAGCAGTAGGAGATACACCCTAATGTAGTTTGCATAATTGCATTGACGCTCCTTATAGCTTATATTTAAGTATGACGAAGTTACAATTCAAAAGTGTTTGATGGCAGAGCCATCTCATAGTGTGATTTTACTATGTGCCTAAAGTTTACTGTAAATAGCTATAAACGGTGGTGACACGTTGAAATTAGTTCAACACCCGCGAATTTCAAAATATACTTTGAATTATTCGTCGGGATAAAACCTCAACGTAAAAGGACATTGGGGGTAAGCAATGTCAATGCATTTATGCAAACGCCACCAGAGTGAACTACTGGACGGCCGTTTCGCTCTTTTGGAGCTCATCAGCAGTAGGAGATACACCCTAATGTAGTTTGCATAATTGCATTGACGCCGTTATAGCTTATATTTAAGTATGACGAAGTTACAATTCAAAAGTGTTTGATGGCAGAGCCATCTCATAGTGTGATTTTACTATGTGCCTAAAGTTTACTGTAAATAGCTATAAACGGTGGTGACACGTTGAAATTAGTTCAACACCCGCCAATTTCAAAATATACTTTGAATTATTCGTCAGGATAACACCTCAACGTAAAAAGGACATTGGGGGTAAGCAATGTCAATGCAATTATGCAAACGCCACCAGAGTGAACTACTGGACGGCCGTTTCTCTCTTTTGGAGCTCATCAGCAGTAGGAGATACACCCTAATGTAGTTTGCATAATTGCATTGACGCTCCTTATAGCTTATATTTAAGTATGACGAAGTTACAATTCAAAAGTGTTTGATGGCAGAGCCATCTCATAGTGTGATTTTACTATGTGCCTAAAGTTTACTGTAAATAGCTATAAACGGTGGTGACACGTTGAAATTAGTTCAACACCCGCGAATTTCAAAATATACTTTGAATTATTCGTCGGGATAAAACCTCAACGTAAAAGGACATTGGGGGTAAGCAATGTCAATGCATTTATGCAAACGCCACCAGAGTGAACTACTGGACGGCCGTTTCGCTCTTTTGGAGCTCATCAGCAGTAGGAGATACACCCTAATGTAGTTTGCATAATTGCATTGACGCCCCTTATAGCTTATATTTAAGTATGACGAAGTTACAATTCAAAAGTGTTTGATGGCAGAGCCATCTCATAGTGTGATTTTACTATGTGCCTAAAGTTTACTTTAAATAGCTATAAACGGTGGTGACACGTTGAAATTTGTTCAACACCCGCGAATTTCAAAATATACTTTGAATTATTCGTCGGGATAAAACCTCAACGTAAAAGGACATTGGGGGTAAGCAATGTCAATGCAATTATGCAAACGCCACCAGAGTGAAATACTGGACGGCCGTTTCGCTCTTTTGGAGCTCATCAGCAGTAGGAGATACACCCTAATGTAGTTTGCATAATTGCATTGACGCCCCTTATAGCTTATATTTAAGTATGACGAAGTTACAATTCAAAAGTGTTTGATGGCAGAGCCATCTCATAGTGTGATTTTACTATGTGCCTAAAGTTTACTTTAAATAGCTATAAACGGTGGTGACACGTTGAAATTAGTTCAACACCCGCGAATTTCAAAATATACTTTGAATTATTCGTCGGGATAAAACCTCAACGTAAAAGGACATTGGGGGTAAGCAATGTCAATGCAATTATGCAAACGCCACCAGAGTGAACTACTGGACGGCCGTTTCGCTCTTTTGGAGCTCATCAGCAGTAGGAGATACACCCTAATGTAGTTTGCATAATTGCATTGACGCCCCTTATAGCTTATATTTAAGTATGACGAAGTTACAATTCAAAAGTGTTTGATGGCAGAGCCATCTCATAGTGTGATTTTACTATGTGCCTAAAGTTTACTTTAAATAGCTATAAACGGTGGTGACACGTTGAAATTTGTTCAACACCCGCGAATTTCAAAATATACTTTGAATTATTCGTCGGGATAAAACCTCAACGTAAAAGGACATTGGGGGTAAGCAATGTCAATGCAATTATGCAAACGCCACCAGAGTGAAATACTGGACGGCCGTTTCGCTCTTTTGGAGCTCATCAGCAGTAGGAGATACACCCTAATGTAGTTTGCATAATTGCATTGACGCCCCTTATAGCTTATATTTAAGTATGACGAAGTTACAATTCAAAAGTGTTTGATGGCAGAGCCATCTCATAGTGTGATTTTACTATGTGCCTAAAGTTTACTTTAAATAGCTATAAACGGTGGTGACACGTTGAAATTAGTTCAACACCCGCGAATTTCAAAATATACTTTGAATTATTCGTCGGGATAAAACCTCAACGTAAAAGGACATTGGGGGTAAGCAATGTCAATGCAATTATGCAAACGCCACCAGAGTGAACTACTGGACGGCCGTTTCGCTCTTTTGGAGCTCATCAGCAGTAGGAGATACACCCTAATGTAGTTTGCATAATTGCATTGACGCCCCTTATAGCTTATATTTAAGTATGACGAAGTTACAATTCAAAAGTGTTTGATGGCAGAGCCATCTCATAGTGTGATTTTACTATGTGCCTAAAGTTTACTGTAAATAGCTATAAACGGTGGTGACACGTTGAAATTAGTTCAACACCCGCGAATTTCAAAATATACTTTGAATTATTCGTCGGGATAAAACCTCAACGTAAAAGGACATTGGGGGTAAGCAATGTCAATGCAATTATGCAAACGCCACCAAAGTGAACTACTGGACGGCCCTTTCGCTCTTTTGGAGCTCATCAGCAGTAGGAGATACACCCTAATGTAGTTTGCATAATTGCATTGACGCCCCTTATAGCTTATATTAAAGTATGACGAAGTTACAATTCAAAAGTGTTTGATGGCAGAGCCATCTCATAGTGTGATTTTACTATGTACCTAAAGTTTACTGTAAATAGCTATAAACGGTGGTGACACGTTGAAATTAGTTCAACACCCGCCAATTTCAAAATATACTTTGAATTATTCGTCGGGATAAAACCTCAACGTAAAAGGACATTGGGGGTAAGCAATGTCAATGCAATTATGCAAACGCCACCAGAGTGAACTACTGGACGGCCGTTTCTCTCTTTTGGAGCTCATCAGCAGTAGGAGATACACCCTAATGTAGTTTGCATAATTGCATTGACGCCCTTATAGCTTATATTTAAGTATGACGAAGTTACAATTCAAAAGTGTTTGATGGCAGAGCCATCTCATAGTGTGATTTTACTATGTGCCTAAAGTTTACTGTAAATAGCTATAAACGGTGGTGACACGTTGAAATTAGTTCAACACCCGCGAATTTTAAAATATACTTTGAATTATTCGTCGGGATAAAACCTCAACGTAAAAAGACATTGGGGGTAAGCAATGTCATTGCAATTATGCAAACGCCACCAGAGTGAACTACTGGACGGCCGTTTCGCTCTTTTGGAGCTCATCAGCAGTAGGAGCATAATTGCATTGACGCCCCTTATAGCTTATATTTAAGTATGACGAAGTTACAATTCAAAAGTGTTTGATGGCAGAGCTATCTCATAGTGTGATTTTACTATGTGCCTAAAGTTTACTTTAAATAGCTATAAACGGTGGTGACACGTTGAAATTAGTTCAACACCCGCGAATTTCAAAATATACTTTGAATTATTCGTCGGGATAAAACCTCAACGTAAAAGGACATTGGGGGTAAGCAATGTCAATGCAATTATGCAAACGCCACCAGAGTGAACTACTGGACGGCCGTTTCGCTCTTTTGGAGCTCATCAGCAGTAGGAGATACACCCTAATGTAGTTTGCATAATTGCATTGACGCCCCTTATAGCTTATATTTAAGTATGACGAAGTTACAATTCAAAAGTGTTTGATGGCAGAGCCATCTCATAGTGTGATTTTACTATGTGCCTAAAGTTTACTGTAAATAGCTATAAACGGTGGTGACACGTTGAAATTAGTTCAACACCCGCGAATTTCAAAATATACTTTGAATTATTCGTCGGGATAAAACCTCAACGTAAAGGACATTGGGGGTAAGCAATGTCAATGCAATTATGCAAACGCCACCAGAGTGAACTACTGGACGGCCGTTTCGCTCTTTGGAGCTCATCAGCAGTAGGAGATACACCCTAATGTAGTTTGCATAATTGCATTGACGCCCCTTATAGCTTATATTTAAGTATGACGAAGTTACAATTCAAAAGTGTTTGATGGCAGAGCCATCTCATAGTGTGATTTTACTATGTGCCTAAAGTTTACTGTAAATAGCTATAAACGGTGGTGACACGTTGAAATTAGTTCAACACCCGCGAATTTCAAAATATACTTTGAATTATTCGTCGGGATAAAACCTCAACGTAAAAGGACATTGGGGGTAAGCAATGTCAATGCAATTATGCAAACGCCACCAAAGTGAACTACTGGACGGCCGTTTCGCTCTTTTGGAGCTCATCAGCAGTAGGAGATACACCCTAATGTAGTTTGCATAATTGCATTGACGCCCCTTATAGCTTATATTTAAGTATGACGAAGTTACAATTCAAAAGTGTTTGATGGCAGAGCCATCTCATAGTGTGATTTTACTATGTGCCTAAAGTTTACTGTAAATAGCTATAAACGGTGGTGACATGTTGAAATTAGTTCAACACCCGCGAATTTCAAAATATACTTTGAATTATTCGTCGGGATAAAACCTCAACGTAAAAGGACATTGGGGGTAAGCAATGTCAATGCAATTATGCAAACGCCACCAGAGTGAAATACTGGACGGCCGTTTCGCTCTTTGGAGCTCATCAGCAGTAGGAGATACACCTAATGTAGTTTGCATAATTGCATGGACGGCCCTTATAGCTTATATTTAAGTATGACGAAGTTACAATTCAAAAGTGTTTGATGGCAGAGCCATCTCATAGTGTGATTTTACTATGTGCCTAAAGTTTACTGTAAATAGCTATAAACGGTGGTGACACGTTGAAATTAGTTCAACACCCGCGAATTTCAAAATATACTTTGAATTATTCGTCGGGATAAAACCTCAACGTAAAAGGACATTGGGGGTAAGCAATGTCAATGCAATTATGCAAACGCCACCAGAGTGAACTACTGGACGGCCGTTTCGCTCTTTTGGAGCATAATTGCATTGACATTGCTTACCCCCAATGTCCTTTTACGTTGAGGTTTTATCCCGACGAATAATTCAAAGTATGTTTTGAAATTCGCGGGTGTTGAACTAATTTCAACGTGTCACCACCGTTTATAGCTATTTACAGTAAACTTTAGGCACATAGTAAAATCACACTATGAGATGGCTCTGCCATCAAACACTTTTGAATTGTAACTTCGTCATACTTAAATATAAGCTATAAGGGGCGTCAATGCAATTATGCAAACTACATTAGGGTGTATCTCCTACTGCTGATGAGCTCCAAAAGAGCGAAACGGCCGTCCAGTAGTTCACTCTGGTGGCGTTTGCATAATTGCATTGACATTGCTTACCCCCAATGTCCTTTACGTTGAGGTTTTATCCCGACGAATAATTCAAAGTATATTTTGAAATTCGCGGGTGTTGAACTAATTTCAACGTGTCACCACCGTTTATAGCTATTTACAGTAAACTTTAGGCACATAGTAAAATCACACTATGAGATGGCTCTGCCATCAAACACTTTTGAATTGTCAGTTTAGTAAGCAAAGTGTTTTAAGTCTTGTATAGATCCTGATTGTATAATAATTTATTAAAGTTCTGACTTTCTAAATTGGTTTGTAAAAACACATAGTTAATGTGTAATTATTTTTAAAAATAAATACAACAGTCCGAAAAAGAAGATTAATTATTTTTAGCGACAAGTCTAACATATCCAATTTTGTACCACCCAATTCGATTATTTTGGTTTTAATTCTTTATCGCCCGAAAGAGATCCACGAGTGATCAATTACACCACAAATAGTATTTAACAACTATTTAAAAACGATTTCTGGCAATGATTTAACATAATCGGTCTTAATTGCGGACATCTGCTGCATTAAATATTAATTTAAAAGGTCGTTTGTAAATAATAAATCATATTATATTCGATTTCATATACATATTTGAATCATCCTTGTAAATTTATGTTACTATTAACATTAAATATTAAAAAATCAAAAATAACTAAAAAAGATAATGGAGGTATGCATAATGAATGAGCAAATAGGGATATTGTTAACCTCTCGCATAGAAATTTGAAATAAAGCTCCATATGACACGACCCTGCTTCTTCTTTATTGAATTTAACATGTCGATAATTATCTACATGTTTATTTAAGCACAAGGTAATGTTCAAGTATGGAAGAAAATCTCAAAAAGCAATTCACAAATTCAAACAAATCCTTTAGTGAAATATAGTATGACAAATCAAAGGTTAATAGTCAGTACTAGATATAATAGAGAATTAGAAGTATACTGGTTAAAGAGAGAAAACACAATTTTATAATCTAACAAACCAAATTTTATTATAATAGCGAAGGCTTCCACGGCCGGAGTCTACACTAAGATAAGAACGTCTTCCGGGTTGTCATTGTTGTAACCGAAATTGCCAACACGTCGCCTACTTTCGTAAAGGGCTTCATTAGGTCGCGAGAGAAATCGAAGAACTTAAAGAAGTAATCCAAATCTATACTAAGATAAGAATGTCTTCCAGGTTTGGACCGTGTCATTGTTGTTGTAACCGAAGTTGCCAACGTTTCGCCCACTAAACTCCGTAGAAGTGACTTAAGAAAAATTAGTCTCCGTATATAAAGGAAAACGATCGTCACGTATGGTTAAGCTCGACTGTGATTGAGTTACGTTTGATAAGGGGCGTGTTTTCGATAAATGACTAATGACCAGGAACCAAAGAGGGGATAGCTCGAAACCATGATCACGATTGTAGTTATTGGGGTGCTTGATGATTTCTATGCTTTCTCGGAATTTCCTGTTGGAAAAGAATGCAGATTTGGCAATCAACGAAACATTATCAAAATCTATCTTGTGACCTGTAGTAAAATGATGATCAGCAACCGCAGATTTAGAAATATACCTTTTCCTTATCGAACGATCATGGTCTGAAACGCGAGTAATGACGGAACGACCGGTTTCACCAATGTAGACTAAACCACAAGAACAGGGAATTTGGTATACACCTTGAGATGATAGTGTAGGAAATTTGTCTTTGGGAGAAGGAAGAATCTGAGAGATTTTGCCTGTCGAGTTGAATATGGGTTTAATACCGTTCTTACGAAGGAGTTTCCCTATTTGATCTGTAACCTTGTGAATTTAGGGTAAAAAAGCCAATTTCGGGTTGGATTCAGGAGTAGAAATGTCCTTCGGTAATCCAGTTCGTAGATGTAGACAACGATTAATAACTCTATGAATATCTCGCTTCATATAACCATTGTTCACTAAAATTCTAGTAAGATGACGGAGTTCCGAGTCTAGATTCTCAAATTGGCAAATAGAAAAGGCACGATGAACCGAAGATTCAATAACAGAACGTTTCTGTGCAGGATGATGATGAGACGAAGCATGAAGGTATCTGTCCGTATGGGTGGGTTTGCGATTACAACAATGACACGGTCCAAACCCGGAAGACATTCTTATCTTAGTACAGATTCCGGCCGTGGAAGCCTTCACTATTACAAACCCAAATCTAGCTAAGAACCTCTCAAAATTCGGGTAATTAACTTGTGAACCAAACTAGATTCTGAACTTCATACAAATAACTTAAGAAGAACCACGGTCTAAAAGAAGCGTGTTTTGTTTAAAAACGGAGTAATGACCAAAAAACCAAACTGGGATTAACTTGAAAACAAGTACGTTGAAAGTACAAACTTGTAATAACAATTATTAATTTCAGGTGTTAATTGACCTGTAACACAAAGCAAATTGCAAGACGAGAAACCTTACAATTAATTTTCACACGAATGTTGAATAACTGATTTAGTACCGTACATGACAAGAACTTACAAATTAACGTACAAAATAAATTACGATAGTAGTGTTATACAATGCAAGATTTTAACAACGACCGCGATAAGAACTGGCGTTGTCTTCGTAAAGAAATATAAAGAATAATCTGTAGCTTCCGTAGCTGTAGATATCGATCATTAAGCTTGTTTGTAACCATCCGGTACGACCCTAGGGATTTCCTTAATTCTCGTTGATGATAGCGTAGACCAAGTTATCGTCACATCAAATAATAGCAAGCATCCTTCAACTTGAACGAGAGAATGAATTCCAGCAAGCCATTCATAAAAGAATACCAAGAGAAAGCAAGAAAAAGAGAACAAAAAAAAATTAAAAACAATAAACTACGAAAAAAACAATGGATTAGTATCGTTGTTTTCGCCATTTTGTACACCTACCAAAGGTCCTTATCAGCCCAGCAGAAAATTCGTGGCACATAAATTCTTTCGTGAGTAAATCTAACGACTGCCCAAACAAGCATGTGCTAGTAAGTAGAAGAAGAATTTTAAGCCTTTGTGGTTTTCATTAGCACTCTCAGATTGAAAGAGACAGAAATTATCCAATTTAAGCGTAAATTCTCCCCCCAACGTACGCCATTTTGGCGGTGAAATCCGGTATTGCCAATTATACAAAATCCAAGAAAACCATAGAAAAACGTGAGGTACTAGAAAACAGAATGTCAACGCTAAATTGAAAATATAAGTAAAAATCCGAAATTATATGTAGAAATCAATCTAATGGATTTAATGCAACGTTTACATATCATTCATTCATGTTTGCTCCGACAAAAAACTCTTTTCTTGTTACGTTTTTCTCCTGTCTTTGAAAACAAGAGTTTTATCTGGCATGCATTTAAAAAAAACAGTTTCTGAGTTCCCTATCCCTATCGTTTCCAAGTCTGTCTTCCACTGTCCAACTTCAGTCTGATAAGAAGAATAGATTTGAACGACATATTATTTCGCCTTTTAAAACCATGTGCTTACTTTTAAATCTTTTTTGCCCAATTCAGCGGCAAACTGCTCAGATTTTCCTTTCGATAAAATTTTCTTATCACGTGCTTGGTTAATTATTTTCCACTCTCAAATTTATAGCTCAAAATTTTGGTTATTATTTCTCAAATAAATTGATGTGTTACAAAAGTTTCCAAAAATTTTCGCATTTTTGCTTTTCCACTTCCCGGATCGCTGTTACAATTACATTTATAAGTCCGCAATTTTGACGACGACATAGTGGCACAATGCTTGCACGATCAAAAAAAATATGTACTGTAGCTTAAATAAAGTTCAGACTTACGTGAATTAGAGAGAATATGTTCGCAGGCGTTAGTATTGACTGACGTCATTACTGCAAAGTAAAGCGTGTGGTTAGGAGAGTAGAGGGTTGACCAAAAGAGAAAAAGAAGAAAATACTGTGTAAACGACAGTTTGGCGAGATAAAAGAGCTAAATCCAGACCGCTTTACAACGGTGTCTCGTCGGTTCACAGGAAATCAGTGTTTGGCATCCTGTATATATATACATACAACATATGTATGAAAACAAAAAAGTAAAATTGTCCAAAACAAAATTCAAATTACCGAGAAATTTTTGTTTGTAAGATATAAAATGTCAAAAATCCAAAAAAAAATCAAATTAAAGAATTGAATTGTAGAGGTTCGAAACAGCTACGTTCCATAATCAGAAATAAAACGTTTACGTTTTACCACAACTTAAAAACAAAACAATCGTTTAGTATTAGATTTTAGTTTTTGTAGTCATTCGATTCAACAAGCCCAACTGGAACTTTATTTTCCTAACGTATTTATTCTGAAATAAAAGTATTTACATTAGAGTATTACGCAAATCAAAGCTATTTGAAAACGGTTTTTTATTATCAAATAATAATTCAGCAGAAAATGAAAATTTTAAAATTTATCGGTTTATTGGGAAACTCAAATAAAATTGCAAGGGTTTGTAAGCAGCAAAACAAATTTAATAAGAAATACAATATGCTATAAAATAAACATTCCTTAACAATAAAATAAAAAATCTTAATAATACTGTCCTAATTTCATTTGAAGGATTTGACGTCGCTATTATTATAACAAATGTAAAACTGTGACAATTCGTCTTTAAAATAATTCGAACAACCAATAAATCGTAAGTGTCGTCAATTGAAAGTTCTAATAATAGTGCGAAAAACACAAAGCACAAACTTTGTTTTGTTTAAATTCAAAGTTTTTAAGCAGTCAAGTTAGCGAAACGTAAAATCATAATTGGTTGTTATAAATACCTTAAATTTTCGTAGCCCTCCAGGGAATGTTTCTAAAAAATTCGGATGGTTACAGATTTGCGATGATCCGTTAGAAGATTTTATACCGCTCCAAGACAAAATGGAATAATACGGCACTTAACACAATAAATTCCATAAAAGTTTTATTATACTCGATCCCAAATAACCATAAAACATACGAATTAAAAAAATTTCATTCACTTAAAACTTCATTGAGCCCATAACAATCCTCCGGACACCACTAACACTGTAACTTCATCCCCAAAAAAGGTAACTCCGAACTGTTCTAACTTGAGAAACTTAACTTCCAAAAACGAAAATCAACTACTTGTATCAATTCGGTACCACCTCTAACGTTACAAGCAGTGACGTAAATCTTTGTCAAAGAAAGCAGAAGTACAACAAAGACGTGGAAAAAATTCAAAAATCACGAGTTCGTTGACTGCCTTTCTCATGGCGATAAATGCAACGATTACAAAATGTAATTATAACTCTAAATAGTGTTAGCATAAACAAACGCATATAATACCGAATTTCTTATATCTCAAAAACTAAAGAAGCAATAAAAGTGGGAACTATAAATCATAATGTAATATAAATTTTAATATTACAAAAAACGCGAAATTGACGAAAACAATGCATACGGAAATTTAAGCAACGTAAAACCATTAAATAATTGAACACAAACTTACTTAAAAACGCGAAATAACAATAATGAATTCAGAAAGGTAAAATAACTTAATGCGAAATTACTCAAATGATCTTGAAGAACACGAAATAAATAAAACAAACTCAAATAGCTAGTCTTTCACAAAAGATTACGCATTCCAATTTTTTCTTCGTTCCATATTTTCACCAACTATTTTATTATTTTATGGTTATATGTTACTATTACAATGCCGTCTGTATAGTGCATAGCAGTCGGTTTTTAATTATTATGTCCTACCACTGTCTTCTGGTTCTTACTCTAGGATTTCGCCATCTTAAAACTTCTAATTCTTCTCCACTTTGCTGACTTTTTTATATATACTGTAACGTTTATTATTAAAACTAATTATTTATACTAAAAATATGTACACGTTTATAACTAACCGAACTAATTAAATCTAAGGATATTTAATAAAAACACTTACACTAATTTATATATAGCACTATCACTATCACGAAGATAAAGTCCGCGGATAACGTTAGTTTAACACTTATTGTTTACTTTATAGTCACGTACACGGTTATAATCGGTAAATTTATCTTGAATACACGCGTTAATCACTTATTTATTTAGACTTGAATAATCTTCTTAACACTGCCGTTTTCACATTACTGCAATAACTACCCTATGATTTGTTTGCACCGCATTTATACATTTTGGCAAAACGTTCGCAAATGTTCCACATCCGTCGGTGATCGTTCTAGAAAATGTATAACAACTTCGAAAAGGCTCTTGAACATGAGACCGTTTCACTGCCCCCTTCTTAAGACTGTTCTGTCCCAGAACAGGAGACTGGATGCGACACCGGTAGAAAGAATCGTGGCGATATCGGTAGCTTTCTCCATTTCTGCAACTTCCTTGACCATAAAAGTAACAGTCAATGGACTTTTCCTGACCCGATATTCTTCTTGGTTCCTCGGAAGAGAACCTTCAACATGTTTCGAACTGTCCTCTCCAATTCAGTTGATCTAATCTACTACTTTTGGCTTGCCTCTGGGTGCTTTTCGGATGCGATGTATGATGTAATTAATACGCTGCGCGACGTCATGGGGGCCCTCCCATTGCCTTTCCAGCTTCGGCGACAAAGCACATCTTCTTTGGGGATTATACAACCGCACCATGTCGCCAGGTTAAAACCCGCCGTTTTGTGTATTGACGTCATATCTAGTCTTCATTCTGTAGCTGGCAATTTGTGTGTTTTTAAGGACCTCCTCATGTACTTCGTCTAGCCTCTTAATCAGCTTGCTGACGTAGTTTTCTCCAGAAACTTCTTCTTGCAGTCTTCGTCCAAATTAGAAGTCGCATGACAGTCGTATTTCGCGACCGAGCATGACACAGGATAGTGTTTGGCCTGTGCTTTTGTGAACAGATGATCGGTATGCCATTAGAAAAAGGTGCAAATACTGATCCCAGTCTCTTTGGTGTTCGGACACTACTTTCACTAAGTATTATCCCATCTGCTCAACCATGCTATCAGATTGAGGATGGAGAGGCGTCGTCCTAGTTTTCTTATATCCCAACAGAGTGTGATTCTAACGAAACGCCAAACCCTCAGAAAAATTCTTTGACTAATACGTCTGCAACTGTAACTGCTTCTTGATTGGGTATGGCGCAAAGCTCGTGAAATAATCCATCGCCACTCGCTACTCTTTCCAAAAAGCTTCCTACACTGTATTGCTTCATGGGTGCTTTGCGCTTCCTCGCTGGACCATTTCATGATGCGCAGACCGCTTACGGCACCATTTCATGACGTCCTCTTTGCCGTCCATCGAGTAGAATCGTTCTCAAGCTTTCCCCAATGTCTTCTTAATGCCAAAGTTTCTAGGGAAGCACTCACTTCTTTCCAAGTTGGTCGTCGACCGTTTTCCTTCCAGTCCAGGAGTAGTCTTATTTCAGGATCGTTTTCTTGTTCGCGACGCAACTGCGTCGCTCATCATCAATCATAGCAGTTCTCCGGAGGTATTCGACTTTTTCGTCAAGTCGCGAACAATGGCTGCAGCCCGCTGGACATGGTATTCTGGACAAGGCATCAGCGTTCCGATGACTGCTTCCGACACGGTGTTCCGTGTCATAATCATATTCTTGCAGTCTCTAGATCCATCTTGCCACTTGTCCTTCCAGGTTACGAAACTGCAATAGCCATTTTAAAGCGGTGTGCTCCGTTCTCAGTTAAAATTTTCGTTCATACAAATATTTGTAGAAATGTTCAATGGACTTGACGACTGCTAACAGCTCCATCCTAGTCACGCAATAATTCCTTTACGGTCTGGACAAAACCTTACTAAAATACGCAATAACTTTTTCTTGTCCATCTTGAACCTGCGAAAGGATCGCGCCTATGGCCAGATTGCTTGCGTCGGTAGTCAAAACAAATTTTTCATCTTCTTTTGGATAACTCAAAATGGGCAAAGTGACTAAGGCCTGTTTTAGTTGGTGGAAAGCATTTTCGCAGTCTTCATTCCATCTAAATTCTGCTCTTTCTTCGGTCAATTTTGTCAAAGGTTTGGCAATATTGGCAAATCCGGGTACAAATTGTCTATAATAGGTGCATAACCCAAGAAAAGTTCGGACCTGATGTTTGTCGATTGTTCTTGGCCATGCTTGCTCTGCTCAGATTTTGTCTGGGCTAGCTTTTACTCCATCTCTAGATACGACGTGACCAAGGTATTGCACTTCCTTCTTAAATACGTGGCACTTCTTTGGGCTCAATTTCCATCTACGATCACGTCGTCTAGGTAAACCAACCACGTCTTCCAAGACAGTCCGCGCAAGATGATTTCCATCAAACGCTCGAACGTTGCAGGAGCGTTACACAGACCGAAAAGCATCACAGTGAACTGCCACAAACCAGTTCCAATTGTAAAAGCTGTTTTTTCAAAATCCTTGGATTCCAATTCTACCTGCCAGTAACCACTCTTTAAGTCTAACGTGGAAAACCACTAAGATCCTGAGAGGGTGTGATTCCGTGATGTCGGCTACCAGTACTTGATGGTCGAGTACTCCATTTCCCAAACCAATGGTTACTTTGACTTGTCCGTGAGTAGGTATTTCTTCGCCTGTCGCCGTTCGAAGTCGTACTGTTACAGGTGATGTCTTCTCATTTTCCAATAACAAGCCAGGACAAATGATAGTCTTCGTCGCTCCCGTGTCAACCAGTAACTGAACACTTCTTCCATTGATCTTACCATCGAGATAAATGCTATGCAATTGCTCCCTAGGCGATGCCATTTGAATGGTAATCTCCGGAACCTGACTAGATGAGATTAACTTTTGTCTCTTTTAGTCAACTTGTTCCAAATTTTCGAGCGTTCTTTTTGTCTTCTTCTTGAGTTTAGTACAACGTCGTCGTACGTGGCCCACTTCTCCGCAGTTCCAACACGTCACTTCTCTTCCTCGAGCTACTTGTTCCCGAAATACACCTCGCACTATGTCTTTAATGCTTTCTTCTGTGTGCGGGGGTATTTCTGCAGCACAACAGAGCTTATGGCTGCCTCGATGCAACGCTTGTTTTGCCGCCTCGCACCCCAAAGCATGAGTTAAAGCGTCATCCAACGTCTTCGGTCGAGCTAACCGGAGAGTCTGCTGCGTTTCGTTGTCTCGGAGGCCGTCTACAAAGGTTTGAATAGCCAACTGCTCCAAGAAGGTATCTGGTGCTATAGGATACGCAAGCCGTGTTAATCTGGCGATGTCAGCTTCAAACTCTTGAAGACTTTCGGCAGTTTTCTGAACCCGACATTTAATTTAAGATTGATACACTTGTTGAAGATAAGCATCTCCATATCTCATTTCTAAACGTGAAATTAAAAGTTCGTAATTTTCTTGTGGTCAGGAACAGATTCCAAAAACTTCTCCACGTGGGACACTTAAAGAGACGTCGCTTTCTGCTTGTTGCTACAACCTTTGGTTGTAGCTGCGGCTTCAAACTGCTTGTAGTAGGTTGACCATATAACTTTTTATCAAAATTCGGAGGTACAACTTTAAACTTGTGAGCGATTTCTTTCCGATGGTCCATTACTAAATCTTCGCTCGTGACGTTTCTTTTACCGTGACAATTCATTTGATTCATTCTTTCTTGAAGCAGTTTTATTCTGTCTTCTAATTTGTCCTCTATTGCTTCTAATTTTTCATTCACAGATTTGCAAATTTCTTCTTTTAAATTTAACATATCTGCTTGGGTTTCCTCTTGAACAATTTTAATTTGATTTTCTATGCTCGTTTGTATTTCTTCTTTTAAACTTCTAGAATTTTCCTATTATTTTCTTCTATATTTTTATTCATCGATTCGAGAATTTCAAATATTTTTAAAGCCATTTTAACTGCTTGCAAACGCGTCACCGGCATAAATTATATATAACGAATAAAAAGTTTAAATACACCACTTTAACGAACTGAAATAGCTATGATTACACTTTATAAATAAACACGCGTATCGCGACCTAAACAGTTATTTATGCAAACAATGTTTTTATTACGGGAGCGATATTAAATTACTTAATGATATTTACACTAAAATCGCGAGCTAAGCAATTGTTTATTTATTCGATTCGAAACCACGCACCGGTCACCAATGTAACGTTTATTATTATAACTAATTATTTATACTAAAAATATGTACACGTTTATAACTAACCGAACTAATGAAATCTAAGAATATTTAATAAAAACACTCTAAAGCACTATCACTATCACGAAGATAAAGTAAGCGGATAACTTTAGTTTAACACTTATTGTTTACTTTAAAGTCACGTACAAGGTTATACTCCATAAATTTATCTCCAACACACGTGTTAATCACTTATTTATTTAGACCTGAATAATCTTCTTAACACTGCCGTCTTCACATTACTGCAATAACTCCCCTATGATTTGTTTGCATCGCATTTATACATTTTGGCGAAACGTTCGCGAATGTTCCACATCCGTCGGTGAACGTTCTGGAAAAAATAACAACTTCGAGAAGGCTCTTGAACTTGAGAACGATTCAATACTTTTTATCACATTTAATAGTTTTATTGATATTTCTTGCATATTAAGACAGTCAGATATTACCTTTTTCTGTATTAAGTCAACTGCATTCTCTATTTTTCCATTCTTTCTGCTACACTTCATAAAATGTGTATATTATCGTGTGTTTGTCTTCTATCTTTAAAGCTATCTGTTCTTCCTTCAGTCCAATTATTTTAAATAAATTTGTTCAATTACAAATACACTAAAGGTTGAAATATATAAACAGAAAAACAAAAATCAACCATAAAACAAACTGTAAAATCATTTTAGATTTAAATTCAATAGACTTGTATGCAATATGTAATTTATTTGTTTATAACTTATCAGAAAAGCTTCAAATGTAAAAATCTCGCTTAAAATTACTTCAGCAATTAAAATAAAAAATTTTAAAGATATCAAAGACCGAAATATTTTGTTGGAGAAAACGAAAAAAATTAATTTTAATTTGTTTTTCCAACAATTACTCGATGTTATTGTGTCTAATAAACACAATTCATAAAAACAAATAATTTATAGTCGTTAAGATAAATATTATTAATTTATTGGTTTGTTTATAAAACATATTTTTGTACCATGTTTGTTATCATTTATTTAACTAGGAACATCTTTGATAAATGTCAATAATTTTGGTTTTTCATTTAAGGAATTCTAGAAAAATGTGGCTTTAAAGATTTAAACTTTCACCTGTGCCAACTTTGAGATCATTTTCACCACAGTTGTATAGCATAAAAGTAGTTTTCCCCTTAGGAGTTTTGCGAGTTGAACAATTTTTAAACCAATTTTACTGAAATTTTTTTTGCATAGTACATAGACGTTTTAAAAATTTATTACCCTTGGAGGGTTTTTAAAAAAATACATATAATGTTTCGAATTGTTTTGTTTACGTGTACAAAATATAAGCTGTTAAAATACTTACGTTTATAAGTTCAAACCGCTCTTCGTCTAACCTAAAACAAAAAGAAAAAAGTGTAATACAATACAGAATTTAAAAAAGTATAAAAAACATATTTGAACACTTTAAAACACTTATAGTAATTTGTTATATTAAAACTACATAACAAAAATCACCTAGTTTGTTCACCACCGTAAAAATTTATTGAGAATGGCTCCAAAGATACAATAAAACAAGAAAATAATAAATACATACGACATATCACATTTATATAGATAAATAGCAAACACTAAATTTGTTTAGAAAAAGATTTCATACATAAAACACAAAGATTTGTTTACCCTTAAAGATGTTCCTCAATATTACAGAAGGTGTAATTTATTCAAGTATCTAAATTTAATTATTTTTTGTTTCGTGTCAGTTTTTTCGCACAATTCTTGTCAGCAACCTTACCTCTGTTTTTGTTTTAATTTTTACCCAATTTAGTTTATATTAAAAAAAAACTGAATAAGTAATGAAAATTTGATTCATCTCCCTAACAAACAATGTTACAGCAAAATATGATACTTTCTAATAATATTTAACAAAATCTAAATTAATACACCTTAATAAGTTGTATCAAATTCAAAGCATAGCTAATCACACTTCATTATTAATAATTATATAGAACATTTGCCATCAGTTGCGCAATTAATTATTGCAGTCGGCAGATATTAGAGTTTTGATTATATAGAGTTAAATTTTAATTAATCAAATAATTTATACATAAAAATTGAATTATAAAAAGCACTAAAGTTACAAAATTTATTAATAGCAAGTTTTTCATTTACAAAAACAATCTCTATTCCTTGTGTCAATTAAAACATAAATGATTGCGTCGCAAAAATCAATAAAATAAATTACCAAAAGTACCCCAAAGATTTAAACTTTCTAGTTAAAAAATTTTGGAAATAACATATCTTTTGTGAGAACAAATAACTAAATTTAAGGGCTTTTCACTTAAAAAAATTAATTTTCCTTTGACTGGTGGTCTGCTGTGACTCCAATGCACACCATACGATTTTGGACAGCACTGGAAAAAACAGAAGAGATGAAACACTTAAAATTTATTATTGGTAATAAACTAGAAGTCGTAAATCGAGGAAACGAGCACACCTTTGTCACAGAAACAACAAGAGAAGTAATCGACATTACGATCGGCACACCACAAGTGTGCAATGAAATAAAAGAGTGGCATGTGTCAACTCAACCATCACCATATGTACATAAAATTTAAACTAAAATTGCCCCAGAGAAGTGAAAACGTACAGAAATCCAAGAACCTGCAACTAAGATCTCTTCAGGGAGATACTTAAGCGGGGACTAAACTGATGAACCAACTGAATGAATAAAATCGTATACTTTTTAACCGGGTCAAAAGAAGTGAAAGTTGAAAAAAATACAAAACTTCTTGTCGAAAATATGGCTACGCTATTAGACAAACGAAAGAAAAATCCTGAAATAAACACTGTGAAAAGATTTAATAAATCATCAAACATAACCAGAGAGAAAACTCTAGAATAAATGCTAGAAACACACTTTCCGGAAAGTACACCCATACCTGCAAAGGTAGTAACGAGTTCAAACTTTAACATATCTAAAAAACAAGGGTTAAGGGAGGACTGGAAACTGGCTAACAAGCTGGTAGACAAAAGTAATTATATTTGGACTGCAAAGTCTTTTGTACCATATAAAGCTCCAGGTCCCGATAGGATATTACAAATAATGCTAGAACAAGGGTTAAAATATCTGTTTTTGCTCTAGGTTACATGCCAAAGCGTTTATACCTAAACCAAGGCGAGAATCATACGTCTACCAAAAATCTTTTCGTCTTTCGCTTGATAGATAAGCATATTGAAGACGAAGCACTGAGTACAGCTCCTTTGCATCGACATCAATATGTGTAAATCGTATGAACTGAGCATACATGAGCTCACACACAGAATTGAAAGTTCTAAAAGTAACCAATAGATTACACTGGGAGCTTTCTCAGACATAGAGAAAGCATTTAATACCACCATTACAAGCTCGCTAGAAAGTGCAGTTGCCGCTTAAGGATGCCCACAAAGAGAGGTGTTATTGCCTCGATTGTGAATCTTGCCAGTAAACAATCTTTTACGGGAACTTGTCCAGAACAGAATACATGCGCAAGAATATGCAGACGATATCACTGCATTAATATATGGCAAGTTCCGAGAAGTTGTTTCAAACCTTATGCAAAAACCCTCAAAATAATGAATAACTGGTATACGACAGAGGGGCTAACAATAAACCCTGTCAAGACAACAAGAATAGCCTTTAAAAAAAATAAAACTTCAGGATTTGAAGAAACTTCAATTGTAAAAGAAAAAAATTCAACTAAGCAACGACGTTAAATATTTGGGATTCGCTTTAGACACTTTTGAGTAGACTACAGATAACTTAACGACTTGACCAAAAAAGACAGCTACACTTTACCGAAAATTGACGATACATTAGACACTCTGTCAGCATCCCAGTGGTTTTCCACATTGTATTTAAATAGTGGTTTGGCAGGTAGAATTAGTTTGTGGCAGTTCATTGTGATGCCTTTCGAACTGTGTAACGCTCTTGCAACATTCGAGCGATTAATAGACTGTCTTGGAAGACCGTGCTTTGTTTATCTGGACGACGTGATTGAAGAGCATTTTAACAACCTAAAGGAAGTGTTCCAACAACTACGTGGGGGAAATCTAAAGCTGAGCCCAAAGAAGTGCCTTGGCTACGTCGTATTTAGAGATGGAGTAAGGGCTGATCTAGACAAGGTTCGAGCAGTACAAGCATGACCAGGAAAAATCGTCAAACATCAAGTCCTAAGTTTCCTTCGGTTGTGAACCTATTATAAACGATTTATACCCGGATTTGCCAAGATGTGAAAATAGAAAAACATCCATGTAACATGAACCGAGAAAACGGATTTGGTCTTGGCTACCAGTATTACATCCTCTAAGACGAAGATCAACCTTCTTTGAAAGGACAGAAACACTTAATCCGAGTAATAACAAAGCCAGTCAAGCGATAACGGAAAGATAAGGTCCGTTAATTACGCTAATCGTTCAGTGACATTTACCATATGCAAGCTGCATACGGCAAAGGCCAAGTTCTACTTCTTGTTTTGGCTATCAAAGAAAGACTTAGACCAAGCCTAAGAAGTCTGGGTGTGTAACTACGATCCGGTCTTAGCCAAAAGTAGCTTATAATCAACATTGGTAGTGTGACCTAAATTGTTGTCAGATTCCTCACATTTTCCACTGTAAATTTTTATTTTCATAACAACACCATCGGATTCACATAACTCATACAGCTTATACCGTATGAGTGTTTTCAATTTTTTATGTACTGGTCGATTTTATGTCCACAAATTAACATTAGTATTTAGAGTAATTGTCTTCAGGTTCGAGAATCATTTCATCTACAGATTTGGAGACGACTTCATCATCACTGCCCTCACTTGAATTCACGGAAAGTGCACAATCACTACTGTTACAATCCTCGCTGACAATATTGTTAAGTTCTAGATCACTTTCATTCTCAGAGTAGTGCTCATGTTCTTTTTTAGTAAGTCGTCTTTCCTATCCATAGGAAAGAAAGACACAAGTGTGATCCGCTCAGCACTGTATCTTTAGTACTACCAACAAATTTATACATTGTATCTAAATCAGCTCTTGCGAAGCGTGTCTGTGCACGAATTATTTTGTAACTGGCTTACTCCAAGAGATTTCTGTTACATAAACCAACTACGATGTAATTCATAACATTTAAGCTTTTTGATTATTACTGTGTAGTATTATTGAAGTTTTTAATAATATAACAAGATTAAATCAAATTGGGTCTTTAGACCGAAATCGCGAAAAATTCCAATGTAACTAAAAAATAAGGTAACAAATACATATTTAAAAAAGAACATCTTGTTATACACGGTGTGTATAAATTGGCGAAAAAGATACACGCTGCGATATTCTTCATTCAATTCTGAATCGAAAATCTTAATGGTAAAATATTTCATAAGTCTTCACGAGGTTTTCAAAGTTTAGAATTTGGGTCTATAAATAAGTATTAGTTTCGATAGCTGTTGGTAGAGATACCTGCGATTAAAAATAATAACGGAATTTTGATACGATTTCTTTTTTGACTTCAAAGTTGGTTTTTGACATTTCATTATTAACGTATTTTTACAAAAAACAAACTTTCCATTCTAATGCGATTTCAATCATAAGCATCAACTGTCAAATTTTGACATTTACGTATCCAATCCGACTTTCTTGTTTCATTTTTGTATAAACTCTGCTTTTTTTGTGATTTTTTGTGTACTTTTGATTAGTTCTTGTGGTTCTGTGTTTTTTGTTATTGTTTTGTTCACTCATAATGGCTTTTACATTCAATGAATATGCCGATATGTATCTGATGTACGGTTTCTGTAATGGAAATGCTAACGCGACCGCAAACAACTATAGCATACATTTTCCAAACCAAAGACAACCTAGAGAAAATATATTTCGAAGACTGGATCAACAACTTCGAGAAACTAATTCGTTTATAACGAGAAACGCTAATGCGTGCAATAAAACTAGAAGAACAAATTCTAGACGATGTACACGAAAATCCTTCGCTTATAAGCTGACAGTTACCATCAACATTAAGTATCCCCAGTAACAAGACCGTTTACTTGGTTCTACAAGAAAACCTGTTTCATTCATATAAGGTTTCTAAACTTCAGCGTCTCTATGATAAAGACAACATATTACGATTCAGTTTTTGTAACACAAAGAAGATGGCGACTTTCTCCGGCGTATTCTTTAGAGCGATGAATCTATGTTTACCAGATATGGTATATTTAATACTCATAATCTTCACCATTGAGCAGATGAAAATCCGCATAAAATTATTAAATATAACAATACCAAAGAAAGCTTTCCATTAACGTTTAGCTGCGCATAAAAAATCATAGGGTCGTTAGGTCAATTTATCTACCAATTCGTCTTAATGCCAGTGGGTACCTTAATGTATTAAAACAAGTTATTGACGAGATGCTGTTGAACATACGCATGATTTACATGCACGATGGAGCTCCTGCTCACTTTGCTCGTAATGTAACAGTGTGGTTGGATAAACACTTTCGAAATCTGCCAATATCAATCCTTTAAATTTTTTGTTTGGGGTTTCATTAAAGTGAGAGTGTATGCAACGCTAACCAAGTTACCGAAAGATTAACGCAGTGATATTAGAAATTACACCAGAAAGACTCGAATGAGTAATCCAGACGATACCTTGAAGGTTGCAACTATGCGTAGAAACAGATAAATTTCAGGCAGGGCTCACCGTCCATGTGTGTAATGTGTGCGGCGCTGACAGTTTTTAATGGAAGATTTTTTAATGCTTTGTATAGAAATACGTACGATTTTCTTGTCCCATAGTATTGCCGATTGCGTAGAAATGCTTTAATTTTTTTTACGTAGAGGAACATCGATCACTTTCCACGGCAGTCACAGGTAAAGTCAATCAGTTATTTTATTTAATATATGTATCTATTTTTAGAAACATTTTCATTGTGGTCTTTAATTGACTTTCGGCAAACACTGTCCAATTGTATTTGTAAGCGAATATTAACGCGACCAAGAGTAGCATAATTCATACAACTTTTCAGGTGATTCGCCGATAACGAGTGCTTTTACCCTTTAAATGCTATAAATCGGTAACATTATTTTTACACCATAATGAATCATGTGAAAACAGTAAACCTAGAAAACAGTAAAATCTATTATTTACTTCAAATTCACAAATCCAATCTAACGAATCATACATAGATTCTTTAAAATTACTATGGACTTCTTTATTTTTAAGGTTACTGGTGTTACGAATTTGAAGTAAAAGTCGAGGACGAGCATTCAATTTAAATTCCGAACGTCTAAGCTAATATTAGCTATTAATTTAATGTCTTGTACCACCGCCATTATGAAACAAAAACGATAAGTCGTCTATTACAAATGAATATTATAGATCAACTAAGAAAATCTACTGTAAAGTTTGTCATATGTGATAAGAAATGTGCATTTTAGCATCTGTGTTTTATACATACGTGTTGCAAAGATGACGTAAGTCGCGTAAGCATTGCATTGAGTAGGCGGAATGACCTAGAGGCTCAAGACCGCAAGCAAACATTAAAGCGTTTACTTATCTTCTTTTCTAACTCGTATAAAATTGTATTATGTGTGTCTCACCATTGACTACACTACACGTAAATGTGAGCCTCCGGTAGATTCGTAAGTTTTCGTATCTCAATTTGATTTATACGGGAGCTTTCTTTAATTTTAAAGTCAATAAAATACCTTCCTTATTCATTTTTCCGGAAAGAAACCGCAACTAAATTTAATAATAATAATCTCTATTTAATACATTGCAATTTGCAGGCTTATTTAAATCATATTACAGATATGAGATGAATTATAGAAGTCCAATAAAGAGAATGCTGTCTGCAAGACTTGTTAATAAATTATGAACTGCATTGAAGCATTTAAAATTCTTGTAGAAACAAGCAAAACACAAATTAGAAGCACGCATCGCCACCGGCGCCCCGTACACCGCTTAATTAACAGTAGCTTTCAGCTCCTTGGCTGCAATTTTGTCAACAATCTCATTCACGTTGCGATCTGTCACAACTTGTCGGTTTTCGTAGTCCTGTATAAGAAAAGTGTATTGTGTAAGTTTTGCTTTAATGAAGTATTGTAATTATTCATAAGGTAAATCAACCAACATATTATTTATAATAAGTATAATTCGGCATATTATCTTTGTTTTATTGTTAATTTATTATTCTACACTTTTCATTGTGTCCGTATTTACCGCTGTAGGGAGTTAATTTAATTTTTTTTTTAAATTGAATACATATTCCTATTTATGATGTATTCTATTTAAAAGCTAAACTAATAAGTTTGCAGTTTTATTTGTAACCTTGTAGAGAATTTGGAATGAATTTACCCTGTTTACTGGAAATAAAAAATATATACTACTTTTTGTAGGATTTTTCGTCACTTGCCGCATTTTTAAACTACAAGAATATACGAGAAAAAAAAAGAATCAGCTTATATTTTAGCAAACAATTAGTGATACATGTGTGGTAAAAATTTCAATGACTTTAATAGAATGCTGCTGGTTTTTCTTCTCTTATAAAAATGAAATTAAACTCCAAATTATTCTGTATGGCAACAGGTTGTTAAGATAAACTGATTATATATATATAGCACATTGTTTATCTATAATTAGCTCGGAGACAGATTTCCAAAAGCTCAAGAAAATGTGTTGTTATGAGATATTGTTGTGACGATGACAAAAAGTCCAACAAAAGATTCACAATTCAGCCACAAATTACATGTAAAAAAATACGTGAAGTAGAAAAACGCTGGCTTCAACTTTTGGCAGTTGTTTTTATAAAAACTATTAATTTTCAGATGTCTTATGAAAGAAAGAAAAAAAAACTATCGGGTTACCAAAATTTAATAAACAAGAGGAAACGAGACGAAGAGCGTGACAAAAACACCACAAAGATAACACAGTTTTTTTCTGTTCCATCTACATCAACTTTGAGTACTTGTTCTTCTTGCTCTTCGACTTCCTACTGATAATGAAGAAAACCAAACGGCGCCGTCGTACCAATTTGATGCGCAGATTACAACTGAAGAAGAGCCATAATAATTAACAGCCTTTGATGAAACCAATACTGATATAGACCTGAGCTAGATAAACTCTATTCACGATGATCCAGGTCATTGACCAAAAGCTCTAAGTACGAATACTATATAAATTTTAGTTAAAAATGGTCGTTTAAGGAAGACGTTTAAAAAACGAAAAAATTTATCATAGAAATTGGTTACTTTATCCGATATTTAAAAACATGGTTTTCTGTTTTTGTTGCAAACTTTTCGATGTGCAAGAGAATAAAAAATTTTCTAGGGGTTGCAATGATTAGTTACATTTAGCAATGAATCTAAGTAGACATGAAAAAATTCATCTCAATTTGGTAACTATCAAAAATGGACAGAACGATGTCAAGCATTAAAAAATAAAACTACAATGGTTTTTAATATAGTACTAATGATAAATGTAATCTAATACTAAGAACTTAACACTTTGTAGATTAAACAAATCCGGCGATAGATTACGAAAGGTCAGGAAGTTGGTAATAGGCTACTTGTAAGCAACATACCACCTAAGCCTAGAATTACTTCTCGGCAAGAAGATGTGGACATACTCGGCTATACATTACAAAATCCTTTTACAACTTGCCAAAAACAAAAAAAACGCTGAATAATAATTGCTGTGTTTCCACCACTCAGAGACGTTTAAACGAAACAAATTTACATTGTAGAAAACCGGCAAGTAAACCTAACATTACAGAGCGTCATGCTGCAGCTCGGTTGCGCTTTTGTTGCCAATATGTTATCTTTACAGATGAAAAAGTGTTTTCTAGCACTGATCAATGTCAAATTACAGTGTGGAAACCACAAAACACTCGTTACAATATAGAACATGTTTTGCCCAATAGGCAAAGTGGTAGAGTGACAGTTGGAGTGTGGGGATGGATATCTCAAGCGGGTCCAGGAGAGTTAGTGCAAGTGACACCACCTCGATTTACTTCAGAGCAATACCTGAATATTTTAGATAATATCTTGATACCTTCTGTGAGAAGAATATTTCCACAAGATGAGCTGGAAATTATTCAAGTAGTCCAGGATAATTCTCCTATTCATACAGCACGAATTGTTAGGGACTGGATTGAAGATCAAAACGAAGTTGAAATAATTGAATGGACAGCGAGATCACCAGGTTTGAATCCAATTGAAAATATGTGGGGTGCAATGATCAGAAACTGGGATAGTGATATTCAATTTAAAACACCTGAAAATATTATCCAACATTCACAATTAGTTTGGGAACGTTTTCGGGGACAGTTGTGTGAAAATTTAGTAAACTCTATGCAGTCTAGATTAGAAGCATGCATACAAAATAATGGTTATTACACAAAGTATTAATTATTACTATACAACTTTTGTATTGTTATTGTTTTTTTATATGATAATATGTTTTTTTATTTAATTATATTATTAAAATAAACTACAGCATGAACTGTAATTATAAACGTATGCTTATTTATTAACATTTTATTAACGCAAAAGTGAGTAATACCTAACTAAATAATTATTATTAAAATAAAAATAATATTAATGAATACGAAAATGTAATTATGACACTCATTAATAAGTGAAGTAAGTATTGAACTGCTTAAACAAAAAAAAAGTGACTATGTGAACAAAAATTTAACTTAAATTACATTATATTGGCGCAAATATTTATTCTTACACCGGAAAATTCTGTTTGGTAGTATCATTTATATTTAAACGAAATTAAAGTATAAAAGTGTCGCCTTATTTATAAATAATTTCGCACATATAGCGAAATATTAACAGTACCTATGTAAAATTGTTTTTATAAAATCAGTAACTAGATTATTATTTACAATTTACCTTAATTTTATACGGTCAAAATTTTACTATCAATAAGTATGTATCTAAAATTATAGATAGAAATGTGTGTTTTTTTTCGCATAAAAATATAAATATAAATACGGTCTTAAAAATAATACTATTTTCTTATGGTTTAAGAAATACATGTAAAATTTAGTAATGGCAATCCCTTTTTTATTTACAAGACAAAAGGACATAACCTCAAGGTATAAATACTGGTAATACTATTAGAATGTGATTAAAAATGCAACAATGTTCATTTTAGGGACATTTCCAATGACTATGGCTGTACTACCTAGGTATTATTCTGACAATGAATAAATTGAAGAGCAAATCATACCTTGCGTAAAGTGTAGAATTTGAAATATGCTACCAATGATAAATAAAATGTTTTTCGAGATTGAAATAAACAAAATGGCAGCGACAGGTATTACAATCCTATGCTAGCACCGGACAAACTCATAAACTCATTTAACAAATGTTAAATAACAGGAATTAACATTCTTTTGATTAGAAAACAATACCATAGAAGAATAAGCGTGTTAAATCAAATGGAGAAGCTCTATAGACGTTTAATCACCACGAGAATAAAAAAAGACATAAACAGAAAAATGTACATACCTATAGACACTCTCGTCATACCAAAGCAAGATTCGCAGAGGTTGATCTATACTACGTCGTCGCATTACGTGAGGTGGTTCGATATAAACTCCATGCACAACCTGAAAAACAAAAAAAAATCATCATTTTATATACCACAACAAAATTTTAAACCTTTAACTACATGCTTGAACTTCTTTGATGCATTAATGAGACATTGCTATGCACAAAGTTGTATCGTACTTTCCTAGTTTAATTACTAAAAGCCAATCGATAGCTTTAATACAACACATCTTAAAGGATTGACGTCAATGCCATCACCAACAGACGTCAAGATAGTCTATGTGCAACAATGTAATTAATTATTCGGTACAGAGAAATAAATAGTATTAGTGTCTAGCAAACAACATAATATGCGCTTCTTTATTTCCAGCATACGGCATAGTGCCTGAAGGAATAAAAACAAGAAACTAAAAAAATAAGTTAATGTCGTAGTAAAAGTACTCGATACATAAAATTGGATAAAGATCGTGAACTGTGTTCCTTAAAGAAAAGAAAACATAGCCTATAAAATAATAATTGTCCAAATAAAAATTTTTAACGTAGCTTTAATTGAGAAGCAGCCATTCAAAGATACATAAGCTTGCAAAAAAGATATTTAGAACTATTCTACAAAGTAAATACAAATTTTAATAACAAAACATAACTCACAATAAGCAATATATTTATTATGTTCGTATTAGAACAAACGTAAATAAAAATAAATTTATTTCCAAATTCTTAATAAACTTTTTTTAGACATATCTAATAAAGACACGATAAATAAATCCATAACAAAATATGAACCTCTTTTATTAATAAGATTCCGTAAAAAAATTTAATCATACTTTCAAACATCTTTCAAGTATTTTTTTAGATTAAAAAACTGTTAATACCCTAAAAAGTAAACTCGAGATTAAATTATGAGATTGATAAACATTGATTAAAATTTTACGCTGTCCTCAACAAACAAAAAATCAAAAAAATAGATTTAATTTACTATTTAAAAAAACAAATAAAAAACAGTAACCGTTGTTACACTTCAATTATTACAAAATGTACACTTACGTCCCACCTTCCATGTTTTCGACCAGTTTTTGGAGAGCCAACATCGAAGTAGAAAACACGTTTGAATTAATTCAAAGACATGCTAAACCATAAACAAAAAAAATGTTTTTCTTCTGTGAAAACTTTAAAACCTACGTACATAACGCATTACATATTCGACAGAATAGTAACCGCTGATATTTTCCAAATATCTTATTTATTGCTGTTAAGGGCCAAAGAAATATACTACTATTTTGTTGAAGAAAAATCGCAAAAATGTTGAATTGATCAAGTTTAATGAAGGTTGCATCCTACGCTAATACTAAACTTAATAAAGCTTCATTTATTAATATTACTCAAATTTGTTTCTAAATTATCTATATAGTGCTTTTAATTATATATCAAAGGTATAAGAAATTAAAAAAGTTTAATCAGCAGAGACGAAGCGTAGAAACTAATTTTAGAAACTATAATCCACTTTTCGTCGAACGTCTAGTCACAAAAAACTCTTTTGATTTTACAAATATTTAAGCGTTTATCTACATACATTAGTTTAGTTATAAATTGTTTCTTTGATCATACGCTTCATAGAAATAAGAATCTAAAAGAATCAAAAAAACAGTATAAAGTTAAAGACAATAAGCATGTGCGTTATCCAAGAAGGCGTAATTGAAGTTTATTTATCAAAAATCATATTCAATATAAGAACATAAACGAATAAACTATTAAAGAGAAAGAATAAAAATACTTTCGATATTAAATATCTACAAAAAATAATATAAAGATAAAAAACTATTAATGAAAAACGTAAAGATTTTACAATCAGTTCGTGACATTATTCTGATTATTATTAATTAGTTGTGTTCATCTAATCGGCAACAAACACCAGAAAATTTTTGTCTTTTTGGCACAGCGTTTGTAGAGTATAAAAAATGTAAAAAAAATATTTTTTGTTTGGTATTAATTGTATTTAGATAATTATCAAAAAAACTGTGTTTTCTTATTGAAACGTTCTCGAAGTTTTTGTGAACTTGGAGACCGAAAGATGTTGAACATTCTAGACACAGATAACCAAAATATATAAAAAGTATTCCAAGGGAGCCGAGGTCAGTTTTTCGAAGTCGGAAGTTAAGAATGTTAAATATTTCTTATTTCTGAGAGGCAGTGAATAAATGCCTAATCACACTAGAAATAAAACACGTGTTCTACCTTCGACTGTTCAATCTTGACTACTTTATTTTTTACCTGTTCTACATAAAAATAAGTAACAGGTTTGTAAACATAACTATTACCAACTTAACTAATAACAAACTGATTTGATATCAGATTTCCAACACCCCCACTATATCAAATCAACAAAAATTACACTTTAACTAATCCTAATCCTTTAACAAATTTGCTGTGTTTAATTAATGGCAAACTCTTAGTAAGCACGTCTGCCACCATTTCATTAGTTGGCAAGTACTTGATATGTATGAGCTTATTTTGTACAGCTTCTCTTACAAAATGATGTCTTATATCTATATGTTTTGTTCTTCTATGAAACATACAATTTTCTGTTAATTTGTTTGCACCTTGACTGTCATTATATAAAATTACAGGATTTAATTGTCCCGTTAATTCATACAATAAGTTTTTCAGATAAACAGCATCCTTTGCTGCTTCGCCAAGTGCCATATACTCGGCTTCTGTACTTGACAAAGCAACTGTTTTTTGCTTGTTACTTTCCCAGGATATCGCCGAATTGGCAAGTTTAAATACAAATCCTGTATAGGATTTTCTGTCTATTTTATTGCTAGCCCAATCGGCGTCCGCATATCCTTCCAATTCTGCGTTACCCTTTACAAACTGTAACCCATAATTTTTCGTACCCTGAAGATCGTAATAACCTCTTTGCACACTTCCAGTGACTTTCATTGTAATTGTTATTAAATTGATTTAAGAAACTCACACTATACGAGATGTCAGATCTCGTTAACATTGCCAAGTACATTAGGCTACCTATCAGTTTTTGGTATAGCAAATTGACATTATTAACCTGTTTGGCATCAAAAGATACATTTATTTCTAATGACGTACCAACAGATTTACATTTGATTATATTAAATCGTTTCAATATTTCTTCAACATAGTTTTCTTGGTAAATTGTTATGATCCCTTCTTCACCATATCCCAAGACAATTTTGAGTTCACCCAAATCTTTAAGTTTAAATTCTGCGCCTAACTGGCCCTTTAACTTAATTGTCTCGGAAATATTATTAGAAAACACAAGGAAATCATCTACATACAAGACAACAATCAAAGTTTCACAAAAAATGTCATATATAAACATGATTCAAAATTTGATTTCTTATAACCTAAATGCAGTAACAAATTGTCAACTCTCTTATTCCAAGCTCTGGAGGATTGCTTAAGTCTATAAATTGCTCGACTCAGCTTACCCACCTGATTTTTATCACCTTGTCTAACAAATCCTTCTGGCTATTTCATGTACACTGTTTCTTCTAAAGCACCGTTAAGGAATGCAGTTGTCACATCAAGATGCGTTATGTCTAAATCTAGCTGTGCTGCTAATCCTAGTAATAATCGTAAGGTAGAATGTCTTACCACTGGTGAAAAAAATTCATTATAGTCAATTCCAGCACGCTGCGAAAACGCTTCGCAACTAATCGCGCCCTATAACGCTCACCACTTTCAGAGTCCTTTTTCTTCTTGAACATCCACTTACAGTCCACCACTGTAACATTCCCTACACTTTGCAAGTCCACCAAGTCCCATGCATCATTTTCTTTAAATGATGACATCTCTTCAAACATTGATTTTTGCCATAGATTCTTGTCAGATCGTGACAGAGCTTCCTCCACGCTGCTTGGATTAGTCTCTAAATCTTGGTCGTAAGTGGTTGTCATGCTTCGGTTTTCTTTCCGATCTTCTCACTGTTGCCTCTGGATGATCAGGTTCTGCCTGAAAGCTTCTGCCTTCTTCAACCCCCACTGGTTGTGATGTTAGTTGTTGGCTTTGAACATTAGCTACGTCTACTGAAACATCAACATTTTTGTCACAAAACAATTCCACAATTTCAGTGTCGTTTGAATCTGTCATAGCTGCATTTCCCTTTGTTAAATTTTCAATAATGATAACATCACGACTAGTAATTACAACTCTTTTCTGAGGATCATATACCCTGTAGCCCTTGGTAGTTTCACTGTATCCAATGAAAATCATGTTCTTGGAGTTTTTCTGCCATTTATTTCGATTAGCCTTCGGAACATGAACCATGGCTGTGCTTCCGAATATCCTTAGGCTGCTCAAATCCGACTTCTTACCATGCCACACTTCAAAAGGAGTTTTGTCACCTAAACTTGCTGCAGCAGATCTATTTTTTATGAAAACCGCTGTGTTAACAGCTTCTGCCCAAAATTTTGTATCCATTTTTGCATCGAATAACAGACATTTGCTCTTCTCAACTATCGACCGATTCATTCGTTCTAAAAGTCCATTCTGCTGAGGAGTATGGGGGTTTGTAGTTTGATGGACAATACCATTTCTCAGAAGAAATACCTTCAGTTCTTCATTACAATATTCCCCACCATTGTCTGATCTCAGAGCCTTAATTTTGCATCCCTTCTGGTTCTCCACCAGGCTTTTAAACTGTTTAAAACACTCGGTTGTTTCAGATTTGCTTTTAAGGAAATACACAAAAGTCATCCGACTGCAATCGTCCTCAAATAACAAGAAATATTTTTAACTACGAATTGATAAATTCTCCATTGGCCCACACAAATCGGTGTGAATTAATTCTAACAATGACGTTGCTCTTGTGCCTACGTGGTTAAATGGAAACCTCGTCTGTTTGCCCTCACAACAAACAATGCAATTTCCTGACTCATTCCATTTTCCCTTCATCGCAATGCCATCTACCATTCCTTCCATTTTCCGAAGGTCTTTATAATTAATGTGGCCTCACCTACGATGCCAAGTTTCACTGCTACTTATTTTATGTGAAGCTAAAAAACATTGATTAATCTTTGTATTTAACCTATACACATTATTAGTTAGGTGAGCTATAGCTACCAACATCATTTGTTTGTTAAATATTTTACAACCGTCGCCTTCAAAAATAACTTTATTCCCACTTTGAATCAACTGACTGACCGATAGGAGATTCGTCGTTAATTCAGGAACGTATATAGCATTTTTAATTATAACATCGAAGTTCTTGTTGTTGACTACAGTCGTAATTTGAACGTCACCTGCACAAGATATAGAAAGTTTCTCGTTATTTGCTACAGTAATGTCTTCATACTTTGTTGAACTCGATGTCACTTGCAACCAATCAGAACGTGCTGTTAAATCAACACTGGCTCCCGAGTCAACATACCAGTCATTCTTATTAAACCCGCCACTCAAAAAAACAGCACTAAAAGCATTTGGAGTTATTTTTTCATGTCTGTTAGGACATTTGTTCTTGTAATGCCCTATTCGCTTGCAGTCATAACATTTGATATTCTTCAAATTAGTAGCGCGAACTGCATTATCGACATTCGAACAACCTGCAAAAACTGTGTTACCATCACAATTTTTAGTAGCGCGAACTGCATTATCGACTCTAGAATTCTGCCTTTTTCGAAAACCACTCGAGTTCATGGTTGCAAATGCACTTCCTGCATTACCAACGGGTCCCATATCTAATAATTTAGCTTTAATGGCGTCTGTCGTTATTTCAATACCCGAATGTTCTATCGCCATGATCATTGGCGAAAACATCTCTGGTAACCCAGCTAATAAAAGGGAACCTACCCATTTGTCGTCAATGGCAAATCCGGTGTTGTTTAGCTTCTGCGAAGTTTCAATCAACTTGTTCACGTAGCTTTCTATATTTTTACAATCGTCCAATCTTATAGAAATTAATGTTCTTAAGAGCCCAATTTTTCTCGAGAATCCCAAATCGTCGAATAATTTCTTTAATTTCGTCCATAGCATCGGTTGCTTCCTTCACGTGGACATACAATGAAGGATCGATAGATAAAATTAATTTTGATTTTGCTTTTGCTGTCTTAGTAGTATCCGTTGTTGTACCTTGAATACAACCATCTAAGTCATCAAGCACTAAAAGATTCTCAATGGCGAAAGCCCAATAGCTATAATTTTCCCGCCCTTTAAGCTTTGGAACGTTTACTAAAAAATTCGCCGCCATTTTCGGATCGAGTCTGTCTGAGATAATCCCGTACAATCGACTGTAACACGCACACGCCCGTAATTAATAACCTCACTTATAGTATTTAGACTGGGCCCATAACCTGTTAAATATTTCTTATTTCTGAGAGGCAGTGAATAAATGCCTAATTACACTAGAAATAAAACACGTGTTCTACCTTCGACTGTTCAATCTCGACTACTTTATTTTTTACCTGTTCTACATAAAAATAAGTAACAGGTTTGTAAACATAACTATTACCAACTTAACTAATAACAAACTGATTTGATATCAGATTTCCAACAAAGAAGACTGTCGGATCAAATAAATAAGTAATTAACGTATGTGCTAATATAAATAAATAAATATAACGGCGTGTAAACGTACGTGCTTTTAATATAAACAAATACCGGTTTAGATAAACAGAAGTTATCTGCGGACATTTTTTTTAAATTTTTATTTATTAGTTAATAGCTCACAACCAGAGGTCTGTGTTCCGACAGCTGCCGTGGTAAAATAATTTTGTTCTAATAATAATTTACTAATTTTTTTATTTTTTATTACACTTGGAGCTAAATTTTGAATGAAAAAATTACTGTAAATTTCCTAAATTTTCAATTGAATGAATATTTTGTATTTTTACTTGTGTTGTGTATTTTAGGTTTACGATTTATTACTGAATTTGATTTTATTGTATTGTGCTAATGTATTTTATCGAAGCTCTCAGAAGTGACGAACTATGTCATGAATTGTTTTTGCGAGCAGTTGATGCCAGAAATGAAAATACCGATAGTAGACGAAAGTTGTTACGAGCAAAGTTGTCTCTCGAAAAAGTTAATTTAACAATTTTTCCAAATTATCCAAAAGTTGTCATTGACCAACAAAATGAATTGAACATATTAAATGATAAAGTAAATGAATTAAATACATTATTCAATATTTATAAAACTAATCTCAAAAAGAGTGAATATCTTCGATTAAGCATACGCTTCACTCATGTTTTCGTAGGTTGAACTACATAACCTTCAGTGATGAATTTCTTGATATTTCTACTAATTTAATACGTATAGTTAAATCTTTGCTTGATAGTGTTGATCGAACACAAGGATTATATTCTGATTTTAATTATTTTGTTGAGGCTATTGAACATGAGTCTACTTCTTCTGTTTGCATTAATGTTCCGACAACTTTAATTCCAACTGAGACTAATATGAATACTTCCATTCGTTTACATTCAGTTACATTTTCTAGTGACGATTTTTCAAGTTCATTGTGAACTTTTCAATCTTAGAGTATTCGTTTACCAATTTATAAATGGCAGTTAGAGTTTACTGGCAATCTTAAAGATATTTCGGTTTTATCTTTTGTTTAACGTTGTAATGAACTCCGAGTTGGGCGTAACATTAGTTCTCAAGAATTATTTGAGGGTGTAATTGATCTTTTTGCCGATTCTGGTTTATCATGGTATCGTGCTGTTCGTCTAACTGTTAATTCCTGGGATGAATTAGTTCTTAAATTAAAACAGGATTTTTTACCAGAAGATTACAATAAGAATTTAATAGCTAAAATAAAATCTCGAAAGCAATTGGTTAAAGAGTCTCCAACTGTTTTTATATCTCAAATGGTGAATCAATTTTCACAATTAGACATTTCAGTACCTGAAACCGTACAGATAAAAATTATTAAAAGAAATTTGCAATTTTATTATGCAACCCAACTTGCCTTAAAGCCTATCACTTCTATTCCTCAATTAATTTCTTTTTGTAAGGCTTTGGAACCGAGTCTCAAGCTAACATGAATTTGAAAATTGATTTCATAAACATAAATTTAAATTCTAAAGCTTCTGGTGCAAAATCCAAATCAATGTTTTGACAAAAACCTAAGGTTCATTCTACCAATTCTAAATTGTAGTGAAATAGGGCATTCGTTTATACTTGCCCACAAATTTTTGTAGATATTCTGGGGTTACTTTTAAAGATTGTCCTAAATGTACTGTAAAAAACTAAGTTTTGAGAAGCATCATGTCAGTCAATGTTTCTCAGCTCCTATTTATAGGAGTGACAAAACTGAGTGGAATAGTTGGCTATTAAGTCAAAAATCTTTACAAAGTGCTTAATGTTTCTAAAAAATTTTCTCAAATGCTAAAGATTCCAGACCTCATTTAAATGTTAGAGTTTTTAATAAACATTTTCTTTCGCTTTTGGATTATGGTGCTAATATTTCAATTCTAGGTAAGCCAGGCCTTTATTTAATGATTTGTAATTAAATAGGAATCATGAATTCCCTTCATTAACTACAGCCGATGGTTCTTTTCAGAAGATTTTAGCAACAATTAATTTGCCTTTTGTTATTAACGGAATTACCCGTTCATTAAATGTTATTGTGTCGGACAAAATTGAAACTGCTTTAACTTTCAAATTTTCAAATGATTAAATCTTTGAATGACTTAAGTGATGAACAAAAATCCGATTTGTCAAAAATTATTAAATTATTTAAGTGTCTGGACCGACCTCGATTAGGTTTAACTGGTAGAGTTACTCACTCAATTGATACATGTGATGTTCTTCCAGTGAAACAGCGTTATTATCCTTTATCTCCTGCAATGCTTGAGCATGCAAATAAAGAAATTGACGATATGTTAGAACAAGGTGTTATACAGCCTAGTACAAGCCCTTGGAGTTCTCCCATGCGTTTGGTTAAGAAAAAATCAGGAGACTATAGAGTTTGCTTTGATGCTAGAAAATTAAATTATTTGACTAAGAAGGATGCATATTCACTCCCTTATTTAAACGATATTTTAGATAGATTTAGACATGCTCGATATTTGACTTCAATTGATTTAAAGAAGATTTTTTGACAAATTTCTCTTAATGATGCAAGCAAAGAAAAAACTGCTTTAACTGTACCTCGCAGGAGTTTATTTGAATATAGAGTTATGCCTATGGGTTTAACCAATGTTCCTAGCACTCTTCCACGTTTAATGGATACCTTATTTGACAAATCTTTATCGGAACTTGTTTTTGTCTATCTTGATGATATAATTATCATTTCCAGTACTCTTAAAGAACATTTAGAAATTTTAGAAAAAGTTTATCAACGTCTAAAAGAGGCAAATTTTACAGTTAATTTGGCTAAATGTGAATTTTGTAAATCTGAATTGTCTTATCTAGATTATCTTATTAATAAGAATGATCTTCAAACCGATACTTCTAAAATTGATGCAATTGTTAATTTTCCGTTACCTGAGACAGCCACGGAAATCAAACGTTTTACTGGTATGTGAAGTTGGTATCGTAGATTCATTCACTGTTTTGGCTCCTATTAATAGTTTTTTGAAAGAAAAGAAAAAGAAAGAAACTGTTGTTTGGACCGAAGAAGCTTTAGAATCATTTGATAAAATTAAAGCACGTTTAGTAGAAGCTCCTATTTTGATTAGTCCTGATCATAGAGAAACAAAGGTCCTGATTTTGCTAAAACCTTTTATTTACAATGTGATGCTTTCAATTATGGAGTAGGTTGTGTTCTTACCCAAGGGGAAGAAACAAACGAAAAAGACGAAAAAGTTCTTGCTTATGCTTCTCGTACGTTGGGTAAAGCCGAACGTAATTATTCAATCACCGAACGTGAACCTTTAGCCGTTATTTTTGCGATTCATAAATTTCGTCCTTACATTAAAGGTACTCATTTTAAGCTCATTACTGATCCTCATTCTTTGATTTGGCTTAATAATTTAAAAGATCCTTTAGGTCGTTTAGCTCGATGGAGCATAAAGCTTCAACAATTTGATTTTTAAGTCATTCCCCGCAAGAGACAACTTAATGTAGTTCCTGACGCACTTCCTCGCGCACCTTTGGAAATTAGTTCTTTAGAATTTTCTACTACTGATCTTGATTCTTGGTATTTAAAGATGATTGATAACATTCCTAATAAACCAGATTCATATCCTGATTGAAGAATAGATAATGGGAAACTTGATAAATTCGTTTCAAGTAATTTACAAATTAACTCAAATTTAGTTGAATGGAAGTTAGTGGTTCCTAAAATTTTACGGAAAATAATTCTACTTCAGTGTCATGATGACCCTTCTTTTCCGCATTTAGGTGTTACCAAAACCTTTTCGAAAATTAAAGAATTATATTATTGGCCCAAGTTAAAGTTAGAAGTTGCTAAATATATTCATCGTTGTTCTGTTTGTTGTAAGAGTAAATCTTCTCAGTTTAATCACTTTCGATTTATGGGTAAAGAAAAAGAAGTTTCATTCCTTTTTCAATGTCTCTCAATTGATTTAGTAGGTTCTTTTCCTCGTTCGAAACAAGGCAATACAGTATTTGTGACTATTTGGAAAATTACGAATTTTTGGTTTATGGTGTTCCTCAAATTTGTATGGTGGATAATAGTCCTCAATTTAAAAATGCAATGTTTAATAAATTGATGCGATTTAATGCTAGTTATCACCCACAAGTTAACTTCGTAGAAACAGGTAATAAAGCGCTTTAAAAATCGTTACATTATCCAACAGAAAAAATGTTGTTACTTTAGTAACGAACAATAAAACTTTGAAGCAATTCATGATACTACCAGGCAAACTTTGACTTATTTGACGTCCGATTTACGTCATCGGTCACTAAACTAACGAAAAAGATTAAGAATGGTAAAAAAATATTAATTTAATTTATTGAGTTGGTATTTTTTAAGCGTTTGAACAAATGAATATCTACATTTTATAGCAACAGTTGTAGAATTGGCTTTTTAAAAATCGTAGATCCTGAAATGTCTAATAAAAATAACCCCCGACACAAAAAAAAACCTCTAAAAACTAAAAAATGAAATGTGTTTGTTGGTCCTTTAACTACGGGTGTGAAGTTAGCCATAGATTTCAGCAATAAAAATTAATTTCCAGTTTCTCATCTTAAATAAAATTTAGAATCCTCACAGATAAAATCATTTTCTGCATTAAAATTTATTTTTCGTAATGATCTGCAATTTTGATTTTTCTGAAAATTGACATACTGATAGAATAAGCATTAATAAACATCATATCAAAAAATTAAGATGTGCTTACTTCTATAATTAAAAATAATTTGATTCAAAGTTGGACTTGCGCCCCAGGGTGCTGCATGCTAACGTCACCTAGTAATTAAAGTAGTTTTTTCGCAATGACGTGCAATTCTAATTTTTCTACAAGTTGAAATAGGTATTGATTGAGCGTTTTTTTCTTATGTTTATTGAATTCTGTATCAATAGTAAACAAAAGTAACAATCTAAAAGCCATGTATTGTTATGCGTTCTAGTATACAGAACCGCTCAAAAAAACTACTAAGCACACATAAAGCACAGAATAACAATGACGAACATAGCAATGAAAAAGGATACGGTTTACAGGAATCGCTCAAATCAAATAGAAAAGAAAAGGAAACAGTAAAATATACAAGAAAAAACAAGTGCATGAAAAAGATATATTATTAGAAACATGGAAGATTAGAACACTATTAAAAACAGGTAAAATGGAAGAAATAGGTAGCGAGATGGAACGATACAAAATTAGTATATTAGCACTACAAAAAGGAGCACCAATAGAAGATAAAGAAGCTTTTTATAAAAAACTACCAGAAAGTTGTGAAAAAATACCCAAACACGATACATTAATAGTATTTGGAGACTACAATGCAAAAATAGGAAGAGAAGATTTCATGCAAGATGTGGCTGGGAAAAAGAAACTATCCACGAAATAACAACAAATAACGGCATGAGGTTATAACACCTAGTAACAGAAATGAATATGTATATTGTAAGTACGAAATTTAAACACAAAAAAGAACATAAAGTCACATGGAATATACCGGGAAAGAATAAAGACAATAAATAGACCATATTTTAATTAAAAGTAAAAGAGAGAGCATGATTGAGGATGTAAGATCATACAGAGGAACTAGCGTAGAAACAGACCACAACCTGGTTATAACAAAAATTGGACTAAGAATGGTTAAAGAAAAACATAGACAACAAGATAAAAAGAAATGGGACATAGAAAAACTAGAGAAAGAAGAAGAAAAGAAAACATACGAAAGTGAGATACACAATCTACTACAGAAGAAGAACAAAAAAGAAAGTATAAAAAAAGAGTGGAATACAATTAAAACAATTATCATAAAATCGGCAGAAAATATGATTGGGACAAAACGAGTAAAAATAGAAACGAATGGTTTGATGAAAAATGCGAAAAGATAATAATGAGAAAGAGACAAGCAAGAATAAAATGGATAAGAACTTGCAAGCAATAGCATTACGAGACTTACAAGAGAATAAGAAAAGAAGTCGCAAAATTAATGACAAAAAAAACGTGAGTACATCAACAAAATAATGATGAAATAAAAAATAAAAATAAGAACAATACTAAGTTATACCAACAGTTAAAGACGCAAAAAAAAAGAAAAAAAACATAATCGCAAATATAGACATGAAGACCTGGGAAAATTATCTACTTAAAAAAAAGGCGAAACAGAACAAGAAGAAGAATCCCAAGATTAAGTTGAGGAGGACAATATAGAGATAAGAGCACCACAAAAACAAGAAATAGAAAAAAATATAAATAAGCAAAAAACCAAAACGCGGGGGGAACAGATAATATGTGTAACGAAATGTTAAAGTATGGGAGAAAAGAACTGAGAGAAAAATTATACGGAATAATAAGTAAAGCATGAGAAACGGAAACAATACCGCAAGAATGAAAAATAGGAATTATTAGACCAATACCCAAAAAAAGGAGATCTAATTAATTGTGATAACTACAGGCAAATAACATTACTGAATACAGCGTATAAAATACTAACTGCAATTACACAAAAAAGATTAAACAAATACACAAAAAAAAACCATTGGTGAATATCAAAATGGATTTCGGCCAGAAAAATTAACAATAAAGGCCATCCATACACTTAGAAAAATTATAGAAAAAACGTACGAAAAATATATATATGTACATACATATAATATATATAGACTTATATAGACTTTAAACAAGCCTTCGATACCCTTAAGAGAAAAATGATAATAAAAGATGCAAAAAACCAAGATATTCCGAAAAAACTAAGAAGTCTAATGTCCATGTAAAAATCAAAAGCGGTAGTACAAACACATGAAGAAACAACAAAGAAAATAGCAATAAAACGAGGGGTTAGACAAGGAGACGGATTGTCAATAATCTTATTAAACATCGCAATGGAAAGTATAATAAAAGAATTCAAAATCGCGAAATCTATTATACAAAAAATGGTGCAAATAATAGCATATGCCGACGATGTAGCGGTAGCAGCAAGAGATAAAAAAAGATTAGAAGAGATAATAGATCAAATAGAGCAAGCAGCAAAGAGAAGAGAACTGGAAACAAATCAAAAAAAGACAAAATATATGAAATCACAAGGAAAAGGTAGCAAACAGAAAAAGAAAAAGAAACAAAAATAGGGAAACATAAATACGAAATGATACAAAACTATAGATACTTGGGAGTAATAATAAACAAGAAAAACGACAAAAGCATAGAAATTGCGCAAAGAATAAAAGCCAGACATAATACTTTCCATACATACAAAGAAATAATGAGAAGTAAACATATACGTAAGAAAACGAAACTTATGCTATACAAATCAGCTATAAGACCTGTAGTAACCTATGCCGGAAAGACCATATGCCTAACAAATAACGATGAAGAGAAAATGAAGATCTTTGAAGCGTAATTAGAAAAATAATGGGACCCAAGAAAATAAACAGAAAATATAGAAGGCTCATGAACTTGTGTCACACATTGCAGTAGAAAAATACAGAGCCTAGAATAAAAGTTTATTCTAAGCTTTTTCTTCTAACTCAAAATAAAAAATTATAATAAAAAAAACTGAGAAACTGCAGGTTTGCTCGTATCCAAACAAATAAAAAGCATTAATAAAATAATTATAGTCCTTGTCTTTTTCACTGTCAACACCGCAATTTAAAATTTATTTTTGTCCTATTATTAAATCAACATTTTAATTATTGTTCATTAAATTTAATATACAAAATTAAAGTCTTTCATTTGACAAGAAGTTATCCGCCAAAAGTCACATTAAAACAAAAAAGAAATGATCAAAATGACATAAAAAGAAAAACAATCAATACCAGTATATGAACTAAAAAATTTAAAAGAAACGTGTCAAATTCGAGTAAAAGATAGTTGACAAAAACGACCTAACCGATAACTATTCTATTATAAACAACTTCCGCTCAGAAACATAGTTTCTATTGTTATTGTTTGCACATACAATGGGTTACCCAAAGAAGAAATTTTTGTTTTCGGTAAAACTTCAGTTAGTCTTTAGACAACTATCTAGTGTTGGGCACGTTATGTTGAAATTTATTTTCATCCATAAAATGGAGAATAAAAAAATACATTAACGCCATGTGATGCTTTAAGAATTTAAACAAGGAAATAGTGCTGCGGCTACAGCTCAAAAATATGCAGTGTGTATATTGAAGGACTGATAGCCGATCGGGTAGTAAGAAATTGGTTGGTCAAATTCAGTTCTGCAGATGCGACTTTAAAAGACGAACGAAAGGGAGGTTGCCCTTCAGACTTCGATGACGATATTTTAAAATTAATATTGGAGCAAAATCAACGTTAAACAACGATATAATTAGAGAGAAGCTCAATACGTCACAATCAACGGTTTGTCGCCACCTAGAAAAATTAGAGAAAGTCAAGTTGGGAGTATAGGTACATCATAATCTGATGAAACGGAATAAAGCAGATAGGATTTTGATTTCTTACGAGAAAAAAATGAATGTTCGTTGAAGAAGATTATAACTGGCGATGAAAAATATCACTTATAAAAACATCGTCCATAAAAGACCGTGACTTGATAAAGATCAACCTTCTCTACTAGATTTTAAAAAAAACATTCACGACACGAAAATTTTCTCGAACTTGGCTGGTCTGTTTGAGCCTTATCCACCATACTATCTAGACCTTGCTCCAACAGATTACCATATCTTCCGTTCCTTGAAGAAGAGCCCGTCCGAAATGAGACGGTAGCGGAGTTCAACTGAGAACCCAGAAATACGAGTGAAGACCACAACGGCAGAAAAGGAGGAGAAGAAGAATTTCAGTACAGAGGACCAGGCGAAAGTGGCCACCTTATCTACAAGAAAAATAGAAGACAAAATCAAACAAGTGGCAGCAGGCTTGTCGGTAGTCGGTGATAGCAGATATCGAGTCGATTAAGAAAGTACTACTGGAAAAATCTGTATAGCATGGTCAAAATGACTTTAATGGATACAGAACTGCGTATGTAGAAAGCTACGGAAAACCACCACATAAATTATTTTTCCAAGAAAAATTATCGCAGGAAACACAAACACAACGGCCTTGAGTTCTGAGCAAGACTTAAATGTCCACAAGGTGCTAAAAATCTCCCAGCCTGTCAAGATAGCTACTTGGGCCGTTAAAAACTTATTTCAAGCTGGTAAATTTCACAGCACAACCTTGTAAATGAGAAGATCGACTTACTCGGATTAAGCGAGGTGCGATGGCCAAACAGCGGGAAAATAAAAACCGAAACAGGTGAGACAATGTACTACTCAAAAGACAACGACACTAAAAACAGGAATCGAGTAGCGGTATTAGTCTCCCCAAATTTTAGACAATACCTAGAAAATTATGTGACGTTCTCAGATAAGACTATCATGCTTCGATTGAAATCTTCAAAAATCGGAATTAACATTATACAACCCTATGCACCAACTACATCATACAAGGAGACAGAAATAGAAATGTTCTATCATTAACTTAAAGAAGGTCTGAAACTAACAAGAAAACATTATGTAAATCTAATCTTAAGCAACTTCGATGCTATAGTTGGAAATGTACGCTGTCAAAACGTAGTAGGTGATTACAGCCTTGGAAGAAAAACATAGAATTCTATCAAGAACAAAATCTGACCATAATGAACATTATGTACAAATTACCTAAAAAGCACTTGTATACATGGCGGTCACCAGCCGATTCATGTAACCATATTATACGTAATCAAATAGATTATATCATTGTAAACAGACGCTTCAGAAAGGCTTTTAAAGTGGTCAAAACTTATCTCGGTGCAGATATTGGTTCTGACCACAACCCGTTAGCAACAAACATACAAGTGACTCTTAAAAAAGCACAAAAATCATAGAACACAAGAATAGACATTGATAAACTAAGAAATGAGGAATTTTGTAATATAGTACGAAGCAATCTTAATAATGACTTGAGAAAAAAACACAATAACAAAGACATTCAAAGCAAACTAGCGCTCGAAATATATGTACAGAAATCCTCAAACCAGATAAGGTAAAGAGAAAAAAGATCTAGATGACAGTTTGTATTCTGAATATGGTGAAAGAAAGAAGAACTTTTAAACTAGAAAATAAACCAGAGTAATACAAGACCATACAAAAAGAAATTTAAAAAAAATTAAAAAAGCAAGAAATAATTGGTTAAAAGAGAAATGTGAGCACATCAAACACCTACAGAACATCCATGACGTTCGAAACCTACACAAGCAAGCACGGGAACTAAATAAAAAACCTTACATAAATCAGGGAAACATACTACTGAATGCTAGCAACGAAATATTATAGTCTACCGAACAACAAACTTAAAGAATGGAATAATTATCTTTGTGACCTTCTCAGGGATGAACCAGAGCTCCCAACAACAAATGTAAACAACTTTATAACAATAACAAAAGACGAAATACTATATGCCATTGAAAATGCAAAATCGGGAAAAGCACTGGGATCGGACGAGGTACCAATTGAACTGATTAATAAAGATGGCATCTCTCTCTTGGTAAATGTTTTCAATAATATATACCAAACTGGAATACTTCCAAAATAATGGCTGCACTCAACATTTGTAACTTTCCCAAAAATCCAAAAGCCTAGAAGATGGCAAGATTAGCGCACCATCAGTTTATTCAGCCACACTTAAAAAATTTTCCTTAAAATCATCCACAGAAGAATATACCCTGAAAGTGAGGAAATACTATCCGATAAGCAATTTGGATTCCGAGATGGAGTGTGTAGTAGAGAACCACTTCTCTTCATGAGGATACTAACAGAGAGAGTCAGAGATGTAAACACGAACTTATTCCTTCTTTTTATGGATTATGAGAAGGTCGTCGACAAGGTTAAACACGTAAAACGTACTCAAGGCCTTACAAATAAATAGCGCAGACACTCGAATCATTTTAAACCTGTATATAGATAAAAAAGCACATGTTAGGATAGACGGCAGAAATTAAGATACTCCGAGGTGTAAGACAGGGTTGCGTACTATCGCCATTGCTGTTTAACATATACCCAAAAAAAAATTTTAAAAAAGCTTTCGAAGACTCGGATGGAATAAAAATAAACAGAGAGAGAATCGAATCTATCTGTTATGATGAGTATTACTGGCGGTATCACAACAAAAAATATAAGATATGCTAAACAGAGTCTATACCATCAGTAAAGAATACAGACTAACAATAAAATAAGAAAACAAAATCAATGATGATAACAAAACATAAAACATGTATCACATTTCCGCGATCTAGGATCATTGCTGAATGACCAAAGCAATTGCCTTCAAGAAATAAAATGTCCCATTGAAACAACGCGCACAGCCTTTAAGAGCATGCAACAAACATTGTTGCTCACAACATATACACATTAAAATACTGTTACGAATGTTCTATGGACTTGACGACTGCTAACAGCTCCCTCCTAGTCACGCAATAATTCCTTTCCGGACTGGACAAAACTTTGATAAAATACGCGATAACTTTTTCGTGCCCATCTTGAACCTGCGAAAGGGCCGCGCCTATGACCAGATTGCAGGCGTCGGTATCCAAAACAAATTTTCCATTTTCTTTTGGATAACGCAAAATCGGCGAAATGACTAGGGCCTGTTTTAGTTGATGGAAAGATTTTTCGCTGTCTTCATTCCATCTAAATTCTGGTTTTTCTTCGGTTAACTTCGTCAAAGGTTTGGCAATATTGGCAAATCCGGGTACAAATCGTCTATAATCCAAGAAAACTTTGGACCTGATGTTTGTCGATTGGTCTTGGCCATGCTTGCACCTCTCGGATTTTGTCTAGGTCAGCCTTTACATCATCTCTAGATACGACGTGGCCAAGGTATTGCACTTCCTAAATACGTGATATTTCTTGCTACTTGAAGGTTTAATCACGCCTTCTTGCTCCATACTCGTAATTATTTGTTCGGCTTCTTCTCTTTTCGCCAAAGAAAATCTTCGTGGATGTTGTCATATCGACCGAGCGTCTCCGGTATTAATTTTATTTTAGTTACGTTAGTTCTTTCTTTGGAACCATTTTCCAGCGCGAACACATCTTAGTACTCTTGGATCAACACTTTAACTTTAGCCAGCTGGTCTTAGCTGAGGTTTTGGCATTTGGTGGAAAGAATGTAATAGATGTTGTGGACACTTCTTCGGCGACGTATGTTCGTTAGACTTCACGAATCTCACAATTGCGATACTGGCATGCATTGGCCTACCACGGTCTTCTTTTTCAACGTTACCAGATCTGAGCTGATATTTAAGATTCTTACTGGCATCGTGTTTTTCACTCGTACTAAAGTTCTGCCAACGAGTAGTCCTTTTTCAACTAAGTCGCCCTCATGGTCCAATCGCGCGTATGTAGCCTTCCCGGAGATTTCCATCCAGGCGTGCCATCACTACACTTTCAGTCCTTGCAGGCAGAGTTACGTCTTCACTCAATAAGACTCGCACGGCTGCCTTCTCTGACGAATGAAACGGAATTTCTTCATTGTCTATCTTCAGGACATCGTTCCTCATATCCAAATAGAACCCATACTTCTTTATAACGTCCATTTCCAGGATAATTTCCTCCGCGATGTCGGCTACCAGTACTTGATGGTCGAGTGCTCGATTTCCCAAACCAATGGTTACTTTGACTTCTCCATGAGTAGGTATTTCTTTGCCGTCGCCGTTCGAAGTCGTACTGTTACTGGTGATGTCTTCTCGTTTTCCAATAACATGTCAAGACGAATGATGGTCTTCGTCGCTCCCGTGTCAACCAGTAACTGAACACTTTTCCATTGACCTTGCCATCGAGATGAATGCTATGCAATTGCTCCATCGGCGATGCCATTTGAATGGTAATATTCAAGGTCTGACTAGATGAGATTAACTTGTGTCTCTTTTGGTCACCACGTTCCAAATTTTCAAGCGCTCTTCTTGTCTTCTTCTTGGATTTAGTACGATGTCGTCGTACATGGCCTATTTCGCCGCAGTTCAAAGTCGTCACTCTTTTACGAAGTATTTGTCTCCTCGGTGCTTTCCAGTATCTGCGCAGGTACTTCTGAATCGCAGCAGAGTCTGTGACCGTCTCGTTGCAATTCTTGTTTTGCTGCTTCAAACTCCAAAGTATGCACCAAAGCGTCATCCAATGTCTTCGGTCGAGCTAACCGGAGAGTTTGCTGCGTTTCGCTGTCTCGGAGGCCGTCTACAAAGGTTTGCATAGCCGACTGTTCCAAGAAGGTATCTGGTGCTGCAGAATATGCAAGCCGTGTTAGTCTGGCGATGTCAGCCTTAAACTCTTGAAGACTTTCGGCAGCTTTCTGAACCCGATTTTTAAATTGAGCTTGATACACTTGTTCAAGATGAGCATCTCCATATCTCATTTCTAAACGTGAAATTAAAAGTTCGTAATTTTCTTGTAGGTGGTCAGCAACAGGTTACAGGATTCCAAGAGCTTCTACACGTAAAGACATTATTAAAGACGTCACTTTCTGCTTGTTGTTCTAACCATTTGCTGTAGCGGCGGCTTCCAACTGCTTGTAGTAGGTTGACCATAAAACTTTACCATCAAAATTTGACGGTACAACTTTAAACTTGTGAGTGGTTTCTTCCCTATAATCCATTATTAAATCTTCACTCATGACGCTTCCTTCGCCGTGACAATTCATTCGATTTATTCTTTCTTCAAGCAGTTCCTTTCTTTCTCTTAATTTTTGCTCTAGTTTGTCTTCTATAGTTCTTGAATTTGCTTCTAACTTTTGTTCTAATTTGTCTTCTACTTCTTCTATTTTGTCTTCTATAGCTTTTCTTAAATTTAAAATACCGCTTTGCATTTCTTCTTTCTTCTTGAACAGTTTTAATCTGGTTTTCTACACTAATTTGTATTTGTTTTTATCTGATATCTCCAATACTAGCCTGCATTTCTTCCATTTTCTGAGAGTTTTCGCCAATGTTTTCTTCCATTTTTCAAGAATTTTCAGACAGTTTTTCTTCCATTTTCTGAGAATGTTCGGATAGTTTTTCTTCAATTTTTTGATAATTTTTGCCCATTTTTTTATTATTTTCTTCCATATTTTTATTCATCCATTCAAATATTTTGGAATCCATTTTAACTGCTTGTAAACGCGTCACCGGCATAAATTTAAACACGAATAATAAATAAAAAAAAAGAGGTTTAATAACACTAAATTTTAATAATGCCCGACACTAGTTTAACGAAATGGAATAGCTAAGATTAAAAGCTATAAACAAACACGCGAACAAAAGTTTTATTTATTTACGCAATCAATGCTTTTATTACGGGAGCGATATTAAATTACTTAATAGTATTTACACTAAAAATCGCGAACCCGACACCTCTGAACCAGTGTTACGATTATTATTGAAAACTAATTTATTTATACTAAAAATATGTACACGTTTATAACTAACCGAATTAATTAAATCTAAGGATATTTAATAAAAACACTAACACTAATTTATATATTACACAAAAATAAAGTCTGCGGATAACTTTAGTTTAACACTTATTGCTTACTTTAAAGTCACGCATATTTATCTCAAACACACGCGTTAATCACTTAATTATTTAGACTTGGATAATCTTCTTAATACTGACGTCTTCAAATTACTGAAATAACTCCTCTATGATTTGTTTGCACCGCATTTATACATTTTGGCGAAAGGTTCCACTTCACTCGGTGAACGTTCTGGAAAATGGATAACAACTTCGAGAAGGCTCTTGAACTTGAGAATAATTTCTCGAACGTTTCAATACGAACTAGACTGCTGAGATGCAATGTTTTCTCAGTTTTATTCTACGGTGCAGAGACATGGACATTAAACAAAAAAACCATCAGCAGAATTGTAAGCTTTGAGATGTGGGTGTATAGAAGAATGGAGCGCATCTCCTGGATTCAAAACATCAGTAATAAAAAAGATACGGAGTTAAAGCAAAAAAACGCCCAATCTAGGGCATATAATGAAAAACACAAAATATGGCTTATTACAGTTAGTTCTACAAGGACGGATAGAAGGACGTCGTCCACCAGGTCAAAGACGCATATCCTGGCTAAAGAACCTAAGAGATTGGTATAATCTAACATCAACCCAACTCTTTCGAACAGCAGTATCCCGGTTGACGATCGCGAACACTCTTCTGCGAAGAGTACGCACCTGAAGGAAAAGATAAAATAAAGGTATCTTTCGGTTTTAAAATTATTTCAAGTCTTGGTTAGATCTTTCATGAAATCTTTTGTAACAAATCTCTTTACCACTATAGCTAAATACCAAACGTCACAAGTATTTGATAGTAGTATGCCCAGCGCACTTAAACCTACTTAGAAACGAGATTTGTGCAAGCCCATGGTTTACAACTTATTATTATACAGTATACACATAAAGATATAAATAAAATGATAAAAAATATTATAGAGAAAAGTATACTCAACGATAAAAATAATAACAATTAGATTAATTTGTTATATTGGTATATTTGTATAATTTACAAAGCAAAACAGATGCTATTTTGCACAAAAACGAAATAAAGCATTAAACGTTTCGTAACTGTAAGAAGTTATGTTACAAATTTCGTAAGAAAGTTTGAGTACCGAAATACAAAAAATCTTAATTTATAAAAAAACAAAAAAATTAAAAAAACAAAAATGCCATTATGACAATAACAAATTTAAAAAAATAACAAGATCAAACTAGTCTTATTTAGAATATAAACGCATTAAGTTATATTATTTAATCCAACGTTTTAAAAGTAACAATAGCTCCGAAGCCGTTTTATTATTTACTAAGCAATAAATTATTTATGAATTTTTAGAACAAAGAAAAAGGTTTTGTCGTTTTTCTTTTGTAAGTGTGTCTTCTATCAGAATAATGTATGAAATGATAAAAGTTGAAACGAATTATATGTACTTCCACGTAAATTTGTCCAGTTAATTAAATTGTGTATTAAAATCACCAAAAGATAGAATTAAACCGTAGTACACAATTGTTTGTGTAATTGAATCACCACTCAAAACATGAATGTACTTGAATTACAAAAAGAATAAAATTATCACTGGTTGTAATATTTATAAAAAAGCAGCATATAGCAAGTAGTTCAAATTACAATGCGTTCATGACACACTTAAAAACATCGTAAATGTTTTTTTAAAAAATTCAAATAATTATTATAAAGTATCACTGGAAACAAATCTTCATGCTACGGCGTAATTAACTACAAAAATTTCGTGTAGAATCAGATCCTAAAATTAAATATATCTGAAAGTGACCAAATCCTACTACCAAATATTCATTTATAGTAAGATGTACAAGAAACGTTTATTACACAAAAAGAAGATTGACACCACATTATATACACGCGTTGTTATGACTGGATCCAACATTTTAAAACATCCAATAAGTTCAAAGTCGTTATTTGATTATTTTCTGATGGATTGAGCAAAGCAAAAGATTTGATTAGAAATAATCAGGAGAACGTATGAAAGTAAGTCGAAATCAATCATTAAGCACTTTTAAGTAAATTTGTACGGTTGAATGTAATATTTTTTTAACATAATCATAAAATATAAAAAAATTTGTTACACAATCGTTCTAGCAAAATTAAAAAATATGTAAGAATTGATGAACTCGAATCTTTAATAAAAAAACACAAAAAACACCACTTACAGTATACAAATTAAATAAACTTTAAACGTTTTTTAAAAACTACAAATAATATCTATAAGAAATTAAATTATTCTTTCGGCAAAAAGAAAATTTTATTTTCCAAGAATCTTAAGTAAAGATTAAACAAAATTTTTATAAAAAAATAATCATTACTTATTCAAAAATATTGAGTATTTTATGCACGGTTTGTATCTCAAAGAAATCATTTTATACAAGCAATAACAATAATATACCACCTAAAAAAAATTGTATAGAAACCGCGTTGTGAATTATTTCTTTAACACAAAAATCTACAAGTGATTATATACATACATATATAAAAATAGTACCTTAAAAAGACGCGTTACATAACAACACGAGATTAAAAAGTTGTTGTATAATCAACTTAAACATAAGTTCATAGTTCTTGAAATTTTTCAAAATTCAGCCTTTGTAAGAATTCATCCCAACGGTCACGTCTTAACACCCGCACGAAAAAAATCGAAAATATTAATCAGACCAAAAATCAAAATTTTCCTAAACTTGAAGTAGAATTTAGGTTTTCGCCGATTACTTTTGTATTACAGTTTCTGATTCTGGATAAATGTGGTCAATTTTCCACAACCCGAGCTTTCGTCACATGTAACATCAACGCAGGGAATAAACTGACTGATTGAAATATCGCTTTTATAGACTAGCCTCCGATCGATAAAACTAGTTTCCAAATATCCGGCAATTCCCTAATTTTTCGTTGATAATAATTAGACACCTTACACACAACCTTAGTATTTTCAAACGAAATTAGATTACGTGTACCGCTATTGCTGATTTAGAAGACTGTTTAAAACAACAAATTTAATGTTTTTTAATACGAACTCGTACGCTTTTAGTCGTTTCTCTAATATATGTACGACCACGAGAACAAGTAATGCCATAAAGAACGTCTCACTGAAAACAAATAATGTCTTTCGCCGGATTTAAGAAGAGTAGAAAACCGAGTGATAACGTTATATATTGACAAGTTTCCCAATACCATCCGTAGTACCTTTAATATAGGGTAGATATGCAATAGTAGATTTTGGGGTTGACTTAAAGAAACACCTGTGTGCACTAAATATTTCACTACCGCTTTTAAAAAGGATGATAGCGAGACAATCTGTTTAAGTATCTATCTGTATCAGTAGCAACAAATAGTCCGCGTCCAATTCCATTGTGAAACAAATATTTTGACGAGTAGAGTTTAAATGGCATAAAAATTCGTTGAGCGTCGAAAGACCGCGCTGCTAAATGACAAAAGTATCAGCAACGTATATCTGTACAAACATTTGAATTATAAATAATAATTTCTTCTGAAAATCTTTCATAAATATATTAGCAATAATAGGTAACAGGCGCATCCTATTGTGGCTCCTGAAGCTCGTAGCTGTCAAACATTTTTCGATGATAGGTACTATGTCCGTTAAAATATTATTTTCGCTAAGTAAAAATTTAATAATGTTTATTGAATCAGGTACAGGCACCTAAACAAAAACTATAAGAAAGTCTAGCGGTCAAAGAGCAATGAGGTATTTCCCTAGGAAGTACTGAGCCTCAGGCGCATAGCTGAGGTAACATCTGGTTCCCATATGACGCTTGCTGCAGGACCGTCAGTACGCAATGAAAATCTGCATCCTCCTCTAGGTGACCCTGCTTTTACCAAACACGGTGGATCTAGACTGGAAAGTCAATAAACATCTCCCAATCCACGGTGGATCAGCATACGCCAAGGATGAATGGCCTTTAGTATGCGATCTCTGGATACAAGGCGCCCTCCAGAGTATATAGCCTTATCCAGTAAGAAGCTCTGCTGGATGGATAGTCTTATCCTCAATTACTGGTGGAAACAATATGAACCCTTTAAAAACAAACACAAATAAAAACAAAATGGAAGAGAAAAACCCCTCAAACCCAAAACCCAAACCTAAGGTAAGGGAGGCTGGCGAAAGCAGCGCCTCAGAGCCAGAAGGTGGGGTAAAGAAACTGGTCAAAGAGACCGCTCGCCTAAATGTAGGTCAAAATAAGATAAGGTTGTGTAGCGCAGCCTTCAAAAGGTACAAGTAATTACTGAATGCAAGATACTTCAAAACCGAAGCTAGGAAACTTGTACTCCTGAGAAAGGAAGAATTAATCGTTCCTAAGCCAGGAGGCAGCGGTACCCAAGCTCCGGTGCAAAAAAGAACAAGGTCCCACAACGAAAGTCCGAGGGTTGTAAAGAAACAAAAGCAAAAAACGGTCGCTCCCGCTGCTCAACCAAAAAAACCAGATGCTAGGAGATAGAAAGACATCTCATATAAATGTGCCTTAGTAGGTACCAAAATGGCGGTGATGTCCAGGAGATTTCCAACCGAACTCCTCACTACTGCCCAGATGGACCAAATCTGCTCAGCCATCATGAACACAGTGGAGGAAGGGTACAATGAAACCATTAAACCTAAGTTCCTCACTTCTGTGTATAAGGCGGACTACCTAGTGGTTTCATGCAAGGACAACGCTACAGTCCAATAACTCAAGGCGGTGGTAGTTAATCTACACCCTTGGGAAGGTTCAGAGCTGTAAGCAACCACAGAACCAGATATACCTTAAGGTAGTACCTTACTGAAACTCTTCCCCAACTCCTCTGAAATGTCGGCGGAGTGGATATTACATCGAATCCAGATACGATAGAGTCAACACCTCAACCTGGAGGATAATAATGAAGAAGACAAGGGGTACATCAGCACTTCTAATCCTCTCAATCGGCCAAAATTCAGGTCAAACAGTAGAATCCTTAGAAAATAAACTGTTCTACCGATTCAAAGAGGTGCCTATCAAAGTAAGGAAACCTCATAAACCACCACTAGAGGAAGAATCAGTAGATCCTCAGGGTACAACCATCATGGAGGAGGCGGAGGAGAGTAATACTCCACCTCCCTCATCCACAACAAAATTTTTGTCTTCGCAAACTTCTAAATCTTCACGAATCTTACAAGTAACTGGGCCGGAATTTTGACAAATAGAAAGGCTTTGCTTGAATCTATTGCATTCTAACACTAGGACACTATTACATCTACTTAAAGCGTCAACATGGAACATCCTTTTCCCTGGCCTATGTTTAATCTCAAAATCATATTGCTGTAAGAACATACCCCATCGAGCTATTCTAGGATGAATAATTTCTTTATCTAGTGTTAATTGGAAGCTGTCATACTCCGTGATGACTGTGAAATGAATACCATGCATTCCAGCTCAAAGCTATGATATTTGGATTCCGTAGAAGTTGCTCTTTCACTAAAATAACAGATATAACGAAATTTTCTGTCAATTTGTTTTTGCATAAGGATGGAACCGAAACCTGAATTACAATGAAGTTCCGTCGGAAGTTAGGCAAATAAACAGAAAGAATCGGAACATCTGACAACAGTTTCTTCAAAGTTTCAAAGGATTGAATTTCGTCTTTAAAAGAAATTAAACATGCTGTCCTTCTTAAATAGCTCATATAAGGGTTTGGCTACAATTGAAAAGTATGGAATAAATCAACCGAAGTAACTAGCAAGGCCCAAAGATCTTTGAAATTTTTTTTGCGTTGCGAGGGATGGGATAATCTAAGACATTTTGCACGTTTTTAATACTGGGACGAATACCGTCCTAATTTATTAAATAGCCAAGGTGCGTAATTTCTTCAGCAAAAAATTGACACATCTTTATTTTTAATTTCAATTTATATAATCGACATACTGTTCCACTCTATTTTTACAGTCATATTAATTCATTCGTGTACCTTTAACCTTATTGATGATTATATTCCAATCACAATTTAAATCTCGCTTATAAATATAAATGTCATATGCCATACAAAACACCATTTTATCTAAATTCTGTAAGACCATTTTAATTTTCCGCATTAGCTCCCGTTTACATATGAATGTTTCATTTCAAATATGCTAATTTCTTTCATCTAAAACGTTTTTTATAATCGGATTACAAACGTTTTCAAACGAGTACAAAAGAAAACAAAAAGTAAAAAAAAATGAAAATCAACTCTTCAAACTTTAAAACGGGTCTACCGACGTTATACAGTTAAATAAGTTTAAAACTAACTTTTTTGTTTAGAAGCTACAAAAATGTTCCCATCGTCAAACGTAATTGTAATCACAAAAGTTGATCAGCAAATTAAACTTAATTAAAGTATCATTCAAATAACGCAGTAGAATATTATTAATTAAACTAACATTATACCAAAATTATAGTAATAAAACCATCAAAATAAACAAAGCATACTTCACTCCGGACATAAGCGAGAGTTAAAGCAAGTAAACTTCTAATATCATTCCAACATTTTCTCACTACATAAAGAGGGCCTCCTAATCATCCAGACCAGCTACAATTGATATAGATTTTTGAACGATAATTCTGTCTCAGAACAGGAAAGTAGATGCAAGACAGGGTAGAAAGGATCGTGGCGATAGCGACAGCTCTCTCCATTTTGGCAACTTTCTTGAGCATAAAAGTAGCAGTCAATGGATTTTTTCTAACTCGGTATTCTACTTGGTTGGTAACTACAGACCAACACTTGAACGCTTGCTTCTCGAAAGACGAACTCCAACATATTTTAAACTGTCCTCCAATTCAGTTGATCTAAGCCACAACCAAGCTTGGGTACTGCCAATTTCTTAATTTCTCCATCTCTCTCTTGAGATTCCATAATGCTCGCCACAGATTTTCGTATAACGGCTTTGTACATGACTACTTCTTGCTGAGCAGATAGAAAACGAAACGTCGGTCACCACGTAGTTTTAAAACTCTTCCGACCGCTAGTTGCTGTCTTCGTAATTCGTCTAGCCGTCCAAACATCTTTTTAAATATGACTGTGACCTCTGGACATGTCAAGATCATCGCTCACGCAATGTGTGATGGGGGAATCTTTCCGTGTTATTGACGTTCATTTCTTTGACTTGATTTCTGGTTCTGCTAGTTATTACTCGGGTCGAACCTGAACTTACCTAAGGCTGTTATCGCCAGTAACGGGGCTAAACGATCGATGTGAACCACTTTTGGCTTGCCTGTGAGTAGTTTTCGGATGCGATATATAACGTCAATAATACGCTGCACAACTTAATAAAGGCCCTCCCATTGCCTCTGCAGCTTCGGCGACAAAACCACGTCTTCTTTGGAGATTATACAACCACACCATGTCGCCAGGTTAAAACCCACCATTTTGTGCTTTGACGTCATATCTGGTCTACATTCTGTCGCAATTTGTGTGTTTTTACGGACTGGCTCATGTACTTCGTCCAACCTCTTCTCACGTACTCTTCTTCAGCACCTTCTTCTTCTAATCTTCGTCCAAATTGGAAGTCGCATGGCAGTCGTATTTCGCGACCGAGCATGACATCGGATGGTATTTGGCCTGTGCTTTCGTGAACGGATGATCGGCATGCCATTAAGAAAAGGTGCAAGTACTGATCCCAGTCTCTTTGGTGTTCGGACACTACTTTGGCTAAGTACGTTCCCATCACTGGATTCATCCGTTCAACCATGCCATCAGATTGAGGAAGGAAAGGCGTTGTCCTAGTTTTCTTAATTCCCAACAATCGGCAAACGTTTTGAAACAGCCCAGACTCAAAGTTGCGTCGTTCAAAGTATAATTGTAACGGAACTCAATACCGGCAAAAGCCTCCGTCCATCCATCGCCACCAGAATGTATTTGTTCCCCGCCACAGCAATGTCAATCTCTACTCTTTCTAAAGAATTTCCTACATTATACTGTTTCATTTGTGCTTTGCGCTTTTCACTGGACCATTTCCTAATCCGCAGAACGTGCACTTACCACCATTTAATGACGTCTTATTTGCAGTTCATCCAGTAGACTCTTTCTCAAAACTTTCCACAATGTCTTCGTGCAGATGCTTCAACACTTCTGACACTCGGCTCTTTTGGACTACTAACTGCAATCTGTTTTCCGTGCCCTCGACACTCTCTAGAGATCGCTTAAGAAGACCGCCTTCTACACTCAAAGAGTCCCACTGCACCAGGTACGTATTGATGTTTCTGTCCAAAACACTCACTCTTCCCAGGTTGATCGTCGACCGTTTCTTTTTAGTTTAAGAGTAGTCTTATTCCGGGATCGTTTTTCTGTTCGCGACGCAACTGCTCAGGTTCCCACTCGTCATCAACCATTGCAGTTCTCTGAAAGTATTCGACCTTTTCTTCAAGTCGCGAACAATGGTCTTCTAGACAAAGCATCAGCCTTCCGATTACTGATTCCGGCATAGTGTTCTGTGTCATAGTGGTACTCTTGCAGTCTCTCGATCCATCTTGCTACTTCTCCTTCCGGATTACGGAACTGCAATAGCAATTTAAAGCAGCGTGGACCATCTTTTCAACCGCTCTTCTTGTCTTTTTCTTGGGTGTTGGGTTTGATACAACGTACGTAGTTCTAAGTCGTCACTCCTTCTTTCCGAAGTGTTCGTCGCGCTATCTCCTCGATGCTTTCTATTGTCTGCGCGGGTACTTCTGCAGCACAGCGAAGTTTATAACCGTATCGTTGCGACCTTGTTTTGCTGCTTCAAACTGCAAGGCATGCACTAAAGCGTCATCCAACGTCTTCTGCCGAGCTAAACGTAGAGTCTGCTGCGTTTCTCTGCCTTTGAGGTCGTCTACGACGGTTTGAATAACCAACTGCTCCAAGAAGGTATCTGTAGCTGTAGGATATGCAAGGCTTGTCAATCTAGCGATGTCAGCCTCAAACTCTTGAAAACTCTCCACAGCTTTCTGAACCCGACTCTTTATTTGGGCTTGGTACACCTATTGAAAATAAACATCTCATTTCTTATTTCTAAACGTAAAATTAAGAGTTCGTAATTTTCTTGTAAGTGGTCAGGAACAATCTGCAAAAGTCCAAGCACTTCTCCACGTAAAACCACTATTAAATACGTCGTTTTCTGCTTGTTGCTCCAACCATTAGCTACAGATGCGGCTTCAAACTGCTTGTGCAGTAAGTTGACCATCGAACTTTACCATCAAAATTTGAAGGTATAATTTTAAACTTGTGAGTGGTTTCTTCTAGATGATCCATTAGTAATTTTTCGCTCGTGACGCTTCCTTCGCCGCGACAAGTCATTCGATTTATTCTTTCTTCAAGCAGTTTTATTTTGTCTTCTAATTTGTCCTCTATTGCTTCTATTTTCTCATTCATAGATTGTTTTTCGTTGTCTAGAATTTACGATTTCTTCTCTTAAATTTAACATGTTTGCTTGAGTTTCGTCTTGAACAATTTTGATTTGATTTTCTATGCTCGTTCGTATTTCTTCTTTTAAAGTTCTAGAATTTTCCTTTATTTTCTGGGAATGTTCGGACAGTTTTTTTTTTCATTTTACTAGAATTTTATTCCATTTTCTGAGAATTTTTGTAAAACTTTTCTGTCATTTTTCTAGAATTCTCTTCCATATTTTTAATTACTGATTCTTGGTCATTTTTTATTGATTCAAAAAAATTCAAATAACTTTGAATGAATTTTAACACCTTGCAAACACATCACCGGCATAAATTAAAGCACGAATAAAAAGGTTAATAACACAAAAATTTAATAATCCCCGATTCTTGATTATTAAATACACTAGTTTAACGAACTGGGTTTCGATTACCGCACACCTGTATCACCAATGTAATGAATTTTATAACTAATTTATTTAAAACTACATGTTTGCACGATTAGAACTAATTAAATCTAACCATATTTAAGAAAAACACTTACATTAATTTATATATCACTTATTACTATCACTCGAATAATAATGTCCGCGGATTTATATATTTCTGTTATCGATGTCGATAATTTTCAACATCTTTCGGTAAACGTTCTCAAAGTTGACAATAACTTCGAGAACATTTTAGTATGTTTTAATATTTTTTTTACTTCCGTCAGGCTACTGTATGACTTAGCATCTGCCGCAGCTGGCACATGTATGAGAAATAGAAGAAACGTACCAGCAATCAATTCCAAGTTAAAAAGATGGAATACAAAGAAAGTTCTTGTTCTTAGCAATTGCCATACCGCATAAGCGATATTCAAATGCCCAAAATCTATTGCCGATTAGAACGAAAGAAGTTGACCTATCCGATTATCTAACAGGTCTCTATGATTTTGATAAAAAATCTGGAAAATGGTGACGAAAAGTCTTTTATAAACTTATGACTTCAGCCATAAACTAATACATATTATACGGGATTCGCCATTACTCCGGCCTCGGTTTCTAGTGGCTTTGTATAAATGTCAGCATAAAATGTTTATTAGTACTGTACTCATTTCTATTGAAAAACCGTATGTTTTAGAAATAGTTTTGTTCATACAGGGTGTTTAGTTTTCGCTGGGCAATATTAAGTTACACTTTTTTAAATAGCAACCCAATTTTATCCTGTTCGATAAAGACTTAATTCAAATGAAAAACCCTTTTTAAATTGTTTAAATTGATTCCATTCCATTTTAGAGCAATTTCTTTAAAAATGCAGTATCAGTTTTTGTAAATTCGTAAAATCAGAAGTAGTTAAATAGTTTAAAATTTTTTTTTAATTCGCCATACTTATTAATTTTCAAATTTTTCAAATTTTCAGCATAAACTCATTTTTATTAAATGCACCCACGATTTTTTTCAACTGTCTCTAATGTAGTTTTTAATTCTCTATCGATTTGCACTAGCACTTTTGTCTCCTAATATCTACAATTAAGATATTTATAAATCTGCAATTAAATCACTACGAGCATTATTTTAATCGACTAGGTTTATTCTAGTAGGTTTTGCTCTATGAAGTCAACCACAAAAAAGAAAAAACCATATCGTTTTTGATCTATTTACTGAAATAGTTAATCAGTAAAGGAAGAGAAGGTGCCAAATTAGTCACGAATCGTTCAACAGAGCGGCCATCAACTTCATCTCGACATATGTACAATGTAGAACTTCATTCACCAATGCAAGAAAATAATCGCAGAAGTGCTTCAAATGCGCCGAGAAAAATTGAAGTTCTTACCATGACTTTATGTAATATGTTATACAATAATTATTTTACACTATTTCATACCTAAATTGTAAATTATTCTGAATAAACTTTTGCACTCTTTTAAAAAAAGAATTCGATTTTTACGTTCCTACTAGGGCATTATGACCCAGTAGATGTTACTAATTGGACACATATGTCCCACACTGAAAATTCAAATAAATATAAACAAGAAAAAATCTTTGTTTCAATAATAAGCTTTAGATGAAATAAAATTGGATACATAACGACAAAATAATTAAAAAAAAATAAAAACAAAGTAAAAATGTAGATGCTCATAAAAATAAGTGCCTTTTTAGACAAGTTTGGCACTAAAGCATCAGAAATGTCCTCACGAGTCAGGTTGCCAAAGAACGCAATATGTTTACTAATTTGGAAAAATGGAAAAAGCTGCTTACTACGTTATGACATCCGAAAGAGTTAAAGCAATTAGAAAAGGTAAATTCGATCGTAAGTAAAAAATACACAAAATCTACGAGACCCAAAATTGCAAACTCGTTCGGGGCACATTCAGTTTGAAACAAGAAATACGTTCAACAAAACAATTCCATAACAATAACTGATATGGTAAAAAAACGATCGATCTAATAAGCCGGGTGAAGTCATACATAGCGACGTTAGCGAACTTTTCACAGTATCATCAAAGAAAGCTTTTTTTCGATTTTCTAATCGATTCGTCTTTTTGATTAATGAATTCAATAGATGCAGTAAATAGCTTTAGTCCTTTATAAACGAAATCGTGACAAACATTTTAGGAAAAGACTAGTGAATTCTGATTTCCAACTCATAAATATCTCACTAAATATTTCCAGCATAAAAGCTCAATTGTAAATTGCGTTCTGTGCGCTTGTATATTTTTTCTCTTGTAAACAAAGTATTTCCATTGACTGCTTTTGTTTTTAACAATATAAAACCAATATATTATATACAACATAAACGTAAATGAAATAGGTCAAAAACACCAAATGTAATTTTTTTCCCTGATATAAAACTAAAAGCAAATATATACGCAAAGTATTTTCATCTCCCAATTTATTTTAAAATTAACATTATAAGAAAATCGAAAAAATTGTTATTAACAAAAAATAAAGTTACCTGAAAAAATTACTCACTCTAGTCTAAATCCGTGACCAGAAATATAATTCTTTCATATTTATGTAAATTAAATAAAAAAAAACAGAAACCACAAACACCGTAAAATAATACTATTCCGTTAAATCTACCGAACGCAAAAAAAAAAACAAAAGCTGTTCCAACAATAAAGTCTAAAAATAGCTTATCGTTACCGCATTTCAATATAAATATTCATTTAGTAAATAAACTTTAGACAAATTCTCATAATTACATAAAAGCTTATGTACTACAACTGAATTGTAATATTTACCTTCTGCACCATATAATTGCATTGTTGAAATGTACACTTTATTATTTTATGTTTCAAAATAATTTCTTTAAATATCATAGTATCAAAAGTATCAAATTAATACAATACTAAGGAATTAATTCCAAAATAAAGAATATTTATTATTGTCTTTCTTTTTTATACAATTAAAGATTCTTCAAGACTCTTTTTGATTCATAGTGAAAAACTATAAAGAATTTTTTTAAATACAAACTGCTTCCCGTATTTGTGATATTTTTCAACACGTATCAATTGTTTTAGTTTTAGATGCATTAATTGTTTAAAGACCACATTTAGAGCAGCATGTTCCCTACTCGCAAGCTTAAAGTAGATAGTAGAATAAGATTTAAATTTTTTTGAATGAATGTGAAAACAAAACATCTAAAAAATTTTCTTACAGCAAAAATTAAAGAAATACATAAAAACAAAAAAGTAATTTTTAAGAAAAGTAATTAAAAAAACGCCAATAAAAAAAATACTATCGAAGTAAAAAACTATGACCCTTGATCAAAAGTTAGGAGTAAAAAAAATTTTAAAAATATAGATGATATCAATTGATTAGCGATAAATCAAATTTATACTTGTAACAAACGACGTTTTAATTATATTTATAAAAATGTTCAAAAAGTTGTAGTTTTTAGCACTCATTACGAAAAGTTGAAACTTAAAATACCTACAACAATTGTATTTTCTTCTGAATTACATAACATTTCTGTAGTACATAGCAATATAAAAATTCTATTTGAATCTTGTCAAATTTCTGTTAAAACTGGTGATATTATTTTTGGATATACTTATACAATTTTAACGATTTCTTCGTTAAAAGCTTTAATAGCTCAAATAAAAGACATTTCCACAAAAACATTTTATACATTTTTAAACAATAAAATAATAGGTTTTAATTAATATCTATATTAAACAGAGATGCATAGCTTACATGCACGTTGGAAATGATGTAGGCGGCGTACAATTTGACGACCTTGTCAGTAGTGAAATGAGTTTTAGCATCACTATAGAGCGGCATACATACATGCCACGGCATTAAAAATAATATAATATTTATCTAGAAAGAAATTACAGAAAACACTTTTTGCAATTTTTTTATAGCATTTTTAATTGTTTTTAAAAAGAATAATTTCTTAACGTGTTATAAACATATATCTGTATAATCAATTTCATCAATTAATTCCTTAGTTACATAATCGTCATCGCTATCATCACCTTGTAAATTAATAATTAAAAACTCTACCGCAATATGTAATTATTTTTTTCTCTGTACTTTTCTTCTATTTTTTTTATCATGCTCCACATAATTGAACCAAACGGTTTCAGAGATATTTTCCGTTGTCCATTTGCAAAAATCTAAAAGATTCTTTATTTTAAAAGTAGAATTTGACTTTGCTACCATATTTATTAACATAAACCCATATTCTATAGGATTAAATTCACAGCGTTCTACCGAAATCATAAAAATGTCAAATTGTTTCCTCTCAAATCTTTCGCAACCAGGATTTTTTTGCGAAATGATGTCGGGATAGCTTCAAAAATACAACTCTCGTTAAAAGACTGCAAGACATCCTTGAATGAACATAACGTACTTTATGAGCGAACGCATTTAAGTGTGCGAATGCGAGCGAGTATCGTGGACTAGTGTAAAGGTCAAGCGCGCGCTTTTGTTAACAGTAAAGTACATAATTTTGTTTTATTTATAAACATTTCTTTTTTTTTTATTTAAAATATTTGTGGCGGGTTTTAATTAAACATAATTAGAGAAGAGAAAGAGAAAAGAGAAGAAAGATCTTGGTTATAAGATGAGGATGAAAGGTCAAGAGAAAAAAGAAGAGCGTAAAAAGCAAGTGGATAACTTGTTTAAAAATGAATTGAAAATGAAAAAAGGTATAAGAGACGGAATTAAAATAGCGAGTGGGTTAATACTGGTAAAATTGGATTCCGTAGAAAATAAACTATTAATATTAAAGAAAAAAGGAAGACTAAGAGGAACAAGGATATTTATGGATGAAGATATGACCCCAGTGGAAAGGGATGAGGTACAAAAAATATAAAGAGGGAAGGAAGAAGACTAAAGGAGAAGGAAATAAAACAAAAGAGAAAAAGAGAAAAGAGAAATATAAAAGAGTAAGAGGAACATATTTTGAATAAAGAAAAGAAAATTGGTAAAAAAGGGGGGGATACAAATTAATATGAAAAAATAGAGAGAACATTGCGTAGAGGTGGGAGAAGAGAGGAAGGGTAAATGCGAAATAGAAAGGATAACAAGAGGAGAGAGCAGTACTACTATACAGAAAAAAGAATTAGAAGAAGCATTAAGAAAAATAAAAAAAAGGCAGAAGGGGCGGATGAGACGCAAAAAAGACAATGGAAATATACAGGAAAGAGAACGAAAGAAAGAATAAGGAAAATTTTAAATAAGATATGGTCAGGTGAAGGGTTTCCGGATAATTGGAAAGAAGCAATAATATGCCCAGTTTACGAAAGAGGAGACAGGAAAGACGTAAAAAACTATACAGGTATAAGTGTGGCAAATGTGAGATATAAGATTTATATGACAATTTTGCAAAAAAGACTAGAAAGAGAAATGGAGGAAAACAGATGTTACCAGATTGGCGAGAATTTAGAAGAGGGAGAAGGGCATTAGATAATGTATACATATTGAAACACATAGTAAACAAAGAATTAGAAGTGAAGAGAGAGAAAGATTTTGCGTTACTTCTGAATATAAAAGTAGCGTTTGATAATGTAAATAGGAGTAAATTATAGAATATATTAAGAAAGAAACAGATAGAAAAACTAGTAAGAACTAGTAAGGACTATAGAGGAAATATATAATGAGACAAAGTGCAAAGTAAGAATAGATGGAAAGTTAAGTGCAGCATTTTAGACAAATCAAGGATTAAGTCATGGGTGTCCACTTAGTTCTAGTTTATTTGCAGTGTATTTAGAGGATTTAGAGAAAGAGTTAATGGAGCAACAGAATGGAGGAATAGTAATAGGGAGTGGGGAGGGGTTACAAATGTGGGTTTTGGCGTATGCGGATGACATAGTGATTATAGCGAAGAAAGAAAAAGGAATTAAGGAAATGATAAAGACAGTAAAAAAGTCAAGAGATGCTACAGGAAATTGGTGGTAACAACCGACAAGCAAACCACCCAAAGAAAAGCCCAAGAGAAAAAAATCAGAAATCGGTTAAATCAAGCTGAAACGTTCAGTAACATTTGGAAAATTTCACAAAAATACTGGCTAAATGATGTTTACAAAAGCACTATATACAGCCTCATTGACAAAAGTACAAAAGAAATGCCGCAGAACATTTGTACCTGACCAAAGCCAAACCACAGAACAGATAACGACCAATTACACTCATATAGCAAATAGCCTCAAATAATGGATAAGAAAATCAGGAAAATAATAACTATCAGCAATGCACAAGCAATAGTAGTGGGAGACGGAGAAGACAAAAACAACAGACATTGCCTAATCTTTATAAAAATAATAAAGGGCAGAAAAAGTCGAGATAATCTTCAACACCTTGCACAAGATCAAAACCAGGCTCAACCTCCTCAGCATAAAGAACATCTTGAAAAAATAGACTGCGCAAAAGAAGTAGCCAAAAGTTGCCAAAGCCACATCAAAATCAGGAACCCACAACGGCTGCAACCGCAAACCAAGAAAAAACAGAGCGATATTATCATCAACGACGACGCCAGATCTTACGCGGAATTGTTAAAAGGAGCTAAAGAAGCACTAGAAAATATCGAAGAAAACGAAGCACTCCAAGTTGCAAAAAACCAAGGAAGTTCACTTCTTACTGGTTACCAAAATTGACAATAAACAAGCTGAAGAACTTACCACGATACCAAACGGAGGAGGTGAGAGTCAAAAAAGGCCAAAGAAACACAATAATACACGTAAAAGGTATCGATGAGACATATACTACTGAGGACGTTGACAGAGCGGTACATAATGCTATAGGAGCTGATGAGAAAACTGAAACCAGAGTTGAGAAACTGAGACCGTGTGCAAAGGGTAATCAAATGGCTACCATTGTCGCAAACGTAAAAATTGGAAAGAAGCTGCTACGACCGAGAAAGGTCTGCATTAGTCTAACAACTGCTACGAATATTAGGGCAATGATCATAACGCACCCAACTGCAAAAGGTCAGTGGGAAAGGATCAATGTATGAAATAGAGCTAGACACAAAAGAATAAAATGCAAAGAAGATGCCAAATCCTAATCTGCAACGAGCAAGACCACATTCCATGTACCTTAGGATGCCTAAGATACAAAAAAGCACTTGCAGAAATACAAAGCAAGGAAAACAGAACCCAGCACATTATCAAAAGTACCAAATAAAAACATCAATGAACAAAAAAATAACATAAAACATAGAACAAATTAACCTAGGTAGGCGTGCGTGACAACCAAAGAGAAACACATCGACCTGGTACTAGTCACTGAACCCAATGTGCAAAAAGCCAGACCTTCTGGATGAATGACAAATGACAAAACAGATTCACCAGGGTCCTGAACAACATGGAATTGGCAATGCCAAAAAGCTATAAAACATTCATAATTGCTGGAGACCTCAATGCCAAGTCCCCAAAATGGGGCGAAACCATGGAGGATGCAAGAGACATAATACTTACAGAGTGGTTGGACAGTCAAGATATGATGGTAATCAACAACGGGAACGTACGTACCTTTGCAATAAACAACAAGTTCTCTATTGTTGATGTCACCTTAGCGGACGAAAATAACGCAAAAGTGATTTTTAGATAGGCAGTAAGCAAAGATGAAAGTCTAAGTGATGATTATAATACATCTAGTTTTACATAAACACCAATCAACGCTATTCTGAAAAGTGCATAAGTTAAATGAAAAAAGACTTTTGGAAACCTTTGGTTATGATGTAATAATCTCGAAGGAGATGAGCATTATTATGACGCCAGCATGCCCAAGGCAAGGGATAACGGCCGAACCAGCACTGACATTTATTGGTGGAGCAAAAAACTGGCAAACCTCATAAAGAAACGCCAGCAAATAAAACGTACTGCGGCTAGGAAAAATAAGAAACATAACACTAAAAACGCCAGCAGCACAGAAGTACAAAAGAATAAAAAGTGAATTCAGGAAAGCGATTCTAATGGCAAAAGACCGTGCTTACATAAAGCTATGTGATTGCATAGAGAAAGCATAGAATAGAAGCTACCAAATCTCCACAAAAAGACTCAAGGTCAACCGACTCAAACCAAAGTTATTCCCAAGTAAGTCAAAACTCGTTAGATGGCCAATAGATACTCCCCCACCACCTCTATTCAGCACGAACAAAGTCTTGGAGGCGGCAACTGTATACCTCCGAGAGTGATCTTGGTGATCGCATAAAAATACCCTAGCAAAACTTTCTGAAGGAGGATGTAGACCCACCATACCACCTAAACTTGCTTGGTACAAGTTTGCCACAAAAGAGATAGGTTAAGTAAGAAAATGTGAGTAGATAGGATAGTCGTACAAGACCAGTAGAATGGATTAAGTATTTTTGCGTGTTATGAGAGCACGTGGTTCTGCGAGGCACCTGCTTTACGACTTCCTCGCTTCTAGGTTAATACTAAGCCGGTAAGGAAAAGGATCTGCATATAGATGAGGAAAAATAAAGAAAGGCAGAGTATTAATCAAGCAGCGACAACTAAAACAAAAATCAAACATGTTATTTAACTAAAAATGTAATAAACTAAAGTGATTCTAAATAAACGTGCAATGTTATATAACAAAACTAAACTCCTGCTTTGCCTTCGCTGCTTGCAAAATAATAAAACTAAATTACTATGCATAAGTTAACAAAACTAAAGAGACTATTTCTAATAAAGAATCGGGTCTCTCTTTGCAAAAAGTCTATATACATTTACATCACGCACCAGCCTAAAGATGGCCTGAGAAGATTCGGGATAGGAGTTTATTGTGGCTAACAGGTCACCCCAAAACCACAACAGACAGCTGTCTTCATCCAAAACGCTAATGCGTTTTGAATGACAACAAAATCTTTCGTGTAAAGAAAGGATTTAGACTGCCTCTCGTTCGGGGACGTGAGATATTTTGGTAAAGATATCCAGGATAACGGAGTTGGCTTACGCCCTTTCTAGGAAGTGTCCCACAGCCGCTGCCGTTCACTCAAGATCAAAACCTTTAAGTGACGCTTGGCCGCTAAAAAGAATGGAAAATCGTTGAGCGTGCTGGTCAAGAAAATTTCACGTGCCAGCCTTGCCAAGAACTTTGGTGCATTAAATTTCCTGCAAAAAGTAGGGGAGGATGCTTGGATATGACTCAGAAAGTATCTACTAGAACGGTGCGATAAACCCCTAGGATAGTTCTAGGAAATAGAGATTGGAGCGAGGCCACTTTCCTGACGACGCAGGAATGTCAAAGTCTGTGGTATCAAATGTCTAGGCCATAGGTGAGCATGGATATAACTCCACTGTTAAAGATATTCGCAAGAAATTTTTTGTGTAGGTTCCATTTTAAGTGTTAGTATTTGTAGAACAAGTGCAAGACGCTCTTACACTTGTCAACGATCAAAGAGAAGTTATTTTCAACTTCGAAAGCCTTCGCGCGGTTTTCGAGAACGTATACCGAAACATATGGAACATTCGAGAAGCATTTACAAAATGTATCGGCACAAACAAATCAGAAGGCAGTTATTTCCAGTAATTTGAAAACGGTGGTGTTAAGAAGATAACTCAAGTTTAAATAAATAAGTGATTAACGCGTGTGAGATAAATAACCTGGTACGTGACTTTAACGTAAACAATAAGTGTTAAAGAAGTGTGTGAAGTTATCCGCGGACATTATCTTCGAGTGATAATGCTATATAAATTAGTGTAAGTGTTTTTATTAAATATCCTTAGATTTAATTAGTTCGGTTAATGATAATAAACGTGCACATATTTTTAGTATAAATAAATAAATTAGTAATAACAAAATTCACTTTTTTTAAATCCACTTTGTAGCTTCTTATCGACTTGAAAAAAACCTTCGACAAAGTAAGTATCTTAAGAGAACCTAAACAAACAATTAATAAAAATACATGTAAGTTATAAAACCTTACAAAACATAGATATCTCTAAAAGTGATTTTTCGGGTGATACTGTTATGGTAACAAGTGCAGAAAACCTATAGAAAATATAGACATATTGGAAAGAAAATAGAATAAAACTCAATAAAAAGTCATGTCGCTGTTTGCATTTGAATATTTAAATAAAATTTGCAAGAAACCTGTCCAACTCGTACGAGCATTTTACAAAACACGCGTGAGCGCTTCCCATATATTATAATAAATGCCGTTTAGGTCAGAAACAAGAGCATATAGATTCGTCCTCGTGTATGACAATTATTATTCATAAGCTCGTTAACTGTAAATGAGCACGTTTCAAAGGTACATGTAGTAATAAGTAATTCATTTAATTTGCTACACTAAGAACGGAATAATCAACAGCACAAAAAATCTTTCTACAGAGCGACATATAATTAATTCAGCCGCACGCCTACCAAAATATCATTATAAACATATCCTTTGTGCGTTAGCCAAACTTGAAACCAAAACTAAAGCTCAGCGTAAACTTAATGAAAACCTCTTGTGATCTAATTCTTAAACTTTTCTCGATAACGGTAAGAATAATACACGCTCGTAATTAAAAATTTCTAACTGTCAGCTTTTTTATAAATGCCTTTATATCTCTACTAATTTTTTTTAAATCAATAACTTTCCGGCCTTTGCAAAAACCTCAACAGTTTGTGCCATGTAACTGACAGGTAACAGCTTTTAATTTAGAAATTATAATCAACTAAACTATTAAACCCTTACTACTAAAATTTGTTACAAAATACAGATAAATTGTGAATTATTTAAACAAAATTTAGAAATCTCTTACAAGCAAAAATGGAATATAAGATGATTTTTCAAGTTTTGTAAAAGATTACGCTTGTCGTCACATCAAAGCTTAGAAAAATGTTTCCACTGTTTGGGAATTTCCTTGACAAACTCTACTTAACGTGCTCTTACATGATTAATGCCTTTGCTTACATTTACAAAAACTAAAGTAATTAGAAAATTATTAGAACCAATGCGGCAAATTCTAGAAGATATTGAGACAGAATATTCTAATTTAGTTCGACCATTCGTATAAAAATGACTCACAACGAAACCTTTTAAATATAATCTTCCAAGAATAAAAGTAAGCAATTTTATAAAGCGGTGTAAACCGTCGAGGGGATTCCAGTAGACTTCAGTAACTTTTCCACACTTTTTATATTACAGTATCTGTCATAGTTTTCTTGTTGAATAAAAGTTGACAAGATACATATAGAAAAACTTTATACATTTAAGAGAATAAGCGTGTACTAAGAGAACAAGAATATTTAACAAAGTTGCAAAAACGTATTCTGAAAACTTTTAATATTTATAAGGTATAAACTGATAGAGTAAGTAAACAACGAACAGAGACGGGTTCAGGATATAACTATTTAAATAAACAAATAAATCAAAATCGCATATAATTTAGTATTATAAGTATCAGCCAAAAAAGTTTAATGATTGATTCTAAATTTAAATTGCACCCTGTATATCGTGGTTACTTGAAGTTAGTCACTGACTCGACGCCATCTAACGAGTATCGTGCTTGTCATTTCCGTTCGAGCCAATACACGTATAATATGCCTGCTTGAATATAAATATTTTTTTCTTAGAACATCCACTTGTTGGGGCGTTTTTTATTTTGAAAACAGCTTTAATGAGATAATTTATTCAACGCAGGGTAAGTTTTTTTTTCGGATTAAGTGTAATTTCCATGTCGATTTCTTAGCACCAATACTAGTAGGAGCGCATAAAACTATTAAGAAAAGAAATCGATAGGACGGACAATAAACAATACAACCGCGATGATAACGGACATGATAAAAGGAATACAGAAATGAGCACAAGAAATAAAAATCAGAGATAAAAAGAGAGTAAGAAAAGTAACACAAGTAAACAACTACAAACAGGGACGTAGAATATAACTTCATTAACAGGAAAGGAATGCGAAATAGTGGATGTAATGAAACACTACGACATTAGAATTATGGGAATAAATAAAACTAAGAAAAAGAAAACAAAACACACAATGCTAAAAGATAATTACAATTTATATTTCTCAGAAAAGCTTATCAAACAAAGAGCAAAAGAAAAAGTGAAGATGATCGTATCAGAGGAACTAGATATAAAAGTTAATAATTACGAAGCAATAAAATTTAAAATTATGAACATAGAAATAGACTTATATGGGAAAAGCAATATTATACAAATATATGCAGTAACGAAAGGGACAAAAGAACAAAAAAATAATAAACCTCTACACATACAAATATTAGTTATGGGAGACTGGAACGCGAGAATTGATAATAATGAGAATAAAAGAATAAGTTGCATGCCAAAATATGAGAATATCTTTTCGTTCATAGCGGAGGAGAGAAACGCCTAACGCATAGTGAACTATATAGTATATATCATCTGATCAAATGTGACTAGTCCATTGAAACCGGGCGCGTAAACCGAATCGGTAACATTCTTTTTCCAGGTTGGTACAACATTCGTGTAAAATTTGAACAGGGTAGGTCCATAAGTGTGGGTTTTGCAGCTATTTGTGTTTTCAATGACATTCGGCTACGGAGTCATAGAAAACGTTGCAGAAGTGTTTTGAGGAGTGTACTCTATCGAAAACGAATGTATTTGAGTGGCATAAACCATTCAGTAAGGGTCGGGAGGTCGTAGAAAATTTGCCTCAAGCGAGTCGTCCATTCACCATGAATTTGTTCCAGAAGATCAAACGGTCAATAAGGAATACTACTTGACCGTTTTGAAGCGTATCCATAAAGCAATTCGTCGTAAACGGTTTTGTGAGCAAACAATTCGTGGATTTTTCATTCAGATAATGCGCCGTTGCATTCCAGCCTAATTGTGACTAAATTTTTGGCTCAACACAAAATAAAAGTCATTGCTCTGTCACCGTACTCGCCAGATATGGCTACCTGTGACTTTTTCCTGTTTCTGGAGCTTAAATATCCGTTCCGGGGAAAGCACCATAGGTCGATCGGGGCCATAAAAGTAAATTTGCCGAAGGAACTATAGGCCATCCCGGTCAAGTCCTATAATAAATGTATGAAAAATTTTAGATTAACCGTATGTTTACATTAGCTCAAAAAAAGCTTATTTTGAAGGCCATACTAAAGATATGTATTGAAATGCATAAAAATGTTTTTCTAACCAGCCCGGGTCAAATTTAATCGGTACACAAGAATTAGAGAACAGAATACAACAGGTTAAAACAAGATCGGAAGCTGAATTGGAGTCACAGCATAGACTAATAACAGCAATAATTAAAAATATAGAGCTACCTGTAGAGAGTACAAACGAATATGAACGAATACAAATGTATGAGTTAGGAAATGATCCGATGAGAAAAGATTTTCCAAGAGAAGTCGATAATAAATTCATAAAATACCGGAGAAAAACTAGACACTATAGAAAAAATGGAAATTTTTAGGGATACAATCTACACAGAAGCAAAAAAGCTTTGTAAAACCAAAACCACAAACAGTCATAGAAAGAAAAAACCCCGGTGACGTGAAAAGGTAAAAAAGAGCAGTCAAAAGCGAAAAGGATAGACATGAATACCTAACTAAAAGAAATATAGCGAAGAAGTAAGAGAAACCAAAAAGAAAAGCTAAAACAATTTCGATAAATAAATGTAAACAACATAAAATTCTGAACACAATAAGATCAATGAAAGAGAATAGAAAAAAAATCGTAAAAGCTAAAAGCAATAACAATAACCAAATTAAATCAGACATACAGAGTACTTGTGGCATAGACGAAATATTTCACAAAGAAATTTAAAGTAAAGAAAGAAGAAAACGATAAGGGTAATAGAACATATGAAGAAGAAGATAGGTCAAGAGAAGGAGAGGTTACTCTCAAAAAGATAAATAAGAAAGAACTTGAAAAAGCAAGTTGACAAGATAAACCATAACCAGGGATGATAAAGCATCTAGGGAAAAAAGTTAGAAAATGGTTATTAAATATACGTAGAGAACTAGCTTTAAATTGTTTACAAGATCAAATAGAGAAAAGACTGATTAAAAATAAATTAGAAAATGAAGCAGCCTTCAAGACAGGTCGTCAAACGCAAGATAATAATGCATATGCTAAAAAATATAATTGAAATAAGAAAAGGAAAAGAAGAACTTTTCGTCACACTCATAGACCTACGAGTTGCCTTCGACTCAATACATAAAGAAAAAAAATGCTTAGAACAACTGCAAGTATCAGAGAAACTAATAAAGGTCATAAAAAGCATATACAAGAATGTGAGTAGAGTCGTTAAGATAAAGAGCGAGGAGTCAGCGAGATTTAATATGGACCTAGGAATACAGTAAGGAGACGTCTTGAACCCCCTCCTATTCATAACAGTTATGAACAGACTAATTAAAAACACTAGACTAAAAACTAGACAATATCAGACAGTGTTAGGATATAATAGACTAACCCCAATAAAAATCTACTGGCTATTATATTGCACTAATATCGGACAGCTATACCCAACAAGAAGCAAATACAGCCACGATAGAGAGAAAGCAACAGAAATGATATGGCCATGTATATGGCCAAGAATAAACAATAATATATTAGTAAAAAAAATTATGGAAATGGGGAAAATAAAAAAAAAGAGAATTGGAAACCCGTGAAAAAGCTGGATGCAGAGAATAGGGAAACATAGAAAAAAGAGAGAAGAGATGAGACAAGAAATAAAACAAAGGGCGTGTGACCGGAAGGAATGGAAGAAGTGGATCAATAAAAAATAAATTAATGCGACATCCATTAGGGTACAAGGATGCAGAAGAAGAAGAAGAAAAGAAAACTGAACTATTATTTCTACAATCACAAAAAAATGGCTAGAAACAAATAAATAATAAAGACTATTTGTCAATCGTTCTGAATTCAAAAGTAATCGCTTTTTTTGTCTAGAAAAATTCTTATCATTAGTGTCTCCTGCTTAATTATAACGAATCATATCATAATGTGCTACAAAATTAAGCTTTGTTATGTTAAAAAACTGTGGTTTAGTTTCTCGCGCTTTATAAATTTCGTCCATTGTCAAAATACATTTACGAAGTTGATTTGCTCATTATTACATTTCCGCTTTTGTTCGCACTAAGGAAACACCACGTGTGCTAACGTAATGCTCAGTGATATCCACTTAAAATCCTTCAAACATCCATGTTATTAATGTGTAAATCAATTAAGATTTCGATGTTTTGCATGTGAAAGGATCGTTGGGCAAGTCTGGTCACCCCCATATTCGTTACCTCAGGAAATTGTTAACTATTATCTCACTAATCCTCCATTGGGTTGATAATTAAGACATGCACGGATGCCGGACTTACTTAAATAAATCATATTAGTTAAATGTACTCATGTCATGTGTAATATTCGTTAGATGGGCAAATCTAATAAACCGTTTTAACACTCTCCGCTGGGGCAACTAATCCCGAAGACTTGGTGGTACACTTCTTAATTATCAGTTAAAAGATTTTGTGTATATCACTCGTCGGATGAAATATTAGCAACTTACTTGTGATACCATTACATATCTATTAGTTTAAATTTTAGCATTTTAAGGGGATCTTTTAAAAATGCCATCATCTAATACTAGTTGTTGTGTTAGTGCTTGCGAAAAATTACTACTGTGTATTTCTCTTCCTGATTGCTGTTTTTATTTTTTTTATGTTGCCGTTGCAATAAATACACTCATTGTTAGTTTAGTTTACCTTAAGTGTTTGTCAGGTGAAAACGGGCACCTGAAATGTTTTCTTCCCATTGTGGCGCCTTTTTAAATTTAATTACAATCGGCACATCAAAGACTGTTAGTTGCTCTCCCAGTTCCCACTCGGCGAAATTCTGAGCTATCGCTGCTTTCTTTATCGGTAAGTCATTGCACTTAAGCCTAGTGCAAAGTTATGCCGTAACAAGTTGTTATCGATTTATTCATGTCAACCAAAACGTGATTTCGTAAAAAACGGTTTGATATTCGATGTGAATTTGAGTTAGACACCTTTCTTTTCTATCCCTTGATATTGCTCAACCACTAACAATGTTATTTCCACGTTTCTATTCAAATTATGAAAAAAAAATCATTGGAGAAACTAAGAAGTGTAACACTGGCAAAATTCTTTGATTCTTTAAATTTTTAGACTTTGATATAATGATAAATTTACCAAAGGTCTACTGAAAATAGAAAAGCATAAATGTTTTCAGCATACTTTAAAAAAAGATTCACATTGAAAAGTAACTGGAATAGTTGCTGTAAATCGGAGTTTAAGAATACCTACTAATTTATTTAATAAACGATTAAAATTTAATCAAATGGAATCAGTTACAGCTATTTACACAATGACATCAAATTATCGTAAACATAATTATTAATAAACATTTTGAGATATTTCAAAGTGTATCCATAAAATATGCCGGAAATAGTATACGAGTAGTACAAACATGAAAAAACAGTACTTCGAAGAAAACTGAAGCTACAAAGTGATTCAAAACTAAAAAAAAAGGTGATGATGAGTAAGAAAATCAACTTAAGAAACACGCAAAGATCAAAACTCCAAAATAGAAATAATAGAAAAGACTTAATTATTATGATTTTGATTATCAACAAAAATAAAAATTCTTTCAATTATTTAATGGACAAAAGTCTAAAATTCCCACACCACAAACGTCTAATAAACATTAAGGCAATACCTAACCTCTTTTAAAATTATACTATAATTGTTTGTCTATTCATCTATAATGACTGTATAATTTAATAAAATTAAATTAATTAAAACTTCACAGTTTAGAAGTAAGTCATATGCACATGTTGGCACATTTCCTCAAACCATTAAACCGTTTATAACGCGATGAATAATTAACTAATTGGATAATATAATCAAAGTATTTCCTTAGTGTAAAAACAACGTGACCTAATCAAGCACCAATTTCATTTATAGTTACGGATCACGTGCTTATACATATCGTAAAACGTAATTAAATTTGCGTTTTAGTAACAACAAAAACATATTTTTAATTTAAAGCAATATATGTAGATACCGCAAAGGTGTCTTTGTGAAATCCCGAATGTGCCATTGGCAAACATGCGTGAACAGAAACTGTTACGCAGGTTTACTCGTAACAAAAAAAAGGTGACGACTAACACAGTTCTCGGAGATGAGGTCGCAGGCTTCGTGATGATCGATTATAAATTAAATCTAAAAAGAGTAAATTAGGGAGATATCGTTTAAATCTACCCGCTGCTGAAAAAGAACAAATAACACAACAGTAGTGATAACACAGAATATATATTTATTCTATCACAGACAGTAGTTAAAGAGAACGAAGAAGGTACATAAGTATAATTATATAAGTTTTCCAAACACTAGTACATGGGTTGATATCACAGGCCAACTATAAATTACCTAGTCGCTCTAAATTGTACACTTAAAAGAGTGATTTTACATTCTTAAATTAAATTACAAAAGTACGAAAATCGAAGGTCTAGAGAATCAAAGCGCACCAGATAATAATATGACACAAAAACAGATTTTAAACGTTAATTCTGACTACAACCTAGTATGTACGTATGGTCGACTGACCACTATTAAGAAATGATGTAAAAAATGTTATACCTACAATTATGTTTTATCTAGTAGGGGATTAGCTAATTCCGTATCGGTATTACCTAAAACTCCATTAAAATCAAACACAAAAGAAAACGTACATACGGAGTTATCACAAGTAAATCCTGTCATTAATTCATACGATCATTGAAATAAGCGAATGCGCCGAGCTTCCCTCTAATTAACTTGGGTAATTATATCCTCCAATAAGATTGTAGTATTCAACCCCTTGAACTTCAGCGACGTGACATCATGGGAATTGTTCAATTGTAACAGGTGTTTATCACCTCCACACATAAGGGATACAGGTGGAAGTGTGGAGACCCGCTAAAGAATCAATTTAAACCCTCAATACAAAGAAAATGTAACGACTTATTCCGACTAAGCTTTCAATCAAAAAGACATAAAATTCGACCGCGTATTCACGTAGAATTGCGTGAAACAACATAATGATGAAAGCCTTGTTGGGTGTAGACACCGCTAAACGGAGGTCTGTGTTGCACAAAACGTTACCGGTAGAAAAATGAATTCGCGCTTTTAAAATTTTACAGTCAATCACAAAAAGTGGGCGTGTCAAAGAAAATAGAAAATTTTTAATATACCAAATTTTTAACATAACAATACCAAATTCATCTGGATGGTCTAATAAAGAGCTTTTTGTAGGTTATCTAAAACATGTAATTACTCAAGAAATACCTACAAACGATGACCCAATCTTATTAATCCTTGATAAACACGAATCCCACATTTCTGTACCTGCGATTAATCTATCAAAGCAAAATGGCATTGTAATGAAAGTAAGTTTTATTTGTTTTCTTGTATATACAATTTGCAAACGGTTAGATAATGTAACTAGTGAATTAATTATATTTCAACCTCCCCACTCGCTCCCTTTTACTCCATACTTCCTCCATCCACTATGTCCACATTTTTTTATTTTTTTTTTCTCGCCCTCTCCTCTTTAGCATGTGGTCAACCGTCTCCAATCCCTCTCCGCATAGCCTGCATAACCTCACCGTGTCTTTCATCAAGTATTTGTTTCCTCTTTCTTCATTTCCACATCTGAATTTCGCTATCATTTTCTTTCTGTTCTCCTTGATCTTTTTCTTAAAATACTGAGGTAATCCTTCTTTCTTTATTTTGTCGTAGTATCTGTATACTGTATCTAAACTGTTTTAACTTCACTCTCCTTTCTTGTTACTGAACGCCTTTGTCTCTCCTTACTAACGTTTCTCTGATATTGCTCCCTTCTGCTCTTAGCTTTTCCACCTATTCTCTTGCATATTCAGTTCTCTAGTAGCATGCTTTTCTATCAATTTCCCGTAATAATTAATTCCTTTCTTTCATCTCTTCTTCGCATTTCACCGCCCGTTTCCCTGCGTCCACTCTTATTTTTTTCGCTTTAATCTCTTTTGTTACTATTTAACCCGAAGTTTCTCTAATACCCAATTTCAGTATTTTTCGAGTTTGGTTTCCAGCTGTGCTTGCTCTTTCCATCCCCATATCTCCGCTCCGTACAACATTTTTCAAATAGGAGCTTCCTTTTACTTATATCCATTCCAAACGTTTTTATACCTCCAAACTTGTCTCATTATTTTGTTGGCCTTAGCTACCCTATCTCTTACGTGTGCCGCCTCCTCGTTATCCTGCCTCATCCTATATCCTAAGTATGCGAACTCTTTCTTCACTCCTATATTGTTTCCATAACATTGAAATTCTTCTTTTATACTTTATCCTCTTCCTTTCTTAAATATTATGTCTTTGTCGTTTCGACGTTAATTTTCAGATCTTCTTACTTAGCTAACATCGCTAAGTCGTCCGCATATGCCAATGTCCACATTTTATCTTTCCTACTACTATCCCTCCTAATTGTTGTTTCTCATTAATTCTTCCAAATCTCCTATGTAAGTTGTGAATAGACTTGGACTTAATGAGAATCCCTGTCTCAGTCCCCTTTTTGTCCACAATCTCCCGCTTGACTCTCCATTTGATCTCACTGTGTTTGTTGTTTCCTCGTGTATTTCTTCTATTCATTGTATTACGGTCTCGTTTATCTTGATCTTTCTCATATATTCCTAAAGCATCTTTCTGTTTATATTGTCGAATGCGGCTTTTAGATCGATAAACATTACGTAAATCTTTTCACCTTTTTTTTAATTCCTAACCTGCTAAGTATTTTAGTGTGTATACGTTATCCATCACCCTACTTCACGCTCCTAAACCGACCTGTCCATCCGGTAATATTTGTATTTTTTTTCTATTTCTTTCTTTAATCTTTATTCCAGCACCATAGCATCGATTTTGTACGCTGTGTCTAACACAACTTACTACTCTGTAATTTTCGTTTTCTTTCCTGCTTCCTTTCTTATGTATTGGGATTATTATCCCCTCTCTCCACTTACTCAGCAATCATGCTCCTTTCCATACATCGTTTACAATTTCTGTTGTCCTCTTTTTTATCATTTCCATTCCATAGATCCACTTTTCACTCCGTATTCCATCTCCCCTGCCGCTTTTCCTTTATTCACTCTTCCCATCGTATTTTCTACATTTTCATTTTTATTTCTTCTGCTACTAGCCTCTCTCCCCTTCTCTTTATTTTTCCCGTTTTTCCTTCTTCTCCTCCCAAGAGCTCCATAAAATGTTTTCTTTATTCTTTTATTGGTACAAGATTTTGATTTTTTCTTCCTCTTTTTCTTTCTTTATTTAGGTACTTCCAAATCTCACTATCCTTCGTAATTCTCCTTAACTGCTCCTTATTCATTTTATTCTCTAATTTTTTTGCATATTTCCTTGTACAGTCTTGACATTTCCTTAAATTGCTCCTTTTCTGTTTTCCCGTTTCTTCATTTTCTGAATGTTCTTGGTGTCCGTCTTGATTCGTTACATTCCTCATTCCACCATTTATTCTTTTCCATAATCTCCCTTCTTTGCGCCTATACGTCTTTTTTTCCGTCTTTGTTGTTAGTTCTTATACCCTTCCATCTATTACTGTTTTTTTGCATTCTACTTCTTCTAACTTCTGTTGGTATTTGTTTGTGCTTTCTGGTCTCCATATGTTTGTTGTTACGTCTTCTTTTTAGTTTCCCTCAATGTCCCCTATCTGTATTTCCATCGGCTGATGATGCGATTCTAGTTTCCATTATTTTCAAAATCTTCCCATCCCTGCCAGTTTGCGAGGGTGTAAATCCATCACGGACTCTGCCCTTCTTCCTATATATGTGAATTCTTCGCTTTCCCTCCTCTCTTTGTTTTTATTTAAAATATTCCACTCTCTCTTTTGACACAATGACATTGTACTGTTAACCTCTTCTCCTCATACTTCACACAAGCTCAAGCCGTTGGACCGTATAGTATTTGGCCCTTACCGGTCTTATTATAATACTGCCCTAAACAGCTGGTTAGTGAAGCATCTTTTAAAACCACTTAGCATGTAAGATATTGCTGAAGTAATAGGATCAGCATTTAGTAAATCTTTTACTAAACAAAGTATTGGAATAAGATTTTAGGTGATTGAGATTCATCCTTACAAAGACCAAGTTTTTCGAGATGATGAATTTCTATCCTCAAATGTCAATAACCGAGAAATGATCCAAATAAAAAAGACTCCGAGACTAACAGCAACTCCTTTGAAAAGTAAACTATTATAATCATACTTTTGCTGCTCCATTCACATCAAGGTATCAATGTGACGCAATTCCAGCTGCTTCAACCACATTCTCAAATATTCCTTCAACATGTTCATTTAAATCGTCAGAAACGATACGGCTGTTTCCAAAAGCCGCACCAATAGTAACCCAAAAAAGAAGAAAGGTAACACGCATTTTGACCTGAAAAGAAATCTATTAAAAATGACAAAGATGTGTAAAGAAAAAATCATCCATGTTTGAAAATATGAAACGTAGGTATGTAGAAGAAAAGATAGAAGAAAATTTTGCCGAAGGTAATTTACATAAATAAGAGAGTTGTACAATCTACCGTAGAGTGACATTAATAGAAAACTTCCACTTCCAACAATTCAAAGCTCATTGACAAGACCAATAATAATGTTTACAGTAGATTTTTCACCTTATAATGTTATGTAATTATTAATTTTAGTATTCAACTTGATTTAAAATTACAACCAAAGGTGTCCCAAGGTTTAACATTTTTTTATTTAAGTTTAATAGTTTATTTACAAATTAGTATGATTTTTGATATTTTTTAACATGTGCACATTATATAAAAAAGACCAATGAGCCTAGCAGTATATATAAAAGCTTTGAAATTGCATAACGTTTTGAATGGAAACTCAAATTAAAAAAATGTACCCAGGTACAACGTTAACCTGAACATTGAATAGAATTATATATACAGTGGATACCGCTTAAAAAAATCACAATAACAAAATGCGATAGCAGGTTGTTATTTAGAAGGTGAAATTACAGCATCAATACAAGTAAAAATGTCAAATTAAAATGTTGAGACAAATAAATAGAAAATTAGAGACGTGTTGCATTAAATAGTTTCTCGACACCGTTAATAACAAGAAATCAAAAATAATGTTATGTTTAATTCACTGTTTTAAGAGCTACACATTTTTTCTCAGTACTTTCCTGAGACTAAAAATAAAAATAAATACAAAATAATGTCACATAATACGTAGTTAAATTAATTTGTTATTCTAAGAACTGTACATTCTTTCCAAGTACACTGAAATTACAAAGTAAGTCAAAGATAACGTATTTACAGATGTTTAAATGAGGTAATGTTACGTAGGTCAGTCAGTCAAATTATTAACTTGAATAAATAAAATAAAAAATAAAGACCGGTCCTGACTATCTAAACAAATGGAAATTGTTTGTTGATTGTAACTATGCGGTAAATGATAGGTGCAAATGGTGTAAAATCCATAAAACGTATTGATGTATTGTGTTAATTATTGTTTTCTTTAATTTTCCATCATCTACAGAATCAATTGTTAATAATGTAATTAAAACATATATTAATGTTTATTTGTTAGCATTATTACTGACCTAGCTTAACAAAAAGTATTTTGTGAACACGATCACGTTTATCTTTGCTTGTGACCAAAACAAGACTTCAGATAACTAAATGTAAAATTTAGCTTTCTTAAAGCTTTTCGACAATCTGATCTATTTCTGTCTCGATTTTTTAACGGATTTCTTTAGTTGATGCTAAGTGATTCGTGTAAACGTAGTCAATATTTAATTTATGTAAATTTTCTTTATTATGTACAACAGTGATACTGTTTTAATGTGCGGTGATTGTAATTATAACCTCCACACCACACGTAGATTGTGGGTTGAGCAATATCCTAATAGATAATTGCCTTCAATAAACTTTATTTTGGCGTGTGTGCAAAGGCTTAGAGAAACTGGAGGTATTTTTTCTACCTACAAAAACCGCATGTAAAAAAGAATACATTTTTTCAATAAAATCAAAACTTTAATATTTGTTTTTGTTCAATGTATGTGCAGATATTGTAAAAGACCGGATACAAAGTACCACTAGAGAAATAGGCCGCGCAGCTAACGTGTCCCATAAAAAATTATTCAGTGTACCCTTACCATGCTCAACGAGTCCCACAGTTAACCGACGTTGACTTTAAACCGCGAGTTGAGTTTTGTGAGTGATTACAATCACAACACGCATGTTTGAAATGAAGAAAACCCTCATAAAATTCAACAAAGTAACTTTCAATGGGGGTTTTCTATTGATGTTTGAGGGGGTATAATTATACGAAACCCACGCAAATAATAGACAACAGCTGCAAAATCGATTTTTTTCAGCAACAAATGCAATTAGACAGAATATGCAAGTATTTACGCGATTAACGAACAATTTTCGGCGACGTTTGTGTTTTATCCAATGGAGAAGGTATTACCTAACATACTTGAAAAGAATGTGCAGAATGGTAATTTCATTTAACTAACTTCAGTAACCTAACTATGTGTTATCCGATAACATTATTTTGTATTTTATTTTTATTTTTGGTGTGAGCAAATCCCCGTGAAGAAATTTGGACTTCTTAGAACAGTTTATTTTTTTTCGTGGTGTCAACAACCTTACTACAGGTACGTAATTTACGATTTATTTTGCTAAAAATTATGATTTTTTTAAATGTTTTAATAGAATTTTTATTTTGACATTTTTTGCTTGTATTTATGCTCTAATTTCACCTGCTAAAATAACAACCCGTAATCAGATACACCTTGTAGAAACAAACCTGACAATAAAACTAATAACACAAACCAAAATTATGATTACTATAAACGATGTTTTTTCTATGTAGCATACGTCCGGCCCGTTCTTTAATAAAGTGATAACATTATCCGTGATTCCAATAAGCGGCGTGAACTGTAGTTATATAAACGATAATAGATGCCAAATAAATACTTTACAACTATAATATAGTAGAACTACTACCAGTCGAATAAAATTTACAGCAAATATGTGATCTTCTTTTAAAGCAAATAATGAATTAAACAAATCATAAAAAAGTATAATAAAATATTTGAATTTATGATTAGTATAAACAAAAATCCACTTTATAATTCAACTAAAAAAATTATTAATTTAAAGTTTATGATAATTCAATTTAATTTAAAATTGATCTAAAGCACGAATTAAACTAAACACAAAAATTTAAATAATACGTAAGTAAGAATCGTAAAAAATTGATAAGTTCGTACCAAATTAAAACAGGGATATAACAATGTTTACTACCTACATATATTACTACTGTATTTAATTATATTTATCACAAAAATTATTAATCGATAATCTAATTTTTTTCAGGGCTTGTATTCATTTCGAATGTTTGTCATTGATTTACTATTAAAAAAAACTTTTAGTAACATAAATGTAACGCTGAGTAACATATTTAAACTCAAAATCTACACACATAGAAATTATTTCTTAATTGAAGAAACGAAATATGCTTGAAAATATTGTTTTCCTTTAAGCTTCTGGTTATTTGTTTGAAAATTTTATTTTTATTTTAAAATATTCACTTTATTTCCGAAAAGAATAATATTTTCTTGGTGTATTTATTTAATTTAAAAAAATATTATTCAATCAATTCTGTTATGTTTTTGTATAAAATGAATTAAGATTTTAAATGCAATAATTAGTATATTTAAACTAATATCATGCCTATCTTTAAAAGAAATCAGCATTATTTAAGCGAAGAAATAGTTTCTTGACTTAATTCAGTATGTTTTATTTGATGTAAACTAATGCATTTATTTTGAAGAAAAAGATATTTTTTTCTATTAAAATTTCGATATTTAATTCAAATAATACATTTATTTGATGAAGTACATTGTAAAGTGCATGCATGGGCCGGCTTCTTTGCTTGAGTAACAACTGCAAGCATTATCTTTGCTTTAAGTCCAACAAACTTCTGTTCAAACATAATTAAAATCTTCTGTTTACATATGTATATGGTTTTTGTGTTTTTGTGGCACCTACTGCTTCTGTTTTCTTTACATTTTGTTGAAAAAGATGGAACAACTGTGGACTGGTTGGGGGTGCGTGTCTTTAAAAAACGTGTGAAAGTAGGATTATTATAAATGGATGGTATTATGAACTCAAGATTATATTATATCTCAATAAAGAAAACATTATTTAGAAAGAACAGTACAATTTATTTGAAATTAAACAAATAATATTCTTAGGTGAAGAAGAAGTAGTTCTTAGACTAAGTCTGTATATTCTTACTTTGAAAGAATGGTACAATTAATATTACGTTATTAGTTGTTGAAACAAGATTTTAATAGTTTTGAAATAAACTTAGAGAAGGCTTTGGTATTAATATAATTATCATTTGAAACAAATACATTTTATTTCAGTTAAAGAAATAATACCAAAAAAAAACTAGTTTTCATTTAAGAAAATATATTCTTGTTTATATAGGAAACAATAATTGTTTTAAGTCAAATATTATCAGTTTAAATTAAAACATTCTTTTTATGTGTGTAGTTGTGATGATATAGATTTAAAAATATAGATTCTTTAAATTTACAAAATGGGTTAGTGAGAATTTTACCAACAGATGTTTTAAGCTCCAAATTTTTATTAGTTAATTAATTAATTTTATTTAGCATTAAATTTCCATACAATTTCCATTATTAAAGCATAAAAACAGATTTCCTTCCTTTCTAAAAATTGGAAAGCACTTTTAATTTCATTTGTCGACTGCGTTTATGTTAATTATTTGATAAGTATTATCGAATATGTTAATTAATTTGACTAATTCTAGAATTACAAATTAATATTAACATGCATTCATTAAACTGTGAAACTTTTTTTTCACATAGCGAATGATTTAGATCAGTTCAGATAAAAATATAATTGAATAAGATTGGTTTAGAATAAAAATGCAACCAAGCATACTTTCGATTTTTCTCTTGTATTTCTAAAACACTTTAGTATAAATTGAGGTATAGGTATGCAAATACTCACACCCGCACATCAAGAATATCGTCTCTCAAGACATTCTTGACTTGCACAGAATATTCAAACTTTTCGTCTTTTAAAGAATATAAATTCTTAAAGAAGTTGCACTTTTACAAACGTTATGCTATATTAAAATATAAAAATAAAGCTGAATAAAAATGTCAACAATTTGTAAAGAATTCCTATTATATTTATTACAACGTAAAAGAAAAATACTTCGAAGAATAAACAATTAAAACACAATGATAAAAATTGTTAAAATAACCAAAAAGACACATGAGTTTATGCTTATGTGAACAGATAATTTGAAAATTTATAGTTTTTTTTGCATTGATCCATCGTCTAAATACGTTCTCTTTCTTACAAAAATTAAAAATATATGATACTTTAGCAATTGTCTTAGATGATCCGTGATTTAGAATAATTTATAATTTTGTAATAATAAAAAAAATCATTTTTTTTTCGGAAAACTAGTTAGACTGTTTGCTTAAGCAAGAGACATCGCCATATCAAAAGTTTCTTATCAAACACCTAGTAATTCAAAACAACTTGTATGAAGAAGAAAATTGTAATTAGAACTCGATATAATATTTCAACGCAAACTTTCAAACAGACGTTTCTATACTTCTTCCAGAGTCAAAAGTCACTTATATTTACATATCCAAATGCAAATCAAAGAAATTTTATACAATTTAAAAATTATAATAAAAGCAAGACTGCAGATGCAAAACAGAATTTCTTGTAACAATTATCACATACGTAAGTAAAGATATCATAGTACTGTAAATCCTTAGAAGAGTTTGACAAACCCTCAACCATATAAAATATCTGTTAAAAAAGGACAACACCGCATTCAATTAAATTTGTGTTAGAATTGTTCTTGTTCTAATGTTTATTTTCAATTATGAAATATCGTCGAGTGAATTTATAGGAACTATCAACAAATTAGAAGGTCCAGAAGATTGAGTCAAATGGAAATGGCACATGAAAATGTGTCAGCGTGCATACGGGTTCGAATATATTGTTACGTTCAAGAACGCTTGAAGAGTCCATAAAACAACTACAAGAATATTCCATTAATTTAGAGATGAAGAAAGTTGAAAAGAAATTAGTAGAAACGTCTAGAGTAATGGAAGAGAAATTGATGGAAACTTCCATTATTATGGAAGAAAAGTTATTAGAAAATTCCAGACGGCTAGAAGACGAAACAAGAAAAATATAATAAAGATTTAAAATAATGGAAGAAAGTCTACAAGGCGAAAGACATGTTACTTCAAGAACAATCTTAATACCCTAAAACGAAAGTGAAGAAACATCAAGAATACGGATCGCACCGCCGACGTTCGATAGCAAGAAACCGGGGTCGACGTACTGGACGAACTAATAGCGTTGTGATAGGACGTCTGGATAGAGATCTCCGGGTAGGTTCCATTCGTAGCATCGAACCAACCGAAAATGAAATATTCGTCCAAGGACCACTAGTTGGTAAAGCTCTGGTGTGAAAGTCAAAAACGTAATACCAGTTAGAATCATGAATACGAGTCCAAACCGGGTAACTTTGAGGAAGAATACTGTGATAGAACAATCTACATCAGTGTCTCACATTCTGAAATGTGCAAGCTTTGTTGAAAACCCATCAACGATAAAATATCCTCAAAAGTTACTAAAAATGGTTACTTCAACGTGTCAACATCTTGACCAGCACGAATGCAGCGAAGTCAAGAAACTAGTCGAGTGGTACTACGATTTGTTTACAATGGATAATAACTCTAAAGAAAGAATTGACGTTGTGAAACACAAAATCAATACTGGCAATGCTTAACCAATCCGACAACATCCGAGGCGGCTTCCCTTGGCCAAGCGAGAAAAGGCCGAGAGAATAATCGTCGAAATGAAAACTCAGAGTGTGATCGAAGCATCTAAGACTCCGTAGGCATCTCCAGTCGTCTTAGTGAAGAAAAATGATGGGTCAACGAGATTTTGTGTTGATTATAGACAACTCAATGAGGTCACCAAAAAAGATAGTTACCCGTTACCCCAAATTGACGACACTTTAGATACGCTATCTGGTTCGCAATGGTTTTCTACTTTGGCTACTGGCAAGTAGACTTAAACCGCGAGAAAACTGCGTTTACGATTGGAACCGGTTTATGCCAATTTACAGTTATGCGTTTTCGATTATGCAACGCTCCTGCTACTTTCGAGCGTTTGATGAAGACGATCTTGCGAGGACTGTCTTGGAAAACGTGCCTGGTGTCTTTGGGCGACGTGATTGTGGTTGAAAAATTCAAAGAGCACTTGAAAAATTTTGAAGAAGTGTTTCAACGATTGCGAGGTGCAAACCTGAAATAAAATCCAAAAAAGAAGTGAAGTATTTAGCACACATTGTATTCAAGACGGGAGTTATGACAGACCCTGATAAAATTAAGGCTGTCTAGAATTAACCAATACCAAAAAATAAACACGAACTTCGCAGTTTTCCTCGGATTGTGCACGTATTATAGCAGATTTGTACTGGGATTTGTCAATATTGCAAAACCGCTGACAAGACGGCACCGATATTAAGTTATCCTCGAGGGGAAGGCAATTTTGTGTTTGACACTGATGCTAGCAACCTCGCAATAGGAAGTGTACTTTCTCAAATCCAGAATGGAAAAGAAAGAGTGATCGGATGGTTCAGTAAAGTCCTGTCGAAACCTCAGAGGAATTATTGTGTAACTAGAAAAAAACTGTTAACTGTTGTCAAGTCCCTTGAACAAATACTTATATATACAGAAATTTCTTCTGCGGACTGACCATGCTGCTCTGAAATGGCTTCTTCAATTTCGAAACCTCGAAAGATAAGTTGCGGAATGGATTGAACGATTGCAGGATTACGATTTTGATATAAAACATCGTGCTAGAGTTAGTCATCGCAACGCAAACGCCCTATCTAGACGACCATGACCAGTTAACTTTAGTCATTATTCTCGATTAGAAGAGAAAACATGCTTCACAGAACAACCGCGATTGACGATAATTGACAACCAGCTCAACTACGTCGAGAACAAGAGAGTGATCCGGAACTACAGTTGATAATAAATTACAAAACGAATAAACAAAGACCAACTTGAAAATAAATCAGCGCGCAAAATAGAACGGTGATAGCATATTGAACACTGTGGGACTCCTGAAAATTGAAAAATGGTCTTCTGAAGCAAGTGGCAATGAACCGAGACGAAACTGCAGCTAGTGGTGCCAAAAAGCCGAGTGTACACATTCGGTGATGATACGTCTGACCCTTCGCTCGCCAACAGTTGTGGCGTTACACGAGTAATTGATCCTTGCATAACAACTATGTTGATACCTGGTGTCATTAGAGTTGTCAATAGAGGATTAGTATGTAACGTCGCTAATCTTAATATAAGTGGAGACTGCATGTCTTCACCTTCTGCAACTTTTTCATTATTAGAAACCATACAATTCTGCCTAGTTTTGTGTTTGTTCCTTAACGACGCTCGTGTCTTCCGTTTCGAACGATTAGTATCTATGGATGCAAGTTTTGTCTTCAAATGCTTTCCAGTACGCAAGTCTTCAGGAAATTGTGGAAGACGCATAAAAATTAACTGTGCCATGTCTTTTAAATAATGCTCAGCAGTTTTATCGGTAACTTGTTTAAACGACTCTCAAAACAAATTCGAAAACAAGATAACATAATCTCACAAAGACTGTCGTTAGTTAACGCAGCATCTTCCGGAGATAAAGTTAAAGTTTGTATTACTTATAAAATCTTCATCAAGACTACGCCGTCAGATGATTGATCCGTACCGACGAATCTAGCATGAGTAACCGCATCAGTTATGTTGTCGACGATGGTATGGAACTGTGAGTATTGCAGTATTTGCATGACGGAACTTCTGCAAAACATTTCGGTGTGTAGAAGACGCTTAAAAAGGTCAGAGAAAGGTTCTATTGCGTGAACTGCAAAGAAGATGTAAAGGAGCAAAGCCGCAAATGTAATTTATCTGGAAACGGCTCAATTGTAAAACGCAACTCTCCTATTAGACAGTACAATGTCGGAAGTCCATTCGAAAGGGTAGCAATTGACATCGCAGGCCCATTCCCAGAAACGGAACAAGACAACAAGTATATTCTGTGACCATGGATTATTTTACCAAATAGACGGAAGCGACCGCGATATCGAACCAAGAAGCCACAACTGTTGCGGATGTGTTGGTGAAAGAGCTTTGGGGTTCCGTTGGAGCTTCAATCCGATCAGGGGCGTAACTTCGGTCAAGGGATTGAATATTGCATAACGCCACCCTACGCACCACAACAAAATGGTACAGCCGAACGAGAACGCAAAACCACAGTTAAAGCTTCTGAAAAAAATATGAGCTGAGGCATGTAACACGGTAGCATACTTACTGAATCGTACCGGAAAATCATCTAATAATAACAAAACCCCTTACAAATTGTAATATGGAAAAGAAATGGGTAAGCCTAACCATTTAAAGATTTTTGGAAGGCAGTGCTATGTGCATATACCTAAAAATTTTTGCTGACACGCAAAGTCATTCCATGTCAAATCAATACAGTGACTAAAACTCACCATCTGAAAATTTGGCACATAGGTTACCTTCATGTAGACTGAAAAAAAATGCAAAACTTCAACCCAATATCTCAAATGGTTTTCAGAATACCGCTATGTAAAGTTTTCGAAAAATGCAAAATATTGACCTGTCGCGTCGTCTTTGAGTTAAAATTGCAGCTCTCTTAAACAAGATAGAGAGTTGTATTTATATAATTTTAAAGCTAATTTTAAAACATCCTATATTTGCATTATATGTGACATATAAATTAAATTTATATATTTTACTTTTACAAATCACAAATATTTGCAATTACAATATTTTATATAACGTCGCGCATTGCCGGAGATACTATCGACTACCTCCAACCGTTCGCCGGCGAATCGCCAGCTTTTTACCACAGTTTGTAGTAAAGCGCATGCGCGTCGTTGCTGGCAAAAGATTATGCATTAAAATTGTCTTCTAGCAAATAGAGAATCGCCAGGGACTCACCGGCGAACCATTATGACTACGGATGCCAGTTCGACTGGAAAAATTTGATGTTTTGTGAACGCGTCTGTACCTAATCTGAAATAATATAATACAAATTGCTGGTTGATTCAATTTAATAAAACCAAGTAAACCTTACCTTCCATTCATGTTAAAAAAATCATATTTAAATTTGACCCCGAAACTTTTTGTGTATACGTACATAGATTATCTATATATACAATATTATTGAAAAATAGTTTTTTATTATGCTTAAATTTTAAATCGAACTGAACAAATAATTCTTGAACAAAGACACTGGGACACAAACTTCAAAACCGGGACGTATGGCAGCCCTAAACCAGCATGATGTTATTTATTGAGCAAGGAGACCTTGAGTGACAGTATCATGATAGAGTCAGGTCAATCTTTCAAGTTGAGGCAAGAAATGAGCAAGCAGCAACAGGTTTCCTTTCAAACAGTTCATGCAATTAGTTAGTTTCTTCTAAGATCTTGTAGTGAATTTTTTATTTTAAATTTTGTGTGTCAAATATATCTTTAACTTAAACTTTAATTTTCTTATAATATTGTATAAAGCTCATTTTTCAATTAAAAATGTATTAGACGGTGTATTCAGATTATATATTTTTTTGAAGCATTAGATTTGTTGCTTGTATAAAGTAGACATGGAAAGATACAAAATACTGCAATGTTGCAATTCATTGAATGAAAAACAAACATTCTGTCAAAGATAAAAAAAGACTAAGAAATGTGACAGAGTAGATGTGTGCTTTGTATCCAGAACTAGACAATCTTTCACAGATTTGTGACTAGTGTAGGGAAAAAAACAGCGTGATACCAGTGATTCCAGTTCCGATGAAGCAAATGATTTTACCGCGCCATCTTCAGTTGTATTAGATAAATTGAATTCATCTCTAGTTCAATGCAAAAAAATAAAAAAAATTAAAAAAAGAAAGTTATAAAACGTTAACTGTTTGCTAAAAACGACAGTTCCTCTGACGTGAATAAACCCAATGAACTAAACGAATCAGTTTTGACAAATTTTAAACAAGTTTTTTTAAGCACTGAGTCAAGAAAATAGAAAATAATGTTACTGACATTATTACCAATAACCTACAGTATTCCAAAAAATCACGATAGAATTTAATAGTCCTAACTACATGATTACACAGTCAGAAAAGTTATTAAAAGAAAAATGCATACCTAAAAGCCTCAACCAAAGACCAGGTAAAAGCTTGCCCAAAGAACTGTCCATACTTTTTATAAAAATGATGAGATAAGCCGCGTAATACCTAGTAAGAAAGACTGCACAGTTGTCAAAGATGAGACTAGAGAAAAAATTGTGACATCTAAAAGATTGATTTGGGAAATCTGAAAAAAATCTATTCTTCTTTCAAAAGTAAGCATCCTGATCTAAAAATTGACTTTTCCAAATTTGCAGTTGCGTCCTAAGAATTGTATTCTTGTAGGCCAGAGTGGTACACACATTACATCAAAATGTAAAGCTTATGACCGAGAATGCAAGTTGAACGAAGTTACAGATGGTGACTTGCAAACATTGTTTGGAAAATATGTTGTGTAACCTCCCTTCAATTGACTATTCTACAAACACTTGCTTCTCTTGCCCAGCTGTAGAAAAAATTAAAACTATTTAAGAAGAAAAGGTTGAGAAAAACATGATGTAGAAAATAAGCTTCCGTCAGTGGGTGACTGTAGACCGATGTTCATTAGAAACATTTGAAAAGAACAAACCTAATTTCATAGAATTGTTCGTATAAAACTTTCTGCTTTAGTAATCTATAACTTTGTTGCAAAGCAACAGAGTTCTTTTCTGAATTATGTCAAAAAAAAATTTAAAAGTTGGAGAATTCTGTATGATTAGCGATTGTCTTTCAATCACTGGGCGAACGAGCATGCCACCATCCATCTATACGTACTATATTTTAAAGAAGAAAATGAACTAAAACACATCAGCTATGCAACCATTTCCGATTACCTTGGGCACACAACTACAGCTGTGTATTGTTTTTAAAAGAAATTAATCGAGTTCTTAAACAACAAATTTGATCTTGTCAAAAAAATCTATTATTTTTCTGACGGGTGTGCAGGGCAATACAAGAACAAAAAAAACTTTTCAAATCTATCCCATCATAAGAAAGATTTTGATGTTGAAGCCGAATGGCACATCTTCACATGGTAAAAGACCTTTTGAAAATCAAATCCTATCCGTAAAGAATCTTTTCTACTGGACAATTAAAAACATCAAGTCTGTAAACTTTGAATTTTCCACCTAAGAAGACCATATTGAAACAGAAAAATTCTTGGCAAAACGCTTTACTTATGTTCAAAGCTACTCAGAAACTGCATGTTTTTGTCCCCCTACCTACAAGCACATTAAGAATATTAGTCAAAAATCAAGAATTGAAGTGTTGAATGCTTTAGAAAAACTTAGTAGTTGGTATATGTCATTGCCAAAAATAAAGAAGATGATGAGGTCAAACTCACATTCCTTCACCTTGGACAAGGTGAGTCTACAAAGTTTTTAATAAGGAAAAAAGACCCGTGAAGCTTTTGAGATACACAGCAGCTAATAGTTTCTTGGTATGTTTGTTCTTTTTAACATGTTTTATTTGAAATGAAAAATTCTTAGTGAATTCATTAGTACCTACTGTATATTATTTTTCTCTTCACATTATGTTTATGTAAATGTAATTTGCGTTGCGGTTGAATCGAATTCCCACTATTAATAATAAAAAAATAAGGAAAATATACATATTATGGCTTTTAAAATTACATAGTTTCTTTAGGCTATAGTTTGAGAGGCTTATTAGCCTGTTGTATTTCATCCACGACCAAAATGCACATTAATCAATATTTTTGTAAGTATGGACCCATTGCTGTCCCATCATGATTTTTTTAACACTTATTAGCAACAACCTTATCAACAATACTAATTTTTTTCAATTTTTTAAAAAGTTCGCTTTTTGAGAAATTCAAATTTGAAATTTATATTCACATTTAAAAATAAACTTAGAAAACCGAATTGGATGGTATCTGATGAATTTATATTCTTTTCTGAAATTCAATCGGAAGTGTTCAGATTCAAGTTCGTATTCAAAAATTGTTCATTCCTAAAAAAATTTAAATAAGCATTTATGAACAATATGCTTTCATCAGGTTCCCAAGTTAAGACTGAAGAAACACAAGAGAAAAATGGTAGAGAACTCGATTAAATAATTTGATCAAAACTTAAAGAAGAAATAATTTTTTATTTTGTGTTTATGTCTATTATTACAACCATTAAAACCGTTCAATAAAATACCAAAAAAATGTAGTTACAATAAATAATTGTGCAAAGGCGTCGCATCCATTCTAGAATAACCCTATAACTTTTTCCCATTATTTGTTTTACGATTTTTTCATATATTATTAAAAAACTACATAAAAAACGTTTATTTATTCTAGAACATAAAAGTACGAAAATATAAAAACGGTATGGACAAATAGGAAAAAATTCAAAAGCACTACACATTAAAGTCAATTATAAAACAAATGCACAAAGAAAAAACACGTGAGGGAAAGAAAAATTAAATTATTTAATATCAACCAAAACAAGCTGTAAAATAAAATAACACAAAAATCACTTTTACGTAAAACTTTTTTAAATAACTGGAACACAAATATTTCCATACTTTTATAATTAAAAATATTAAATACTACAAAAAATGTTTACTTACTCAAATTGCAGAAAAAACTAAGTTTTCGAAAAATACTTATAGCGTATTATCAAAAATGGTGAGTATTTATGCTTTTCACAAACATAAGAGCTAATTTTGTTTTAAGATTTCAGAAACTTAGTGAAGGGTTGAGATCCGTTTATAACAACACGCGTTATAAACTCTACACAAATTCATCATCTAACTTTTAGAAATAATCAAAAATCTCCAAAACATTTCCTAGCAACAAAAAAATAAAAGCTTGTTGAATTGTATCATGAAACTAAAACTGAAAGCAAACTGAATAGTTTTGTCTATATAATAGGATCGAAATAAGCAATTCTATTGGGACTTAGATTTTAAGTGCAGTTCGTAAATTTTTATTTACTTAACGCTTACTACCCCTTGTAGTTTCAAGTAATTTTCTATACCTAATTAGAAAAAAAATTATGCGCATTTCTTAAAATTTATAAAATAATTCTTGCTGTATTTCATAATATGCGATTCCTTAAGATAGTAATTAACCGATAAAAAAATGTCCACAGCAGATTTTTCTGCAGAAGAACAATTCTAAAATAAAACCTTAAAATTAAAAGTTGAGACCCCTGACAAAACGACAAATAAAAAAAAATAAATAAGAATTGTAACATATATTTATTTTTCTATTTACGTTACACTGCGCGGCAGCTCGTAGTTGACATGTAGAACATTTAGAGTGGGTTTAATTAATTTTTTTTAATTGAAATTGGGCGCCATCTAGTCTTTCCCTTTTTACCCAGACTAGAACAGGGTTTTTCTTCTTTTTTCAAATAATTATTCAATTTTATTACTTCCAACTTTATTAGCTTAAATAAAATTTGCCTATCACTAATATCTCCGGTAAGGACCTAAAATAAAGATTTTCATTGTCGCACATGCAAGAATATTGCTTACCAGTTATGGAAAACTGGGAGGAGAAATGAAATCTTTCTGCGGAATATTCTTTAATTGTCGCAAATCTTGAATTTTCTCTTCCGCACTGACTTCCCCGAGAATCGAAGAAGGAATTCAATAATTCCAAAAATTTACCATAACTAGATAACATTTTTAACTTGCGCGTGATTTATTATAATATACTACTATTGAAAAAAATAGTTGAGTTGTCTAAATTACATATGAAATTAATACTAATGTGCTTATATTTAAACTTAAATTAAATCTATACTCTGAATAGCTCCAACATGTCTTTCTAAATCACCTCTAAACTAAACAATGATGAATGAATCACAAAAACTAAGATATGATAATCATTTCTATACCTGAATAATAAAATTCATAGCACACTAAGCAGAAATAAACTATATAGATGCTATCACTACGATACAAGCAAACAAAATATTCGAACAATCAAAATTGAAGCAAACTAAGAAATACGAGAGATTTCAACCTTCACAGCCTAAGAAAACGTTAGACGACCATAAAGTAATTGTCAATCTAATTGATCAGTTTTGAATGAACAGACCACATCCTTATAAAAAAGGGTTTTAACTACGCTGTTACGCCTAAGACAACTCCTATAGAAGACATGGTATGTGGAGTACAAGCTGCAATACGCACTCTGCCTAAGGAGATCTCTGAAACTATTCGAAAGAGATGTAATAGCGAAGGCTTCCACGGCCGGAATCTATACTAACATTAGAATGTCTTCCGGGTTTGGACCGTGTCATAGTTGCAACCGAAGCTGCCAACGTTTCGCCCACTTTCGTAAGGGGCTTCATCAGGGCGTGAGATAAATCGCAAAACTCAAACAAGCAATCGAAATCTAACTAAGAACTTCTCAAAAGTTAGGTTATCCACTTGTAAAACAAGCCATAACCTAAACTATGAAAAGGTAAGAAAGAAAACGATAACCTGAAAAGGCAAACGAAAATCTAACAAAGAACCACTACCGAGTTAGGTAATCAACTTGTGAACCAAGCCAGATTCTAAACTCCGTAGAAGTGACTTAAGAAGAAATGGTCTCCGTATTTAAAGGAAAAGAATCGTCACGGATGATTAAGCTCGACCCTGATTAGGTTACGGTTACTAGGGGGCGTGTTTTTGATAAATGACTAATAACCGGGAACCAAAGAGGGGATAGTTCGAAACCATGATCGCGATTGAAGTTATTGGGGTGTTTGATGATTTCTATGCTTTCTCGGAATTTCCTCTTGAAAAAGAATGGAGATTTGGCAATCAACGAAACATTATCAAAATCTATCTTGTGACCTGTAGTAAAATGATGTTCAGCGACCCCAGACTTGGAAGTATACCTTTTCCTTATACAACGATCATGTTCTGAAATGCGAGTAATGACGGAACGACCGGTTTCACCAATGTAGACTAAACCACAAGAACAGGGAATTTGGTATACACCTTGAGATGAAAGTGTAGGAAACTTGTCTTTGTGAGAAGGAAGAATCTGAGAGATTTTGCCTGTCGAGTTGAATATGGGTTTAATACCATTCTTACGAAGGAGTTTCCCTATTTGATCTGTAACCTTGTGAATGTAGTGTAAAAAGGCCAATTTCGGGTTGGATTCGGGAGTAGAAATGTCTTTAGGTAATCGAGTACGTGGATGTAAACGACGATTAATAACTCTATGAATATCTCGCTTTACAGAACCATTGTTCACTAAGGTTCTAGTAAGATGACGGAGTTCTGAGTCTAGATTCTCAGGTTGACAAATAGAAAAGGCACGATGGACCAAAGATTCAATAACAGAACGTTTCTGTGCAGGATGATGGTGAGACGAAGCATGAAGGTATCTGTCCGTATGGGTGGGTTTGCGATAAACAGAATGGCCTAGAAGTCCGTCGGGCTTACGAGTCACAAGAACGTCAAGAAATGGAAGAAAACCATTACTTTCGATTTCCATAGTAAATTTGATATCTAAGTGTTGATTGTTAAGATGATCAAGAAACTTAGACAATTCAAGATGACCATGAGACCAAACAATAAACGTGTCGTCAACATATCTAAACCACACTTTAGGTTTTAATATTGATGATTCCAAAGCAACCGTTTCAAAGGATTCCATAAAAATGTTAGCTACAACAGGTGATAGAGGAGAACCCATAGCACCACCAGAAACTTGTTCGTAAAACTTATTATCAAATTGGAAGTAAGTAGAGGATAGACACTTTTCAATAAGAGGAACCAAACTCAAGTCCTTGCCAAGTTGACACAGAATCTGTTTGATGATAATAAGCGAATCCTTAATAGGAACTTTAGTAAAAAGTGAAGTAACATCAAAGCTCACGAGAAGATCTTGGGGTTCAAGTTTTATAGTTTCTAGACGTTGAATAAAATGCTGAGAGTTGAGGATGTGAGAAGAGGTTTTACCTGTAAACTCGCAAAGAATGTTGGACAAGAACTTGGCTAGCTTGTAAGTAGGAGATTGGATAGTACTAACGATAGGTCGAAAAGGAATACCTTGTTTGTGAATTTTGGGAAGTCCGTATAGACGAGGTGGTTTAGAATCTGATGGGGTAAGCCGACGTTTAGTTTCAGCAGGTAGATTGGAAGATTTGATGATTTGGCTAACCTCGCGTTCAATCCTCGAAGTGGGGTTATGGGTTAGAAGAGCGTAAGTTTCCTCAGACAAAATAGAATTGATTTTCATAACATAATCAATTTGGTTCAAAACTACAGTGGCGTTGCCTTTGTCGGCTGGAAGAACAATAATATCAGGGTTCTTACGAAGATTTTTTAGAGCTGACTCTTCCGACTTAGAAATGTTGGATTTAGGAATTTTAGATAATTCAAGGATTTTGCCAGTGTTAATACGAATGGGATCTGAGATGTGGCGAGGAAGATGTCTTATAGAAGTCTCAACAGCACATAGAATATCTTCTTTAGGAATACGTTTGGGAGCAACCGCAAAATTCAAACCCTTAGAGAGCACCGATTCCTGTTCTGAAGTGAGAACCAAACTAGATACATTGACAACCGTCTTTACTGAGTTAGTAGTAGAAGAAACTTTACGATTCTTGGATTCCAATAATTGATGATGATTGGAAATTCTTTGACAACATTATTATCATCTTACTAGAACCTTAGTGAACAATGGTTATGTAAAGCGAGATATTCATAGAGTTATTAATCGTCGTTTACATCCACGTACTCGATTACCTAAAGACATTTCTACTCCCGAATCCAACCCGAAATTGGCCTTTTTACCCTACATTCACAAGGTTACAGATCAAATAGGGAAACTCCTTCGTAAGAATGGTATTAAACCCATATTCAACTCGACAGGCAAAATCTCTCAGATTCTTACTTCTCCCAAAGACAAATTTCCTACACTTTCATCTCAAGGTGTATACCAAATTCCCTGTTCTTGTGGTTTAGTCTACATTGGTGAAACCGGTCGTTCCGTCATTACTCGCATTTCAGAACATGATCGTTGTATAAGGAAAAAGTATACTTCCAAGTCTGCGGTCGCTGAACATCATTTTACTACAAGTCACAAGATACATTTTGATAATGTTTCGTTGATTGCCAAATCTCCATTCTTTTTCAAGAGGAAATTCCGAGAAAGCATAGAAATCATCAAACACCCCAATAACTTCAATCGCGATCATGGTTTCGAACTATCCCCTCTTTGGTTCCCGGTTATTAGTCATTTATCAAAAACACGCCCCCTAGTAACCGTAACCCAATCAGGGTCGAGCTTAATCATCCGTGACGATTCTTTTCCTTTAAATACAGAGACCATTTCTTCTTAAGTCACTTCTACGGAGTTTAGAATCTGGCTTGGTTCACAAGTTGATTACCTAACTCGGTAGTGGTTCTTTGTTAGATTTTCGTTTGCTTTTTCAGGTTATCGTTTTCTTTCTTACCTTTTCATAGTTTAGGTTATGGCTTGTTTTACAAGTGGATAACCTAACTTTTGAGAAGTTCTTAGTTAGATTTCGATTGCTTGTTTGAGTTTTGCGATTTATCTCACGCCCTGATGAAGCCCCTTACGAAAGTGGGCGAAACGTTGGCAGCTTCGGTTGCAACTATGACACGGTCCAAACCCGGAAGACATTCTAATGTTAGTATATTCGACAAGATATTTGCAACATTGTAAGAAAAGCAAAACCGCCACGCTCAAATATTAACAGACAGAAGAGAGAAGCAGCTAACCGGTTACGTGAGAGCAAGGACATTTTAGTACTGACAGCAAATAAAGGAAACGCTCCAGTCGTTATAAACATACAAGATTACAACGAGAAAATGACGAACTTACTCTTGGAAGATTGCTACAAACTTCTAGAAAGAAGCTCTTTAAACTCTCTATGCACTACAGTAAACTATGCCATCAAAAACTCTAGTATGTACTATATATAGTAACAAGAATCAAGCTTTGATTCTCAAAAATCCAACCACAAATCTACGGTAAGATACACAAAGCAGGAGTCCTCCTTCGACCGATAGTGAACACCATTAATTCACCGACCTAATCGTTAGCAAGTTATCTAGCTACAAAACTTTGCCGTTCACAGGACATATAAAAACTGACATTAAAAATTCTACAGAAAATTCAGAATCCTGGTCAGTTTTGACGTGGTATCTCTTTTTACTAATGTCCCAGTTGACTAAATGTTGTTTTTAGTCAAGGAGAGAATTACTGAGAAGGAAGATCTGAACCCACCAAACCACCTGAACTTGCTTGTTTCAAGATAGCCACATATAGGATAGAACGATTTGGATATGTTACTAAAAGAAAGGATCGCCTAGTTAGACGAGTCGGATGGGCTGTGTACCAGGTTCGTGCTATGTGAACACGATGTTCAACGAGGCACCCACCTTGCGGCTTATCCTTGCATCTCAGACAAAAAAAACAAGTAGGCGGAAAAAAGGATACGGCGTTGTAATATACGGGATGAGACTAGTTAGTCAAGTCAACTACGACTAAAAAGAAAACTGAAGTTATTACTTAATTAAAAATAATCAAATAAAATTAGTTAAATGACTAAATAAATACCCTACTTCGCCGTAGCTGATTGTAAAATAAAATCATATTGTCATAAAAAATAAACTAAATTAGACTCTGATTTACGTTTGACTCTGGTCTCTTCTAGCAAATGCAATGAGTACATTGACTTCGGGCACTAGTCTAAGGATAGACTCAGGTCTTGGGACTTGGGTTCTTAGGGTACTCCGGTCATCAACGAACTCCCTATAGGCAAGACTTATATGTGACGGAGTATCAGGAACATCACACGACAAGCACTGGTCGTCATTTGCAATGCGTTTCAGGTGGCAACGGTACCCGCCATGCGATGTGAGAATATGGGCGGCCGCTCGTCCCGGATTATGAGATATCCAGTCTAGGATATTTGGAATCAAAGAATAAGCGTTACATCTTTTATAGGATGTATCCCACTGCTGCTGGCATTCGTTCAAGATCGAAGTCTTGAGATGACACTTGACAGCCGAAAAGGAAGGAAAATCTGCGGTTGAAACTTGCTGGTCTAAGAATTTACATGGCCAGCTCTTACAAGAACTTTGGAGCAGTATATTTCCTGCAATAGGAGGCGCAAAGGCGTATATTTTGCCACAACGCACAAGGAATCGATAAGAACAGTACGATATGCCCTGAGAATCGTACGAAGGAATAGGGAATGTAAGGATGCCAGTTTCCTGACAATAAAGGTATGTCGCAGTCTGTGGTATCAGATGTCTAAACTATATTTGAACATAGGAATGACTGCACTGTTGAAAATAAACACTAATGATTTCATATGTAGGTTCCAGTTACGGCGAGAATACTTATAGAACAAGTGCAAGACAATCTTGCTCTTGTCAACTACATAGGAACAGTCTTTGACGAAGCTTAGTTTATGATCGAGCAAAAGACCGGGGTACTTAAACCCAAAAACCCTTCAAACTGAAATGCCCTTAAGTCAAAGCGAGAGATTTCTTCTCAAGGAGAAACCAAAAACTATGTATTTGGTCTTGTCAGATGAAGCAGTCAATTTGTTGTTGACAGCACAGCGAGTCAGAATGTCCAGGCACTGTCGTGATTTTGCCTCTAGGTCTCGTCTGTTGTCTGCGGACACTGTGATAGTCATACCGCTTAAGATTCTATAAAAATAATGTATATTATTATAGTTTTGTGAGCAGCAAATAAAAATATAATCGTCGTTTTATAATTTTTGAAAAACGATAAAAAATTCAGCCTTTCGAATAATTCTGAGTTACAAATAAAAATGTATTCTAAGTAACGATTTATAATTCAACTGATTTAAAGTGCTAAATGCAACTGCAATTTTGTCTTTGCTGACTGAATGGTAAAATTTGGTTTGTGTGAGAACGTTTTCGATTTTTAACTTTTAAAGTGTTTTTATATGCAAACAACGAAAAATGTTTAAAGTTTGATTACGAACTATTCTCTGTGACATTGAAATTGCATCACCAAGAAGGGGTGAGAATTTTGTGAAAGTTTATCTATTCAGAAGTAGTAAATGATTACAATTTTAAAGAAAATGAACAAATATGATTTAATGTGTTTCCTCCTTGCCCCCTATTGGCTTCACATCCCTTCACTCTTCATAGCATCGATTCTAGCAAGTGATCAATTTGCTTTTTAGTTATTGCATACCAAGCAACTTGCAATTTGTGCCGGAGCGTTTCCTGTGCATGTGAAGGATGCGCTAAGTTCCTTGTTTTGTATCCATAATGTCCCACAGGTGTTTAATAAGCTAAAGGTTCAGAGATCTAGACGGCCATAGTAAGAGATTAACATTGACCTCTTTGAATCAGTCCATAGTGTCTTGCGATGTCGAAACGTGCATCATCCAGCTGGAAAAGTGTCTTCCATTGCTAAAGAAATGGAATAATATAAAGTACTACCACCTCGTTAACATATCGCCGCGTATTCATATTGCCTCGGATGAATATCAAACGAGACCTACTCCTAATAGGCTATAGCACCCCATACCATAATCCCCAGTGTGGTGCACATGTCGCTCAACAAAAAATTGAACATTGCACCGTTCCCAAAACCTTCGTCTAATTCTCATACGACCATCATGCATCCCTAAACATAATCGTTAATCGATAATTCATCACTACTCTATGCCACTCCATTTCAGATTCCAATGAAGCCGCAACCTACACCACTCCCAATGTTGATTGATCCGTCAGTGGTAGCACAAGATGTGGCTGTTAGGATAGCAATCTGAAACTTCTGATTCGACGGTAATCGGTTCCAACCATTCATCGGCAATTGATCTGGTACTGGAAAATCTGTCCCTTACTGCCATAAGTCGAAGATGGCGGTAGTCGACCTCATTTATTTGCCTCCGTGCTCCACTTCCTTGTTTACGGCAACGATCCCTAGTCCATGCTTAATAACAGCGCAAATTAGTTCCGGTTTTAATTGTTTACTACCTCTCAATAGCTAAACCTTCCTGCCAAGTTTGGTCACAAAATTCCCACTCCTTCTTGGTGTTGCAATTTCAATGTCACAGAATATATATCACATTTATTAATTAAAAACGTCTAGATTTTAAATCTCGCATACATATAAACATTTTCCATTTACATACACGTTTTAAAAATAAAATAATAATATAATAAATAAATGTACTCACTTAGGATTAGTAAAAAAGCATAGACTTTATACGTCATTGAAATTTACTAAATAAATTTTTATTTATTATTAATTTAAGAATATAGAACTAGACCTAAATAATAGTAGAATTTAAAATAATCAACTAAACTAATAATAAACTAAACTTCTTAGCTTATTCAGCTAAAACCAAAAATTCATTTTTGCCAAAAGTATAAATAAAAATAATAAAATTAAGAGACCCTCAATAAATAAATAAAAAAAGTTTTAATACAAAAATAGTATACTAAGATTTAACAATAAATGGTTTAATTTGGTCTGCTAAATTTAGTTGTAATTACGCACATGTGCCTTGTAATTAAAGTTAAGAATATTTAATAAATTGAACTGAAGAATATAAGCGACCGACCCAAACATACATTTAAAAAACAGAGAATATTGAAACTTCTCGAAGCCTCGAGAGCATTTGTTACATTCCAAAATTAACCCAAAGTCACTGCCTGCAATGTAGTAACATAAACGGGGGGTTGTGCCACTAGCTCAATGGAGAAGGGTGGGTTTTATTTAAAATTCCGTGAAAAATTGGAAACGCGATCGTCGTAAAAATAGAACTAGAACGGTAAAATAGTCAAATAATCGGTAAGGGCGCCAATCAAGGATTTCTATAAGGGGAAGCTTTCAAACCCCTGATTACCTGAAAGCTCATCCGGTTGGTTATAACCCCAGAACTTACCTTGGGTTATAACAATTCTGAAAAACACTTAAACAAAAATTTACGTATGCGGCGGCTAAATGAATAAAAGCTCTTTACATTTAACAATTTAACATTTATTGAATGAATATTTAAAACCAAGACAAAATAAAATAACAAGTACTAATTGATATCAAATAAATTTGAATAAAAAGAAATGAAATAATCTTAAGCAAACAAAAATGAATAATTTACACACAAAACATTACATTAAAATTTATATAAAAGAAATGCTACTACAATAGCGTTAATTCGACGTCAAATATAATTAAATCTCAAGATCTTGACCGCATATTTATAACAAACAAATTAAATAACACAAAAAAAAAAAAAAACAATACAGTTTATAACATAAATATGTCCGAACTTTAATTCGAACTAAACAAAATATAGTTTATAAGTCGTTACATTATCATATATTCGAAATACGAATCACTTCTCAACGCACAAAACAAAGTTAATTGATTTTAATTTTGCGCAAACACTATACGTGTTCATTGAAATAATTAAATTCAACGTTAGTCGTAATTTCAATTGACTTAAAAAAAAAATTGAAAGCTTTTACTGCATTTTTAAATCGCGGGACACTGCACGATCAAACAACAAAATCGATAAATACCTTAATTCTTAATTGGTGACACCGGCTGAACTTTGGTTCCCAGTGGATTTGAAAGCTTACACCTTGGATGGACTTTAGCTGCTTCCCAAACAATAGAACAACGACGGAAGATATATCTCACAATTTAATTTTATAACCGCCAAAGGCGAATTTCGGATTTAATCATATACCACCACAACATTAAACCCCACAAACGTAACAGTTCAGAAATCACGAATTTTACACAAGCCGTACTATACGAAATTTGAAGAAAAGTAACATTTTCCTCCACCACCTTAATTTTCACGATTTCTGACAAACTTCCGCGGTTCTACATAACGTCAGAGGGTAAATTACCCTACTCTCTCTACATCTTACGGTAATCGGTATTTGTCGTCACGACCCACGATCGAATAATGCCAAAAATCTAAATCTTTCAACTCTTCCTATCCCCTACTTAGCTAATTTGCATGTGCGCAGTCAATTCGTGGTAAAAGAAAACACATTGAACAAACGAGAAAAACAAAGATGAAAATTATAATTAGTCGCATGCGTTTTTGCACGTAGACTTTGGTTCACACAAGAACGCTGAGACTTGCATTACTGCAGCTGGCTTAATCAAAGTGTAATTACCAAGAAAAATGTATCAACTTACATTCCACAAAGGAAGTCGTAAATTATATTGAATTGGTATTCTACAAAGATAACCAAATAACGTACTAAATCAAAAACAAAACTACGGATCTGTATGCATTTAAAAGAAAATTTCAATAACGATTGAAAGCAAATTGAAATATCATTAAACTCAAACCACACAAACAATAAACAAAACGTTCTTGATGCTAATACTAAATTAATAAATCGAAACACACAACAAAAAAAAGCTTACGGTGACTTTTACAACGAAATTCAAACGCAGGTCACACCTGGCCTACTTAAAGAGGGATTTCTTAAATCACTCTAAAAATATACAAAACAACAAAAAAAACAAACAAATGAAAACCCAAAACCCAACCCTCACATGGTCACAAAACGACAAAAAAAAAACGAGACCCAGCCGTTGTGGTTTGACCAAATGACCCCAACCCACCACAACGGAACCATAAACGATAATGTAACTACTAACTAGAGATAGTGTTTACTTACCACTATCTAACAACATAATGATGTCATTCGAAAACATGAAAGGTATGACTTTTTCGTAGTATACTTAACTAACTACGAAAAAAATCCGACCCTTCGAGCAGAAACACCCACCGAAGAAAGAAAAAGACTAAACCTAAAGGAAGGGTAGTATATGTTTGGGTTCGACACAGATCACCCGATGCGGTACAGACGAAGGGGGCGCGCTGCGCTTCACGCGATCCGCGCATTGCGTTTTTCCCACAACGAAAGTCCTCACCGAGCGATGGCACCTAGCCACAAACACTACAGAAATAAAAGATAAGGACAGACAAGATAGCAGAAGAAAGAAAAATGGAAATGAAAGAACCGTTGTTTAGTCGCCTCTTACGACAAGTGGTGTCCCCACTGTAGAGAAATATTCTTAGTCCGTCTCCACACGGAACCCAAAAACGAAACTAACTAACCTAAATAAACGACAATACGATAGAATAATACTCAAACGATAAAACCTAAAACTATTTATCCCCAGTCGGGTTTAACTTTAAGTCCTTGGCGTTCCATATGCCTTTTGATGCTCCCGTGTCATCAGACAACTCATAGGTCTGATACGAAACTTTCCGTTTCACGTAGAACGGACCGATAAACTTAGGTGCCAATTTGGCCGAGAAATATCGAGATGCATCAGAAAGGACATAATTCTTCCGCCACACTGTGTCTCCCACCTCAAAAGGTGCTGGACGACGACGTAAATCGTAATAATGTTTAGCGCGGACATAAGCGGCATTCAAGCGATTCTTAATGTCGACGTAAACTTCTCTAAACGCTGGGCCTCTTTCGGCCAAAAAGGTACGATCAGCAAAAGCTAGATCGTCGATAGTGTCGGAATCGGTAGTTTTTCCATGACGTGATCCGTCGAGACAGATTTCACGTCCAAAATTAGCGAAAAACGGCGTTAAGCCGGTGACTTCATGTACAGCGGTACGAATAGCACATGCTACTTTAGCAAGATACTTATCCCAATGTCGATGGTTGTCTTCGATATATGACGATAGCATTGTCTTCATGACTCGGTTGACTCTTTCAGTTGGATTCGCTTGTGGATGGTAATTAGCGTTAAAAATAATCTTAGACTTATATGACGAAACCATTTTCGTAAATTCTGAACTACGAAACTGTGTGCCGTTATCACACAAAAGATACTGAGGAACTCCAAACATTAAAAATACATCTTCTTCAAGACGTTTAGTAACTGCTGCGGCAGTAGCGGAACGTAACGGGAAAAATAAAACAAATTTCGAAAAATAATCGGCAACTACAAGGATATACGAATAACCACTCTTAGATCGTGGTAGCGGTCCAACAAGATCGGTAGAGATCAACTGCCAAGGTTTGTCCACAATAGGATGACGGGTCATAAGGCCAGCAGGACGTTTCTGTTCTGGCTTATGCGTGATACAAACTTTACAACCATTGATGTAACGAATGACGTCAGCCTTCATCTTAGGCCAGTAATAAAGCGGAACTATTCGTTCGAGAGTCTTAAAGATACCAAGGTGTCCAGCGGTAGGCTCATCGTGAAATTTTGACAATATTTCGAGTCGTTTAGACTTAGGCACAACTTCTCTCCAATTGTCCTTCTCAGAACGAAGATCGGGATAGTCTACGGTAACATGCTTAAATAGCTTTCCGTTACTAATTTTCCACTGTGGAAAAGCGTTAGGTTTTGAACGTACACGTTCCATAAGTTTCGATAACCATTTGTCCGAAGACTTAGGTTCGGTAATGTCACAATCGGTAGTAATATTGTCGATAGCCGGTACTGAACGAGATAATGCGTCAGGTACGACATGATCCTTTCCTTTACGATGAATGATCGTAAAGTCAAATTGCTGAAGTCTAACAGCCCATCGTGCTAGACGACCGGTAGGTTCCTTTAAATTGTGTAACCAGACTAATGATGCGTGATCGGTAACTACAGTGAAAGTGGTTCCCTCAAGATAGGGGCGTAATTTTTCAATAGACCACAGGACAGCCAAACATTCTTTTTCGGTAGTTGAATACTTGCGTTCACACTTTGTGAGCGACCTACTATTATAACAAATAACACGTTCTTCACCGTCGATAAACTGTGTAAGAACTGAACCGAGACCAAAATCAGAAGCGTCAGTTTGAACTGTAAACGGAACATTGAAATCAGGGCAAGACAAAATAGGTGCGGAAACTAAACAATTCTTAATGATTTGAAAGGCTTCATCACAATCACTAGTCCAATTAAAGCTGGAATTCTTCTTTAACAGAGACGTCAATGGAGCGATAATTGTCGAAAAATTTGGTACAAATCGGCGATACCACGAGGCCATGCCTATAATTCTTCTCACTTCAGCGACACCAGTGGGAACTGGAATACGCAAAATTGCATCGACCTTTTCCGGGTCAACCGACAAACCAGTAGAATTTACTATAAAACCAAGATACTTAAGTTCAGGTTTACAAAAATGACATTTGTCTTTACTTAACATCAAATTAGCCTCTCTAAGGCGACGAAGAACTTCAGTTAACACTTCCATGTGTTTCTCGAAGGAAGGAGCGCAAATAATGACGTCATCTAAATAAACAAAAACGTAAGGCTCTAATTCGGGACCTAAAACTCGATCAATCAACCTCTGCCAAGAAGCTGGTGCGTTAGCTAAACCAAACGGTAAGCGCGTGAATTGGAATAACCCACGGTTCGGAACTGTAAAAGCGGTATACTGCTTAGACTCTTCGCTTAAAGGAATCTGCCAATAAGCGGACTTAATGTCGAGAGACGAAATAAATTTAGCGTCACGAAGACGATCCAAAATAGACGAAACGTAAGGTAAAGGATAAGCGTCCTTTTCGGTAACTTTGTTGACTTTTCTAAAGTCCACGCAAAAGCGATACGAGTTGTCCTTCTTCTTCACCAATAAGATCGGGCTCGACCAAGCGCTGTTTGATTTTTCTACAACGCCTAACTTCAACATTTTTTCTAACTCCAGATCGATTTGTTTCTGGATAAACGGCGAAACTCGGTAATATCGTTGCTTAATTGGTTCGGAAGTAGTCTTGATCTGATGTTCGATCAAGTTGGTGCATCCAAAATTTTCATTCGAAGAAGAAAAGTGATTACTAACTAAACTGTCTAACTGATTAAGCTGTTCTGAGGAAAGATCGAGACGAGACTTAATAACTGAATCTTTATCTTCCAATTGTGAAATGGTGTCCATATTTTCGAAACGCCACTCACCTTTTCTAAGATCAGGAACGATACCTGCTTGTTTCCAAAAATCAACGCCTAAAATTAAATTATGCGGAACGTCAGGAACAACTAAAACTTCTAAAACAACAATTTTTCCTTTAATTTCGATTGGGACGAGAAGTGAACCTAAACTTTGTACTGATTTACCATTAGCTACAATACAATTAACTTTAACTGACTTATTTAACTTTAAACCTAACTGACTAAAAATTTCCCAACCCTTAGAACCAACAATAGTGCGAGAAGCGCCACTATCTAATAAACTCAAAATTTCGTGACCAAAAACTTTAACGTAGACAAAAGGTCTTTCGTCAGACTCAGCAGACTCTAAAACATAATCTAACACAACTTTATTCTTAACAAAACTCTTTTTCTTCGAAGAATGTAAACTATTAAAATAGACAGCCGATTTAACTTTAACCTCTGACGTCACTAAACGGCTTCTTAGTACGTCCTTTACTCGTTTCCCGAACACTTAGAACAAGTGCGGACCGTAACGTTAGGCTTTCCACAACGATAACAAAATAAACCTTTCTTAGGTTCTTTGCAAGAAGCAGCTCGATGGTTTGGCTTCCTACAATTCCAACACAATTGCGGACTACTTCGATTAGAAGAAGCAGGCGCATTAACGATAGCTAACCTTCGTGAAGAAGGTGCGATATTAGAAGACGGTAATCGTGAATTTTGTCTAACAGGTGGTGTAGATTTTTCACCACTACTAACGTTATTCGAAGAACGACAAACTGCAATGTCCTTAACTTGAGATGTTACATAAGCGAGATCAGGCTCCATGTCCTGCTTTCTACGAGATGGAGGCGTGTAAGCTTCAATAGCTTGCATGCGGTCCTCGATAATACGACCAAATTTAATTAATTCTTCAATTGAAGTAACTGACGACAAACCAAGCTGAGTTTGATAAACGGGAGAAATATTTCTTAATAAAATCTTTAACTGCTTTTCTTCAGAAAAAGGCTCATCGAGACGTGAAAACATGTTGCGAATAATTGCAACGTAAATACCCATAGGCTCATCATTAGCTTGAGTGCGACGCTTAATTTCTTCAATAAGACGTTCGTCATAATCGGTAGGTTGAAATTGTTCGCGTAAAAACTTAACTAAATCTTCCCAAGAATTTACTGAACTACGAATAGACCTAACAAAAATCAATGCATGACCTGTAAAAAGATCAGTACACTCCAAAAACAACTGATGACTTGAAACGTTACGCGATAATTGAAGTTCGGCAACTCGTTCTAAAAATGCGTTCAATGAAATTGACTTTGCGTCACCAGAAAACTTTAAATTCCATTTCGAAACTGAAATACTCTTAACATGACTAATAAAATTTTGACTAACAGCAGAAGACGTCGGTAAAGCGTTATCAACTACTAAAGAAGGCTGAACGACAGGTTCGATGACTTCATCGGCGGAAGTAGACGGATTTGAAACAACAATTTGCTTATCCAAAAGTTCGTACTGCGAAATTAAAACAACTAAATCTTTTAAAAACTCATCTTTAACTTGAGAATCGTCACCTTGAATAGGAATTGAATTGCCAATACGGTTTAACAAATATTTAATTTTGGTTTCAATTGTAGAAGAAATTTTTGTAGTTGGAGTAATTTTTAATGAATCTATTAATTTTCTAAGCTCATCGATACCTTCACGAATCGCTAACTTATCTGCATTAAAATCGAACGGATACACGGGACGAGATAATTTTCCGGTAGCTTCTTCAATAAGGAAATTCTTGAGTAAACCTCGTAATACGACAACACCTAAAGATGCATCACCACCTCTAATCAAAATTTCATAACGTAATTCGTTATGCGATAAACGATCAACAATCAATTTGTAACCCATTTTAAAATGTAATTACAAAACGGTAAAGTCTTCCAAAATCACGAAACTTAACAGGCAAACTAAAATTCGAAAAAGGCCACACGATGGAGACGCCAAATTATTTATGTTACATTCCAAAATTAACCCAAAGTCACTGCCTGCAATGTAGTAACATAAACGGGGGGTTGTGCCACTAGCTCAATGGAGAAGGGTGGGTTTTATTTAAAATTCCGTGAAAAATTGGAAACGCGATCGTCGTAAAAATGGAACTAGAACGGTAAAATAGTCAAATAATCGGTAAGGGCGCCAATCAAGGATTTCTATAAGGGGAAGCTTTCAAACCCCTGATTACCTGAAAGCTCATCCGGTTGGTTATAACCCCAGAACTTACCTTGGGTTATAACAATTCTGAAAAACACTTAAACAAAAATTTACGTATGCGGCGGCTAAATGAATAAAAGCTCTTTACATTTAACAATTTAACATTTATTGAATGAATATTTAAAACCAAGACAAAATAAAATAACAAGTACTAATTGATATCAAATAAATTTGAATAAAAGAAATGAAATAATCTTAAGCAAACAAAAATGAATAATTTACACACAAAACATTACATTAAAATTTATATAAAAGAAATGCTACTACAATAGCGTTAATTCGACGTCAAATATAATTAAATCTCAAGATCTTGACCGCATATTTATAACAAACAAATTAAATAACACAAAAAAAAAAACAATACAGTTTATAACATAAATATGTCCGAACTTTAATTCGAACTAAACAAAATATAGTTTATAAGTCGTTACATTATCATATATTCGAAATACGAATCACTTCTCAACGCACAAAACAAAGTTAATTGATTTTAATTTTGCGCAAACACTATACGTGTTCATTGAAATAATTAAATTCAACGTTAGTCGTAATTTCAATTGACTTAAAAAAAAAATTGAAAGCTTTTACTGCATTTTTAAATCGCGGGACACTGCACGATCAAACAACAAAATCGATAAATACCTTAATTCTTAATTGGTGACACCGGCTGAACTTTGGTTCCCAGTGGATTTGAAAGCTTACACCTTGGATGGACTTTAGCTGCTTCCCAAACAATAGAACAACGACGGAAGATATATCTCACAATTTAATTTTATAACCGCCAAAGGCGAATTTCGGATTTAATCATATACCACCACAACATTAAACCCCACAAACGTAACAGTTCAGAAATCACGAATTTTACACAAGCCGTACTATACGAAATTTGAAGAAAAGTAACATTTTCCTCCACCACCTTAATTTTCACGATTTCTGACAAACTTCCGCGGTTCTACATAACGTCAGAGGGTAAATTACCCTACTCTCTCTACATCTTACGGTAATCGGTATTTGTCGTCACGACCCACGATCGAATAATGCCAAAAAATCTAAATCTTTCAACTCTTCCTATCCCCTACTTAGCTAATTTGCATGTGCGCAGTCAATTCGTGGTAAAAGAAAACACATTGAACAAACGAGAAAAACAAAGATGAAAATTATAATTAGTCGCATGCGTTTTTGCACGTAGACTTTGGTTCACACAAGAACGCTGAGACTTGCATTACTGCAGCTGGCTTAATCAAAGTGTAATTACCAAGAAAAATGTATCAACTTACATTCCACAAAGGAAGTCGTAAATTATATTGAATTGGTATTCTACAAAGATAACCAAATAACGTACTAAATCAAAAACAAAACTACGGATCTGTATGCATTTAAAAGAAAATTTCAATAACGATTGAAAGCAAATTGAAATATCATTAAACTCAAACCACACAAACAATAAACAAAACGTTCTTGATGCTAATACTAAATTAATAAATCGAAACACACAACAAAAAAAAACTTACGGTGACTTTTACAACGAAATTCAAACGCAGGTCACACATTCAAAACGATTAGCGAAAGAAACAGAATGTTCTAGCCCTAGATAAGGTAAGAATATAAAAGATATACGAAGAAAGTTAAGAGTTTGGTCCAGTATTAAATTTTAAGAAAAATTTGGTTGTCTAAATAAACAAGTTGCGAAGTAAGTGTCTAACGTGTGTGCCAGTGTAAATAAATAGTAAAATATAAATTAATTGTAAGCTAATTTTTTTAAATATCGTTAACTATAGATGTTATTAGTGTTAGTTGCATTGTATTTTAATTTATTAAGAATTAATTACATTTATAATAATCTAATATGACCGTGTCTTATATCGTGTAAATAGTTAAATAAAATAAGTTTTTTAATTTGTTACAATTAGCGTCAGATGTGCGTTAATATAATATCATATAAATAAACAATTCACTTCCGTGAGAAATTCGTGCATTTTAAAAGTGACTATTTATCATTAGAATTTTCATTTTCATTTATGCCGGTAATTCGTTCGAAAACAGTACACAAAGACGCAAAACTATTTAAATTTCTCAAATCATAAAAATGGTCAAAAATCAATAAAGTAAAAATTTGGAATAAAGCGTTAGAAACTTTAGAGAAACAATACGAGGCAGAACTGAAAATCGAATAAAAACTGCAGGTTAGTTGAAAACCGGTTAAGACTGTTCACAAAGAAACGCGCTTGCTTACTCATTACTGGCGGTGCAAATACATACAAGTACATTATGTGCTTTATAAATGAGCTATAGATGGCGTTAGTTAATAGTTTAAAACAAATATTAAACATATATTGCCTGTGTGTTTCCGAGGGTTGTGTGGGCAGTTTTCTCAAGCGTTTGAGTCGTGTTTTTAGTTGTTTTGTAAACTTTTGTATTGAATGATGATTGATAGTGTACAGAGATCCTAAAAGCAAAACAATTGCAACCACCGCTACTAAACGAAATAGAATAAACAATCGAAAGCCACCTAACCGTCTTTTTATAGACAGCGTGTCTTCGGCAAAAAAACTAAAACCATACTTATAAATTAAACTTGTTACAAGCTTTTAGTAATTTACAAATGCTGCACGGTCAACTCGCTATAAGATTGAAACAATACCTGTCGGAGAGAGGGGAGGTTCAAGTGATTTTATTTTAATGGGCGCCAGATCTCTTTTTGCAGATATAGCTCCTGCTAGATCAGCACAGGAGACTCGAAGCTCGTATAAAATTTTATTGTAAAGCTGGAGGAATTGAAGAAAGAAACCAAATCGTTAACAGCCATTGTACTCTAATTAATGTTAGATGGATAACTTAGATTTAAATTTGAATTAATAACAAGTAGAGATAATTTGATGGCATCACAATAAATCAATTTAGTTCAAACACAAGTATATGTAGGTACTAAAACACCAGAAGTATCGGCAACTTACAATACACTTAAATCATAAGCGTAACAACCAGAACATTTTAACTTAAACTAATTGAGTAATAGTAATAAGAAGAAAATCAATTTAAACGTTTTGACACGATTAGTGAATATAATTCATGGGCAGCTCCGTAGCGACAGCGAATAGTTAAAATCAAAAATTGACTTACCAAGATTCAGGTGTACTTTCAGAAAACGTTTTCCTACTGGCTTCCTGTAATCAAACTACCTGAAAATAATCGTATCTACCTGGTAACTCACAAACTCTACAACAGGTAAAAAGAAACATCTATAAAAAGCAAGAGAACCGAAACGTATCGTATGCTGTTACACATGCACTTTCGTACAAGGTAGTATTAGTTATCAATTGCCTCCGAATGGAAATATCAATTGTATCTGCCCTTGTATCGCAAAGTTTGTAGGTCGAATGCTTCCTATTAGAACATTTCTATCGTAGAATGTACAGACAAAGAAACCCAGAGTTGGGAGGTAGCACATGGCGCTGAGGAAACGACATGGAAATTACTTTTAATCCAAAAAAAAAAAACGAATAGAAGACACTTACCCTGCGTTAAATAAATTAATTAATATTTTCATTATACATCGTCTCACAACACGGGGATGTTTTAAGAAATTCATTTTAATTCACGCAAATACAGGTCATGTAGTGAACGACGTGAAACGTCAAAATGACGACTTTCGTTACTCGACCGGAAGGGACCAATGCTTGATAGATGGCGTCGAAAAATAGAAAAGTAACCTTCGAACAACATACAGGGTAGTGCATTTTTAAATTTATGCACGTAACAAATACAAAAATGACTCTTGACGCATTCTGGGTATTGGATTGAGTGACAAAAAAATTTTGCGCATTTGTAGATCCAAGCCATACGGCGATTTTAATATTACTAAGAAGGAGTGCATTGACCATGTACAGAAGAGAATGGAAATTCGACTAAAAAATTTAAAGAAAAAACTAAAAGTCTGGAAGACCGTCGCAAATTGACTAACAAGCTCATAGATGAATTGTCTATTTATTACGGCCTTGCAATCAGAAGAAATCCAAAATGGATTGAAAAATGCAAAATTATATTTTTGCAACATTAGACCACAATATTTCAACCGACAACTCGCAACATGATAAATATTCGACTGGTATACATCATGGTGCTCTTAAAAGCTTCAGGCACTATCGATGATTATACACACAATCATTCAATGCACGACAATTTTTAAATGCCACTAAACCAATTTACAACGACCTCAGTTCAGACGACCCTTTATTTAGCTACTTGGAAGGATTCACACCAAGTTCGAATAAATCGATCAATTCTATTGTTTGGTCGATCGCTCAAAAAACGATTTCAAGAGGAAAGAGAATAATGGACAGTGCTACAAATATTACGGTTCTTACTTTTAATGACCGATTATCCAGTATAATTAAGATTATGAATGCACTCGGCATTACTGTTGGTCGTCAATGTTTCGATTTTTTCTTGGAAACCGACTCGCGTCGCATTCAATTTGCCTAGCGCGCTCTGTCCGATGCCGCCAAAACCAGCCGTCGTAATACTTGGAAGAGATTACCGGGCAACCTCAGAAACTTTCTAACGGCTTATAAAAACATGTGCGATGAAAACAAAAAGCAGAGAAAAACAAAAAGAACTAATTCACAGACCAAATTCACGACATATGAGATTATAGAAGCGGGTAGAAAAATAACTACCAAGAAACCCGGAGAACCAGATGGGATTAGGCCAAAGTTAAGCTGACCACTATATACTGTACCAAAACCATTCAACTTTTCCGGAAAATTAGAAGACGGCGAAAGTGGTACTAATACCAAAAGACATTAAAGGTTCATACAAGCGAAATTGTCTAATTAACGTGTTGGCGAAACTATACAAAACACTGATTAACAAAAGACTTGAGGAAGAACTAGAGAAGGGTAAGTTTCAGAAAAAAAATTCACGATCCGCGCGATAAAAGAAATTATGGAGAGAGTACTGGACACTATGGTCAGATAGGCTGTGCTTCTGACGTTGAACGTAAATAACGCTTTTAATAGCGCGCCATGAGTAACAATAATCCTTGCGGTTGCCAGAGACGCTCTAAACGTCATTACGGACGTAATAAGAATGAAAACAGACACTAAAGAGCGAAGACAATGGAAATCTGGCAGGACAGGTGGGATAAGCAAAGCAAACAAAATGGACCAAGATTTTAATTAAGAACTTGAGATGTTACCAAGACACGGCCAGTTTCGGGTTTACGCAAAATGAACAAAACAAAATACGAGAACTGTTTATATTGCGGTGCATATATAGACGACGCAGAACACACGATGTTCCATTATACCAAATGAAGCGAGGTAAGAGAAAAATTACCAAAAGCCATTAACAAGGATGATTCCTAACATGATGCAAACCCAATTGGCAAATCTTCGAGTTTGCAAGGAGATAATGAGCAAAAAAAGATCGATGATCGAAATATAGGAACATAATAGCAACTATTATATTTAACAAGCAGACCAAGAAAAAGTGTGCCTGCCCTCTGAAAGAATGCACGTTACGGTGTTAATACCGGAAGGGTAGGTACGAGAAAGTCGAAGAAATAGAGGTTTTAGAAGGTAGGCGCGCCCGGTATGATACCGACATGAGTCCCACAGTATTCTCGTCGTGGATACCAGGCGAATGTCCATAAGGATTTCCCCTTTACTAAAAAAAGCGATGCTACAGTAATTTTCATCTGATTGAGTTGAAATTTTGGCTGTACCTTCTTAGATAGATTATTAGGCCGAAAATCAAGATTTCTTAATATCCATGTGTAGGGGAAATATGGGGAATTCCGACCAGCCGGGTAAAACCGACCAGGCTCATTAAATTTGAAATATCGCGTCAACTACGGTCTAACGCAGCGCCACGGATATCAATTTAAGCAAACTACAAAGTAAAGTTGGTGGCGCCGTTATAGTTATTGCTTTTTGTACTTCGAAATTAGTAAGTACTCAGAAACTAAGTGATATTTTTCAAATTTCTTTATCACATGTGATGGTTTAAAACTTGATTTTGTAATTCTTGGTATACATAACCTCATTTCTGTAATAAACAAATGCGAGATGAAATATTAAAAGCATCCAAGGACGAGTAAAATCGACCACATGATCGGTTTTACCCGATCCTGGTTTGTTTTGCCCAAAATGATTGAAAATTTTGTTTTTCTTAAAAGGTTGATACACAATGTCGTTTAAATATACCAGAAAAGCAGGTCGGGGTTTTTGATCTTTTGAGGACATGGCTCAAGCAATAAAAACCGTTCAAATTAAATCTATGTGCATAAGAAAAGCTTCTAGGACATATCATATACCTTATGGTACCCTGCAAGATCGTCTTAGAGGTAACGTTGGAAAAATAACTAAAACATTAAAAGACATACGGTTTTTAATCCGGCCCAGGAGAAAGAGCTAGCGAACTATATAATCAAATGTCCAAAATCTTTTACGGGTTGACGAGGTATCATGTAAAGAAAATCGCCTATCAGCATGCGAAATCCAATAAGATTCCAAACAATTTCAGTAAAGTTAAAGAATTTGAGAAGGGAGTAAAAGCATTTGAGGCAACAGGAATTTTTCCAATGAATTGGGATGTTGTCAACGAAGAAGAATTCATTGTTATTGAGGATAATGAAAAAGCGAGAGAACCCAAAGTAAAAAACCTCAATAAAGCGAATAGTGACAAAATAAAAGGAAAAGGCAAGGAAAATGGAGATCAAACTAGAAATAAAAACCTAGCTACACAAGATCACGTTATGCTATCCATTTCTAGAAAAGATTTGGAGGATGCTGGTCCCTCAGGCGTCTCGGGAATGGTAAGTCGAAAAAATATTCAGAGAAGAGAAAAAAAGTCGGTAGCGATAGTGAATCCGAAATTAGTGTATCGTACTATACAGACGAAGACACTGATAATGACCAGGATAAAAGTGTAAGAGCCAACGTTTCATTTCAAGACCTTCAACCAACTCCTCGCGTCTACGGGAGATGAAAGAAAAAAGACACATTCTCAACTGTTTACCACAACACCTATCAAAATAGAATTAGAAGCTAAAGAAAACGCAAAAATAAGAAAAATTAAATTACAAAAAACAAAAACAACTAAGCGAAAAATAGTTATAGAAACTGAACCAAGGAAAGCCACACTAACTAAAAAGAAAAAATAATGAAGGAAGTCACAGATACTTGCATTGTACATATGTACGGAATTTGGTAAGGACAAAGAGTAATGGGTAACTTGCGTTTGTGGTAGATCGTCACATGCAGAATGTGCTGGTGTTGAAATTAATGAAATTTACATTCGTCATTTTTGTCAACCATAGATTTTTAATGTATTTTCATTTTCAAGTGTGTTATTTTATGAGGTTTTAAGGATATTTCGTTAGGTTTTCCAATTTGTTATTTAAAAATGGTTGTAAATGTATATTTTTGTTTGGTCGGTGTTACCCGATGTATTGATCGGAATTACCCAACTAGGTAGGGTAAAACCAATCATTTGTATTTCTAGTATTTTTTGAAATAAAAGTTTTCGTATGTATAATTTTAGTTTTTTTAATCACTCTACTTTTTGCTTTGAATGTTGTCCTCACATTCTTATAAAAAAGACTGCATATTATAACAAGATTTTTCAGTACGAATAATTCTGCTTAAGTGGTTGATATTCCACATATTTCCCCTACTTCTGTCTCTATACTCGTGTATATTATAAAAAAAAACTCCAGGGCGAGTTGCCTTTAGAAAAAACAAAGTTGGAAATGTAGAAGCAAAAAAATAGATCATTTTGTTGGTTTTTGGTATGAGCGGAAACATGCGTGATGTTAAAAGTCAAAGAAAAACCATCTAAGAATTAATAAAAAGTTCGAGAAACTGGAAATAAAGAAAATTATTTTCTTATAGTTATAACTAGTTGGCACGATCAACAATAAAAGGTAGGTATATGAAAATGTGCTTGAAAGATGTAAATCATTCGTTATATAAAAAAAAGAAATTAATTCTGAATGCAACATAAATATGTGTTCATGTTATCTTCCACTTCATCTCTCTACGATTCTGCTTCGCTTACCAATAAGAGAAAGCGCACGACGAGACTTATGAATTGATGAGCATCAGCTACTAGTTTTAAATTGCTCTTTGTTGCGTTAAAAGATTTTCACACTTATTCGACGAAATACAAGAATTGGAATGTATTAAAAAACTTCGTACCTTGATTACAACACAATGTGTGATTCATTCGAGCAAGTGCCATTGAAAATTGAGTCGGCCAGATCGATACCGAACAAAATCGGTAATTTTGGTAATGACATCCATCCACATTGATGAACTTCAGGAACAAAGGATTCTAATTTTTTTCTCTTTAATTGTAAAAGCGATGCTAGGAGATACTAACATCAAACGTTCAACTTTGTTCCGTTACTATTAATAGAATAACCTTTTACTTTCGTTTTATTGGTCGTACAAAAGTAACATGATGAATTCCTTACCAAATTTAAATTAGAACTGGAATGGAAATATAATTTATTTTCATTTGTCTATATGGTCAGGAAAATTTTGTTTATATAAAACTACGAGGTTGCTAACTGTTCTACTAATAACTACCTTGAAAACAAATGATAGTATGGCATTGATATATAAATTAAGCAAAAGAGTACCAAATAAAAATATTCTTAACGTTTAATACCGCTTTCTCTTGCATAACCGCCTATTATTAATTTTCCTTTAGTATTACCAGTAACAACATTCTTACTAACAAATAACATTGAAAAAATTATAGAAAATTTGTCGTTATTTAACCGCATTAACCCAATATCGTTTTCTCATGAACTAATAATTTTTTCGCACGATTTCTTTTCAAGCGAAAACGTAAATATGTGTATTTTATATAATAATTAAAGAACCGTAACATAATGGATCATAAAGCGTAAAGGTAAAAACGTTTTTAAGCCAACGGTGTAATTGACTTAAGCAATCTACAAAATGACACTTGATTCTTAAACGCAAGGATTTTTAGTAATAAAGCTTTTTCATTATTTCAAACATAATAAATAATTACACTACCAAAATGGTACAAAAACCATAAATTTCTGTTGTGTTCGATTCAAAGTTGGGCTTGCGCGGCACGATGCTAAACGCTAACGGCACCAAGTTAAAATCGTTTTTTCGCAATGACGTGCAATTCTGATTTTTCTGCAAATTGACATACGTATAGAAAATGCATTAATAAACAACATATCAAAAAATTAGGATGTAGTTATTTCTATAATTAAAAATAATTCGATACAAAGTTGGGCTTGCGCGGCACGATGCTAAACGCTAACGGCACCAAGTTAAAATCGTTTTTTCGCAATGACGTGCAATTCTGATTTTTCTGCAAATTCACATACATATAGAAAATGCATTAATAAACAACATTAATGAAAAGAAAAGTCAAAATATTTAATAACTGTAAGTCATTGCGAAAAAACGACTTTAATTAGGTGCCGTTGGCATGCAGTGTAGTGGCGCGGAAGCCCAACTTTAAATCGAATTATTTTTAATTATAGAAATAACTACATCCTAATTTTTTGATATGTTGTTTATTAATGCATTTTCTATACGTATGTCAATTTGCAGAAAAATCAGAATTGCACGTCATTGCGAAAAAACGACTTTAATTAGGTGCCGTTGGCATTCGGTATCGTGAGGTGCAACCTCAATTTTGAATCGAATTATTTTTAATTATAGAAATAACTACATCCTAATTTTTTGATATGTTGTTTATTAATGCATTTTCTATACGTATGCGAATTTGCAGAAAAATCAGAATTGCACGTCATTGCGAAAAATAAGCGTTAATGCAGGAAATGGTTTTATCTGTCAGAGTTGTTAAAAAAATTTTTTTTTTAAATATTAATAAATAATGATTGTTTTTATTATTTAGTAACCGTATTGAATGAAATAACACTTTGTAATAGTTCTAATTCGTTTTTAAGATGTGAAACTCGAAATTAATTTCTATGGCTGAAATCTATGGCTAACTTCACATCGGTATGAAACTTGAATACCCTTACATCAAAAAATTTTACAGAAAAAACAAGGACATGTCTAACAAATTTATTTTACTGAGCAGTATTAATCAGGTACGTAATATGTAGCATTGAAACAATTGAATGCACTTTAGAACACTGTCACACTTTGCTATTTGTTAGTGCTTGAAATATGGCTCAATTATCTGAGAAACATAGAATTGAAATTTTAATGATTCTGGGATATGGAGATAGAAGAAGAACCCAAGACGAAGTATGTAATTTATTTAATAACTTGCATCCAGAATTAAACATTTCGCAGTCCAGCAAAATTTGGCGGAAATTTCAAGAGACAGGTTCGGTGAAAGATGCGAGTAGAACTGGTAGACCTTTGTCGTTAAGTAATGTGGAACGAGAAAATGTGTTCTTGTCTGCTGAGGAAAATCCACAAATTTCTGTTCGGCAAATTGCTAGAGACCATAATTTGAATAAATCGGCTGTACATGACGTTTTAAAAAAAGAAAAATTTCATCCTTATAAAGCTTGTGTAGTTCAAGAATTATTTGAAGACGATTTGGACAGAAGGCTGGAGTTTTGTGAAACAATAACAAACAAACTTGAACGAGATGCACATTTTCATAAAAATATCCTTTTTACTGATGAGGCCACGTTTTGTTTAAACGGCACAATTAACAAACAAAACACACGTTACTGGTCTTCACAAAATCCTCACTGGTATCTAGAAGGACACACCCAATACCAGCAGAAAGTCAACGTCTGGGTAGGAATGATTGGAAGTCAAATTTTGGGACCATATTTTTTTGAAGGTAGTTTAACGGCGAATATTTAACTCGATTTCTTAAGATTTGAGTTAGTTCCTGCTTTGGCCGAGTTATTTCCACATGAAGTAGATCCAGATATACCTCATAACAGAATATGGCTTCAACAAGACGGGGCACCTCCACATTTTGGAATTAATGTCCGCCACTTTCTTAATAATACTTTTCAAAATACATGGATAGGCAGAAGAGGTACGATAGAATGTCCTGCTCGCTCGCCGGATTTAAGTCCACTAGATTGTTTTCTTTGTGGCTATATTAAAAGCAAAATTTATGTAAATAGACCTGATAATGTTGAAGATTTGAAAAATCGCATTAGAGTTGAGATAAGAGCTATAACTCGAGATATGATTTCAAAAGTAATCGATGGTTTTAAAAATCGAATTTACCACTGTCAAATTATGAATGGTTTACATTTTGAACATTTATTGTAAGTTTAGTTTAAATACATTTTTTTGTTATAACAATTTTATGTAAAGATATTTAAAGTTTAATATTTGCTATTGTGACAGTGCATTCAATTGTTTCAATACTACATATTACGTACCTGATTAATACTGCTCAGTAAAATAAATTTGTTAGACATGTCCTTGTTTTTCTTGAAAATTTTTTGATGTAAAGGTAATCAAGTTTCATATGGTTGAAAAGAGAAAAAAAGACTCTATCAAATGAGTATAATAAAGACGTGCCTTGCCATTTAAAAAAATGTAAGTGTTATTCGTTGCGATTTTGTTTACATGAAAGGAGAGCCAGTACTTAAACTGTTAGATGACAACGGTAATTTTTTTAACTGAAGAACAGAATAAAACGACTACAACGAACAACTTGGAAATCAATTTATTAACAGTCTTTGCTTACTAGTAGCTTTACTACGATCCTCTTATTTGGTGGCATTGCTGCCGTTTTCGGCATCTATAAATACTGGACCAAGGCGCACTCTAAAAAATTAGCAAAGCTGCAACTACAGTCTATTATTGTAACTAGCTCAACTACTAGAGAACTTATCACAGTGATGTAATAGCGAAGGCTTCCACGGTCGGAGTCTATACTAAGATAAGAACGTTTTCCGGGTTTGGACCGTGTCAATGTAACCGAAGTTGCCAACGTTGTAAGATTAAATATTAATATAACGATAGCCTGATTTTTCATTTTTAGTTTTGGCGGTGTTTCAGAGTCGATTAACGTATACAAAAAATATATATTGTTGGAACCGCCTTAAAAAGAATTGATTGAGCCAATCTTCATTTTTTAAAATAGTGTCTGCTATTTGTGTGGTATTCTTAAAAAAATTACAAGATTTTTGCTATTGAATACTTATTCATTTTCCGGTATAATTCTCAATTCAGGTTAAATAAAATCCACTTTCACGATAATTCAATTGTGTTCAATATCTTAAACGCTTGTAAACATTCAATCTAACGGTTGTTTATATAAAAAGTGACGCCACGTTTTAATTTCTGCCTAGAACAAGCTGGGATTGAAACAAACAACGCTGAAAATCAGCTATTTGCACAATTATGTTTATGTTGACAGCGGCAGTGACATTCACCACTCCGAAGAAGCAAGCTGCAATATTTTGCAAAACGCCAGTTGTTTGGTTTCACAAACGACAATATGGCAACGGCCAAGTTCTACTTCTCGCTTTGGCTTTCAAGGAGGGGTTAAGACCAAGCCTAAAAAATCCGAATGTTCAATGATGACGCGGTTTAAGCCAAAAATCGCTCATAATCGTAACCAAGAAATCCACTTAAGATTCTACAACTTGTAATTCTTTTATATGATTTGGTCAAAGCTTGGATGCTTTGTCGAATTTTTCACCGAATATTTGGTTATTCGGTCAAATCAAGTTTTACTACAAATATCTGCAATTGTCACGCCTCATTAAAAAAAATAAATTATTTTATAAACAAAAACAAAGAGTTATAATATTATGACTTTATTCATTGTTTAGTCCTTTTTGTATAGCAAACGCAAAAACCTTGACAACTATACTTTTATTTTTTTGTATTGAATACCAATAAAATTCTTATTAATAATATACAATTTTAAAATCATTATCACAGCCGTAAGCGATAGTCACTTGAGGATTGTACTGTAGACGCAGATAAAGCCCTATCTAAAGATGATATATAACAACTCAACTGAGTTTAAACTTAACTTTTAAAGTATTGTGTGAAACAAACGGTTAACAGTAGTAATGAATAAATGGAAAGGAAAAGTAGCTATTGTTACAGGTGCAAGCGCTGGCATTGGAGCTGCCATTGCTGACGCGCTAGTTAAAGAAGGAATGATTGTAAGTTAAAGTTTGTTGTTTTTGTAAATAACAATGCAATTTAAGGTGATTGGTATTGCTCGACGAAAACATAGGATAGAAGACAATGCTACAAGATTACGTGCTGGATGCGAAGGAATATTACACGCTCTTGAAGCAGATATTACTAATGAAGATGATATTTTAAAGGTTTTTAACTGGACTTTGCATAATTATGGACCTGTACACGTTTTAATAAATAACGCGGGTATATCACGTCTCACTACATTATGCGATGGTGATACAAAAATGTGGAAAGACATTATTAACACTAATGTAATGGGGTTGTGCATCGCTACTAGAGAAGCAATTAAAAATATGCAGAAGCACCAAGTAAATGGTCATGTTATATGCATTAGCAGTATAGCCGGACATTTTGACTCAAACATGCCTTATCACATTTATAGCGCGTCTAAAAAAGCAGTTACAGCGGTTACAGAAACGGTTCGCCTAGAACTGTTATCTATGAATAGTCGGATAAAAATCACTGTAAGTTGATGAGTAAACAAGAAAAAGTAAACAACAATGATGTTTTAGACAATTAGTCCGGGACACGTCTACACGGAGATTTTAGAAGCGACTAATTTGGCAAGTGGTGGATTAATATCTAAGGAAGCGGAAGAACAGTTTCGTTTACAAAACCCGGCATTGCAAGCAGAAGATATAGCCGATGCTGTATTATACGCATTAAAAACACCACCGCATGTTCAGGTTTGTTAAGTATTTAATCTACTAATAAAGAGATTTTACTAAAAACAATTTAAGTTAAAGAAATTTATAAATTAACTCACGCTTCACTCACGTTTGTGATATTATGCTTTATTTTCGACGCTTGCTACATAAATTGCTGTTAATATAATATTCCAAGGTTCTATTATGTTTTCTAATATTTTTTTAATGTTGTTTTTTTTTCTAACTTCAAAAAATTAAATAATTGTTTTTTTTGTATTCTTAAAACTTTTATTTTTTCTTTGTTCTCTATGTTTATTATTATTGCTAATTAGACTTTACGGGTTTGGGTTTTGTTTAATACTACTTTTTTGTTAGAAATTATGCGTTAGTACTTAATAAAAGCGTACTATTTTTTAGGTTCATCATTTACTTATTCGTCCTGTTGGCGAAACGCTTTGAAGAAGATTGCAATTTTGTCAGCGTTCTAAGATAATAAAAAAATTATAGTATAAGAATAAAACAATTATATATTTTGTCAATTAATATATTAGAAACTAGCTAGTTTCAGTTTACCAAATAATCTGACGTTATAATAATGTTGTAGCAATTTTAAATAAATATAAAATATATGCCCAAACTGTTACTTTAATAAATTTAGAAATATTGGATTGTGTAAGATATCGTGTGAACAGGATACAGCGGTTTTTAGTTTTACAACAACAGCACGACTTATTTTTTTATGTTTTTGTTAAAGTTTTAAAACGTTACAAAACTATTGTTTTAAATAATAAATTCATTTTCTAAACATCTTTTTTCTTATGGACACAAAAATATAAAATTCCAACATAGTTATTTTGAAGCGGAAGATAATCAGATAATTAAAAAAAAATGATCTTTTTTGCCTTACAAAGTTTATCTGTAATGGAAGTTACCACATACAGTATAAATGATAAACCAAAATTAGGTTTTAAAAAAATTTTGAAAAAATTGAAGCATCTAAATCATAAAGTAAAGACAATATATGTGGATAATTCTAAAGCCAAAGATACAATTTAACATCTTTCCGGCTGTAGAAATCTTCGCAATTACATTAAAAATATCTACGGAGTGAATATCTCTACTTTCCAAACTCCGTCACAAAATTGTCAAACTTTTGTGGAGTTCATTCTTGAATTTTTCAAAATTAAATTCTACATTCAGACACACAGTCTAAAAACATTCTTCACCGTGCTAGTCTAGCGCTAATACACAAACGGATTAAGTAAACCAGACGTGAGTCATATACAACTGTTTTATTTTTATCTTGTTTTAGCTAACACTCTGGATGATTGGAATTTCTTGAAACAACGTTACCTATCGGCAGTCTAATACCATATTACGGTTACCCACTGAAGTTTATCTCAAAAAGATTCAATGGTTGAAATCCAAAAATCAGAAAATTTCTTCAACTACTAGTTTTGTAAAAACGGTAATTAGTTAACCTACCTAGGTTGACTCTTATTTCAGAGGAGAAATCGGTGCTATCCAAGGGCTTGAGTTTTTGCTGTGGCTCTTAAACGCATTCCTAAAGAAGATATTTTATGTTGAATCTTCTATAAAACATCTTCCTCGCCACATCTCAGATCCCATTCTTTCAGCCGACAAAGGCAACGCTACTCTCCTTTTCAATCAATTGAATTACGTTAAAAAAATACATTCTTTTCTGTCAGAAATTACGTACGCTCCTTTAACTCGCAATCTCACTTCAAGGATTAAACGCGAAGTCAGCAAAATCATCAGATCTTCTAATCTACTTTGCTACAAGCTTCTAGTAATTTACGAACCTTGCACGGCCAATTCGCTGTAGGATTGAAACAATACCTATCGGAGAGAGGGAAGGTTCAAGTGATTATATTTTAATGGGCGCCAAATAACTTTTTGCAGATATAAATCCTGCTAGATCAGCACAAGAAGCCCGAAGCTTGTATAAAATTTTAAGGTTTGTAAAGCTGGAGGAATTAAAGAAATAAACCAAATCGTTAACAACAATTGTACTTTAATTAATGTTAAATTAAAATTTGAATCAGTAACAAGTAGAGATAATTTGATAGCATCACAGTAAGTAAATTTAGTTCAAGTACAAGTATACGCAGATACTAAAACACCGGAAGTATCGCCAACTTACAATACACTTAAATCATAAGTGTAATAACCAGGACATATTAAAATCTTGTAAATTACACTAATAATAACACAGCCCAACACACATTTTGGTGCCAAGATTTTTGTAACTGTTTTTGAGTAAGTTTTGGGTGCAGAATCCAAAACTGTCTTCAGATTTGGTCCATCAGATCTAGTTTTTGAGATATTGTATTTTGACCTTTTTTTTTAAGAAAGAAATAGTCTAGTTTTTTAACTTTTACACTTTTTACGTTAATTTTCTTTTATATGAGTTTCTAGCATGGTAGTTATTAGGACAGTCTTGCTGAAGGCTCTAGCAGTAGTCGGCCATCATGTGGGTACCCCATCTTCCTTGATATCGATCTTCCATAATTTTAATGTCCTGATGGAATCTTTCCCCCTGTTCTTCACTCAAATCACCTAGGTTTTCTGGAAACCGATCTAAGTGGCTGTAGAGGTAGTGAACTTTTATGCTCATGTTGCAGCCGAGTATTTTAAAGTTTGAAAGCATATTTTCCACTAATTCTATATAATTTTTTGCCTTATAATTTCCCAGAAAATTTTGTACAACTTGAACAAATGAATACCAAGCGTTAGATTCAATTTCATTCATTGATGCGGTAAATTGTAGATTTTTAATAAGCTGCCTTATCTGAGGGCCATCGAATATTCCGGCTTTCAGTTTTTCCGTGCTAATCCCAAGAAATTTAGAAATCAAGTAGCCAAAACAAAGTCCATCGCGATTTAAAGCCTTCACAAATTGCTTCATAAGCCCCAACTTGATATGCAAGGATGGAAATACGATTTTGTCTCTCGCAACCAAAAGATCGTTGATTACATTTTGCTTTCCTTGAGCCATAACATTTCTTAAAGGCCAATTTCTGTTAACCCAGAGCTGATCCTTAGCTCTGCTGTCCCAAAGACATAAAAAACAAAGATATTTTGTATATCCATTTTGCTGTCCAAGGAGGAAGTTCACCATTTTTAAGTCGACACAAATCACCCACTGATGTTCTTCATACTTATTTTTTTTCAGGACTAGTGATATTGCCTCGTATTCCTCTTTCATGCTGGTAGAATGACCAATAGGTATTGAGCCATATTTATTACTGTTGTGTAAAAGCACACATTTCAAACTTCGTATGGAACTGTCTATAAAAAGGCACCATTCGTCTGGTGTGTATTCCGACAAACCCATTTTTTGTAAGAGTCCTCTTATATCGTTACCAGGTTATTTTCCTCAGAGTAAAAGGGCAGCAGATCCTTATCTCTTTTACGATAAAATGTAATATTGGTATCTGGCTTTAGTAGATTCTTCTCATTTAATGTGAAAGCGAGTAATTCAGAAGATTCCTTTGAAAGATTCAGGTCTCTAATGAGATCGTTCAGTTCTTGTTGATTGAAACGTTGCGGACTTGATAAATCTGCTTCAAAATCACTGTCGTTTTCTGATTCCATACACTGAATTTCATCAAACGTGGGTAGTTCTGCATCATCTTCCGGGAGCAAAGGCAGACTGCTGAATGATGGAATGGGTATTTCTTCACTATGCAGTACAGGCCTCTTTGCTAAATCTAAATCAAATTATTGCCATTTCTGTCTATTGTTCCGATTGATTCCTTTGATATTCACGAGACAAAAATAGCAGTCATTGTGGTGGTTTCATGGTTCTCTCTAAACTATTGGTACTCCAAACTTTAGACACTTTCTCTTTCCAACTGTCCACTGACGCAGATGTTCAATACATGTTTTACATACGAAATGTGGAGCCCAAGATTTATCCTGGTCACCCAAGTGAACGCCAAAATAGGCCAGATAACTTCTTCTCACACAATTAGAAATAGGCTTTCTACTTTCTTTAAAAGTGTACTCGCCACATACATAGCAAAAAACGTCTGGATGATTCACACAACTAGGTTTGCTTCTGAATGCCATGGTTTTAATTAAATGTATGTTTTATCACTGAACAACACCAAATGATACCACAACTTCAGCTACGTAAACTAAATAGTTAAATGTACTTCGTAGAGCAAAGATACGAGTTAATATAGCTCTGTGTTAATTAGGTTTTGATGGAAGTAATTATAAGAATGTTGGGTTTTACACAAATGAATAAATACCAAATAACTCAAACTGGCTAATTAGATTCTAATTTTTTTATATAAACTGTACCTCGTAAAGCAGAGATATTTGCGAAGTAATACGACGAATTAATTAATTTTTAATAGGGTTATAGGAATGTCGGGTTTTACAGTAATTAATAATACCAAGTAACTCAAACTAGCTCATTATATTTTAATTATTTAGGTAGGAAATTTTACTTTTGGCCTCTAAAGATATCACTATTTCAATATTTTTGCGTTTTATCAGAACTAATACCAATTAGCCCATATCTCAAAAACTGGAGCTGCTACGAAAAAAAGGCAGGTATTTTTGGAATCAGCACATCACAAATATTCAAAATCAACTTGCTAGAGACCATAATTTGAATAAATCGGCTGTACATGACGTTTTAAAAAAAGAAAAAATTCATCCTTATAAAGCTTGTGTAGTTCAAGAATTATTTGAAGGCGATTTGAACAGAAGGCTGGAGTTTTGTGAAACAATAACAAACAAACTTGAACGAGATGCACATTTTCATAAAAATATCCTTTTTACTGATGAGGCCACGTTTTGTTTAAACGGCACAATTAACAAACAAAACACACGTTACTGGTCTTCACAAAATCCTCACTGGTATCTAGAAGGACATACCCAATACCAGCAGAAAGTCAACGTCTGGGTAGGAATGATTGGAAGTCAAATTTTGGGGCCATATTTTTTTGAAGGTAGTTTAACGGCGAATATTTAACTCGATTTCTTAAGATTTGAGTTAGTTCCTGCTTTGGCCGAGTTATTTCCACATGAAGTAGATCCAGAGATACCTCATAACAGAATATGGCTTCAACAAGACGGGGCACCTCCACATTTTGGAATTAATGTCCGCCACGTTCTTAATAATACTTTTCAAAATACATGGATAAGCAGAAGAGGTACGATAGAATGGCCTGCTCGCTCGCCGGATTTAAGTCCACTAGATTTTTTTCTTTGGGGCTATATTAAAAGCAAAATTTATGTAAATAGACCTGATAATGTTGAAGATTTGAAAAATCGCATTAGAGTTGAGATAAGAGCTATAACTCGAGATATGATTTCAAAAGCAATCGATGGTTTTAAAAATCGAATTTACCACTGTCAAATTATGAATGGTTTACATTTTGAACATTTATTGTAAGTTTAGTTTAAATTTGGTTTAAATACATTTTTTTGTTATAACAATTTTATGTATAGATATTTAAAGTTTAATATTTGCTATTATGACAGTGCATTCAATTGTTTCAATACTACATATTACGTACCTGATTAATACTGCTCAGTAAAATAAATTTGTTAGACATGTCCTTGTTTTTCTTGAAAATTTTTTGATGTAAAGGTATTCAAGTTTCATATGGTTGAAAAGAGAAAAAAGACTCTATCAAATGAGTATAATAAAGACGTGCCTTGCCATTTAAAAAAATGTAAGTGTTATTCGTTGCGATTTTGTTTACAGCAAAAATTTAAATTGATATCTCCCAGACGGTAGATAACTAAGTGATAAACAATTTTTATTTACAACTTTTTCGTGTAAAGTGCATATTTATCGACCTGTATAATATATTCCATACTTTTCGGACACACTGTATAATGAAAAAAACTTTTAAACTACATTCTAATACTCATGTACAGTCAATAAACAAAAATCGAGACACTACAAATATAAAATTTTAGTTGTTTAAATTGGGTTTACCACATCGATTACAGACCTCGAATAGTTTCAGGTAAACTACGTATCGTCCGAACTCATTTAAACAACTAAATTTTTGTATTCGTTGGTATCTCTGCATCGTAAGTTGACGTTACATGAAAAAGAAATCAAAATTATTGTAACTAAACAATTGAAATTCAAACGTTGCTGCCAAGATAAAATAAAGACGTTCTATTAATTCAAACTTATTTACTTATAAAGGTATAAACAGATCATTTCGTATGGAATCCACGACAAATGGACGCGGAAATTTGGACGCGCGATATTTGGTCGCAACGTCATTTGGACGCAACGACATTTGTACACGGCGACATTTGGACGCAGACACATCGGACGTAGATTTAATGTATTGGGGTATTGTTTATTTAATACAAAAATTAATGGTTTTCGTGTAGCAGGATGTGGACAGTAATACAAATCATTCCAAATTAATAATAATCGGCTACACTTAAGTAATTAAATTGAATAGAAATGTGGTATTCTGTAATTGAAGCCCTTTAAATCTATTGTGGTAGGTAGTTAAATACAAATTACCTTTCTATAGATAATTAGAAATTTGATAAGCATAATTAAGGAGTATTTAAAAGTGTGTATATAATGCAACTGACTTGCAATATAGCTCACAGTCGTTACGTTGCTCGTGTCGCAAGGATGGTGCTTCAATTTGTGAAAAGTACAAAAGTCAACAATATGCTTCTGTATGACGGATTTATTCATAAAAAAGAACGCATTAGCGGTGAAAAAATAATTTGGAAACGCGTTAATTTCAATAAGTCCAAGTGTACCGGTCACGTACATACGTTGAACGAAGAAGTCGGGAAAAGTACTAGTCACAATCAAGTTGCTGATGCTGCTAACATAGAAGCTAAGAGAGCCATAAACCAAATGAAAACAGCAGCTGAAGATTTGCAAATTACAACTCATGGTGTGTTGGCCATTCTAGCAGAAGGTACATCTTGTGCTGCAGCAGGGCAATTACCTTCGGTGTTATCCATGAAGCGAACAGTACAACGTATTAGAAAACAAAAAGAAGGTGCGCCGGCAACTCCCAAAAGTTTGATGGAGCTAGTTATTCCAGATGAATACCTACAAGACAGCAGAGGGGAACCGTTCCTTCTATTTGACAGTGGTCCAGGTGAAGATCGCATTCTGCTATTTTCCACTGAACGAAATTTATCGTATATGGAGCATCGCAGACATTGGTATATGGATGGCACTTTTAAAGTCGCTCCACCGATTTTCCAGCAAGTATATACTATCCATAGTGTACAATACAATAATGTAATCCCAACGGTGTATGCATTGCTCCCCAACAAAACTGAAGGCACGTATACACGATTATTTGAAAATCTTAAGGATTACAACCGACTACTGTTATGGTCAATTTTGAAAGAGCAGCTATTAATGCCGTGCAAGGTCAATTTCCAGAAGTTACATTATGTGACTGTTTTTTCCACTTTACCCAATGTATATGGAAACATATCCAAGAAGCAGGATTACAACGAAAGTACAATAACGATCCCGATTTTGCCTTGCAATTAAAAGAACTAGCGGCTATAGCTTTCGTACCCGAGAACCACGTAATTGCTTCTTACGAGGAATTAATAAACAGTGTGTTTTACACTGATAATGAGAATATTTTATTACCAGTCACCAATTATTTCCAAGATACTTGGATAGGTCGTCTAGACAGAAGACCACAAAGACAACCACTATTTCCAATAAACATGTGGAATTTTTATTCAAAAGTGGTGGAAAATTTGCCACGAACAAACAATGCGGTAGAAGAATGGCACAATAGCTTTGCCTCTACACTTAACGCCAATCATCCATGTATTTGGCGATTTATACAAGCATTAAAAAAGAGGACAGCCTCAATTGTGTAACAATAGAGCAATTAATAGCAGGTAACATAGTCCCACAAAGGAAAGTGTATAAAGACACACAGTGCATAAAATATAGTTGCTGACTATAAAAATCGTCCAATTATAGAATATCTACGAGGAATTTCACATAACTTTCAATTCCAAGTGTAGATAATATACCTACTATTTGAAAAACCTACACCAAAAAAATTAAAATAAAATATAAAAAATTAGATGTAAAACGACCGAATGTTTTGCAACATGGAAATAATTTGAATAAAACAAAATACACAAAAAAAACTTTTAAACACGCCAGTACAAGTACTGCCAGTCCTAAGCCTGGAGAAAGTGCGAAGGAACGTTTACGTATCTATTCGGTGTACGTAATGGTCTGCGTCCAAATGACGTTGCGACCAAATATCGCTGCGTCCAAATGACGTTGCGACCAAATATCGCTGCGTCCAAATGTCCGCGTCCTTTTGTCGCGCGTCCAAATTTCCGCGTCCATTTGTCGTGATACGTTTCGTATGCGATATTAGGTTAACACATAAATTTCAATATGTCAAAGTGTAAGTGTTGTTTTAAAATTATATGGCAAATATTAAAATTGAATCAAAATAGGGAAAACAGTATAAAACACGCCATAGAATAGTCCTTTGGGCATTATCCTTTTTCTTGTTCCCGATTTTTTGTTTTTCGGTATTTCAATATTATATGTCTCACTAATTTTGACGACTTCAGAATATATTTCAAACATACATGTACTGTCTGATCTCATTTCCGTAAAAACATTTATCAAAGATTTTATTAAAATATTAGCTTCCGCCAAATTGGATGACACTTTTTGAAAAAAGTCACTGGCTGCACTAAATAATTTCAAAATTTGCCAACGGCTTCCGGTGCTCTAAAATTAAATTTTGTTTTTGGGTAGAATTTTAGTAGTAGTTGCGTTGGTGCATCTTCATAACTCTGTGAAATATCACTACTGCCCGGCACTTTTTTCTGACTTCCGTGACTTCTTGTTGGGTTTGTTGCTGCTGTTTAGATAACCATTCTTTAAAATGCACTGTTTTCTCAGTTTCAGATTCGGTGTCAATCAATTCCAAAGCCAAATCAAAATCTAGGGTGGATTCTACCATGAACGTGGAAATATATTTTTTAGAAGTAGAAGCCGCGTTATCGAAAGCCGACGATGATAAAATTTGTGATTCCTCATTTGGTTTAATTTTTTTTGGAGAACCAAAATAGTCCATTAAAGTTCTTTTGCCACTACCACTTATTATAAAAATTATTATAAATTAAAAATACTTAAAAAATTAATAATCAACACATAAGAAGCACACGATAGTGCTGTGTACCAAATCTAAAAACCAACTGAACTGAATAAAATAATAAATGATTTGCTATCAAAACCAAAGAAATAATGTAAACCACAAGGATAATAAATTTTAAGAAAAAATCCTAACGTTTAAGATAAGATTAGTAATCATTCTGCATTGTAGAAGCTGTGCTATTTAAAATACTTAATAAAATCTTTAGATTTTGTTTTCATTTATTTATATCCGCAGGTCTTTAATAAAATTTTGTTGATATATCTACTTAGTCTCCAGGGTGGGCACATGGGTGGGCTCAGAAAATATAGCTAAATAGCTACGTCCCCGGTTCTAAAAATTAAACTAAAAATTTAAATAACCCCCGATACAAAAAAAAACCCTAAAAAGTAAAAAATAAAATGTGTTTGTAGGCCTTTTAACTTTATTATAAATGCCTAGTAATATTTTTATCCAAGCGTCACACAGACGAGTATTTTTACTAAAAACGCGGCCAAAATAATTTTTTGATTTTTTTATGTTATAGATTGATTTATGAGAAAAAAGTCATTTGTAACTAAGTACTAGTGGCAGTAAGTATATCACTAACGCCATTGCTGGTCGTCGAGGGGTTAAAAAGCGGGGGTGCCTGCACACCTGTGCACCTGCTGGGAATCCGTAGGCTTGTCAGTTAGTTGTAGTGTTGTAGTACTACAACCTTCACGACATTGGTTATACGTTCTTTATATTGATAGTTATTTCTTCCTTCGTTAACGTTGATTTGGTTAACGTAACATTCTCGAGAAACGCATCCCTAACGTTAAACGAGGTATTACTGTATATTTATTGTAAGAAAAACATTTACACAGATTACCTATGAATAAGAAACCTTTTTCAACGCAGTACAAGAATATATTTGCTATCAAAAAACCATAAACAACAAATAAAATCAAAATATGCGGTTCGTATAAAATTACAGTCTATTCTTATCTTAATGATTATCGCCACTGAAGTCAATATCTGGTTTTAAAAATTCATATTTCGATTCTTCTCTCAACTTTAAGCAAAATTTGTAAGAAGCATAATGCACCTAAATTGAATTGTTTCCGGGTTATCGAGTTTTGAAAATACACGCTATTGTTTGAAAATCTATTAAATGAAGAACAATAATAAATGAAATGATACATTTTTTTTGAAAACATTCTGTGGTTCAAGTGTTTAGCATTCACAATAATCAATTAACTGAACAAAATTTTGTACTGTATTTAGAAAAGCGTTTTGAGGAATATTATTAATTTTATGCATTATCTCTTCGATATTTTGTGGTCTGTTTTTGTAAATAAAATTTTTGACCACACAAAAAAAGTCAAGCGGCGTCATATCGGGAGACCTAGCCATTCAATAGTTCCATCTGCCAAACAATTTTTGATTCAGTTATTCCCGTATCTCAATTCCAAAATAAGGCCCTGCTGAAACCATATTTCTTCCTCTGGTAGATTTGGATCGTTATTGTTCGGAAATAATCGACTAACGTCTGACAATTGATTCTTGCAAAAATGCCAAATATCGAGAAGTGTTTAAATTTCCGTTTATGAAATATGGTCCTACGATATGTCCACCAACACTACCACACCAAACATCTACTTTTTGCGGTCTTTTGGTGTAAACTTGTTCCATCCAATGTGGAGTTTCGTCTAACCAGTAACTGCAGTTGTGTCGGTTCACTTGCCCATTCCAACAAAGTGCAGATTTGTCGGAAAACAAAATGTGGTTAACAAAGTTAAAATTTTGGCGCAACTTCTCCATAATATGCAACTTCAGAAAGCTCGATTCTGCGTTCAAAATCGTCTTTATTCAGTTCTTGCAATAGATGAATTTTATATGAACGGAATTTTTTCCGCTTGGCAATCTTTAAAATCTTTAAAAAGTTTGCTTAAAATTGAGTAAAGAATTGAAATATAAAATAATATATAGTATCCCATTAAAAATTCAATTTTGATGTGCCACACGTTTATGACCAACCCTGTATTATTAAAATGATTACTGTCTAGTAGAAATTAAAGAACCCTAAAGCTTTTGTATTAAACTTGTTTCGATACCTTGTATATTTTCCCCAATAATCGACCGTTTCCAGATTTATCAGCGACCTTGTATATCCCTGTTAGACTGATGGATTATTGATGCATTATTGACATATTGTTAAATTAGCTTCGACGAATATAACCAGACCCTCTTCAGGCGAGTGTTTCTTTGTAGTATTTTTTTGACTACCAACAGCTGCTGCTTTACAAAACTTCGCTGCTCTAGTTGGAGACTTAGTTATACCTGTAAGTATTTTGGTAGTGTCTTTATTACCCACAACTCGCTGACTCATCTGTGTAACGTATGTTAATTTATCAACAAGGACATTCATTCTTAGCTCCATTGTTTATCGTCGTTTTGATCGGTTACTTAATTCGCAGAATTCTTTTTTTGACCGACCTTTGGAACTTTCACAAACTAGAGCGGCAAGAAATGAAATTTCTTCATTTAGCCATTCTTGATGCTTTTCCAGAAAACGGCTTTCTGTGTGCTGTAACAGTATTTTGAAATACATCAATTTTCTCAAGAGGGCACTTTGTGATGGTCACTACATTTTCTTCTAAATCTTTAAGTTTTCCATCAAACAATCGCGCTGTGCTGCCTCTTGCTATCTCGTGCAGATATATTATTATAGATTTAACGGAATTGTCAGAAACTAGAACAGCCGAAAAACAATTATTTTTGTAATAAAAAAATTTGGAGCATTAGTAAAAATTTAATTCATAAACCACTTCTATTTGGCCCCTAGATAAAGTACTTGTATTACAATATTATACTTTCTCGTTACTAAGCTTCTTTTTATTTATACTCTGTTTTTATTTTATTTACTTAGCGGTCCCCCGACTCGACGACGCTTGGATCAAAATTTTAGTAGGTACTTAGAATAAATTTAAAGGGCCAACAAATACATTTTTTTTCTTTTTAGAGGTTTTTTGTGTCAGAGATTATTTAAATTTTATTTTATTATTCGAAATTTTTTTCTTTTCTTTGATATTTTGCTTGTAAATGCGTGATTAAGTTCAGTTCAATAGCTGGTTTAGCAAAATTGATTACAAAAAAGATTAAGGTTTTGTTTGAAATTCATGTACCTTTACATTAGTTAACGATTTTTAATTTCAAATCAATCGGACCTGTGAAAGTTGGTAAGATCCTTATGTCAAGTAGGAAATAAGCTGATTATCTTCAAACGCCTAAACAGATCTTCATAAAATATAGATAATCACGTTAAACTTACAACACCCCTTTTTTACGTCGGGGGTTAAAAAGGAGTAGTTTTAAAGACTAATATTTGAAGAACCAGATTTAAAAATTTTGCCAAACATTTTTTTCAGTTTTTCACTTTAAAATCAACACATAAAATTACAACAAAACAACGAAAAAAAATTAAAGACCTTTAATTTGTTTCCAATTATTTCAAATGCTAAAACTTCCAGATTAATATACTACCAAATTTCTTTGCGTGACTCCTTACGGTCTGATGTATTCTTGCATTTATCCAATTAATATTTAATTAACATTAACAATTATCACATCAGCTTAAGATTTGGATTATAGAAAATAAGTTTCATAAAATTGGTTTTACCTTACTTGCTACGTGAGCGGACTAGCAGTATTCGCAAACTCAAGAAAGAATTTATTTTAGGTAGAATATTTAACAATAAATGTCTAAACATAACGAATAATACGTCAAAAGTTTATACAAACTCCAAGTAAGAAAGAAAATGTTTAATTTAGTTTGAAAGATTTTTGAACGTTTTTAATCAGTTAACATTAACTTGTATGTTGAAGTTCGTGAAATATTAAAGACTGTGGCATTGATTCAAAAACTTGCTCGCTGAAATGTACTTTAAGTCAATAATTAAGTGCAGTGTTCGCATATTAAATCACGTTTTTATATAACCTGAGTCAGGTTTAATACATTTATTACAAAAATAATCATATTTGTATCATTTTAAAAAATCTATTATTTGTGTACGGTTTCAAAACATGTACGAATTTCAGTATTTGCTGCAAGTTTCTTTAAATAAGCTCTTTTTTCATATTTGTAACTAATAAAATCGCTAGGAAGCAAATCTGAATAAGATGTGCAATATGCACCTACACTATGGATGTACATGTGCAGTGCAGTCTTAAAAACAAGTTTAGGTGAAAATTGTACAGTGCTTCCCGAGAATAATAAATAAATTCAATAAAAACTTTAATAAAAAGCTCAAACAGACTAATTTTTATTTTTAACCAAAAAAAAATAATTCAATGAGATTAAATCCGGTGTTTTTGGCAGCCGTTCCATAGACCCCCATTTCCCAATTCACTGATTAGGATACATTTGATCACAAATTGAACGTGCATAATCTTACTGTTACTAAAGTCTGGCATCAGATGATTCAGGATCTTCAACATGAAATAATTTAAATTAATTCCATCAAACGTCTTTTCGTCTCCATCATCTAATACGAATTTTCAACCGACTAATGACGTCAATTTTGCTTTTTAACAGTACCATTTAATCGAAAAGTTGTTTCATCAAAAAAGACAAGTCTCTAATTCATTCAAAACTTGCATTAAAGCTCTATCATTGTCGAAATCACAATAAATCCCAGATAACAACATAAGAAAAAACATAAATTCAATTCATTTACTTAGTAATGTTGAACAATGCACAGGTTGTCATTTTAGAAGGTGAAATAAGAGCAGAAATACAAGCAAAAATTTCAAAATAAAAGTTCTATTAAGACATTTAAAAAAATCAAAATTGTTAGCAAAATCAATCATGTTGCATTAAATAGTCTCCTAAGGTTGTTGACACCGTAAATAAAAGTAAACTGTTCTAAGAAGTGCATATTTATTCACACCAAAAAAAAATAAATACAAAATAATGTGTGTTATGCTATAAATAGTTCGGTGTAATTTTCGACCTGTATAAGTTTTGTCCCAGAAGGAATACATTCAGAGTATCAGCTGTCAGTTTCAATTTTGACATATGCATATTTAAAAAAACGCATATTTTCGTGTTGCTGCGTCCAGTGAAACCTTCATTTTTAAATATTTGCCTTCATCCACGTTATTAATAGTTGCATCGATTTTACTGCAGTTGTGATACTTGTGAGGGTCTTCCTAGAGTAAGAATTAACTTATATTTTTAGAACGCGATTTATCTTTATCGTATCATTTTAGCAAAATTGTGCATGTCGAGCCTATTAAGTACATCGTGTCGATAATTTAGATATACGTACGAGTGGAAACATTGCTTACTTACACCAATTGACAGGCGTAACTAAGGGCCAAGTCGAAATATTTGGGTGATGGACGATTAACCTGGGTACACACCTGCGATGTTATAAATGATGGTCATTTGGAAGTTTGGCGCATTCGGGGTCATAGAGTTCATTGATGGAATTTCAAGAGAATTACTTGTGATATCAATCTATTTCTAATTTTTCTTTTTTCTTCATTTTTAACAATTTTAGCAAAGGATTTAGGTATGCCGATAGCTATTAGCATCACTGGACATATCCTGTATTAACTATTGATTTATGTAATTGTTAAACGTAAAGACGTACGACTTACTAATATGTGTGTTATCACGACTAATGGATGCAGATTTATTTCTGTCATTACGGATTACATTTATCACAAGTGCGTACAGGTTCTGATTGCAAAAGTCGCTGTATTGAGGATCGATTCAAGTTTTTATTCTTCGCTAACCGATTTAGATAGACTTTCGAATTGTAACACAATAATTAGATGTACGGAGGGTTTCCCAATCTAGAAGTCTATAGCGCCATTTTTATCTATGATATTTATTAACAAACTCTCACTCATAACTGTATAGTTCTACATCGTTTGATTTTAACCTCTTTCTTTCTAATCTTGCTAAAATAAATATATTTGTTGTTATACTTGTGTCTTGAAATTTGTTTACCTTTATCGTTCGACAGATATAACAGAATTTGCAATAAATATTTCCTCGTTTTAACGCTTTTTCATTTATTGTCGATTGGAGCTTCCACTGACCATAGTTCTCTAAACACAATCTGATCTGTGTGTCAGTGTATTACTATGCCGTTATCTAGAACAGTCCTATAAGATAATGGACCTGTTCTGTTGCCAGTCTTCGTTGGAATCCATTTAGAACCCAACCGAGATAAAATAATATCCAAAACTGCCTTGTCTTGACTCAGTATACCCAAAAACTGTTTATGGTCAGTCTAAATTTTAAATTTCTGACCATACAAATAATTGTGAAGCTTTTTAAAGCCGTCAACAATCGCTAAAACCTCTTTGTCCAATTGCAAATAATTTCTTTGTGCCGAAGGTTTTTAAATGGAATGCTATCGGTACCTCAGAACCATCTAAGAGTCGATGACTAAATACGACCCCAGTTTCGTATGGTGAAGCATTTACTGTTAAAATCAATGGTTTCTCTGCATCAAAATGAACTACCAATGAATCAGACGACAAAAGATTCTTGCACTTCATAAATGAATCTTCCTGCTCTTAAATTCAACACTATTAAGCTTCTCCATGCAATAACTTATGCAACGGCTTTGAAATTGTTGCCTTTTGTTTCAAAAAACTATGATAAAAATTCAATATTCCTAAAAATGCTTAAAGTTTTTGTTTGTTTTTAGGAATAAGAGCGTTCTTTATTGGTTGAACTTTGTCTTCTGTAGGACGTACTCCATCTTAGATCCTAAAAAAATTAAGTCCTGTACACCAAATATACATTTTTCTTTTTTAAGTCGTAGATCATCTTCTTGAATTCGTTTCAAAATCTTGCTAATTGCTCTTCTGATCTAGCTGATATTAACACATAACCAAAATAAGGAAAAACACCTTATAAGTCATTTAACCTCTGATCTCCTCTTACACTTAGACCACACTGTAGTATTTTAACTTCAAATGTTGCTTTATGAGTTGTTTGTGCTTCAGCAGATTCTTCGTCAACTTTTAACTGTTGATATGCTTGAGCTAAATCTAGTTTTGCAAAAATCTTTCACCCCCTAGCAAACTCAATATTAAGTATCGGAAATACACTATTACGCAACACTTTTTTTAATGTCTGCGTATAATCACCACAAATTCTTATACTCTAGTCTTTTCTTACAACAGGTACTAATACCGTAGACCATTTTGGATGTGTTATTGGCTCTAAAATACCTTGCTTATATAACTCATCCAATTCCATTTCAATTTTAGGTAGTAAAGCAAATGGTACTTGCCTAAGTTTACATAAAAATAGTTGTTTTTTATTATCAACTGGTAAACTAATCTGAGGACCTCTATGTGTACCTAATTCATCATTAAAGATTGCAGCATATCTTGTAACCACTTCCTGGACTGTTTTTGATATGGTCTCATACCGTCTCGGGTGAAATCCAACATTGAATAGTATCTGCAATAGATTAATTGATGATGCACAGCAAGGTGCTGTACATGGTTGATTAATCTTGCAAGCTCGGCGGTGATAGGTAGTACTCGTTGTTGGCACATCATCTACTACTGGAACTGCTATAGTCAGATCTTCTTCTGAAGAACTTAACGTCGTAACCTCTTCTTCTGATGGGGTAGATCGGTGCTGGATTCCCACTTTTGTATTCTACAAAAGGTGTCAATGCAGAAACATGGTAGGTTCCGAGTAAAACATCGGGTTGATCAGGAGCGTATAAAGAGAGTATAAGATGTAGGCGATACCTTCTGAATGATAAAATATGGCCCATCTCGTTTTGGAGCAAGCTTAGCACTCAATGAATTCGACCCTTTGCTAAGGATATGAGTGTCAACCAGTACCCGATCACCAACTTCGAAAGGCTCTATGTCTCGGCGGTGCTTGTCAACATACTTCTTATTTTTGTCTTGTGCTGCTTCATGTCTTTCCCGAACATTGTACAAAGTTTTCTTGATCGTCTGGAGATATGGGGTAATCTCTGGTATGAAATTCTCATTTTCTAGTAGAGTGCGCAAATCGCGTTTGACATCACTAGCGCTCTTTAGTTCCCGTCTAAAACTCAAATAGGCAAGACTATAACCCGTAGACAAATGCTTGCTGCTGTTCATTGCAAATCGTATCGAAGGCAATGCTTCCTTCCATTTCGTATGTTCCGTTCCCACAATAATAGATAACTGTATCTTCAGATCTCGGTTTCGTCGCTCTTCAGGATTTGAAGACGGATGATATAAAGGCGTGAGGGTCTGTTTAAATCCTAGACAATACGCAACTTGTTGCATTACCCTCCCAACAAATTGACTACCATGATCGCTGATAACTCGACGAGGGGTTCCATATCTTAGAATGATCTCATCAATAAGGCATTTTGCGCAGGTTTCGGCGGTTGCTTGTTTTAATGGGAAAAACTCCATTCATTTTGTCGCCGTATCCTCGACTGCAAATATCCAACGTTCCCCTACTTCCGTCTCTGGAAGGGCATTTCTTTACATGCTGTTCAATATCGCGTCGCATGGATGGCCAATAGTTTTTCTAGGGTAATTCTTGGCCATTCAGTTGGCATTAACACAGTTACGGTACACAGAAAACATGAATCCAAATTGGCATCATGACACGGAGGACGTGATAGCGTGTCTGCTATAACATTGCTGGGTCCAGGAGTGTACTCTATCTTTATGTCAAACGACTATAAGATCAGCGCCCATCGTGCCAGACGACCACTCAGAGAACGTAGTGACATAAGCCATCGTAACGGTTGATGATCGTTATGGTTACCGTAGATCCATCCAAATAACCTCTGAACTTCTGCACTGCATAGACTACTGCCAAAGCTTTTCGTTCCGTAGTGCTGTAGTTTCGTTCAGCAGCACTTAGAAGACGACTCGCATATTCAACGGGGCGTTCGTCACGTCCCTCCCCCTGGAGTAGACAGGCACCCAGAGCATATGAGCTGACATCCGTTCCTAGGTTGTATAGTAGACTTGGATCTGCACGTCGTAGAATGGGTGAAATAGTTAGCAAACAATTGAAAATATTTTTCCCGAATCAGGACCAATTCCATTAGGCGTTATAATATGTCCTAAGTATTTAACACTCGCACAAGTACATTTAGCACAATTCGCGTTTAATTTAAAAGTTTTTAATCGTTCTAACACTACATGTAAGTCTGTCAAATGTTCTTCAAAGCTACATGAAATAACAATTAGGTCATCTAGATACGCAAGCTGCTTTAATTATTTAATTAATCCCTGGAATATTGCCGGTGAATTTCTCAGTCCAAAAGGCATCCTCTTAAAACGGTATATTCCAAATGGGGTGACCAAACCTATCTTATCACGGTCTTCTGGTTTTACTGAGACTTGCCAGTATGCAGAAGTTAAATCAATTGTAGACATACACATTGTCGGTTTTGTAGCATTTAATAGATCATCGATCCTCGGAAGTGGGTAACGGTCAGACACTCTAACACTATTAATCCGACGATAATCGATGCATACTCTCATTTTTCTATCCCTTTTTCGGCACTAAAACAACTGGAGCTGCATACGCTGACTCGCATTCTTCGATGATGTCACCTTCTATCATTTTCTCAATTTCACCTTTCAGTATTTCCTTCTTCGCAGATGATAGTTTGTATGAGGATACTGCAATTGAACTGTCATCGCTTAATTTAATAGTATGCTCAGCAAAAGGCGTCGCTTCCTGGTTATCAGCGAACACTTGTCGATGATGTGTTATTAGATCATTGAGCTGTTTCTTTTCAACATCATTCAATTCAATACCTTCATTGTCACGAAGAGCTAAGGATATCTCAACTGTATTTATTGCTGTATGATTTTGATCATCCATTCTAGGTTCTGCAAGTAAGGTATAAGCACCCTGTGATTTATCTAAAACCCAGTATTCCATTTTTGGTATATTTAATAAGATATTAGCAGCAGTAATAAAATCTACAGTTAAAAGTGTTTTGCTATCTACATGTTCAGGTACTGCTATAAATTGTTGTGAAATGGCATATTCATGAAAAATTACTGTTACATCAAAACAAAACAGAAACAGTTTTAGGTTTTCCATCTGCCAAAATCATTTCCATAATTCATTCAGTGTATGGTACTTTCTTTTCCAACAAATGTCTACATAATCTTTGACCAGCTATGCTTGATCGTGCACTAGAATCTACAAATACTAATTCTGTAAGATCACTTACTGTAATACGTAGCATTGGACGTAGGACGTTAACTTCTCCAAAATTGGCAGCTAACACTTCAGTAGATGAATCGCTGTTTGCTGTAATGGTTGCATTGTTTTGGGGCACAGATAGGGATGATCTGTACTTTGGATATTGGTACCTCACAAACCCAGGTGTACCACAACCATAGCACGTAATCGTTGAAGTTGACCGTCCACCCAAAATGGTAGTCGGTGAAGTTACTACCTCTCTTGTACTTCCATTTGTGCTTCTTCGACTTTGAGCTGCTGTCAGCTTTTTGCATTCACTCTGTATATGACCATATACTTTGCAGTATTTACAGTGGGGTCGGTTTCCCTGTTTGTTTGATTCTAAACGCCCTGACGCTTTATAAGTTTCATCTAAATCCGATACAATTGATCGAGCCTTTGTTATCAATTCATCAAAGTTCTTAATCAAATCTCTCGAGACTCCACTTTTAATTTTTGGATGTAGAAGACTATAGATCATGTCTAAATTATGTGATTTATGTAACATCGGATAATTTTCCTACCATGATTGAGATAGTAATGCTCGGCAGTGGTTAACGAATTGATCGGTTGATTCTCGTTCAGTTTGTTCCTTTGAGAAAAGGTCTTTAAAAACCTTATGAGTAGGCAAGTTTTTGCCAAATGCGTGCCTTAAACCTTTTAAGGCATCGTCCCAAGTCTTCATCAACGACTTTGCTCCTTGAAACCAGGCCTGCACTACTATCTAATATCATTGGTAAACCTCTTAAGGCATTCTCATCCGTAATGTGAAGACATTCTTTATAAATCGAAATTGCATTGATGAATGCGTCAACATTTTCTTCCTTCATACTGGAAAAGCGAGACTGATATTTTGTGAAAGTTGCCATCTCAGAATTAACTGCAGGTTGTAGGGTAACGACTTTGATCTGAAACCATTTGTTGCATCACATTTAATAACACTTGCAACTGTGCTTCTGTCGTCATTATCGGGTCTGACATTTTGTATTTAGCTTCTGCACTACTAGGGTGATTTGTCGGAATTGACTCCGCAACAGATTATCCTTCTTGTTCTTGCACTTCTTTTCTCTCGCGAAGATAATAGCTTAGGCTGTATAAGTGTGAGAAACCTACGAGACTTTTGATGAGAGTTAAATACAATTTTTTGTGCTGTTTACAAACATCACAAATTGAATGTTAGTATTACATTTATTACTAGTAAAATCTGTCTACTTTGACAATCAATTTAAAACACACAAAAAAGTGTTGAACCTCAATTACGTTCTAATTACAGCCGTGGTCACTGTATAAAGATCAATCCAATAACGTCCTTTCCAAAGTGTAATTGCTAGGTTTCCACCACATAATAGTTCAGACCCAATTGTTAATACATAATTTAACGCATCACAGAAGTAATTTTCGTTGCAAATTTGATGTACACATTAAACAGATTTATTATGAGCCAATATTGCATTAATGTTTGTTTAATAAATGATAACTGTTGACAGAAAATCATCTTTTAAGACATCGATTAAATTCGTACTTATTTTATTAGACGTACCCACAAGGGAAGTCGTTCGTTTTAATGTAAGTAATCGGTTGTTGTTCTCTTAAACGACTAATCGTAAAAGCACTTAATGTTAAGTGAAACCGACTGGTAATTAAGAAACACAACGTACACTTGCCGTTTCCCTCTCTTTTATTATTTACGCGTGTTTTATTGCCTGCTTGAAAAATATTAATTAAAACTAAATTGACCCAATTATTTTTATTAAAAGCAGAGAGAAAGAACACCTAAAAATACTTGACAAGCGTGATTTAAAAAAAACAGCTAAAAATTAGATTTTTATTTTTGTTACAATTCTATTCCAAGGTACAGATCCGTGTAATACAATAAGCCCACATCTTTTTCGCTCGGTTGAATACGTACAAAGTTGCTTTATTAAGCAATTGGCAGTCTTTATTCAATTAGTGTTCATAATTTCGCATAATAAGTTAAAACGTAACTGAAACTTATTTTTAAAAACATATTATTTTGTAAACTTTCACGACTTGCGGGTATATTAATTGAAACAATTAATCCTAACAACCCAATATTGTGTTATGTTAAACTGTATCTTACTCAAACGATTAATCTGCAAATGAGCCAAGTAGAAGACCTCAAATACAGGTCAATAATGACTAATTGAAAGCAATAATGAAAATAAATCAATTCCAAATGTTAAATTAATCAGTCTCAAAGTTTGATATTTTACAATTGTACTAATCAATTTGAATCAAAAGGAATTAAACAAGCTCTAATCAGTAAAATAAATAGAAAAATTAAGTCTCTTATACTCGCTTATACAGTGTCCGTTCCAATTTTTTTGTCTACGGTAAAATCTATCTCTAAAATTCAATCCAATTTTAATCTGATAATACACCAAGAAATAATTGGACACACCTGCTCCTACAAAAACACAGAGAAATTTTTTAACCATATGTCGAGATTATCTCTAAAATCGTGGTTTTGTCAGAATCCAATTTAAAACCTACAAAATTTGTCAAGGAAACCTAAAATTAAAAAATTGATAAAAAAATTATTTCATTTGGAGCAGTGAAAGTGCAAAAAAATTTACGCCAAAGTGGTATCCACGGCGACTGAATATTGTTGCCTGATGCAATACCGCGCCCCCTTCTCATATTGACCAAAATGTTCTAAAATTCGAAATCTTGTTATGTAGCATTTTTTCAAATAAGCAATTGCGCCATAAATACCAAAACATAACGTCAGACATGTGAGAAATGTTGATTTTGGAATTCGCGTCTGAATAATGTTATTCAGACACTCGTTTGGATTTTGGGTACTTTTGTGCAGGCACTTTGTTAACAGTTCAGGTTCAGTTAGAACCCAGAAACAGGTTTTATGACCGCCATCCCCACGAGAAATAGATAAAAATGTTTATAATGGTCGTAAATCTCGCCCTGCTCTGAATATTTAAGGTATCGATTGAGGGTGTCTAGACAAATGGTCAGACAGCTCGTTTTCTTTCGTTTATGACCAATAAGTCGTGCGACGGGCGTCGGTGCCGTAGTGAGTGCACCGACGGCAAAATCCATTACGGCGTTTTCTTGTAGTAGCCATTCTTGCCCGAAGATGAGTGGCGAAGTAAGGCATTCGACGACAAGAGCTCTGCAGGTGCTTCCGTAATTTTCTAATTGAAGCGGTACCGTGGTTTCGCCGAGAGCTCGCATGGTCGTTCCGGCCGCGGTGGTGGCTTGCTGGAATTTCGACGTTTGTATCGAGTTCGTGAGGATGTCCCGCCGTACGAAATTGTGCGTTGATTCGGACTCTTGGTCTTCGATGCAGATTATTGTTTTGGGCAGGTTCGGGCCGATGTTCAGCGGGTTTAGAGCCGGAGCGTCGTGGTCCTCCATCGGCTGGCTTCTTGGAACTTGTCTCTGTGCGAGCTCTAAGCAGTCGCGATTAAAGTGGCGCTCCGGACAGTATTGGCATCGCGGCAGTTGCGGCTGTCTGATCACCCGTTCGGTTGCCGGCGTCGGTCGGGGTTCAGTTGTCTTGCTGCTTCTCATTGCAACTTCCACCGTTGTTTTTACTAGCGCCAACAAGTTGACTAGAGTATGGTCAATGAAGTGCAATTGGAGAGCTGGTTGTTTCTGGCTGACGTACATTTCGATGTTCCCCTTGACCCTGCTTCTTCCCGTAGTACTGCGTTCTAAGCTGGTTACAGGTGGCCACGCTGTCGTATTCGTCGTGTAACAGCTTGGCGAATTCTTCTACCGTAGTGGTCGATTATCGATATTTCTCCACCACTAGTCTGGGGAGGTGTATAGTTTAGGCCTAAGAAGGAATTTTTTTTCTTTTATATTTATTTTATATAGTACACCCTTTATAGTGTGTAGGGTGACTTTCCCCACATAAGACACATCTAGCGTGGCGTGATTTTTTCTTCCGGTGACACTCAGATGTGGAGTAGTCGCTTTTGTATTTTACACATCTTGATCTTAGCAAAAATGTTTGGTGTGGCCTTATCTTTGGCATCTTGCAGATTGGACAATTTCTCTTTTAAACCTAGCGGGTTCAAAGTTCATTTTGCTCTGCTGAATGTATCATTTTTCTTTTAAGTGCCGTGTCAGGTTTCTCTAACGTTGGCGATCACTTCAGCCAGTGCACAACGATCTTGTGCCACGTGGAACAACTCTTGTACAGAACGTATACCTGTCCATTGTCTGATATTTCTTAACCAGGACTGTTGTTTTTTTTTCAATACCTGGCTTTCCTTCAATTTTTCCTGTTCATATCAGTTGTAGTAGGTGATACTTAACGTTTCTCAGAACATGACCAAGATAGGAAATCTTTCTGAACTTGATAGTTGTCTGCATTTCTCTATCAGTTTGTGTCCTTCGGAAGACTTCTGTGTTAGTTACATGTTGAACCCGTGAAAAATTTCAAACGCCTCGATGCTGTATTCCTAGCTGCAATCTTCAACGTCAATGTCTCCGTTCCATACAGTAGCTTCGACTCATCCGTTGACGCAATTTCTGTTACAACGCTTCCGATGCACTTGAACTTCGTGACACGTTCAATATGTTGTCCGTCGAGATATAATACAGCGTTATTATAATTTTAGGGGCTAATTATTATGAACTTAGTTTTCTCAATGTTTATCTTTGACCCTAGTCTTTCTCCAGTTCCACTTATTGTGTTAACAAGTAGTTGGAGTTCATCTAACGTATGTGTAAGAATAACGGTGTCGTCTTCATGCATGATTGTCGTAATAGGGCTTCCATTTATCTTCACGCCGAGTTCGGGTATACTTTCCAGGGTTTCTTTACAGATTTGTATACTGACCTCGTTGGTTGTTATTTCTCATATTCTAATCTTTGCTGCTTGTCTCCAATGTATTCTACATTGAAATTTTCTTATTGTTAGAAGCAGGTTTTAACTCAACGAAAAACATTGGGAGATATAACTTGGTTCGGAATTGCTTAATATTGATATTGATTTTTATATTTTCACTGTTTATCGAATTATGCATATTTTTAATACTACTTTATAGCATCTCTCTTCTTTTAATTTGTAAGTATGGAATTCCGTTTGCTTATCAGCTTAGGCCTTTATAATAATTCCGTAATATTAGTTGAATTTGGACTTGGTTCTCAATAAAGTCTTTTATATCATATTGCTGTTTACTTACTTGATGTAGAAGCTGTATGAGTGGTGTGAAGTTTTTAACACCGGTTACAAAGATTCAAGGAGCTTTTAGTGGACTTATGTATTGATTTTGTTTGTTGGTTTTGTTCGTTTCAAAAAACGATTAGCGGTTGAAGTTTGAGAGTGCATCAAACCAGTATTCGTTTTTTTGGGTATTTGGTTTCCATTCCAGCGTTATCCCGTAGACTTTTTTATAAGAGAGTTGAATTCAGTTACTATTAGATTGCGGTAATGGTGCGAGAGCTGAGTTTTGATAAAGATGTTGGTTTGATTGGGAATAAAAATTATGTTATGATTGTGGAAGAAAATTACCTGAATATTATTGAAACTCTGTGGCCTCACCTTTGAGTTGCTTAGTATCTCGCTCCCCAGTTTTTGAATAGGCAAGTCAAGCGATAATCCGTTTAGATTTTATTACTGCGGATCTTAACGCCAGTAGCGCTGTTTGACCGTCAGATATGATCGATATCGGGCCGTTTGTGGATGAACTCGAGTTCATAATGTTCCTGACACACCAGTCGCTAGCGGCTTGAAAACCGGACGCATATTTACCCAAGGTCAACGAAAACTAGTTTCCGCGTTGCCTTACTTACTCCTTGGCGGTTTGCAGCCCATTCAGGGCCATGGCCTCTGAAGAGTTTCTTGACTAATCATCTAGCACAAGATAGTCATTAATGTGTCTAATCTTGCATCTGCACCACTCTTTCGCTATCTTTTCTCCATTACTTTGTCCCCAATTACTCTTTTCCAGTTTTCCAATTCTGCCACTTCCAAATCCTTCTCCACGTTATCCATCCAACACGATCGCGGTGTTCCTTTTAATCGTTTTACTACAAAAGTCCCTTATAATGTTTTTTACTTTCCGTGATATGTCCATTCCCTCCATATGTCTGGACCAGCTTATTCTGCTGACTCCCTTCTAACTATAGTCAGCAAATCGTACGCGTATGCTAGCATTTGTACACTCCTATTTAATATAGTTCCGCTTTTGTTTATTTGTATTTTGCGTACTATCCGTTGCAATACCATGTTGAACAACACTGTGGATAACGGATCCCCTTGTCTTAAACCTTCCTGGATTTGAAATTCTTCCGATATCATATCTTGTACCATTACCTTTGCTCTTGTATTCCTTAAACACAACCTTACCGTATTTGTTAGTTTTTGTGATACCTGCAACTCCTCCAATATTCCTTCAGAACTGTGTCATACGCCTGACTAAAGTCTATAAAGAAAAGATATAAATCAACATTCAATTCATTACTTTTCTCTAGAATCTGTCTTAATGAGAATATGTGATCTACTATTGTTCGATTTTTTCTAAAACCATTCTGATAATACCCGATTTCGTTTTCCATTATCGGTATTAGCTTTTTTGCTATTGTTGTACTCAGTATTTTATATTCCACATTTAATAAAGCTATTCCCCGGAAATTTTAGCATACTGTTTTGTCCCCCTGTCCCCCCTTGTATAGAGGACATATTATCGCCACGCCAGTTCTTTCCCTCCATATTTCAGCATCTCTGCTACTATGTAATCTTCCGTCTCTCTATTATTTGTTATTGTGATGATTAATTCTCCACCCTGTCTTCCTGTTGTTCATGCCTTTTAATCTTTTGCAGCTCAGTTATGTCTTGTTTATTTGGGTTTAACAATTCTTCAAAGTATACTCTCTATCTTTTCACGACCTTTTCTTGTTTTCTACATAATTTTCTTCCGCATCATTACACAATGTAACTCTTGGTTAGTATCCCTTTTTCTGAGTCCTAATTTCTTTTTAAAAAATTCTGCTTTGCTTCATTTGTCCAGCTTCTTCTAGAGCTATTAGTTTTCGTATTTCAAACTCTTTTTTCTTCCTTCTACATATGCTCTTAGCCTTTAATCTACTTTCCTTATAGCTTTTCTTCACTTAGGATATCCATCATTTTTATTGTCACTGCATTTCACCTCTGTATTGCTTCCTTGCATTTGTCGTCATACCATTTTTTTCTTCTATTTTCTGTATTTGCTCTTGGTAAAAATTCCATGGCTGTCTTTATAGTTGATCTTTTTATTTGTTTCCACTGATCTTTTACATTTCCATACTCCCCTTCTACTAATTTTCCATTTATACCTCTTATGTATCTCCTGGTTGTTTGCATATTCTGTATTAATTCGTTTATGTTAAACTTGCACTTTACTGTTCTCCGTTCTTCTTATTTGCCTTTATTTTCTGATTATACTTCACCCGTACTAAAAAATGGTCCGTATCGCAATCCGCTTCTCTACAACTGCACATTTCTTGTATGTTTGACCCATGCCTTGCTGCTCTCATAACATCGTCAATCTGATTCCTTGTCATTCCATCTGGCGACAACCATGTTTCTTTATGAATTTTTTTGTTAATTTTGTACTGCTTACCATCAAATCATTATTACTAACCAGGTTTCTTAAATGATGTCCGTTATCATTGTCTCCTAATATTACTTTCATATCGGGTCTTAGGGTGTCATCTAGTATTTCTTGTACCTGTGCATAAAATAACTCTTTCTCCTCGTCCCTTTTATCTTCCGTCGCAGCATGTACGCTGTAAATGGTAATATTGAAGATTTTGCTTTTATTCTTAGTGCCGCCAGTCTTACCATTATCGAATTAAATGTTAATGCTGTTTATTACAAATCCTGTTCCGAATTCACCTCCTTTTGTCGCACTACTGCTACAATCTAATTTATATTTTGTTATTTCATTCATTAAGTTCGTAGTTGCCCCTACCCTATTTAAACTTTATACATTCCACGTACCTACCTAGCCAAAAATTCGGTTCCTTTCTTTTGTTATGTACCCTTTGTCTTTGTCTATCTTTTTTGCAATCTGTCATCAATTTTTCCGTCCGGCATTTATTTTTACTTAGTCCACTATGTACATGTCCTTGCATTACTCATCTGATCATTTATTTCTGACAGTTGTTTCACTTGATTAGCCTCTAATTCCTCTAGCGTATACTCCTTTCCGTCTATTAAAAGTTTGTTGTACCTGAATTGTTCCTTTTTTTCGGCTTCTCTTACTTGTTTCATATATTGACTCAACTTTTTGAGTTATTCCCTTACTATTTTGAAGTAGTCTTCTCTTGAATCCATGTTTCTGTGCCTCTAAGTTTTTTTTAGTTTTCAAATCTTCCATTTTACTCCTTTCTATCGGAGTTGGTCTATATTTCTATACAATACTTTTCCTAATCTTGTTATATCTCCTCCTCCGAGTTTAACCTTGCTTCCACATCCTATTTTTTTTAAATATATCTCCTATTTTCTTCCTCAATTCTTCTGCATCTTTTCCTTCCGTTTCCTCCATCCTATAAATCACAAAATTTTTCGTTTTTTTATCTCTTTCTTAAATAGTTCTATTCTTGCTCCTTGTTCCCTTATCTGTCCCGTTAGAGACTGGTTTTCTTGCTGTAACGATCTATTCTCTTGTTGTAATTGTTTTATGACCTCTGTATTTTTATCTATTTTTTCTTCCACAGCCTATAACATCCCTTCTATTTTTTTAAACATACTTCTTATTTCCAACATAACCCTGTCTTCTTCATTTTCCCCGCTACCCTCCATCTTTTCAAAAAAACTTAAATTCACCTTAATCTGGCCCTGTTTATTAATTACGCTTTATACGCGATTGTGACTGTGTGTATTGCCTCGACCCGTTTGAGGACGGTCACCTCTTATCTTTATGCCTGAGTTTTTTAAATTAATTTTCTTTCTATTAATTCTACTCTTACCTTAGTTTCTGTTAGCATACTATATTATATCACCTTTGTTTTACCTAACCACTCACCACTCCACAGTTGTTTCGGTTAAAATCACTCGTTTCTATCGTTATTATCCGCTACAAAATTATTTGTTTATCACTCGACCGCGTTCTATAATGCCTGCCTCCGTATATTCTCGCACCGGTACCGTTGCAATTTTTGCTCCCATCTATGTACCAGATGTTCCTTTAACCACGATCGGGTAAATGTTTCTTGTCCAGTCGTCTCGTGGCGGTATTATTTTGTAGTCGGATCTCATAATTAAGATTGTTTCTTCACTCAGCATGTTGTATTTCCCGGTAATTGACGTGTGTTCATTAATCTGCAGCCTGTATGCTGCTTGTCTTGCTTCTACGATTACAACGAGGTGTAATGGTAAAACTAACATAATGCTTCCATGGCTGCTGTAGGCATTAAGAACCCTGATGATCTTCGTTGTTATTTTTTCGACAAACGTTAAAAGCCAGTCTGGTATCAAGAGTGAGTCTCATATATTTGACTTTCTTTGTCACCAAGAACGTGACTCCGTACAGTGTAAGCACTTGTATGTCCTCCGTTTTCCGTCGTTTGATAAACGTAGCAATTGCCGCCTTGGTTGGGTTCACTGGTAGTCCCTCTTTTATGCACCATTTTTCGACAGTGGCCCCAAAACTTCCCGTTTGTAATAATCATGAGATCGTCCGTGTATCGTAAAGCGAATACCCCTCCGTCTTTTAGTTATTGTAATAGGCCGTCCATGACAAGGCACCACAGAAAGAATGACCCCATGCAGAGACGAAGCCTTTAGTGCACCATCAGACGTATATACCTGCCGACTTTTTCAAGTAGTTTTAAAATGAATGAATATTTAGACATAGTCAGTACTCTGCCTGTCTCTACACTTGTGGCAGTCAAACTACCAATCAAGGAGGTATGTCCCCGTTTTTGCCAAGTACCAACAAGAGCAATAGTCTCTGGAACCATCATTTACTTCTACGCTTCTACTGCCTTAGTCATTCACGACAAACTTTATCTGTAGCTACATAAAGTGCCTTTTCGTATCTAGAATAATTGCTAGAAAGCGTTGGTAAGTTCATTACTCCATTAGTATGCCAATTACAAATAGCTCAAAAGCCGTAGATCAATCTCAAGTCGATTGATACAACGTACCTTCTTTTCCAACTTTTTTTCTAGTGACTGTACCACAACACATTCCACTACTAAATTCATAACATCTTAAGCACATAATTTTAACATTGAAAGTCAAACCAAACTTACGCTCTACCTTTAAATTTACAATATCATTTTCTAAGCCACCGCCATACTTATCATATACCGCAAAGTATTCTTCTGTTTTTAAAGCAGACGAAGCCTACTTTTTCTGCTGATTAGACAAAGATAATTCGCAACAAAGCGTATTTTTCGCTTCTGAGCATAAGCGTAAACAAATAAGTTTATGGGATCTTTTTTTTTGCCAGAAAAAAATTCTCAAACTTGTTTCCCATCGGTTGCTATCATATAATTTTTTATTTCTATTGTACTAAGCGAGTTACAAAAAAAATGTGTATTCTAAAGTTTGAACAACAATAAATAAACTTACTCAATAAATTTGAGTCAAATTGTTTGTATAGTTAAAAAATGGATCTTTAATACAAATTTGTGCTTAAAAAACTACCAAACTCGTAATGAATTCAAGAATCATCCGTGTCCTAATATTCAAAATCATTTCTGAGTGTCGTATTGTCTTAATTTGTTAGTAGATTTTACAACCGCAAATTTAACAGAAAAATTGAACAAAACAAATCGATTTAAAAAAAGCATAAAAATAAGAAACGTGAGTACATACAAGAAAACACGCCATTTCTACATCATGGCTCTTTAAGAGATGTGTATGTACGAAATTAATGATATAAATTTTAAGGTCAACGTAGTCTTTATTTCAGTTTAAATCACTTTCTTAGTTATTAATGTTGATGTTTAATTGTACTTTCAATTAACAAAGAAAAGGCACCGTAATTTGTTTCCATTGAACGGTCAGTGTTAAGTCGCCATTGAAGGTGAATGGCAACAGCAATCTGTTACTCAACTGTTTATAATATGTATGATTTATTAAAATTAAAAGAATTTTTCAGAAACTGAAACAGTTTAGAAAAAACCAGGAGATGACCCGCAACTAACAACAACGTTAATAAACAATAAAAAATATGCCTCCACAACGTGGAGAAGTGTCCATAAAATGTAGACTGTAAAGAGTAAAAATTGTTTAGTGAGATAGAGATTTTCCAACTGCAGAATAGACAAAACCCCAAAAAAACACAATAATTTGCAATATTTCCAGAAGGGACATATGGACAAAAAAACTGAAAGCTACTCAATCTTATTGCCCAAAAGTATTTCAACTAAATTCTCCAATCCGTCTTCTTAAAATCATTTGATAATCTGGTTCAAGGCACACCAACTATTTTTTAACATCAAAGGGGTTAATTTGACGCTTTGTGAACTTTAAAACGCTCTAATTTTGTGTTAAATTTGCACCATTTTTTAGTATCAGATTTTTTAAATAAATATTTTAAACGTTGTTTTAACTGTCTCCTTTATTATCACTTCTATGAAATATAACTATTTAGCAAATGCAGTATTTTTTACTTCTTTCAAATTCCTTCTTTTCATAAAACAAGTTCTACTCTGTTTTTAAATTGAATTAGAATAATCAGTAACAGTATGTAAAACACGCAGATGTATGATAATTCGTTTAAATAAAATGTCAGTGTTGCAGTTGGCATACAATTTATGAACCGTGATAATAATACAAACGTTAATTCCTTGAAGTTCTGGCTAATAACATAATTATTTATTGAATGAGTGAAATCTAATTAAGCTTAAATCTACAAAAACAATCATGCATCAGGTATGTTAGCGAACATTATCAGTTTTCCGTTTTAATTAGAATCAACTCAAATGTAACTATATCTTGTAATTGATAAAGCGAAAGTTCACGCGCTGTTTAAGAATTGCGATGTAATTAGTAAACTTTCCACGGTGTTCCATTATTTCCAAGCGTTAAAAAGTATATGCAATTATACAATTACATACTTCTTTTATAAAGATGAAAAAGTGACCCACAAATATACTAAATTTGGCACCAGCAATATAATAATTGAAAGATTTCTACCTAAAACACTACACATATTCACAAGCTAGCAGTGTAGCTGATTTTTAGAAAAATGCGTAAGTAATTCAAAAATGTTATCCAGCATTAAAAAAGTCACAGTTTTGTTGGAATATAATGGTTCTGATACTTTTTTCTTCAACTACTATCGTCTCTTTGCAACAAAACGTAAGAAAGAAACAAAACAATTTTATGTAAAATCAATACAACAGCAAATGCACAACATATCAAACATGGCAATTATGAAAATTGCTGAAAATAATTTGACTTAATAAAACTGAATAAATTGACGACGTTACCTAAACATTTTAAATTCTACAAATAACTTACAACAAATTTGGAAAATATAAAAATAACTTAATTGACAAATCAATTCTTGCTAAACATCTTTACCACCTACGCAAATTTAGTCAAATTGTCTCTTTCAACTGGTCGATAAAGTTGTTTAAAGCAAATAAAACACATTAATCCCAAACAATTTAAACGTTTATTATAGCGTACTGTTTATTTTATTACACGGAAGTATGTAATTCTTTATCAAAACAAACATGATTTTATCTACAAAAAAAACAAAAAAAATATCGAATTTGCTACATTATTAATTGTATAGCTCAAATTTTCTTAGATAACCCCGTATTCATAAATATTTTAATTTGAGCTCTTTAGAGATAAGTATTCACCTACATACTAAATTTATATTATTTAACTACGTAAACCACTTTTCGTTATTTTCTTTTAACCATAATTTCACTCATTATTATTATAAGCATTCTTTAACGACTAAAATCATCGTGTCAATCGTGATTTCAATTATTTCAATCAATCTCCATCAAACATCCACTCAATCTTAAGTTTTTGTCTCACAGAATTACATGCATAAATCATTTTATTGATTGTTCATACAACAATAAAAACTTTAAGGATAGGTGAAAGTGAAAGGTAGAGGAATTATACTGAGTTGCCTCTGAAGAACATTATATAGTCACGAAGTTTTATTTGACTCGAAACTTATACGACCGATAGATTTAAATCATTTGCTTATTGCATCACATTATAAAACAAAATTTAAATTTAGTTAATTTATCGTATAATAATTTAATGTATTTCTACGTAAATGGTAATTTAAATGTTTTGCAACTTCAAAAGCAATTACGACCACGCAATCGAATAATGCGTGTATTTTTATTAATAAAAAATACATTAGAAAATCTCGTGTATAGATTGTTAAAATTTAAAAAAAGCATCTATCAAGACTAGTTTTAGATATTCTCCTGTAAATTCATACCGTGTCCAACAAAAATTTAAATTGAGGCCAGTTATGAAACAACTCCAGGTCGTGACAAAATCTATACATAGTAAAATCAAGTTCAAATAATGTACTATGAAGTAAACTTCATAATGGTGAGATCTAATCAAACTGGAGCTTTAATGTTACGCACCAGACTCATTAGACTCAATCGGAGAGAAGCACGTTCGACGTTTTTTTAAAAATAAAAAATTGTCCCATTATGAATTTTTATACAAAAGAAACTGCAATGAGTTTCTCTGATACATAATCAATACTGCACTAAAAAAATATATATAATTATAAATTCACCCTAATATTGATTCAATATATGTACTTATTAAATCTACATAATATAACATACTATTACGGTGGTACATATTTATTAAGATTAAAACATATAACAACGTTAGTTCTTATTAGGGTTTGAGATGTACACTCAAGTTAAGAAAAAACGGGATTCTAAGGATAAATTTGTCTAAACGGGATTTTAGCCTATCCATTAGTAAAATTCAGGCAAATTTTACTCGGCATTATGTCAAAGATGAAAAATTATTTTCATTGTTTTTGTATGTTGCAATTTTCTCAGTTAAAATTTTAACAAAATTTGCAAGTTGAATTACAATTATCTTAAATAACTACTTTGCTTACATAAAAAAATATTAAAAACAAATCAAATGCTTAAATGTCGCGGTTTTAAATGTACAATGTAAAATTGTCGATAACTTGACAGCTGTTAATAGCGAACTGTAATCATAACTGAAATAGCATTTCTAAAAATTAAAATATAAATCCAAAAACCTTCACGTTTTTGTACATTTATATCATTAAATATAATGTAAAGTGACATTTATTTATATAAAGTTTAGTATTATCTAATTAACATACTTTTTAGATGTTTATTAAAGATTCAAATTTAGTGCCCATTTTACCGCACTGTAGAGGATTTTACAATACTTTCATGTAAAACAATGTGCGTAAAAATCAAGATACATTTGATGTTCAAAAAAATTATAAAATACGGTTTATACTTAACCTTCCCGGCCCCTAGTTAAAACTTTTTCGCTTAAATTTTTTGTAAGTCGTTTTATCCTGTTTATATCTCGTTACATTATTCTTTGTACTTTTAAGTACTTCTTAAATCAGAAAATAGTCAAATCCAGTTAACGGTTTTTCAGATATATTTGAAAAATTATCGCGATGCGCTGACGGGGTGAGAATTCACCCCACGTGGTATTAGGTGCGTTATACCTATTGGATGCTGTTTCGTCAAGTTTTTCCGATATTCTTTAGTGTGGTTTTTTCATATGATGACTAAGTACCAAATTACATCGTTTGGTATTTTCTGTGTAAAGTAATTAGCATACTTGGTTTATAGAAAGTTCAAGTACTACTGTAATTGCCTATCAATCACACTGGAATGCGGTAATTAATTCATTAGGGTTATTCATTTTGTAGAGTTGTACCGTTGTCATTAGAAATTGCATGAAGTCGTTTTGAAAAGGGATTATTTTACAAAAGTAACTGGTCACTACGGAATGTGATAATTATGCCATTAGGCTAATGAAACTTTGGGACAATATTTCTTCTTGAATGGTATTAAATACATGTAAGTGCACTACTGGATTTTATACTTACTCCTGATTTATCAGTGTAAAGTCTGTGCAAAAGTGTGTTTCAATTGCTTTTGGATGATGGCTAATCGAGTTTCATTTTGAACTCAAAGCATTGTTGAAATGGCTCGAACGAAATTCGAGAACTGTTTGAATCCTGATTTAAACTCGAGGGAGCAAGAAGAATCTTCAGAAACTAAAGATTTTAGAAGACGATGGCGAGATTGCAGTGGACTCCGGCGATGAAGGCGAAATCATTCTAAACGACGTCCAAGATATGGTCATTGTTAAAAATGACACAATTTGGCCGAAGGAGCCCTTCCACTGAAAACGGCAGCAATCAAACACATAAGTACTGTTCGTCTTGGTGTTGCTCCACAAGTACCTAAGTCCAGCAGTATGGCAGAAGTGTTCAAGTTATTTATTTCTTGTAACATGGTGAATGAAATAGTCAAGTTCACAAATCAACAAGGGGCTTATAAAACTGATAATCATATGCCTTTATTAGTTTGTAGGTATGTGCTGCAGCAATAAGAACTAATCCTGAACCCATTCGGATGCTGTGGCAAGATGACCCCTGTTTCTATCGTCCAATTTTCTCGGCAACAATGTCCCAAGGCAGATTTTCGCAAATTTCCAGTTGGACGAGATTTGACGATAAAGACACAAGACTAACGAGAAGAGCAACGGACAAATTAGCACCTATAAGAGGTGTAGCTGTCAATGTCAAATGTATTACAACCCAGGACCACACTTGACAGTAGACAAACAACTGGCGCCGTTTCGTGGTAGATGTCTTTTTAGAGTCTACATAAAGAGTAAGTCTGCCAAGTACGGTATAAAAAATTTGGATTCTCGCTGACGCAGAGACTTCTTACTGCAAAAACTTGCAAATCTATTAAGGAAAGGAGGAAAATGTACCAGAACGAAACCAAAGCAAGAGGGTGGTACTGGATTTAGTTGCGTGTTTGAATCCTGGATACGGGGTCACGACAGACAACTTTTTTACTTCTTTGGAGTTGGCAGAAGAATAAAACCTTCATACCTGCAGATTTCTTGCCACAGCGGCAACGTCCTGTGCCATTCTTCTATTTTTGCGTATTAACCAGAGGTTATCATGCTATCGTATGTTCCAAAGAAAAACAGAAGCGTTATCTTGCTATCATCTGAACATCACGATAATATCGTTTCGGAAGAAGAGCACAAGAAACCGGAGATCATATCCCATTATAATAATATTAAGGGTACGGTTGATACACTGGATAACATGTTAGCAAAATACGGTTGCAATAGACAATCAAAAAGATGGCCAGCTGCCCTCTTTATAAATTTTATCGACGTTGCTGCAGTGAACGCATTTGTTTTATGGAGAAATCTGCATCCAGATTGTGGGTGCCGCCACAACAGACGATTGTTGCTTTTGGAATTAGGGAAAGAACTAGTAGAACCCCATATGAGAAGGAGAATTAGTAGCTAACTAAAAAGACAGTTCAAGAAATAAACAAAATCTTAGACGATATCAGTCAGCAGCCCAACGCAGTTAAACCACCGCGCGAAACACAAAAGGGAAGTCGATGTTATGTGTGTTGTAGGTCAAAGTACAATAAAGTCCAATCAAAATGTACCACAGCAAAACGACGAAAATATGTAAAAAATGTTCATTTTGATTGTATACACAATGTTCCCAATTAAATTTTTGCAATAGACGTTTTTTAAATTTTTCTTTTATTAAGTTGCCCAAACTGTACCAAAATATGACCAACAAATAACAATTCGTTCATGGTTTCCTTCCTACTAAAATTAAAAGTGTGAAAATTAAGAATAACGTTGAGGTGAACATTCATCCTACGCAGTATCAGGAGTTTTGAACATCACCCGGGGCCGGGAAAGTTAAGGAGACTAAAAATAATTCATAGTAAAATTTACCTAAATTGTTTAACGCCTGTGTTGTAATGAATATGGTTAAACCCCGTTTACACATCTCTACATCTGTACTTTTCTTAAGCGTCCATCTTTCAAAAATTGACATACAAATACTCTATACACGTTCTCTTTCTCTCTTTGAAGCAATCTTTACTTTAAATCAGATTAAGCCACATCCACAAATAACATTCCTACAACATTAACATAACAATACTGTAGGTATACGTACTGTATAAGTTTTGTCCCGAAACGCCTGCATGCTACATTCAGAGTGTTGGCTGACATTTTTTTGTTTTTTTCTTGACGTATGGAATTAATAAAGAAAATGCCATTTTCGGTCAATGTGACAAGGATTGTACATAAAAATCAAATGTGACGCCTTTTTAAATACTTTATGATTAACACACCGAGATCTGCGATCCTCTCGCCAAATTCCATTTGAACTAGTCTATAAAATAAATAAATTCAAGTTTTATAAAAACCTTACTGTTTTGTTTCTTTGTAAACCTCTTTTTTTCTACATTACATAATCTGATTTTTACTATAAAAAACTTAGATTTTCAAAATTTACTAAACGTACTGCAAAACTAATTGAAAATGACGCTCGATTGACCGGGTTGCGTTCTGTTTGCCCTGTTCACTGCCCAGATAGAAGAGCACAAGGCAAACACAACACCAGATCGGCTGTGGCAGATCATTTCCTAGACACCACACTATAAATTTTAAACAAACAATTCTATCCAAATCTCGTAACTTCTGGCGCAGATTATATTGAGAATTTATCGGAATCAGAAAATATAATAAATTTAATAGAGATAATGACATCGACCTAGCACCTGTTACGTGTCTTTAGTCATAAATGTTCACATTTCATATTTTATCAAAACTCTTAGTACTTTCATTTTGTTTAATTTTACGTCGTCGTTACTATTACACTTTTAGCCATTAAAATAGGCCGAGAATGGAGATTCTTTTTTAGAAGGTTTTAGATCAGTTTTTTCGCGACTAAACTGCGTGCAAATGGCGACCACCACCATGTTTCTTTTTACTAATTTTACATCATTTCAGAAAGTTAGCGGAGGTTCTGAGTCTTTCCTGCAAACACAGCTACAAAAAGTGAAAGCATTTGTACTAATATCTACCAGCTGTCGCTAACTGTAAAGTTTCTTTTCTATGAGATTATCTTACCTCAAGCCTTCAGCGTTATTCACTGTGTTTAATTTTGCAACTGCGTTACGTTTTAGAAAGAATTAACAACAACGCGATAAACAACTAACAACTAGAAACAAGCAACGTGAAAATCGTATCGGTTCTGAATTCACACTAAACAACAAACGTTCATTTAATATTTTTGCTTCATTCGCTACTGAATTGCAGGCTTTTTCAATAACTGGACGTTTGGGGTACTCAGAATTGATTTTGTACAAACAGAGATATTTTTTGACAATTTGCACTAAGATTATATTTTCTATCTCGTCCATTTCGAATAAGTACAAAATAAATATTTACAATCAAGCGATACGTGTCTCTAGCAACAGGCAGTCGATGTTGCTACCGATGCAAATCGTATGTTACCGACAGATATCCTATAGAACAATATGTCGGTTTGATGTAAATAGACAACCCAAACAACGTGTGGTTTTTGTAAGCAATAAGTGTTATTAGTTCCTTATCGCTATAGTGTGAATTCCGCCTTAGTGTATTTAAGGTCATTATAATATTTTACTTTCAGTCACTATAATTATTCAGTCTTCAGTTACTTTCGCATTTGAGTATTTACTGTTTACGGGGACCGAACGAGTAACCTTAGAAACTGTTAGTATTCAATTTCGGGGATATATTACTAAAGTTGCAATTATTACTACCTGCTACGCTAAGGAACTCCAAGTTTAGGGGTAATTCTTACCTTACTTATAATAATTTGAACTCGAGTTTCAAAAACTTAATTGCTGCGACTATACGTACGTGTTAATGTTTGATCGCTTTTGACTTATGTGACTGAATTTTCTTATTGATTGATTTTGTTTAGCATTTACTGAATTTTTATCTATCAGAAAGTATACAACCAATGTGTACCGTTCTCTCGTTGTCAGTTGTTAGCTTTTCTCCTCTACCTAATTTCTTCGACAGTTGGTTCGTATGCATCCTTGGTATCTCCGAACCAAAGATTCTAAAGGTAGGTAAGAAGTGGCGCCATTTTTTTATAATAGCATTCTCGGTAATCGGTTTTAAGTACCAACTACAAAAGCGCATATTTTTCTACATACCGAAGCTTTTTTAAAAATCCCACACATTGACTTAATAAATATTTGTATATTTTAAAAACCTACTTTCAAACAATTACATATTTGATATAAAATTGTCTGTTCAAATTTAATTTTAGAAGTAAAATTTATTTTTTCAATTCCTTAAAAAGCAAACACAACTTCATTGAAGTAGCTTTTCGTGCGATTGCAAATTCAATATTGTCGTTTTATCTGAACAAATGTAACCTCGTATCAAAAGAAAATTAAATAAGTAGAGATTACATAATCTCAGGAAGCGTTTATAAATAAAACAACCCGTTTTATTTTTAGTTTAAAAAAATAATTTAAATGTAATGAAACTTGGTTATTTTTAATACATGTCTCTGCTATTTTCGTTTGGAGAAGTAATTAGTATAGCAACAGTTTAATTTCATTGTCTTAATTACTACAATTCGTTCCAATTGTTCAATTACTTTTAATATCACATAAATGTGTCGGTGATATAACGATAAGACGCTATAACAGCAGTATAGCTTATTATATAGAGTTCAGGCAAATTAAATTTACGAGACAGTCGTACATTTACAATAAGCACAGCTTACCTGAAGCTTTCGACGGGAGTGTATCTACGACTTTCTGTAGGAGCTCCAGTTACGTATAAAACAAATCCCAAATTCTGGAGATGAAACAAATCTTATCTTAATTAGTTATTGTCTGACACTGTACTTAATTTGTTTCAGAATATAATCGTATTATTCTGTTTCTAGATGCGAATAATTAGCTTAATAAAACCCTGGTACGCTTGTCTTACAAAGACGTTTCGTGATTCATGAGGTCACGTCATCAGACCAATCATAGTAACAATAATTAATACAAGAAAGTATTTCGTTTCGATCACAAAACATCACCAAACTAATATTCACATCAAAGGGTTAGAAGTATGTGTGTAAGAGTAGTACCTACATAAATCTACAGTGTCCTAAAATGTTGCGTAATTAAAAAATAATAGATTTGTCATTAAATGTTTTTTGGCACTCTTGCAGTAGTCCTATCACTTTAGGGAGTTCTCAGGTTCTATTTAGTCGTCTCACTGAGAGAACGTTGGTAGACATGAACTGGTTCACTAGGATGACTACTAATGATTCCTTGATAATTCTGAATAAATCGCTAAATTTCTTCAGTAGCAAACGGAATGCTGAGATCTTCAGGTAATGTCTGGTTTGTTACATATCATGGTGCATGCACTATGGCACAAAAAGTTTTTGATTAAAGTTGTTGAATTGTTCTAATTCGAGTTGGTTTAGCACATTATCATAGCTGTATCCCGTACCTCCAAATGGGCTCCAAAATAAATTTATAAAGCAGCAGATTATTTGATATTGACATGTTTGACTTCTTTCTAATAACCAGTACATCTGGCAAAACTTCACGTTTAATTGCTGACGTTTAGTGATTTAGTTGGATTGATTTTAATACACCATTTAATAAGCCATTCCTTTAATATGTTCAAATGTTGCTAAAGATTTGCGGCTGCTAGATAAAAATCTTTGTGTGTCGATAACTGGGTAGGTAGGTCAGTTGTATAGACTAGGTATAGGAGGGGTCTGAAAATACTACCTTGCGGAACGCCAAATTCAACAGGAAAATAGTTTAATAATTCATTATTGTACTCTGTCACTAAAATAGGACTCAGAGAGAAGATAAAAGTAGCTTTTTCAATTTATAGAGTAATTCGGTGTGCTAAACTTTGTCAAGCGCCAAGCCCATTTAAAAATACTCCACAGTATATTTTTTCTTCAAGCCTCAGTAAAATTTGATTAATTATTAGGTGCACTTGCTGAATTGAAGGCTGCCCTTCACAGAAATAGTGAGGTATATGTGACGAGACAACTGTGTCATTCAATAGACGTTTAAAAAACAGTTTCTCAAAAATTTTTCCTAAGAAAAGGAAAGGAAGTTTATCAGCTTTAGTAATCATTAGTATTTGCGCAAGTTTCCATAGCAGAAGGTAGTACCATAAGCTTAGTATTCGATTATACATAAAATTGCCAATAATACTCCCGCCTTTTTTGGAATAATCTTTAGAAGTTGGCCTGTAATTAGATCGTAACCTAGTGCTTTATGAATGTTTGTTTTATATATGTCGAATTGTACCTAGGTAAAAAGGATCTGATAGGTAGCGTCATCTGACATGAAAAGTCTAAATATTTTTTTATATCCTCATCTTCGGTGTTTGAGTAATAATACATTAGATAAGTGTTCAGCAAAAGTATCACATTTTTCCTTGTGGGATTTAGCCCAACTACCATAAGGTTTTCTTATCAATGGTATATTGACTTGAGGTCTTTTGCATTTTTTTGTTGCTCTCCAGATGTTGTGATCTTCGCGGACATGTGTAAGATAGTGAGTCAACGAATTATTTTGTGAATCCAAAAAACCGCCCGAAGACGGCAAGATAGTCTATTGCAGTTTAGTTTGTCAGCGACGTTACGAGTACTTTGCCATTTAGTTAGAGTTCGTGTTTTTTTGGCTATTAATTATTTTATATAAAGTTGTTTGTATGTTGTACATGCTCGTTTTCAGTAGGCGTTGCTTCCCAGACAGCTTCTTGAATAGAAGCAATAAGGTTCTGTACTGCTTCATCTATGCATTCAGATTGTTTTAGATCAATTTTGTTTTGAAGAATATTATGGAACATTGTTCGTACCTCAAAGAAATTATTGTAGTTAGAATTTTTATTATAGTATTAGTTATTAGTTAATAAGGATGTTTATCTATTGTACATGTCTTTTCTCTTAAGAATAATCCTTGTATAAAGAATGGTATAAAAGATAATTTTGTCGGTACCAATAATATTCCCACCGCCTCCAGGCTTGGTTTTTTTTTTGTTAAAGCTTAATTGTTTTATCTGTTTCATATATAACGGACCCTTTCCTTTTTTTTTGTTATTATCGACCAATAAGAATCGCCTCTATCATTAAAGAAAATGGAAGGTTAAATGCAACCAAAAAAATATTTTAATTTGAAATTATCAGTTCTATTTTTGCTTCCAATCTAATACCAACTTGCAACTCCCGGTCTGAGACGGTTACTTAATAATAATAATATATGCTGTATTAGTGGTGTTTGCAAATATAATTTTTATATTAAACATCGTATTATTAATGCAACGCGTACGAATACGTTTACGAGAAAGTGTAGTTGTGCAGCAGCTACATAGACGGTGTATTTTCTGCAATTATTAAATCAGAACACATCTTCGACGAGAACGTAAGTTCTCAAAGTAAACATAAACTATTCAGTTAATGCCAATCTGGGATTTTGTTTTATATTAATAGACTTGGTACTTAGATTTTAAATTATTAGCATATGTTCTCCAGAAAGATGATTATTTGGATCAATCAGCTTCGAGTTTGTGGCTGCACCATGCAAAATATAAAAATCTAACACATCAGAAAATTTATTTAAACCAGTAGACCAATATGTCGGTTCCCCAGTGCTATAGCAGTTATAGTTGTCTACCATGATTGACCTGAAGAAGTTTCGTTCTTTTATTACTATGAGTCTGAAACCCCAGCGAGTATTTTTGGAGTTCCAGTCGCGTCCGGAAATAAATTTGTTTCCCAAAGTATCAAAGAATTGAATATACCCTTGTGCTGTTTTATGTCTGATTAATTTGCGCTATTAACAAAACTGTAGTAAAAACTTAACGGTTTGTCGTGGAACGTCACATATTTTTTTTTAAATTTTGAATGATATTGAAACGTTCTCGAAGTTATTGTCAACTTCTAGAACGTTTACCGAAGGATGTAGAAAATTATCGACACAGATAACAGAAATATATTCAAAAAGAGCTGAAATCAGTTTTTCGAAGTCGGAAGTTCAGAAGACTGTCGGTTTAAAATAAATAAGTGAATAACGCGTGTGCTAAGATAAATAAATAAAGTGCTCGTGCTAGTAAAAAATAAATATAACGGCGGACATTATTTTTCGAGTAATAGTAATATATAAATTAGTGTAAGTGTTTTTCTTAAATATCGTTAATTTAATTAATTACGTGTAGTTCTAATCGTGTAAATATTTAGTTTATAAATAAATTAATTTAAAATCTTTACAATATGTAATATAACAGGTATTCCATCTTTTTTGAATTAACAACCAAATCAAACTAAACTATACCGTAATTTTAATACTAGTAAAAAAGCATTAATAAAAAACTTTATTTTAAGTCAATACAAGGTAAGCAAATCGTTCAATCTTATTGGTACTAAAAACTTCAGCGTCAATATTTTCGCTTTGCAATAATAAATGTCCTCTGAGGTATACTACACATAAGTAAGATTTCATATTAATTTCCTTATTCATTTAATAGATATTACGGTGTCCATTCAAAGATCAATTAAGTTCATTTAATTAAGGTGTCAGATGGAGAATGTATTTTTAAACAAAATATAATAAGCAAAGTCCGACAGAAATTTAAAGAATTCTGGAATTTGATTTTGAAAGAATTTGAGCAAAATAGCTTTGTTAATAAATAAATTCGTAAGATAATACAGGAAATAAATTCAGTCGTAAAACGGTTACAAATCAGACAGGGATAAATAAGGAAACGGTAGAAAGAGTACTACAAAAGAAACCATAACTAATATTGAAGATAAAACGAAAACCCTTAAAAATTACCAATTTTATATGGTCTTCAAAAATTATTGCCACCGCAAATGATAATGTTTATAAACCTCGCCATTAAATTAACAATACCAATGTTTACTGCGTAGCAATATTTATTGCTTGTTTATTGCCTCGTTCATTGAGATTAACATTCATCGTGACTTTTAACATACAAATTTATCGACTGTTTATATAAAAGCCAATATATAAAAAATGTGTAAGCAATAAGAGTTTTATTCAAAATCTTTTTTTAAATAATTTTATTTAACAAAAGTTGAATTTTTCATCTAAAACATCAGTTACAGATGACGATTTATTTTTATATTATTTATTCTTATGCTGCATGTGTTAACCCACGCCCGATAAAAAAAATCAATGTTCAGAGAAATAGTAATAACTTTTGGGATAACATAAAATTTTCATCACTATGAGAAGGGAAATAATAATTTTTAGTGGGCTATAGCAACTTTTGATAATAACACCATTAGCGTAATTCTACTTTAAGCTATTATGTTAGTATTGTAATATTCGGCAGAGACATAAATAAATAAAAAGATATTAAAGCATAAAGTTTCAATGCGAGCCTCGGCAGATTCGAACCAATTTTAGCACGAGCCTTGTTTATTAGTTTTGTCAGAGCTCTCTTAAAGAATTCTATATTAATAATCCTGCAGTCTCATAAAGTCGCGCAACAACTGATCTAACTCCATCATAAAAGTAAAGTCCTCCTCGAAAGTACATCATAATGACGACCGTAACGCTTCCAATGACTCCTAACAATCCTCGATACAAAAGTTCTTACCGTATCCGAATTATATTCTGAAATATACCGTAACCTCGCAAAAGTATGAAGTATTCTACGCCCAACGTCGAGAGTGTCTTACAAAAAGCCTACAACATAAAACTACGACATTCTATTGAACCTCCCCCCAAACAAATAAAAAGAGCATCTACAACACAAAGCTTTACTAGTGCTTCTAAAAACATTAGTAAAGCTAGGTTTAGATCAATAGATCAATAGATCGTAAATCACCATCATATTTGGAAAAGCCGAAAGTTCAATCACTAAATCGGTTAATGCAACACTAAACATACTAAACCACGTACTAGTAACCAAGATAGCAAACACTGCACAAGATCCTGTGTCTTTCAACTGCACGAGATCAAGCAGCATTACTGGCGCCAAAATCCCCAGTAATAAAACCCAAACTGATTATTGCGTGCATAAACAGTCTGGAAAGATTGGCAACTCGACAACCAGTGCAAATCATTTGAATACCAAAAGACCAGAATGTAAACTAAGACCCAATGACAAACGCACTAGCAGAAAAAGGCACAACAGGAACGTATATTGGACCTGAACCCGTTTTCGGAATCACTTACGAGACCAGTAAAGAAACAATATGCAGCAAACTTGCAGCGAAGCATAAAAAACTATGGAAAAACTCGTCAAAGATAAGACACAAAAAACTCTTCCTTACAGAGCGATAATCATACATGTAAAATGCAGTATCTGGCCTTAACAAACATATGCATAAAATAGCACTGCAAAGTAGCCCTTTATGCCGCGGATGCTTGGAGGACGACGAGACTTCGCGCATCTGCTGTGTACGATTCTCGGCAAACCAAAACTTACCGATGATGAGTTGAAAAAAGCCTCTTGGAATAAGCTTCTGAACTTCATTGTCGAAACAGAACTGTTGAAAGAGTAATAAATCGGAGGTGCACAAAAGGACCAAGGAGACCGCAGTGCAAAAACGCTAGACGAACCGCCTCTTAAATAAAAAAAACTGCACGAGATTTGGCCATCATCGTGTTCTCTTTCAAAAAACTGAACTCGCCTAAACATAACCATCTTTAACCAAAAAAAAAACTAAATGTAACTACCAAACAATTTAACCGCCACAATCCTTCAATTCCAAAAAAACATATCTATTGAATCAGACGGTATACACTATAACATCTTACAGAAAATTGTGCGATTCCTATTTTTTACCTTCGTAGGCCTTTTTGGCCAGTTTAAATGTAGCGATTTTCTAATCTTGCTAAAAAGGATCTCAGCAGCACCGAGTTCGATAACTATATTATCTAAACTACAATAACACTTAAAACAGGTGCTTTAAAAAGATATATAACGAAATTACAAGTGATCCCTCTACATGCCTGCAACGTTCTCGTTCATAAGATTTTCAAGTTTAAGTACTGTGGCCAAGACTACCTTCAATCCGTGTCCTTCGTAAATTTGTTATTGCGCCGTTTCCGCTAATTTCTTATGTATACAAGATGTAACTGATTAACAAGTTGTTATCTTACAAAGTGAAATTAGAGCATAAATACAAGCAATAAATGTCAAAATAAAAAGTCGATTAAAACATTTAAAAACAAATTAGCAAAATAAATCGTTAATTACAGACCTGTTGTATTAAATAATCTCCTAAGGTTGTTGTCACCAATATGAATCAAAGTAAGCTGTTCTAAGAAATGCAAATTTCTTCTCACCATTTTGCTGACATCAAAAATAAATATAAAATAATGTTATCTGATAACGCGTAACTGCTATTTTAAGAACTACACCTTCTTTTCTACTAAGTAATAGCGTTGATTGTAGTATTTACTGGAAGATGCCCAACTACGTGCTAATAAGTGTAAAACATGACTTTCTTCACTGCGCGCCCTTTTCTATAAATTATTTGCACCGACTAGTGTCGCCACAGACGGTTAACACGATATCTTGCAAATATTACATTTACTGGCTTATTTTACAAGCGAGGTTGCCATGATGTTTCGGATCTGATTTAAATTTATTCCGACTTCTAATCTAATCTATTTTGTGTCCTTCTATGACCGTTAGAGATGATGTTTACTTCTATTATTATAAACCGAAATTGCCGATGATGAGCTTTTGTTATATTATTTCTATACCACTAACGAAATCGCTTTTTTAATAACTTTTTCTAAATATTAAGATTATTGAATTTAAATTTTTTAATTATGTTTCTAATTCTTATGTTTGATATGCTGACGAAATAAATATGTAAATTGATGATAAACTAATTTAAGCCTAATTTAACAACAAACCATGATCACGCACCGAGACATACAAGCACATATTACCACGACAAAATATTAAAAATGTTCAATGAAATGAAATGATCATTTCTCACTGTTCTTCTTATTTTAATTTGTTCAAAGTAAACGAATTTATATTTATTTATATTTATTATGTAAGACAATTTCCATTGTCATTACATTATTATAAATCCGTCAGTTGACGGCTCAGGTTATCGGAGAAGCAAACGTGACATGATTACTTAAACTATCACACATTAAAGTTGTGACTGGTAAAGGTTCTAGATCTCAAATATTGCCGATTTATGAAAATATCGTTTCTTAATTACTTTTCTGTTAAGATACTTTTATTACATGCATGTAACTATTTACATTAAATAAATGAGTACATAAAAGTTGTAAATTCGATTTGACGGACCTTTTGTTTTTCTAAAAACTAATTCACAATAAAAGATTAATAAGGTTCTTATAAACAGTCGATAAACGAAACCTTGGACTTCATAGTAATTCATGGCAACCTCACTATAACGTAACATCAAGATTTTGCAGTAACCTACAACAATTAGCAAAGTGGTTAGTAGATATGCTGACCAACAGATGAATCGATGCTAATTTCCTAGCGGGATGCATATTTTTTCGGCACAAAATACGTCGTATGGTTGGTTATCTTCCAGTAAATACCACAATCAACGATAATACCTAAAAGATAACGTATTTACAGATGTTTAAATGTAAGTGATCTTACATAGGTCAGTCATAATACTTCAATAAATAAAAAACACTGCAAAAAGAAAACTAAATATGCAAAACCAGTATTTCTGTCATTTTCAGCTGGTATCAGCAGCGTTCTACTAATTGCATACAAAAAATAAGATTTTTTTTACCTTAAAGTTATAGTAAATGTTCAAAATGTACTCCATTCGTTAAAATATAATTCCCCGTAATTGCACATTGTCTCTAATCATATTTAAAAAATAGCTAACGGGACGACATTGTTCTACGAACTTCAAAGGTAAGTCATCAAAATCTCGCGGGAAAGCTTATTGAAAAAAAATTAAGCACAAGCCACCGGTAAGTCTTTCTGGTAAAATTAACGGTCCAATTAAAGTATTTCCTAAAATACCCACGTAAACACTAATCGACAACTACCACTGAAAGTTGAGTGATACAAAAGTAATACTTTGGCACTAAAGTCTAAAGCATTTTGTTACTGCAACCACTCACAAAAACCACGTTGCAATTCAAAATCAACGTCGTTTAACTGTTGAACTTATTGAACATCGTAAAGATACAGAAAATACTTTTTCAAAATACACTACTGTGGGACATGTTAACTCTGCGAGGTATTTCTTTAGTACTATTTGCAATACCTGCACATACATAAAAGAAACCAAATTACTTAGCATCAACTGAAGAAATCGAGGCAGAAATAAAGCAGGCAAACAAACCTTATCGGAAATTTTTTTATTTAACTCCACAATCTATTCCTTAAGTTTGTTGTCGTATTTCAGAAACACCCTGTATATACCTAAACGTTCCCCTCTACAACTTAAGAATAAAGATAAAATCAAATGTTAGGTAACAAACACAACTCGATCTTTGTAATGATCGTTCATTATTTCTTGTAAGTCATACACGTTTATTTGTTCCATTAATAACGTAATACATACATAATAGCATACTTTAGCTGACCCTTAATATTCTTATTGCAAAAACTTAGTTTGAATATTCCTTCATCCGCCAAACTATGCTTGAAATAGTGTAGAACGTTCCTTTGCCCACAAATTTTATTTCTTATTAACCTGCAATTATTTGTTAAACCGTCTTGTTAGTTCGTAATTGTACAGTTTTTATTAGAATACATCATGCGTACTCATGGTTGGTATGATTAAAATAATTTACTTCTTCATCTAACTTTAAATCTTACATTTTACCCTTATTAGCTCATGATCCACATCACCACCAGTTCTAAAATAGTTATTTACGATTGAATGCGTGTCAGTGATTTTACAGCGCGACAGCTTTGTTTAAAAACCGAGCCCAGCGGGCGAGGTTTTCATTTAGCTAGAGCGCTGTAATACCTAAACGCACTAAATTTGTATTCATTTTTTTAGTCGACAATCATTTAATATAAAAATTATTTATATTTTTTCTTATGATGGCATTATAGGTACCTACTTACATATTTACAGTCACTGTAATATAAACTTAAAATTTCATTTTCTGACTATTCATCTATTACAATTTTCTTAAATAACAACTTTGCTTATTATTAATTAATTAAATGTATAATCTAAAATTGTCGGTAAATTAACAACTGTCAATAGCGAGCTGCAATCATAATTGACACCTGTCATAAGATGTCGTATTTTAAAAAAATTAAATCTTTACGTTTTTGTACATTTATACTATTAAATATAATGTAAAGTAACATTCATTTATATAAAGTTTGGTATTATCTAATTAATAAACGTTTTAGATGTTTTTTAAGACCTGGAATTTTGTGCTCATTTTACCGCACTATAAAAGATTTTACAATACCGCCATAGAACAATGTGCGTAAAAATCAAATTATATTTTATTATTTTTATATTTTATATTAAAAATTTAATATACCAGAACTATTATAAACTGTTCAGCTTTCAGCGTGTTTTGCTTGTGTCTGTCAATTAATTACTTGTTTTAATTATTAACTCAATATTTTAAATCTTTAGATCACAGTAAAACTGCATTTGCAGTCTTAACGTTTAAGCAACGTAGCTTTTATGTACTTCAGTTGTTCAGTTCAGTACGTAAGCTTACCTACGCCTGTTTGTCAACTATAATTATATAAGGGATACCAAGGAGCTCTGATGGGTAAGTGATTGACCTATTTATTCGTTACGCGGCGACATCTAATCTATGTGATTGCTTAGTAGGTGTGACGACTGCAAATAGGTTCTTAGTTAATCATTTTTGTTGCATTTAATTATAACTAAGCGAACAAGCTTTCAAGTGTCAATTCGGTGATTAGTTTGAATATTATTGAAATATTTATATTATTGTTACCATAACGCTCGTTCATTGTCTGATGTGCTATTAACTTCTTTGAAACTGTAATAATCGCTATTGGAAGCTATTCTCTTCCCGCTTTTGGTAGTAAACAAAAGTGGTAGCTTAATCTTTGTTATATTGTTCTTGCTCGCTTTATTTTGTCTCTATCCTGTTCACTTCGTAGTGGCTCCAGGCGTAGCCTTAGTCTCTCTTAGCCGAGATTAGTACGAGAAGTGGCGCCCAGGTATTTTCCAGCTTTATTTCAGTTTCTCAACCAAGCCCGTACCCCGACATTGTAGCTATCCATGGTGACGTGGTTGTTACCAACGGAGCCCACTACATGAAAAAGTAGCATTAAATAGTCTCCTGAGTTTGTCAAATTAAAAGAAATCAAAAAGAACATCAGGATGTTAATTCACTGTTCTAAGAACTACAGATTTCTTCCAAATAATTTGCTGACACCAAAAATAAATACAAAATAATTTTCTAATTTAAGACGTAGTTAAATTAAGTTGTTATTCTAAGAACTGCACATTATTTCCAAATACAGGGAAAATACAAAGTAACTCAAACGTATTTATAGAGGTTTAAACGAGGTGACGCTACGTAGGTCAGTCAAAATACTTAATTAAATAAATAACAATGCAAAAATAAAACTAAACATGCAAAACATGAATTTTTAGGATATAATGATTAAATTTTTCACTCTAAACATGTGTATTGTAAACATTCAGCACTCCATTTCGTGTGAATAATCACACAATTACCAACGCAGTGAATTAAATGCTGCTAGGTGTGCCTTGAATAAAACGAAGTGGAACGGAAACAATATCACAGATTCCTTTAAAATATATGAACAGTATCCTGTGCTGTGGAATATTAAACAAATATTACTGCAATGTAAAATTGAAAGACCAATTTAGACAATTGTAGAACCAGCTTGAAATAGGTCTGGTTACGGATATGGATAAAAAAACATTTAAAGGCAAAAATAAAAACTTTGAAAGACGTGTATACAAATGAAAAAGTAAAAATAGCAAGAATGGTAATGGAACAAACCAAATATACAAGCCAAAGCTTATATGGTTCAACGCTGCCAGCTTTTTGCGAATTTTACTTACAAGACATATACAGTCGAATTTTCCCACCCACATTTCCTTAGCTTTTTTTTTTCTTTTGCAATTATTTCTGCCTAAACTACATCCTACATCGGCTAAAATAGCAGCAATTTTTAACCTAGAATGGTGTTTCACCAACGACTAGCTACTAAATTCGCTCAATGTAATCCGCCCACTAACGTTACCCAACTGATCATTATCCGTGATTCCAATAAGCGGCGCCTACTGTTTATCCATACATAAATACATTTCTTATCGTTGTCATGTAATTTGAGTGATTGCATAAAATACTTTTTATAATAAAACAAACGTTGCTTTGACATGTAATTCTTTATAAATAGAACGAACTTTGTAATATACATTTACTGTCAGTAATTAAAGTGGCAAAATAGTGTAAATTTGATCGTTAATTTAGCAAATTAAACTGTAAAAGTATCAGAGTGTGTCGATTTAAAAACTTAATAAGCAGTGCATTCTCACAGATTAAAGTATAAACTATTCATTTTAGCCAGAGTCGACGCCAACAATGCGTACAATGCATTTGTGAAACAATATTTAAACAATTAATTAAAACATAACAAGACAAAGTAATTATAGAAAACACGTTCCTTGAAATAAAAATTTAAAAAAAACACGTAACAAAGTTGTTAAAGAATGTCTGTAGAATCGTTACCAATAAAATTGTTCACATTTTTGAAGAAAAACTGTACAATAAAAACTTTAAAAAACCTACTACAAGAAAATAGAAAGAAAACCATAACGAACAGCTTCTTCAAAGACTTTCTTCTACCAGCATGTTAACTACTACACGTATGTATACTTCAATTGAATTACGGTACAAGTTTACTATGAAATAATTCTATATTATCACAGTTAATTCATTGTAATGACCTAATTATGGTTTTCACAATGAAATCTATTAATTACAAATTTTAAGCACAATTACGTACGAAAAGCATTACTTTCACCTATTATTCAAATTCGGTTCAGATAACTTGTAAATACAAATCATTATACTCGAATTGATGTGGGTCAATGTATAGATAGAATTTTAATTTGCAAACCTTTTTATAGTTTCACAACCATGATTCATTGTCGCATGTAGTCAAACAAGTTGAAAAACGTGACCATGACGTAAAACGCTGAATATTACATAAAATCTCTATAAAACGGTTTTTATGTCGCAAAAAAACCAATCATTCATAATATTTTTGCATATAACGTTTTTATGTTAAACAAAAAACTTCCTTCAAGACATAGCCCTGAACTTTGACTACATCTGAGTCTACCAAAACTAGTTGATGAGCAGAGTTTTCATCATCTAATAATAATCATTATACTTCAGTTATACCATAGAGTTATAATATAAATTGTTTAATTTTTGGAACTACAGTAAAATGTACCAAAAATATTAAAAAGTATCAGTAAATCGATGGTTCTGCACTACTTTAAAATAATAACAAATAAACGATAATTTTTTTTAAATGTCTTTATTCTAGTTTTGTAAAGATCAAATTTCTTTTTTAAGGTCAGTGACTTGAATTGACCGCTATCTTAATAAATATTATAAAAAGCAAAGATCCAAAATTTCATATTTATGAAGATAAAAATGTATATATGCAGCCGCAATAATATTCATATTCTACAATCGTCAAGGTTGATTCGTTGATGAAATTGCCAAAATTCGACGCATTTGTTGGGACCTGATATTTTATCTCCGTTTTTTCCATGCAATTTATTCTGTAAATGTTATTAGGTTTCATCGTACATTTTTCTCAGTACTTTCATATTGAAAAACCTTCATCGAGTGTACTCAAGCTTTTAGCTTTGGACAAACTTGTTACGGCATCGCTTTCTACATTCAGTTTATGTTTGAATAAATGATTTTTCTGACAATTTTGTTTTTTTAACTAACAGCATTTTGTCATTGACATTCGGTAGAATTGTTTATTACAAATTCAACGATGTATCATACATTATGCATCTAAAGCCAAAAATAGGGAAAAAATAAGCTTTAATATTTTCTTACTCTGTAATCTAATAGGCGTTGGAACAATTGCAATATTTCTATTTCATCTGTCACATTATTCTTGAAAACGTAGCGTATTTGAAGACCTCGGTACAAAAACTAGGTAAGTCCACTCTTCATCAAAATTGCTTCTATACATTTTCTAAGTATCTAGTTTATTGCGGATCATTTGGAACAAGAATCAAGTTTGACGTCTCTTGCTTACATTTGCATTGATTTTCACTTGCCTGACTAACTATTAGAGAATAAATCAGATAATTCCAAAAGATATCTGCTTGCACTAAATGGTGGGGTCATTTAGATCAAGTTCTTGCCTCTTGTCACGTGACATGATTATTATCCAAGCAACACTAGCGGAGGTTTGCTTTTGTTGGTTTTTTTTATTCGTAAAATATGTGGTCGTCGGAAGAAGAATCTTACGAGTCGTCAGGCAGTGAAAATGTACCTAGTGATGACAATAGTACCCATCCTTTAAATAAACCAAAATTGACCAAAACGTAATAAAAAGGAAAATTAACAAAGGTAATCCTAGAAAAAGCAAAAAACGTATTAGACATCCTGGGATATGGAAAAGAAATATAAGAAAAAAAGCAAAATGAAAACTCATACGTAAGTTCTATTCTTTAATGTTTATATCAGTGTAATAATGTCTCTAAGCATGGTATTATAATAGACAACATAAATAAAAGCAACTTTCCTTATCAATGTTGTAGATCTGCAAAAGCAATCGCAGTACCGGCAAAAAGTATTGGTACAGAATGTAAATAGCGTTTAAAATGTTTTGTTTTGATCAAAGATTTTTTTTAATTAATGCTATTGGCGATAAGGAGAAACAAGATTTATATCTGGCTGAACTGATTGTTCCTCAGAGTGTTGCTAGAGGAAGGAATAGAACTGGGTCAGAAAAAAAAGAACGTTCCTTTAAATATAAAGGAAGCCATTTAAGTTTTTCACTTTTATATCAGCTTTCAACCGGATATGAGAGGAAGACACGCCAATCGCCCGAACAAGATTCTAGAAAATATTGTGAAAACCGTAGATGCACATATTTAAAGTTTCCTCAAAAGATCATCCTGTTATAGTAGACATAAAAACCAAGGAAGATTTTACTTGCTATCAGAATTAAATGTAGCTAAAGTGCTTGAGTTATATCTAGAAAAATATGAACCCGAGATTGTTAAAGAAATAGAGAAAGGTAAAAAAAATTAATCTAAGATCACATACGGTTTTTATCACAGGTATTTTTACACAACTTTAATATAAGTTTCGGGTCTTCAAGATCAGATACTTGTCAGGCCTGTGATTTACAAAATGTGATACATGCAGAGCAGAACAAGGAAAATAAAGCCTTTTTGCAATCAGAAAAAAAGTTAGATATACTCAATTCTGAATGTTCTATACTTCATTAAAAGAAAAGTAGAAACTTGCCGCAAACGATGTCAGCATAGAAGTGCTATATCTTGACTACCAACAAAATTTGTCATTGCCTCATGTTCCAGCTAGCGACGTTTTTTATAAAAGGCAACTTTACTGTGGATGTACAACTTTTGTGTACACTCTGCGCAAACTGGCACTTCTGTTTTTTTATAAATATAACAAAATTACTTCTAAAGCTGCAATTAAGTCATAAGCTTCCTGAGTTATTATTTGAATACTTTTGTATAAGATAATGATAAAGACTATACAGAGTGTATGTGATTAACGGGTTGTTATATTAGCAGGTAAAATTAGAGCAAAAATGCAAGCAAAAAATGTCAAAATAAAAGTTTCTTCCAATCCAACGACCCGTAAAAATTATATTCAAGAAATCGCAAACGGGACTACTTACATACGGAAGAGCTCTATCGTGCATAAACCGCATTGTTCTGAAAACTTCAAGGAGTAAGTTATCAAATTCTTGCGCAAAAGTTTCTTGTAAAAGTACAAGTCGCCTGTAAGTCTTTCTAGTAAAATAAACGGCCCAATTAAACTATTTCTTAAAATTTTCTTCATTCCAAACATTCATGTTGTGAAAATTCAGCACTCCAATTTGTGTAAAACAACACTGGTATGAAAATAATATTTTGGCAATAAAGTCACTCAAGTCCCGATTCAAAATCAACGCCGGTTAACTGTTGGATTCGTTGAACATGGGAAGGGTACAAAGAATAATTCCTTAAAACACGATGTAGAACACTATGGAACACGTTAGCTGCGTGGTCTATTTCTCTAGTGCTACTTCGTGTCCGATCTTTTACAATTTATAATATCTACACATACATTAAAGAAAAACAAGTATTAAAGGCAATTGTCTATTAGGATATCGGTCAACCCACAATCTACTTATGGTGTGGAGGTTATAATTACAATAATAAATCTGAAGCTAAACGCCATCTCGTAGGATCGGAGCTATGTACGAGTTAATCCACATGTAGGAAACTATGAAGTTGTTAGTTAGATAGTAAATATTACAACCGCGAGTTTCAAAAAATGTGTTTGAATTATACGCGCCATGATCTTCCTAACTGTACTATCCAAGTGCAAAAATTTGTTTATATAATTGCAGAAACCATCATTAGAGACCAGTGGACAGCTGTTTCGTCCTAATTCGACTCTTCAGCACTGAAATACTCAATATATATTATAATTACACTCACCGTACATAAAAACAGTATCTCTGTTGTACATAATAAAAAAAATTAAATAAAATATTATAAAGTACGAGTACGTTTAGCTCTGTTCTAAGAAAGCTGAATTTTGCATTTAATTATCTGAAGTCTTGTTTTGGTTACAAACAAAGACAAACGTGATCGTGTACACAAAGTAGATTTTGTTACGCTAGGTCAGTAATAAAACTAAGAAATAAACGTTACTATCTGCTTTAATTATTTTGTTAACAATCGATTTTGTAGATGATGGAAAATTAAAGAAAACAATAATTAACACAATACTTTAATACGTTTCACGGATTTTACAACATATACATCCATCGTTTACCGCATTGTTACAATCAACAAACAATTTCCATTTGTTTAAATAGTCAGAACCGGCCTGAAAACTTTAATTGCAAATATTTCAAAACTGAGTCACTTTAAACCAAATCTTTAAAGGAAAAATTTTCATACAACGCCACAAGGAAACTACTCCTTGAGTTTGTAGTCGTAAGACTTTGCTTATAAGTCTTTTTTCAAAACAACCTTTGTCAGTTAAAACAGAACTAAGTTCATACAGACTCCTCCAGTATCAAAAAAATGTAATTACAAAATTTTACATTCAAAAAGAAAATGTATCTTTGAGCTTTCCACGATCAAAAATGGTACAACGCCACCCTTTGCATCTCAATGAGAAGAAGACTGCAGATATCAAACTAGTATAAAAAAATACATTACCATACTGTTCGGAGTTTTTGTTTAATTTATTTGTATGGAAATAGAAAATTTTACCAACAATTTGATATGTTAAATTTTGTGTTACAAAAATTGTGTAGCTGCTGTAGAGGTGTATACTAATAATTATGCTGAACGAAAATAACTTGAGAAATGCCTTTTTAGACGTTGGTATCTAATTTAAAGAAATTTTGTTCATAAAAAAACCTATTTTATCTCGTGAAAAACAATCCAAGCGAATACTGTTCTACTATCCGTCCTTGAAATACCAACAAGACTAATTGAGCGTTGGACTGGGGTAGCTCCATATACAAGCCAGTTCATTTAACAAAGAAATAAATTTCGTCCTTATAAATGTAGAATTTTCAGGTTCTTGGACCTAGTGACGAGAGAAAGTGAAATTCGGGGATAAAACAATATTAGAACCGACTATCCCCGTTTCAATTCTGAAACACAAAAATCCTGCTTCTCTTCTACCGAATCTTCTACATTTCCTGTTCTATCCGATGCTCGATTTGATGTTTTATCTTCGTCGGGGTATTCGGAGAATCTTCACATATGTTATCTTTGTCTTTTTTTGTCTTTCTTTTCTTCGCAAAACTTGCTACTTGAGCTTCGGCTGCTTTACTAGTCGTGTTTTCTGAGTCTCCGAGTATTTCTTTGAGCCACACCTGCTTCAACAGAACTTAGGAGATTGGTCTGACGTTTGACAAAACTGTTCTTAACTACGCTCTTAAATAAGAATGTAGAATTTTCAGAATCGTCATTATTAGTCTCGTTCTTGGATAAGCGTTTTCCGGGGTGGTTTTTAAAGTGGGTAAAGAAGTTGCTGTTCACCCAGCGCGCATTGTAATTGTCTTTCTTATTTTGCTTGTAAGTAGTAACACTTTTTTCACATATACAAGTTATTTTCCCCTTTATAGTGTTTTTATCCACAATACTCGAGACAATACTGCAACTAGCTTCCAAGTTTTTTATTTTTTGAAGAAAAATTACTTTTGACGATTTTTATTGGTACTAGATTATTAATACCCTATCTCTGTCTGGCTTTGTTTAGTTCTAGTATTTTTTAAAAAATCTGTTTATGATCACTATAAAGAGTAGTGGGTTTAGACTATCACCCTGTTTTATTCCTACTTCCATCTGGAAAAAATCTGATTCCTCTCAATTTATTTTAACTATTCTATTTACTGTTTTATAGATACTTCTTATCACCCTTACTAATTTCATTGGTACCTTTAGTTGTTTCAGGCAATCCCATATTGTTTTCCTCTGTATCCAGTCGAATGAATGTAACGAATATTTCTTCTTTCTTTTCTATTATACTTCTTAATATGTGAATATTATCGTGCGTTTGTCTTGCTGTTCTTAATGCTGCCTGTTCTTCTTCAAGTTTATTGTCTTCTTTCTACTATTTTGGTGTGTTCCAGATGTTTTTTTCCTTTGGTATCTTCTTTTAGTTGTTGTATTGTCCACATGTCCTCGTTAATTTTAATTTGTTATGTATCAATCTTGCATTGTAGCCCTTCTTTCTTGCTTTGATCATATATTGTATTAATTCCTTTATTTCTTCCCGGGCTTGTTTTGGATAATAACCATTTATCCATATATTGTTCATTAAAATTGTTTGTGGCTCTCTGTATCTCCTGTTTTTTAGCCAATGCTGTTAATTCAATTAAAATTAGTCTATTGCTTTGTTTCCTTATACTTTCCTTCCCAGCCTTCTAATTTCCGGAATTTCTTTTTCCATATCTATTTCAACTTTTATGCCTCTAAAAATGATTCTAGTTATTTCTTTTAACTCCACATTTTGTTCAGTTAATTTTTCTTCTACTCCTTGTTTTATAATTTTCTTCTGTCTTATATCTTTTTCACGTATTCCCAGTTTTATTTTTGTGTAGCCATTATCTTTTTAACTTCTTCGTTCTCCTTCTTTAGTATTTCATTTTGTGTTTTAATTTGTTGGTTTTCTTTAGTTATCTTGTCTAATTTCATATTTATGCTTTCGGTTTTCATATCTAGATCATTTAATTTTGTATTTGTTTCCTCTAGTTGTTTTTCCATTTTCTTTCTTTGTCGTTTTAAAACTTTATATGATCCTTTGCAACATTTCTTTAATGCGCCTCTGTTTTCTGTTTACTTTCGCGCCGCGTATGCGAATAGCGCGCCCTCTTCTTGTCCTCGGTCGTTATTCTCACCTTATATTTTATACTTTTTAATTTGCTCTCTTAATTTTTACTCTTACCTTGTTTGCTGATTTCTCAAGTAACTCAAGTAATTCTTATTTGAATTATGACAAATATATTTATTGTGTTTTTAAAACCTTTAAAAATGTGTCAAAACTTTGCTATTCAAAATAAACAATATTATTACTTTAACTCGCACTTAAACTAAAAAAATTTAAATTCTTAAAATTCCCAAAAAACCTTCAATCGCCAAACAAATTCCTAGGAAATTTAAAAAATGCGTTTTTATTTGCCGTTTTTATTTCCTTTTAGAGGGACAAAAAATTCCTCAGGTTGCCAAACTCCCGTGACCATATAAAAAAATTAAGTTGATGATGGTTTCTCCTTATATACATACGTTTAGCGCTATAGTTTTCAAAGCGTATATTTCTGTTTGTCCCAATATAGTTTTTACCTTCTACGATTTATAATAAAGGTATTAATGCTTTTTTTTTAGTTTTTTCTTCTCTAAAACATTTGCAGAATTCTACTTGTAATTATCATATATATATTTTTAAAATGTCAGACCACAGCAATCTTGCCTGAAACATATTAACCGAAGATTTGCTATTGCCATTAAAAATCGAACAAATGTTCTAAATCTAAACCAGTCTGAATTTTCAATTTGAGAACTTCTAAATTAAAAAATGTAAAAAATTAAAAAGCAGTTTATAAGTTCTTACAAATTTAAATATGTATACCGGTAGGTCCAATTTCAGACACCAGAATGTAAATTCAAACGAATGTTCTTCTATGTGGAATTAGTCTCGATATAAGAAGTTTCATAGTACAACACTTATGTAACACAATCAAAATTTATTTAAATTTGCTCTATGGGCAGTTTCAAAGTCGGAGACAAGAACATAAAGCTTTAAGTATAAACTTTGTAGATTTGAACTTCCAACGTTTCGTTTTATAAACTTAAAACATAGATTTGTAAATTCATCTTAGAAAATAATGTTACATAAAACGTCCAATTATGTCATAACAAAAAAGAGACAATAAGCATTATTATAAAAAAATTATCGAACATACAACGTAACGTAACAATGTGCGTCACAATTCACAATTTTGTTAATTATGTAAAATGAAGTCTGGGAAGTTTAAATCTTGAAAAAAAAACTCATTTCTATGAGTACCAACCACTTTTTCTTCAAAAAATAATCGCATAATTTTTCTCATAATACTAGAACGAAGGCCAGTGCCAATAAAATTTGCATAATATAAACAAGCATCGAAACAAATAATACCCACATTGGCATAATTTTATTAGTGTTTTATACTCGTATTGCATGAATAGAATAAACGATCTATAATCTTCTAGGTTATAGTATAAATACAATTTCTTGTAATTGCTGTTTTTACTTACAAACGCAAATTTTTCTTTAGACTTATCCCTACCGTAAATGATTAAAAGGGGTATTTATGTTCAGATAAATTTCAAATCTTTATTCAAAATAATGTAGATAACCCTGAATTAACAGTGACGATGATTAATTTACGTCCTTCGCCACTCCGATCATGTTTTTTAACAATTATCGTCATCAATCGACAGTATTTATTGTACATAAATGAATATAATTATTATGTGAATAGTACATTTAAGGTTATCCTACTGCACGATTTCATTGTGATTGTAAAAAGGTTCATCCATAATCTATTCGTTTCTCTAAGATAATTACGTATGCCTGATGCGTGATACGTACGAATTAAAAGTTTCCTCGGCTATAAGAACAATTACCTATGTTTGTAAATATTTGAAAAGCTTTAAACATACAATAATATTATTTCTGATGATGACAGATTTTTTAAACGATTAAACAGTACAAAAAATGTGTCCTAAAAACATCTAAAATGTATGCAACCGTTTGCTAAATAAAAATGAGTTGGTTTCAATAAAACTAGAATGATTTACAAGTTTTAACTCATATTTGTACCTCCGGCAATTAAGAATTGCGTATACCTTAAACTGTTTTATTCGTCAAAACCAACACCCAAAAAATCGACGTTGTGCGATTTTACATAGCAATTTAGGCCAAACTTAAAGGGCGAGAAAACTATAATGTTTGAAAATTCCAAATGAAGAATCTCTTCCAACACGATAATTTGGGGTATACAGTGGGAAAATATCCAGAAAAAGACACAACAGATACAATAACAAAAATTCGTAAAGATGAAAAAGCCCTGAGTAAAATTAACTTGACTGAAACAAAATGTTTATGGCACGTCATGCAAGCTGGGAAAACTGAGCAAACTTGGCAAGCTTTGGAAGATAAAGAACTGAATCGAAGGGTTAGATTAATGCAAAATTTATTTTAGATTAAACTAGAGAACTTCAGTAGTATGGAAGAATATGTTAATGAAGTAATATCAATCTCTAAACAGCTTGTAGGTAAGTTTGGTCTCGTAACGCCCCTTGTTGTTACATTGAGAATATCAGCTGTCAGATTCATTTTTGACATATGCATATTAATAAAAAGCATATTTCCGTTTTGATGTAAGAACATGTACATGAAACTTAACGTTCGCGTCCAGTGAGACTTTCATTTTTAAATATTTACCTTCGTCCATGTTATTAATGGGTGCATCAATGTTACTGCATGTGTAGTATGTGTGAGGGTCTTCTGGGGTAAGAATTAACTTTACGACGCGATTTAACTTTATCGTATAATCTAAGCGATCACAGCAACGTGCCTGGTCCTTTAGAAATTGTGCATATCGAGTCTATTAAGTACATCAAATCGATAATTTAGAATCAAGCACAATTGGGGACATTGGTTGCTTACACCAATTGCCAGGCATAACTTTTAGTCAAGTCGAAGTATTTGGGTGATGGACGATTAACTTAAAGACACGTCCGTGTTATGAGTGACAGGCATTTGGAAGCCTGGCGCATTCGGGGTCATAAAGTTCATTGCTTGAATGTCAAGCAAATTATTATAATATCAATCTATATCTAATTTTTTTCCCTTCACTTTTAGCAATTTTAGGAGACGATTCAGGTAGTCAATAGCTATTGTTAGTACAATACCTTTATTATCTATTAATTTATGTAATTGTCGAACGTAATTTCTCACAAGTGCGTTCTGCTTCTGATTGCGACAATCACTAGATTTGCATCGATTAAAGTTTTTATTCTACGTTTACCTATTACGTTATACTTTCTCATTGTAACACGATATTTAGAGCTACGGAGTGTTGCCCAGTCTACGTGGCCTGCAACCACATTCTTATCTGTGACATTTATCGACAAACTCTTAATTGATAGCCTTTATTAATTCTGCCTCGTTTCTTCTTTTAACCCCTTTCTTTGTTAAAGTAAATATATGCGTTGTAATAACCTGTGGTTTGCCTTTTGTTCTCTTTCAATGTTCGACAGATTTAAACGGATGTTGCGAGTAGATAGAATAGTCTTACAAAACCAGTAGGATGGGCTAAGTATTTGTGCATTCTATGAGAGCACGTGGTTCCGCGAGGCAGCTTCCTTACGGCTTATCCTCGCTTCTAAGTTAATAATAAGTCGATAAGGAAAAGGTTCTGCATATAGATAAGGAATAATAAAAAAGGTAAAGTATTAATCAAACAGCGACAGCGAGAACAAAAATTAAACGTGTTAGATTTAAACAGTATCTGCAATTAATAGTTTCCGACCGTTTTGGCACATTTTTAATTACTTTATAATTAACGTACCAAAAATCATCACCGGATTGTATTGTTCTATCCGCCGGCCTTTAAGTTACGGGTAAATTCACGTAACAGCTTGGTGAAGACAAAGCTGTAATAAAATAATAAAAAGTGAATTCACAATAACAATTCAACTTTGATAACAAAAGAGATTTCTTTCAACAAACGTAAGCAATGGGATCATTTAAAGTACAATTGTCATGTAAAGCTAAACAAATTAAAACGTCTGCAGATGAAAAAAAACCGAAGTCGTGGTAAAGCTTTATTAATGGTTCTAGGTGTAAGTGCAGGTTTTGAACGTAATGAGTAGTACATAGAGTCTGGTGCAAGTAATCATATGAGTGTACCTATTGATTGGATAGACAATTTTTGTGGAATTAATGCATGCTGATTGGTGTGAGCCAATGTCAGTTGAATCTTGGAGTCGTAAAAGTCGATGATCAGAATAGAAAAGTGTTTAATTACTTCATACAATTAAAGGATTAAGTAAAATCGTGCAGTGAAAGTTTTTCGCTCTGATAATGAAACTGAATTCTGTAATGCTGGATTAAAGAATTTCTTCAGAAGCATGAAGACCAACTAACGATTCCTTATTCACCAAGAAAAAAGCGTATTAAAACGTTGAAACATAAGAATCATGGAATCGTGCCGTGATGAAGAATTGTGAATGCAACCAGAAGACGTGGGCTGAAGCATCAAATATACCCGTTTATCTTATTAATTGTTCACTGACAAAAAAGGCTTCATTCGAAGTTTGGAATGATAATAAAGTTGATCTGATTCACTTAAGAATTTTTGATTGTAGGGCTTATGCGCATATACCCGATGAAAAAAGGAATAACTTTAAATCCAAAAATAACAAATTGACCTTTGTGGGCTATTGTAATAATAGTAAAAGATATAGACTGTTTAATCCAAAAACCCACGATTTTATAAGGTTCAGAGATGTAATTTTTATTAAACATTGTGATCGGTCAACAAATTTGAAAGAATGAAGTAATTCTGAATCAGAAAAGATGTCAGCAATCATGCCAAGCAGCGATAAATATGTTGTCAGCAAGGAATTGCCTAAAGACACAAAAAACAAAAGCAACAAAAACAATTTTTATTACATTACATTAGGTCGCGGGTCGCCCATTTATCATCAGAACCTTATAACCCTTCAACGTTAAAGGAAGCCTTATCCGGCAATAAAACAGATACATGGGAAGAAGCCATGTTTCCAGAGATACAGTCTTTAGAAGAGAACGAAGTATAGATGCCAATTGACAAACCTGGAAGTAACAAAAAGATAACATGAAACAATTAAGTCTTTAAGACAAAGAAAAACAGCAACAGTGAGATTGTTCGTTATTGAGCCAGGTTGGTGGCAAAAAGCTTCACTCAAGAAGCTGGTGTCGATTATGAGGAAACACACTCACCTGTATTCATCACAGTTCAATCCAAATTTTATTTGCATTTGCAGTGTTAGATCTTGACGTCAAAATTTTTGATGTTCTATATGGCTAACTTCAAAAACAAATTTATATGTATCAACCAGATGGTTTTATAAAATAAAATCAAGAAAATAAGGTACGTTTATTAAAGAAGACGATATATGGATTAAAGCAGTTATCACGGGTATAGAATTGCAAAGTGAAAGAAATTTTTATTGAATTTGGTCTTAAACAACGTAACAATGAATCATGTGGTTATGTGAACTCACAAAGTGAAGGAATTATCAGAATCGCTTTATATGTGGATATGTGGATAATTTGTTTCTTTTTTACGAGCACGACATGATGAAAAATATTCAAAATAACTTGGTGAGAAATTTTAAAATTAAAGATTTAGGGTCTATAACATATGCATTGGGAATTAAAATAGAGAGAGGTAGAAGTAATCTGTTATATGGCAATACTCATTCATTTTTTAAAACTCTTAATTCTAATTAAAATTCACGACGCCACTATTTGCGGGCCCCACTGAATCTAAAATTCTTTCACTTGTTCGACATTTACCGGAGGGGCGATCGGCGCTATCACTTGCATACTTTGAGTCGCTGTAAACGGTCGATTTGGTTAAAACGCTGTTCGGTAAATTGAAAGTAATTCTTCTTTCTATTTAATTTTTATGGTCGGTTATTTCTATTTTTGCGAGTACGCTGTTATGAAGAATTGTTTAGTATACTAGCAGGATTAAACGATTTTTTCATTCAATTAGCGTTTACAGGTAATTAAAGATGGTGTCAGCCATGTTGCTTTTAATACGTTTAAAATTCTTGTAACGAGGTTACTAGAGTCGAAGTAACTTTTCCAGTGTTATTAAACTGTGGAAAGAATAGTAGAATGCAAACTTTCACGGCCGTTGTTTAATGTAGCACTGTTTTTCTGGAGTTGCCGCGTTACAAAACTTTCTCTTGACGTTTCGCTGATCATGCTATCAGCTTCTTCAGAAGATTTTTTTTCTTTTTTTTTTCTTCTGAAGAAACTGACAGCATGATGAGCGAATCGTTAGGAGAAAGTTTTGTGACGCGGCAACACCCGAAAAGCTTGTGGAAAGAATAATTTGCTCCGGAAAAAGATGTCTCATATCCAATAACTTCCGAAAGTTGTGCTATTCGAGACAAACGTTCACACCTGTGGATTTCGTCCTATCATTAGTATCCATCGATGGCGATAGATGACTCGCGCCTCGCTTTAATTTTCTTCAACGTTTTGTATATTAAAATTTCTTAATTATATTCAATTTTCTAATTACTATTTCAGACTTAAGCATTTTTTAATTTGGATTGGACCATACTACTTATCTTAATATCAAGAATTTAATTGTAGGTCATACTAAATCATTTTACTTTAAGTTGCCTCTTCGAAGATCGCGCTTCACCGGTACAAACTGGCAGTGAAGACAGCAAAGTATAGCTCCTGGCAAAGATTCGTTGAAAAAAGCTTGGCGACGAGCCCGTGGGACTTAATTTACAGATTGTCGTAAGTTCTTGTAGATCCAACCGTACTCCGATGTCGGAGACGGCGATAGATACACTATCTCAGAGTACGAGACGATTAAAGCTTAAAGTTTGATCCCTGTTTCCTGACGACGATCCGACAACAGATAGTCCTTTGTCTGCTCAAATAAAATCCCGCACTGATTTGCAAATAAAATCCCAACAGGACTGAGTGGTCACTAGCGACGATATAGCAGCGGTGGCTAGTAGTATTCCTAAAAACAAGTCTCCCGGACCTGACGGAACACATTCTAATGTCTTACGTGCAATTTTACAAAATTCCTTCTTTCCTACGATCGCTGATTTGTTCTCGTAATCCCAACTCGTACCGTCGGATAACTCTGTTATAAAAACTTGGAAAACTTTTTGAACATTGTACTTCATAAAAAGATTAATGACGATATTCCTCCACAAATTCTTTTCCATCCCGGTCAATATTGCTTCGATCCAGGCAAAACGACGACTGACGCCCCACGTAGATTAATAACCAATGTACGACCGAACGTCCGTACGACCGACATATCTGGAGTGTTGAGCAATGTATGATGGCCTTCTATACTAGAAGCTCTCGTCGGTAACTTATCAACAAGGCCATACGACAAGGGTCGGTTTTCGGGCCGACCTTGTGGAATCTGGTTGTAAACAACTTGTTTAGCTCAGAACTACTAGCAGACTGCGACATTTTTGCATACGCGGACGACATCACCGTCACAGATTGAGTTTTGTAAAACATTGCTCATTCGAGGTTGCCAAGTGTATGAGCGTCTTGCATTTATTCTACAAATACTCACGCTTAAAATGGAACCTACATAAAAAATCTCTTGCGAATATCTTTAACAGTGTAGTTATATCCATGCTCACTTATGACTTAGAAATCTGGTACCACAAATTTCGACATTTCCACGTGATCAGGAAACTAGCCTCGCTCCAATCCCTATTCCTTAAAACTATCGCCGGGGCTTATAACACCATTCCCGTAGAGACCCTGTGTGTCATATCCAATCATCCTCCCCAATTCAGTTCAAATATATCGTTGCAAATACCACCTAGTTCTACTCAAATCCGATAGAGGGTAGAGAATATAAAAAGATGTACAAGTGGGGGAGCACTCTCTCTCTGGTCGCTCTTATGATATGTCGTGTTTCAAATCACGACCCGTGTTGTAAATAATCTTGTACAATATAGTAAAATAAATAAAACAATACACAATCTCATTTACGAATGGGAGAGCAATTGTAAATAATTGCCGACTCGACTTAACTGACCACATTATCAGACCATTGTTACTAAAATACTCATATATGACAAGTTTATCCAAACATTAATAGAATGCAGACAGATAGACGATGTTGCGTATTGTGAAAGAATCCAGCACCAAAATCCACATAGTTAAATTCGACAGATTTTATAACATCGACCAAGCTTACAATACATTTGCTATATATACTGAGTTCCAGAAAAATTGCAACACCTAGAACTTGTTGAATAAAATCTAACCAGTAATTTTTTTGTTTTTTTTCCTGTTGTTTCCATAGTAACATAGTAACAATAAATTTGAAGTAGTAGACCATTTAGTAATTCTCAAGTTTGCAAATTGTTATTGTTTGTTCGCAATTTCAGTCTGAACTTGATAACAATGCAAAGAGCACGTCAACATTAACATTTTGTCCAATTAAGTGACTTTCGCTTAGAGAAATAGCTCGTCGTGTAAACCGAAATGTTTCATCGGTGTTGAGATGTTGGTCCAAATGATCCGAGGAAGGGGTTCAACATCATCGTTGTGGATCTGGCCGTCCTCGGAGGACTACAGATCGCGAAGAACGTCGCTTAAGAGTTTTGGCCACAAGAGACAGATTTTCAACAACTCGATCAATTGCAAATGATTGGATGAGAGGTATAGGACTCAGAATGTCAATGTCATCTGTTTATTGCCGGACAAGATTTATGGGTTGCGTTCATATCGTCCATTTTTATGTCTTCCCCTTACACCACTTCACCGTCTACGCAGACTAGAGTCGACCAACAAAAGGGTTAATTGGACGCAAGAATGGCATCAAATTATGTTTACTGACAAGTCCCGATTTTGCTTGATGGTCGTAGGAGAGTCAGACGGATGCGTGGAGAACGTAAAAATCCAACATTTTTTGTGGAACGCAACACAGCCCTCACTCAAGGAGTTATGATATGGGGTGCAATATGTTATGGTACCAGATCACCCTTGGTCTTTATTGACGGCAACCTAAACGCAGCTGGATACATTGCTAATGTGCTACAACCAGTTGGGCTTCCATATCTTCAGGGGCTGCAAAATCCCATTTTCCAGCAGGATAATGCGCGCCCTCATACGGCAAGAGCTAAAACACGGTTTTTGGAAGAAGCTAACATTGCCGTCCTCCCATGGCCTGCTCGGTCACCTGATTTGTCGCCCGTTGAACATGTATGGGATATGATTGGTAGGCGACTGGGTAATTTACCACACCCTCCAGATAACTTACACGATCTCCAGCTACGGATTTAAGAAGCTTGGGACGATATACCGCAAGCAGCTATAGATCACTTGATTGATAGCATGCCAAGAGGTCTAAATGAGTGCATTACAAACCGTGGCGGAGCAACTCGTTATTGAAAAAACTTTTCAAGGTTTTGCTCTTTTGTTTTTAAATTTTAATAATAATAATAATGTGTTGCATGTAATAAATATAAATAACAATTAAATAGAAAACGCAATATATTCGCAATGGGAATATCTAAACAAAAAGTGCAAAATTCAAAAAACAGTATGACCAATCTTTCTCAGATCAGCTGAATCGTTTAACGGTATAAGAATTTTGTTGGAAGTCGAGTAGAGAAACATCTATACATTTCAATTTAGTTAAAATCGTAAATTCCTTACGACCAAACAAATCGTACTTTGGTTCAATCGACTCATTTTGGCCTGAAAAAAACTGTTGTAACTCACGAAATTTAATACGCTTAACAATATTGTAGAAAAACAATGAAACATAATGAAAAGCTCGTGCTACTTAACATCACGAATATTGAATGGCACTGTTATTGATCGTCAAGTTTAAACTTAAAGCACCGAGTTAAATAAATTTTATCATAATAAAATATTTCATGAGTAATAACAATGATGCAATGACAATTCAATTCTCACGTATATTATTAAACGGTTATATAATGATTTGTGTTAATATTGAAACTAGAAATTTTTAGCAATTTCATAATGCTATTACTAAATTACGCCCTTGCGTGTTTTACAAGCTTCCTTACTCTTTTATAATTAATGTTTACCCCTAATCAGTGACTAACAAAATTTCCAATGACTGATACTTCTATGGTTTACTTTTACTTATAATAACCACGTAGAAATGTCATCTAGATTAGTAGATTACACTATAGAAAATAGAACCACGTATCTTTATCAGATTTTTTTTAACAGCAAGCGGAGTCACGACACTCCACAAGTACATTCCCCACCAAGATTTGTTACATGGCATTAACAATGTAGTTCTTTGACCTAGGTGAACATTTGCTGTAAAAACCCTAAGCATTTTCCCTATACTGACAGTCTTAAGATTCTAGAAATTCTGCCAAGTACTTTTTAGTATGTAAAAACAAAAAAAAATTTCAATTTTTTTCTGTTCCATTATACATCAATGAATAACTAACTCATTATTACTGACCGCCTTGTCCAAAGTAATCACCTAGCTTTTTGTTTCATAAACTAGACATACCAGTTACCAATGTTTTTGCTTTAAATTAATTTCAGAATTAATTTCTTTCTTTTCAATCTTGCTGCATTACACTTGAGTCTTCATTTTAAAGGTTTTAATTCCTGTATCAGTACACTGTTTCAGAGCAAATAAAATTTCAACAACAAATATTTGTAGACTTTGTTAACTAAAGAGGTACTCGGAACAAAGAAATAGAAAGACTACTAGACGCAAGTATATTATTTGTGATTTCTATTAGTCCCAATTCTCTACTAAACTATGTTGTTTACCACAAACCAAAGTCAAACAATCTTAGAACTCAGCAATTTAGCTCTCAAAATTGAAATTATCGATCTAATCCTATTAGTTCAAGTGCTTACAACGTCTAAACCATCAAGTTAAAAGCAAACCTAGTATAATTGCAAAAAAACTCACCTTAAATCAACCAACCTATCAGTTACTATTTACAAATCAACTGAATAATGATAAAATCAAATTTTATTTAAAAACGCTGCCTTAGTAATTTTTATTAATTTATTTCAGTATAATTTTTAAACTCATTATAATATTTTATTCTAATCCAGTAGCCTTATTATAAATTACCAATTAATTAAATATTTAGAACACAAAACACATAATTAACGAATTGATTAAATTTCAAATTTGATGTAGGAATACAATCTAATAATATGAAATCAAACTCGCCTACAGAGATGAAAAGTGAGCGATAAATGTCATTAATGACAATTCCAAATAACCACAGGGTTGATAAATCACATGTCCATACAAATAATTATTTGAAATAAGCAACAGTAATGAACCATCCATAATCCATAAAAGTGAAAAGTACAAAACGGCTTCCTTTATTCAAACCTGTTCTAATCAACAACCTTATACCGTCGACCTATATAGACCAAATCAGTGCATTTGTTGAGAAATTTTTTACTGTGCCTTTTATGGTAAACTTCTACGAGCGTTGAATATACATTATAGTCTAATTGAACAATGACTATAACTAAGTGACAATAAATTTCGCTTCAAATTTACTTTTGAACAGCTCATGTTACATATTTAACACGTATTCAAAAATGTTCACAAACTTAATCCACATATGCGTGATATCTAAAAACAGATCTAACGCAAATTATATTGAAACAAACAAATAACAATAATTAAAACCTCAAACAATGCTAAATCCATACATATTCTCACCAACATAACCTAATATTATTTTTTAACAAAAGACTGGAATGTTAACTTATCTCACACGAAAACAATTGAAATCAATTATACAATCAATATTACGAAAATAATTCAATTGCATCAATAACAACAAAAATCGTTGTTGCATAAAGTTGACTTACAACATTTAATTAATACAATGGGTGTTACGGAGATTGGCAAAAACCAAAAAGAATATTCAGATCTACGCAATGTACTGAGAAAATACTTAATGTAACAAAATGTAATCAGGTAACATTTATCATACAAATGGCAGTATGACTCAACCACAAAATTTAGATAATTTGCTACAATACCAGATTAAGTAACAATAAAAACGTTAAATACAAAAATAACATATTGTTTGTAAGACAAAATATACAAATATCGCCATATTGAAAATTGAAAAAATAACGAAAAGAAAAATTAAAAAAAATGAAATTTTAAAGAATAAAGCCATCAGGATTAGAAAAAACCCTGAAAGGAAAAAATCAAAAATCAATAATAAAGTATAATTATAATAGAATTTAGATTTTCACTGCTTACTTTATTACTGTTTTCATTCTGAATATATCCGGTGTTGTCGATTTCACAAAAGCCGAACTTTCGTCAGTGCGCAGTGGACATCTTCAGATCCTGGAATAAACTAATTGATTGCGCCTTAAAATTCTGCTTTTATATACTGACCTCAGATCGATAAAACTGGTTTCCAAATATCCGGTAAAAAAATAGATTCTGGATTTATAATAAAATGACTTTTAATTATTTCAGTAGATTGAAAAAATTAGACACATTAGCAAAAACTTTAGTGTGTTCCAGCAAAATTCGATGATTCGTTTCTATCATCTGTTCCGCTGCCGCTGATTTAGAAGACTGTTTTAGACGATCTTTGATGATCGCTTCTCCAACACATGTACCACCACGCGAACAAAGAATGCTATATACGCTTTCGGATTGAGTTGACTTAAAGAAACACCTCTGTGCACTAAAGAATTCACTACAAACAATTTTTGGGAAGTGTGATGCTGAAACAATCCGTTTAAATATCCATCTGTGTGAGTAGGCTTTCGATAAACTGAGTGTGTTAATAAACCATCTCTCTTCGGGTAACTAAAATGTCCAAAAATAGCAACGAGTCCGTTTCTAATTTCATTTTGAAACGTATATTTTGAGGAGTAACGTTTAAATTGCATAAAAATTCATGGAGCGCAGGAAAACCATGCTGCCAAATAACAAAAGTGTCCTCAACGTATCTGTACCAACACTCGGATTTTAGATGAAATGTAGATTCTTTTCAAAATCTTCCATAAATATGTTAGAAGCAATAAGTATAAATTATTTCCTCTTCCTTGCTAAAAACTTTTTAACTCTTTGTGCTTGTTCAAAAAAACTCGATCAATAAGACTGTGAAAGTATCCTTGTCAGTTCTAGATGAAGATAAAATAAAGGTTTATTGACCATATGAACTTCTTTTCTAATAGACGTTAAAAAATCTCTTGAAATAATTGAAAATTCTTTTAATAGTAATAGAGATTCTAGTTTTTCTCTACCGGATATTTAGAAACCAGTTTTATCGATGGGAGACCAATTTATAAGAGCGGGATTTCAAGGCGCAATCAATTAGTTTATTTCAATGCGACGTGTGACCAAAGCTCGGATTGTGTGAAATCAACAAGACCGGATATATCCAAAATAAAAAACTGTAATAAAGAATAGTTAAGTTTTTATTGATCATAAAAACATTAAAACCAATTAGCATAACGCTACAAATATTAGCAGTAGTTCAATAAACTCGTCTAATCCATGTTCCTTTAGTTCAGTGGTTCCCTAGGAGTTCACGGAATCCTTCAAAGCGTCCGTGGAAAATTAAAATCGATTTGGAGCCCCGCGCAAGGTTTAATATAAAATTAAAAAATTGTGAAACATTTTTTAAATATAGAAGTTAAAACAAATGAATAAATTACTAACGGTTTTTACGTCCTAAGTAAAATATAATATAGACAAGTGCATAAAATACAGGTAATAACAGGCATCGCGGTTAATCAGGCCTATCTATACAGGTTTATACAAGAACGCAATGGAGCCGATGCCTGCACCAACTAGTCTATAATATGAACTATAAGACTCGTGCATCTAATCAACAATTTAGTTCTGTGTTATAAGTGTTGTGAAGTGCATACAACAAATTTTGCTAGTGTTGGACAAAAAAAGTATATATGTTTGTATTGTTACGCAGATAGCGTACTTCCGTTACGTAAGTATATACCGTAAAATTGATATCTCTTTTTAATTTAAATTTATTTAAGCAAAGGAATATCACAGTTATCAGTACAGTAAACTTTCTTTTTTATTAAAAACTTAAGAAGAGAATGTAAGTTTTTTTAACACAGATGTGTTTCTAAAGAATATATTATTGCTTCTGTAAAAAAAAGTTAGACGTATTGGGTTTTATAATTTAATAAAAGGCACTTATAGCTTACTATTTTATATTTTTAGTTATTTTATTCACTTCCGCGAATAACCAAATTCGCGAATGTTTGAAATTACTGTATATTACTGTATTATTATATTCTGTTAATGAATTTTTGAATTACTTATTTTTCTTGAAAAATTAGTTGGTACACAATGAGTACCTACACAAAATGTGACATGAAATTTTATCCTTACATCTCAAATAATTAATTCAAGAGAGCATTCCGTTTAAAAAAAATTATTATAATTAACAGTGGATTGTTGCAAAATTTTGATATCTTTTTATACGTGAGCCGAAGAAAAAATGCAGACAATACAGTGTAGACTATATGAGACAAGGATTTATTCCGTCACCAGAAAATAGTACATTACCTATGTGTCTTCTATGTAATAAAACGATGCCAAACGATTTAATAAAACTTTTTAAGCTTAAGAAAAACATTTAATAAAAATAAATATTTAACGTTTTTTCAAACAAACAAAAATTTTTGAAAAAAGTTGTGAGTGCTTTTTATAATATTTTCTTAGTAATTGCAAAGTCGCAAAAGCCGCACACTATTGGCGAAGAACTTATTCTACCAGCTGTAAGTGAAGTAATGCGCACCGTGTTGCACAAACCAGCTTTCGATATTATAAAAAGAATTCCATGAGTAATAATACTGGACGAAAAAAGATCGGCGAACTGGCTCAGTGTGTAGAAAACTATTTATGTCACTACTAAAAAACATTTGAATTTTTTATGCGGATAGACGACATTACCAGGAAACGAAGCTTTACTTTTAGCTTATGTGAGATTCGAAAGAGAAGAAATATTTTCCCAAGAGTTGTTATTTGCTAAATGTTTGAAAACTGAAACAAAAAGTGAAACGTTATTTACTGAGTTAAAAATATTTTTCGATATCAAAGCTATACCCTTGACTAATATCATCTCCATTGCTACTGACGGTGTCCGGCAATGGTAGGACGACACCGAGGCTTTTTAGCATACTTAAAACAAGCTATTCCCAGATGTATTATCGATCATTCATCGACATAATTTGGTCGCAAAAAACCTTAGTGAACGTTTGCAGGAATCACTACTTTATGCCATTAGAGCAGTTAATAAAATCAAAAAGAATGCCTTAAATGAGAGACTATTTGCTTAACGTTGTTTGGAAAATGGTGACTAGAATCGTTTACTACTTAACACAGAAGTACGTGGGTTATCTAACAGTGCATGCTTGAATAGCTTCTATTCGCTCTTTGGTCCAGTGTTGGAATTCCTAAAAAGTGAAGACAATGATTTGGTGCACAATTTAATTATCTCAAAAAATGACATCGCTTATTTGTTATATTATATGTCAGATTTAAAGAGACTAATTTGGAACTACAGGGTGACATTAAATTTAATCAAAGCTAAAATTGCAAAACAGAGATGAAGATTTGTTTGCTTATTGACAACACTTAACGGTGCTTCATTCGGACCTTAACCAAAGATTTGAAGACATTCTTCACTTGGATATTCCCGACTGGGTGTTGAACCCTTTTGTAAGTAGTCAAACTCAGAGCACAAATACAGATCAATGCATACTAACACAGGAGCAACTTGTTAAATTATCCACAAATGAGAAGCTGAAACCAATGCTTAAACGAAGACACGACTTCTGGTTAGAAAAACAGATACCAATCTTATATCCAGCATTATTGCTTATTGTACAGAAGCTTTTGATTGCTTTTCCGTCTTCCTATTTGGTAGAACGTGAATTCAGTGCCGTTATGAGCCTCACCCAAGTCATTAAAATTTTTTTTTTGTATTTTAAAAGAAAAGTTATAATTTCAATAAATACTTCTTCAACAAAATGTTTTATTTTTATTTATATTTTATTTTTACGTCAGTATTTACCATTCAAGACATCAAAGTTAAATTTGTAATTTTTTTATTATGCATTTACCTATGTAGTTTTTTCACTCAGAGGTCCGTGGGCAAGTTTTGACTATGAATAAGAAGAATCCGTGAGCCAAAAGACTTTGGAAACCATTATCATCTCCTCGTAAAGAAGTAAACCAGTGGCCGTACAAAAAATTTAAGAAGAAAGTAGGCAAAAAAGACAAACCAGAACAATAGTAAAAAGCACTAGCTTACACATCTGGATTTAAGAAAGTTTTGAGGAAAAACTTTTGCCATTGCTATCTTGTACCTATAAATACAGAAAAAAATCGTACAAAACTTAAAAAAAAATCTAATCTAATTCTAATATTATAGATTATTAGACTTTAAACGATGTAGAAAAACTGTTCAGTCAACCACAATGCAGATGTATTACAGAATATAGAATCGCAATTGTAAATTTTTGTAATAAATATGAAACAAATTTGTAAGACATTTTTTCTTATTTGACAACCCGAATCTGATAAAGAAAGCAGTTTAAGTCATACTTCGATCATTACCTGTCAGTTCGAGTATAAATAGCGCACTGTCACTTTCCCCTGTCGGCGGTTAATTTTTAACAAAAATAATTGCTGATAAACCTCTATAGTTATTGCAGTCGTGTCTTTTTATAAGTACTTGTAATTCACGCTGTCAACATTGAATAAATTATAATTACGAAGTGAATTCAATTTATAATTAAACATACACATAATAACATGCGCAGAATCAAGTACAATTAAAATTAATTTGTTGGTAATTACTTTCTTAAATCATAAATAATATGCACAAAAAACTTGTTATTTATTGTCGTATAATTTCGTTGCGAATATTTAATTAATATTTCTGTTTAGCCAAAAAGTGTTAAAATTGTGCAATTTTTTTTCATGTCGAAAGCTTTAACAGTATTATCAATGCGTAAAAAATTACAGCCCTGTTGATTTATTTCAGTTTCAAGCGAGCAATGAACAAGTATTACAAAAAAAACAACGGTCCATGAATAATTTTTCCGTTATTCCGCGGTAAAAATTACGCACGTTATTAATTCACCTTTGTTATGTTCTCAATATGCATACAATTCTGTGTATAAATTAAAAAGTAACTCCCAAAACTAATAGGTTAGTGAAAAATAACTTTATTTTAATTACATTTCCAGATCGTTCAATCTGTAAGAAATGAAATATTTAGAGAAATAAGAACAAAAGCCTATGAAATGTTTGTAAGTGTAGTAGTAGTCCCTTAGTAGTCATCTGTATTGATATTTGTGCTTAAACTAATATCAAACCAAGTTTATTGTTAACATAAAAAAGCTATCCTATAACTAATTATACTATCGATTAAGTTACGTCAACTTTGCCAGGCTAATTTAAAGTAAACACTGTTAACAAATTAGAATTAAGTAACATTTGTGTTCTAGAGTCTGTGTCACATAAAAACACGACTGTCAATCATAATGGTTGTGTTCAGCACTTGTAAAAACGGATTTTACATTCTGTGCACTTTTAACGTAACAGAAATAGAAAGAACGTCTTAATTATATGACAACTACTTCTAAGGTCCTGTTTTTACATGACAATCTCAAATTTCTATTAAGTAGTAAAAAATTAACAAACATTTTAGTCCAAACGAGACATTGAATGAATGTCACTGGGTAGCATATTTACTTTATCTTTAACTTTTAACATTATGTAACAATAAAAAAATTAAAAATCAAAAACATAAGCTTTTGTTCAAGTTTGAATCTATTTATAACTCGATTTAATGGTTTCTTCTTGCTTCTATTGTCTACGTTCCAGACTTTTCTTGCACCGAACACACAAAAGATACAAAAAATTGCATTAACAAATCTACAAAAGAATATTGCTCGATATAAGTCGCAAAATCCTATAACGTCATGCTCTTTCGTTAAAACAATGTCAAAGTAGACACGACAAAAAGCATTTAAATTAGAAGCCACTAAATATAATTAGCGTAAAACTTTATTTACGGTAGAAGTAATTACTAAATATATGTCTGTTGCCGATTAACGTGACTCAAGCTTTCTGCATAATGTAAATTATTGGATAATAAAAAATTACGTATGTATCTTGCACGTGCATTTTTGTTACTTGTGTAATTAAAAACCAATATCTTAAGCAATAAATAATCACAATAAAAAATAATGTAATATATAATTAACTTACTTACGTCAAAATCGAAACGAAATACCCAAAATACTTAAAACGAAAAGATTACCAGACGAATCAAAGAAAATGAATCAATACCCAAGTTTATGTGCCAGTTGAGAATTTTAATTGAAGGAAATGACAATTTAAACAAAATTAAAAACGTAGAAAAGTTTAATAAATGATAAGCAAGCAGCTTAGCACGACGTTCTATAAATTAAAAAAAAATCTACTAGCACTTTTTGATATTAAATAAATGTCGTGCTAACTTCGCGAATCTAGCACGACACTCACCTCTTTCAAAACTCAACTCAAACGTGTTGAATATTACGATTATTAAGTTCGGAATAGTTTTGTTTTCACAAAATGTCGTGCTGAGCGTAAATATTAGACATTAATGATTGGTAAAGTATCGATCTGAAATTGCACAGATGTGTTTAACTAAACTTGACACAATTGTCAACGAGTTTTAGTACTGTAGAAGGTAGAAGAGGATTATTTTTTAATTAAATTGATAAAGACAAACAAAAACTAAAAAAAACTCAAAAACTAGTCAGTAACAATAGTGATTTATGTAACAAGTGTCGAAGGTAAAGCATAGCATAACGAAGGTTATGCTATGAGATTTTCGACGAGAGTAACATACATTATTTTGTTGTCATGTCTTTTGTGAAATTTTTGAAAAAATGTGAAAAAGAACCACATTGAGAACATCACAAATATAATGTTGGTAATATATTTATCACTAACTAAATCTGTCAAGTTTAAAATTCAAATGTTTTACTTAGTACAAACTCCTGAATATATAATATATAATATTTAAGTGTTTTTTTTTCTAATTTTAACTAAATTTCAAAACGTCAAAGAGTATTATGTAGATTTCGATTGAGTATTTTGCCCCTCTAAAGTTTTTCTGTCATTACGTAACTACACTAACAAACAAATATAAGGCCAGCACAAAAAACAATTTTATTATTAGATAATCTCAAGTCCCAAAACAGTTATTGAATTTTGTTATAAAGTATTATGTGACTAACTTAGGTCAAAAATTAAACCAAATGAAAAAGGTACAGAAACAAATAAGAAAAACAAAAAAAATTCTTATCATTTTTATACAAGATAAAAATGAGTTTTCTCAACTTGACATCAGTAGGTATGACCAATAAGGGAATTAACGTGATTTCTTATGCCGATGATGTCAAGATAACTGGAGTTACCAAAACGACTTACAAGTTCTTTTCCAGTTTTTCCAATTGTTTCAGCAACACAATATGAACAAACCCACTAATAAACGTAAAAGTCAATAAATCAGAAACCCCATTTCTACAGAAATAAAGTTCAAATTAAATCAATCATGTAGGGATATAAGATACTTATAGCCGAGCTTATAGCCTACATAGTCTAGAACTCAATATGGTCTATGTCATGTGAATGGGTAAATACGCAAAAATTCCGAAAGATGGTGGTATCAGCATACTTAGAACGTTAAATTAATTTGCTTGTAGCATTCACAATCTACTCAAGTACGGTAAAGTCTGTCAAATAAGTAACATTAGTTGCGCATGGTAGATGGCAGCAGCGTACAAAATTTGCTGTTACACCTGCAGATAGTGTTCCAATCAAAAATGCTAATTGTTCATTAACAATAAATTTAAATCAGTTTGAAAGTAAAATGAGTCGTAAGGGCAACCAACATGACCTAGGCAGGTATGAAATTTATTCTGTTTTTAATTAAGTATTTGATTTGATATTAACCATGTCCTTTGAAAAAGCGAAAACAAAGATGCAACTCTAACAGCTACGTTGGGGCGTAAATTTGCTTTGAGTAAAGAGCAAAACGATAAGCTCTGTTCACGGATTGCACGACTAGCAGAAATCGGTTATCCTACCACAACTAACATTTTAAAACTATGCGGATACAATTACTGTAAGCAAAATAACATAAATCATTTAACGTAAAACATATGGCAAGTCGTAAATGAGTACGAATATTTTTAAAAGAAAATCCCGCAATGTCCTTCAAAGTCTCAAAATCCTAATCCTATATAGCTAAAGACTAAACAAATCTATTATTAAAGATCATTTTAAAAAACTTCAGGTTTTCGAAGATAATGCGATATTTGGAAAACCTGAGTGATTGTTTAATATGGAGGAGAAGAGATGTAGGTTGAACTTACATAAGGAGCCAAAAGTTCCAGCTGAAAAAGAAGCTGCAGAGTTCATATCATTGGAAACAAACATGAGATAAACTTGACTGTTGTTTCGTGTGCTAAGACAATAGGTATCTCAATTCCTCCATTTATATTGTATAAAAAAACGGATGAAGACAGAATTTGTAGTTGACTTACCACCTGGTTCAGTTTGCCGTATGACTGAGAAAGGTTCTATGACCGCAAAATGTTTTATCGATTCTAAAAGTCATTGGACTATGATATTATAACAACTACTGACCAGTATGACGTTGCACTGTATTGCCTCTCATCTAACACAGCGCATGAGTTCCAGCCACTGGATAAAGCAGTATTTTGTTTCTGTAAGTACCATTAGGATCAACAATTAATGCTTAATGAGAAAACACTAACAAAGCAACGTTTTAGAAAAGTCTTCATCCTAGTGTGGGATCTATGACACCGTCCAACATAAAATATGGTTTTAGAGCTACCGGTTTATATCCAATGCAATTTCTGAAGATGTGTTCAAACCAAGTACAGCATCGGAGTTACTTGTTCTTAACTTGAGAAGAAGCTTTAGCAACATCGACTACTATCTCCAAATTAAGAAAAACTTCTCCACAGCCTAAACCGTCAAGGGTCAGGGTTGTCAACTTTTAAACACACAAGAGCTCGTGTTTTGTCAACAGATGTAGTCGATTCTGTTGAAGCTGCTTTGGTTGGTGATGATAATGATGACGAGGACACTCATGTGAATTTATCTGAAGACAAAGAAGAACATGCTACTTCCCAATCTTTCCAAAATTTACTCAAAAATACTCCAAAGGTTAGAAATAAACAAAACCTATAAACAACAAGGCGGTTGTTCTGACAAGAACATTATTTGACAAAAAACATCCCGAAGCTGCAGCATCGAAGTCGACATGTTCCAAGATTGCTAATGCCAAACCCAAATCGAATGTCCAAGACGCAGTATGCGTATGTGCACTGTTAGTAACCTTTATGTGCACGAAGAATGTGTGAACCTTACTAAGGAGGATTAAGAAATGTTTATTTGCCCAGATTGTGAAAATTGATTTATAAAAATTGTTTTCAAATAAATTTGTTTAATCCGTCTAGATTTATACCATAGGGTACAGCTGGTAATCCATATGGCCTAAATGCACTTTTTAGAATTTTTGGTTTTGCGAACTCCCTATTTTTTCAAATTGGTTGATATTTGCATCTTACGTTCCTTATTAGTTACTGATTAGCCCCCAGTCCTCGTTTATGAGTTACTTGGTTAAAGAAAAATACAAAAATTAAATTAGCTTAGATAGTCCATAAAGGATACAGTTACCTTATGTTACAAAGTTTTAAAAATAAAAATATTAACAACAAAAATTAAAAGAATAGATGAAACAGTAAAGTAGGTCAAAAACCCAAAATAGGACTACATTCTAAAATGTTAAAATATTGGCGCCACATAATTTACATCTTATTAGCAACACAGCAGTTTTTTTAGCCAATATTATGCATACATAAAAAGAATTATCAGTTTTCTTTTACATGAAATTATACGAAATCTCAGTAAGCTAATTTTTTAAAACGTTCGTAAACAGCAAAAAATACATTTTAATTATTCAACAATCAAATTTCTAAAACACATTCCAATTGAAAAAAAGCAAATATTTATTTTATCTGTGTGATAAAAAATTTGAACAATTACAAAAACCTACTTCGATCGTAAAAAAGTTGTAAGGAAAGTATCGATAGCAATTTAAAAAAAAAATTTTTATAATATATATAATAATTTTACGTTTCAAAGTCTCGTGAATCAAAAAAATGTATTTTGACAAAAATTTTGTGTGTGTGTGGCTTTTTATATTCTCTCGGTTCTATCAAAAGATGGGTTTGATAAAAAAAAACGAAAGTGGGTGTATCCGTCATTTTTAACAGTTTTTCTTGTATAATTTTGTACGTATGTAAAATACTCGAATTATTTTTACAGTTTCTTATAGAAATATTTCTGCCTAACAATTTATTCAAATAAAAAATTGCTAGCATTAACAGTTTACTAGATATTCAATTTATAATTTAAAATGAATTCACAAATATAATATAGGTTCGAATACTGCCTGCGACGATTTTTTTTACTGATAAGGTTAATCGATATGACAACCTAAGCTCAATTTGCCATATTTCGGTTATGTTTTAATGAAATCGAGGAGAAAAAATTTAAAAAAATTATAGCACATCTAGGAAGTCAATACAAACGTGTACATATCACTTCAAAATGGTTTTATGACAACATAACCTTAAAAAAATATGTAGACATTCCTTCATTATTCCTTATAAGAAAGTCGTGTGGTGACCACACCAGTTTTTTTTCTTAGTTCTATAAGAGTTCTGTGCTTTAGAAACACTAACGAAAAGTTACAACTACTTACTATTTTTTAAACAATTTTAGCAATTACGTATGGCACGACATTTTGTGGAAATGTCTCGTACTGATAATTTTTAGGACTTTTGCACAGTTCTAAAAGACTTCTACGCTTTAGAAACATTTTATTGAAAAGTTTCAACAATTGACTATCCTTTAAACAAATTGCATCTGGTTCGTGTTCGTTAAATTGTTTCAAAAGCATAGAACTCTTATAGAACTAGGCAAAATTACCATTAAAATTGGGAAAAATCATCAGCTCGACACATTTTCACAAAACGTTGTGCCAGACGTAATTTTGGAAAATTGTTTAAAAAATAGTAAACAGTTGAAACTTTCAGTTAAAATGTTTCTAAAGCATAGAACTCTTATAGAGCTGTGTAAAATTACCATTGAAACTGCGAAAAATCATCAGCACGACACATCTTCACAAAATGTCGTCCCAGACGTAATTTTTGAAAATAGGAAAAATAGTAAACTGTTGAAACTTTTTGTTCAAGCGTTTCTTAAACATAGAACTCTTAAAGAACTAAGAAAAATTACAATTAAAACTGCAGAAAATCATCAGTGCTGAGTGCTGAGCGTGAATATTAAAAATTGATTAAAAAATTGTTAAAATATCGATTTAAAATTGAACGTGTATACTTAACTTGAACAGAACTATTCAGAACTCTTGTCAAAAATAGTAATATTCAACACCAAAAGATCGGATTTCTCTTCTGTGATATGCAAATGCTTTTGACAATTTTAAGATCAAGCTGATGATATTTTAAGAACCCAATTACCAAAAAAAGTTCAAAAGCTACAAGACATTTTGGGTTACATACTGATTGCGTGTACACTCCAGTCAACAAGTTCCATAGTTTCGAATTCGGGTTCTCCATCTCCAAAAATTATAATCAAGGTGTCATTGGATGCATAATTGCATCTAAAAACTTTTTTAAAAAATTATAAACAATTTAGTAAAAAAAAAGTTTCGTTTTTAGGAAACATCTCAGAACTCGCTCGGAACATACCTATCAGAAATATCGAAACTAAAAAAAATTCTAAAAAAAAAGCCTTACCGCCCGGAAACAGCAATATTTATAATTATAATTAAGAGGCGAAAATAAGACTAAAAACGGGTGATAAGGCATCCGCATGTGCCCGGCGATTCGTTCACTTTTACAAAAAAAAAATTTACCCATTAAATATGAATATTAAGAAACGAAAAAATTCAGGTACTATTTAAACACCTTGATAAACAAGAATCCGTTGGAAAACAATGTTTGGACAATTTTTCAACTATTTATGTATGCTTTTGTCGACTAAGTTATTTTTACAAGATGGAAATCAACATAAAAACCGCTATAATTTTTAAACTAATTCTGAGACTTTTTCCACTTCTTGAATCTCTTCTTCAAACACTTTAGAAACGATCCCCGTTTGAAAAATTAAAAAAAATTCTATTTTTATAAATAATCTAAGATTTTTAAAAATGATTTTCTTACTTTCAACAAAAAAATTTATTTAACTTTATGAGTTTCATTTTTTAAAATCTTAGATTGTTTATAAAATCAAAATTTTTTAATTTTTCCAACGAGGATCTTTTCTAAAGTGTTTGAAGAAAAGATTTAAGCAGTGGAAAACATCTCCGGTAATTAGTTTAAAAATTATTAGGGTTTTTATGTCGATTTCCAAATTGCAAAACTAACTTAGTTAACAACAGCATGAATAATTAAAAAATTGGGGAAATTTCTTTTAACGAATTGTTTATTGAGGTGTTTAAATGATATCTGAATTTTTTCATTTCTTAATATTCATATTTAATTAGTTAAAAATTGAAGGAATCGACGAGCACACGCGGATGCCACATTAGTCGTTTTTAGTCCTGTTTTAGCCGGTTTATTAAAGTTATAAATATTGGTGTAGTTCCGGGAGGCAAGCCTTTTTTTAGGAAATTTTTTGCTCTTGAATAATCCGATATTTGATAGTTTCTAAGATATTTCCAAAAAACGACATCCACTTGTTACTAAGTTGTTTATAACTTTTGTAATTTTTTCAAGCGGGAATTTTGGGAGAAGGCGAGCCCGAATTCCAAAAAAATGGCACTTGTTGCCTAGACTAATATATTATATACTCTTTGCTAATACGTAATCAAAAATATATATATAAATTTGAACATTAATTCCTTTACAACGGACTCCCGCACATTCTTGAAATTTCGAAATTTGATTTTATTATAATTCACATTTTGTTCGTTTTCTAAAATTTTTAGTTATCTGTTAATAATTATTAACGATATTATTTATTGTTGTATTTGTTTTTAATCAAGTTAAAACCTGTTTATAAATATGTTACTATTTTTCTAACGAACTTAATATTACCAATATGACTTACTATCTTTTCAATATTTGGATATTTTTGTAGCAAATTTGCTTTGTTTTTCTATTAGAAGTAAAAGCATCTACAAGAAAAATTAAAAAAAAAACAAAGATAGCCGGTATGTAAAAAAATCTGCCATAAATGTATACATTACAATTGTTAGACAAAATTCCTTTTAATTGTAATTGTTACTAAGATTATTTAACTAGTAATTATGTTTAATTAGACACCAAGTAAGTTGAATTGAATATACACAAACGTGCACCAAGAAGATGTAACGTGTTGTGGAAAAATTTAGATTGGTAATAAATGTAAAAAAATTCCTTATTTAAATAAAGACGTTTTAAGTAATAAAAACATTACCTCGTGATGTTTCGGATGCACATGATTGCACAGTGTGTGTGAGCTGGTCGGTACACAAAAAATGCTTGCAAAGAAAAACAAGAACAAAACTGTAAAAAACTTAAAGTTCCATTCGAGCATAATAGCCATATTAAGAAAAAAACAATAATTTTGCTACATTATTAAAATTTAAGTCAATATAAACAAACGTGCTGATTAAGTTCGCGTACGATGTTGCCCGTATACAAAAACGTGATAAACTAACGAACGGTAAGTCAAGTTTTGCAGATCTGCGCTTGTGATGGCGCAACAAACAGCTGATCTGCCCTGCCATTGAAGGGGGTTTACTACGAGTTGATACGAACAACAATTACCGTTTACAACTAAAATCATTCTTGACCATTCCGTTACATACATTCAACATCCCTATTATTTAGGAAAGACACTTACGCCAAATTACACTAAATTATCTCCTATTTCTATTAGAAAATCAATCTGAAAATTAACCATTGTATATTGCTTCGTTTAGGTTATGAATAGGCGTCGCGCGCATTACAAAACGTGCGCATTCTCAGAGTTCAATTCCACTCCAGACTAAAAAATCCAAATACGAGGGTCGACCTCAAACTTTAACAACTTGCACATTTCGTGATACTGGAGTAACTCTCATTTTGTATAATAATAATAACAAACACATGTTGCTACATAAGTAATTAAAAGCAAACATAAATTAAACAATATTAATTAATACCATGATCAATTCTACACTTGATTAGAATATCCACGTCGGATTATTTTGTAAGTTAACTTGTAGTATCGTGTAAATTATTATCAATACGGAATAAAGGTCACATATCATTGCATTTTCTGTTTCTATGAATACGAAGACAGCGTGATGCAGGATACATTTTTTTTAATATTATTCTTAACCCTTCTTTGTATTAAATGGCCTGGCCGTGCCACGTATAACGTAAGGATAGTAAAACGTGTTTTAAATAAAATATGATGTGCAAATAGTGTGTATAAACATAATTATTTTAAGTGTTTTTATTTTTTTAAATAATTACCAACAAGTTTTGCACATACCTTACACAATGCACGGTTTATAAGCTTACGGATTTGTTTATGTTTATTTGGTGAGACTCCAAATGTTTACAATTTTGGTCACAATAGCCGTGTGGCACAGTTTGAATCGCCTACAGGCCCGCGCCTAGCACTTTTGGCACCCTTGTGCAAATTTAAAATAACGCTCCAAATTTGTATTACGTTCATATGTGAGTACAGATACGGGTTAAGTTAGGTATTATTATCCACTATTGAAAAATAATTTTAAAAAGCATTTTCATAAATTTATTTTCATTTTTATATTTTACAAGTACAAGCCATAAGCCATACAACTATTTTTTCATTGAGAAAACAGAAATATATTCTAACAGTATTACAACTCAAAATTTTTCTATTTTAGTTTAAAATGTAATATATGCTACAAAAACACAAGAAATAAAAAAAATTATTTAAAACATTAAAAATACTCCTTTATATATATCACAGGACGAAACTGATCGACAAATAAAAACAAAATAATATATTAGTTTAATAATGCAACATGTCACCTTATAAAGGTTAATATCCAGGTATTAGGTATTGTTAATATTTTAGCTAAGTGAATTGAGCTTTCCGTGATTTAATTTTTGCAAATTGATTAATTAAATCTTCGTTGTCTAATTCTTTTAGCTGGTCCGTTTCTATTGAAATGATAGCAAGATTACTTAGTCGGTTTTGCTCCATGGTCGATCTTAAATATTTTTTTATTATTTTGAGTTTTGAAAAAGATCGTTCTGCAGTAGCAACAGAAACCGGAATTGTTAATAAAATACGAAGTATTATGCTCGTATTAAGAAAAGAATCCAGTAAGTTGTTAATTGTTATATATTTTTAATTTATTCTGGAGACGTAATAACTTTTTCATCAAAATTTTTGTAAATATTGCAATTCTTTAACAAGTTCCACGGCAGTTATGTCTCGCTCATTACGAGTTTTATCGTTTTATAAATTTTCAATTTCTTAATTTTAATTGTTCGTTTTCAGAATAATTTATAAATTTATCAATATTCCATAAAAACGCGAAATTATTAGAGTAAGAAAAAAGTAATTGGAATCTCTCATCCACTGATGTTATGATTACAGCTACAGCATTAAAAAAACAATCAACTTTGAACTTTAAAGTTTTGTCGTGGTTCATCGTCACATTCATAATAAAAATGTTTTTTTTTATTTTTCGCCGTCTTAGACCTCTTTGTTTTTTGAATTTAGGTTCTATGTCTAAGCTGGATGCTATTTCTTTAGCATCAATCAATACATCATTAAAACCTTTATCGGAGCGATTAGCTTTCAAAAAATTGATCAAATTATTTAAATGATTACAACACTGAGCAACATCAAAGTTCGGTTTTTGAATAATTTTACTAACAATGTTAACTTCACTTAAAATATTATACCACAATATAAGAATGCAAATGAACTCAAAATTTTCAAATTTTTTGGCTAACGATGCAGCCAAATTTTTTACGTTATTTTCAAATTTTCCTTCGCTTATTTCAAACAGAGCATCATAAACCTCCCCAAGTTGATACCTTAAAAGAGTTATTGCATATATCACTGGTCTGCAAAAAAAAATTTTTATCGGGCCCTGGCACTATTCCGGGTGATTCTTATGTAAAATGACGTCCTGAATCCAAATATGTCTTCCGTTTTCTTCTATCACCCACCATTTTCGAGGGAGCTCTAAATCTCTAATTTTACCACTTTTCGATAAATTAATTATAATTTATTTATCGAACGATAATAATAATTATAATAATTATTATAATAATAAATATATGGACATGAATTTAATTTAAAAAGATATTTATCGTTACTTGGTGCTTGCTTTCCTTTTATACCCTGAGGTACAGCTCTCTCGTTTCAAAAACCAGCAGTACTTCGCCAACATGCTTGCATTCCACTTCCTTGAAAATCGCTTCTATAGCTTAGCTATGTCTTGATGGAACCGTTCCCCGTGTTCATCCGAGACTGCTCCTAAATTTTCAGGGAAAAAGTCCAGATGCGAGTGTAGGAAGTGAACTTTAAGAGACATGTTACATCCTATGTCCTTGTACGCTAAAAGCAGTTCCTCGGCGTGAGCGACATAATCTTCACTTTTGTGGTTACCCAGGAAGTTCTTACAAACGTTTTGAAATGCAAGCCAAACTCGTTTTTCTTTTCGATTTAGGTGTTTAATAAACGTCGAATCTTGGAAGAGTTGTCTAATCTGGGGATCAACAAAAACGCCTTCTTTGATTTAAGCTTCGCTAAGACGAGGAAATTTAGTTTTCAAAAATTGAAATGCGCCACCTGTCTTGTCCACTGCTTTCACAAACTGCTTGATCAATCCAAGTTTGATGTGTAAAGGTGGTAAGTAAATATTTCCCTTCGGAACCAAAGGATTGTGGGCGACATTTTTCGGACCAGGAATAAGATTTTCTCGCAGAGGCCAGTCCCGTACGATGTAATGTTTATCTTGGGCTCGGCTATCCCATTCACAAAAGAAGCAGCAATATTTTGTGAATCCTGAAAGCAAGGCCGTGAGTATAGCAACAACTTTTAAGTCAGCGCAAAGTTTCCACTTATAATCATGATAACTAATTTTATCAAGGATTCTGAAGATGTTCTCGTACGTTTCCTTCATATCAACAGAGTATGCAACTGGAACTGATGGGAAGTCATTCCTATTTGCCAACAGAACAACTTTTAAGCTTGTTTTTGATGAGTTTATAAACAGTCTGCATTTGTCTGGGTCACATGGCATCTGTAGCTCTGTCATCAATAAATTTGCATTAGGGCAGAACACTAAACTTTTATCTTCTGAGAAAAGACATTTCAGGGTTGCTTGTCTGGTCCTGTAAGTAGATATTTTTACTCCCTTTTCTAAGAGATTCCACTGTTGAAGTCCTGATCCTAGGAGCTGAGATTTAGTCTTGGGTAACTGCAAATTCCTCACAAGATCATTTAATTCCGATTGAGTGAGGAGGTGAGGTTGCCGAGAAACTAAATCTGCGGAATACTCTTCATCATCATTGAACGTATCATTTGAAGCCCCAGGTTGTGGCTCAGAGTCTTTTAAATCACTTTCCGGCTCTAGAGTATAAGTGTTTGAGGGCTCTGGAATTGGCAAAGTATCGTTATGAGGAACAGGTCTTAGAGCTGACGGAATATTGGGATACTGAATTGTATGCTTACTTTTGCTCGAAAACCCGATGGTGGAAGTCATACAAAAGTAACAATCTTTAAGATGACAGCGAGGTTCACGCCAAACCATGGGCACAGCAAATGGCATTGATTTACGGGTACCTTTGAGCCATTTGGCCAAACTACTGTAATAAGTCGTACAGCAAACTGATGGAGCCCAAGTCTTGTCCTGGTCGCGAACTTGACAATCAAAGTACAATTTATAAGCTGTTTTAACAAGCGGAGAAAGGGGTTTTCATTGCGCTTTTAAAGTTAATTCCCCGCAGACATAGCAGAAGCTATCGGGATGATTTTTACACTCGCGTGGCATAATTAAACAGTAATTCAACGCCCGACATTAACCACAAATCACACTTAGTCAGTTGAAAAAATCCGGAGTAAAAGTAGTTTTACTGTTTTACACAAATGAACAAAAATGAACACAAAATCCAGCACGTTTAAAACGTCGACAAGTTAACTCTGCAACAGCTATAGATGTACTGATTGAAGCAGTTAAGCAAACAATGTAATATACTATAATGAGAAGAGTAATGCAAGTTCAAGCCTGTCGAAAATTCCTGTTCAAACCTGCATGTGGTATTGAGATCGCCAGCGTCGTGCAGTGAATCTTCCTAACTGTTTATTGATATTTTTTTACTGTTCTTATATATTTGTATTTTATTGTTGTTTCTATATACATTTTATAGCAAAACTTTTGCCATATACTTTGGTATAAATTTTATTACCTGCTTTGGGATGTTCAACGGCTATAAGTTAAAATTCTAAAAAAAAATGCAAAAAATAAAATAAAAACGGGGTCCTCCCAAAATAGGTGGATGATGGGTGAAAACGGAGCTCATTTTTGGATTTAGGAGGTCATTTTACATAAGAATCGTCAAGAATGGTATCAGGGCCGATTTTCATGCAGACCAGTGTATTCTACTGGACCATCGAGTATTCGATAAAGGATAAGTTAAATTTGTTACATTAGATAAATTAGATTTCAGAATTGACCAGTGTTTAGTAGAAGCTGAAAAAATACAAACTGTTCTTGAACTAAAGAAAAAAAATTGATGCTCAAAGTATTCGATTTTGCGGCATCATTCACGACTAAATTTACGGTATGATTGCAACAAGGAACAAAGAAAGCTCGCGGATTGAAATCCGATTTTTTTTGTAGACCATTATGCCTACCACGCATATTTATATACTGGCCCCGCAAATCGTTGATATTTCTTTCTCTAACGCCGACAAAAGAAATTTTGTCAAGCCTTCACCCGACACATCATCTATAGGACAAAATAATAAAAAATGTTCCATACTAATTCCCGTGCTCTTTAAATTAACAAATCTTATACAAATTAAAATTTGTTCTTGGTGCCTAGTCAGAAGTGCGGTTTAATAATATGGAATAATATTTTGCCTTTTTAATTAGTTCTAAAATTTTGGATTTAATATTTTCACCGATCAAGTTGATTACTTCATTTTGCATTTTATCCTCGAGATAGTTTTTGTGATCTTTTATTTGAGCGTTTTGTATGTTCTGACATAATCGGGTCGAATTTGGAAAACATTTCTATGCATTTTAAAAAGTTACCATTGTTTTTCTGAAACAACTTATTACTACTTCCACGACAAGCTAAATTTTGCGGACCTAAAAACTGAATCACGTAGAAAATTCTTTCTATAACAGCTTGCCAGTATTTAGTTTCTCTGTTTATTACATTTTGAATTTCAGAATCAGTTATTTCATTTTAATTAAAACGGTTAGAAAGATCTATTAATTTTAGAACATTTTCGATATGTAACTTGCTCTTTTCATGAATGTTTAAATGTTCATTTAAATGCTGCCAGTCATTGTAACCAGATTCATCACTAAGGCGAAACAATTTCAAATCGCTGTCATTAAAAATTTTGCAACAGAAGCAGTAAAGTTAATTTTTTGTTTCGGAATACAATAACCAAAAACGCTCAATTTTTTCTTTGTTCGGTAACGTTCTATAGAAGTAACTATTGGAAAACTTACTCTCCGACTCCGAACTATTTCTCGGATAAATATCCTTTTTGCTTTGATAATGAGCAGGGCCACGTTCTACTAATTTTTGAATATTATCAGGACGTAATTTTTTTGGCCATAGTGCAGCATCTTTCGAAAGTTCACTCATATTTTTCGTTCTGGTAATTTTTGAAGGTGTTAATTTCTCATTATCAGCGGAACTTGAAGATGTTGATAGATTGCTTTCAGTTTTTTGTCTGCTGCTGATACTTGTTTCAAGTACAGGTTCAGAATATTGAGATTTAGCTGTATTATTGTTGTTATTAATATTTGGCAAAGTCGACTCGGGTTTAAAAAAAAATGCGAAATTTTGACATGGTTTTCCAGTTCTTCCTCTCTTTTTCTTTTATTCAGCAAATTTTGGTATCTAGACAATTTCTTCTTTTTATTAATTAATACGTAATGTCACGCACCGTTTTATTTTTGAAGACATCTTACGGACAAGATAATAAATTTAAAATGCAATGAAGCGAAATTATGTAATTATGTTAAGATTTTTTCGAGTTCAATCAATGACTAAAATTCTGTTAAATGGATAAATTATTCCAGTGGCGTGTGATCGTCTAGTTTAATTTACTTTCTTAAATTAAAGCTTTTGGCATTTTAAACCTGGTATTAGGGAATATTTGGGGTTGTGCTAATAACATTTAGGTTCTTTTTTCCAAGCGATGTACGGTAAGAAACAAAAAAAGCAAGCAACCAAATCTCCAAAACATTTAACTTTATTTGACACATTGAAATCTTTTCAAGACCGAATGTCACATTCTTAAAGCTCAAATAAATAAAATTGCTTTCACAAGTAGATTAGGCGAGGAAAGGTCGAACAATTGAGATTCACGTCCGTTGATTGTCATTCTTTTGCTGACTTTGTCGTGGTTGAAAGCTTTCTTATAACGGAAACAATTTTCTAATTACAATAAGTGTTAGAGCAAAAGTGGAACTAACAGAAATTTAGCCAGATCTTAATTAGATATGGTAGATAATTAGATAAACAATTTATACCGCGTGATCCCTGGCAATTGCTTCTCACTATTCTAATTCGTTGACGCGCATTTCGAACGCAACAAAAACAAACAATTACAAAATAGATTTTAGCCGAGCTTTATAGCGGTTCACAGAGCCTCTGCTTCTGAGATTATGACACGATTCGAGCTATGTTGCCACACCCTTTCAGATGTAAAAGTTTCAAAGTGGTGATTTCACCTGTGGAAATTTGCCTCCACAGTTTACAAACTGGACTTTTTCAACAGTTTGTCGCGTTCGCGATACCCTGTCCCTGTCATATCTAAAGAAGACTTACAGCAGACTGGACTCACAATAAAACATATCGCGACGCAAAATAATTAATGTTTGGACTCAATTCTTTAGGTGTTCTCAGCGTCAAGTTTCGGCGCAAAAGAAGTAAAACAAATTTTAAAAGCAACACGTCAATTGCCAAAGACAAAACAAACAAAACAAAATTATATTTAACTAACTCTCGCCGTTTCCAACAGAAAACAAATGTTTAAATGTTAAGATTGATGTTAGATAATTATTCTCAATTTTATCGCGTTAGACAGTATCTCAATTCATCGCATCTCTCGTACAATAATCAAATAAACTTATAAATGCACATTCAAATAAATTTAACTTAATTTCTGACCTTTTTATGTGTCGCCTATTCCTTAATTGTAGACCAAGTACCGCGACTTTTTAGGCCTTGACTGGGCGCACGTTAACACTCACTTAATAATGTGTCACTTAACAGAGAACAAACAATTCGAAGCGTAAAATTTAAGTTAAAATCTATATGATATCAATATAAACTTGAAATTAAACAAATTTTTATGCAAACATCTCTGAACACTAAATTATAACACGTTTACACATCGAAAAGGTTTAAATTAAAGCCCGTACTTAATTCAGTTAAGTTAAGTTAAGTAAGTAACTCTTTTCGCGAGACGTGATCAAAAGAAACTCCCGTATGCGGTCCGCAATCAACTCAATCTATCTTTTTGTCTTCGCGTTAGGGTTTTTAAAACTTTCTCCTCTTACATTGTGCGCAATTTTGACTTATTTCTAAAATCGCCTTTTTTTATTGGTTAAGCTTTTAAACACTCTCAGTACTAAATTCGCCAATTGGCTTCTCTCCTTTACTCATTTTCTCGAAGGCGGCGTTATCCCCTTTTCTACCCTTAAGATATTACCACGTTGGTACTGGATGGCGCTGCTGGGTATTTCAACTGGAATAAATTTTACCGATTTCGCAACTTGCTTTGTAATTAACAATGAACTAAGGCGCTACTGACTATAAACATGCATTAAATAGTTAAACTTTACTTTAACATAGATCATATGTTCAATCTTAACCCATCTATAACGCTAAAAATCTTTACAATTGGCTGCCTGTTTATACAATTTGAATCTTTAAAATGTTTACTCAAATTTTGTTTTACATGCTTTCTTTCTTTACATTGAAAGCGTTTATGACTTAAACTAGTGATTACTAATAGTTCTACTTATAAAAATTGGAACGTTAGACCTAATAAATTATTATCTTGCTTAAACGTATTTCATAATCTGAACATAAATTAGGGGTTTTGTCGAACATGTGGGTTTGGGTCGAGTTCTTTTTGATGATCATTGCAGCCTTTTTCGGTCAAGAGTTGCTTTGTCGCTTTTGTAATATTATACCAGGCATCTGAAACTGTTGTTTTTGTAAACCATGCCTAAATCGAAACCGCCCGATTTTCCATATTGAAACGATTTGCTTCATTTCTTAAGACTTATTCCCACAGCGGTGAAACGAATCAACATACTAGCTGGACACTTGCATAATGTGGTGGTTGTTTGCCAGTGGATTAACTTGTCACCCTCGTCTCGATTCACTGATAGCAAATAGTTTTTTTTTTCGACATATGTGGTTACTTCGGCTTTATTTTATCATGTTCACACACTGTCGGTCCGTTTCAGTAAATAAACAAATTGACAAATTATTCATGAAAAATTGAAATGTTTCTACGTCTCAAACTCACACTGGAAAGTATTTTCTCAACTTAACTTATTTCAAGTTATTTCAAAGTTTATAATTTTTTTTGAATAGTAATTTTAGTGCTTATCAATTATTCTGTTTGAATTTACTTCAATTAACAATGATGTTTATATAATCAAATATAATAAGATTTTTGAGATGCAAGTTTTTGGCTTTTAATGTTTTAATAAATCTATGTTGCGATGAGAGCATTTTCCAACATTTACAAATTAATTGAAATATTATGTACGCTTCCCGTATCGGCTGCCACACTAGAGCGTACTTTTTCGACGCTTAAAATGGTTAAAACTTATTTGCGAAACTCAATATCACAGGTTAGTAAAACATTCACACTTGTTAACGAAAAATTTTATTTTAGATAAGGTTACATGGCTTGGCGCTTTTGTCCATTCATAAGGAACTAACGCTGTCGACTGATGAAGTTTTTGAAGAGTTGGCTAAACTGTCAAGGCGACTCGATTTTGTTATCTAATTAAGACACAAATTTAATTATTTTACTTACGTATAAACTGTTGTCTTATAAATATTATTAAAATACCCAAATAAGAGTTTTCAATTTTGTAAATTTTGTTTTAGGTGTCAGGACACATCAAAATGACTTTTAAAGTATTTAAGTTTAAACATTTTTTTTAAGAGAAAAAACAGTACCTCTCATGTGAATGGCTAACACCCCCCCTCTTATTTTAGTTATACTTTGATTACCGGTAATCCCCCCCCCCCCAACACATCAGTCTGGGTACGCCACTGACCGTGGATAATTAACCCATATGGTGACATAGAAGAAACGAATGTCATAATACAAGAGGAACTGACTGAACTAAGTACAAACGAAGAACTTAAGGTTCAGTTTAAAAACGGATATCAGCAATTCTGGCTGCAAAACAACCAACATACCCGTTACTTATCTCGTATTATAAAATATAGCGAGGAAATTTTTAATTTCCTTTCTATCGTCATACCTAGTGGAAAGGGAGTTCAGCGCTGTTACCAATCAGACACAGACTGTACATCATTAGCCGAGGAATGTTGATAATTTATTATTAAAGCATCAGGTTCAACCTTCTCACTAAAAACATTTACTTATTGCTTGGTTTAATTTATGTTTATTTTATGTTACCTATATTTTATATAACAGATACAAAATTTTATTTTGAGTAGTTTTAATTTTAATATCAGATAAGTAGGGGGTCTGCCCAAACCCGATAAACATGGCAAGCGGTCTACGGCACAAAATAGTTTGGGAACCTCTGCGTTAAATAAAGTTATTTAAAGTTTCCTTTTAGATTTGAATGTTTTCCAATAGAATTAGTGGTTAATTGTGAATAACTTAGCCACTTGTCTTGTAGTAATTTTTTAATGTTTACCGAAATTTTTGTTTCATTGACGTAACCAAGACGATTATATTCTTTTAATTGTTCATCTTTACAGTTTACTAACGTTTTTGAGGTTTTATTCCACAAGCGATAATACGGAATCATCTGAAATTACTCTATTCTTCGTTTTTCCAATTGAAAAAAGTTTACTTTTATCAATTTCAGTATCCGCATGAGCCTTTGTTCAGCTTTTCTATTTAAAAAAATTGAGTTCTTTGTTGTCTTGATATTATGGAATACCCTGTATAGTAGAAAATAACTTTAAAATGTAAAACATGCATGACCCTGCAAATTTTGTAAATATTCTTTTATACTTTGTAGAATAAGAAGGATATTTTACTTTTTTACACACTATTGGCCCACTTTGTATGCACTTTGCATGCAATTATAAAGTTTGTTTATATTTTTATTTATTTGAAACTTTATCGCAGATTTATATTTCTAACTCAATTAAAGTTACAATTGCATAATTAAAATATAAATTAGACGAACTTTAAGTTTGTCTCGTATTACTTTTCGTGATACAGTACTCAGTTGTTTACTACAGAAATTCCTATGTAATGAGATACGTTACACAAAAACACGCATCACGGGTACGTATTTAATTCTGTTTTCCAATTCGATACTAATTACGGATTTATGTGTTTATCCCGAAACATATATTTACAATCAATACTGTATAACATAACATGATATAATATATAACTAGTTTCTTAATATAATTTTAGTTTTGTTATATATAATGATAAATATAAATAAAACGATAAACTACAATTAATATAGATTATGGTTTTTGGTACGCAATTACAGAAACGACAATTTTGAATAAAATGAACATTAGTGTGCATTTTGTGTGTTTGATTGTGGTTTCGTAAGGAAGAGTTTTTTGTGACTCATCTCTAAAGTGTTTTTCCATAGTTTTTTATGCTCAGCTGCTAGTTTACTGTAATCTATTTTTTTTTTGGTCTTGTAGGCAATTCCGAAAACGGGTTCAGGTCCGATATATGTCTCTGTTGTGCCCTTTTTAGTGAGGGCATCCGCCATTAGTTTTCTCTCAACACCTTGGTCTTTTGGTCCAGATGAGCTGTACTTGTTGGCGAGTTGCCAATATTTCCACACTGTTTATGCATGCCATAATCAGTTTGCATTTTATTACTGGCGATCTTAGCGCCAGTAGTGCAGCTTGATTGTCAGACATAATCGATATTGGACCATTAACGTATGATTTTGAGTGGATAATGTTCCTGACACACTAGTCGATAGCAACTTCAGCTTGAAAAGCCTGCCTCCATATATTCCTGGACCGGTACTGTTGCAATTTTTGAACCCTGAGGCTGCCCTACAGTGATGTATATTTATCTTAACGACTTTGAGCGTTACGTTTGCCGTCAGTGCGTTTTCTTCGGCTCTGGATTTACATCCATTGCCTCTTTAACATGACTTTTAACATCCGATTTTTTTATGTCCTTTTTGGAGTCGGAGAGCGCCCGGAGAGTGATCCTTGAAAATCCGAGAGAGACTAATGCTTTGACCTTCTTTTAGGATTTGTTGCTCATAAACAGTACGTATTGGTACTGATGTTTTGTACCGATATTTTTTCAGTACGGTGACCGGTTCCAGTATTGTTGTGGTAACCTTTTTGGGTGCATAAAGTTCTTTCAGATAAATAAACTCAAGTTTCTTATTCTTTCCTTGGTTGCTTCGTCTGCGCACGTTATTTTCTGGAATCCCTTTTTATGGGTACATTCTTAAAAACGCGAAGAAGCTTATCTCTTTTCCGGTTTATCAATCCATCCGAGTATCAAAGTTTTTATGATTTCGGATTCTTCAAGACTAACCCGTTTGGTATGATTGCAAGAGCAATTCCCGTCAGAGTATGCTTAAATGTCTTTTTTTGGGCTTCTTTGACACCTCGACTTCTCTTTACCGGTCGTTTTCACGCTGACGATGCGTCTTTGTTGTTGCGGCAGTTGGTACAATTGCGTGCGCCGTTTAGTGTCGTTGTTACGTTCCTAATGTGCCCGCCTTTGCGTCTTGTATAGATGGGTTTGCTCACGCGTCCCTGCTGTTAGAATTAACCAATTGCCTAAGCTCCCTATTCTTTTTGTTTTTTTTTAATTTTGCAGTAGAGCAGCAACAGGCATTGTTGTCCCTTTGCCACGACACTGCAACTTGAACTGGGAAAGTCGGTATTAAAGAACGTACGGATTTTAGACGACGACTACAACACTTGCCAAGGTAAACAGAATTGTAGCGGTTCAGGCAGTAAAGCTGACACCCTATCTACCATTCTATCCACCACCTGGTAACGCGTTTAATAACTAGCTCAACCCACGGGGCGATATAGTTAGTTTTGTGCGTTTGGTGAAGCAAAATTTATAATTGTGTCCTCAAAGTGTAAGTACAGACCGAGTTTTCCTACGGTATGATAAGAGAAAGTGTACCAATTAAGTGGTTGGTATTAATACATTTGGATCATGTCTCTTGCAAATTCCACGTTATCTTAATTTGGACAATCCTAAGAAATTCACGAGACATGCGTTTTGACGTACGTCTGCTACCATCATAGCAAAGCAAAGCAAATAGTAGCATGACAAATTCGTTAAAGAGAGTATTAGCAAAAAAGAAAAATGTTTCAATCAATATTAGAAGTCCCATTAATAGAAGTGCAACCTCATTGGTTCCGATAACGTTAGCAGTATTAATCTGAACTATAACCTATGAGCCAAATGATTACAAATGTTGAATTGTAGTTGATTGCAATGCAAAATAATGATAACGCACTACTACCCTCCTTAAGATGAATCGTCGTCGTTAGACCAAGAGTCAAGTGTTAGCCTAGATAATAGTTAAATATTTGGTACTCACCTTAATATACAACTTATTCGTCGCAAATAAAATATTCGTAATAGTTAATAAATTTATTAATGTACATACACTTCAACAATTTGTTATTATACTTTACTCTTATGTTATAATTATTTCACGCGACTACTCAGGACAAATTTCTACTTTTCATTTTACCGCTTCAGAGTATTTTTCGCTTATTACGTAATTACACCAACAAACAAATATTAACGTTTGCGATCTTGGCAGCACGAAAATCTCAATCAAATATTTTCTCTTCTCTTATTAATTGACTGATTTTGATTGATACTTGTGTACCGTTGTGAACTTTTTATGTTGCGGGTTAGGATCCGCAATTTTTTTTCTATTAGCGTTTTAACAGATATAGCGCCTTTATAAACTGACTATTTTACTTATATTTACCCATACCAAACTCTATGATGGAGTAAGATAGACGTGGCATGATCCACAAGAACGAGGAATCCGTAACATTTTCTTCAGACGCATTAGCGTGCTTTAGTATGATCTATGAAGCACTAACTATAAACATTCATATTGTTGCTTATACGTTTCTTTTCCTTAACTAGTGTCAAAAGATTTTAAAATTAATAGAAATACAAATCGTAGGTAATTTTTGTACTACCATTTAAAAAAAGACAAACAGCTGTTGTTGCTGTTAAATTTACGCAAATGATAATTATATCTGACATTGACAAAACAAATTGTTTGTGATAGAATCTACAAAAAACAGATTTGTTTTTTGTCTAACATAAACATCAAGATGATAAGTGAAAGGTCACGGTATTATTAAATTAGTTATTTTAAAAGAAGGTCGTATTGTTTATAAAAGTCCCAGATATCAAAAAGACAATGCGTATAAAAAATTTACTAGAAAGTTGATGATTAAATGCCATTTGGCATTCATGCAACGAACTCTTATTAGTATTCAAGCAATACAAAAACGTAGATAAGTTACAACATAAAACGTTAGATTTTTTTAAATCAAATAAAAAAGGATAAAACAAAAAAGAAAGTCGTTCAACCCAAGTTTAATATAATAACAATAACGTTATTTATAGATTACTTAAATTTTTTTACCTTACAGTATTGCACTTCTATAGATGTGGTGCATAGAAATGAAACGCAATATCTATGATTTCACAACTATTAAAAAAGTTAAGTTGAAATTTGTCTTTTTTTATAAAAAAAATATAATTTTAAGGAACACAAAAATACCATGCAGTAAATTAGTACTGAAATTTATATTAAAAGAAACTGCAATAAGGAAGCCTAAAAATTTAAACCATACGAAAACCTTCAATGGTGACATTTATTGCAAAAAGTGATCAGTTTTCTTGTAATTTTTATTACAGTGTTTCTTAGATTATATGAAGTTTTTCTTATAGAATTAGCAGTTAAAACTGTAATGAAGTTAGGATGTCATTTAAAATCCTACTTGTCTGCGAAAACAATCTACTAAAATTCAAGAAATTTATTTCTAAATTGGCTCTAAGAACCAAGCTAATAACAGCATATACACATAAGATTCGGCAATCATTTTTATCTGATTTCCAACGTATGTTTCTCTTTTCTAATTTTTCATGCCGTTCATTTTGATCTCTATCTGTTGAAGTGAAAAAAAACTAAAATACTGTACAAGGTAGCTAACTTCAAATATACGCTTCTTGCTGAAGTAAGAAGTCAGTTGTTTATTGTTTATTTTATAATTTGTTACGTGGTTATTCTCGTAACTTAACTGAGCGACGACTAACTAAGTTGTTCCGGTGATTGAGTTGTAGATTTTGTAGTGCTAAATTATAAAATAAATTTTGAAAAGCACTAAAACAATAAAAGACTATAGTGAATCATACCGCTTAATTCTACCTAAAGCTGTAATAGAACCAATGACAAGACAGAAGTTGTGACACAGTATATTTATTTTATTACAGACAGCAGTTCACGTTAGAAGAAGATATGTAAATATATTTATATAAGTTTGATCGAACACTAGCACGTAAGTCGGTATCACAGACAAAATATGAAATAAGCTTTCTACTGAGCAACACGTCGTACAACAAAGTGACCTTGTTGGCCTAACTTTCACATTTCGAAAAGAAATGAATTCACATTCATAAATTTAAATAAAAAGATACGAATCTCAAAAAATTAGAGGATTAAAGCGCACCGTATAATAATATGTGACACACAACAAAACGATTGTATAATTAATTGTGCTAACAACCTACTATGTACGTTCAGTCGTTCTTACAATCGACTGACCACCAAAATACCAAGAATTAAAATAGAAAGTATGATACTTACAATTTAGTTTTTCTTAAAGCATGCTACTAGCTAGCAGTACCTTCCCAGCATATCTTAAAATTAATTGAAATTTAACAAAGACGTACATACGGTGCTATCACAAGTAAGACCCATTTTATTCATATGATTACTGAAAAACAAACGAATGCGCCGAGTTTCCCTCATATTAATATCGCAATTTTGGTAAGTGTTTCTTCCAATACGGTAACAATTGCATTCAACCTCTCAAAGGTGTAGATAGCGTTAGCTACACTAAAGTGATGTCTTCATAGAAATTTTCCTAATTACAACCAGATTACAACATCCGCTTATTATCTCCACAGACAAAAAACACGTATGGAGGTATGAAAACCTACTACAGACAATTACGCAAGAATTACATTAAACCACAAACACAAGAAATAAGTGCTTACTCTAAATAAAGACTTTCGCTCAAAACGCCACAATATTCTATTCAATATGTGCATGGATGCGCGTGAATAATTAACAATAAAAGCTTTGTTGGGCGTACACAACGCTACATGATTTCCGTGTTATTTCCTGGCCATGCGACGGAAAGTGGGCGTTCCGAGAATAAATCTTATACAGTGGACAAATATCATACTAAAACATTTTTAACTTAACAAATCAACAAATAAAAGCTACTAATACTGCAATTCAATTTCATTAAAATAGTAATAAACTCATCAGGTTATGGGAATAAGCTAAGTGTTGTACTAAAACCTTATTTTAAATTGAAGTTGCATTTTTGTTAGTGTTCGATTTCGTCATAACTGTATATACAAGATGTTAATATTGTGCAAAATTTGTAAACGGACAAAAAGAGGGCTATGAAAGGTGATGGAAAGTATCACATTAAAAAGCTAAAGGGGTGGAAATTGGGCAACTTGGCGATAGTATATTGAGATGGTTGTTCAATCGAAGTGCGTATTCGATATCGTTAAAGGCAAACAGGTTGTTACCTCTAGCACAAAATTTTGATAAACCTACGGATGACAAAAGAAAAGCTGAACAAAAACGACGCGACGACGACCTTACGGCAGCGACAACAACTGCCGGTTCATTAAACAGGGGCGTGGCTCAAATGGTGTTAACAACGCATTGTTCAGTTGTGATGTGGTCAACGTTAACAAACGCTTTTGAACATGGTGACACGCAGCGGGCTCATACGATACTAACTATATTTATGACGACAGTAAAGAAAACTGAGCAATCAATGGCGACATATATCGCATCAATCAAGAAAGATTTTTTCATCTAAATTTAGAGCTTGATGGTCAGGCAAAAATTGCTGAAAAAACCTCCCGTCAGGTAGCTAACATCAGATTCCTGAATTGATACTGCACTATCGTATTCTAGGTTCAATAGCAATGATTTACTCGGTGCTTAAGGATATCTCTAAGACCAGGTAGGCGTTTTGCTTAAACGTAACGGCAGACTCGTAGCCTGTGTTGTATCAACTCATCTAGCGAACGTGTGTTTTGCAAAATCGAGCGAAATGCTACAACTTTGGCACGAACGTCTTGGTTATCAAGACAAATTTCATTGAAGGAATGTTTTCTCACGTCTGTGCATTGAAGTCGATTACGCAGCACAAGTGACAAGCAAACTGCCAGAGTGCTTAAAAATGTTTCTTGGTGAGACGAAAATGGAGAATCACAGTATAAAAGTGTTTTGTTGCGATGGTGGTGATGAATTTGATTATGCCGAAGTGCGAAAGGTGCTAAGTAAAAATGAAACGTTGCTGAACGTGGAAATAAGACAATTGTCGAACTAGCGCGTTTAATGCTTTCGGTAAGTCGAATACTAAAATCGTTTTGGTTGTGTGTGTGTGCAACCAGCGCGTATATTTTAAATGCAACGGGCAAATCGTTCCTTCGGGATAAAACTCCTTGATAACTGTGGCGCGGCAAGAAATTCAAAAATCTTGACTATTTGCTTGTCTTCGGTAAAAGGTGCTATGTGCAAGTTCCGAAACAGTTTTGTAAGAAATTTGATGACAAGAGTGTGTTCGGTCATTGCTCTGGTTACGTAAATGGTAAAGATGGGTAGAAAGTGTACATACCACCACGTAAAAAAATTGTTCGTTAACATGATGTGTTTAAAAGTGAGAAAATATGTACAAGGTTTGATAATTCGGTGTCGTCTGAATACCAACTAGTGTCGCATAACAAATCGAAATCAACAACTGAGTACACCAAAAGTGTTTGTGATTTGAATTTGAAGGAACAGCAAAGTCAGTCTTCTAGTGCTAAGAAAGACGGTGTTGACGATGCTTCGGAAGAAAATCCAGATGGAAAAGATGTCAATGTGTATGAACGAATCTATATTGCAAATGTGCTTGATGCGCGCGACGTGCTTCGTAAGTCAAAAAAGCAGCGTCAACGTCCGGCAACGGCAACGTACAAAACAATGGAGTTCGAAATTTGACGAAATAAGTGATGCGTTGTATCAAGCTTGTGTTGCAAAGAGTCGGTGATACTATTGCACCCGGATCGTACGACGAACCGATGAAATCGGCTAGAAGTGCCAAATGGAGAGCAGCGTGTAATGACGAGATTGCATCGTTGCACGAAAACAATAAGTGGGTGTTAGTAGAGAAGCCAAATGGTGTTAAAATAATATATCGTTGTTGGGTTCTTCCTGCTAAGCTTGTCGCGAGTAGAAACGTTTTACGTTACAAAGCTCGTCTAGTCATGAAGGGCTATAGACAGAAGAAAGACATTGACTACGATAAAACGTTTAGTCCGGTTGCGCGTTATGACACTGTTTGTGTAGTTTTGGCTGAAACAGCACTCTAAAGTTGGAATATGCAGCAGTTTAATGTGAAGACAGAATTTTTTTACAGTAAGCTGGAAGAAGAGATTTTTATGTCACCACCTAAAGGATATGATGATGGAAGCTGCAAGGTATGCGAACTGTTAGGTAGCTTGTACGGACTCAAGCAAGCTCTACGGTGCTGGAACAAGCTGTTTGTCGAAGTTATGGGAAAATTCGATTTTAAAGTAACGAACGAAGATTCGCGTCTCTTTACATGACGTAAATATAAAGCAACTCTGATAGTGGTTCTTTACGTAGCTGATGGTTTGATCGTAAAGGACTGTGCTGATGAAATCCAAACGTGTCAGAACTGAAACAGCACTTTAAGATATCAGTTGGGTCGTTAGATAGTTTCTTGAAAATGCAGATTGACAGGCGCAGCGATGGAACTTGACTACAGAAATAGTATGCTTGAACGTTTTGCCATGAGCTTCAACAGTAGCATTTGAAGACTATACGACGTACAGATTAGCGGTTGGAAGCTTGATGCACTTGATGACGCCGACTAGAACCGATATCGGTTATCCGGCTTCATATGCGGCTCGCAAAATTCAAGAACCAATTCAGGCTGATTGGAACGGAGCGAAGCGTATATTTCAATACTTGCGTGGATCCGAGAACTACGGACTGTACTATAAAAGAATCGGCAGCAACATGCTTACGACGTCCACGAAGGTTGTAGCAACACAGGTCGATCAAGCATTCTGGCTGTTCACGGTGGCGCTTCAGTAGCATAGACAATTTAACAGCAGCATTCGGTGGTAACGTAAACGATAGAGGCGAAGATCGTAGTTTCAAGTAAACCAACGAAAGAACTCATGTGCCTTTATTTATTGTAACTTGTATTGGTATACAAATTTTCGTGATTTTGGCTGTTTATCAGTATTATTTTGCATTACATTTTGTTCGTCTGTAATCATTATATCTATTTAGTGGCGTAGCTACATATTCAGCTCCCTGGAGCAAGTAAAATCTGTGCGCCCCCTTTTTTCTCGTAAGAGTTCCAGCAAAATATTATTTTTATCTTTTTAGTTCAATTTTAAGCATAGATATGTTATAAACTACCTACATTAAAAAATTTATAAAATTATACTCAATGACATGCAAATTGCAACACCAACAAAAGATAAGAATTTTGTGATCACACTTGACAGCTACTCAGAGGTAGTAAATGATTAACATTTCAAAGAAAAGAAACAACGATTAACACAATTTTTATTTAATAATCTGTTGGTCTCACACTCCCTCAGTATTCGCGGCATCGATTCCAGCAGGTGGTCGATTTACTCTTGGGTTATTGTATCCCAAATAACTTGCAATTCATGTCGGAGAACTTCCTGTGTCTGTGGAGGATGTGCTAAGTTTCTTAGTCTTTTACTCATGTTCCACAGTTATTCAATAGGCGAAAGGTCGGTTGATCTGTATGGCCATGGTAAGAAATTAACATTGGCTTCTTCGAATCGGTCTATAGAGTGTCTTGCTTCGTGATGACGGTCATTATTCTGCTAGAAAAGTGGGTCATCCAACTGCTGAACAAAATTTCGCCCCGCGTGCATATTGCTTCGGATGACCTTCATTACTTAACCATTGATCGGCGATAAATCTAGTATTAGAAAAGCGGTCTGTTATTGCCATAAATCGAAAATGGCAGCCCTGCCTCTTATTTGTTTGCTTCCATCCCTCAATTTCTTGTCTATGAAAATTGTTCCTTAGTTCTTGATAACAGCGCATGATTAGTTTCGGTTAAGACGACTTGCAATTTCCCTGTACGAAAAAACACCTTCACGTATGCCAACAATTTGACCTCTGTCAAATTTGTTTAATTGGTGGTCATTTTCACGCTGTCGCACTATAAGCATAATCACACTCTCAAAAACAAAACAAAAGAACCCGTCCGATATGTCATTATCACTTGATCCATTTGCATAAAATTTTAATCATCTACTACCTCTGAGTAGCTAAACCTTTCCGCCAAGTTTGGTCGCAAAATTTTCACCCCTTCTCGGTTTTTCAAAATTTGCATCTCCCTGATTCGTGCGCCTTCGAAATTCGTGCGCTCAGAGCAATTCGCTCCAATTGCTCCATAGTAGCTACGCCCCTGTATTTATTATTTATTTATTTACTTTAGCACACTTTCTTTTATTTGCTTATTTTAAAATCTATATATAATTGTTTTTTAATTCTTTGGTTATTTTATTTTTTTACATTTTCCTTTAATTTTTGTTAACATTTTCGTAGTATTTATACATATTCTTTTTCTTTTTCAGTTTCTTGTCTATATCTTTTTCGAAATATTCTTTTCTTGTTTGTCGTTTTTTTTAATTTTTTGTTCTTGCTTTGTTTTGTTTTCAAATAAATTATTTAACTTACGTTGCATTATTTAAATTACCTGATTGTAATCACAGTATATGTTAACTTTCTTTTGAAATAAGAAATTGTTGTAACAGTAAGCACTTACATGCATTTCTGATTACATGTAAAAACTAATACAACTGATGCGTTATCTAACTAAATTTAACATGTTTTAATATTGATTAACAGTAGTATTGTACTAAACTTTTTTTTTAATTTATACTGTAGACATATTTTAATTAATTATGAACATGACTTTGATAAATGAATGATAGTAAGTACATGCTAAATTACAAACTAAAAACATTTGCCAAAAAAATGATACATCAGAAAGTTTGCAAGTTAATTAAACAAAAACCTACATTGGAAAGCTACTAATTTAATTAACAGTAAATGATTTTTTTTCTGGTTCACATAGATAAACGTATTCAAAAATAATTTATCCTATATGCACAAATAACGCCTGTAATATATTGATTAAAAAGTGTTATTTAATTTGTTTTATACAAACAAATTAATAACACTATATTAATAATATAAACAACATGATATAAAAAAAAATTACATTCTTCGTCTTCTTCTTTTTTGTAACATCGGTACATTTGAGCTAATGTTATGGTTTCCTCTTCTATCATTTATAACAATGTAGCATAATAGATATGCTGCATTCTTTACTTTTGGCCCATGTCGTTCAAATGAATCTGTCTCCTATGTTAATCCTTTCGTTACCAATTTATTTTCAGTCATTACAATTAAATAATTTTTAGATTTTTTTGTGTACCGGAATGTTACTTGAGGGTGGTGGGACATATGTTCCACTGGTAAAGAATAATGGGGTATGTATGTCCCACTGGGAGTCAAACCAAAACAGAAAAATAGAGTAATTTATAAAAAAAACTTATATTCTAAGTAGAACAGGTGCTAAAAGAAGCTTTTTGTTAGAATAATAATGCAACAAAAATGTTAATAGCCCAGGCAAGTTAAACATATGCTTCCCGAAAAATCATCCAAAGCTGGAAAGTGTGCTATTGCATTTTGGGGGTCCTAAATAAGAGTCCTGTGAGCTTGCGACGGATTCTCAAATCTACCCAAGTTGTGGGGAGTCAAAAAACCACGAAATGTTCGCACTTTTTTTAGTTTTTTGCTTATAACTCTTAAACGACGTATCCTACCGAAAATTTTATTCGAAACATTTTTAAAGAGGATTAAATTATGCGTCCAATAACTTTTAGTCTGTAAAAATCGGCTCAGCCGTTTAACCGCCATTCAAAATTAGACCATTTTTACCAACTTGCATAAAAAAATGATTCTGCCCTTTGAATGGGTTATATGAATCATTTCATAATATTTGATTGAATGACAATCATCCAGGAGCGAATCTAAAAGTGTGGGTAAAAAGGAACACGGTCCCCTTTTAAAATTTCAAGTCTAATTCTTATTTTTTATTTTTAATAAATTCTAGGATTTGTGCCCCTTTTCCCTCTTATTGGATTCGCACCTGGACACTCCAAAATGATGTTATGTGGTTTCAAAATATAAGAAAGCATTATAATATGAATAATATTTTATTAAAGGTAACAAAAGAAGTATACAAACGATAACAGTATTAGTTGTCTTCATGAAAGATGTATTTGTTGTGTACATGCAAGATCATAATATGAAAGACGTACAAGATACTCAAATTGGCGATTTTTTCGCTGTTTATGAGAACACGGTCGTTCTTCGCCAATCACGTCATCTACCTCCTCATCCTCGGAATCTTGACAATGAGTATTCATTTTTTGCTCTTCTTTGATGATATCAACCTCCTCGTCACACTGGGTGGTATCAAGTATAACATCCTTGTTTTCAGAGACGGAATTGAGGCATGCGTGCCTATTGCAAATTATGCAGATGGTGGTGCATTTTATCCTACAGGAGCAAGCTGTTTTGCACCCTTTTTTACATGTGGACGCTATGGAGTTGAGAAGTTTTTGTGGGGCCGTTGGATCAGTCGTTGTAATGGGAGTTAACCCAGTGGTAGTTATTTGCCATCCCCATCTCTTTGGATCTAGTACATTACCCCTCCATACCTGCACTTGTAAATAAGTTCTGAAGGAGTGCTGGCGAGCAGCCGCTTCTCTAGGAGGCAAGGACGCCAAGTCAAAATTCTTTTTTGAAAGCAACCTCTGAAAGAAGTCAAACCTCACTTGAGTGAGAGACTTGCTGCTTCCACCCGTGTACAAAATTTTTATGAAGTGAACACCTGCTTCTGCAACTTGATGTGGAGTTGGAATAGGGCAAAACAGTAGATGCTTTATGAAGGAGGTTTTGGTCTGACATAAATTTCTTGATTCATTTTATTTTTCCCAGGCGGAAAAATGAGGATGTAGTGTCGCACCCCGTGAAAGCGTGGTGAAACAGCGCATGCTTTTTTATGTATTCAGGCAGCCAGCAATTGGTCGGACTGTAAACGAATGTTGCTTTTTGATTTGATGAGAAACACGTTGGAGATTGACTTTTCAAAGACAGCAACATGAAAATTGAGCAAGACTAACAGATCTGTGTCCTTTCCCACTATGGAAACATTGCCTCCCTCTTTAAACTTCTCCATTGCTGTGCTTACTATGAGAGAATCTGCATCTTCCAAGGCTTGCTCCACGTGAATCAATTTGTTTGACAGCATCGATATGAGATGTTTTTTGTTGTTTTGGCATTGTGGCCTTAGTATGGAATATAACCGACGAAAATGACATAGCACGGACTTTTCGCGCTTTTTCAGCAGACTTTATACTCTTCTCGGCCACATCCTCTGGGTATCCATCAAAAACTATAGTAATACTGTAAGACTGATAATTGAATTTCACGTAATTTACGTACTTATGAACAATATTGGAAAAATGTTCTCCGCTGTTCTACACAACTCTGTGCAGGAAGAAACCACCATCTACTACGTAATTTGCATTCACAGTGAGATCCACTTTGATTGGAGTGAACAGCTTGTATAATTCAAATTTTCTACTCTTCCGTATCATGCCGTCATTATCAAACAGTAGGAGTAAGTACGAGACCAATTCGAATTCAAAGTACGATTCAAGCTTAAGCTGTAATTTAATGTGAAATGGAATCCGGCGGAAAATCGTGTCCGGACTGGTGGAGGTTGATCTTTGCTGTAGCCTTTACGGCTCGTAGAGGTACCACTCGGGTTTTTCTGCTAAGTTGAAGTTCTTTAATGTTGTTCCCTTTAATGGATTTCATACTGGCTGTGCCTTTTTCAAACGCTTTGTGGCAGTTGATGCTGTCATCTGCTATAACTCCTGTGCTGATGAACATGAGGGAACTCATTTCAAAGAATGGGTCATGGCACTGAAACCATTCGCTGAATTTCTGCAAAATGTTATCGTTCCTCCGTATTTTAGAGTTTGTCGTGTCAATATACTGATTAGATGTTGAGAAAAAAACCTCACAGCACTCTTCAATTTGATGACAAACATCCACTGCAGTGGGCATCTCAGCGATCCCCCGAGCTAGAGTCCCATCGCTAATTTCCCGCCCACGGGATAGCCCTCCACAAGAAGATATTGCTCTCATGAGTACTTGCTCGATGGTCATATCTGACCATATTTCGGACCAATGCTTTCCGCTACGGCTTATTTCGAAGTAACCTTGTACAACAAACTGTAGATATTTAGCATGAGTCAGTTTTGTATTGAGGTTTTGCATATCCTGCAGGTATAGTTGACTAGCTATTGCCTAGTTGAAGTGTCCGCTGGCGTGTAACATCCAATTCTCAGTTCTTTTAGCTTCGATAAACTGCTTGAGGACAGACACCATCCTAAAATACTGCACCCACAGCTCTGCTGTGCTTCCTCTTTTCTCCAAGATTTCCAACTGTCTTTTGAACTTTTCCATAAGACTGTTGATATGTTCATTCCACTTTCCAAACATCCAGAGCAAATCTGCCGACTTTGGCAATACTTCTTTATACGTTGAAGGCCATAAGTAACTTAAAAAATTCACAATTGCAGTCGCTGAGCGTCTTCACGGACGAGCGCAAAATGCTTCAAGTTGAAAGTAGAATTCGTCACTCCAATCTTTCATTTCATATGGTCTTTCCCCTATTACTATTTAAATGTCATAGATTCTTTAAACTTATATTAACATACTATCATTTGAAATATTTACATTGCGACGCCAATCTATTGTCTGTGCTCAGGAGTGGCTTTTGGTCTATCTCCGGCCGCAGTATGTGTAAGCAAATCACGAGGAATTGCATAGTTTGTTTTACGGTTGGTCCAAGGGTTGTAAGTAACTTAACGGACGATCGGTCCTTATTTCGCTTTACAATGCACCGGCCGTGTTTCTTTCAGACCGGAGTAAATTTGTAGGTTCTGTTCATATTTGTGACGGCTACACTAGAGGTCACAAGTTAGTAAAAGCTTACATTGCATAAGTTTCAAGGCAACACATTTGAATTTCGTTACCAGTCTATCTTCGCAAGTTTTTATTGAAGTCTGTAAACGATTTATTTCAAGAAGTGGCAAGTCTACGTCAATGTTTAGCAACGATGCCAAAAATTTTAATGTCACTTCTAAGAAGTTACAAATATTGCATAAAATTTTAAAACAAATAAACTCATACTAAATTGTACAATTACTTACTGTACGAAAACATAAGTTAGCGTTTTGTTTTGCCTGCATCACTCCGTTTTAATGGTATTTAAGAATCTAATATGAAATCAACCAAATCGCATCTTCATAAAATATTACATGATGCCAATTTGACGTATCAAGAACTGTACACCGTATCTTTACAAATAGAGTCCGTTCTGAATTTAAAGCCTTTTAAACCATTGTCTTCGGATTATAATAGTGCGTCTGCTTTGACCCCTTACTACTTCCTGCTAAGCTAATCGCATTGCCCATTAGCGGACAATCTCTTAAAAGGCTTGCCAAACAATCGCTTTCTAGCGCTACAACATTTTTGGCGATAGTCTTGCGAGGTCTTTTCCAAAATGCGGGATCGCATAAAGTAGTCTTCGACAGCAGAAGAGCAGCTCCGTACCGGAACGTTCGTCTTCTTGGTAAAAAAATAAATAAAAATATGTAGTTCTGTCTGTACTATTCAGCAGATGAAAGACAATGGCAATATAATGCCACTTTTAAAAATTTTACACTAGAAATAATAGCTTGTCTAAAAATCAAACCAAACGTGCACCAACCGAGAAAACAGTAGATAAATAAAAAAGTGTTATAAAAAATGGAAAATATTCTAAAAAAAGATACAATAATACCGTAAGATATATTAATGCGCAGATGGGAAAAGAAGAATATATGATTCAAGTGGTAGTAGCAGTAAGTTAGCAACGTTAATAAATAGCATCAAATGTTCATATATCGAATCAAGATAGCTGTGAGTAAAAAACTACAAACTAATGAACAACAAAAACAGGCGTTAACAAACAAAAAAGTTAGATCATACAGAAAGCTATGTGCACTTGTACAAAAATGCTTGTGCAGACTTTGATTATGTTTAAGTATTAGTTTGAATTTGACAAAACAATTAAAGGTACAGCAAAAAATGAATGTTTGTAATTAGTGTAAGCAAAAAAATAGGGAATCTATTGAAATCTTTAAAATTCTTTTTAATATTAACCGAGATTTATCGGTCGGAAGCCTGTCTATAAAAGTGAGACTTTACGGCGCAATCAATCAGTTTGTTCTGGGTTCTGAAAACGTCTACTGCGACGTGTGACAAAAGCTCAGCTTGTGTGATAACGACAACACGGGAATTATCTAAAACAAAAAATTGCATTACGAATGAAACCCGTGGAAACTTGAATTCTACTACAACTTTTCTTAGTTCAAATTTTTGATTTGAAGTCCCAGTTCATAGTTATTAGCGCATTTGTTTTTCAAAAAATTGAAAGATTTATGAAAACAAAAGTTTTATAAAATCCTTAAACTATCTGCTATAACATTTGTCTGAAACTTTTTTTTTATCTGTCCAAAAAAGAGGGACTAAATTTGAGTTTCAAACATGCCACCATTAGCAGTCAGACAAGCCCGACAGAGCGTTTTAATATTAGAAAAGATACTTTTTTTATATCTTCCGCTGTAACTACTATTCTAGCTTCTAGCTACCAGTACTAATTCAGTGTTTATTTGCGTCTCATATACAGAGGTCTGCATCTGATCCCAGAATAAAAAATCTAGGGGAGTTATGTTGCGACTTCGGACTAGTCGCGCAACATGATCTCCTCTCCCAATCCACTTATTAGGATATTCTCTATTTAGTAGTGCCCTGACTTCTCGGGTTGTGTGAACCGGTGCTCCATTATGTCGAAATCAAAATCTTCATCTAATGTGTAATGACAGTAAGTCATCAAGAAGCTTTGGCAAATGGTTATTAAAAAAATTAAAATAACTTTCACCATTCAATTAGTTTGATAGAATGTAGCGTCCAATAACGTACTCCAGCACATACTTTGTCTAGAAAATCGATGTAGACCTTGTTTCTTCAGAACTTGCCAAACTGTCACGTAATTTATATCTAATGTATTTGCTATTACTCTTGTGCTCGTCGATGGCTTATCTTCAATAATATTAGGAACAGCTTCTTCAAATGCAATGGTTTCACGAAATCTATTGGAATTCTCACCAACTGTTGGGTGAAAATTGGCAGTCTCTGACAAACGTTTACATATTCTTCTAAAAATGCAGCATCTTGGTTTCGGACGATTTGGACATCGTCTCGGATAAACTCGACGAGCTTCTAGTGCATTACGTCTTGTCTCTTCAAAAACCAAAAGCATGTCAAGAAGTTTAGCGTTCGCCATTTTGTTATTTGATAAAACAGAATATGATTGTAAATACAAATGCTGAAAGTTTTGGTATTTTTTAAATATTCTTTAAAATAAAGGAGTAATGATTTTTCAAAAAAAAACGTCAATAACTATGAACTGAAACTCCAAATCAAAAATTTGAACTTAGAAAAAAAGTTGTTTGCTTTAACAAGTTCTAATTGCCATTTTTGGGTGTTACAACTTAGTATGAAAACCCTGTGTATGTAAATGTAAAACAATAAATGCATTTATAGAAAAAAATACAAACATTTTAAGTAATTAAAGTAAAATTGCATTTGAAAATACCGTACTTTAAGGAAAATTGGATTATGTACATGATAATTTCATCTGTATTTTTAAAAAAATATAAATTTCAAAGTTAGACAAAAACATGGAATAAAAGATTGTTAACCTTGATAACGTTTAAAGCCTAAAATAGAAAAAAATTGCGATTGGTTAATAATACGACCATAATGCAATGCTGATAAAACATTTGAAGTATACTTGATCTTTTGGTAGTTGCAGCATACGCATCCTTGCATCATTTCTTTATTACGTATAGTGTGTCGCTTGGGTTAAACTTAAAACCGTTTTGGTAATTAATATAGTAATTGTAATTATCGTTATTCTCTATATGTGAATTTGTGAGACTTATTTTACGTGTAAAGACTTTCGGTAGCTGCAGAATTACTTTATCCGCAGGATGAAACGTAAGGTAAAATTTGTTCCAAATATTTCTTAATTCATGCTCAATAGTCTACTTAAATGATACTAATAATATCTCATAATATAGGTTTAATTAAGATTTAAAACTAATAATTTAGATTTTCAAGTTTGTTGTGTGACTAATGCGACCGTTATTTTTCTTGCCTAGGCCTACTAAACTATACAGATCAGATCAGTTTCGACAGGTTCATTACGTCACGTCTCTTTATTTAAAACGGCGTTTTGCAATATTTAAGTAAATAATTCAATTGATATTAAAATATTTTGTTACTTATTCATAATGATTTAAGCACAAAGTTAATACAGTGCAACCACAGTTTTCTTTTTAAACAAATTGCCCATTGTGATTAAATGGAAGAGGTAATCAACAATATTTAACTTGTGTTTTTAATCATTTAGCAAGTTCTACAACATATTCATATTCAATTTTGAAAGACAATTTGTAAAATTTTAATTCAAATATTTTAAATATGTACTAATTGGCAATACTAATTTTCAAATTTTCTTGCTAACTAATGTAATGGAGTTTAAAACGATTACAAACCATCGATCATTCTATATAAAAAAAATTGCATTATTTTAAGTTTGCATGATTGGGAAAAATGAGAATAGAAATATTAAATTCTATGCATTTGCATTTTATAAAAACGAAATTAAATTAAAATATTCACGTTTAGTTTTTCTTCTTCGGTGTTCGCCTCCATGACTTTGACATCAACCTCCTCGAATTACTGCAATTCTCTTAATTTGGTGCATGCTTCTTGTTTTTTCATAATTTTTTTTAGTGCACGCACAAAGAAAATACCTCGCAAATCTCTCTGGGTGAAGCCAAGCGAGGCTTCTCGAATCAGTCCTTTCTACCATCAGAGTAAAAAGTTCTGACCCCCTGAGTTCAAAGTCAAGTAAAATCAAAACTAAAGAGTGAAAAAATTAAAAAATATGTATGATATCAATTAATTAGTGATAAATATCATATTCAAATTTTGTACTTCTAACTAACGCCGTTTTAATTATGTTTAAAAAAATGTTTAAAATGATGTAGTTTTTAGCACTCATTACGAAAAGTTTCAATTACATAAAATATTTAGTACATAGACAAAAGTATACTGTTTTTATCAATATAAAAACTTTATTTGAATTTTGTCAAATATATCTGATTTATCGGTCTTCTTCTTCCTCGCCTTGGTGTCCTAGATGGGTATCCATTTCTTCATTTTCTTCCGCTCCCTGGCACCTTCTCTCATTTTCTTTACTGTTCTTTCTCTATATTGGCTAATATTGATTCCCCTCTTCTTCTTTTTACATTGTTTAGTCTCTATCATTTTCTTGAGCAATCTGTTTGGTTGCATTTGTATAAGATGGCCTGTTTATTCTCTATTTTTCTGCATACTGGTTCTTGATTTAGCTGGGCTACGATATCTTTGTTACTTGATCTATTCTAGTTTTGTTGATTCCTTAACAGTCTCATTTCCATACCTGTTAACTTGGATTTGTGTTTATGATAGATAGTCCAGGTCTAACTGGAGTATACTAGTAAAGGATTTATTATGATTTATGTATCGTTAATTTAATCTTCCTACTTATTTTTTTGTTTCCGAAAATGGTTTTGTTAAGCGCGAAGTATGCTTTAGTTGCCTTTTTTGTCGTATTTGCAATTTCTAAATCATATTTTCCATCGTTTGTAAATGTACTTCTTAGGTACTCGATTATTGTTACTTCTTCCATCATTTTGTCCATTATACACTGGGTTTCAAATAAAATGCACCACATAGAAAGAGTAGACGAAGAAGACTGAAATTTTGTAGAAAAACTGTTATGTATAGACAAATAAATGATTACAATTTGGAAGCAATACAACGTTTTATTGCAGAAGTTGACCTTCTAGACATGCTAGAAATAAAGTGATTTATTGTGTCCTGGGGTATCTGACTCCAGTCTATTTGAAGTTGTTGTCGCAATTCTTCTAAGGTATTTAAAGGGTGAGCTAGATGACGCCGTCACCATGTCCCAGACATGTTCTATTGGCGATTAATCTGGCGATCTAGTAGACCACGGTAGCAGATTTACGTCATTCTCATCAAAAACTCTCTGCGTCATTACTGCCACATGCGATAGCGCATTATCTTGTTGGAAGATAGTTTCTGGACGTTTTTGAAGAAGAACTAGTTCTAAGAAGTTGTCGATGTAACGTCGAGCATTTAACGTGTTTTGGATAAATGTTAAAGTAGAGTCGCCTCTCCAATAAATGCCACTTTAAACCATTACACCAGGTGTTAAGCTAATATGTCTTCGTTGTTCAAACTGTAAATCGTAGCGTTGTCTTCTAAGCCTTTGCACACGTGTACGCCTATCCGAGTGCCATAAACAGAACCTAGACTCATCAGAAAAAATAATGTTGTTCTATTCATTTAGCCAATGTTGTTTGGCTTGGCACTATTAAAATCCGAACTTCTTAGTGGTGAGGAATACGAGAGTTTGGATGTTTGCTTATAAATTGTGCCTTTTTTCAAATATCTGCATAAAACAAACACTATAAAGCCTAGAGCTTTAAAATTTTATTGTTATACAAAAATTCATTTTATGACTATTTTTAGTGCATAAAATTCCTTCAATTATTTTTTGAAATATGAGACTCGGGGTCAAAACTTTTTTACTGCGATAGTAGGTGATTGAGAAAACGATTGTAGAATTCCAGTGGGTAGGTGAGTTATGCAGCTGTGATGTAGTTGATCTGGTGATCGTGTTTAGCTTCAGGTATAGCAGCGAGAAAGTCGGTTTCGTTAAACTTTTGTTCGTGTTACGCCATTTATACTAGTTGTATACTCCAAATAAGCTTTTCTAACGTTGTACGGCTTAAGAGTCTTTTTTTAATGAAACATTTATTGACGAATGTATTAACTGTAATTGTTTTTGAGAAAATTAAATTGGTAAATGCGCATTGCTGTACCCTTTCCAGGCAAATGCTTTAAAATCTCTCCAATAATTAGATCAAATCCAAATTCAGATAATTTTTGTAGAAAGAAGTTTAAAGATTCAAGTTTCTAAATTTTTTTCTAAGCCTTTGAGTTTTCTTTTTAAAAAACATGGTTTTGTTTGCTGGATTTCTGTCATTTTCTTCTAAATCTTTATTTTTCTCTTACAAGTGTTTGGGTCTCAGCTGAATGTTTTATACATTTGGTTTTGTGTGTATTTTGTTACCTGTTGTTATACGCAGTTTTTTAACTTATTCTGTTGAACGTCTTAGAAGGGTAAGTTTATGTCTTGATTGAGTATGTATTGTCTGTTTAGAAATACTTGTTTCTGGTTTAATAATAATAATAAGTTTATTGTGTTCTTATACATAATTATGTATTTACACTCGTCAAACAAAATATACAGTATGTAAAATACAAACATTAAAATAGAACTAATATTATAAGTTGCCATTAGAGGGATAGTTTAAAAACTCGTCATAATTATAAAAAGCTTTATCCAAAAGAAACTCTTTAATTTTAATTTTAAATTGTTTGTAAGGCAAGCACCTAATATTTTTTGGCAGACTGTTATAATATAACGCCGAGCGGTGTTGTGATCCTTTAAGTGATTTATTTAATCTGCAGAAGTTGGGTCTAATGTTTTCTTTATTTCTAGTGTCATGGTTATGAATATTTGTCTGCTGCGAATAATCGGCTAGATTCTTTTTAACGTAGCAGAGTGACTCCAATATAACTAAAGATGAAAAGCTTAATATTTTCAAATCTATGAACGCAGCCTTGCAGTCTTTACGGTATCCTAGTCCTTGAATAATTTGTATTGCTTTACGTTGTAATTTGAAAATGTATTGCCATGATGAGCAACGGCCCCATGACAGAACTCCGAAGTCAAGAGACTATGAATTGTCGCATAGTATGACGCACATAGAAGTTTGCTTGATGTCAAGTTTGATAATCTTCTAAGAAGCTAAATTGATTTATTAATCTTAGTAGAAGTTTCTTGGCAGCGAATGGTAAAACTGAGTTTTGAGTCTATGTGGCATCCAAGAAATTTGACACTTGTCTGAGATGGGGTATTATCATAGGCTCGTAACGTCATAATTAATGTTTCAGTTTTAAGATTGTTTAACATTAACTGATTTGTTAAACATCATTCAGTAATGGAGTCACTTGCAATTCGGGAATGCCTAATCGCTGCATCTAGATTTGTATTGTAGACAGTTACAGTTGTGTCATCGGCGTATAGTAAAGAATTTAGATTTATGTTCAAATTGAAGTTTAAAAGCAGATCGTTAATGTATACTAGGAATAATATTGGTCGAAGAATGGATCCCTGCGGAACTCCGAGTGTAATTGGAAGTCTGTCAGATGTTTGATTATTAAAGATAACAAACTGAGATCTATTCTTCAAATAGAAAGAGATTAGTTTAATACTTGAAACGTCAAAATAGTAAATCTCTTGCAATTTGCTTTGGACAGATCAAAAAAGGTACTAACTGCAAATAGATCCTTCTCAAAACAATCTAGGGAACCATTAACAAAAACTTTAATAGCATCATTTGCTTCAAAATACTCTGACATTTGTTTAGACATAATTTTTTCAACTATTTTTAAAAAATAGGTAATAAAGAAATACTCCTGTAGTTGCTTGCATCATTTACATCTCCTTTCTTGTAAAGAGGTATTACTAATGCCAGTTTTAATTCATCCAGGCAACCTCCACTTTCGAGAATGGAATTGGTCAGGGTAACAAGTGTGCTAGCAACACACTGATGTTATTTTTAATTAATTTGGTGCTCATGCCATATGCATCTTTGGAGGTATTGTTTTTTAAGGAACGGGTCGTATTACGAACTTCATTAAATGACACTTTTTTGAATTTAAATGGATTTGATTTTAAATTTTGTCGAGTTTTATTTAATTTGCATAAACTGATAGGGTTTGTCATGTTTTTTGGTAAATTTTCCATAATCACTTCACTTCACAATTTTTGTAAAATATTGATTTAGTTCGTTAGCATCGAGCATTGTATTATGGATTTTTGCATTAGTTTGTTTACGAGAATTAATCAAAGACCACATAGTTTTAATAGGATTTGGAAAGTTTTTTATGAAATTATCATTGGCTTGAATTCTTGCGGTTCTTAGTTTTTTTTATATTCGCTTTTCAGACATTTACAAAGACGTTGTAGATTTGGTGTTGCATATTTGTGATATAATTCATTGACCGTTTGCAATTTATCACGCATGATCTTTAGCTTAAAATTGAACCAGCATATATTTACATCTTGCGTTCTGGTGTTCCGCTTGATGGCAGAAAAACTAGATAAATACGTATTGTGAATGACATCGAAGAAAGTTGAAAATTTTGTTTTAGTATCCATGGTTTTATCATGTAGGAAAGTCCAGTTTACTGCTAATAGTTGGTGAAGGAATAGAAATTGTCCTTTCATTGTTAGAGGGCAATGTAGGGTTGGCTTATAAGTTACCGTCTTAATTTCATCTTTAATATTTAGTTCTAAAAGTAGTCCCAAGTGGCCAGATAGTCCTGTTCGTATAGTATAAATATTAAAACTAGTTAAGAAGTTTATAAAAATATTATCTAGACAATTGGCGCCTCTGGTAGCACACATGACAGTTTTTACGAAATCAAAAGAATTGAATAAATCGCATAAAACCCTTGAATTATAATTTTCTGTGTTAAAGTGTACATTGAAATCTCCAGTAATTAACATTTGATGTTGTGGATAATGTAGAAACAAGATTTTCAGAATTTGTTCAAGGTTATTAATAAATATATTGAAGTTAAGATGAATTGCAGTTACTTCACAATGCACTTCAATTGTAAAATCGTTGATAGCTTAAGTGATTTTGATTCCACATCACTTTTTTTTTTAATTAGAACACCACCCTGATTGACTTGCGACCGACAAAACGAAGAAGCAATGCTTCAAGACGTTATCTCAAATAACTTTGCAAGTTTTTCATCAGTGCACCAATGTTCACAAATGCATATAATGTCAAAATTCTTATCGCTAAAAAAGCCTCAAATTCATTCAGTTTATTGGTTAAGCATTGGACATTTAAGTGAAATCGTTTTAAATTAAAGTTAATATTATTATTGCAGTCTGTATACACAAATTGCTCTTTTGTATTTCGATTTATAAGAGTAAAGTTGTTTTTGCCAATCGATCGATCCAATATAAAAAAAGACTTACGCAAACATTTCTTGTCCAAATAGTGGGATTCTTTAGTTTTTCTATAATGTCGATTGGTGTCGTAATTTTGAACGAAGCATATTCTTCTGGATGTTTCGAGTTTATATACTTTCAAACCCTTTTCCATGAAGATAATTTTTTAAGCTGTCTTCAGTTACTGAAGGATTTATTCGGTTCACATGTAAATGTCTTAGTTTAGCTACTCCACTTATAGACGTTGTTTCATCTGTACCTAAAATAGTATCTATGTTCCGCCTAGTTTTCTTAGTTTTTACTGTAGTAAAAGTATCTTTGGAATCTACGTCAGTTGAAACGGTTAACTCCTCAGACTTACGGCTATTTTGTTTAGGGGCTTCTGATGTCATTACCGCATCTATCCCAATAGCTACCGAAGATTTGCCTATTTTGTTGTTTTTGCGAACAACTTGCGAATATGAATCTGATGTAACAGAGGTGTTCGACCTCGGTATAATAATATTGCTATCAGGTTGTTGTTGTAACAATTTTGAATTGACTTGTCCTTGCATTGGTTCATTGTTAGACGTCGAGTTGAGATTAGTCATTATCGGTGTTGGGAAATTGTTTGAACTTTTAATAGAAACACCTTTTGATTCACATTCTGTAGTGCCATTATAATTTGTAGAAATCGAATTTGAATTATTATTAAGTCGTTTGGTATTCCCTTTCTTATTAAAATATGGCGTTAGGTTTACTGATTTTTCCAAAATAAACGGGTTGTTTATTTCTTCTAAAAGTATTATATGGTTCTTTATGGTAGCAGTTTTGTCTCTGAGATCTGATATTATTTCATCTTTTAGTTTAACAATTTTCTTTAAATACTCGACTTCTTTGGATAAAACACCAACGTGACTAATTGAGTTGTTTGTTTCATCAGTATTATCACAAATTTGGTTTTGATTATTCACTAGCGTATTACAACAGTTTATGGTCGTTTCTTCAATTATTCCATTAAGTTTATATTTTTCAACACATGATGGGTGGTAAACTGTGTCACACTTCACACACTTTATTCCACTAACGGCTTTATTTTTACATTTACACAGCAAAAGTAAGGAATCATTTTGTTTAACACTTTCTTCCTCCGCCGTATTAAACTAAACAAGATAATAATAAACTAAACAATTGCGAGTTAAAATCGCCAATTGTATATTATTGATTTCAAATTTTTCTTTAACGATTAGGAAAATTTGACCATTAAGCAACGTACGTCATAAACAGTTTAGAATGCCGGTTGCAGCAATACGTAAATCTTTTTGATTTATGAATTTATTTTGCGTTCTGTATAGTACTAGTTTTTCTAGTTTCCAATTTTTGTGAGTTTTGTATTGACTCGGTTTTCTTAGTCTTGATGACATATTTTCTCCTTTTTGCAGCTCTTGTGTTATTGTACATTTTCGGTAGTTAGCAAGATGCTGTTCAGAGCAGCAAATGCATTTGAGAAGAGTATTTCTGCGTTAGTGCAACTTGTGGTTAGATCCGCATCTAACATAGGTTGCAATTGTTTTGCAAAATTTTGACTAGTACATTCATATTTGCTAAGAAATGCTGAAAGACAGTAAATTCTACATTGACGTAGATAACAACGAATAAAAAAGAATAAAACACACAAACCTAAAAAAATTAAGAAATATACCAGTAGTAAACGACTTTGGAACAGACCCAAAGCTAAAAAGGTTAACAGGAACGACTATGAAAAGAAAAAAGTCATCATTTATGATTATAAGCGACTTTCGGCTTAGACCGCGTCGTAGTAAAGCACCCAGACTTAGGCTTGGTCCTAGTCTCTTCTTGAGAGCCAAAACAAGAAGTAGAACTTGGTCGTTGCCGTATTGTCGTTCGTGAACTCAAACAAACTGACGTTTTGCAAGGCATTGCAGCTTGCATCTTCAGAGTGGTAAATGTCACTACGAAAAAAAATCATTTGAACATAAAAAGAAGAGACGGAAGAATTCTGAATTCAGTTGCGGTTCAAATTATTTATTTTAATGTAGAAGCTTTTGTATTGAAAGATCGATCATTAAATAACTTATCAAATATTTTTTGGCAAGCTGCTTTTAAAAATAAATTGTTAGTTTTTACTAGGGGATCACTGAGAATAAAACGCCAATATTTTAAAAATGCTAAATTTAGTGGGTGTGAAATGTTTTAGAAAAATTGTTTTATCGGTCAAACCAAGATCTACTTTACATGAAGAACAGTGTCATCTGGTTCTATAAGGCTGATCTCAAAAGCTACAGAGTGCACATTGAACTATGATAATATCTACGAGCATATAATCTGCCTTATCTGTTGTTTTTTCTAATGGACCACGTGTTTTGTGTCTGTTTACCATTCGTTCAGTTTTTCTACACCCTTTTTGAGTAGGTTTATGTCAACACCAATAGAACTGCTAGACAAAATTTTTTCTACAATCGAACAGCCTTTCATTAAAAATTTACTAAAACCAAATCAACAAAATGCCACATAAATTGGTGATACCATTTTTATTCTATCCTAATAAATTTACAAAAAAAATAAACGGAACACAAATAATTGCATATGCTGATTTTAATGGGTTCTCGGCTTTCACCGGTTGTTGCTAATATATTTATGAAAGATTTTGAGAAAAAAGCTTTATCCACATTTTTTTTAAACCTAAGTGCTGGTACAGATACGTTGATGACATCTTTGTTATTTAGCAACATGGTTTTTCTACGCTCAATGAGTCATTGTCATTTAAACTCAATTCATCAAAGTATTTGTTTTACTATAGAATTGGAAAGGAACTACCCTTACCATCATCTAACTCCAAAAAAAGAAATCTAGGAGTGTTACATCGCAGCTCTGGGCTGGCCACGCAACATAATTTCTTTTCCCAACCCACTGATTAAGATATTCTTTATTTAGTAGTGTCTTGACTTCTTGGGTTGTGTGAGCCGGTGCTCCATTATGTTGAAACCAAGTTGAAACTAAAGTCTTTGTCTAATATTTAGCGATAAATCATAAAAAGCTTTTGCAAATCGTTACTTGAAAAATAAAAATAATTTTCGTTATGCAGCGGTTTAAGAGAATGTAGAGTGCAATAACGTACTCCCCTACGATTCCAGCACATACATTTACTAAATTTAATTCAGGTCCTAAAGCTTGCACTTTTTGTTTAGAAAATCGATGAATACCTTGTTCCTTCAGTACTTGCCAAACTGTCACGTGATTTACATCTAATCTATTGGCTATTACTCTTGTGCTCGTCGATGGCTCATCTTCAATAATATTAAGAACAACTTCTTCAAATGCAATGGTTCGACGAAATCTATTGGAATTTCCACCAACTGTTGGGTGAAAACTTTCAGTCTCTGACAAACCTTTACATATTCTTCTAAAAATAAGACAACTTGGTTTCTGACGATTTAGATATCGTCTTGGATAAATTCTACTAGCTTCTAGTGCATTACGTCTTGCCTCTTCAAAAACTAAAAGCATGTCAAGAAGTTTAGTTTTCGCCATTTTGTTATTTAATAAAATAGAATATAATTGTAAATACAAATGCTGAAAGTTTTGGTATTTTTTATATATTCCTTAAAATATAGGAGTAATTACGATTTTTCAAAAAAAAAACCTCAATAACTATGAACTGAAGCTCCAAATCAAAAATTTGAACTTAGAAAAAAGGTGTTTGTTTTAACAAGTTCTAATTGCCATTTTTGGGTGTTACAACTTAGTATTAACACCCTGTGTATGTAAATGCATTTATACAAAAAAATACAAACATTTTAAGTAATTAAAGTAAAATAACATTTGAAAATACTGTACTTTAAGCAAAATTGGATTATGTACATGATAATTTAATCTGTATTTTTGACAAAATATCAATTTTAAAGTTAGACAAAAACATGAAATAAAAGATTGTTAACCTTGATAACGTTTAAAGCCTAAAATAGAAAAAAATTGCGATTGGTTAATAATACGACCATAATGCAATGCTGATAAAACATTTGAAGCATACTTGATCTTTTGGTAGTTGTAGCATACGCATCCTTGCATCATTTCTTTTCTTACATATAGTGTATCGCTTGTGTTAAACTAAAAACCGTTTCGGCAATTAATATAGTAATTGTAATTATCGTTATTCTCTATATGTGAATTTGTGAGACTTATTTTACGTGTAAAGACTTTCGGTAGCTGCAGAATTACTTTATCCGCAGGATGAAACGTAAGGTAAGATTTAATGTTCCAAGTATTTCTCAATTCATGCTTAATAGTAATATTTCTATTCTACTTAAATGATACTAATAATATCTCATAATATAGGTTTAATTAAGATTTAAAACTAATAACTTAGATTTTCAAGTTTGTTGTGTGACTAATGCGACCGTTATTTTTCTTGCCTAGGCCTACTAAACTATACAGATCAGATCAGTTTCGACAGGTGCATTACGTCACGTCTCTTTATTTAAAACAGCGTTTTGCAATATAAGTAAATAATTCAATTGATATTAAAATATTTTGTTACTTATTCATAATGTAAAGATCTAAGCACAAAGTTAATAAAGTGCAACCACAGATTTCTTTTTAAACAAATTGCTCATCGTTATTAAACGGAAGAGGTAATCAACAAGATTCAATTTGTGTTTTTAATCATTTAGCAACAGAAACTTCTACAAGAACATATTGATATTCAATTTCGAAAGACAATTTGTAAAATTTTAATTCAAATATTTTAAATATGCACTAACCGGCAATACTAATTTACAAATTTTGTTGCTAACTAATGTAATGGAGTTTAAAACAATTACAAACCATCTATCAATCTATATAAAATAATTCGCATTATTTTAAGTTTGCATGATTGTGAAAAATGATAATACAAATATTAAATTCTATGTATTTGCATTTTATAAAAACGAAATTAAATTAAAATATTCACGTTTAGTTTTTCTTCTTCGGTGTTCACCTCCACGACTTTGACATCAACCTCCTCGAATTGCTGCAATTCTCTTAATTTGGTGCATGCTTCTTGTTTTTTAATAATTTTTTTTAGTGCACGCACAAAGAAAATACCTAGCAAATCTCTTTGGGTAAAGCCAAGCGAGGTTTCTCGAATCAGTCCTTTCTACTATCAGAGTAAAAAATTCTGACCCCCTGAGTTCAAAGTCAAGTAAAATCAAAACTTAGGAGTGAAAAAATTTAAAAATATATATGATATCAATTGATAAGTGATAAATATCATATTTAAATTTTGTACTTTTAAATAACGCCGTTTTAATTATGTTTAAAAAAATGTAGTGTTTAGCACTCATTACGAAAAGTTTCAACTTAAATTCTTTTGAAATTACATAAAATATTTAGTACAAAAGACAAAAGTATACTGTTTTTAGCAATATAAAAGTTTTATTTGAATTTTGTCAAATATATCTGATTTATCGTTCTTCTTCTTCCTCGCCTTGGTGTCTTAGTTGGGTATCTGGTTGTGTTCAGCTGTTTCTAGAATCTATTTCTTCATTTTCTTCCGCTCCCGGGCATCTTCTCTCATTTTCTTTACCGTTCCTTCTCTAGATTGTCTAATATTGATTCCCTTCTTTTTACATTGTTTAATCTCTATCATTTTTTTGAGCAATCTGTTTGGTTGCATTCGTATAAGATAGCCTGTTTATTCTCTATTTTTCATCACACTGTTTCTTGATTTAGCTGGGCTACGATATCTTTGTTACTTGATCTATTCTAGTTTTGTTGATTCCTTAACAGTCGTATTTCCATACCTGTCTACCTTTTTTGAGTTATTTGCAATATCTATATCATATTTTCTATCGTTTGTAAATGTACTTCTTAGGTACTCAATTATTGTTACTTCTTCCATCATTTTGTCCATTATATACTGGGTTTCAAATAAAATGCACCACATAGAAAGAGTAGACGTAGAGGGCTGAAATTTTGTATAAAAAAACTGTTATATATAGACAAATAAATGATTACAATTTGGAAGCAATACAACGTTTTATTGAAAAAGTTACCCTTCTAGGCATGCTAGAAATAAAGTGATTTATTGCGTTCTGGGGTATCTCATTCCAGTATATTTAAAGCTGCTGTCGCAATTCTTCTAAGGTATTTAGAGGGTGAGTTAGATGACGTAGTCTTTTGTCCATCATGTGCCAGACATGTTCGATTGGCGGTAAATCTGACGATCTAGCAGGCCACGGTAGCAGATTTACGTCATTATCTTCGAAAACTCTCTGTGTCATTCCTGCCACATGCGGTAGCGCATTATCTTGTTGGAAGATAGTTTCTGGACGTTTTTGGTTCTAAGACGTTATCGATGTAACGTCGAGCATTTAACGTGTTTTGGATAAATGTTAAAGGAGAGTGGGCTCTCCAATAAATGCCACTTCAAACCATTACACCAGGTGTTAAGCTAATATGTCTTCGTTGTTCAAACTGTAAATCGTAGCGTTGTCTTCTAGGCCTCCGCACACGTGTACGCCTATCCGAGTGCCATAAACAGAACCTAGACTCATCAGAAAAAATAATGTTGTTCTATTCATTTAGCCAATGTTGTTTGGCTTGGCACCATTCAAGTCCGAACTTCTTAGTGATGAGGTGTTAGAGAAATACGAGAGTTTGGATGTTTGCTTATAAATTGTGCCTTTTTTCAAATATCTGCATAAAACAAACACTATAAAGCCTAGAGCTTTAAAATTTTATTGTTATACAAAAATTCATTTTATCACTATTTTTAGTGCATAAAATTCCTTCAATTATTTTTTGAAATATGAGACTTCAAACTCGGGGTCAAAACTTTTTTACTGCGATAGTAGGTGCTTGAGAAAACGATTGTAGAATTCCAGTGGGTAGGTGAGTTATGCAGCTGTGATGTAGTTGATCTGGTGATCGTGTTTAGCTTCAGGTATAGCAGCGAAAAAGTCGGTTTCGTTAAACTTTTGTTCGTGTTACGCCATGTATACTAGTTGTATACTCCAAATAAGCTTTTCTAACGTTGTACGGCTTAAGAGTCTTTTGTTAATGAAACATTTATTGACGAATGTATTAACTATAATTGTTTTTGAGAAAATTAAATTGGTAAATGCGCATTGCTGTACCCTTTCCAAGCAAATGCTTTAAAATCTCTCCAATAATTAGATCAAATCCAAATTCAGATAATTTTTGTAGAAAGAAGTTTAAAGATTCAAGTTTCTAAATTTTTTTCTAAGCCTTTGAGTTTTGTTTTTGAAAAACATGGTTTTGTTTGCTGGATTTCTGTATTTTTCTTCTAAATCTTTATTTTTCTCTTACAAGTGTTTGGGTCTCAGCTGAATGGTTTATACATTTGGTTTTGTGTGTATTTTGTTGCCTGTTGTTATACGCAGTTTTTTCACTTATTCTGTTGAACGTCTTAGAAGGGTAAGTTTATGTCTTGATTGACTACGTATTGTGTGTTTAGAAATACTTGTTTCTGGTTTAATAATAATAATAATAAGTTTATTGTGTTCTTATACATAATTATGTATTTACACTCGTCAAACAAAATATACAGTATGTAAAATACAAACATTAAAATAGAACTAACATTATAAGTTGCCATTAGAGAGATAGTTTAAAAACTCGTCATATTTATAAAAAGCTTTATCCAAAAAAAACTCTTTAATTTTAATTTTAAATTGTTTGTAAGGCAAGCACCTAATATTTTTTGGCAGACTGTTATAATATAACGCCGAGCGGTGTTGTGATCCTTTAAGTGATTTATTTAATCTGCAGAAGTTGGGTCTAATGTTTTCTTTATTTCTAGTGTCATAATATTTGTCTGCTGCGAATAATCGGCTAGATTCTTTTTAACGTAGCAGAGTGACTCCAATATAACTAAAGATGGAAAGGTTAATATTTTCAAATCTATGAACGCAGCCTTGCAGTCTTTACGGTATCCTAGTCCTTGAATAATTCGTATTGCTCTACGTTGTAATTTGAAAATGTATTACCATGATGAGCAACGGCCCCATGACAGAACTCCGTAAGTCAGGAGACTATGAATTGTCGCATAGTATGACGCACATAAAACTTTGCTTGATGTCAAGTTTGATAATCTTCTAAGAAGATAAATTGATTTATTAATCTTAGTAGAAGTTTCTTGGCAGCGAATGCTAAAACTGAGTTTTGGGTCTATGTGGCATCCAAGAAATTTGACACTTGTCTGAGATGAGGTATTATCATAGACTCGTAACGTCATAATTAATGTTTCAGTTTTAAGATTATTTAACGTTAACTGATTTGTTAAACACCATTCAGTAATGGAGTCACTTGCAATTCGGGAATGCCTAATCGCTGTAGCTAGATTTGTATTGTAGACAGTTACAGTTGTGTCATCGGCGTATAGTAAACAATTTAGAATTATGTTCAAATTGAAATTTAAAGGCAGATCGTTAATGTATACTAGGAACAATATTGGTTCAAGAATGGATCCCTGCGGAACTCCGAGTGTAATTGGAAGTCTGTCAGATGTTTGATTATTAAAGATAACAAACTGAGATGTATTCTTCAAATAGGAAGAGATTAGTTTGATACTTGAAACGTCAAAATAATATATCTCTTGCAATTTGCTTTGGATAGATCAAAAAAGGTACTAACTACAAATAGACCCTTCTCAAAACAATCTAGAGAACCATTAACAAAAACTTTAATAGCATCATTTGCTTCAAAATACTCTGACATTTGTTGAGACATAATTTTTTCAACTATTTTTAAAAAATAGGTAATAAAGAAATAGGCCTGTAGTTGCTTGCATCATTTACATCTCCTTTCTTGTAAAGAAGTATTACTAATGCCAGTTTTAATTCATCTAGGCAACCTCCACTTTCGAGAATGGAATTGGTTAGGGTAACAAGAGGTCTTAGCAACACACTGATGTTGTTTTTAATTAATTTGGTGCTCATGCCATATGCATCTTTGGAGGTATTGTTTTTTAAGGAACGGATCGTATTACGAACTTCATTAAATGACACTTTTTTGAATTTAAATGGATTTGATTTTAAATTTTGTCGAGTTTGATTTAATTTGCATAAACTGATAGGGTTTGTCATGTTTTTTGGTAAATTTTCCATAATCACTTCACTTCACAATTTTTGTAAAATATTGATTTAGTTCGTTAGCATCGAGCATTGTATTATGGATTTTTGCATTATTTTGTTTACGAGAATTAATCAAAGACCACATAGTTTTAATAGGATTTGGAAAGTTTTTTATGAAATTATCATTGGCTTGAATTCTTGCGGCTCTTAGTTTTTTTTATAGTCGCTTTTCAGACATTTACAAAGACGTTGTAGATTTGGTGTTGCATATTTGTGATATAATTCATTGACCGTTTGCAATTTATCACGCATGATCTTTAGCTTACAATTGAACCAGCATATATTAACATCTTGCGTTCTGGTGTTCCGCTTGATGGCAGAAAAACTAGATAAATACGTATTGTGAATGACATCGAAGAAAGTTGAAAATTTTGTTTTAGTATCCATGGTTTTATCATGTAGGAAAGTCCAGTTTACTGCTAATAGTTGGTGAAGGAATAGAAATTGTCCTTTCATTGTTAGAGGGCAATGTAGGGTTGGCTTATAAGTTACCGTCTTAATTTCATCTTTAATATTTAGTTCTAAAAGTAGTCCCAAGTGGCCAGATAGTCCTGTTCGTATAGTATAAATATTAAAACTAGTTAAGAAGTTTATAAAAATATTATCTAGACAATTGGCGCCTCTGGTAGCACACATGACAGTTTTTACGAAATCAAAAGAATTGAATAAATCGCATAAAACCCTTGAATTATAATTTTCTGTGTTAAAGTGTACATTGAAATCTCCAGTAATTAACATTTGATGTTGTGGATAATGTAGAAACAAGATTTTCAGAATTTGTTCAAGGTTATTAATAAATATATTGAAGTTAAGATGAATTGCAGTTACTTCACAATGCACTTCAATTGTAAAATCGTTGATAGCTTAAGTGATTTTGATTCCACATCACTTTTTTTTTAAATTAGAACACCACCCTGATTGACTTGCGACCGACAAAACGAAGAAGCAATGCTTCAAGACGTTATCTCAAATAACTTTGCAAGTTTTTCATCAGTGCACCAATGTTCACAAATGCATATAATGTCGAAATTCTTATCGCTAAGCCTCAAATTCATTCAGTTTATTGGTTAAGCATTGGACATTTAAGTGAAATAGTTTTAAATTAAAGTTAATTTTATTATTGCAGTCTGTATACACAAATTGCTCTTTTGTATTTCGATTTATAAGATTTAAGTTGTTTTTGCCAATCGATCAATCCAATATAAAAAAAGACTTACGCAAACATTTCTTGGCCAAATAGTGGGATTCTTTAGTTTTTCTATAATGTCGATTGGTGTCGTACATTTGAACGAAGCATATTCTTCTGGATGTTTCGAGTTTATATACTTTCAAACCCTTTTCCATGAAGATAATTTTTTAAGCTGTCTTCAGTTACTGAAGGATTTATTCGGTTCACATGTAAATGTCTTAGTTTAGCTACTCCACTTATAGACGTTGTTTCATCTGTACCTAAAATAGTATCTATGTTCCGCCTAGTTTTCTTAGTTTTTACTGTAGTAAAAGTATCTTTGGAATCTACGTCAGTTGAAACGGTTAACTCCTCAGACTTACGGCTATTTTGTTTAGGGGCTTCTGATGTCATTACCGCATCTATCCCAATAGCTACCGAAGATTTGCCTATTTTGTTGTTTTTGCGAACAACTTGCGAATATGAATCTGATGTAACAGAGGTGTTCGACCTCGGTATAATAATATTGCTATCAGGTTGTTGTTGTAACAATTTTGAATTGACTTGTCCTTGCATTGGTTCATTGTTAGACGTCGAGTTGAGATTAGTCATTATCGGTGTTGGGAAATTGTTTGAACTTTTAATAGAAACACCTTTTGATTCACATTCTGTAGTGCCATTATAATTTGTAGAAATCGAATTTGAATTATTATTAAGTCGTTTGGTATTCCCTTTCTTATTAAAATATGGCGTTAGGTTTACTGATTTTTCCAAAATAAACGGGTTGTTTATTTCTTCTAAAAGTATTATATGGTTCTTTATGGTAGCAGTTTTGTCTCTGAGATCTGATATTATTTCATCTTTTAGTTTAACAATTTTCTTTAAATACTCGACTTCTTTGGATAAAACAGCAACGTGACTTACCGAGTTGTTTGTGTCATCAGTATTATCACAAATTTGGTTTTGATTATTCACTAGCGTATTACAATAGTTTATGGTCGTTTCGTCAATTATTCCATGAAGTTTATATTTTTTAACACATGATGGGTGGTAAACTGTGTCACACTTCACACACTTTATTCCATGAACAGCTTTATTTTTACATTTACACAGCAAAAGTGAGGAATCATTTTGTTTAACACTTTCTTCCTCCGCCGAATTAAACTAAACAAGATAATAATAAACTAAACAATTGCCAGTTAAAATTGCCAATTGTATATTATTGATTTGAAAATTTTACTTTAACGATTAGGAAAATTTGACCATTAAGCAACGTACGTCATAAACAGTTTAGAATGCCATTTTTTTTATTATTGAATTTATTTTGCGTTATGTATAGTACTAGTTTTTCTAGTTTCCAATTTTTGTGAGTTTTGTATTGTCTCGATTTTCTTAGTCTTGATGACATATTTTCTCCTTTTTGCAACTCTTGTGTTATTGTACATTTTCGGTAGCTAGCAAGATGCTCTTCAGAGCAGCAAATGCATTTGAGAAGAGTATTTCTGCTGTTAGTGCAACTTGTGGTTAGATCCGCATCTAACATAGGTTGCAATTGTTTTGCAAAATTTTGACTAGTACATTCATATTTGCTAAGAAATGCTGAAAGAAAGTAAATTCTACATTGACGTAGATAACGAATAAAAAAGAAAAAAAAACACACAAACCTAAAAAAATTAAGAAATATACCAGTAGTAAATGACTTTGGAACAGACCCAAAGCTAAAGCAACTTTCGGCTTATACCGCGTCGTAGTAAAGCACCCAGACTTAGGCTTGGTCCTAGTCTCTTCTTGATTGCCAAAACAAGAAGTAGAACTTGGCCTTTGCCGTATTGTCTTTCGTGAACTAAAACAAACTGACGTTTTGCAAGACATTGCAGCTTGCATCTTCAGAGTGGTAAATGTCACTACGGAAAAAAAGTCATCATATGAACATAAAAAGAAGAGGCGGAAGAATTCTGTGATCAGTTGCGGTTCAAATTATTTTACTTAATGTAGAAACTTTTGTATTGAAAGATCATTAAATAACTTATCAAATATTTTTCGGCAAGTTGGTTTTAAAAAAAAATGTTAGTTCTACTAGAAGATCACTGAGAGTAAAACGCCAATATTTTAAAAATGCAAAATTAATTGGTTGTGAAATGTTTTAGAAAAATTGTTTTAACGGTCAAACCAAGATCTACATTACATGAAGAACAGTGTCATCTGGTTCTACAAGGCTGATCTCGAGAGCTACACAGTGCACATTGGACTTTGATGGTATCTACGAGCATATAATCTGCCTTATCTGTTTTTTTCTAATGGAGCACGTGTTTTGTGTCTGTTTACCATTCGTTCAGTTTTTCTACACCCTTTTTGAGTAGGTTTATGTCAACACCAATAAAACTGCTAAACAAAATTTTTTCTACAATCGAACAGCCTTTCATTAAAAATTTACTAAAACCAAATTAAACAAAATGCCACATAAATTGGTGATACCATTTTTATTCGATCCTAATAAATTTACAAAAAAAATAAACGGAACACAAATAATTGCATATGCTGATTTTGATGGGTTCTCGACTTTCACCGGTTGTTGCTAATATATTTATGAAAGATTTTGAGAAAAAAGCTTTATCCACATTTTTTTTAAACCTAAGTGCTGGTACAGATGCGTTGATGACATCTTTGTTATTTAGCAACATGGTTAGTCTACGCTCAATGAGTCATTGTCATTTAAACTCAATTTATCAAAGTATTTGTTTTACTATAGAATTGGAAAGGAACTACCCTTTACCATCATCTAACTCCAAAAAAAGAAATCTAGGAATGTTACATCGCAGCTCCGGGCTGGCCACGCAACATAATTTCTTTTACCAACCCACTTATTAAGATATTTTTTATTTAGTAGTGTCTTGACTACTTGGGTTGTGTGAGCCGGTGCTCCATTATGTTGAAACCAAGTTGAAAATCTTTGTTTAATATTTAGCGATAAATCATAAAGAAGCTTTTGCAAATCGTTACTTGAAAAATAAAAATAATTTTCGTTATGCAATCGGTTTAAGAGAATGTAGGGTGCAATAACGTACTCCCTTACGATTCCAGCACATACATTTACTGAATTTAATTCAGGTCCTAAAGCTTGCACTTTTTGTTTAGAAAATCGATGAATACCTTGTTCCTTCAGTACTTGCCAAACTGTCACGTAATTTACATCTAATCTATTTGCTATTACTCTTGTGCTCGTCGATGGCTCATCTTCAATAATATTAAAAACAACTTCTTTAAATGCAATGGTTCCACGAAATCTATTGGAATTCCTACCAACTGTTGGGTGAAAACTTTCAGTCTCTGACAAACGTCTACATATTCTTCTAAAAATGCGACAACTTGGTTTCTGACAATTTGGACATCGTCTCAGATAAATTCTACCAACTTCTAGTGCATTACGTCTTGCCTTTTCAAAAACCAAAAGTATGTCAAGTTTAGTGTTCGCCATTTTGTTATTTGATAAAATAGAATATAACTGTAAATACAAATGCTGAAAGTCTTCGTATTTTTTAAATATTCCTTAAAATAAAGGAGTAATGATTTAAAAAAAAAACGTCAAAAACTATGAACTTAGGCTCCAAACCAAAAGTTTGAACTTAGAAAAAAAGTAGTTTATTTTAACAAGTTCTAATTGCCATTTTTGGGTGTTACAACTTAGTATTAACACCCTGTGTATGTAAATGTAAAACAATAAATGCTTTTATACAAAAAAATACAAACGTTTTTAAGTAATTAAAGTAAAATAGCATTTGAAAATACCGTACTTTAAGGAAAATTGGATTATGTACATGATAATTTCATCTGTATTTTTAAAAAATATAAATTTCAAAGTTAGACAAAAACATGGAATAAAAGATTGTTAACCTTGATAACGTTTAAAGCCTAAAATAGAAAAAAATTGCGATTGGTTAATAATACGACCATAATGCAATGCTGATAAAACATTTGAAGCATACTTGATCTTTTGGTAGTTCTAGCATACGCATCCTTGCATCATTTCTTTACTTACGTATAGTGTGTCGCTTGGGTTAAACTAAAAACCGTTTCGGCAATTAATATAGTAATTGTAATTATCGTTATTCTCTATATGTGAATTTGTGAGACTTATTTTACGTGTAAAGACTTACGGTAGCTGCAGAATTACTTTATCCGCAGGATGAAACGTAAGGTAAGATTTAATGTTCCAAGTAAAATGATACTAATAATATCTCATAATATAGGTTTAATTAAGATTTAAAACTAATAATTTAGATTTTCAAGTTTGTTGTGTGACTAATACGACCGTTATTTTTCTTGCCTAGGCCTACTAAACTATACAGATCAGATCAGTTTCGACAGGTGCATTACGTCACGTCTCTTTATTTAAAACAGCATTTTGCAATATAAGTAAATAATTCAATTGATATTAAAATACTTTGTTACTTATTCATAATGTAAAGATTTAAGCACAATGTTAATACAGTGCAACCACAGTTTTCTTTTTAAACAAATTGCCTATTGTTATTAAACGGAAGAGGTAATCAACAATATTTAATTTGTGTTTTTAATCATTTAGCAACAGAAGCTTCTGCAAGAACATATTCATATTCAATTTCGAAAGACAATTTGTAAAATTTTAATTCAAATATTTTAAATATGTACTAATTGGCAATACTAATTTACAAATTTTGTTGCTCACTAATGTAATGGAGTTTAAAACTATTACAAACCATCGATCACTCTATATAAAAAAATTTGCAATATTTTAAGTTTGCATGATTGGGGAAAATGAAAATACAAATATTAAATTCTATGTATTTACATTTTATAAAAACGAAATTAAATTAAAATATTCACGTGCATGCTTCTTGTTTTTTGATAATTTTTTTAGTGCACGCACAAAGAAAATACCTCGCAAATCTCTCTGGGTGAAGCCAAGCGAGGCTTCTCAAATCAGAAGTAAAATCAAAACTAAGGAGTGAAAAAATTAAAAAATATATATGATATCAATTAATGAGTGATAAATATCATATTCAAATTTTGTACTTTTAACTAACGCCGTTTTAATTATGTTTAAAAAATGTAGTGTTTAGCACTCATTACGAAAAGTTTCAACTTAAATTCTTTTGAAATTACATAAAATATTTAGTACAGAAGACAAAAGTATACTGTTTTTAGCAATATAAAAGTTTTATTTGAGTTTTGTCAAATATATCTGATTTATCGTTCTTCTTCTTCCTCGCCTTGGTGTCCTAGTTGGGTATCGGGTTGTGTTCAGCTGTTTCTAGAATCTATTTCTTCGTTTTCTTCCGCTCCCAGGCATCTTCTCTCATTTTCTTTACCGTTCCTTCTCTAGATTGTCTAATATTGATTCCCTTCTTTTTACATTGTTTAGTCTCTATCATTTTCTTGAGCAATCTGTTTGGTGGAATTCGTATAAGATAGCCTGTTTATTCTCTATTTTTCATCACACTGTTTCTTGATTTAGCTGGGCTACGATATCTTTGTTACTTGATCTATTCTAGTTTTGTTGATTCCTTAACAGTCGTATTTCCATACCTGTCTACCTTTTTTGAGTTATTTGCAATATCTAAATCATATTTTCTATCGTTTGTAAATGTACTTCTTAGGTACTCAATTATTGTTACTTCTTCCATCATTTTGTCCATTATATACTGGGTTTCAAATAAAATGCACCACATAGAAAGAGTAGACGTAGAGGGCTGAAATTTTGTATAAAAAAACTGTTATATATAGACAAATAAATGATTACAATTTGGAAGCAATACAACGTTTTATTGAAAAAGTTACCCTTCTAGGCATGCTAGAAATAAAGTGATTTATTGCGTCCTGGGGTATCTCATTCCAGTATATTTGAAGCTGCTGTCGCAATTCTTCTAAGGTATATAGAGGGTGAGCTAGATGACGTAGTCTTTTGTCCATCATGTGCCAGACATGTTCGATTGGCGGTAAATCTGACGATCTAGCAGGCCACGGTAGCAGATTTACGTCATTATCTTCGAAAACTCTCTGTGTCATTCCTGCCACATGCGGTAGCGCATTATCTTGTTGGAAGATAGTTTCTGGACGTTTTTGGTTCTAAGACGTTGTCGATGTAACGTCGAGCATTTAACGTGTTTTGGATAAATGTTAAAGGAGAGTGGGCTCTCCAATAAATGCTACTTCAAACCATTACACCAGGTGTTAAGCTAATATGTCTTCGTTGTTCAAACTGTAAATCGTAGCGTTGTCTTCTAGGCCTCCGCACACGTGTACGCCTATCCGAGTGCCATAAACAGAACCTAGACTCATCAGAAAAAATAATGTTGTTCTATTCATTTAGCCAATGTTGTTTGGCTTGGCACCATTCAAGTCCGAACTTCTTAGTGATGAGGTGTTAGAGAAATACGAGAGTTTGGATGTTTGCTTATAAATTGTGCCTTTTTTCAAATATCTGCATAAAACAAACACTATAAAGCCTAGAGCTTTAAAATTTTATTGTTATACAAAAATTCATTTTATCACTATTTTTAGTGCATAAAATTCCTTCAATTATTTTTTGAAATATGAGACTTCAAACTCGGAGTCAAAACTTTTTTACTGCGAAAGTAGGTGTTTGAGAAAACGATTGTGGAATTCCAGCGGGTACGTGAGTTATGCAGCTGTGATGTAGTTGATCTGGTGATCGTGTTTAGCTTCAGGTATAGCATCGAGAAAGTCGGTTTCGGTAAACTTTTGTTCATGTTACGCCATTGATACTAGTTGTATACTCCAAATAAGCTTTTCTAACATTGTACGGCTTTAGAGTCTTTTTTTAATAAAACATTTATTGACGAATGTATTAACTGCCCAAGCAACACATTGGTATAAAAAACGTCTAAATGTCCGGCTAACAGACGTTTATTAGACATTAAAACGTTTTTAAACGCGTTATTAACGTTTATTAAACGGACATTTAGACGTTTTTTGTACCAATGTGTTGTTTGGGTGTAATTGTTTTTGAGAAAATTAAATTGGTAAATGCGCATTGCTGTACCCTTTCCAAGCAAATGCTTTAAAATCTCTCCAATAATTAGATCAAATCCAAATTCAGATAATTTTTGTAGAAAGAAGTTTAAAGATTCAAGTTTCTAAATTTTTTTCTAAGCCTTTGAGTTTTGTTTTTGAAAAACATGGTTTTGTTTGCTGGATTTCTGTATTTTTCTTCTAAATCTTTATTTTTCTCTTACAAGTGTTTAGGTCTCAGCTGAATGGTTTATACATTTGGTTTTGTGTGTATTTTGTTGCCTGTTGTTATACGCAGTTTTTTAACTTATTCTGTTGAACGTCTTAGAAGGGTAAGTTTATGTCTTGATTGACTACGTATTGTGTGTTTAGAAATACTTGTTTCTGGTTTAATAATAATAATAATAAGTTTATTGTGTTCTTATACATAATTATGTATTTACACTCGTCAAACAAAATATACAGTATGTAAAATACAAACATTAAAATAGAACTAACATTATAAGTTGCCATTAGAGAGATAGTTTAAAAACTCGTCATATTTATAAAAAGCTTTATCCAAAAAAAACTCTTTAATTTTAATTTTAAATTGTTTGTAAGGCAAGCACCTAATATTTTTTGGCAGACTGTTATAATATAACGCCGAGCGGTGTTGTGATCCTTTAAGTGATTTATTTAATCTGCAGAAGTTGGGTCTAATGTTTTCTTTATTTCTAGTGTCATAATATTTGTCTGCTGCGAATAATCGGCTAGATTCTTTTAACGTAGCAGAGTGACTCCAATATAACTAAAGATGGAAAGATTAATATTTTCAAATCTATGAACACAGCCTTGCAGTCTTTACAATATCCTAGTCCTTAAATAATTCGTATTGCTCTACGTTGTAATTTGAAAATGTATTGCTATGATGAGCAACGGCCTCATGACAGAACTCCGAAGTCAGGAGACTATGAATTGTCGCATAGTATGACGCACATAGAACTTTGCTTGATGTCAAGTTTGATAATCTTCTAAGAAGATAAATTGATTTATTAATCTTAGTAGAAGTTTCTTGGCAGCGAATGGTAAAACTGAGTTTTGAGTCTATGTGGCATCCAAAAAATTTGACACTTGTCTGAGATGGGATATTATCATAGGCTCGTAACGCCATAATTAATGTTTCAGTTTTAAGATTATTTAACATTAACTGATTTGTTAAACATCATTCAGTAATGGAGTCACTTGCAATTCGGGAATGCCTAATCGCTGCATCTAGATTTGTATTGTAGACAGTTACAGTTGTGTCATCGGCGTATAGTAAACAATTTAGATTTATGTTCAAATTGAAGTTTAAAGGCAGATTGTTAATGTATACTAGGAATAATATTGGTCTAAGAATGGATCCCTGCGGAACTCCGAGTGTAATTGGAAGTCTGTCAGATGTTTGATTATTAAAGATAACAAACTGAGATGTATTCTTCAAATAGGAACAGATTAGTTTGATACTTGAAATTTCAAAATAATATGTCTCTCGCAATTTGCTTTGGATAGATCAAAAAAGGTACTAACTGCAAATAGACCCTTCTCAAAACAATCTAGAGAACCATTAACAAAAACTTTAATAGCATCATTTGCTTCAAAATACTCTGACATTTGTTGAGACATAATTTTTTCAACTATTTTTAAAAAATAGGTAATAAAGAAATAGGCCTGTAGTTGCTTGCATCATTTACATCTCCTTTCTTGTAAAGAAGTATTACTAATGCCAGTTTTAATTCATCCAGGCAACCTCCACTTTCGAGAATGGAATTGGTTAGGGTAACAAGAGGTCTTAGCAACACACTGATGTTGTTTTTAATTAATTTGGTGCTCATGCCATATGCATCTTTGGAGGTATTGTTTTTTAAGGAACGGATCGTGTTACGAACTTCATTAAATGACACTTTTTTGAATTTAAATGGATTTGATTTTAAATTTTGTCGAGTTTGATTTAATTTGCATAAACTGATAGGGTTTGTCATGTTTTTTGGTAAATTTTCCATAATCACTTCACTTCACAATTTTTGATTTAGTTCGTTAGCATCGAGCATTGTATTATGGATTTTTGCATTAGTTTGTTTACGAGAATTAATCACAGACCACATAGTTTTACTAGGATTTGAAAAGTTTTTTATGAAATTATCATTGGCTTGAATTCTTGCGGCTCTTAGTTGTTTTTTATAGTCGCTTTTCAGACATTTACAAAGACGTTGTAGATTCGGTGTTTCATATTTGTGATATAGTTCATTGACCATTTGCAATTTATCACGCATGATCTTTAGCTTACAATTGAACCAGCATATATTTACATCTTGCGTTCTGGTGTTCCGCTTGATGGCAGAAAAACTAGATAAATACGTATTGTGGATGACATCGAAGAAAGTTGAAAATTTTGTTTTAGTATCCATGGTTTTATCATGTAGAAAAGTACAGTTTACTGCTAATAGTTGGTGAAGGAATAGAAATTGTCCTTTCATTGTTAGAGGGCAATGTAGGGTTGTTTTATAAGTTACCGTCTTAATTTCATCTTTAATATTTAGTTCTAAAAGTAGTCCCAAGTGGTCAGATAGTCCTATTCGTATAGTATAAATATTAAAACTAGTTAAGAAATTTATAAAAATATTATCTAGACAATTGGCGCCTCTGGTAGCACACATGACAATTTTTATGAAACCAAAAGAATTAAATAAATCGCATAAAACCCTTGAATTATAATTTTCTGTGTTAAAGTGTACATTGAAATCTCCAGTAATTAACATTTGATGTGGATAATGTAGAAACAAGATTTCCAGAATTTGTTCAAGGTTATTAATAAATATATTGAAGTCACCATTAGGCGATCTGTACAAGGTAATAATTATTAAATTCGGCTTAAGATGAATTGCAGTTACTTCACAATGCACTTCAATTGTAAAATCGTTGATAGCTTTTAGAGATTTTGATTCCACATCACTTTTTTTTAAATTAGAACACCACCCTGATTGACTTGCGACCGACAATACAAAGAAGCAATGCTTCAAGACGTTATCTCAAATAACTTGGCAAGTTTTTCATCAGTGCACCAATGTTCACAAATGCATATAATGTCGAAATTCTTATCGCTAAAAAAGCCTCAAATTCATTCAGTTTATTGGTTAAGCATTAGACATTTAAGTGAAATCGTTTTAAATTAAAGTTAATATTATTATTGCAGTCTGTATACACAAATTGCTCTTTTGTATTTCGATTTATAAGATTAAAGTTGTTTTTGCCAATCGATCGATCCAATATAAAAAAAGACTTACGCAAACATTTCTTGGCCAAATAGTGGGACTCTTTAGTTTTTCTATAATTTCGATTGGTGCCGTAATTTTGAACGAAGCATATTCTTCTGGATGTTTCGAGTTTAGTCTAGTACAGCTTATACTTTCAAACCCTTTTCCATGAAGATAATTTTTTAAGCTGTCTTCAGTTACTGAAGGATTTATTCGGTTTAGATGTAAATGTCTTAGTTTAGCTACTCCACTTATAGACGTTGTTTCATCTGTACCTAAAATAGTATTTATGTTCCGCCTAGTTTTCTTAGTTTTTACTGTAGTAAAAGTATCTTTGGAATCTACGTCAGTTGAAACGGTTAACTCCTCAGACTTACGGCTATTTTGTTTAGGGGCTTCTGATGTCATTACCGCATCTATCCCAATAGCTACCGAAGATTTGCCTATTTTGTTGTTTTTGCGAACAACTTGCGAATATGAATCTGATGTAATAGAGGTGTTCGACCTCGGTATAATAATATTGCTATCAGGTTGTTGTTGTAACAATTTTGAATTGACTTGTCCTTGCGTTGGTTCATTGTTAGACGTCGAGTTGAGATTAGTCATTATCGGTGTTGGAAAATTGTTTGAACTTTTAATAGAAATAACTTTTGATTCACATTCTGTAGTGTCATTATAATTTGTAGAAATCGAATTTTAATTATTTTTAGATCGTTTGGTATTCCCTTTTTTATTAAAAGATGTCAGTTTTGTCTCTGAGATCTGATATTATTTCATCTTTTAGTTTAACAATTTTCTTTAAATACTCGACTTCTTTGGATAAAACAGCAACGTGACTTACCGAGTTGTTTGTGTCATCAGTATTATCACAAATTTGGTTTTGATTATTCACTAGCGTATTACAATAGTTTATGGTCGTTTCGTCAATTATTCCATGAAGTTTATATTTTTTAACACATGATGGGTGGTAAACTGTGTCACACTTCACACACTTTATTCGGGGGGCATGACCACAACGGCCACTTGCCACAACGGCCACCCGGAAGTGTGGCCGTTGTAGTCACGACCACAACGGCCACCGTGACCATAACGGCCACCTTCCAACTTTAACCACAACGGCTACCGTGACCACAACGGCCACCTATTCGGTCGACCACAACGGCCACCCTGACCACAACGGCCACTTGCATTTTTGACCATAACAGCCACCGTGACAACAACGGCCACTTATCTTCATGACCACAACAGCCACCGCGACCACAACGGCCACCGACGTCCGATCTGAAAATTGACTGCCGACGCCAGTTACAGCGACCTCTGTGACTATAACGATCATCTCTGCTCGTAACCACAACGGCCACCATGACTATAACGGCCACTTATTTTGTCGACCACAATGGCCACCGCGACCACAACAGCCACCGCGACTACCAATCGTCATTCATCATGGGTTTCGATGAAATTTAGTTCGCATTTCTAGCTGAGTGCTGTCTTTTTCATTTTCTTTTGTGACCATCTATTGTCAAAATGAAACGTGTTAGGTAGTATTTCAAAGTTTGCAAGTTGTTCTTATTGGATATATAAATATTTTTATTGTGCTGCCAACATCGCAAACGCCAATATTCGTTCGTTAGTGTAGTTACGTAATGGGCGAAAAAAGCTCTAGTGTTGAAAAATAAAAACTAGAAATCCACATATAAAGCTAAGTGTTCAAAGTCAATTATTATTGGTCTAAAACTCAAATTAGTACAATTCTGTGTTTCCAATGGTAAAGTAAATTAATAGTTATTTACATAAAAGTCAGGATAATCTCACATTACTGAAGAGGAGCTAAATTCAAATACCAGGCACTTTGTGTCGAGTAACTTAAAGCTTCGAGTCAAGTAAGAGATTTTACTGGCGTGTTTTGTATTAAATTTTTCCGGAAATCGTAGGAAAAAATTTACAAATTTTAGAAATTGTTTTTACAAATTCTACAAAAATCAAATTTTTCAATTTTGTTGGCAACTATTGTTACACATTATTTTGCGTCTTATAAAGTTTTTACAGTATTAGTCCAGAAAAAATCAATTTTCCTGCGCGTTAACGTTTTCGGAAAAAAATATTTACATATCTAGTAAGCACAAGTTGCAAGCTTTGAAATATTACCTAACACGCGTCGTTTTAATAACGCATGGCAAGCTAAATCATCTAAATTCATGAAGAATAACGATCAGTGGCCGTTGTGGTCGCGGTGGCCATGCGGTCGCGGTAGCCGTTGTGGTCGCGGTGGCCGTTGTGGTCATGGTGGCTGTTGTGGGCGACAAAATAGGTGGCCGTTGTGGTTACGAGCAGAGGTGGCCGTTATAGTCACAGAGGTCGCTGTAACTAGTGTCGGCAGTCGATTTTTAGGAAAATTTGACCATTAAGCAACGTACGTCATAAACAGTTTAGAATGCCATTTTTTTGATTATTGAATTTATTTTGCGTTATGTATAGTACTAGTTTTTCTAGTTTCCAATTTTTGTGAGTTTTGTATTGTCTCGATTTTCTTAGTCTTGATGACATATTTTCTCCTTTTTGCAACTCTTGTGTTATTGTACATTTTCGGTAGCTAGCAAGATGCTCTTCAGAGCAGCAAATGCATTTGAGAAGAGTATTTCTGCTGTTAGTGCAACTTGTGGTTAGATCCGCATCTAACATAGGTTGCAATTGTTTTGCAAAATTTTGACTAGTACATTCATATTTGCTAAGAAATGCTGAAAGAAAGTAAATTCTGCATTGACGTAGATAACGAATAAAAAAGAAAAAAAAACACACAAACCTAAAAAAATTAAGAAATATACCAGTAGTAAATGACTTTGGAACAGACCCAAAGCTAAAGCAACTTTCGGCTTATACCGCGTCGTAGTAAAGCACCCAGACTTAGTCTTGGTCCTAGTCTCTTCTTGATTGCCAAAACAAGAAGTAGAACTTGGCCTTTGCCGTATTGTCTTTCGTGAACTAAAACAAACTGACGTTTTGCAAGACATTGCAGCTTGCATCTTCAGAGTGGTAAATGTCACTACGGAAAAAAAGTCATCATATGAACATAAAAAGAAGAGGCGGAAGAATTCTGTGATCAGTTGCGGTTCAAATTATTTTACTTAATGTAGAAACTTTTGTATTGAAAGATCATTAAATAACTTATCAAATATTTTTCGGCAAGTTGGTTTTAAAAAAAAAATGTTAGTTTTACTAGAAGATAACTGAGAGTAAAACGCCAATATTTTAAAAATGCAAAATTAATTGGGTGTGAAATGTTTTAGAAAAATTGTTTTATCGGTCAAACCAAGATCTACATTACATGAAGAACAGTGTCATCTGGTTCTACAAGGCTGATCTCGAGAGCTACACAGTGCACATTGGACTTTGATGGTATCTACCTGCCTTATCTGTTCTTTTTTCTAATGCAGCACGTGTTTTGTGTCTGTTTATCATTCGTTCAGTTTTTCTGCACCCTTTTTGAGTATGTTTAAAACTGCTAGACAACATTTTTTTTACAATCGAACAGCCTTTCATTAAAAATTTACTAAAACCAAATCAACAAAATGCCAAATAAATTGATGATACCATTTTTATTCGATCCGAATAAATTTACAAAAAAAATAAGCGGAACACAAATAATTGCATATGCTGATTCTGTTGGGTTCTCCGCTTTCACTGATTGTTGCTAATATATCTATGAAAGGTTTTGAGAAAAAAGCTTTATCCACATTTTTTTTAAACCTAAGAGCTGGTACAGATACGTTGATGACATCTGTGTTATTTGGCAACATGGTTTGTCTACGCTCAATGAGTCATTGTCATTTAAACTCGATTCATCAAAGTATTTGTTTTACTATAGAATTGGAAAAAAACTACCCTTGACCATCATCTAACTTCAAAAAAAGAAATCTAGGAGTGTTACATCGCAGCTCTGGGCTGGCCACGCAACATAATCTCTTTTCCCAACCCACTGATTAAGATATTCTTTATTTAGTAGTGTCTTGACTTCTTGGGTTGTGTGAGCCGGTGCTCCATTATGTTGAAACCAAGTTGAAACTAAAGTCTTTGTCTAATATTTAGCGATAAATCATAAAAAGCTTTTGCAAATCGTTACTTGAAAAATAAAAATAATTTTCGTTATGCAATCGGTTTAAGAGAATGTAGGGTGCAATAACGTACTCCCCTACGATTCCAGCACATACATTTACTAAATTTAATTCAGGTCCTAAAGCTTGCACTTTTTGTTTAGAAAATCGATGAATACATTGTTCCTTCAGTACTTGCCAAACTGTCACGTGATTTACATCTAATCTATTGGCTATTACTCTTGTGCTCGTCGATGGCTCATCTTCAATAATATTAAGAACAACTTCTTCAAATGCAATGGTTCGACGAAATCTATTGGAATTCCCACCAACTGTTGGGTGAAAACTTTCAGTCTCTGACAAACCTTTACATATTCTTCTAAAAATAAGACAACTTGGTTTCTGACGATTTAGATATCGTCTTGGATAAATTCTACTAGCTTCTAGTGCATTACGTCTTGCCTCTTCAAAAACTAAAAGCATGTCAAGAAGTTTAGTTTTCGCCATTTTGTTATTTAATAAAATAGAATATAATTGTAAATACAAATGCTGAAAGTTTTGGTATTTTTTATATATTCCTTAAAATATAGGAGTAATTACGATTTTTCAAAAAAAAAACCTCAATAACTATGAACTGAAGCTCCAAATCAAAAATTTGAACTTAGAAAAAAAGGTGTTTGTTTTAACAAGTTCTAATTGCCATTTTTGGGTGTTACAACTTAGTATTAACACCCTGTGTATGTAAATGCATTTATACAAAAAAATACAAACATTTTAAGTAATTAAAGTAAAATAACATTTGAAAATACTGTACTTTAAGCAAAATTGGATTATGTACATGATAATTTAATCTGTATTTTTGACAAAATATCAATTTTAAAGTTAGACAAAAACATGAAATAAAAGATTGTTAACCTTGATAACGTTTAAAGCCTAAAATAGAAAAAAATTGCGATTGGTTAATAATACGACCATAATGCAATGCTGATAAAACATTTGAAGCATAGTTGATCTTTTGGTAGTTGTAGCATACGCATCCTTGCATCATTTCTTTACTTACGTATAGTGTGTCGCTTGGATTAAACTAAAAACCGTTTCGGCAATTAATATAGTAATTGTAATTATCGTTATTCTCTATATGTGAATTTGTGAGACTTATTTTACGTGTAAAGACTTTCGGTAGCTGCAGAATTACTTTATCCGCAGGATGAAACGTAAGGTAAGATTTAATGTTCCAAGTATTTCTCAATTCATGCTTAATAGTAATATTTCTATTCTACTTAAATGATACTAATAATATCTCATAATATAGGTTTAATTAAGATTTAAAACTAATAACTTAGATTTTCAAGTTTGTTGTGTGACTAATGCGACCGTTATTTTTCTTGCCTAGGCCTACTAAACTATACAGATCAGATCAGTTTCGACAGGTGCATTACGTCACGTCTCTTTATTTAAAACAGCGTTTTGCAATATTTAAGTAAATTATTCAATTGATATTAAAATATTTTGTTACTTATTCATAATGTAAAGATCTAAGCACAAAGTTAATAAAGTGCAACCACAGATTTCTTTTTAAACAAATTGCTCATCGTTATTAAACGGAAGAGGTAATCAACAAGATTCAATTTGTGTTTTTAATCATTTAGCAACAGAAACTTCTACAAGAACATATTGATATTCAATTTCGAAAGACAATTTGTAAAATTTTAATTCAAATACAGTCTAAGCCGCCTATAACGTCCTTGCATATAACGATCCGTCGCATATAACGAACCATTTTTTGCGGTCCCAAACAAAGTTCCATAAGAATACATACAAAGTTACGTCGCTTATAACGAACTCCTATGTAACGATATGTCGGTTATAACGTTCTTAAAAATATTACCTAACTACAATAAAGAAATATAAATACGAGAAATTTTACCTCGAAAAATGTTCGGTACTTAGGTAAAACCTATTGTGTACGTAATCCTTTACTGAGCTGTTCATCCGGCTTAAAAACATACCTTATTTAAAGAATTTACGTACTTTTCTAAATTGTCATCGGCGGCAATTAAAAAAAAATTCGGTGCTTTCTACAATCAACTAATGTACCTCAGACTATTTTAAGCTGTTTCGCGGAAATAGAAAATTGCGTTGATTAGTTGTATTGGGCCACGAAACTTAAACAAAACAAAATTACAGACTTTTTTTAAAATGCGTAGTTAGATAGATAGATGTTAAGAAGTTATACTTATATACATATGTACATATATGTATGTAGTTTTTTTTAAATAAACATATAAATTTTATGATCACCGTTTATTACGAACTTCGTTTATAACGTACTAGTATTTGAAGTCCCTTGTGGTTTATTATAACCGGCTTAGACTGTATTTTAAATATACACTAACCGGCAATACTAATTTACAAATTTTGTTGCTAACTAATGTAATGGAGTTTAAAACGATTACAAACCATCTATCAATCTATATAAAATAATTCGCATTATTTTAAGTTTGCATGATTGTGAAAAATGATAATACAAATATTAAATTCTATGTATTTGCATTTTATAAAAACGAAATTAAATTAAAATATTCACGTTTAGTTTTTCTTCTTCGGTGTTCACCTCCACGACTTTGATATCAACCTCAACGAATTGCTGCAATTATCTTAATTTGGTGCATGCTTGTTGTTTTTTGGTAATTTTTTTAGTGCACGCACAAAGAAAATACCACGCAAATCTCTCTGGGTAAAGCCGAGCGAGACTTCTCGAATCAGTCCTTTCTACTATCAGAGTAAAAAGTTTTGACTCCCTGAGTTGAAAGTCAAATGAAACCAAAACTTAGAAGCGAAAAAATTAAAAAATATATATGATATCAATTGAGTGATATATATCATATTCAAATTTTGTACTTCTAACTAACGCCGTTTTACTTATGATTAGAAAAATGTTCAAAACCGTGTATTTTTCAGCACTCATTACGAAAAGTTTCAACTTAAATTTACTTTTGAAATTACATAAAATATTTAGTACATAGACAAAAGTATACTGTTATAGCAATACAAAAATTTTATTTGAATTTTGTCAAATATATCTGATTTATCGTTCTTCTTCTTCTTTTCCTCGCTTTGGTACCCTAGTCGGGTGTCGGGTTGTGTTCAGCTGTTTCTAGAGTAAATTCTTTCTTTTCTTCCGCTCTCTAGCATCTTCTCTCATTTTCTTTAGCGGATTCAACGATAAACAGTACTCATAGAGACTCTGCGACCAACTGCTGGTATCCAGTTTATTCCAACTGAACGCGATGGTTCCCAAGGGCAAGTCTTCTTAACAGACGTCGTGTTTGCAACTGTTTCTCCTGCCATCCTCGACATGTTCTTAATATTGTTAAACAACTACGTCCTAATCTTCTGGCGATTTCACGATATCTCAAACCAGCTTCCTGCATACCAATAATTTGCCCTTTCTCAAAAGGCGTTAATTGTTGAAAATTATCTCGTCTGCGAACTCGTAGCATTCTGACACTTACAAACAATGACAACTAATAACTAGGTCTAAAAAAATCTGAAAAACTAGAGCGATAAGGGTTCAGAAATAAATGTAAAAGAAGCGTGGAGATGTTGTATATTTTGTGAAAACATCAACATTTTCATTAAAAATTTTAATCTTTTATTTGTTCAACAGTTTTACATACAATATTTAAGCCCTCCACGTCTACTCCTTCTATGTGGTTCAGTTTATTTGAAACCCAGTGTAATTAAAATTGTGTATTTCATCCTCTGCTGTTTTATTGAATATTATTGTTTTACTCTTATCCATGCTAACTTTTATATGCCTGTTCTCTATCTCCTCTATCCAAGAGTTTAAGAGTTTTTGCATTTTTGTTGTACTATCTGCGATTAGGACTATGTCATCAGCATATAGCAGTGCATCAATCCGAATCTGAATTGGCATTTTTATATCCTATTCTGGTTTTCACACCTAGGTTTTTTTTTGACATTTTTCAAGGTCCTATCCATCACTATTATAAATAGTAGCTTTGCTATTTTTAGTTGTACGTCTTTTGATTTGCTCCCATTTACTTGTGTTTTAGCTTTAGTATGTTTATACTATACTGACATAAATAATTGTCTAAATATTGATATATTGTACATTTCTGTGTTGTGTCAAATGCTGCTTGTAGATCTATAAATACTATAATCAGTTCTTCTCCCGTTTCCATTTTCTTTTCTATTATATTTCTTGGGATATATATTGTCTGATTAGGCTGCTTGCTCTTCTTTTAGTTTTTCTTCTGTGTACTTTCTTATTCTATGTTCTATAATTTTTGTGTATGTTTTGTATGCTACTGACATATAGCTCAGTAGCTATCGTAGTTGTTGTTGTAGGAATTATTAGATTATTGTTCGATTTTTTGCGTGTTAGTTCTTACTGCTTTCTTGTATATTTTTCATAACTTATTCCTATTTTCCTCAAACATTTAATAATCTCAGGTTTCCCATTGTCTTCTCAGTATGCTTTTCCTATTTTAATTTTTTCTATAACTTCTATTACATCTTGTCTATTTATATTATACATATCCATGTCTTCTTCGTATATTTCTGGTTCCATTTCTGCTTCTCTTAGAGAATCTAGTACTTCTTAGTCTTTGTCATGTCTTTTGCTTTTATTGCTAGCGTGTTGTCTTTGTTCCTTACTTCACTCAGCTCGTTGTCTCCTTTGCCCTTTATAGCCTTAATATTGTTCCAGAACTTTTTGGTATTGTTTATGAAGTCTTCGTTTAGTTCTTCCCCAAACTCCTCTTAAGTTTTCTTCTTTATTTAGTTTTTTATATTCTTCTTTGTCTTTCTTTGTTTTTTTTTTTTTGATATATCTTCCATGTCATTTTCTTCTGTGTCTCTTTTTCTTAATTTCACATATATTCGTTGCTGTATTAAGTATAATTTTCTTAAAATTTTTCTACCTTCTTTTTACGTTTAAGTACTATTCATCTGTTGGGTTTGCAAGGTATTATTCGTTTCCTCTGCGTATTGCTACTTCTACTTTTCATTTTTTAGTCGGTATATATTAATCTTCTTATATGTACTGCATTCTTCTTCCACTATTTTGGGTTCCCATTCCTTTTTTAGTGTCATTTCGTGTTCTAGCATTCCAGTCTCCCATTACTATGATTTAATCTGTTGTATCTCTTGTCTTGTCTAGCGTATTTTGTAACGATTCATTGAATTCATTTTTTTTTATTGTTTCTTTAATTGGTGCATATATTTGTATGATGGCTATTTTTCCATTGATTTCCAGTTGCATCGAGAATGTTCTTAATGACGCTGCCTCCCATTTCAATATGTTTTTATCTATTTTTTTCTTAATTAATATACTTACTTACTTTTTTGTTTGCCTTGTTGCTTATTTCTACTCCTGAATAATATATATTTTATAAATGCTTCATTAAGTTTGAGCAAATACTTTACATGAAAAATATTATAGTCAGTGTGCTAATGTTTGCTTATAAATTGTATATTTCATCCTCTGCTGTTTGATTAAATACCATTGCTTTACTCTTATCAATATTAACTTTCATATGCCTGTTCTCTATCTTCTGTATGCAAGCATGCTTGTCGTTTTTTTTGTAATTTGTTTTTTGCACGCACAATGAAAATACCTCTGAGCGAAGCCTAGTGATACTTCTCGAATCAGTCATTTTTTGGTAGAATTTCTATTAGATAAGTGCGTTATGCAGTTGATATGGTGGATGAGACCCTTGTTCAACTTTATATGCATCAACGAGAGAATCATTTTCAGTAAACTTCGTTCGTTTACATACTAATTTTGCACTGCAGATAGGCCTTTTCAATCTTCTGAACTTAGGTTGAATCTTTTAGTCAGCTGTTCAGCAAACATCTGCCATTTGTTTATTCTTTCTGCTTTATTACGGTCAATTCTTGCTTTTAATACAAGTAATATGTCATGGTTTTTTTGATCTTTTTGGTTTTCTTCCAGAACAGTTAATCGGTTTCTTTATGCCCGAATAACTTTTTGTAAACAAAAGTTTAAACATTTTTTTTTCAGTTTCAAATTTTTTCTAAATTTTTGAGTTTTTTTGGCAAAAAAGTGTGGTTTTGTTTGCAAGATTACTCGATTTCTGCTTTCTTCTTCTAGACTTTATTTTACTCTGACAAGTTTCTTAGTAGAATAGTTTACACCTTTGGTTTTCTGTGTAATCTCTTTCTTGTTGTTATATGCATATGTTTAGAATATTCTATTGAAATCCTTAGGAGGGTAAGTTTATGTCTTGGTTGACAGTAGATAGCACCGATTATCAGCTTTTATTTTGTTGTTTAGATTTCAACCACTATTAGTTAGTTTTTTATTCTTTTATTTGTAGGTAAAATTGATTTGTTATATTTGTTTCAAAAATAAGGCAGACATGTATGCATTCAGTGTTTAGAAAGTCTTTGCTTACAGTGACATTGCAGCAATACGTAAATCTTTTTTATTTATATATTTATTTTGTTTTATGTATAATAACGGGTAATTGAGATTATTCGCAAGCCACGTGACCTGTTTGTTTATTTTTTTAATGGATATTTATTACTCACTGTAGTAGTTCTCCTGGTTTCTAGTTTTTTGAGTCTTGCAGTGCCTCGATTTAATATTTTTATCATATTCTGCCTAAACTGCATTTAGATGGTTTAGATCTTGATAGGAGAAATACTGGCAGCGATGTCGCTGTCTTTTTCAGAAAGACTGAAAGTGAAGGTATGGATTTTCTAAGTTCGGGGAATGATCCGTGACGGTCTTTTCCAGAACATGATTTTCATACTGAGGATAAGTTGATATTATTATCTCTATAAAAATTATCTGGATTTCGATGCCTTCCTTGTATAGTCTGGGTCAAAAGTTTAGGAATTTGGTCAAAATTTTTGTTTCTCCGAATTTTATAGCAATTTTGTTTGTTTGTGCCCGCCTTAAGTTCTTTTATCCGGATAGTAATGTTGCGCCCTGTTTGTCACATATAAGCCAACCCACACAAACAAAGGTAGGCCCTTAGTTTCTCAAGTGGTGCTGTTGCTTCATTCGGTTTTGAAAAATTATTTGTTGCATTGAAGACTACTTTGATGTTTTTGGATCTAAGCATACTGGCGATTTTGTCCGTGCAGCCTTTTATGTAAAGAAGAAAAGTAGTTGTGACAAGGTTTTCGTTTCTTGGTTGTTTTTTTTTATTGTGTTGTTTGTTGTTCGCTCTATCTATATCGGCCTTTCTGTATCCGTTTTTCTCTAAAGCGTCCGTTAGATGGCTCAACTCTGTCTTTAACGCATTGGGTTTGCTAATGGTTATGGCCCTGTGTACTAAGACTTTTAGCACTGAAAATTTCTGAGCTGGATGATGGTACGATTCGGCATTAAGGTATTCGTCAGTATGTTTCTGTTTTCTGTATACCTGATGTCCCAATGTATTATTACACCCGGACTGAACAACTAAGAAATAATGAAGAGATATAAAAACAAAAAACGCAAAAGTTATTATAAGCTTAAACGTAAAGAATTGTCTTGCTACAATGGCTAAAATTAAGTCAAATTCAAATAGAAAAGGAACAACACCGTTTAAAAAGCTTGAAATAAAAATTTCAAAACAATACTATGAGAAGTATGTCTTCCGGGTTTGGAACGTGTCATAGTTGTTGTAACCGAAGTTACCAACGTTTTGCCCACTTTCGTTAGGGGCTTCATCAGGGCGGTAGATAAATTGCAAAACTCAAACAAGCAACCGAAATCTAACTAAGAACTTGTTTGTTTGAGTTTTGCGATTTATCTCACGCCCTGATGAAACCACTTACGAAAGTGGGCGAAACGTTGGCAACTTCGGTTACAACAACAATGACACGGTCCAAACCCGGAAGACATTCTTATCATAGTATAGATTCCGGTCGTGGAAGTCTTCACTATTACATTTCAAAACAAGTTCTGCGATAACGTTCTTTGCTTTTTGTTGTTATGTTTTGATAACCGTTAGGGGCAATTTTAGCAAATAAAGAAATATTTTTGCACGAATTATCTATATAACTTGCATATTTTGTTAAATGTACATAGTACTTCACACCAGAACATAAAAGAGATAACTTCTGTAAACAAATATTCTTAACTTTTTATTTGCTTTTTTAAAATTGATTCGAAACGTCTCTCTGCATGTAAGCCTTTAAAGATGAGAAACGTTCTTATATTACAATCTTCATTATAAACGTAAGCTTTTATACTCCATCGGATATAGCGTTTTACTAATCTGACGATAAATTTTAGTAACTTTTACGCTTTTTGCACGTAAAAAATGAATCACTTTCATCAGAGAAATTTTCAATTGTCTGAGGTTGGGTTCAGTTTGCTCCCAAGATAGAGTTTGTTTGATGGCTGGCTCTATGTAGTTATAGATGATTCTCTAATTATTAGTTACAGATGATTCGTAACGTCATAATTAAGTTATGAACTTGCAAGATGTTCATTTTTTTTTTGAATTTTAGAATAAGAATTATTTGTGCTGTCCAAAATTCATCAAAAACATTGACAGTTTAAGATGCTTTTTTGATTTTAAGAATTTTTCTAGTTTGATTTACTTCTTGAGTAGTTAATAAAAATAAAAACCTAAGATTTATTTGTATTAACTTTTTTGTCTTGTTAAATAGTCTCAGCTAGTGTAATAATTAGGTATTTAAATTGTAATTAATAATTAAACCATTCTTAGTGACATCTCTCAGTAACCGTTTTAGACCAAATTTGTAGCACAAATGTAAAAGTGGTTTTTTATTTCTTAGCCAAGATTCTTAAATTTTTTAAAATTGTAGTAGAGATCATTTCACCACTAAAGAACCGTGAGGTGCGCGTCGGGTAAATCTGGAATTTGACGAGCATGCGAAATAAATTCTAACTAAAAACATCATCTGTAAACAATGTACATTAACTGTAATGGTTTATCTTTAATTTAACTAATAAATGCATACAAGACGATGAATAAAATATAAAAAAATATAAAACACAAAGATGAAAAAGAGTTTGTAACAACTTGTGGAATAAATGTGGACACCTCAAACGCCGTATCAAAAGTGCAAAAGTTTTTTGGTTAGCTAGTGTACTGACATTCGGAACAAAACTGGTTTCTGCGCAGCGGTTCTTTAGTCTTCAAATGAAGTCTAAAATTGACTAACAAATAATTTTCACATTTTTTTCAGCCTACTGCACTGTTGTTTAAAAATTGCTTTAGTCATGATGATTTAACTTTAGTTTACTGCAACTGACTAAAATCTACAATTTTTTAATGTTTTTTATTATATCTAATATTTATTTTTTGTTTCAGGTGAGTGACATCAAATGCACTTGTAAGTAAGAATTGTTTGTTTATGTGTTTTCTACAATAAAAATTGACGACGTTTACAGGTTTCAATTCCAAACTAAAAATATAACTGTAAACTATGTTTTACAAGCACCAAGTTTGATGATTATTAGTTATTATAAACCTAACTAAAAAACAAAAAAAAACTATAATTTAATAGAAATAACATTTACATTAATTTATATCTCACTAACCGTCCGCGGATAAGATTCACTTTTATCTACAGTATTTATTCATACTGGCACGCGCGTTAAATATTTACTACTGACTAGACTAAACTTCAACTTCCTTCGGATACGTTTTATATTCTCACTTTATGTAGAACTAGAATATTCAGTCTCTTTCAGTAATTGCTTTAAATGATCTTGAATGATTATAAAGCTTTGAGACGTTTTTTTTATATTACTTACATATTTTATTTTTTTCGTTTGTTGATTATTATAGTTTTTGATTAATTTTCAGTTTTGTTTTTACTCTAGGAAAAATTTGTGTGCTTTTTATAAATGCAAAACGTTATAGCGTTGGTTATAGATAAAAACAAGTATTTATAAACGAAACTTAAGCTAAGATTGGGTTAAGTTGAGGAATTTATTAAGCTGGCGGTGTTTAAGACATCACGAATCTTGACTTAAAACCGTTTTATGTCGAAATAGTAACGTTAGAGAAACTATATAATAGTATATTATGTATGTATTGACGTTAGAAGGTATGTACATTGTTTTAAACTTTAATTAGAGACATATTTTCTATATTTTGTTTAATGACTCTTTGCCATCTTTCTGTCAACTTTATAATTCTACAACTTCTGGTTTTTATCGGCAAAAAATTAAAGCGCGATTTCACAGCATCATCATAACCTGTGCGGTCTCAGACTACATTTAATTGCCAGAAAAACAATTTTCTACAAAAATTAGTTAATCTGGTAAATATAATTTCGTTGATGAAAGTCGTAATTACACTGGTCTGCATGAAAATCGGCCCTGATACCATTCTTGACGATTCTTATGTAAAATGACCTCCTGAATCCAAAAATGAGCTTCGTTTTTACCCATTACCCACCTATTTTGGGAGGGCCCCATTTTTATTTTATTTTTTGCATTTTTTTTTAGAATTTTAACTTATAGCCGTATAACATCCCAAAACAGGTAATAAAATTTATACCAAAGTATATGGCAAAAGTTTTGCTATAAAATGTATATAGAAACAACAATAAAATACAAATATATAAGAACAGTAAAAAAATATCAATAAAGGATAGGAAGATTCACTGCACGACGCTGGCGATCTCAATACCACATGCAGGTTTGAACAGGAATTTTCGACAGGCTTGAACTTGCATTACTCTTCTCATTATAGTATATTACATTGTTTGCTTAACTGCTTCGATCAGTACATCTATAGCTGTTGCAGAGTTAACTTGTCCACGTTTTAAACGTGCTGGATTTTGTGTTTATTTTTGTTCATTTGTGTAAAACAGTAAAACTACTTTTACTCCGGATTTTTTGAAGTGACTAAGTGTGATTTGTGGTTAATGTCGGGCGTTGAATTACTGTTTAATTATGCCACGCGAGTGTAAAAATCATCCCGATAGCTTCTGCTATGTCTGCGGGGAATTAACTTTAAAAGCGTAACGAAAACCCCTTTCTCCGTTTGTTAAAACAGCTTATAAATTCTACTTTAATTGTCAAGTTGGCGACCAGGACAAGACTTGGGTTCCATCAGTTTTGCTGTACGACTTGTTACAGTAGTTTGACCAAATGGCTCAAAGGTACCCGTAAATCAATGCCATTTGCTGTGCCCATGGTTTGGCGTGAACCTCGCTGTCATCTTACAGATTGTTACTTTTGTAACTTCCACCGTCGGGTTTTCGAACAAAAGTAAGCATACAATGCAGTATCCAAATATTCTGTCAGCTCTAAGACTTGTTCCTCATAATGATACTTTGCCAATCCCAAAGCCCCCAAACACTTATACTCTAGAGCCGGAAATTGATTTAAAAGACTCTGAGCCACAACCTGGGGCTTCGAATGATACGTTCAATAATGATGAAGAGTATTCCGCAGATTTAGTTTTTCGGCAACTTCACCTCCTCACTCAATCGGAATTAAATGATCTTGTCAGGGATTTGCAGTTACCCAAGACTAAATCTTAGCTCCTAGGATCGCAACTTCAACAGTGGAATCTCTTAGAAAAGGGAGTAAAAATATCTTCTTACAGGACCAGACAAGCAACCCTGAAATGTCTTTTCTCAGAAGATAAAAGTTTAGTGTACTGCCCTAATGCAAATTTATTGATGACAGAGCAACAGATGCCATATGACCCAGACAAATGGAAACTGTTTATAGACTTATCAAAAACAAACTTAAAAGTTGTCTTGTTGGCAAATGGGAATGACTTCCCATCAATTCCAGTTGCATACTCTGTTGATATGAAGGAAACGTACGAAAACATCTTCAGAATCCTTGATAAAATTAGTTATCATGATTATAAGTGGAAACTTTGCGCTGACTTAAAAGTTGTTGCTCTACTGACGGGCCCGCAATCAGGATTCACAAAATATTGCTGCTTCCTTTGTGAATGGGATAGCCGAGCCCGAGATAAACATTACATCGTACCGGACTGGCCTCTGCGAGAAAATCTTATTCCTGGTCAGAAAAATGTCGCCCACAATCCTTTGGTTCCGAAGGGAAATATTTACTTACCACCTTTACACATCAAACTTGGATTGATCAAGCAGTTTGTGAAAGCAGTACACAAGACAGGTGGCGCATTTCAATTTTTGAAAACTAAATTTCCTCGTCTTAGCGAAGCTAAAATCAAAGTCTTGGATGAACACGGGGAACGGTTCCATCAAGACATCGCCGAGCTGGAGAAGAAATTTTCAGGGAAGTGGAATGCAAGCATGTTGGCGGAGTACTGCTGGTTTTTGAAACGAGAGAGCTGTAGCTCAGGGTATAAAAGGAAAGCAAGCACCAAGTAACGATGAATATATTTTTATTTATTACTGTTTATAGCTAAAATAGTTCTTTTTTCCATTTAAATTAAACTCATGTCCATATATTTATTATTATAATAATTATTATAATTATTATCGTTCGATAAATAAATTATAATTAATTTATCGAAAAGTAGTAAAATTAGAGATTTGGGGCTCCCTCGAAAATGGTGGGTGATGGAAGAAAACGGAAGACATATTTGGATTCAGGACGTCATTTTAAAAAAATATTTTTTTGCAGACCAGTGTTATTAGTATGTACCCAAATAATGCTCAACTCTGTGCGGTCCTAGTGAAAATTGATACCTTTACGATTGAACAATCCTGGCTGTTTTTCGTTGATCGCTAAATTTAATTAGTCTAGTTCTTGACAGTACACAACCGAATTGATTGTTTGGTTCCTTGGAAGCAGCTCAAATAACATTACATTTTTCCAATCTCACTAAAGTGACAGTAATTTCTTCTTTCGATGGATATCAGTTTTGAAGTGGTTTGTGGTGGCTCATCATGCCTGGACCACGATTGGTTTTAGTTGACGTTGTAAACCATACATTTTTTAGTGACGATTCTTTCACAAAAGATTCAATTCATTGCGTTTAAGATGCAAATCGCAATGGTTTATACACTTTTTTAAGTTAACCTTATTTATTTATGTGTAATTTAATTATCAAGTTTTTCGAGTTCCATAGGTTTTAACTCAATCGCTGCGTGTGACAAATTTAACTTCTCTGTTAGCTCTCGTACAGGTACACAACGATTAAAGCTTTAATTTGGTCATCATCGAGCACACCTGGTTGATCTGAACGTGGGTCATCTTTGATTGAAGAATTTGTCAAACTAATTTTGATACTGCCTTTCTTTTATGGATTCTATACACATCAGGTAACTTTTTAGCGACTAGTAAAAAGTAAAATATGACAAAAATGCTCCTTTTTCCACTCCGTATTAAAATTGGCGCCAGATTAATAACTTTTAACAAAACTAAAGATCTGAAGCAATAAATTGTGTTGTTAATTAGTTTTATGTTATATAGTTTTTCTTAAGCATTTTGGTTTGGCAAAAACCACTTTGTCTTTAGAGGTTAGATAACTATAATAAATAACCGAACTGAAAACTTTCTTCTTGTGATCTAATGTCATAATCTTTCTTCGTGTATTCTTCTTGAGTTTATTTACATAGTTCCACAATTTCTTTGTTGGGTTTTTTACTGAATTTTATTACAGCTCGAAAACTTATGTTTTTTGGATTTTTGTATGGAGGTTCGGTAGGCTATCAAAAACAAATTTATATTTGATCCCAACGTTTTTGATGATCGTAGACTACTTTTGACAAATACGTTTTTATTGTACCATTTTATCTGACTATAGATGTAGCTGTGTTTTTTACGTTTTATTAATGTCTAACAGTTTACATTTTAAAGAAATTTCGTTCATGAGTTCTCAATCAGTTAAGGAATTTTAAGTCGGTAACAGTACTCGTTTTTTGATTAGACAAGACACAAATTTTTGGATACTTTGTATAAAATATTCTATTGTCACCAGTATGTATTTATTATCTGATTCGGTTTTTGGAAACATTTTGGCAATATTGACAGCAGTATGGTCTCATCAAAACTTTTATTTCCTGTTAGTGCGTTACTCTTAGCGGAAGACTTACATTTTTTACATCTTTTTTCCAATTGACTCAATATACTTTTTGTTAAGAGTTTGTTTTAAACCAAATTGGTCACCAAAGAATCAATTATGCAAATAACATAAAACGTTGTTTATTGTTAACATCTTCCAATACTTTCCTTAGCACCTCAATTATAATTTTAAAGATTTTCTAAACAGTATTTTCTAGTCGATTATTAATTTCAATTCATATTCTAGCAAAAATTCTATCCAGCAAGCAAGTTGTTCTTCCATTTTTTCAAATTAAACAAATTTATTCTATTAATGTTGATTAAATATAATTTTCAAATCAAAAATCATTGTACTAGATCTTGTCAAAAAAAAATTAATTTTTTTGAGTTTTTAGAGATTTAGATTTAAAAATTTTAAACTTTAACTTTTTAAATAGCCATTATTGTCATAATTATAATAACTAATAAAAACTATAACATAAAAAATCACAAGGACTTAAAAGTATCTTTAAACTAAAAACATAATAGATCCATAAATTTTAGATGTTTATGACAGAAACCGGAAATAACTTCCTAGTGCTGGTATAGATGAGTGGCATAGTATCAGAAAGTTGGCATATTGATTACTAACGTTTAATTCTAATTAGTTGTAGAAATACATGACTTACAGCATTTAGTTAAATCACAAATTTATAAGTATATAACATTTGCATTATTTTTAAGTTTAGAAAATGTATACGTTTTTATTCCGGTTATTAAAAATTCTTTATACCGGACGTCTTCCCTTAGCCTTTTTTGCCGTACTGGATAAACAATGTTTCCAATTTCTATTTATTTTTATTAGATTCCGGATTGATTTATATAAATCGAAAGTTTGGATGTGAAAGTAAAAAAAATTACTGTTTAACATCTGTTTCAGTAATGCACTTATACGATGAGTACAACTAAATTGTTTATTTTACTTTTTGTAGTTGTTAAGTTTATAATAATAATCATTGACTACTATTACTAGAAAACCATCTTTTTTCGAATTGTTTTAGGTTTTAGGAAATAAAACACAATACTGAGCATGAACATAACACATAGAATGCATTTTTCTAAAGAAAATGCATATTTTGCATTTGCTTTATTCGATCATAATTTAAATTGCTTAAGTATAAAGCATATGAGGACAAAATATTGATTATACATAGCATATGCTTTCACGGACATTGTCCAACGAAAGAATTTATTGTCAGTCTTGTGTATCCCTGAACGGCTGTTTCACACTTTTGCCCCAAAAGGGCGTAAAGGATGTCTAGAGCTTCACTCTGGTGGCAATTTCCATAACTATATCTACATTGTTTACTTTTTGAATACCCGAATTAGACCATAAGATGGCGCATGTCACACGAATTTACTTATATTGTTTGATGAACTTCTAAATTGTGACAGTTTATTTATTTAAATATTTTTGATATTTGCTATCTATTGCAGTTAATGCAGAAAAATTTATATAATTTCTATGACTTTTTTTAAATACTAACTTTCTTTGTGACATCACATTGAAAATTTTAAAACTGCTAATCTAAAGATATATCTCAATTTGACACATTAACCAATGCGTAATACATAATAAGATTTCATAAGTGCTCAATTTCTGTAGATTTCAAAATTGATAGCATATTTTTTGGAAAATTTTGTAAGCGAATTTTTTTAATAAAAACGCAGTTTCTTAAAAGTTTTTAAAAGAGAAATATTTTTTACTGGTGTATGTGTTCTAGTTTCGTTGTAGACAAATATTTCTTTTAACACATTTATGGTTTTTCTATGTTATTGCCATAACTACGTATCTCACTATTAGCACGTTCTTTAGAAATTTTTATGCGTATTTGTTTAACATTTAAAACACTTAATTTTTAATTATGGATTTATTCACGGACTGCGTGGTCACAGGTTTCAGTCGCTAGGAGAAGCAGTTAACGCCTTCAAAAACGTCATTTTCACTGTACCAACAAACGAGTGGAATAACTGCATCCAGAATTGGTTCGAGCGCATGCAAAAGTGCATTGATGTTCATGGAAGATACTTCAAAAAACAATACAGTTTTTAAAAGCTCTATATGCAACACTTAAAAGACAACCCTCGTAATATAGTATAGACTCTATAATAAAAATAGAGTATTTGAAAGAATCAGAACTAACATTTTGTATTGCAACAGTCATATATCATGTGGTGTCAGAACTATCTTTATTAAGTTTTAGATTTTTGTTTACATTTAAACAATAGCCTCTTAATTTAGTTTTTGGACTATTCTATATTCTATTTTTGATGTTTGATATCTATTGCAATTATATCTGTATTCTAACCATTTTACAAAAGATCTAAATTGTGACAGTTTATTTAATATGTTTGTTTTTTATTCGTTACAATTAAAAGAAAACGAAGTTATTGTTATGAAAATTGTTTAAAACGTCTATTTTTGATGGAGTTGATATAGATTTAAATTGCGTGTTTCTATATGTAAAATAAACAATAAAAAATGTTTTTAATTTTTTGATGCAAGTGCTATAATTTTATTTTGATTCTATTTACATGTTTAATTTTTTGTTCTATTGAGAAATCTATAACCTAAGCCAATTAAGCGAGAAATATGGCTACGCAAAAAAATATTATGTGCTGGTGTATGCGTTTTAGTTTCGTTGTAGTCAAAGATTGTTTTAACATATTTACGGTTTTTGTTTGTTATTGCTTTTTAACTATTTATCTCATTATTAGCACATTCTTTAGAAATTTTCGTACCTATTTGTTTAACACTTAAATCAGTTAGTTTTTGGATATAACCTAGCTTCAAAATTTTAAAGATTAATCAAATATACTTTTTATAGTATGTTTATTGTACATATTAATTTGTTTTTTGTCTATAGTATAAATGGTATAGTATAGAATAGATAAACTCTATAGATACTAATATTACTACCATGGCCCGGTTGCATAAAACGTTTAACATCTGTTTTATTAATGTACTTATACGATGAGTACAACAAAATCTGTTAGTTTACTTTTTGTAGTTAAATTTATAATAATAATAATCATTGATTACTATTACCAAAGAATCATCTTTTTTCGATATGTTTTAGGTTTTAGCAAATAAAACACAATAGGTACTGAGCTTGAACATAACGCATAGAATGCATTTTTTAAAAAAAAATACATAGTTTGCATTTGCTTTATTCGATCATATTTTAAATTGTGTAAGTATCAAGCATATGAAGACAAAATATTGATTATACATAGCATATGCTTTCACGGACATTGTCCAACGAAAGAATTTATTGTCAGTTTTGTGGATCCCTAAACGGCCGTTTCGCACTTTCGCCCCAAAAGGGCGTAAAGGATGTCTAGTGGTTCACTCTGGTGGCAATTCCCATAACTATACCTACATTGTTTACTTTTTGAATACACGAATAGACCATAAGATGGCGCATATCACACTAATTTACTTATATTATTTGATGAACTTCTAAATTGTGACAGTTTATTTATTTAAATATTTTTAATATTTGATATCTATTGCAATTAATGCAGAAAAAATTATATAATTTTTATGACCATTTTGTAAATACTAACTTTCTTGGTGATATCACATTGGAAATTTTAAAACTGCTATTCTAAAGATATATCCCAATTCGACACATTAACCAATACATAATATATAATAAGATTCCATAAGTGCCCAATTTCTGTAGATTTCAAAATTGATATATTTTTTTGAAAATTTTGTAAGCGATTTTTTTAATAAAAACGCAGTTGCTAAAAAGTTTTTGAAAAAAAAAATTTTTTTGCTGGTGTATGTGTTCTAGTTTCGTTGTAGAGAAAGATTTCTTTTAACACATTTATGGTTTTTCTATGTTATTGCCATAACTACTTATCTCCACTATTAGCACGTACTTTAGACATTTTTATGCCTATTTGTTTAACATTTAAAATACTTAATTTTTGGTTATAACCTAATTTCAAGTTTTTAAAGATCAATCAAATAATACTTTTTTTAATTTTTTTTTGTTTTACGTTGTTTTTTTCTCTATACTATACAAGGCATGTCTTTTAAGTGTTGCATACAAGGCATAGTAACCGGCACTAATTAAATGTCACTACTAAAACTTAACCTCTATCTTTAGTATAACCTAAATCTAAAGTGTCAGTTCGATTCGTATAGTGGTGTAGTTTAGTGAATTTTCAAAGTTGACAAGTTGTTCGAACAATGGAAATAAACCGAGAAAATTTTCGCGCAATAATTTTTTTACAACTTTCGAAGACCATTATCTCAACAAGAATGCCTCGCCGAGTTGCTTTTTGTTTTTCGAACTAAAGCACCACATCAGTCGACAATTTCTCGGTGGTGTGGAGAATTGAAACATGGACGGATGAGTATTATCGACGATCCAAGGGCAGGTGCTCCAAAAACGACCGTCACCCAGGAGAACGTCGATGCTGTGCGCAAGCGTATTAAAAAAGATTAACATGTGACATATCGCGAGATTGAAGCATCATTGGGAATTTCCGAAGAACAGAAGCAAGCTAGGGTAAATTGGTGTTAAAAAATTCTACACCGTTTTAACGCAGGAAACTCTAAAAACGTGTACAGCATCGTCAGTGGTGATGTATCATGGAATTACTCACGGACAGCGTGGTCACAGGTTTCAGTCGCTTGGAGAAGCAGTTAACGCCTTCAAAAACGTCATTTTCACACCAACAAACGAGTGGAATAACTGCTTCCCGAATTGGTTCGAGCGCATGCAATAGTGCATTGATGTTCATGGAAGATACTTCGAAAAACAATACGGTTTTTAAAAGCTCTATATGCAACACTTAAAAGACAACCCTCGTAATATAGTACAGACTCTATAATAAAAAGAGAGTATTTGAAAAATCAGAACTAACATTTTGTATTGCAACAGTCGTATATCATCTGGCGTCAGAACCATTTTTATTAAGTTTTAGATTTTTGTTTACATTTAAACAATAGCCTCTTAATTTAGTTATAGACTATTCTATACTCTATTTTTAATGATTGATATCTATTGCAATTATCTCTGTATTCTAACCATTTTACAAAAGATCTTCTAAATTGTAACAGTTTATTTAATATGTTTGTTTTTTTATTTCTTACAATTAAAAGAAAACGAAATCATTGTTATGAAAATTGTTTAAAACGTCTATTTGATGAAGTTGATATAGATTTAAATTGCGTGTTTCTATATGCAAAATAAACAATAAAAAATGTTTTTAATTTTTGGATGCAAGTGCTATAATTTTATTTTGATTCTATTTACATGTTTAATTTCTTGTTCTATTGAGAAATCTATAACCTAAGCCAATTACGCGAGAAATATGGCTACGCAAAAAAACTTAACTCTCATTGTGACACCGTATTAAAAATTGCAAAACGGCTATTCCAACGATATATTTTAATTTGACACATTAATTAATGTATAGTATATAACATGATCCCACATGTGCCCCATTTCTGTATTTCAAAATTGATAGCAAATGTTTTTGAAAATTTGTGAGCAGTTACTTATTTTTGTTTAAATGTAAACGTTTCTCAAACTTCTTTAAATCAGAAAAAAATTATCTGCTGGTGTATGCGTTTAATTTTCGTTGTAGTCAAAGATTGTTTTAACATATTTACGGTTTTTGTTTGTTATTGCTTTTTAACTAATTATATCATTATTAGCACATTCTTTAGAAATTTTCGTACCTATTTGTTTAACACTTAAATCAGTTAGTTTTAGCTTCAAATTTTTAAAGTTGAATCAAATATATTTTTTATAGTATGTTTTTTGTATTAATTTGTTTTTTGTCTATAGTATAAATGGTATAGTATAGAATAGATAGACTCTATAGATACTAATATTACTACTATGGCCCGGTTGCATAAAACGTTTAACATCTGTTTCAGCAATGTACTTATACGATGAGTACAGCTAAACTGGTTATTTTACTTTTTGTAGTTAAGTTTATGATAATAATCATTGATTACTATTACTAAAAAAACATTTTTTTTCGAATTGTTTTAGGTTTTAGCAAATAAAACACAATACTGAGCTTGAACATAACGCATAGAATGCATTTTTCTAAAGAAAATACATAGTTTGCATTTGCTTTATTCGATCATAATTTAAATTGTGTAAGTATAAAGCATATGAGGACAAAATATTGATTATGCATAGCATATGCTTTCACGGACATTGTCTAACGAAATAATTTATTGTCAGTTTTGTGGATCCCTAAACGGCCGTTTCGCACTTTCGCTCCAAAAAGGCGTAAAGAATGTCTAGTGGTTCACTCTGGGGGCAATTCCCATAACTATACCTACATTGTTTACTTTTTGAATACACGAATTAGACCATAAGATGGCGCATGTCACACTAATTTACTTATATTGTTTGATGAACTTCTAAATTGTGAGAGTTTATTTATTATCTTTGTTCTTCATTTCTGACAATTTAAAAAAAAACGAAATCATTATTATGAAAATTGTTTAAAATTTCTATTTGACGAAGTTTATATAGATTTAAATTACGTTTTTTAATCTGCAAAAAAACCAAATTTTTGTTATGGAAGTTGTTTAAAACCCCTATTTGACGGAGTTTGAAAAGGTTTAAATTACGATTTTCTGTCTGCAAACAAATAAATAAAAATGTTTTTTGATGCAAGTGTCATTTATTTTATCTTCATTCTACTTACTAGCACATTTTTTAGAAACTTTTATACGTAATATTTGTATAGCACTTACACCCCTTAGTTTTTGGTTATAACTTAGTTTCAAGTTTTTAAAGGTTAATCAAATATAGTTATTATAGTATTTTATTGTTTTACGTTGTTTTTTGTCTATAGTATAGATAGTATACAGACTTTATACTAAGAAAAGAGTATTTGAAACAATCAGAACCAACATTTAGTGTTTCAGCAGTTATATATCTCACGGTGTCAAAACCATCTTTAAATTTGAGATTTTTATGTAAACAATAGCTTTTCAATTCGGCTTTTGCACTATTCTACATTCTATTTTTAATATTTGATATCTATTGCAGTTAATGCAGAAAAAATTATATAATTTGTATGGCTTTTTTAAATACTTTTTTTTGAAATACCAATTCTCTTTGTGACATCACATTGTAAACTTTAAAACTGCTACTTTGAAGTTATATTTCAATTCGACACATTAACCAATGCGTAATATATAATAAGATTCCATAAGTGCCCAATTTTTTAAAAAAATTTATAAGCTATTTTTTTTTAATAAAAACGCATTTCCTTAAAAGAAAAAATACTTTTTGCTGGTGTATGTGTTCTAGTTTCGTTGTAGGCAAAGATTTCTTTTAACGCATTTACGGTTTTTCTTTGTTATTGCCATAACTACTTATCTGACTATTAGCACGTACTTTAGAAATTTTTGTGTCTATTTATTTAACATTTAAAACACTTAATTTTTGTTTATAACATAGTTTCAAGTTTTTAAAGATTAATTTTTATAATATTTTTTTGTTTTACGTTGTTTTTTGTTTATAGTATAGTATATGAGGCATGTTTTTTAAGTGTTTTATACAAGGCATAGTGAGCGCCACTAATCAAATGTCACTACTAAAACTTAATCTCTATTTTTAGTATAACATAAATCTAAAGTGTCAGTTCGATACGTATAGTGGTGTAGTGTAGTGAAATTTCAAAGTTGACAAGTTGTTCGAACAATGGAAATAAACCGAGAAAATTTTCTAGAACTTTCGAAGACCATTATCTCAAAAGAAATGCCTCGCCGAGTTGCTTTCTGTTTTCGGAACTAAAGCACCACATCAGTCGACAATTTCTCGGTGGTATGAAGAATTGAAACGTGGACGGATGAGTCTTATCGACGATCCAAGGGCAGATGCACCAAAAACGACTGTCACCCAGAAGAACGTCGATGCTGTGCGCAAGCTTATCAAAAACGATTAGCATGTGACATATCGCGAGATTGAAGCATCATTAAGAATTTCCGAAGAACAGAAGCAAGCTAGGGTCAATTGGTGTTAAAAAATTCTACACCGTTTTAACGCAGGAAACTCTAAAAACGTGTACAGCATCGTCAGTGGTGATGTATCATGAAATTACTCACGGACAGCGTGGTCACAGGTTTCAGTCGCTTGGAGAAGCAGTTAACGCCTTCAAAAACGTCATTTTCACTGTACCAACAAACAAGTGGAATAACTGCTTCCCGAATTGGTTCGAGCGCATGCAAAAGTGCATTGATGTTCATGGAAGATACTTTGAAAAACAATGCGGTTTTTAAAAGCTCTATATGCAACACTTAAAAGACAACCCTCGTAATATAGTACAGACTCTATAATAAAAAGAGAGTATTTGAAAAATTTAGAACTAACATTTTGTATTGCAAACAGTCATATATCATCTGGTGTCAGAACCATCTTTATTAAGTTTTAGATTTTTGTTTACATTTAAACAATAACCTCTTAATTTAGTTTTTGGACTATTTTATATTCTATTTTTAATGTTTGATATCTATTGCAATTATATCTGTATTCTAACCATTTTACAAAAGATCTAAATTGTGACAGTTTATTTAATATGTTTGTTTTTTATTCTTTACAATTAGAAGAAAACGAAATTATTGTTATGAAAATTGTTTAAAACGTCTATTTTTGATGAAGTTGATATAGATTTAAATTGCGTGTTTCTATATGCAAAATAAACAATAAAAAATATTTTTCATTTTTGGATGCAAGTGCTATAATTTTATTTTGATTCTATTTACATGTTTAATTTCTTGTTCTATTGAGAAATCTATAACCTAAGCCAATTACGCGAGAAATATGGCTACGCAAAAAAACTTAACTCTCATTGTGACACCGTATTAAAAATTGCAAAGCAGCTATTCTAACGATATATCTTAATTTGACACATTAATTAATGCATAATATATAACATGATCCTACATGTGCCCCATTTCTGTATTTCAAAATTGATAGCAAATGTTTTTGAAAATTTGTGAGCAGTTACTTATTTTTTTTTAAATGTAAACGTTTCTCAAACTTCTTAAATCAGAAAAAAATTATCTGCTTGTGTATGCGTTTCAGTTTCGTTGTAGTCAAAGATTGTTTTAACATATTTACGGTTTTTGTTTGTTATTGTTTTTTAACTAATTATATCATTATTAGCACATTCTTTAGAAATTTTCGTACCTATTTGTTTAACACTTAAATCAGTTAGTTTTAGCTTCAAATTTTTAAAGTTGAATCAAATATATTTTTTATAGTATGTTTTTTGTATTAATTTGTTTTTTGTCTATAGTATAAATGGTATAGTATAGAATAGATAGACTCTATAGATACTAATATTACTACTATGGCCCGGTTGCATAAAACGTTTAACATCTGTTTCAGCAATGTACTTATACGATGAGTACAGCTAAACTGGTTATTTTACTTTTTGTAGTTAAGTTTATGATAATAATCATTGATTACTATTACTAAAAAAACATTTTTTTTCGAATTGTTTTAGGTTTTAGCAAATAAAACACAATACTGAGCTTGAACATAACGCATAGAATGCATTTTTCTAAAGAAAATACATAGTTTGCATTTGCTTTATTCGATCATAATTTAAATTGTGTAAGTATAAAGCATATGAGGACAAAATATTGATTATGCATAGCATATGCTTTCACGGACATTGTCTAACGAAATAATTTATTGTCAGTTTTGTGGATCCCTAAACGGCCGTTTCGCACTTTCGCTCCAAAAAGGCGTAAAGGATGTCTAGTGGTTCACTCTGGTGGCGATTCCCATAACTATACCTACATTGTTTACTTTTTGAATACACGAATAGACCATAAGATGGCGCATGTCATACTAATTTACTTATATTGTTTGATGAACTTCTAAATTGTGACAGTTTATTTATTTAAATATTTTTACTATTTGATATCTATTGCAGTTAATGCAGAAAAATTTATATAATTTCTATGACTTTTTTTAAATACTAACTTTCTTTGTGACGTCACATTGGAAATTTTAAAACTGCTATTCTAAAGATATATCCCAATTCGACACATAAACAATACGTAATATATAATAAGTAATAAGATTCTATAAGTGCCCAATTTCTGTAGATTTCAAAATTGATAACATATTTTTTTGAAAATTTTGTAAGCGATTTTTTTAATAAAAACGCAGTTTCTTAAGTCTTTGAAAAAAAAATTTTTTTTGCTGGTGTATGTGTTCTAGTTTCGTTGTAGGCAAAGACTTCTTTTAACACATTTATGGTTTTTCTATGTTATTCCCATAACTACTTATCTTACTATTAGCACGTACTTTAGAAATTTTTATGCCTATTTGTTTAACATTTAAAATACTTAATTTTTGGTTATAACCTAATTTCAAGTTTTTAAAGATTAATCAAATAATACTTTTTATAATTTTTTGTTTTATTTTGGTTTTTGTCCATACTATAGTATACGAGGCATGCCTTTTAAGTGTTGCATACAGTGGTGATAAATCTTGGATTTACTCACGGACTGCGTGGTCACAGGTTTCAGTCGCTAGGAGAAGCAGTTAACGCTTTCAAAAACGTCATTTTTATTGTACCAACAAACGAGTGGAATAACTGCTCCCAGAATTGGTTCGAGCGCATGCAAAAGTGCATTGATGTTCATGGAAGATACTTCGAAAAACAATACGGTTTTTAAAAGCTCTATATGCAACACTTAAAAGACAACCTTCGTAATATAGTATAGACTCTATAATAAAAAGAGAGTATTTGAAACAATCAGAACTAATACTTTGTATTTCAACAGTCATATATCATCTGGTGTCAGAACCATCTTTATTAACTTTTAGATTTTTGTTTACATTTAAACAATAGCTTCTTAATTTGGTTTTTGCACTATTCTATATTCTATTTTAAATGTTTGTTATCTATTGCAATTATATCTGTATTTTAAGTATTTTACAAAAGATCTGTTGTGACAGTTTATTTAATATGTTTGTTTTTTATTTCTTACAATTAAGAAAAGACGAAATTATTGTTATGAAAATTGTTTAAAATGTCTATTTGTCGAAGTTGATATAAATTTAAATTACGTTTGCCTATTTGCAAACAAAAATAAATAAAAACGTCTTTAATTTTCTGATGCAAATGATCTTGATTTTATTTACATGTTTGATATCTTGTTCTATTGAGAAATCTATAGCATGAACCAATTACGTGAGAAATATGGTTTCGCAAAAAAACTTATATAATTTTTAAGATTTTTTTGAAAAGTTTTTTTTAATATTAACGCTTCTTGTAACACCGTATTAAAAATCGCAAAACTGCTATTCCAAACATATATCTTAATTTGACACATTAACTAATGCATAATATATAATAAGATTCCACATTTCTCTAGATTACCGTTTCAAAATTAATAGCATATTTTTTTGAAAATTTTGTGAGCAGTTAATTATTTTTTTTTAAATAAAAACGTTTTTTTAATCAGAACACATCCTGTGCTAGTGTATGCATTTTAGTTTCGTTATAGTCAAAGATTTATTTTAACACATTTACTGTTCTTGTTTATTATTGCTTTTTAACTACTTATCTCATTATTAGCACATTTTGGAGAAGTTTTCATACCTATCTGTTTAGTACTTAAAACACTCAACTTTTGGTTATAACCTAGTTTCAAGTTTTCAAAGATTTATCAAAAATACTTTTTATTGTATTATATAGTTTTACGTTGTTTTTCTTTTATAGTATAGATAATTAAGTATAGTCAATGAGTATAGTATAGACTCTATACTAACAAGCCAGTATTTTAAAAAGTTAGAACTGACATTTTTTGTTTCAACAGTCATGTATCACACATGTCAAAAGCATCTTCATTGTTGTTTAGAGTTTTATTTACATGTGAACAATTGCTTCTCAATTTAGTTTTTGCACTATTCTATATTAAATTTTTAATGTTTGATATCTATTGCAAGTATATCTGTATTGTAACAATTTTATAAAATAACTTCTAAATTTAGACACTTTATTTAATATATAAATAAGAATGTTTTTAATTTCTTGATGCAAGTGTTATACATTTTTTAATTTTATTTACAGAGTTAATTTCTTGTTCTATTGAAAAATCTATAGCCTAAACCAATTACGTTAGAAATATGGCTACGCAGAAAAATTTATATGATTTTATGACTTTTTTGAATACAATTTTCTTAAATATTATCTTTTTGTGACACTGCTATTTGTGATACTGCTATTCCAAAGATATATTCTAATTAGTATAAAGCATATGAGAACAAAATATTGATTATGCATAGCATATGCTTTCACGGACATTGTCCAACGAAAGAATTTATTGTCAGTTTTGTGGATCCCTGAACAGCCATTTCGCACTTTCGCCCCAAAAGGGCGTAAATGATGTCTAGTGGTTCACTCTGGTGGCAATTCCCTTAACTATACCTACATTGTTTACTTTTTGAATACACGAATTAGACCATAAGATGGCGCATGTCACACGAATTATGCTTATATTGTTTGATGAACTTCTAAATTGTGACAGTTTATTTATTATGTTTGTTCTTTATTTCTGACAATTTAAAAAAAAATTAAATTGTTATTATGAAAATTGTTTAAAATTACTATTTGACGAAGTTTGAGAACGCTTAAATTCTATTTTTCTGTCTGCAAAAAAATAAATTAAAATGTTTTTAATTTTTTGATGCAAGTGTCATTTATTTTATCTTGATTCTACTTACTAGCACATTTTTTAGAAACTTTTATACGTAATATTTGTTTAGCACTTATACCACTTAGTTTTTGATTATAACCTAGTTTCAAGTTTTTAAAGGTTAATCAAATATAGTTATTAGAGTATTTTATTGTTTTACATTGTTTTCTGTCTATAACATAGATAATATATTATAGTACCGAATCTATACTAAGAAAAGAGTATTTGAAACAATCAGAACCAACATTTAGTGTTTCAGCAGTTATATATCTCACGGTGTCAAAACCATCTTTGTGCTACTCTGAAGATATATTTCAATTCGACACATTAACCAATGCGTAATATATAATAAGATTCCATAAGTGTCCAATTTTATTATAAATTTTGTAAGCGATTTTTTTAATAAAAACGCATTTTCTTAAAAGTTTCTGAAAGAAAAAATATATTTTGCTAGTGTATGTGTTCTAGTTTCGTTGTAGGCAAAGATTTCTTTTAACACATTTACGGGTTTTCTTTGTTATTGTCATAACTACTTATCTGACTATTAGCACGTACTTTAGAAATTTTTGTGTCTATTTATTTAACATTTAAAACACTTAATTTTTGGTTAACACCTAGTTTCAAGTTTTTAAAGATTAATTTTTATAATATTTTTTTGTTTTACGTTGTTTTTTGTTTATAGTATAGTATACGAGGCATGTCTTTTAAGTGTTGCATACAACGCATAGTGGGCGCCACTAATCAAATGTCACTACTAAAGCTTAATCTCTATTTTTAGTATAACATAAATCTAAAGTGTCAGTTCGATACGTATAGTGGTGTAGTGTAGTGAAATTTCAAAGTTGACAAGTTGTTCGAACAATGGAAATAAATCGAGAAAATTTTCTAGAACTTTCGAAGACCATTATCCCAACAGGAATGCCTCGCCGAGTTGCTTTCTGTTTTAGAAACTAAAGCACCATATCAGTCGACAATTTCTCGGTGGTATGGTGAATTGAAACGTGGACGGATGAGTCTTATCGACGATCCAAGGGCAGGTGCACCAAAAACGACTGTCACCCACAAAAACGTCGATGCTGTGCGCAAGCTTAAAGTTCTTGCCATAAGAGAAGAGCCCTACGTCATCATCGTATTCATATGAATCAAGATTAACGCACTAGTCAAATTAAGTGTTAGTTTATTAGTTACAATTAAAAACTCAGTGTTGGCAATCCTGGTTAGTTGGTACCTATAAGAATTTTAATTTTGCTGTCACAACACGTTTAACCTTCAAAATTAATTTTCGCTTAATTTGAGATTACTAATATTAAAATAAATATTAATAAAAATGACTGCAATTTGTTTATGTTTGATTAATTATATTTATAAAAGTGAAATTTAGATTTAAACATATGTAATTATTACATTTTTGTAAAATCCAGTTATTGAAGTAAGATTAAACGTAATTTTAATACATAAAACAACGAAATGAGCAACATCTTGATTCTTGAGTAACAATTGGTTTTATAAAAATGTTCAGTTTTAAAAACACTGAACCTCATTTATTTTAAACATCACTATCTGAAGATTCCGATGAACTTGAATCGTTTAAACCAACATTAATAATTAAAGGTTCCACTGTAATGTCTAAAAACTTTTCTCGATTATACCACTCTTGTATTAGTTTTTCTGTATGAATCACACACTTTTCCCATACCTCGGAAGTACATTGTTGTAGTGCTTCGTTCCACATTGAAATTACTTTTTCATCTCCATACCCATCCCTACCAATGTGTTTATTGTAATATGACTTTGCATGGGCCCATATTAGTTCGATTGGATTAAACTCGCAATGATAGGGTGGTAGTCGTAGCACTTCATGTCCGTGTTGTTGTAACAGTTCGTCCACTTCATATTTCTTTTCTTTCTTGTGCTGTTTAGCTATGTCAAGTAATTCACTTTTGAACATGTTAGCATCATACGAAATATTGTTTTTGTTTAGCCAAGAAATTAAATCAGATTTATTCCAACTTGACGAAGGCATTTTTTCTAGTAACATGGAATGATATGATGCATTATCCAACACTATAATTGATGATTCTTTCACATTATTAAGTAAACGTTCCACAATCCATTTTTTAAACGTTTCACCATTCATATCTCCATGATAATCTTCATGCTGAGATTTAGATGAAAACAATAACGAAGCATTCTTTACAAATCCAGATTTTGTACCGGCATGTACGACAATAAATCGTTTACCATCGTAGCCCTCAGGTTTACGTACACTTTTTAAATTATCATCTTGCCACGATCTCCCCATACTTCCTTTAGCAAATATCCAAGTTTCATCCATAAAAACTACTTCACGTGGAAATTCTGAGTTTAGATTTTCTATGTAACGTTTTAGAAATTTAATCCTCATAAGGGCTATACGTGAAGTCTCCATTAAGGATCTACGGTGATCGTCTTTCTTGAATTTAAAGCCAATTTCATGCAGAGTTCTATTTAAAGTGCGATTACTTAACAAAACATGTTTATGTTTGAGTTCGCTGTTTAGGGAATTCACAGTCACATGTTGTTCTAGAAAAAGTTACTGTTTAGAAAGATTATGAAGGTTGCTTTCATCGGAACTTACTGTTTCTGTACATCGTATACAACGTGTTTCTTATAGTCATTTTTGAAGATTCTGGCAAGTCTACAGTTTTTGACTTCCTTCGTGACCTTTTCTTTCCAGGACTTGATAACACTGGATTCAATTTGTGTTCAGACTTTATCCGCTTAACAGAAGCTAAGCTTACACCCAATGCAGTTGAAACTCTCTGTAAATAATTTATTGTAATGCAAGTTAATCATTTCTTTCTTTAGTTTACCTCTTGAACAGACGTTAATGGGATCAAAGGACCCCCATTATCCTTTTCTTGTTGAAAGTATGCAAGTAAATTAACCACCATTTGGCGAGACTGAGAGCGTAATAATGTTTTACCTTGTATAAAACCCGACATGTTTTTGTTCTAAAAAGAACAGTTTGAAATAAAATAATGCAAAATAATAATAACCAGAGATACAAAACGAAACGAAAATTACAGCAAACGTTGTTTGACAAAACGTCAACTTGATTGAAGTCAATTGAATAACTTTATTCATAACGCATGCAATCAATCTTCCATCTTTGTTTTACACATAGTTTATGTCTTGCTTATATAATAGTCGGTATGTTATTTCTTACATCAGTAGCTAATGACGTAAGGATCTTCTCTTATGGCAAGAACTTTATCAAAAAAGATTAACATGTGACGTATCGCGAGATTGAAGCATCATTGGGGATTTCCGAAGAACAAAAGCAAGCTAAGGTCAATTGGTGTTAAAAAATTCTACACCGTTTTAACGCAGGAAACTCTAAAAACAAGTACAGCATCGTCAGTGCTGATGTATCGTATATTTACTCACGCACTGCGTGGTCATAGATTTTAGTCGCCAGGAGAAGCAGTTAACGCCTTCAAAAACGTCATTTTCACTGTACCAACAAACGAGTGGAATAACTGCTTCCAGAATTGGTTTGAGCGCTTGCAAAAGTGCATTGATCTTCATGGAAGATACTTCGAAAAACAATACGGTTTTTAAAAGCTCTATATGCAACACTTAAAAGACAACCTTCGTAATATAGTATAGACTCTATAATAAAAAGAGAGTATTTGAAACAATCAGAACTAACATTTTGTATTTCAACAGTCATATATCATCTGGTGTCAGAACCATCTTTATTAAGTTTTAGATTTTTGTTTACATTTAAACAATAGCTTCTTAATTTGGTTTTTGCACTATTCTTATTTTTAATGTTTGTTAACTATTGCAATTATATCTGTATTCTAACCACTTTACAAAAGATCTGTTGTGACAGTTTATTTAATATGTTTGTTTTTTATTTCTTACAGTTAAGAAAAAACGAAATTATTGTTATGAAAATTGTTTAAAAAGTCTATTTGTCGAAGTTGATATAAATTTAAATTACGTTTGCCTATCTGCAAACAAAAATAAATAAAAACGTTTTTAATTTTTTGATGCAAGTGATCTTGATTTTATTTACATGTTTGATTTCTTGTTTTATTGAGAAATCTATAGCATGAACCAATTACGTAAGAAATATGGTTTCGCAAAAAAACTTATATAATTTTTAGGATTTTTTTGAAAAGTTTTTTTTTAATATTAACGCTCTTTGTGACACCGTATTAAAAATCGCAAAACTGCTATTCCAAAGATATATCTTAATTTGACACATTAACTAATGCATAATATATAATAAGATTTCACATTTCTGTAGATTACTGTTTCAAAATTAATAGCATATTTTTTTGAAAATTTTGTGAGCAGTTAATTATTTTTTTTTAATAAAAACTTTTTTTAATCAGAACACATCCTGTGCTAGTGTATGCATTTTAGTTTCGTTGTAGTCAAAGATTTATTTTAACACATTTACGGTTTTTGTTTATTATTGCTTTTTAACTACTTATCTCATTATTACCACATTTTGGAGAAGTTTTCATACCTATCTGTTTAACACTTAAAACACTCAATTTTTGGTTATAACCTAGTTTCAAGTTTTCAAAGATTTATCAAAAATACTTTTTATAGTATTATATAGTTTTACGTTGTTTTTCTTTTATAGTATAGATAATTAAGTATAGTCAATGAGTATAGTATAGACTCTATACTAACAAGCCAGTATTTCAAAAAATTAGAACTGACAATTTTTGTTTCAACAGTCATGTATCACACATGTCAAAAGCATCTTCATTGTTGTTTAGATTTTTATTTACATGTGAACAATTGCTTCTCAATTTAGTTTTTGCACTATTCTATATTAAATTTTTAATGTTTGATATCTATTACAAGTATATCTGTATTGTAACAATTTTATAAAATAACTTCTAAGTTTGGACACTTTATTTAATATATAAATAAGAATGTTTTTAATTTCTTGATGCAAGTGTTATACATTTAATGGTAAAGTAGTTTATCCTCCTGTTTGTTAGGTTGTAATTAATGTAATGTAGTGTAGTGTGTAATGTTGTTCACTTACCGTAAATAAATTTTTCAGTGGCCTGAAGAAGTGCACACTAGAGGCACGAAACGTAGCCATAAAAATAGTTTAGAGTGGTTTTTATTGCCCCTCCTAAAGAAGACAAGATCTAATACTAGTTATACATTTATTAATTTTACTTACAGAGTTAATTTCTTGTTCTATTGAGAAATCTATTGCCTAAGCCAATTACGTTAGAAATATGGCTACCCAGAAAAATTTATATGATTTTATGACTTTTTTGAATACAGTTTTCTTAAATATTATCTTTTTGTGACACTGCTATTTGTGATACTGCTATTCCAAAGATATATTCCAATTTGACGCATTAACCCATCCGTAATATATAATAAGATCCCATAAGTGCCTAATTTCTGTGATTTACTGGTTCAAAATTGATGACACATTTTTTTGAAAACTTTATATATAGTAAAACGCTGTTTGTTTGTTATTGTTTTTTAACTATTATCTCATTATCAGCACATTCTAAATAAAATACATAGTTTGCACTTGCTTTATTCGATCATAATTTAAATTGTGTAAGTATAAAGCATATGAGAACAAAATATTGATTATGCATAGCATATGCTTTCACTGACATTGTCAGTTTTGTGGATTCCTGAACGGCCGTTTCGCACTTTCGCCCCAAAAGGGCGTAAAGGATGTCTAGTGGTTCACTCTGGTGGCAATTCCCATAACTATACCTACATTGTTTACTTTTTGAATACACGAATAGACCATAAGATGGCGCATGTCACACTAATTTACTTATATAATTTGATGAACTTCTAAATTGTGACAGTTTATTTATTTAAATATTTTTAATATTTTATATCTATTGCAGTTAATGCAGAAAAATGTATATAATTTTTATGACCATTTTGTAAATACTAACTTTCTTTGTGACATCACATTGGAAATTTTAAAACTGCTATTCTAAAGATATATCCCAATTCGACACATTAACCAATACGTAATATATAATAAGATTCCATAAGTGCCCAATTTCTGTAGATTTCAAAATTGATATATTTTTTTGAAAATTTTGTAAGCGATTTTTTTAATAAAAACGCAGTTACTAAAAAGTTTTTGAAAAAAAAAATTTTTTTGCTGGTGTATGTGTTCTAGTTTCGTTGTAGACAAAGATTTCTTTTAACACATTTATGGTTTTTCTATGTTATTACCATAACTACTTATCTCACTATTAGCACGTACTTTAGAAATGTTTATGCCTATTTGTTTAACATTTAAAATACTTAATTTTTGGTTATAACCTAATTTCAAGTTTTTAAAGATTAATCAAATAATGCTTTTTTTAATTTTTTTTTTGTTTTACGTTGTTTTTTGTCTATAGTATACAAGGCATGTCTTTTAAGTGTTGCATACAGGGCATAGTAACCGGCACTAATTAAATGTCACTACTAAAACTTAACCTCTATCTTTAGTATAACCTAAATCTAAAGTGTCAGTTCGATTCGTATAGTGGTGTAGTTTAGTGAATTTTCAAAGTTGACGAGTTGTTCGAACAATGGAAATAAATCGAGAAAATTTTCGCGCAATAATTTTCTACAACTTTCCAAGACCATTATCCCAACAAGAATGCCTCGTCGAGTTGCTTTTTGTTTTTGGAACTAAAGCACCACATCAGTCGACAATTTCTCGGTGGTGTGGAGAATTGAAACATGGACGGATGAGTATTATCGACGATCCAAGGGCAGGTGCTCCAAAAACGACCGTCACCCAGGAGAACGTCGATGCTGTGCGCAAGCTTATTAAAAAAGGTTAACATGTGACATATCGCGAGATTGAAGCATCATTAGGAATTTCCGAAGAACAGAAGCAAGCTAGGGTCAATTGGTGTTGAAAAATTCTACACCGTTTTAACGCAGGAAACTCTAAAAACGTGTACAGCATTGTCAGTGGTGATGTATCATGGATTTACTCACGGACTGCGTGGTCACAGGTTTCAGTCGCCAGGAGAAGCAGTTAACGCCTTCAAAAACGTCGTTTTCACTGTACCAACAAACGAGTGGAATAACTGCTTCCAGAATTGGTTCGAGCGCATGCAAAAGTGCATTGATGTTCATGGAAGGTACTTCAAAAAACAATACAGTTTTTAAAAGCTCTATATGCAACACTTAAAAGACAACCCTCGTAATATAGTATAGACTCTATAATAAAAAGAGAGTATTTGAAAGAATCAGAACTAACATTTTGTATTGCAACAGTCGTATATCATCTGGCGTCAGAACCATCTTTATTAAGTTTTAGATTTTTGTTTACATTTAAACAATAGCCTCTTAATTTAGTTTTTGGACTATTCTATATTCTATTTTTAATGTTTGATATCTATTGCAATTATATCTGTATTCTAACCATTTTACAAAAGATCTTCTAAATTGTGACAGTTTATTTAATGTTTGTTTTTTTTATTTCTTACAATTAAAAAAAACGAAATTATTGTTATGAAAATTGTTTAAAACGTCTATTTGACGAACTTGATATAGATTTAAATTGCGTGTTTTTATCTGCAAAATAAACAAATAAAAATGTTTTTAATTTTGATGCAAGTGCTATAATTTTATTTTGATTCTATTTGCATGTTTAATTTTTTGTTCTATTCAGAAATGTATAACCTAAGCCAATTACGCGATAAATATGGCTACGCAAAAAAACTTGTATGCTTTTTATGAGTTTTTTGAATACAATTTTTTTAAATATTATCTCTCATTGTGACACCGTATTAAAAATTGCAAAACAGCTATTCCAACGATATATCTTAATTTGACACATTAATTAATGCATAGTATATAATAAGATCCCACATGTGCCCCATTTCTGTAAATTACTATTTCAAAATTGATAGCAATTTTTTTTGAAAATTTGTGAGCAGTTACTTATTTTTTTTTAAATGCAAACGTTTCTCAAACTTCTTTTAATCAGAAAAAACATTATGTGCTGGTGTATGCGTTTTAGTTTCGTTGTAGTCAAAGATTGTTTTAACATATTTTCGGTTTTTGTTTGTTATTGATTTTTAACTACTTATCTCATTATTAGCACATTCTTTAGAAATTTTCGTACTTATTTGTTTAACACTTATATCACTTAGGTTTTGGTTGTAACCTAGTTTCAAGTTTTTGAAGATTTATTAAAAATACTGTTTATAGTATTATATAGTTTTACGTTGTTTTACTTTTATATTATAGATAATATAGTATAGTATAGACTCTATACTAACAAGCCAGTATTTCAAAAAATTAGAACTGACATTTTTATATATCACACGGTATCAAAAGCATCTTTATTAAGGTTTAGATTTTTATTTACATGTGAACAATTGCTTCTTAATTTGGTTTTTGCACTATTCTATATTAAATTTTTAATGTTTGATATCTATTGCAAGTATATCTGTACTGTAACAATTTTATAAAATAACTTCTAAATTTAGACACTTTGTTTTATATATAAATAAGAATGTTTTTAATTTTTTGATGCAAATGTTATACATTTATTAATTTTACTTACAGAGTTAATTTCTTGTTCTATTAAGAAATCTATAGTCTAAGCCAATTACGTTAGAAATATGGCTACCCAGAAAAATTTTCATGATTTTATGACTTTTTTGAATACAATTTTCTTAAATATTAACTTTTTGTGATACTGCTATTCCAAAGATATATTCGAATTTGACGCATTAACCAATCCGTAATATATAATAAGATCTCATTAGTTCCTAATTTTTATGATTTGCTGGTTCAAAATTGATGACACATTTTTTTGAAAACTTAGTATTGAAACGTCCGAGAAATTACTTGCAAATGCAAGAGCCTTCTAGAACTGTTATCTAGTTTCTAGAAGATATAGCGAAAAGTGAGGAACGATCGAGAAGAATTCGCCGATGTCTATAAAAGCCGAAGATGGAAATCGTAGGTCAGTTATGGCTGGAATGCGAATGTGTTAAGAAGATTATCAAGTTGAAGATAAATAAGTGTTTAGCACGTGCGAGAGTTTTAAATAAATAACAGTGTACACCGAATCGAGTGAACGTGACTCACAGTGTGATATCCGAGGACGTTATCTTATCTCGTGTTATACAACGGTTATACATAAATTAGAGTGTAAGTGTTTTTATTATTAGATTTAATTAAGTTCGGTTAATTTAAATGTGTACATATTTCTAGAATAAGTAAAAGTAGTTTTAGTCGTTATAAATAAATTAGTAGTTAAATAAATAAAGACGTAACAGTATATAGTAATTTTTTTAATAAAAACGCTGTTTGTTTGTTATTGTTTTTTAACTATTATCTCATTATCAGCACATTTAAAAATCAGCATACTTATTTATTAACACTTAAAACTAATGTCAGGTTACATAAAGCAAAGTTAACTGTTGTTAGCTGACGCTTTCGTTAACTAAATCGTAACTATTGATTTGAGAATGTCGTTAGTAAAACAATTGATTTTGTACCAATGACGACGCGTAACGACATGATCACGTAGTTAATTACATTGTTAAAATTAACAATGCTTTATGCAACCGGGCCTTAGTTTTTGGATATAACCTAGCTTCGAATTTTTAAAGATTAATCAAATATACTTTTTATAGTATGTTTTTGTATTAATTTGTTTTTTGTCTATAGTATAAATGGTATGGTATAGAATAGATTAACCCTATAGATACTAATATTACTACTATGGTCCGGTTGCATAAAACGTTGTTAACTTTGACGATGTAGTTAACTTCGAGGTCAGCTTGTTAATTGTCGTTATTAGTCGTCAAGCACAAAATCAAATGTACTTGACAAATGACGTTGTTAGCAACGGCATCAGCTAACTGCATAGTTAACTTTGCTTTTTGCAACCGGGCATATGTGATTTAACTGAAAAATTACAAGAGATCAAAAAATGGTGTTATCTAAAATAGAAAGGCTTCTGTTTTTTAAGAAAAGATTTAACGACATCATGAACTACACTGTAATTAACTTTTCTACAAAAAAAAATTACTTTTTATCCGAAAAACAGGTAGTTAGCATGTATTCGAATTGTAGTATCGAAATAAACCCACCAAATTTTCGGTAGAATAACTTTATATTATGGTTTAAAGTAAGAAATAAGAACAATATTTAACTAAACTAAACGATACAAAACAAAAACAAATTCTACAAAAAGAAAAAATATAATAGAAAAATTATCTTTTTTTTTGCTCTTGTAAAGCGTCAGAAGTTTTAGAACTCGAAGAACATTTCGAATCTTACATGATAGATCTTTAAACTGTTTAGTGAATAAGTTTTACTACTAGGATTACAGTTTATAGATTTATAGATGTGGCAAGATTGTGTTTACATGGCCTTATAGTCAAATAACGCAGTAATTTGGTGTAGTCTTTGAAGAAGTCATGCGAGAGCTGAATCACTTTATACGGCTCAGGTTTCAATCTACTTTCTTTGGAAGCTTGAACATAATAACTTGGTACGTCTATTTTCCTGTTTTTTAATTTTTACTCAATGCAACTATGCACAGAATCGCATTCCATTGGTGTGTGACCCTTGGTGCGGTATTTTTGTGTAATAGAGATTCTGTGCATGTGGATGCAGTCAATCCACAGTAAACTTCTGTGAACCAATAACAAGTAGCATGATTATTTGCTATGTTGTATACTGTGAAGTTGTGACATCCCAATTTGGTTTTGAAGTAAATTTTGGTCGCGTTCAACGATGGATACAGAAATCGCAGCGGTCTTTTTTAGAAGATTATAAGCTCAGGATTTGGCTTTGAATACTTTTCTAAATTTCTTTATTCTTAAATTGTTTTATTGTGATCTTGAAAAACGTTTTTGTACAAATTATGCAGCTGTTTTAATGTCGTAAACTGCTCTTCTAGGTAGAATCTGTTAGTATCTTTTGTCGTACAATGAGAGGGTTGTTTATGTAATTTATTGAAAAAGTTATTCAAAAACAATTTACTTCCATCAAAAAAATTCACTCTGCAGTTTCTTTTCTTATTCCTTTCGTTTTGTTCATGCATCGAGTCACTTATTCCATAGCTGCTGCTCTTCAGTTTATATATCAATGTATTTTCCGCCTTGTTTCATCTTTTGTTTTTTTTTTGCTAAAGGTTGACGACTATGTCCAGGTATAAAGACTTTTTGCTGGTCCCAATCATTTTTGTCCAAAATTTATCAAAAATCTATTTTCTGGCTTATTATTGATTTCTTCCTCAGTGACCTCAACGCCTTCAGCATCGCTACTTTTGCGTTCCCGCTATCAGAATGATGTAAACTCTTCTGTGAGCTCATTTGGAGGTTATTGCTTGATGATTCCAAATTTTGTTGATTCAATGACCTCTTTAATTTAAATAAATAAGATTACTGGCAATTTACTCGACAAATAGAAGATATTGAAGTTATAAAGTTTTTTTGCCATCAGTCAGAAGATTTAAGTTTATTCTGTACTTGAAATAATCTAATTAACTCATTCTGTAATATTTTCAAATGTACAGAATAAATTGAACGATGCTACGCTTTAGTTACGTTTTAATTAGCATTGACGCAAAAACTACGTAGTTTACCATTAACGGCGCGTTTCAGTGATTTGTTTTATTTAATTTATAATAAAATGTTTGTACATTTCTTCTTCGATACAAAACAAAAATATTCTTTTTTCTTTAATTACATGTTTATATAAATATAATTGAATGTTACGAAAAATAGCTGTCAGTAAGATAAGTTTTCTCTTTATTACTGCTAATCGTGTTTGTAATTGATAGAGCAGATAGTTTTTGCGCATCTTTTAGCTAATGGTTTTTTTTTATTTAGGAAATATTAGAGTATTTAATAATCACTGTTTATGTTACCTTATGATTACGAACATTTTTTAAAACATCAACTACAGTAATAATGACTATAAATAGCTATAAAACGACGGTAAACACGTTGAATTAGTTTAACACCCGCGAAATTAAGTAATCTTAAATAAAAACTATAAGGGGCGTCAATGCAATTGTGGGAAATTCATTAGAGTGTATCTCCTACTGCTGATGAGCCCCAAAAGGGCGAAACGGCCGTCCAGTAGTTCACTCTGGTGGCGTTTGCACAATTGCATTGACATTGCTTACCCCAATGTCCTTTTACGTTGTGGTTTTATCCCGACGAATTATTCAAAGCTGATTTTGAATTTCGCGGGTGTTAAACTAATTCAACGTGTTTACCGTCGTTTTATAGCTATTTATAGTTAACTGTAGATACATAGTAAAATTACACTATGAGATGGCTCTGCTATCAAACACTTTTAAATAGTAATAATTACGTTTTTTATAGTCAGAACCGGATGTAGAACAAAATAACTGAGTCTTATGATTCCTACATAAGAAGCGTATCTCTAAATTTCTTTTTTAAATTTTGTTGATAAAATGTAATGAAACTAAATTTGATTATTTGAAATTATATTAAATATAAAATATTTATTAGTGTTTCTTGTGCTAACATTGCCATTCAGTTCTTTTATTTTATTTAGAAAGGTTGTTTTACGTTCTAAAGAAACTGAGTTTTTTTGGTTCTTTATGAGTTAATGTTTAGTCGTTTTTTTATGTTTTGCACATAAAAATGTCTTAATGGACTCAGAAACTTAATGTAATTATAAAAATGAATTTTGGGAAGTATTTAATGTCAACAGTAAGATTTGTGACGGAAGATACATTAAAAGCATTTCTAAAGAAAACATGTTCTGTCCCTAAACAAAAGAAAGTAATTTAAACGCATTTGACAGGTCCCAGTACCGTACCTAAATTTATAATTTTATATTTTATACAAAAAAAATACGTACGGTTATAATACTAATTGACTTAAATCAAAAACAATTTGTCTATTTTAAATTTAGAAGTTGGGGAATTTACCAACGGTTTTAACGTCTATTAATATCTATAAAATGCCGTTCAGAAAGATGAAAAAAAGAGCCATTTCCTTACGCTGAATCCCTAAATACGCAGTATCTCAAAGTATTCAGAATTTATAAATCGAACAAATTGCTATTTTTTTACAAAGTATTAATAGCACATATTCATACTCTATAACTCGAATTTCAAAAAGCAGACTACGTGACTCGAAGTTAGTAGAATACGATGACGCACTTGGAATTTTCCGAACTCATAGCCATAAAATCCAAAAAGAAGTTTTGGTGCTTTTGTTCTATTGTGTTTAATAAAATTTCTAAGATACTACACATCTGTGTACATTATGTTTTGGGCTCATTGCTTGAAGAGAAATTTATTATCAGTCGTACTTATTTGACTGTTAACACGGCATCATCCTGAGTGCTAAACGAAAACTAAAGCTTTTAACCCTACGTAAAAAATTTGACGTTATCAATACGATAAAAAGTGGTATGAAAAAAAAAATTTGGCAGCTCAGTACGGATTACCAGCAAGCACTTTGTCTACCATAATTAAGAATGAAACCGAGATACGAGTCAAGTAGCAATTTGGCTTGCAAAAGACGACAGCAAGCCGAGTTTCCTAATTTTAAGGAATATTTACTGACGTGATTCGAACACTCTCGCAGCGACAGCGCCAGGTTTTCTTGGTTGAGTGGGCACAATTAAAGTGGGCACGTTCATTTGCGTAAAAATATAGGTCCATATCACAACGTATAATGATCATAACAACATAACAACAAATTTTAGAATTAATCACAATTTCCAACTTGAGCATAACGCCCAAATTTTATGGTTGATCACAACGCCTAAATTTCACGGCTGATTACAACGGGACAATCAACAAAAAATCTTTTCTCTTCGTTTTAATAAAATAATTAATTTCGATTATAATAATACATATATTAATAACATAATAACCATGGAATCTAATATCACCTACTTATACCAGCATAGAATTTTTATAATAATCAGTTGAAATAAAAGGCAAATATGTAAAATGTGCAGCTGAGGAACAAGATTCTTGCGCAGCAAATCTCTGACAAACAACACATCAGAATCGCAATCACTGGACATGGCGTTAGCATAAGGGCTGTTTCCTTAACGTTAAAAACGGAAAAACGATAACCAGTAACGTTCAATTCGTAGGTGACGTTTACGCAAAATTTATACAGCATGAGAAACCGTACCAAGGTTTTTAACATTTTAAATGTCATCGTTCCCATTTTGGAAACATATCTCGTCTTACCAATTCTATATAATATTGTACGTTGATGTATCTGATTATTACTGAACAATATGGTGTGTACTAGTGTTTTATGAAAGATTCTTTTAATTTTTTTGCACAGTCGAGTAAGAAATAGATCTCAAGTTTACCAAAAATTGAAGTGTTTACCTACCTTTGCAAAATTTTATGACAAACTCGCTACTTTTGTTTTTTTGGAATCTTTTTTTCGCTAGAATCATAGTCAGTAAAATGTATTTGGTAACTGTTATTCAAATTTTATATTTTTTCTAAAAACTGACCTGAAACTTTCATGTTTCAATTTGGCAACGTTGGCCAGTATACGGCACAATGTGTCAGAAATAGACGCCGAGTACTACAAGTGCAGGTTGCTGTAAATCGCAACTTGCTGTTGTTTCTCTTACATACTGTGTTGATCAGTGTCGCGTATAAGTAATTATGGATCCAAGGGTGTTTTACAGGATAGTCTTACAGTAAAAACGTAAATCTTACATCATATAAAGGTAATTATATTTTAGATCTGTCGCCAGATACCGAATTTTAAGAAAAGCGGTTGACGATGTTGATGATTCAACGTCTGCAAAAGAGATGGATGTATTAATTCTTCTTCCAGAATTTAGTGAGCAAAAAATTGACAGCGATGTAGATGCAATTGATGACGATGTACTGCATTTACATCAAATGCCCAAAGAAGTTCCTGAAAAAGTGGAGCTACATGTTCAAGATTCTTCAGACGATGAAGAGAGAGAAGAAGATACATCAACAAACAGAAGCGGACTGTGGAGAAAGGCACAGGAAGTGTCAATTGAACGTGACGATAAAGATCCTTCAAAAGTAGGCAAAAAGCACGTTGAACAGTCGGAATATGAAATATTATTTTTATTTCTTACAACCGAAATTATTTGTTTTTATCCGAGAACAAACTCAATTCTATGCTAGGAGGGACAAAAATGTTCATAACTTTAGTGTATCTGACAAAGAGGTCCGACAGTTTCTAGGATTACTTCTAATCAGTGGCTATCATAGCCTTCCAACTGAAACCGATTACTGATCTACAGCTGCAAATATGCAAGCAACAATTTTTGCTAAAACAACGAGAAAGACAAATTCCAAACCTTCATTTAGCTGATAATCGTAGCCTTTCTAATTATAAAGTGACATAAGGTTTAGTGTTTTATGAAAAACTAAAAAAACGGTTTTAACCGTTTTAGGTATTTTTCAAACATCTTAGTATAGATAAAGCAATAGTTCCATATCATGGGCGTCACTCGGCGAAAATGTTCATCAAAAATAAACCGATTAGGTTTGGATTCAATATATGGATGGTTTGTAGAAACGATGGGTATCCATACAACTTGGAAATTTATTGTGGGAAGTCAGGAGACCGAATAACACCTTTAGGAAATCGGGTAGTTCATTCGATGCTAAAAGTAATAAAAAATCATCCTGATAACCATGTCAAAAAACATGACATCAGATTTGATGGTGTCAACCATATTCTGACGAGTACATAGCAAGGACGTTGCATTTTCTGTAAAAACTACACGCGGCTGAAATCAAGTTGCGGCCGTTGAAAGGTTAACATAACACATTTCATTATATTTCTGCGCAGCGAGATGCAATAAAAATAGTTTAGCAAAGTTTAAAAAAAAGGTAGCAAATAAGCTACATCATGGACGATAACGTTATTTTTTAAAATTATAGTAAAATGAACAAAAAAACAAAAAATTTTAGTAAAAATGTGGATGCTCAATATGATATTGTTAAGTTACCAATTATTTTTGATTATGAGTTTGAGAAAGCAGAAATAGAGGAGATGAATAATAATAATTTTACGTAAATGACAACGAAATAAAGCTTACTGACGAAATTTTGCCTGAACTTAATGATACAAGCGATGCAGAGCAAAATATCTTCAAATCCGATATTTTTCTTTGTTCAAAATTCCAGTGGTAATTTATGTTTCCCTTCCGAAATATAATTGTAATTAAAGATATTTTAGCAGTTTGTTTATTTTAAGTTAATTTAAAAATTCTTTGTTAAAGTGCATTCTCGGTGCAGTCGTACTTGGTTTCTTTGTGTGAGTTCGATCAAATTACGTAGGAATGAAGTCATTTTTATAATTTATTAGACAGTTTAATCTTTATGACCGTAATGTAATTTAATATTTTGTCAAATTGATATTTTTACGCAAAAACAAACACCGTGGTTCAACACTACGTTTGTGACGTTATTTAATCTGTTTGCATTCTCTTTGCACTTCTTGGTGGTATGGTTTTCTTTCACGGAGTTTTAAACACAGACATTGTAGAAATGGTAGTCGAATAAGTTTATGTATAAGTGATTTTGGTGATAAAAAAAGTTAGTTGGCTGACAGTCGTTTGAAATGACTTAAGTATCGGGATGTGGTTGTCAGGGGTTAAAGTCACAATCCAATTTTCCCCTTGATGGCGGATCATTGAGAAATTTTCCGACGGTAAATTGTTCATATGGTTGTGGTACCCTATCGAGGTTCTAGGCCGTGTCAACTAGCCTAAGCCAACCAGGAGCTCGCCTAAGAACAAACAATCAAGGTGTGATTACCGATTAAGTTATTTATTCGCGAAGTCAGTGATTGAAAAGCTTTGAAATTAATTTATGAGAGTTCATTGATAGATACTGAATATTTCGATGATTCAAACCATTTATGGCGTTCATGTGTGCTAATTTTTCATTATGCACTAAAATTAAAAGTCGTAATGTAACCAACGTCTAAGGTGTTATATCGCCATATAAAGTAAAAGTAAGAAAAAACGATATTCTTATTTTGCGTACAGTAATTTAAGATTGTCAAGTTTGATTTATACAATTATGAAATTCATTTGATTTTAATAAGTATTTTATTTTCTTTTATTATGCGCACACGGCCGTGCATTATTAATTTTTTTTCGCATTTATAAAGGTAATTTAGGTTATTTATATTTTTTTTTATTTTATTATTTTCATTTTATTTCAATGTAATCATGTTATTTTTATTCAGTTTTGTTTTAATTTAAGATTTTGTTTGCGTCAAATTGATTTAAAATTTTAATGTAATTTCTTGTTTTATTGATGTCTAATTTCATTTCAATTATTTAATAAATGTTAAGTTGTTAAATGTAACAAGACTTATATTCGATCAGTCTTTGTGTATGTAAATTTTTGATCATTACAGATTTTTAGTGTGTAAGTCCCACTTGAGTGTATCCATTTGAAGCGGACTAGTGGTTCCAAGGGCCTCTAGTCCATTGATCTGTACTCCTTTCTGGCGCCCTTTAATTTAGTTTTTGTTCGAGTTTTTCAAAACAATCACGAAATTTTGAATAACCCACTAGGTCTTCACTGAGCACCGTTTATGTTACTTTATTTCAGGCAAGTGTAATTTTTCCAGCTTTTGCACGCAGTGCCGGATTTACCAACAAGCAAAACAAGCAACTGCTTGAGGCCCCCACGCTCAGGGGCCCCGCGCCGCCATAGCTTCGCGACTAAAAAAATAAACGTAAAACTAAATGTTACTACAAGAATTGCAAAGCAATGGTTACTTAGAAAAGAGTAGCAGCGCAATGGTGGCGCTGCTAATAACTGATGGAATTCAGTGACTACTGGTTCATCGTTCATAGTCTGTTTGACAGTCTGTGTCAGTTGTTCTCTCGTTAGAGTTTGTGTCAGTTAATCGTTATTTGTCCCTGTTAAATCATTCAAAAACTGTCAACGGTTTATTGCGTAAACGTAAAAAGAAAAGGGAGGCAGACGATCGAACCAAAAAACTACCAAAAATCACGTCTTTCTTTCCAGAAGAAACAGAAACATTACACGAAGAGATCGACGTCGACAGTATTCATCCTTCGTCGGCAGAAGCAAGAGCTAACAACAATTCAGATTCAGAATATTCTTGTGATAAAACCGTAAACAATGATTTCGATGCAACTGAAAATATCCAAGCCCCCTCCAGCAACTCACACTATGAATCCAACAGAGACAAGCAATCCTGTAATATTACATCTTACGATTTTGGTTTTTAGAATGAACTGTCTGAGACCGATATTGCGTTTTGGATAGAAAAGGATCCAGCAGATTGTGCGCATTCAGAAGGGCCATTTCAAAAATCACGTGTTTTTCAAAATATTGCAAGATATTGTACAAAGAATATGTTGTAGGTACCAAGGGAAATAGAGAAACTTTTAAAAGAACATGGGTCGCATATTCTCCATCGACTGGCCGCCTATACTGCTTTGTATGCAAATTTTTCTGCCCAAATAAGAGTTTATTAGCAGGAGATGGATTTAACGACTGGCGGAATCCTAACGGCATTACACACCATGAAAACTCAGAGCAGCGTAGAAGAGCTTTATTGACATTTCTATCTCGACGACAACGCAAAGGAAACTTGGATTCCCAGCTTTCAAATCAAATTGAAACTGAAAAGCATTACTGGAGAGAAGTTTTACGCAGAGTAATAGCTGTGATTTGTACATTAGCAGAAAGAGGGCTAGCTTTTCGAAGCAATAAGGAATCATTTGGCTCACGTGATAATGGCAACTATCTTGGGTTGTTGGAGTTAGTAGCTAATTTTGATCCTTTTCTCAAACATCACATCGAGCAGTACGGCAATTGTGGAACGGGAAAGACATCTTATTTATCCAAAACTATTTGTAATGAGATTGTCCATCTGATGGCTGAAAAACTGGGACAATCAATTATTGAAGATGTTAAGCTAGCAAGATACTTCAGTCTGTCAGTTGATTCAACCCCAGACTTATCGCATGTCGATCAACTAACCGTTATTATTCGTTATGTATCACCTGAAAACGGAAAGCCTGTTGAGAGATTTTTAACGTTTTTAGAATTACAAAGACACACTGGGGAAATGTTGGCCAATACAACTTTAAACTATTTTGAAAAATGCGGAATTGATTTTCAAAATTGTAGAGGACAGTCATATGACAATGCAGCCAATATGTTGAGACGATACAAGGGTATGCAGGCAAAGCTACGCGAAATAAACGAATACGCAGATTATATTCCTTGTTCAGCTCATTCGTTGAATTTAGTTGGGCGTGCTGTAGTTGATTCATGTTTGGAAGCAGTGAAATTTTTCGCTATAGTACAAGAAATTTACAAATTTTATTCGGCATCTACTTATCGCTGGGCACTTTTAGAGGTATCCAAAGGAGCATAATCGTTAAATCTGAAAAGTCTTTCTGACACTAGGTGGAATTGTCATGCTAAGCTGTTTCAGCTGTTGATCAAAGCTTTGATGACATCGTTGATTTGCTACGTCGTATTTTTGAAAACAAAGAGGAAAAAGGAGACACCCGACTTGAAGCTTCCTCTATTGCAGATACAATGGAAACAATGGAATTTGTTTTTATGTTGAAGTTCTGGAAATACATTTTAGAAGAATTTCATAAAGTATCTAAAACTCTTCAAGATCCAAAGACAACTATAACTGCATGTTCCAATTTATATTCCAGACTTATACCTTTTGTACAAGACACTCGAAACCAATTTGAATACATGGAACAGAAAGCAAAAGAAGTCTTACCAAATATTGACTACAAATCCGGAATGTCTAGAAAACGGATGAGGAAGAGACAAGATAATGATGCGAATTCGGCTGATGCTATTGAAAATGAAACACCGAAAAATAATTTTCGAATAACATCCTTCATTCCGATCATCGATTCGTTATTGCAAAATTTGGAAACGCGGTCTATAGGATATAGAAGTATTTCTGACATGTTTTCATTTTTGATTAACATGGAAACAAGAGAATCTGTTGCAAAAATTATGTGATTTGTGATCTAATCCATACCACAAGTACTGTTTTATTTATTTTAAGTTATTCAAAATGTTGAAGGTGTTCAAATGCACAAGATAATAAAATAGATAGTTTCTTTAAATGTATGTTCCAATTGTACTTCATTTTTTTCTCATTAAGTAATTTGTCTTTTGGAAGAAGAGGGGGGGGTCATTTTAGAGGGGCCCCATCACGATGTTGTGCTTGTGGCCCCTCAATATGTTAATCCGGCACTGTTTGCACGTAACAAACAGAAAAACAAAAATGAGAGTGCCGCTCAATTAATCCAAAAAACCTAAGATCGGACAAATATGACCACATTGGTCAGTGGTCAGATCAACGCCAGAGGAGTAAAATACCTGGATGTAAAGGTTTTTCATTTGTTTTTGTTAGAAATGCAGTTTACTTTTGTTTTGACAAAAATAAAAACTATTTTGCTAATGTTTATCAATAAAACACGTTAATATCCTTAATTATTTTTATTTTATTATTGGATGATAAAATAAAAAACAATAATAATTAGAATAGACTATTTTGCTGTTTTTTCTTCATTTAAGACAATACCCAACTAAAAATATTTACGTCAACGTTTAAATGTTTTCTTTTGTGTGTTATTTGTTAAATGCTAAGGGAATAACTTTTAATATTTTGTAGAATTATGTGAAATTTTAGGTAAATTGACAGTTCGCGATATATCAAGACTGCTAAATTTCCTAACATTTTATTATTATTAGAATACCAAAATAGAGAAATATAAAGATGCGAATCGATTTGATTTAACAAAACTGCAAACATTTGTTTGTTGGCTTAGCCTAAATTTTACAACAAATATGTGAAAACGTGTATTTAAGATTCTTTAACATGTTTTACGCTATATAACATAAAACACAATTTTACCAAAGACAATTAAATCATTAGAAATAGAAAAAAGTAAGTGAAAATTCTAGATGACTAAATATGAGTAAAAAACGTATTATAAAAATGGCGCGTTTTACAATTTTTAAAGCTTTATAGTTATTTTTTTACATAAAAACTGTGATGGAAACTACGTTATCTATAAAATATAAATACATCTCACAAAGTAAATGTTTGTAGAGATATCAAGAGATATCTATCTTTAACAGTGTATATGAAAACAGTTTTCTTTTTTAAGTATAGCTTAAAGTTTCATCAAAAGATGGCGCAACAAAGTAAACGGTTGTAAATTATAGTGCACTGAAAAATTACTAGTTTACTTTAATATGTTTACTAGATGGAGCTTAGTGCTTCATTTTGTTTATAAAAATATTTTTTTAATAAATACTTATAACACCAAAAAACGACAAAATTGTAACAAAATTCAAATAAGCCGTATGACGGATAATTCAGCAATTAAAAAAAATACAAAAAGGTTGTCACAGGTGTAAGTCAAAGATGGTAATGATAAGCACTTACTAATTTTGAACCAGCTGCAAGCAACTCACTTTTAAGTGGAAAGTTTCTAAACAAACACTTTTCTCATCCCAATTATCGTAAAATATTCTGCAGAATATATTAATTAATTTCATTCTCTTGTTCCTTTACTACACCTTTCTTCTCCCCTTCATTAAATTTCTTAGAATTACTAATACACTTAAAATAATGTGTTGTTATAATTACCGCAGTTAAGATCAAAATAATTTTTTATTGGCTATTACAGAATTGGTAGTATAGATAACGATGTTTCTCGTCATAAAAAAACTGAAAACAGATTTTGCAACAACTAACATTTTTTAAATGCCTATAAAATTTCAGACAGTTATGATCTGGTTTCAACAATTACATTTGCCTATTTAAACACGGTTATTGATACAGTTAACGTTTGATACGAAAACTAATAATTGTAGATACTTTGGAATACAATACTTTGAATATCTCATAAATTGAAACATTCGCAATTGATCGTGCGGTTGCATTTTACGAAATCTGGTAGAATTGCAGACCTCAAGCGAAACAAATTATGGATTTTGTTTTATAAAGTATAAAAAAATAGACATAATTTTAGAAATAGAAAACTAGTAAAGTATAACTGATGAAATTTGCCAAACAATTGTAGAATAATTGTCCTTATTTGAGATAGACTTTCTAAAATTGCGTTAAAAATTTAAATCGATTGAACAATGATATATATTGTTTAGTAGCAGTTTCTTTTACCAAAACTGTCATTCGAGGAATATGAAGGTACGTAATTTAATCAAGCAATAAACTGATAAGAGCATTAAAAATATAGAATAAAATGTTTCGGAATATTACATTTTACACATAATTATTTTTCCATAATTACACCAAAACTAGTTGTTCAATAATTTGACCAGGCTGAATTTACATCTTACAAAGTACCTACTTCAAAAGAAGAATAATCAAGAATGGTAGAAGAGGGCGACAGAAAAACACTTTTTTAAGCATCGTTTCGTGTTGCCCTCTCTTACCAAAAGGATTTAACACCGTTCCTGGGAAAACTCTTAGGAGGTTTAATTTTTATCATCAATCTATTTCTTAACTTCTGGCTTACTTTGAATTACAAGTTACCAAATAAATTACAAATAATGGAATTACTAAAACGATACATCCTAGTTTTTACTAAAACTTATATTGCAGTTGTTCGTATGAGAAAATATTAGAAAACAGGTCTTATTTGTTGCAATAAATTTTTTGCTGATTTATAAAAAAAACAGCTGACTGAGTTAGAAAATGACTGTAGCACACTAATTTGCTCAAATATAGTAATGTCAAAGATTAATTTCTTGGTCGAAATAAAATATAAAAATGGATGGAGTTTTAAACTTAAGTTGATGCGGATTCGACAAAAGGTTGCAGAAAGCATCTGATACCATAGGGTCAACAAAAAATGAAAATTAATACATCTAGACGATAGTTGTATAAACTTACCAAATGCAAAGAAGTATTGAAGTTCTTGAAAAAGACAAGAATAAACTAATTTAAAATTTAAAAAAAAACGCCTAAGAAACTAATTCAAAACAATGATAAACTTTTATTACGACGTGATAAATGTTTAAATAAAACAACAATAGGTTATTTAAAAAATCGGATATTTAAGAATCCTGTTACAAGCTTTATGGTGTTTTTACGAACCTGCACGGCCAACTCTCAATCGTCGGAGAGAGAGGGGGTTCATAGATACATACAGTGAAAAGATATATAAGGGCGCCAGAGCTTATCCAAAGTCACGTCTGTCTGCTCACAACAGAAATGGTAATAAACTTGTAACTAGATGTTAGGTTCGTAACTGCTGAAAGAAACGAATAAAAGAGAAAAACTAAATCGTTAATAACAATTGCACTTTAATTACTCGATCCAATATATGTATATCTTATATATCTAAATATAATCGAAGTTAAATAGCCACATCTAAGTAAATACTAGGGAGAATATACAACATCGAATCACAGTAAGATCGGCAACTTACACTACATAAGTGAAGAACATGGCGAAGAATAGTTTGCAGTAAATATCGTTTACATAATTAATAATATGGCATTAACGACAATAAGACAAAATTAATTAGTATAGCATTAACATTAAATTATCACAGTAAATAAGGGTAGGACACAGCATACGTAGTATAAGCAAATTTACTAACTAATGGTATTACAATTACGATAATCAGTACGAAGTTATGATTAGTAAAAGTTTCGTGAGTAACCTCGTTGACGACGAAAGAAAATTTATAAAAACACTTACCAACAATACAGGAATTCCTTTTGTGCGGAGAAAGTACTTCCTTCGACACGTACCCTGTAAGTAATTTGAATCGCAATTCGTGTCAACCTAATAGCTCACGAAATCCAAATCTACAAAGTCATTACTTAAATTTTACAGTGTACACCTAACACAACCCGAAAATCGGATGCTGTTATACCCCTTGTCTGTGATTTAATTAATTCCAACGGTAGGCCTTAGAAATATTTAGAATCCTTCCAACACAATATTCGTCGAGGGTTATCTCTCGTCTTTCGGTATCGACTAGAATTCATGGGCCGGATGGTGGTAAGAATGTCCAGTGACGATACGAATACCTCACAATCGCAACGAAGTCACAACTTTCCCTGGTGGGCTTTAAATTATAACCAGAATGCCCTTAGTTATGAGGCAGCACATGGCGGCTAACCAAAAAGACATAAAAATTACCTTTAATTAAAGAAAGAAATAAAATCACTTACGCTGCGGGAGCAAATTAGTTATTTAAGGAAACTACATAATTTCCATCGTGTCCCTAACACGTGGATGATTTTAGAGAACGAACTTTCACTCACGCAACCCTAGATACTACCAGGTACGATGTTACAATCAAAATGCCGGAAATCTCATCGGAATGTCGTCTGCTCAATCCAAAGTGACCAACGAACCCGATAGATGGCGTCAAGAAATATAAAAGCAACTTTTAATTAGACTGATATACAGGGTAATGCATTATTTAAATTTATGTACGTAACAATCCTCTTGCAAATCAAATTTACGACTATCAAATGACCGTTGGTTCAAGCACACACTTAATAATTTCTACTTCTGTATCTCAAAACACTACTGAACCACATTCTGACTTGCCAGCTTTTTTTGATTTCGACACTACATCCTAGTTTTTGTGCATATGTTTGTATGTTACTTGAAAGATACTTAATAAACCAGTAGAGCATTAATTTTTGGCTGTTCTAGTAGCTTTTAAAATTCTTGAAACATTAAATAATTTGACAATCTCTTAAAACATATACCAATTTTGGTCTACTGGATAAGATAGACAATATTATCAAAGCTCAAACAATTACATATCGAAGATCGGTTATGTTTAACGTATTTGTATTGTGATTATAGTTCTAATTGTTCTAAATAAAATAGTTCTAATTTTCTGTCTTCAATCGGTGCACCGAAGATTTCAAAAATGTTTAATAAATAAACTTTTTCACACATTCTATTTTTTACGGTTTTCTTGCATTTTGGGTAGCAAGCATTTTATGGTAGGAGTATCGTTTTGCTGCAAAACTTAGTTTGAGATTTTGGTAATATCTTTTTAATTGTAAAAAGGATTGTTTGACACAACTGTAGTAATAACTTTAGCTGCAGCTTATCTTGTCAGTATTTTTTAGTATTGTTGCTAGTATATTTTTGCCATCTTCGTAATACAATTTTCTATTCTGGATCATTCCCGTGTTCTTGTTATCACAAAAGCTAAGCTTTTGTCACACGTCGCAGAAGAAACACCCGTACAGATAGATATTAAAATGGATTATCTCATAATCACTCTTCTCAAAAATCATCAGTGGTGAATTCTTTAGTGTACAGACGTGTTTTCTGAAGGCAACCCCAAAATGTTCAAAAAGAGTTAAATTATCTAACCAAGTTGTTAGTCGTTAACAATTACAATAGAAACAGTATTAAACAATTTATTACAAAGTTTACATCTGCGAAACCAAGAGTAACAGCTAAATCTATGTCTCAACCAGTGCCTATCGCTACCTTATGTTAAAGGTACCATGGACTGTATAGGAAAAATGTTGTCTAAACACAACATTGTTACTCGGTTTTCTATTCTTCCTAAATTAGGTCAACTCTTAAATCCGTTGAAGCAAGTTATTCTTTTTCAATCTGACAGCGTTTATAGCATTCCTTGCTCTTGTGGTCGTGCATGCATAAGACAAACAGATTACAGACATTGAATATTTTTTATAACTTTTCTCACTGACTGTTTAGTTAAGTTTAAGTGTTCTTTGAAGTAATGTCTTCCGGGTGTTGCCGTGTTGTTATGTTAAAGCTTGGCGTTTCGCTACTTATGCTGTCAGCTGCTTCAGAAGGTTTGCAAAAATTGCTGTTGTTGCTATGGTTCGTTAATGCGTGTCAGTTGTTTGTTGAAACGTGTCTAATTGTGTTTTTTGGACCGTGACTAAGAGTGTAAGTTGTAGCAGTCATGTTTTTAGATATTTTTTGTATAGCTTAATCTATAACCATCTTCTCTGTTAAAGTTGTTGTTGTTCTTTATTATTTTCAGCTACTATATTACTATTCTTTGATAATAATGTTGGTTCCTTGCAAGTATTTTAACGTTGTCATAGTTAATGACATGTACTCGTTGTTTGTGTAAGTGTTCTGCGACTGATTTCTCAAAGTATCTCTGTTGTGCGTCTTTCCGATGTTTCTTTATTTAGCACTGTATACTGCGTTCAATTTATCCTATATATGACTTTCCACAACCACGCTAAAACTCGTAGAATCACTTGGTTTGTAGTTCGGGTTTGGGTACCTTACTCAAATGTTCGTCTTGTCACTGACAGGAATCAGCAGAAAGTCTATTTTAAGTTATCTTGTTTTGTGTTTCTAAGATTGTCAAAGTGAGTTTGCAGTACTTTATATATGTGATTCAAGAGCTTTCGGATAAAATTGTAAATTATATTAATCGTTCTTTTTTTCTTTTAGTTTTTACCGATTTGTTAAGACTGTTGCTTGTCCAAATGTTTCTTAAGCAATTTATACAAATTATCAATATTGGTTTTCGTAGGCGGTTGGGTTTTACGTTAATTTTCATTTTAGGAACAAAGGAACTGGTACGTACTGGTTAATTTGTCATATAACCGAAAAATTAAAATGTTACGGTTATACCATGATGACTGCAAGTTGTAAGTGCGTTTCTTCATTTTAATCCATATTTTCAATTTTATGTTGTAAATTAATAATAATAATTTTGTATCATATGGTTAATGCCAGCATAACTATGTCTGGTTTTTTCGGCGGATTGGTTTTTGTTGAGTAAAGTGGTGTTTTATGTCAAAACGTTGCAGTTTTTTTAGAAAAAAAACCTTTTATTAATTATTTACTGAGTAGTTAGTAACGTATAGCTTTCCGAACCTTTTAAAGGTTGGTAAGTGAGTAAGCGGTCAGTAATTTCTATGCACATACGGGCTCATAACAGACGCTTATTTTAAAATAACTTTTGAAGTACAGTGTAATTTAATATTTTTTTAATATGACGGTTACTAGGTAAGTCTTTTTAACAGAAGCGTTTTTATTTGTCTTTGGCTTATTTAGTTTTCCAGGGACGGACTAGCTTTAACACAGTAATTCTATTTTTTAAACCTTGTACGATAAAGACACGACAATACTTTTGAACAACTTAAACCATATTTTGCGACAATGGAAACTAATCAATTCCAACAAGTTTTCTCGGTTGTCTATTGAATTAACACAGACTAAAGTTTTTAAGTAACCCTACAAAAAAATTTAATGGATTTAGGTAAAGTGATATAGAAAGCCAAGTTACTAGTTTTCTTCTTCCTATCCACCGATTTTGAAAGTTTCTGTATTAGGCATTCTCGAAGTACTACACCAATACACTGTGATGGAGCTTCATCATGCATGAGCCACATATTACGTGTATTGTCAAAGGTAAATTTTCTAAAAGTTTTATCAAATTGTTTTAAAAAAATGTCAAATAAAGTTTTCCAGCCTTATTGGCAATACAAATGTCTAATGTTGATGGATTTAAGTTAATGCTAATGACGCGTTATAATATAAGCATGGAGAACTGAACCAATGAAGTTTGCATCGTTACGGTGCCGATCTAAAACACAAAGAAATTCCATTCTCTGCGGAATGTCTTTAGGAAGAAGCGCATGGATTTTCTGAAAATGGTACGGATGCAACTGTTGCTCTCTAAGTATTGTAAAGACCGTCAATTTTAGGCAATCAAACTAGACAGCCAATTTTGGGGCACTTGTAAAAGGATCTGTTTCTTTGGCATTTAAAATCTTTTCTTCAACACTCGTACCGCGATTGATTTAATTTTCACAATTCGTCGGCCTCATATGAAAATTGCGTAAGTCCAAAAATGTAAATTTTACAGTAGGCGAAAAAAACAGTTTTTATCTAAGAGTAACATAATACCAAAGGTTTTGTTCTTAATCACGTGTTACTGTGGAAAGTAAATTGATGAATGTTAAAAAAATATTTTTTTTTAGTTTTGATAATTTAACAGACTTAAGCAAAAATCACATAAAAACTCGTTTTTTTGGACTTATGCAAATTTCAATTAAAATGCAATCATTATTTTTTTACTTAATATTTTTTATTAGTTGCTTAAAAAAGTACAAAACACTAAACATTATAAACATATAATACTAAATAAAACATTACATACAAAAAGAAAGCTTATTCATGTTCAAGACCATCATAGAAAGGATGGTAATCTGGTTTCATGGCACTTTTTAGAATTCGGAGGTGTTTAAACTTTTCCCGTTTAATTCTTAATTTACCTAGAGTAGTGTCTTGGCAGCTGTTCCACGGAGACCTTTGAGCATTTCCCATTGAATCTGATGGGAAGGATCTGATAAGGTCTTGGGTTCTTTCTCGCAGTTTTGAACAAGTTAACATAGTCGACTGGAACATTTATTACCCTTACTGAAATTTTTCTTTCAATTGTGGAATGCATAGAATCGCATTCCATTTTTGTATGCCTTTTCTCTAAGTATTTTTGAATAACACAAACATTGTTGTCAATTGAAAATTTTAAGAGCGCATTCGACAAAATGGAATTGCGATTCTGTGCATCACAACCGTCACTGTAAAGGATAATAAGTTTGTTGTTTGAATCCATGGTTGGTAAGACTTTGATAGATAAAAAGGTACAAATAATCGAAGCAAAACAGTTCGCCTTTAACTCCCCTTCTTTTTCATACCATAGAAAATAATAACCATTCTTTGTATGAAGATTAAAAAGAGTAAAATTATGAAGAATCAATTTAGTTTTATAATAAAGTGCAGACACGTTCGATTGTGGGCATAATAGAACGGATTGAAGATCCATAGTAAAAACTTGATTTAGTGATTCCTTGTCTTTTTGTTTTTCATTTCGCGCCTCATCTTTTTTTGTTCTGTGTTCTTGATAAATTAGCTTTGAAACGTTTTGTGTTCGGTACCCTACCCATATGTCACATTTGTCTTTCTTTGTGCTGAATAGAGACAAATTTAATTCTTCAAAAATATATTTAAATAGGGTTAAACCAACCGGTTCAGTGTTTCTATCTGTTAACCAAACATTTCTGTAAAAGTTATACAATTCGGTTTTATTTGTCCAGCGTGGTTCTAGATATAGTTTAGCAGACGATTTCCTACAATAATAAGATTCCAGCTTTGGTAAAGTGCCAAAAAAATTTCAGTTTCTATGTCATCCTTTTTTGTCTTTTCTGGTGAATTAAGGTTTTTATTTAACCAGTCAGTGATAGTCCTTTTTGACACACCAATGGTGTTGCAAAACATTGTTTTGCATACCCTTACTTTTTTCCTTGTTTTGTCCAGTGAAAAAGAATAAGAGCATTTTCTTCGACTCCCCCCTTCAGATTTTCGGTTTCTGGCCTTTTTGATATTTGAGGCAATCGCTCTTCCAATGACAAATATTTTCTTTTCTTCCCACGTGAAGTTCCAAAATTTTTGAAATCTCTGCTGTCTTTCTTCTTCCTTTAGGATATAACATTTAAAAGCGATTTTTTTCGACGCGCTTTCTTCACACGAACACCTTATTTTTAATTTCCCTTCATTTTTCTAAACTACAAATTTTATATTTTATATTTTCTACCCATGTACCCAAGCCCTTATTGTCTCTTTTTCTTGTTAGTGTTATATTTATGATTATAAGCGACTTTCGGCTTAGACCGCGTCGTAGTAAAACACCCAGATTTAGGCTTGGTCATATGACCAAGCCTAAGTCTGGGTCATATGACCAAGCCTAAGTCTGGGTGTTTTACTACGACGCGGTCTAAGCCGAAAGTCGCTTATAATCATAAACATAACAACTGTCGCTCATTCTGTTTTTCTTCCTTTTGCGATTTTTATTCTCATTATTTGCAGCAGCAACATTTTCTTCCCCTTTCCCAGAATTTTTCTTTTCCATAGCATTGTTTTCAGAATCAGATGATACTCCTATTTCATTCGCATTGATGCCTTTAGAAACATCACTGCAATTAGCTTCTTCAAAAATGATGGCGTTGTTTATAATATCTAAAAAGAATAATTTTCGTATTACGCCACAAATAAATTTTAGAAATTACCTAGAGTATGTACCTAGGTCTATACAGTCATTTACAGTATCAGTATTATCCAGTCCAATGATTTCCGGGACAAAATTTTCATTGCCGGTTATGTTCGGATCGATATTTTCTTGTAAATCTTCTGTAGATACATTAAAAATTTTCTGAGCCTGGATACACTCTTCTTTTAAACTTTTTATTTCATCGGATAAATACTCTGAATTTGAAAAAAGTAATGTAACGTCATTAAAAACGATAACTTTTGGCTTGGATTTTTGAAGGTGTTGATTGACATCAGTAATAATTAGCATGTTTTTAGGTTGCATCAAGGAAACAGGATCTTCATCTCCACTTTCAAACTTGACTTTGCTTAATATTAACAATAATATAGCCTCTGGAACTTGAACTGAACATAAAAGTTGCGTAACTCCATTTCAGATTAAAAATGATAAATGCTTATGTCCTATGTCTAATTTCAAGAGACTATTTTCCGAAAAAAATATTGTTTACTAAATTTACTTACCTGGACTATTTGACAGCTAATTACAACAATTGTTTCACCAAAAGAGTTTTTTTAAATGTATGAAAGCAATAACAACTGCAAACACAAGCTATTAAACCACGTGCAAGTGTAGAATGTGGGGATTTACGCAAAATTCACGTTGCTACGAAAATTCAATTAGTTATTTTGTGGCGCCGTCTAGTAAGTAATAGCTAAAATTTTTGTTGATTTTATGCAGTTTGAACTGCTTAACAAGATGACACTAAAATCCAGATTTTGTTAAAAGTGGACTTACGCAATTTTCATATGAGGCAGACGAATTGTAGCTGGCTTTGTCTAAAATTATTTATATTAAATTATTCGATAAGTACAATTAAAAAATTAAACATCGTAGTTTTTACCTGTCTCTCTCAAACGACGACCCACTCTTTCAAAGGTATTCCTGTCAAGAATTCTTCTATTTGGAAATCTTTCTTCATAAAGCCTTCTAGATTCTGAGGTATTACATGATGCAAACCCATACATTAATTTGATACTGCCATTAATTTTCAACTGACGCTAGAATAAAATGTCAAAAAAGCTATAGTAACAAAGAATTAATTTTACGAAAATAATCAATGCAAAAAACCATATTGGACAAAAATGCTTGTTTTGGTAAACAGTTCGTTTTATCGATGTCGATCAAGAGTACTTTTTTTTAGTTAAAGTTTTAAGCTCTCTAAAAATATTATTGCTGTGTCTCTATCGAACAGGGTGTTAAATATAGGATTACCGTATTAGAGCCATCCCTGACGAGCTAAATATGCCGAATATAAATCGTATTAAAAGTTACTGCAAAAATCGTTTTGCAGTTTTGGGCTTTTTCACTTGTAGAAAGTAATTTTGCCACCTTTTGTTTTATTAGTTTCAGCTTGACCAAGCGCTTTAGTAATTTTCTTTATTGTTAGGTCGTTATATAATACTTTATACATTGTATGATAAAATCAATTATTGTTTTAAGTGAATAGATATTTTAAATTGTTTTTGCTTTTCAGGCTGCTACTGGAATATTTTTCATCTTTTGTCTCACTAACTGGATAGTTGACTTTAAACGATCTGGTTTTGTTTTGTCGCTAAAGTTGCTGAAGTTGTTTTGTAAAGTTTTAAGTTTAAAATTTTGAACAAATTAGTGGTGGCTTTATACTGTTTAGAATTCTGATTTTAGTAATGAACACGTTTTTGCCATTTGAAGAAATACAGATATTAATATTTTCACAGTTATGCAGATTGATGGATCACATTTTTTAAGATACTCAATGGAAACCTAAACATTAAACACAGTCAACTACGAATTCATAAACAGGGTCAATTCTGGATATTTTGCTTCGCGCCAAGAACATAAAAAAATGATTAGAAAAAGTTGTTCAGAAATATTATTCTAACCCGGTCTTTATGGCAAAATTAGCATTTTTGATTATTTTGATCTCACATAAAATTACTACAAGTTTATTTTTTAATTTAAAGTAAGAGCGCCATACAAAGTAATAAGGTGTCATTATGCTTAATAGAAATGTAAAGTTTTGATATGAAATAGAATATTGAGTGTCATCTGATAAATATCTATATTTAAAAAAAAACTAGTCTTGCAAAATTATAAATAACTTATTATAAAAAAAAAATTACAATTGGGCGATATTGCAGCCTATCACTAAATTATCACCCACCTGGTTTAAAATATCGTTCATGATATAGAATTTACTATGGTGAACACTCTGGGCATTCATAATATTTTAAATCATTTATTGTGAGCCCAATGTAGTTCTCGTGTAGCTAGTTCTTACATTTTACACACTGCCTCATGTCACTTTGATAATTTTTGTTGCAAATTGAACAAAGCCAGTCTTCGTCTTTTTTTTTGTTTTGACCTGTGGTTGATGGTTTCGAATAATCAGTTTTCTGACTTTTAACTTTGAAAAAAGCATATGCTTTGTAATTGCTGGCTTTTTTCTTGGCTTAGCCTGTTTGTTTGTCTTAAAATCGAGTGAGTCTTAGAATAATCTTAGAAAAAATTCTTTGGTTTAATAACCGTAATTTCCAAAGTGTTTTTATTTTAGAATTTTTTTTTGGTGTCATTTTGTTCATTAAAATGCTGATTATATTTTCTTCGGCCGTTTTTCAAAGTACTTGGAGTAGGTTTAGCATCAAGCTGATCAGCAGACTGAGAGTGACCCGGTTTAGAAATTGTTGGAAAAGGTTCCTGAGCTTGCTATGATTTCTTACTCATAAAATTATTTAACGGAATGTCGTCGTCATCGGATCTCTCTATTTGTGAACAAAGATGATCAGTATGCATACTCTGGAATAATTGTTGAGTCGAATGGGTATATGCCAGTAGACCTGAAACCGTTCTGAATATGGGCAATGGTTAAAGCTTGTTGCCAAACCGGTTGCAAAACTTTTCCAAAGTGGCTTTTTGTAAGCAGAACGATTTTCTTCCAATATTTTAGTACTTCGCTGTTTCAATAATGTTCAAAAGATCGGAACAAGGGTAGGAAACTCATGGGTGGTGTTGGGAGGTAAACACAAAATAGATATTTTATAGCTTTTCTTTTTGACAATTCTATGAAAATAGGATCTATTATTCGGTCTCTTAAAATCCCACACACATTGACTTTCTGTGAATATTGATCTTAACAATTTTTAACCTAATGAGAATTATTTCTGGCCCAGTATCTACAGTTTTCAGACGATACGATTCCTTTAGTGATAAATGTAGCCACATCAGTAAACATAATCTTCTTCAGTCACGCACGTCGATATATCGTTATCATGAGGATTGGAGTGTATTCGACGAAGTTGACTATTCAAATATATTTTAATAACACTGTCAGTTTCATTAAAAGAAGTATTTAAAACGGCTGTTTTTCCATGTCATAGTATATTGGGAATGTCTCACGTTAGCAACTTCTCTGCCAACACGAACATAAGATCACCAAACAACTGGACTTTTTTTCTATTTTTTCTTAATGGCATATTAACTCTTAACTTAACTCACAGTTTAGTGTGACTGACATTAAATAGTAGTTTTAAAATTAAAATTAAATTAAAAAATTTAAAAACATACTTGTGGTAATAAATAATAAAAAAATTAATTAGAAGAATATTTCCGAACAATTTTTTTCTAATAATTTCTTTCGATATCTCTGAAAGTAAAGTATCGAGAATTGACTCTGTTTGTGAATTCGTAGTAAGCTGAGTTTCAAGTTTTGGTTTTAGATAGTATTAATTTAATTGACAAAGCTGTTCATATCTTAAAATTTTCAAAGCATCAAAATAGATTTTTTATCCGACTGGAATTTATTATATGGAACAGATTTGCATCAGAGAAAATGGTTTACCCTCACATTTTATCAAAATTAATCTTTCGTTTGAGTACTAAAGCATGAAATTATTTTAATGTCATTTAATTTATAAATTTGAATAAAAAAATATATTGCGATCAGGAACAGGTAGCTATAAATTTATTTTTTGGAAACTTTTACAAAAGTTTTGAATTAGAAAAAATGTTATTGAAATTTGTATTTAATTTTTGCGCGTTATAATTGAAATAAATTGATCAATTGTAAGTGAAAAGTCGTATTGTTTTCATTTTATATCTGTATAATACAACATTGCTTGAATCAGAACCACGGTTTTTAATACAACCTGATTAGTCTATTTTTTTTTGACAATTCTGAATGATGCTTTAAAAGTCCTGTATGTAAATTTTTTTTTAGTTTTAAAATATTATAAATTAAAACATTTTCTATCAATAGTACCACGCTATTTACTGATTTAAAGTTGAAATCGATAGAATTTTGAAAAAAAGTAGTTTTAACTGAGTACAAATTTCGTTCGTTTATTTGAAACTATTAGTTACATACATTGTTTATCAATTTTGTCATCATATTTTCTTGCATAAATTAGTAATAAACATTAAAATATCTCCGCTAGCGATAAAGGTTATCACTACGATAACATATTTTATCAGTATTATAAATTTTTAATTCCCACTTCACAATATTATTACTACTTATATAAAAGATTACTTTGCTATAATATCAAAGACAAACAAAATTAAACTAACACGAAAAATAATTTAAGATTTGGTGACAAATGACAAGTTTAGCACTTTGTAAATTGTTACTTGTCAACGTCAAAAAGCTACAGTACTGATAATTTACATGAATTGAAAAAGTGTGTATTTTTATATAAAAGTCCCGTAGGGATATTAAAACTACATTAGAGAACACTGAAGTAAAGAAGACAGCTTCAACTTTATTCTTTTGAGATAGGGACAGATTTCAAGAGGGTTGTAAAAATAAAATACTATTTTTGTCTTAATAAAGAAACCTGAAACAATTTTTTTAAATAAATTATTTTGTATGTGGAATAATTTATAAAACGTTAGACGGACTTTTAAAACAATAATATAGTTGCTACGAAAAAGAGTCTTCGTCGTTAACTAGTGTCGTTTAAAAACAGATTTGTAATTAGTACTTTAAAGGTAGTTTTTTTAATACGTTATTGTTGTTCAGACTTTTGTAAGAGCTACAATAATGTAAAACTATTCAGCTATTCTTGTAGTTGTTCTTATGTAAAAAGCATTTATTGGTTAAATTAAATTTACTGCATTTACTTATTCTAAACTATATTGTCAATATTTGAAGTTTATTTGTGAAAAACTTTTTATTTGATACCGCCCATTTCTTTTTATGATAAATAAAATGACATCTTTTTGACACATTGTACTATTTAAAAAAGTATAGATGACTATTATCATTTATTATTTCCTTCAGTACTGTTTTTTCTCCGCGTTTAAACAGATGTCGACGTAGAATTTAGATATTAAACCCTAACAAAAAAAAATTATTTTACATGGTCATAAACGGTTAATACTTATTTTGTCTTTGCCAATTTAACTAGACATCAATGGTAATTCTTCATATACATCACATAAAGTTTTTGCTTTAACAGCTCTTTAGGATAAAAAAAACAAAATATACTAAAAACAATTTTTTGTTTTTTTTTATGTTTCGGACGGTTCCATAAAACAACTTAAAATTAAAGCTTTTTTTTATAAAAAAAAACCAAATAGACAATAATAATATAGTTCAGAGCTTTAGCTTGGTAAAAATACAATTATTGACACTTAACAAAAGCGTGAATACTCTTTCAATACAACGTATTATTATACAATATGAGTTTATTAAAACTTTCAATTGCTTTAATTTTTAAACGAATGCGAAAATAAATAAATGCAAAAACAGGTCAATTTTAATATTTAGCAGGACGCTTTTTGACGTTTAAACAGCTTTGTAAATCACCCTTCTGGCTCACAGCAACATAATTTTTTTTTTTAATTTTTGGAAAATTTAGTAAAGAATTCAGCGGTATCCTTGGTTTATAATATAGACAATATTTTAAATTTTGAATTAATGAGCGATGCAGTAACTTATTAATTAACTAAAAATATTTAAAAAATGTAATAAAAATTAAAACTTAACACAAAAAGTAAGTAGTCGAACATTTTTAAAAGTTTCATCTGCGACATTCTACGCCGCTATTCTTCAATCGACTCCGGTTGAGTTTAAAAAACGACCGACTTTAAATGACCTTACAAAAACAGTTTGATGATGTTAAATCCGGATATCTGCGAATTCAACTTCAATTGGCCATCTTCTGCCAATCCACCGATCTGGATCATAGTCATTTAAGCATTGTTTCACTAGTCGTACGTAATGAGGAGAAACTCCATCTCGTTAGAAATGGAGTAAAGACCTCATTGAAATATTCTGATATTCAAAATTTTTCAACTATTTTTTCAAGGTATTGAGTGTGCACTTCCCGCAAATTGTGAGGTTTCTCGTCGCTCTAGTACCGACAATTTTGTTTGCTGACAAGCCCATTTAAATAAAACAAATGTTTCTTAGAAATTGCGGATTTGCATTAATTTGACGGATGATAGTTTTACAAAACTCAATTCTTCTGTTTGGATCATCATCTCCAAGTTCTTGTACGCTTTTCATTTGGTAAGGATGAAACATCGAGTATTCTTGGCTCTCTCTCTTTTTCTATTAGCAACAGATCCCTTTAGCTTAAATTTGACAACCAATTGACGAACGTAAGTGTGACTTACATTTCGGTCAGGATGTCTGTTGGTAAATGTTGTAGCTGTTCTCAGTAAAAAGTGGTTTTCCATGCCATAAATGAAGATACTTTTGACACGTTTGGCAATAGTGTAAATAATTGTCAATAGAATGGAAATTTAATAAGCGACATATTTGCTTGATTCAAAATTTTAAAAGTTCTAATGTAGACGATAGGTCTTAATGAAAATTAAACTCAAAGCAGTATTGTTAAAAAAAAGAGATAAGCACAGCGCAGACCACAATAACAAAACATTATTTTTTTGTATCAAAAAATTGTCAAAATTATGACTGAATTCCTTATTAAATTTCTCAAAAAATGACGCATCACAAGTAGAGTCGTGTAATTTAAAAAAAATTAAGGGTAGTTGCTGGAGTCAAGAGCTTGATTTTACAAATGTCGTTTAAACGTCAAAAATCGTCTCCATTAATATTAAAATTGACCTGTTTTCGTATTTTTTTCTGCACTCGTTTAAAGATTAAAGCAATTAAAAGTTTTATAAAGTACATTGTATGTACTACATAATGTAATTTTTAAAAACAAATTTAAATGTTGAATTTTATTTGTAGATTGTGCTTCTATCTTTCAATAGTTTGCAAAAGTATCTTTTGTCTTTTTAAGTTGGTTTTTTACTAGAAAGATGTCAGCTTCAACTATTGTTTTGTTTTTTCTTTAGAATTATAAATTCAATTCGTTAAAATGGTTAGTTATAGAAACAAACCAACAATAATAGAGCTTTTAACCTGCGTCTTCATAGTTCAATATAATACAGTGCACGCCGCTTAGTATCATCACATTGGAATTTGAGGTTTTTGATAACAATAACAGAATGATAACAAAATCTGATATTAAAAAAAACAAATAAATTTGTATTGGTTAGAAAACAGAGCGTGTCATTAACGGATTGCTAATTTAGAAGGTAAAATTATAGCATCAATAAATAGTTTGTTGACACCGTCAATAACAAATAATCAAAAATAATGTTATGATGTTTCGCTGTTTCACACATTTTTCTCAGTATTTTACTAACATTAAAAATAAAAATAAATACAAAATAATGTTGATATATCGATACGTATTGATACAAATTGCGTATCGATATTCGATACACAAAACTCCGTATCGCCTAGCACTAGTAATGTTACGTAGATCAGTCAAAATACTTGAATAAATAAATAACACAATAACGCTAAATATGCAAAACAAGTATTTTTAGAGTACACTGATTAATTTTTTTACTATTAACAAGTGTATTGTGAAAATACAGCTAAAAATTTATGTATAGAAACAAAACCTGAAAAGAAAATTGATAACATAAGCCGAAATTATGATTACTTTAAACGATGCTTTGTCTATGTAGTAGCATACGTTCGGTCCGTTCTTTAATAAAGTGATAACATTACCTGCTTTACTTCAAATAAAAAAACTTTGTCAGAAGCTACAGAAAATAAGTAGAAACACCTTCAGATTATTTGAACAATTATATTCTAACCTTTAGGATTAAAAAAATTGAGATTATCTCTTAGTTCCAGACCGTTCCAATATTTGCTTTCAATAAGTAACTGCAAATCTCTTTATTATTTTATAAGAGTTTTTACTGCAAGTAAAGAAGATGATAATATACAGAAGCAAAAAGTAATCACAGGTATCAAATAATTTTTTTATTTGAAAATTGCTATAGAGGTGAAAACGTTGATAAGCTGATTTTTACCCGCGTAATTCATTTCATTTCATTTAAGTTTTGAATATACCGCAAGCGAAAACCACAACGTATAAAGATTGTAAAGTTGATGGCTGTTTTGCCGTCTTGGGGCTCTTCGCTAGTGGGAAAATACTTTAATTCTTATGCTTCCGATTTACGTTGTTAATATTTTTATTTTAAATGTGATTAATAACAAATTGTACAATGGGCTAGTCCAAAAACGTAATGCTTATGTCTAGTGGAGAACGTGCTTCGGTTATAACTATGCACGCTAACTCTTCTTTAATCTTTACCGCCTGTTGATGGAAACCTATAAATTACGATGTAGTTGAAGTGCGTTCACAATGATTTGTAAGGTCTTGTTTTGGACGATTTACATTCTGGCTAGTTGAGTTTTTGCTGTGTATAACCATACGAGTAAAGTAGAGGTCATGGTAGGTTAGATTACAGTCTTGTAGAACAGTCACTTGTCGATGTTTCTATGTGAGTTAGTAATCTAGAAGGCCTAGGTACCTCGCTTGCTTTTCTCAAGATGTCTTTTTCCATTAGGTTGAGCTAACGGTTTAGCGTTGATCTGCGACGATTAAAGAGTACTGCAACGCTTTTCATTGGGTTGACTTGGATACTGCGTACCAGCTTCCTAGTGAATCCATTGCTACCTGTAACTCAGAAACTATCCTGTTAGTGCTCCGTGAACTTACCAGCATGACAGTGTCGTCCACGTAAAGCGCATGCTTTGCACTTGGGTTCTTTAGGATGTTGGATGTGTAGACGTTGTACAGCAACGGCCCCAGTACGGATTGTCAGTAGCATTAAAAATAAAAAAAAAGAATTTTGGCAACAGAGCATACGTACGCTAATGTGTGTAATGAAGGTGAAGGTGCAACGAGGGTAGTTAAAATAAAAGTTAAGTTATTCTATCTAGAGTTTTATTTTGTATACTCAATATATCAAAGACAATACGAAACTGCAAATTAACAATAGGTTATGGGCCCAGTCATTGAGACTTGTGCGAATCTTTGAGAATTGAGGTTAGACCACATGTTCGTGGGTTAGACACGTGCACGCTAGAAACGAAAACCTTTTAAAAAAGTTGCAAGTGGTGTGAATAAGTCGAAATGGAACAAACATTATCTCATTTAAAACTAAATGGAACGAATTGGGTTGTGTGGAAGTTCCAAACCACTGTAATACTAAAAAGTAAGGATTTATACGACATTGTCACTGCTATAAAGGAAAAATCTGTTGGAGAAGATTAAAACTGGGAAAAGGCAGATGCGAAAGCTCAGGAATTAATAGTGGCAAGAATGGAAGAATCCGAAATAACACACATTCTATCATGCAAGACAGCCTGTGAAATGTGGTCGAAACTAAAATCAATTTATGATAAGGAATCGCAAGTAAGCGTTCATTGATTACAACAAAAGTTTTTTTTAGCAGAGTTTAAACATGACAATATATCAAAGTTTATATCTGAATTAGAAGAAATACAAATGAAATTAAAACATGCAGGAGAGGAAGTTTCGGAAAACATGATGATGACAAAAATTATTATGTCATTACCAGAAAATTATAAATATTTTAGATTTGCATGGGAGTCGGTTGCTATTGAAAACAGAAAATTAAAAGAATTAATTTCACGATTGCTGATTGAAGAAGAACGACAAAAATCCACAGAAGAAGTAACGGCATTGACGGCAGCAAGTAAAGGTCAAGGTCATAGCAAAGATGTGTCTATAAAAACAAAATTTGGAGGTTACAGAAGAGAACACAGAAAATGTCATTTTTGCAAGAAACAAGGACATTTAATGAAAGATTGTTGGTTTAAGAAGAATAAAACTAATGACACAATGATGGACATGCAAAAGCATTAATAGGCACAGATAATCAACTCGAAGAAAACGATTGGTGTATGGATACAGGAGCCAGCGATCATATGTGCAAGAAACGTGAATTGTTTGATGGTTTAAATATGTGCAATGTAAAAAGACAGGTAAAGATTGGAGATGGAACAGCTTTAAACGTAGAAGGAATAGGAACAATCACTTTAGATGCATGGAATGGGAAACGTTGGATGAAAACTGTCTTATCAAATGTTTTATATGTTCCAGATTTAGAAGTGAACCTTTTTTCGATAGGACATGCATTAGATAAAGGATTAAGTATGACTTCAAATAGCGAGGAATGTAAAATATTTAACGAAAGTGGACAAATTAGGGCTATGGCAGTTAGAAATGGAAAACTGTACAAAATGATGTTCAGAAATGTTGAAACTGCGACTTGTAAGTATGTACAAAGTCTAAATCAGTGGCATTGTAAACTTGCACATCAAAATTTTGAGCATGTCAAAAAATTATTACGCAATAATAACATTAATTATTTGAAGGAGGATAGGCAACCATCTTGCTTAGGATGTTTATACGGTAAACAACACCGAATTTCCTTTAAAGAAAGTAAATCAAGAGCTGACGAGCCATGTAAATTAATTCATATTGACATATGCGGTCCATTTGAAACAAATTCTCTTGGAGGAGCCAAGTATTTTTTATTATTAAAGGATGATTATACCAGTTATCGACAAGTTTATTTTCTACAGAATAAATCAGAAGTTTCACAAAAATTAGAGGAATTTATAGATAGTGCAGAAAATGTAACAGGCAAAAGAATCAAGTGTTTGCGAACAGACAATGGTTTAGAATTTATAAACAAGGGCGTGGAAAACATACTTAAAAGAAAAGGAATTGAGCATCAAAGGTCGGTTATTTATACTCCACAACAAAATGGCCGAGCTGAAAGAGAAAACCGAACATTAGTTGAGACTGCGAGAACCTTAATACATGCCAGGAATTTAGACAAAAACTTATGGGCTGAAGCGATCAATACGGCGGTGTATGTTTTGAACAGACAGGAACAAGTTCAATTGAAGGAAAAAACTCCTACGAATTATGGTATGGAAGAAGTATCAACTTAAAAGTTTTCAGAGCGTTTGGTGTTAAAGTTACCACTCATATTCCTAAAGAAAAGAGACTGAAACTGGATCCGAAGTGTAAAATTGGAATTCTTGTGGGTTATGGAGAGAAAACAAAGGGATATAGAATTTATTTTGCAGAAACTGGAAAGGTAGAAATTCTTTGTGATGTAGTATTCTTGGAAGATCATTACGATCAACCACAAAAAGTGATAATGTTGGACAATTTTTCCGAAAACAAAGATGAACACTGCTTTGAAGAAATAAATGACAAAGAAAATGTAGACACCGATAACAAACCTGATAGTGATGAAATAGAAGAAGAAAATTGCGTTAATGACCAATCAGAGAAAAACTACAATTTGAGAGATAGAAAAAATATTAGAAGACCTGCAAGACTAGAAGACTATAGTTTTTGTAACATATGTGTAAGTGATGAATTGACATATGAAGATGCAATTACAGGAAATGATAAAGATGAGTGGAAAAAGGCAATAGATCAAGAGCTACAAGTGTTAAGTGAAAACAATACGTGGACAGAGGTTAGGAATACTGAAAACAGTGAAATTATAAACTCAAAGTGGGTGTTTAAAATTAAGAATAATCAAAACGGAAAATAATATAAAGCTAGACTAGTTTCAAAAGGTTTTCAACAAAAGGGTATATTTGATTTGGGTGAAATTTATGCGCCAGTAGCTAAAATGGCAACATTTCGTGTTGTTTTGGCATTAGCTAATAAATTTAAATTAATGATTTTTTAGATAGATGTAGTAGGAGCTTTTCTTTACGGCAATATTGATGAAATTGTATACATGTATAAACCTCAAGGTCTCATTGATGGTAAAGACGATAATGTGCTTAAGTTAAACAAATCGTTATATGGATTAAAAAAGTCACCTAAGTATTGGAACGTAAAATTTAACGTAGTAATGTTGGAATTAGGATTTCAACGAAGTAAAAATGATTATTGTCTTTATTATCAAACTGTCGGAAAAGATCTGTTATTAGTTGGTTTGCAAAACATTTTTAGAATGAAAGATTTAGGGAAAATTTCAAATTTTCTTGGGATAAATGTTGACCACGATTTAGTTAATGGAATTGCTCGAATTGATCAACAAAGATATCTAAAATTGGTTTTGGAAAAGTATGGAATGTTAGATTGTAAAACTGTATCAACTCCATTAGAAATTAGTGTAGATAATGAAAAACTTAATGTTGTAGATAGTAGTTTAGAAACACATTGTAGACAGGTGATAGGTTCATTAATGTATGCGATGCTAGGAACTAGACCGGATATTTGTACGGCAATTTCATATTTGAGTAGATTTCAAAGTAAACCAAGCCAGGAATTATGGCGTTTATTAAAACGAATTTTAAAATACATAAAAAGAACTCTTGATTTGAAATTGGTGTACAAATCAGATCCGACTAAAATAGTTGTTGGTTATGCAGATGCTAACTGGGGAGGTGATTTGGAAAACCGTAAGTCAACTACTGGTTATCTATTTAAATTATTTGATTGTCCAGTATCTTGGTCATCCAAAGCACAGCCCACAGTTGCCTTGTCTTCCACAGAAGCGGAATACATGGCGCTTACTGCATCTACCTGTGAAGGAATTTGGTTGAAAAGTTTACTAATAGAAATAGGAGCTATAGATAGCAAAACTCAAATTATTATATTTGAAGATAACCAATCGGCCATACGTGTAGCTAAAAATCCAGAATTGCACAAACGCTTAAAACACGTGGATATAAAGTACAATTTTATTCGAGAGAAAGTTGAATCGGGTGAAATTGAAATTAAGTATTTAGACACGTACAGCCAAATTGGTGATATATTTACTAAGCCCTTACAGAGTGTAAGATTTGTTAAGTTGAGGGAGGGCTTAAATCTCTTAGCTTAGTTCTTTTTATATTTAATGAGGGAGGGTGTTAGTAGCATTAAAAATAAAAAAAAAGAATTTTGGCAACAGAGCATACGTACGCTAATGTGTGTAATGAAGGTGAAGGTGCAACGAGGGTAGTTAAAATAAAAGTTAAGTTGTTCTATCTAGAGTTTTATTTTGTATACTCAATATATCAAAGACAAGACGAAACTGCAAATTAACAACACGGATCTTTGCGGTACTCGGCTTCAATTCTTGGCGACTTTGACTTGAAAGTTTGTAACTTCACCTTAAAGGTTTGGTTACGTAGTACGAACGGGAAATGTGGATTATACGTAAGAAAATGCCGTAATCCAAGAGCTTCGAAATGCATTGACAGACTTATAGAGTTATATTAATAAATGATGTAAGTAACAAACGAAATACCACCTCAGTGTAAATTTACTATGAAAAATAATTTGAAAATTGCGATAGAGGTGGAAGCGTTGACAAGTTGATTTTTTTTAGCAAATGCATTTGCGGAAGTACATATATTAGACTGTTCTCTTTCTGTTGAGACGTCCCAAAAGGGCAAAATGACCGTCCAGTAATTCACTCTGGTGGCATTTTCACGTTTGATACTTATTTGAATTACGCGGGTAAAAATCAGCTTGTCAACGTTTCTAACTTTATAGCAATTTACACTATGAGATGGCTCTGCCATTTCGTTTGTTATTTTATTTTAAATTAGACGTGTTGGAACTTTTTGATGAAAAAATTTTGTATCTATTTCTAATTCTTGAGTAAACCACTTCCACTAATATTTCATAAAGTTATTATAACAATCTAACTAATTTTAAAAAATATTAAAACATGTTAACTAATAGATAGTTATAAATAATATAGAAGTGAACTAATCATAATCAATTAAAAATCTAAAAATTAATATAAATTGTACATCACGCTATAAACAAATTCATCTGACATCAAGGACAGGTTAAAAATTGTAAGTATAAACTGCCGTTAGTTTTTGTTTTGTTGCGATAAATTAATAACATTACAAACATAAATAGATTACACTTTTTTTGAACTTTGAATTACTTTAGTGATGATTAGTAAAACACCAAGCGGCACTAACCGCGAAAATGCCAACTCCGGTTAAGTAGGTACACTATTTATTCGTTAAATATTCACCTTTAGCGCTTTTACTACGAGAAAGTAGCATTTTTAAACGTGTGAAGTTTATTTTGTATTTTAGTGCATTTGTTTTTATTGTCCAATTACCAAATACCTGCAAAGTATTTTTGTTTGCTTTTTTAATCTTTATTTTTATAGGTCTTGACTGATATACTATAATGCTGCAATTTCGTCTGAATCTTCTATACCAAGTTTCTAAAAGACAGAAACAGCATTATGCTTATGCATTTGCATGTTTAGTGTTACCTAGTGCAAAACATCTAGTCTATATTATTGGCACTGAGTTGTATAAGTAATTTTTGATAATTTTTCCCCAAAAATGTCTCCTTGACCTTGTGCTTTTATTATGTTTACTTGACTAAAAAATAAAAACAAGGCACGGAGCCGAGAAAACAGTTTGACATTACGAATAACCTTTATTGTGAAGCATTTGAGGCTATAAAATCGTTTAACGATTAATTTTGTAGTTCATAATAACGCACAAAATAAATCTGAAATTATCTGTACGTAAATGACGCAATCTCTCCGAGTTTTTTATAAGTTGGTTCAGTCTTTAATATTAATTGACCTTTAATTGACATCAATAACTGTGCTCAACAAGCATATTTCTATAATGAGTATATGCACAATGCTATGATAAACTTGGCGCCAACATAAATATTTATTTGTATACGTGAAGTCATTTGACTCCTGTATCTTCAGGTTACATCTACGATAGAACTGAAGTTAAAATAAGTAAAGGTTTAAAGGTTGCACCAGATGGTAATTTAAAAATTTTACAAACAAATCAATGAAATTGAATTAAAAATTTGAATAAAAGTTTGCGGTTGAAGCGTAATGATAAGAGCGATGTTTTAACTGTAGTTAGAAATGAAAGTTCATGGCTTTCTAAATTCGCATTAATTATTAAAATTTTAAAAGCAATTCGGTAAAGGTCGTAATATGATCAAAAATGGCTCTTGTATTGTTCATTATTTATGAAGAATAGGGTTTGAAACAGACCTTACAGTATTTAAATTATGCAGCGAAAACTTAAGCTGTAAATTAACCGATAATGAATACATTTAAACATCATTGCCGCGTTAAAAGAAAAGCCGATTTTCTTTTAGTTCACCCCTTAAGTAGTGTTATAAAAAAGAAAATTTACAAATGAAAATATATTAGTATACTAGTTCAATAAAATGTTAAATTTGTTCTACTGGGTCTATAACAAAAACATAACTTTTTATTTGACAATCAAAGAACTTAGGTTGACAACGGTTTCACTTCATATATGGGAAAGTGGGTAAAGATGATGCACCTAAGAGAATAACGTTATATTTTCTTTAAAATTCAATTTAAAAAGTAAAAAAGCAGTAACCTAAAGTGATGTGTGACAAGAAATATAGTTAATTTTATGCCTTTTAAATTGACCAAGGAGAAAATAGATACCAAATTATGAAAAAAGTTGCATTGCGTCATCTTTTCCTGGTGGCAGGGTAAAAATACATCATTTTTGTATTTGAAACTGATTATTTAACTAATAACAACAAGAAACGCAAAACTTAAGAACACTATCAAAAGTCAATATCTTGACTTTAAGGCTGGCAACGGTCACAGACATATCCCGTAGGTGAATCGTAACCGCTACATTCTCGGTATGCCCAATAGCCGCAAATGTTGCATCTATACCACATTTCTTTGTTTTTTTTCCAAGTCGCACAGATAACGCATTTAGCATACTCCGAAGCATTACTCATATCATCTAGTTCATCATCGTTGCATAATTGTGTTTCGTCAATATCGCTTAAGTCACACACTGTCTATGTCGTCCTTGTTCGCACATTTTTAGGTTTTATTTGCTTTTTTGACTACCTTTTTTTGCTGCTTTTCACGCCTTTTCTTTTCCATTTAGATTTTTGTAGACCGGGGTTATTGGTAAGAGCTTGGCAACTGGTGTTAAATCTGGCAAAAAATAGGTTTGCTCCTGGGCCTGTATTTGATAACTCGTAGAAGGTTGTAGTCAGAATTTTGGATTTCTATTGTCTTTAATGATCTTTAGCGGGGTTGATTCTTGGCATGAAAGTGAACCTTCCAAAAATGCAAGCTAGAGGTAAAGTTTTCTGTTAGAGCAAAATCATCTTCCATAAACTTTTCAGGATTCATAGGAAATATTCCGGCTGTAGCAAAACCAGAATTAGCACATTAGCAACTTGTCAATTTAAACATTTCGGCAATGTCATAGGGAGTTAATTTATTGTCTTTTTTTGAACAAGTGATTTTTCTTTTTAAAAATAAATTGCGTTGTCTACTGTATGCACAAGAGCAGCGAAACATGTGAGGTCAAGTGGCTGCAGCCGATGAGATGTATGAGGTGGAATACTGAGCATGACTATCCCATAATTTTTGCAAAATTCATAGATAGTAATAGAAATGTGACTTGAATGGTTATCCAAAATGAGCAAGACGGGATTGTCAATGGTAGAAGACACTTTAGCTTGAAAATGTTTAAGCCACATCATAAACACTTTTTCATTACTCCACCCGTTGTTGGTACAAGTATAAACTGCTCCAGCAGGCCCATTTCTCTCCAACTGAGGGCTCATTCTAAGCTTAGGAAAAATAAATAAAGGTGGCACAAAAGCCCGTGTAGCACTTACAGCACAAATAACTGTAACGTTTTTTCCACGTTTCCAAGATGTTATTGTACCGAACTGCTTTAAACCTGCAAGAGCAAGCCTCTTACTAGCCTTTCTTGGAGTTGTAGAACACTCAGTCTCGTCAACGTTCAGGTCCGAAATGATACTTGTCTTGAATTTGCTATAAATTATTGAAAAATCTATCAACTTCAGTTTTATTGAAAGCTCATATCCTATTTACACTTGTCGTCTCTGGTTTACGTAATAAAAGATCTGAGTTTCGTTTAAGAAAGTTTCTAAACCAGTCAAGACCTGTCATACCTTTTTCGCGGTTGAAAGAATGCTTTAAACGGTTTGCTTCTGCATTTTTGAAAGCGGCTTCATGAATGTCATAGTCTCTTGCTGCTGCACGTATTTTTTGACCTTGTTCTACAGCATTCATTGCACCGAGTAGAGCATCTTTTGTGTATTTTCTGCGGTTGGTTTTCCTTGTATATTTCCCTATCTAAAATGAAAAATAATATGCTATGAATAACTTTAAATTATCCATTGGCAAAGATGACGCAGCGTCATCTTAACCTCTTTGTTTTGCGTCATCTTCGCGAAATCGTCAGCTCCAGTAAAAATTTAAATTAAAAAAATATATTGCAATTAATCATTTATTTAGCTAATCTAAAGTATAGTACTGATAGAGATAATTTCACGACTGAAGAACCGTGAGGTGCACGTCAGATAAATACGGAATTTGACGATCATGCGAAATAAATTCTAACTGAAAACATCATCTGTAAACGATGTACATTAACTGTAATGGTTTACCTTTAATTGAACTAAAAAATGAATATAATATAAAAAAATATAAAACACAAAGATGAAAAAGAGTTTGTAACAACTTGTGGAATAAATGTGGACAGTTCAAACGCTGTATGAAAAGTGCAAACGTTTTTTGGTTAGCTAGTGTATTGACATTCGGAACAAAATTGGTTTCTGCGCAGCGGTTCGTTAGTCTTGAAATGAACTCTACCAAAGGACAAAGAGAAACAAGCAAAATTTGTCTACAAGCTTTTTACACAAACTTACGTCGTGAAATAATACAACCGTCACTATAGAAACAACACGTGTTTACACATCTGTCGCAAATCAAGACTGGCGCTTGAGCTTGACGGAACCACCTCCGATTATAACGGCTGTTATTGTGTCTAACAACTGGACAGACCGAACAATGAAAATACGTTTAGGTTTAGGAGAAACTAAGGTGCGTCATCTTCGCTCATTTTCCCATAACACAATTTGATAGTAATAAAATTTATTTGATAAATATTTTTTGAAAAAAAAAATGTGTTGCTTGTAGGCAACATTATCAGTATGATCGACAAAAAAAATATTGACAAAAACGTTATTTCTTGTGGAAAGACAAAGCAATTGCGTTTTGGCACATGACAGAGCACCAAGTTACAATTTTCACAATACACTGTTGAACAACCTGATTTTCAATAACGGCATCGACCCTTAGTTACATAAATTGACCAGTGTGATGTTTCGTCGTATTACAAGTTCTGGGCAGAGCCAAAAATCACTGCGCTGCGTTTTGAAGACACCGTTCCTAATCATGGTGTTCTACGTTTGTTTTTACCATTTGTAATCAACTTTTTAGCGATCCACACGGAAATGTTTCAGGGACGACTGATAAATCGATCGCATATCCAAAGAGTCGTAAATGCTTTTTTGATTTTAGTGGCACTCTATATAATTCGATTAGCATGCTTGCTAAGGCGACTTCTCCCATATTATTACATTTTTGCACTATTCTTTTCTTTCCGTTTCGCTTCTGAATTCCACTTCTTGACATGACCAACGGACTCGACACAAACAAATTAATTTGCCAAAGTCACAATTTTATTGTCTACCGACTTTGCCGAGATGACTTTATTGCTGGAGTCTATACTACCGTTTTCATCTTTTAACAAGGTTTTATCTGCTATTACCTATTGTCAAAAAAATGGCTTTGTTTGCAGTGGATGTTTAATAGTTTTACAATGCGAAATTACCACTTGGCCACCAATTCTAACTAATTTTTCCCGGTCATTTAATTCAGTTTTCATACATTTTTCAGTGTACGGCAAGAAGTCGTACACAATTCCTAAAACTCCTGCTCGTACGAATAGTTTATATCCCCATTTAGATTCTTGTTCTGGATATATGGTCACAAGTTCATTGCACAAGTTTCGTTATATGGTACCACCGTTTCGTTTATGAACTGATGACTCCTAGAACTATTTCTAATGGCATTCAGTATAGGTCGCACTTTGAAAAATGTGTCTGAGCTCTCTGTTTGAGTATTATTGTCTGCAAAATGTGTATATTGTTTCAATTTCTGAAACGTTTTCTCGTATCTCAAGTCTTGACTCTAGTAGTCTACGTACAAAGAAAAATTTAACATTTCATCATCGTTTTTATAAACCGTTTCGTTTTGTTCTTGTTAGTACTGGCAGATGAACTAATGGCTTGCACAGAGTACAAATTAGTTTGTTCAGTAATCAGAGAAAATAGGCTTTTAAGAAAATTTTTAGAAAAATCTGCATCTGATACCGCAGGATTTTCCGTTCGAAGAAATATCACTTGCTTTTTCTGATATATACCGTAAAGTCATTTTATTTACGGTTACTGTGACGGAAATGCAAGAGCGTCAGTGCGGGAACAACAGCGGAGGTTTCCTTATGGAAGAATACTGTTCATAAATGTGCATCGACATTTGACAGAAAAAGATAACTTTCCTAAAAGTACACCAAGAAACTGCTAAAGAGGAAGCTATTCTTAAGATGATCGGAAATAGTCTTTTTAGTGTACGAAGAATATCTAATCGTGTTCATGTTAGTCGAATGAAAGTGTGGTGCACATTACACAATTTTAGTGTGTGCCCATATCACATATAATCTGTTCAACATTTACAGCCAGCAGACTATGTAGCCAGTGTTCACTTTTGTCGTTGGTTAATTGAACACCAACAGCTTTGTGGAGAAATTATATTCGCGGATGAAGCCGCGTTTCAACATTGTTTTTTCGTGAATATTTGGTGCAGTCTTTTTAATAACATTCTTATTGGGCCACTTGCTTTTCAAAAACATTTACCATCCGAGCATTATCTAATTTTTTTACAAAATGGCTTGCCAGGATTAATGAAAGATGTTCCACTTTAGAATAGAGTTGACATGTTGTTACAACACGATAACGCACTACCTCATTCTGGTGTAAATGTGAAAGAACATCGAAATAACATCTTTTTTAACCGGTATGGATTGGAATAGAAAGTAGCAATATAACAAATAAATACTAAATAGTAGATTAAAAAAATATGACGTTTTAGAAATACCGAAAACAAATTAGTGTTGGATTTGAACACATCAGGTGTTTCAGTCTTCGCATTTTAAAATTTTTTTAAAGAATTAAAATAAGGTATAAACTAAAAGTTGCTGTAGAAAATTATAAAAAGTAAATTAAAAATGATTTACTAAGAAGAAATAAGAGAAAGAAGAAACCAACGACAAAAATGTTTTATCTACGTATAGACCAAAAACGGTTTGCATTGGCGTTAGTGTTGAAATGCGTTGTGGCCTATTTGACATTTAAGAATAGATTTAGAGGAGTATAGACTACGACACCAACTACCAATAGCCGCAAAAATTTCTTTTTCACTTTACCACCAAGCAGGAACACATTTGTATAAATTAAAACTAAAATGCAGTGTCGATAGTAAAAATTTTAATGTGTGTTTTTAAATTATTATGTTTTATAGAACTAACAGCTTTCTTTAAGAAGACCATGGAGTGTAAATCGCTTTATGTGTCGATACCATCATAAAAACCAGATTTTCTAATAAAGCTGTAAATCTTTTCATAACGAATCTCAATAAGAAGGTAGTGTCACAAAGACGTTTTAGATTGTTTAAGAAATAATTAGCAAAAAATATTAATAAATGTGATTAGGATGGGAACAGAGTGTATATAGCATATAAGCTAACAGTTGTTTTGTTCTTAAGGGGGTACTAAAACGGCCGGTTTGATGCGTCGCAAGCTTCTACAAAAAAAAGAGCTAGAAACAAAAAAAAACTGAAACAATTACAAAGGCTAGCTGCATAAGGGGTTCTTTTAAATTACAGAAATTTTCAAGGGAATCAGCAACACATTTTATTTTGTGTAGCGTTTTTGGTCTGGCCATAAATTTTCCAATAAACTAAAAACACATATCTAGGGCGCACTTGTGTCACTTTTTGCAAATAATGGATGTACGTTTACCATCACCTAAAATTGCCTAAAGTTGTTTCGTTTTCTACTCATTTTTTATATTTTTAGCTTTAAAATTAATTTTAAGTTTCTATCTCTTATACTTTCAACAAAAAAGCGAATGTAGAGGCTTGCAACGCATTTAAAGCGGTTGTTTTAGAACCCCCTTCAGAATTATAAAAAAAAATATACGAACAGTATGAACTCTAAAAGCTAGCAGCTGTGAATGAAAAAAAAACACTACAAAACAGTAATAAAAAAATTTATTAAATGAGTACAACAAAAAGTAGTAAGAAATTATATTAAATAAAAAAAAAAGAAACTAGAATTTTTTTTACAATAAATCTGTCTAATTTTGATTTTCAGTTATGCACAAATTTGCAACATAATGCTTTATGAATTGCAAAATTTTTTTTTATAAACGTTTATATTTTGTTGTTCTTCATCCGTCCCAATCTTCTTTTCTTTTGGTTTTTGACATTCATACAAACAGAATTCTGAATTTAGCGTGTTTTAGTACTTTTAATTTTATACGTAAGGTTTTCTACAAATGTATCTAAAGTGTAGAACTTTTATAAAACTGTAACAAATCACTATTCAATTTGTACGACACATTTTTACTAAATGTGCTACGCCTGAAAACTAAAAGTTGATAAAAATTGCTAATTGGTGAAATATCAATCTGAAATTGCACATATATGCTTAACTGGAACCAAATTATTCAGGTCTCTTGTCGAAAATGGGTTCGCAAAGTTAGCTCTACATTTTTTCAAAATTAGATTTTTAACGTGTAAGGGATGCTGATCTTGCTATTAGAACTATTAGTATATTTTTTAACGTGTAGAATGTCGAATTAACTCCACCAACACAAAGTGTCTAGTGCGATGAATTGGGAGCAGTGGAAAACTGCTGTTATTTTTAATTTAACTGGTTAGTCATTAGTGTTAAATAGTGTCTAGCAGTTATACAGGGTAGTGACTTAGAAAACTCAGTATAGAGATTTTAATGCTCAATCTTTAATGCTGAATTATTTATTTTAGAGTGTAAACCAATATTTTATAGGAAAAAAATACTGCATTTATTCCTACTATCGATTACAATTTTCTATTTCCCAGAACCAAAAAAATGAAAGCAATAAAATTGTATTACAAAAAATCGATAATGCCATGGAATTACAAAACCAAACAAGTGCACTTACATATTATCAGTTTCACTAAATTTCACTTATGTATTTTAAAAGTAATTATAAAACCATACAACGAATAATGAAAAACCGAATTTTATTCATTTTTACAAAAAAAAACACGAAATTACAGCAAAAATACCAAATAGTTGAAAATGTTCAAACAATTATTTACTGCTAAACAGTGGCCCAATCTGTCGTAAAATTGCCGTCTAACATTTGTTGATTGATATTGTGATATTTAGCGAAGGCTTCCACGGCTGGAATCTATACTATGATAAGAATGTCTTCCGGGTTTGTACCGTATCATTGTTGTTCTACGGAATTTAGAATCTGGCTTGGATCACAAGTTGATTACCTAATTCTGTAGTAGTTCTTTGTTAAATTTTCGTTTGCTTTTTTAAGTTATCGTTTTCTTTCTAATCTTTTCAGAGTTTGGATTATGGCTTCTTTCACAAGTTGATAACCTAACTTTTGAGAAGTTCTTAGTTAGATTTTGGTTGCTTGTTTGAGTTTTGCGATTTATCTCACGCCCTGATGAAGCCCCTTACGAAAGTGGGCGAAACGTTGGCAATTTCGGTTACAACAACAATGACACGGTACAAACCCGGAAGGCATTCTTATCATAGTATTGTGATCTTTTGTGGTACTCGGCTTGAATACAATTTTTTAGCTCTTCTATATTTTGAAATATACGTCTAGATTAAATCTTAGATATTAAAAAAAAATGTTAGACAAAATGTCGGGAATCTAGCACTAGTCAATTCCACAATTAATTTGGATCAATGAGCTTATTGGAAAAATTGTAATTAAAAAACTTGCGCGCATCTCGGCTTTTGTATGCGGGACAACTATCCATCTGAGACGAAATACCACTGTCGGAGCTATATCCTTTGCCAACAACTGCAAGAAGTGCTCTTCTGTTAGGTTTTGGTGTAAGAAAAATGGTCCTATAATGTGATGACCAAATATTCCTACCCAAATATTAACTTTTTTGAGATATTGAGTTCTGATTTGTACAATTTTTTGTGGATTGTCAGTAGCACAGTGTGAACGTGCATTTATCCGTAAACCAAATATTTTTTAAATACTCCTCTATCTGCGTTACATGTTTTAATTATTTGGAAGCAAACTGCACTCCTCTTCTCCAAATCACGTTCACGCAATTCTTGATATCATTGGTATTTATAAGAGCAAAACTTGTGCTTTTTAAAATTCGCACCACTCGGGCGTGATGCCGTTTGCTTAAAATTTTTCAGCTACTGCCGATAAAACATTGAAGGTTCGTTCATTATCAGAGATAGAGAGTTGGTTGGCATGGATAAAATTGATCTTTAAGTTGTGTCTAAATAAATTCAAAAAGAAAATTTATCCTCACAATGAAGTTTCTGAAATATGGCAAAAAATAATAAAATTAGTATTTTTGATAAGTGTTAATAATAGCAATATCCATGAACAACAAATACATTTCTAAATTAATAAATAACCTAAATTTAACAACAATAAATATTCAAATTGACGACCTTGATATTCTAGACACACTACGCATCTTCTCAAAACTTGTTCTGAAGCACTTCTAATCTGAACCCTCGGACAATTCCTACATGCACTAATAATTTACTCTTTTAGCTGCTCAACAGTATTCAAAGTTACAGAATACGCTTGATTCTTAACGTAACCCCAAAAGTAAAAGTCTAGTGGTGTTAGATACGCAGACCTCGCAGGCCAAAGTATGGGTTCATTTGTTCCTAACCATCTGTCTGGAAATTTTTGGTATAAATAATTTTGGACAACTTGCGCATTGTGCGAAAGGACACCGTCTTGTTGAAAATGAATTGATTCTAGTTGATTTAGTGGAATATTGTCTAAGAAATTTTTAAACTCGGTTTGTAAGAAAGTGAGATACATATCAGAATTTAAATGTCTTTCATATATGATAGGTCCGGTAATGATATTATTAAATATTCCACATCAAACATTTAAACTAAACTGAACTTGAGGTCTAACTTCTATAATTTTTCCTTCATTTTCTGTGGACCAACTTAATAAATTTTCTATCAAAACGGTTTTCTTTAAATTTTAAACCTATTTTTGATTTTTTTAGAACATGTTATACATTTTTGAAATCAGGATCTTATGGCATAAAACCTTAAAATGGCTACCATATGAAAAACAAAAGTTGGTATCGATATAAAGTAAAGTAATAACTATAACAAAAATGTATTGACATCATCTAAAAGAGCAGAAAAAGTTCTGTTAAGAAAATTTTTTCAGTGTTTAAATATCTCCCTAAATAACGATTTTAAAGCTAAAAATCAAAAACACTAATTTTATTATTTTTCGTCGAAACATTATAGAAGAGGTAAATGTTGTTTGTTGAATTTATTTAGGCATAACTCAAAGAACATTGTTGTCCATTTAACCAACTCTTTATCTTTGATAATAAACGAGATCCCTGTACTTAACACAAAATTTACAGCCTGTATATCCGAAGTGTAAAGACGTTTTTATCCGAAATTTTAAACATGGCTAACTTCGTGTCTACAAAACCGTTTTTGTGGGGAATTCTTTAACATCACTTCCACCGAAAGACAACAGCAGCTGAGGGCATAGAATATTAGTGGAAACATACGGCGACAACGTTCTTTCAGAACAAACATGCAGAAGATGGTTTCAACAATTTAAGGGTGGTGATTTTGACCTCGAAGATGAAGAACATCATGGTGCTGAGAAAAAGTTTGATCGTACCGAATTAGACGCATTACTTGATGAGGATCCATGCCAGCACAGGAAGAGCTTGCGGACATTGGGAGTCGATCAATGAACAGTTTCTAAACACTTGAAACAACTGGGAATGATTCAAAAGCAAGGAAATTGGTTGCCGTATGAGTTGAAACCGAGGGACATCGAAAAACGATTTTTTACCTGCGAACAGCTGCTCGCGCGACCAAAAGAAAAGATATTCTGCATCGAATTGTTAATGGTGATGAAAAATGGATACGTTACGACAACCCTAAACGCAGAAAAGCATGGGTCAAGCCCGGCAAGCCATCAACATCGACAGCGAAACCGAATATTCATGGTTCCAAGCTCATGCTTTGTATCTGGTGGGACTAGCTCGGAGTAATATATTAAGAGCTGCTTAAAGCGAACGAGACGATTACAGCAGACCGTTACCGATGACAATTGATCAAACTGAGCCAAGCATTGAAGGATAAAAGGCAGCAATACGCCGAAAGACATGACAAGGTTATTCTTCAACATGACAACGCACGACCCCATGTTGCAAATGTTGCAAAAAACTACCTGGAGAACCTCAAATGGGAAGTCCTACCCTACCCGCCGTATTCACCAGACATTGTCTCATCCGATTACTATTTGTTCCGGTCGATGACACATGGCCTGGCTAAGCAGCGATTTTTTTCTTATGACGATACCAAAAAATGGGTCGATGACTAGATTGCCTCAAAAGACTAAGACTTTTTCCAGCGTGAAATCCGCATGCTACCTAAAAGATGGGAAAAAGTCGTAGCTACCGATGGATAGTATTTTGAATGATCTGAGTCTGATAGACTCAAAATAAACTGTTGATTTTTATTTAAAAAACGGTCATTTCCAATGCATACTCCAATATAATTCTATTTTTTCCACTTTTTCGGTTCTGGAAAATGGAAAATTGTACACAACAGTATAGATAGATACATAATTTTTTTCTACAAAATATTAGTTTGCACTTTTTTATAATTCAACATTAAAGATTTGGCATTGAAATCTTTATCTTGCGTTTTCCAAGTCTCCACCCGGTATACAATTAATTGATAACAATAAAACGTTTTTGTCTTATAGTTTTGCCTTGTTACTTATTTAGAATATTTTCTTGAACGATTAAAACCATTGATGTTAACAGTCTGATTAATAATTGCATATTTTGAAAAAAATGTATAAATAATTTTGTGTACACAGACTTCTTAACGGAGACTTTTATTTGTTTTATTCAAAGCAGTATGTTACGAGAAGTTATCATCGTCAGATACTAAGACACCTTGACAAAATTTATATCAAACAATTTCAGAAGATGTACCAAAAATGTTTTAATCTGTCATCAATGTGAAGTGCAAGTTGTGGCTACACATCTAAACGTTTGAAAATTAAAAAAACCAAAACCTAAAGAAGAACATTGTGATTGAGCCAAACGCATTTAGAATATTGTAAAAAAATCTACTAATTCGGGTATTTTAAACTAAACAAGGCAGTTACTTGAAAATATAATTTTTATTTCTTCTATCCTTTCGGTCTTAGGAAATGGAAAATTGTACACAATCGTATTGATAGATACAGTATTTTTTTCCTACAAAATATTAGTTTTTCATAATTCAACATTAAAGATTTAGCATTGAAATTTCTATGCTGCGTTTTTTAAGTAAGAACCTGGTATACAATTCATTGATTATAACAAAACGTTTTTGTGCTTATTGGTTTGCCTTGTTATTTAGTTAGAATTATCCTCTTGAACAATTAAAACAATTAATGTTAACAGTCTGATTAATTATTACAAATTTTGAAAAAAATCTATAATGAATTTCCTAGACATAGACCTCTTCGTGAAAACCGTTTTCTTCGTTTTATTTAAAGCAGTATATTGCGAAACGACACCATCGACACATACTACAATACCTTGGCAAAATATACTATATGAAACAATTATGGAAGATTTACCAAAAATAAGTGATTTAACTAGTCATCAATTTAAAGAGCAAGTTGTGGCTACATATCTAAACGTTCGGCATTTAAAAAAACCAAAACCTAAAGAACATTGTCATTGTGCCAAACGCGTTAGTAATATTGTAAAACAATTATTAAAACAATGTTAGGGGGTATTTTGTATTTTTGTAATAAATACATTTTGATTTTTGTGATCAGTCATATTTTTACTCTGTTTTAAGCATGTAGAATATTTTATTGTCACTTACCTATAAATAATAAGGGCGAATAATTTACCTGTCAAAAAATTGTGGGCTAAGAATTGTGCTCTTGAAGAATTGTGGTCGAACAATTGTGAGAAAAGAATGGTGATCGAACAATTGTGGCCGAAGAATGTTCCTAGATCTCTGTGATGTGTAGAGGTCTGATTTATGTTAGAAAAAATACACGTGCGCACCATACGTTAAAATTGTGTCAGTTGCTATTGATTTTTGTTGTATTAAAAAAAATTCAATTTTTAAAATAAAAGCCATTATTTGAATTTATTAATGTTGAGGTATACAAGATTGTTACAAAATTGCACACTGTGAAGTATGTTCTTATGTTTAAGAAAAATGATGACACATATAAACTAAACGTTAAAAAAAGCAGTTATTTACGGATACAAACCGTAGGTACGATGTAAAAAAATTTAAAAAAAATTAAACTGCACTAACATAAAACTTTAATATTTCAATATATGAATTTTACTTGTTACAGTACTGTATAATATTTCTGAAGTAAAAATATATACATATACAAACTTTGTTGTAAAAGAAGCTACAGGCACTACTACTTCTTTTTAATCCATTGACTTTATCTGTATACAATTTTTGGAAGTAAGTAAAAAAAACATTAGTTTCTAATTACTGTTCATTTTTATAAGTATTTATGCAGCTGAAAATTACATAGATTATTTTCAAAAACGGTTATGTTTTTTAGATGCTCATAGTCGAAAAAGAATTTTTGAGAAAAAGCGTTGTACGTATTACGACTATAAATAACACCTTCGTCTTAATTATATAAATACATAATCCTTTGTGTGAAGAGGAATTTGATAATCACTCTAATCAATCTCTTACAAAAGGTAGGGATGTTGTCACTTCAGCAAAGCGTGGGCGGATCTATTGACAGTTTTCCTGTGGCCAATCGCAGCAGGTCACTAGGTTGTCATGGAAACCACCTTCTAAGGATTCTACTAAAGTTTCTTTCGATTTCAGATTAAATTACCTCTTTCAACTTATATATCCGGGACTTAAGGAAATTGCTGAAAAGCTGACAAAGATATATTGTATAAATACGTTTTCTTTGATATATACGAAAAGTAATACGATCGTTACTAATTCACTTTATAATTAGTAACTTGGTGCACAAGACGTTTAACGTTATAGAAAATTACTTATAGAGTATTACCAGAAAATGAATCGAATGATATTTTTCGTTCAGTTAGATTCTTACACAGAACGTTTATTTTCTCTTTTCTTACTTTGAGTTTAATATCACAGGTTTAACTTGAAGTTGCATATTTCTATTTGTAAAAATGTCATATATCTATCTATACAAAATATTTTACAAAAAGATATGCGTTGAATTGTAAACAGTACAAAGATGAAAACTGTCAGTCACTCTGTGCAGCTTTTGTTTAGAGGGCAGGGGTTACGTTGATAAAAATTTCATTTCCTTTTTTAAACAGGTGCTTTATTCAACAGCCAAGAGAATTTTAAAGAAAATGTTTGAATTGCAACGTTTGCAAAATCTAAAAATTTGATTTTTGTCAATTTATCGTAAACGCTTAGTTCAAACTACTTAAATACGTAATTGTGCATTGCTTATTTTGACATACGTTTTATTAAGTTCATTTATTGATAACCTTTTTATTTTTATCAGTGTAATTACAAACAGTATTAACGATTTACGTACTTACTTGCGTTATAACCTTTTTTTATAATTTTTTGCTTTTGATTTCGTGTCGAAACTTTAGTGGTTGCTTTAAGCAATGCATCGAATCTTGTTTTTGCAACATCTAATTCTATTACACAAAACCAAAAACAAAAATATTACTAGAATATTCTTAAATTACTGTATATTTTATAAACATTTTCTAGTTAATACGACAACATTCTTCTAACTTCAAATAGTGTCATAATAAATATTTCTACTTTTGGCACCAAATTTCGGTCTTTTATTAGAACCTACCTATTTTTTTTTATTAACAAAAGTTACTGCAATTTTCAGTTCCCTAGAGATTTAATGTTGTTTTTTACGGAATGCTATTTAGCATTAGCTAACGTTACGTCGCGTTCTTTGGAAAAGCTACTAAAATGCGTAAGTGTTCTAAGTTTAGTATTTATACACATACGCAATAACATTCAAGGTCATAATTATTTGCAATTAATGTATAATAAATTTTCTAGTTTAATTTTGCGAGAATATCTTTATCGTTTCTACACAACCAATTAAATCTAGAAAACTCTACCCAAATCTAACTTTTATTACTTTACGTTATTGTTTAGTTTTTCAAAAAAACGTTTTAATAATGGTTGTATATAAAATATAGCAATTCTTATTATTTGATTTATTGCTTTAACCCAATACATGAAAACTATGTATGTCAATGGCAAAAAATACAAGTAAAATTACATACTTGTTTTTACATCACGAGGTTCTACCAAAACAAAAAAAACGTGCAGAAATACCAATCCAGCAAAATGTCAAAAATTAACGTTTCGGCTAATTTTTGTAGTTTTAATTTTGCTGAATAATATCTACAAGTTACAATTACATTTTGCTGAATTAGTGTTAAATCGAATTAATATAAAAAGTTTGTATTGTAAAACTTAACAATAGTTAATAATAACAAATAATAACAATCACTTGAACTACTAAATCTTGGACAGAAATAACTTTGAACATTTATAAGTATAAATAACTAAAACAACTATTTCTATTCTAATAGTAAATTAAGGAAACCTGATGTGTACTAGATTTACCATCTAGAGGGGGTACACGAAAACCCTTATAAAATCAATTATTATTCTACTATTATTTTTACAATTATTAAGTTTTGACTACCTTATCTAAAATCTCGTTAACGCATTTTTATCGTTATATAAAAAGGAACACGTTTATTCTAATCACCTTGATATTTTTAAGTTCACTAAAACAATGTACATTTTTATTGATATGTTATTTGAATTATTATACCCCGAATAATACCAAAGATTTCTAAAATAGATATGAAATTTTACGCAAGCGTTTTTGCCCTAAAGAGAAACACATGATACATTGAACTTCTAAAGAAAGACATTTGCTGATTTTGAACAAAACAAATTATTCTAACACTTAAGTATGTACAAGCTTCCTTTAACAGATTAAAAAATTGATGTTGAATTTAGACATTCATATGTGTAGTACAATTCAATAATCCTTTTCTCTTTACGCAAAACTGTTGCACATTGTTCTTAACACTTTTAATTACATTATTTTATACGTTATGTAGTTTTTTTGTAAATATTTGTATATATTGCAATCATTTGATAAAAAAAATAAGTGAAATAATCTTTAGTATCATGTACACAAAAGAAGTTAAGTAGTTCAAGTTGAAATCTTCAGAGCTTAATTGTTCTACTATACAAATGTATATACATACATACATTTACATATACATATACATATCGTTAGGATATGTACGTATTAATTTTTGACTAGCATTCCTAGTATAATTTGAAGTATCACATGTACGGCCATGAGAAAGAACTTCCAGATAGAAGCATATCTCTAATAAGGGTTTCTATGGGTGTTTTACCGACCAGTCTTACGAAAAACAGCTGTTCAATTACTGCGGAACTGACAGTTCGCAAACTGGGTAGGCGAAGTAGTAGTTTTCCAAATCTTGTAGGCTGGTTTGGGTATTGCGTCCTGCAGTACTCTTCTAAAGCACATTGAGACTTTTCTTGAAGCGATTCAATGTGAGATACATCACTTAATCCACAAGCATCTATAACAAAAAAATAACTATATAAACTATACGTATTTTAATTTTTTGAAGAAATAAAGCTACCAATATCAAAAATACTATTAGATTTTCTAATAAAAACGACCGTTTCTGTTCTAAAATACAATTCAATTTACAGAAAGTTAAAACATTTTTTTTTGACATTACTATTATTTACACTAAAATACAATATGAAATCAGTGAAAGTTGCTCATCAAATCGTAAAATTACTTTTGAACTGTGATTACAATAAATGTACCATTTAGTTGACTACATGAAATGACACATTTGTTGGCCAGATCAATGAAAACCGCGGTTTGTTATATACAGTGACTTCATTAATACCTGTTTCTCACGTGACTTATGACGCTTACATCAACATTGTTTTAGCTTGATGGTGTTACCATTTCGTGGCATTCTCAAAGATCATTCTTTTTTTTTTGTTTACATATTGAGTGTCGTTTTCTTTATTCTTTATTTTTATATTTTAAAACAATTATTATTATTTAGAAATGTTTGTGTTTTCTGTGGGTAAGTGTTTTAGCTGTAATTTTAAGGTTTTTTATTTTTATAATTTTTTATTAACGGCATTTCATAATGTTTAATCCTGAAGAAAACACTGTTATGCATTTTTGAAATAGTATCTACAATCGTATAATCAAAAATGGAACTTGGTCGTATTCTCTTTAAAGTTGCATCAATCAATGTACCGAACATTGTACAGAAGTAAACTTTGATTACGATACTTTCCGTCTACATAAATAAGTTCTAATTCATCGTTTTTTAAATAAGAATTGCATTTGAAAGGCCATACTTGCTGGACCTATTGTCAAAGACACTTGTAATTGCATGGAACAAAATCCTAATACATCGGTATCAAAATTATTTGCTGCAAACTAAACTCGTTCTAAGTGTAATTTTTAATTTATAAGCATTCAATTATTAAGGTTGTCGGTAAGAACTTGCCGCAAAGCATTAAAAAAGTACAAGGTTAGGGTTCATGAAGACTACGCGCTTTCGACTTCTTGTAGCGTAAACAATTTTGAGATTGTTCATTTAAGAGGATATGTAAAATGTCGTAATTATCGTAATTGAGTAACCGAAAATCCATATATTTTTGTGAAAACTACGATTACGAGCTTTGAAAATTAGTGTATGGAATGCAATGTTAAGGAGAAGGATAACCGGTCAAATATTTTCTTACAATGCTGTAAACACAGAACGTTATCTTGATATTTTGAGTCAATTTTGATGCAACTATATAACAAACGTTTTTGGTTGCTTCTAGCAAGACAGTGCAACCACTCATACAACTTGAGCTACAATAGAATTTATTCTACTGTATTCAATGTCCTCTACGATCTTAAGATATTATGTCATTAGATTTTTATCTTTACGGACACTTAAAAAATACAGTATATAAGAATAAACGAGACATAATAAGACTTGGAACATGCAATTACTGATGCTATTCGAAGTATTGAATGTTTTCCAAAGTTTAAAGAGAATGTATCAAAGCTGAAGGACAACATATTAAACATCGTTTATAAATTTTAAATAATTGTTGTTGCCTATGTTTATTTCAAATAAACAATTATTGTGTTACCGTTTTTAATTGATTACTTAACCTTAATTTAGAGGTTACAAATCAAATTTTTTACTTAGTAATTTTTGTTTTACTTTATTCCAATCTAGGCAATGTTGGTTGCCTAACATATAAGTCACGTGAGAAACAATCATTACTAAAGTCTCTGTACTTGGCAGATCTTTAGTTTTTCTTAAATTTTTACGGTTGCGGATACGATAATTTTATATACTCATATAAAAGATAACTACAGTTTTTGTATTAACTACAGCCAGCATGGAACTGACCCTTTTGACTTTCGAGTTACTCTTTCTTTTTGCAAAGCTATGTAAAAACTTTCCAAATCGTATCTAGTAATCTATTAAAAATATTGTAAGGTTCTACATAGATACATGCTTTAACGTTTCAGAAACGCAAACCATACCATTAAAAAAGAAAGTACAATCTTCAAATACGAAAGAACTGCAATACAAAAAGATGGTAGAAACTATGTTTAGATAAGATTACCAACTTAAGTATACAACTTAAAACCAACATAGAAAGACAAGAAAAGCTGTTGGTAGAAAAATAAGTGAATTTTAAGTATAAGTTGAGAAACTAGGAAAAACTACAGAACAACGTAATTCTGATAATCTTGCAAATTTTTTTACTCACCAACATACATACAAAGATCGTTCGAATGGTTCTCAGCTTGACTCAGAAATGACGCAAGTATAACTAAATAATTATAATATTTACCAAGTATTTCCTTTATATGTTTGCTGTAAAATTTCATACGCGTTCGTTTACTTGTTTATGTGTAGCAAGCAAGTAACGTAAACACGTTATGACGGTTTCTAAAAAATGGGCAAAACTGTCTAAAACTATAATAAAGTACTATGTTTTAAATGGTTTAAGCTACAAATATTCAAAAACAGATTATGAACGTTTGGAATGTAAAAGAAATTAAATTATCTCTGATTAACCCTTACAGACCAAAGTTCTCATTTGTAGCCACAGGTGCCAACAAATGATATGCTAGTCATATCGAAACTGTGCCACTTGTGACTACAAAAACTATGTCGCTCTAAAAGATAATTACAAAGCTGGAAAAGCTGGGATGGTGGTAAAAATATTATATAAAACTTGGAATATCACTAGTTTATAGTGTTGCAGAAACACCGCTTATCGCAATATGTTATTAGTTGAGATTATTCTTTTGATCTGTGCAGTCATCTGAAAAAACGAGTGATTTGAGTGACATTGAAGAACCTTATGTAGACTCTGGCTCTGAGTATGTATCAGCAAATTCCTATATTGATGACGATGAAGTGCTAATAGATTGTGAAAAAACAGACCTTTGACAATTTTTACGGTTGTAACAGATTCATTTTTGGTATTTTCTTTGTACTTTTTCATGGGGCTATTTTTATCGTGATTTTATTACTGTAGGATACGCGAGTAAATGATTTGGTGCTTACTACAAACTTTTTTGATGGAATTTATCTCGCTGTTGAATTGCAAGACATGACACACTCGAAAAATTGCTTTATGGCTTTTGTGTCTGAAAAAATTGTTCAAAATCTGTGTAACTGAACAAATAAAAAAGCTTTGTGGTATTTAGTGAAAAAAGCTATTTTGGGAATATATAGTATATATATATCATATATAGTTACACGTTTTTAGTCTTGCAATTGTTTACCGGAATTATTTATCCTACAATACATGATTATTGAAGTCGCGGACCAAACATACTTTACAAAGAAGTTATGGGCAGAAACAAGGTTTGAAATTAAGCTTTTTTGCGCTTCTCACAACAATTCATCTTTACGAGGATACACTTACAGCTAAGCTTTATACTTCGGAAAGGACCTATATAATATCAGCCAGGATCGGAAAATTTGTTCATGTCCGAAAAAATAGTAGATTCATTAACTCAGCATCTATTGAATCAAGGTAGACAAATAGACAATTGGTACATATCTATGCAACTGGCAGAATTTCTTCTCACTCAAAATACTTATGTGACTAGTAGCATTCGACTAAACCTTTGAAATAAAGACAACTACCTCTAAAAACGTTCCATACTGGTTTTGTCAAAAGAAAAGCTGGATTTGTAGAAAAAAATTGTTACAATGCATTTATGGTTTCCGAGGATTAAACAACGTACACATGAGTTCAGTCTATTCAATTGATCTGGAACCATATGATTGCACTAGGAAAAGCTGTGCATGGTTTAAAAAAATGTGTATACACGTAATCCAACGCATAGTACTGAATGCGAAAGTATTATATGTCAATACAAATGAAAAGAAAACGTCAATTCTAGAGTTTTCTAAATATATAATTGATGCATTTTTGACAAAATATTATCCAAGACATAAAATACTCAAAAAAAATATTTAATAAGATAAAGAAGAAAACAAAAAACCAGAAAAGAAAATCGAAAAAAAATCTGGGATGGCGCTACGACATAGCAAAATTGACTTGGGTCTAAAGGAGTTAAAAGCACGTGAGCTTGTTGACACTGCAATTCTTACAAACTTCTTTTCAAACATGTAAAAAAATCGAATAAAAACGCATTTGAATGAACACTTCAGAAAAATAAGTTATTTATTTAAACATAATTCTACTAGGCTTTTGCAGGATAACACACCAGACCAGAGACAAAGCAGCAGTCAAAACAGTGAATTAAACTTATTAAAGTGTGCAAAAGAAAACGAAAACGTTTCCATCTGTAGAAGCAGTCACGATTTTGTCTTGGTGTTGATAGATTGTTTTTTACATTAATTTGGACTATCATAAAATACATTATTGACAAATAGATTCATTCAAAATTTCAAAAAAAATTGGTTATGGTTCCGTTTCACGTTTACCATACACGTATTCTAGATTTAGCTACGTTTAACTTCTATTAAACAAATTGGTTCCATCAATATTTTTGGTACTTTTGCTTTATATAACAAAAGCATGCTCCTGAAATAGTTTATAAACTTTGTTAAAGAAGACGTAGTATAGTTTTTTCCTATTATAGAGCAGCCAGCTAAATTGTTTTTTGTAGACAACCCACCCATCTAAAAAGTAAATTCCGATGAAACAAAACTTACAATTGCGATACAGTTCAATATGATGAAACCGAGGGTGAAACTAAAAAAACTTGCCGATATAAACATGATAAAGTAAACTTTTTGCTTCTGTGGCATTATTTGATAGTATCACTTCGCCCCATTAAAATATTTCTAAACTTCTAAACTTAACTAAAACTTTTTTTGATTACAAAAATTAATTTTGATTTAAAATCCGTTTTGATGTAAATGTTAATATTCAATTACTAAGACAGTTAAAGAAAAACAAATAAAATTAGGTTTCTATTTAATTTCAGCCCTTCGAGAAAAAATAACTCAATTTAAAGGTGCATCTAATAAACCTATCACTTCTAAACGAAAATGGAATAACTTCAAACGAAAACAAAATTATCATTATTATTAACATCAGTTCCAAAAATTCATCGTACAATTTAATTTGTAGTCTAGTAAAAGAGTTGAAGTTCTTTATGATCCCTCGCCGACAGTATAAAGTTTGATGCAGATGCTTTATATTAGGAAGTTTTAATTAGTGGTATTGCCATTAAAACCTGCTGAATTCAAATTTACATAACGAACAATGTTTTATTAATTCAAAATTATAGGAACTTCGTCGTCGACAGTTGCTCTTTAGAGCTTCTTAAGAAAATATGTAAGCAGAAATTAAGGACAACAATATCAGAGCTTTTAAGATAGGGTATCTATATATGGTCGATTGTGGTTTTTAACAATAATTTCATTTTGTTGATTTCTTTACGTATTTAGGAAGATTACGGTACTATCCAGATAAGAGCAAAGACACGAGGTTCGAAACTGATGATTAATAATAAATACATTTTATTTTATGCATGATAAATTACTAGCGCGTTAATAGTAATAATGGTAATTGCGTTAAGAATAAAGAAAAAAGAATGAACGTAGTTTTCTAAGATAAATTAGTTCATCACTATACCAGTAGGAGGTCAACGACATATAATCATGTAAAATAATAAAAATGAAACTTCATTAAGTACCGGGCTAGAGAATCTCATCAACACATTTTATGCATTTTAAATTTTTCTTTGATAGCTCTGCATTTTTATATCTTGCTTGTGTAATACAAGTATGATGTACTTAGTTTTAATTAAGATAATTAATCTGTTTTGAAAAATGTGGGCACGTTAGTGTACCCTAACGAAGTGACACGCTTATACTTGGAAGTAAAGTTGATTAAACATTGTTTGTTTAATTAAAAAAATTGTCTTCTACAGGATGAGCTTGTACTGTTAGAATACACGCGCGCGTTTAGTATATTTATCTTCACCAAAAACACTAAAGAACCGTAAAATTATTTTAAAAAACTCCGCCATTTATTTTAAGTAAAGCGATATACGAAACTTTGTCAAAAATAATCATCAACCTAGATAAAGAAGCAAAGCTTTTCTTTTTCATGCCTAAAGGTTACCACTAATTAGCAATTAGAAAACAAAATTACACGTTTACTTCTACGTCATTTTTATATAAAAAAAAATAATAAGTAGCGTTGATATTAAATCTTACATAATATTAGTACATGAACTAAAGTTTAAAACGAAATAATTCTAAAGTTAAACCTCTTTTGCAAACTATATTTAAAAAATATCAATCATCAACAATCGCAGTAAAGAAAGAAAAATCTGTAAACAAGTTTGAACAAATTAGAGAAAAACTTTAAAAACTAGAAAAATAATGCGTGGAAAAGTAAAATATACGTTTAAATCATTTAAAACAATAAGAAAATTATTCAATCTGACAAATATGCTAAAACGACTGTAAAGGGGCTTAGGTCAAAGTGTTCCAAAAAAATTTTAGATTCAGCAACAAAAAAGAATTTCTAAATAATTATGTAGGCTCTGACATTTCTTTTCAAAGATATTACAGACATTTTTGAGACACTAAAATGCTTGTACTACCTGAACAATTATTATGAGATTAATGCTTCATATCCTTGACCACCGATTTTTGCTTTTAAATAATTACTTCAGATCGTAGGTAATCTGTCAGTGAAACATTAATTTTGACAACTATAAGTTACCAAATTTACTTTTGAAGAATACGCATATAAGCAGCATTTTGGAAAAGCTGACTGCAATGCTGCTAGAGTAGTGAAGTTGTACGCGGATCGGTATTCAAACCGATATGTCGTGCTCAAAAACTTTTGGGAGTGTAGACAAGAGAATATGCAAAAATGTTCTTTTAAACCTCGTTCTACGAATTGGGGTCGTAATGTACGTCAAAATAGCGACATGAGAGCATCTATTGATAACAATCAGCGCCGCTTATTTTTTTAATTTATTTTAGAACAGCTTCGTGAAGACCATGACCTCATAATGAAGATTATTTTTACATACGAATCATGTTTTATTATAATTATAACCAACTAAAAAGAGGATCGATGCAAGAACGCATTTATGTAAAAACCCGCCTCTTGAGCCGCAATTAGACTATATTAGCGTACGATTATACGTTTCACTTTTTTAATGTGCGATTGTTTATTTAAAAAAATAGTAGATAGAAAAATAATAGATTTGCGATGAGAGTACATTCTTTGATAATTTGTAAACAGATTTGTTCAAAACATTTTTTCACCTAAATCGCCACTTGTATTTTTTCAAACATATCGCATAGTAGACAAGATAAGCACGTGCATCATCATAAATTTGTTTCAACAAACAATATGTTTATGTTACAAAAAAAATCATAATAACAGAATTATTCATATGTATGTATTTAGTTTTTAAACGTTTTGGAATTGTAATACACGTCACTGGATTTTAAATTGCAACCTATTCATAATAAAATCTCCTTTGGAGATAAAAGTTAACCAGTGCACTTTTAGTTTCATATGATTTAACAGTACAAACGTATGGTTTCCAATACATATTATTTTGATAAGTAAGTTATATTGCTCTCAAAGATTGATACTCCCAGTTTTATGTGAAGGTAATTTTAATTACACGAATCTATTGTTTGGAGTGATAAAAATTTACATGCTGTCATTTTTAAAAGATATCAGCATACATTTTCGATTAATATTTGGTGTGGAATAATTGGCAACAAACTTTTAGGATCATTTGAATTGCCTGGTAGATTGAACGGTAACAATTCTGCACAATTCCTACAAGAATTGTTTCCATTATTGTTAGAAACTATATCTATAGCAATAAAGCGTTACTGTTGGTTTATGCACGACAGAGCGTCTGCTCATTTGCATTAAATGTACGTCATTAAACATTAAAATAACTCTTATTCCCAAAAATGGATAGGTAGAAGAGGAACGGCTGCATGGCCATCAAGATTTTAAGCCTGTCGATTATTATTTTTGGAGTCCAAAAAAATATAGTATATAATATACGCCCTGAATTACCAGGAAAGGAAGTCCTTCAACTGATACAGGACGCTTATAACAATGAAGTATTGGAGAGAGTTTGCCGTTCCTTAGAACACTTAGACACTTTAAAGAATTATTGTAAATACAAATGTAGAATTGTGTATGCAATACTTTTCTCGTAAAATAAAATAATTTTTTTTTTTAAAGATTTGAGCCCACGTGTGAATAACGAGCAGGATGTACTTTATAGCAGAATTCAGGTTTCTACTGGCTACATTCATATTACAATTCTCCATTCTGGATAATTCTAATGTTGTCATTATCACACAAGCTGAGCTTGTTTATTCCAGGTTCTAAAGACGTCTACTGCGCCTAGAGCGGCAAAATTCTAGGGGCGCTAAAACTTTTAGAAACGAGAAAATTTCAGAAGCTGCAAAATTTAAAGATAAATTAAAATTTAAAAGCAGATTTATTAACTGACAATTTAAAAAAAATTAGGAGATAATACCGATCCTTTTCTATGGAAGCTAAATAAAGAAACACAAGATTTGATCGCTGTAAACGGCACGTCACAAGTTGATGTCAATTTTAAAAATTTCAAAAATGTCTATAATAGTATAAAAAAGTTTGGACGTGATACTACAGCTTGATAAAGAAATTTTGTATTGGAAGAAAAATTTGTAACGGGTAATTGCAATTATTGTTAAATCACTGGCATTCCAAAGACATTTTGAAAAAATTGAAAATACTCAGAACAATATTTTTTTAGGAACTTTAGACCTTCTTGCTGAATTCGATCCATTTTTACTGAAGTTCCAAACCTTAAGTATTTTGGTGTATTTGTAGATTCTATGCCTGATATTGCACATGCCGATCAGTTTACTATTATTATTAAATATATGCGTAAAAATGCTTTAAAAAGAAATGATAGAATATGGTCAAACAGTTTCTAAAGTAAACTTTTTTAATACTTTTTCTATAATAACAGTTTATAGAATATCTGATGTGTTTATTTCGATATTGATGCTCTTTTAAATAGGTTTTTCAAAAAATCTATCTTTTTTTATGTAGTTTACTGCAATTAGTTTCTTAACTTCTTTTCTTGATTTTCTTTGATTATCATTTATATTAGGTTTTGTAGTTTGTAGTATTATTTTTCAGTGATCTGTGTTTTCACATTTAATACTTAAAGCAGGGGTGTCATTATAATCAAACTTTGACTTTTTTGTCGACTCTTGTATTAAATTTTGTTTTCAAAGAAAGTTATTATACATTTAGAATTGTGTGTAAATTTAACGCATTCCATTGATATTCAATTTTTTTCGTAAAACCATTGTTTAATATTAGTAACAACTTCATTGTCATATAGTTGTTTGTATTATACTAGTCAAGATTGTGCTATTTTGTTAGTACTACCAATGGTACTACCATTTAACTGCTAATACTCACAAAATACGTTCTGGACGTGTGATACACAACATTTTTTGTGCTAACCTTGTTAAAGACAATTAATTAAATATTTGTTTTTAATAAAAATTAATCACATATCTAGATAAAACTGCAACCTGTAAATAAATGTTAGCATTTCTCTAAACCATAACATAGATAATGGTTTCTGTTAGTAAAAATAAATCTAATACAGATGACGTAAAAAACTAACAAGCGTTATTGCCAACTTCTAGTTAAAATATTCTACTACACTTTAACCGCCTAGTTTGGAAAAGTAAATTTTCCGACCCATAATTGGTCTGCCTGTAAAATGCATAAAATCGTACGGAAGCACAAAAAATAAATTTAAGTATAGTATTTCATATGTATGCAATTATTTTACTCTTTACTGATTTATATTAAGAGTTTATGACATTAGCAGCTTGTTTTACTATCTAAACTTTGCTAATTATCATATGGCGTCAAATTTAATAAATTAGAAGGTCTAATAACTATATAAACTTAATGAATTGAAAAAAATTAACACAACAAAACTATACAATTGACTGAATTTTATAATATAATTGCTTTGAATTATACAGAGTGGGCATTTAATAACTCAGCTCATGGAGATAATCCTGTCGTATAGGCAACACACTTTGCGAGGTGTGCAATAATAATGTTACACTTAGTAAAAACCTATTTGAAATTTTTGTAGGTACGCAAAAAAAATTGATATCAATAACGATACCAAGAATGTATAATGCTTTCATTTCTTAATGAAAACTTTAAACTACATTTTTTTGCAACATTTTACTTTAAATTAAATTTCGACAACCGACCCTATTTGACATACTTTTAGCAAAGCTCCTTCATATCCACGTTTTTTATCATAACCATTGCGTAGTTAATCCTTTTTTACTACAATATTAACAAGAACATTTGCGAATAGTCAATTTTATAATGATTAGGAAAAACGAAGTTTTGAAATAATTACACACTACGCGGTACGATGTTTTTCAACGCCTAATTTTTTTGGCAGCGTTAAAACTACTTAATGATATAGCAATTATGATGCACAGTTAATTACCCAATTAGATTCCTACATTTGTACAACAATTGATGTTACATTGTATGTTCTTAGTTTTCATGTACGAGTATGAGCGAGAGAAATAAATGATCTTACATATACAGTGCACATCTAGTCGCATCACAATTATTGAGTAAGAACAATTAAAGCCAAGTGTTACTTAGAGTTGTTCGTGTAATTACTAATCCTGCATACTTTAATTGTTGAAAAACAGCAGCTGTGTGACAAATAACATAAATACTCTTGCAAACTTACGTAATTGTTCATTAACGTTGCTTTAAAAATTAAAAGAAGGCTTAAAATAACCTTAGGTCGAATATATTTTTATGACTTCATTTAGCGTACGTGGATTCTATTAACGTCCTCAGCAAAAGAAAATTGAATAGATCAAAACATAAATAGTACAAAGTGCATCACCGTATTCAGCTCATAAATGCATTCTTTGCATACAAAGCAAAGTTTAATAGCATTCTTATAAGGTCAATTGTTTATAAATAGTACACCAAATTCTATTCTTCTCGCTGTAATTGCCAAAGACGACAAAAAAATATACGCAATTTTCAAACAATGCAATTTTGGCAAGTTCATTTACCTACAATTAGATTTGTTGGTTGTTACAAAGAGATTTTAAAATAACTTTTTTACTTTTTTTATTATTGCGAAATGTGCATCAACGTTAAATATTTTAACCACGATAACATTTACACTTAACACATTTAATATAAAATTATAAATTTTATGAGTCAAAAATAATTTTTTTTGTAATGCACGCAAAAGAAACATAAAACATAATTAATTATGTTTAGATAGTTTTTTTGAAATTATTAAGAATTATTGTTTAAAAAACACTAATAATAAATAAAATCTAAACAAACTAAACAGTCGTTTAAACATTAATTCAAGGACATTTTTGTGCAAATATACAAACAATAAGAGTATAATTAAAGAAACATTTAATAATAAATAGGTAGAAACAAACACATTTAATATTAAAAAAAAGGACATAGTAAAACATGACAAGACTTACTGCTGAAGTAACTAAATACATGAAGGCAAACCAAGAAAAAACGCATAAAAACTAAGAATATATTTATAATAGTTTTATAATAGTAACTGAATTACAAAAATAGTAGTAGTACATAAAAAAAATTGTAAATAGACTATTTTTGAAGTTACATATTATGATATTATTACAATAATATCTCAGTAAAAGCTTTACATTCAAACCGAGCAATCTATGTAAATATGATAATAAAAGAACCAATAAATATAAGAAAACAAAAAGATTCTATTACGACAAAAAATTGTATTTGTAGATTCTATGTCTGATATTGCACATGTCGATCAGTTTACTATTATTATTAAATATATACGTAAAAATGGTAAAATAGTAGAATTTTTTTAAGAATTTATACCAATTACTGGTCATAAAACTAAAGATATTGAGAACGCTGTTTTAAATGCTTTAAAAAAATGGTAAAATATGGTCAAAAAGTTTCTAAAGTAAACTCGTATTTCAATACTTTTTTAGATGCCTTTTCTATAATAACACAGTTTATAGAATATCTGATGTGTTTATTTCGATGTTGATGTTTCTTTTAAATAGTTTTTTCAAAAAATCTGTATGTGTTTTTATGTAGGTTACTGCAATTAGTTCCATTACTTCTTTTCTTGATTTTCTTTGATTATCATTTATACATTCTAACCAAACAATATATGTAAATATGATAATAAAAGAACCATAATAAGAAAACGAAAAGATAGGAATTGAAAGACGACAAAAACCTGTATCAAAATTATTGTTTATGTAGTTTTGCGGTGCGTTAAAGCGATAACAAAATCAAACGTTCACAAATGTAACAAACACTGGCTTGATTTTGTTTTTGGTTGGTTTGAGGAAGTGCGTTAAGCATGCCACGAAACGTCGCCTATGTAAAAAATTGTATTAGTGGATGATTTTTACGTCTCATACATACATATAAAGAACTGCTTAAATAATAGTCATAATTAATACTACGATGATAAGAGAATCAAGATTTTTCATATTGAATCCAAATTACTATTAGAAAGCAACGAACGTATTAATAGCTGAAAAAAACAGTTATTTTTAAACATTTTAAATATTTGAAAGTAACAAACCATTAAGTTGCTATTACGTTCAAAACAATTTTGACTAAAGCTTCGAGCTTGGTGATAAGAAAATGCCTGATCTATTGCTACGATAAATAGTTTAATTGGTTAGTTTTAAACTAATAAATTTTTAAAATCATACGTAATTGGCTATTTAAAAATTAAAAAAATACGTCAAAACGACAAGAAATTAAAAACTAATTTTCTACAGGGTGTATTTGATTAACGGGTTGTTATTTTAACAGGTGAAATTATAGCATAAATACAAACAAAAAATGTCAAAATAAAGGTTCTATTAAAACACAAAAAACTAAAATTTTTAGCAAAATAAATCGTAAATTACGGATCTGTATTCTCCTAAGGTTGTTGACACCACGAATAAAAATCGATTGTTCTAAAGAATAATCAGATAACGCGTAGTTAAATTACTGTAGTTAAATGAAGTTGCTCTTCTGAAATTCTTCTCTAGATAATACCTCCTCCAATGGATAAAACACAAACGTCTAAGCATCGCCAAAAATTGTTCATTACTTGCGTAAATAGTTGCACATTCTGTCTAATTAATTGCATTGGTAGCTGTAAAAAAATCGATTTTGCAGCTCTTGTCTATTATTTACGGGGGTTTTGTATACTAAAAAGTTAATATCTGGCCTACGGGCTGACCAGCGTCTAGTATACATACGTTGAAGTAAAACAAATATTAAAGTTTAGATTTTTTTGAAAACATAGGGTCGTCTTTCTTGACCACAGTCTTCGTAGATAGGAAAAACACTTCCAGTTTCAGTCTTTGCACACACGCCAAAATAAAGCTTATTGAAGGAAATTGTCTATTAGGATATTGTCTAATCTACAATCCACGTGTGGTGTAAAGTTATAGTTGCACTCGCCGTATATTAAAACAGTATCACTGTTATATATAAAAGTCGGTTCTAAGAAAGCTGAATTTTGCATTTAATTCTCTGATGTCTTGTTTTTGTTACAACCAAAGATAAAAGTGATCATGTACACAAAGTATATTTTGTTAATTTAGGTCAGTAATAGTGCTAAAAAATAAACATTACAATCTGTTTTAATTATTTTATTAACAATTGATTTTGTAGGTGATGGAAAATTAACATAATACTTTTCACGGATTTTACAGCATTTGCACTCATCATTTACCGCTAGTTACAATCAACAAACAATTTTTATTTGTATAGATAGTCAAGACTGGCCTGAAAATTTTAATTGCGAATGCGTCAAAACTGGGCCACTTTAAACCAAATCTTTAATGGAAAAATTTTCATTTAACGCCACAAGGAACTACTCCTTGAGTTTGTAGTCGTATTTCAGATACACTTTGTATAAAAAAAATTTGTAGTGTACAAGACATATAGTATTCGAAAAACCACTAATAGTCCCCAAACTTAATCAGTCCGCCACGCAATTTATAGGTTCTGGGGCGCTGAGGCGCACATTTTGGAAGCCACGGCTCTACTGTACCGTACGTGGTGTTGAGTCGGGTTACTTTATTATAGAACTGAACTACAGCAGTATTCAAATATCGTTTAAATTTGTTGTAAATTTCATGACTAAAATAACTCATGACTTGTTTGATGCTACCAAGCAGTTAAAATATTGAGAAACAAATAATCTAAAAAATTAGAAGCTGAAATTGAGATGTGAAATTGTATCATTCATTTTAAAACAATTACATTATCAAAGCATATAACTCATTCATCGGATAGACCAATCGATGACCTAATTAATTTTCTACTTCGAGCTACATGTATACAGAGTTTTTTTAAACAAATCTTATGTTCTTCTTGACCACATAAACAGATACTCCAGTTCTATCTCTTTCCACACAAACTCCAACCAATTCTATAAACTAATTTTAAAACACATCTGGCACGAAACGTTGCGTTGGTGAAATAGTTTAATACACTAAGTTGTTCAGTTTGATTGGCCAAGTATCTATTTTGAAGCGATGCAATAACTCACTCGTTATATTGGCATCTGTCATTGAACAATGTAAAGTAGAAAAAAAAACGTTAAAGTGCAAAGATCAATCATTGTTCAAAATAAACTAACATAGAAAGTGTAGTATAGAATTATAAGGTACTACCGTATTGTTTAATAACATGACAAGGAAATTTTTATCTCGTTAACGCAGTCTGAAAAGTTACATAGAAACAAAATCAAAAAAACTAAAAAATACCCGCAAAAAAAAAATAATTAATAAATTTCAAAAAGCTTCTGTGTCAGTTAGTGATTAATTTTATAGCAGATATATACCAATGTTAAAAAACTGCTTTTAATCACAAAAATACATATATTTATTAAAATTACACAAAAACAACATAATACAACAAATCAGGTAATAAATCCAGTAACATAGCTTAAATCACAGTCGCAGTAATAAAATAACGAAATTGTAAATAAAGGCAAAAGAAAACTATTTGTTTAAAGATTGATTGGACAGATTAGATTTGCAGATAAAACAAATATTTATTATTTCTGTAATATACTACACCACAAGATTTGCAAAATACAAATTAATAGCACAAAAAACTTGATTTATTTAAAGGTGTTAAAAGATCTAATCTATTTAAAAAAAATTCAACATTGTTTGACAAATGAGCAGGTGTTATTTTTTAATCAAAAACACTTTGCATGGTATATTAGCATTTTTTGTTACTAAACAGATTGTATAGCGCAGAAATAAGTCAAAGACTAAATACATATATTTCTTACTAACGACTTCAGATTTTCGAGTACCGTTTTGACAATATCAAGAAAAATTTAATAATAAATGATACAAAGAAATTATTGAGCAAGATATTGTAAAGACAATTTTTATATTTTATGTTCTTTATTTAATATTACGTGTTTTGATACAGCTTTCACCTTATTGTGTAATCAAAGCTGCTGTAAAGACTTAAATTTTTTATCTTTAAAACGAGGTGTACTCCAAAAGATGTTACCAGTACATCATAATTAAGTAACGTTGACAATTTAAACGTCAACAGTTAACAACCGGCTAAGATTAGTTTTAAGATATAAGGTAAAAACTTCCAAATCATAAATGAATAAAAAAAGAAAATAATAAAATGTTTAATATGCAAAAACTGTATAATACTTCAAAAGCAGTCGACCTATATCATTTCCACAACTATGGAAATCTGACTGACTAAAATCAGAATATATTTTCACTCATTAGTTGAAAACTCTTTCAGCTGCAACCTCATTTATAGAACTATTTTACTAATTACTTATAGCTGTTTACAAAAACATCGAATGTAACTAATAAAAAAAAAACATGAATATACATTTCGTTATATTAACACTAAGCTTGCATTGTATGTGAATGTACAGACATTTGACCTTTCAACGCATGCCTGTGACGTAAAACAATTTAAATAACTGCTTATAAGGAAGGTAGTTATGCCTCTAAATATCAACATTTATGTACTTGTATTGGGTATTTAAGAAAACCCCATATCTTCACCTATATACATACAAATAAAAGTATGAATAAATTTGTGTTATTAGATCCTTGTAAAAATGTGAAAGTTGCGAGTACTACTCGTAGCAATAATCATATGGAACGATTCATCAATATGAATATATGTATTAGTGTTATTTCCTTTAGTTATGTGATGTTGACGATTATTTATATTTTAGAAATTGAATATTTTTATATTGTGTATTTTTCTATTTTGTATATGTTATTGTTTTTGTATATAACAAGGATATAACTATGCGGAAAGTGTAAAACGATCACAAATCTGTTGTTGTATATAAAAATCATAAGGTTTTTAAGTTATTTGTCTTTTCTTAGAAGAGATAAGACTAAAGAGAAAAGACAAAAAACAATAAAACAACCAATTAAAAGAAAAGTAAAACAATTGTTTAAATTATACCAAACCAAACAAATTAACGAAAACGCAGGGTATAAGTAGCCAGAATAAATAATAATAAAACATTAAAAAAAACAGACAAAATTGTTTGTTAGTAGCAGTTGTGTTTTGTGTTTGTTTGACAATAAAGAAAAAAAATAGTCAAATTTATAATTTTTTATAGATAAATGAGCTCCATCATAATCCAAAATTTTGTAAAACTATTAAAAATGTTCATAGAAAAATATCTCGTTAAAAGACTTTCTATTGAGTTGATTTTTGTTTTTCTTTAAATAATTCTGTCACAAATTTATTGCTTTTATCTAATCATTGTGTATTTCAGTAGACAATTTCCATAATTAATAGCAGACTTGTTAATTTTTGTATTAACAGTTTAATTTTTTGGGTTTAGTTGTGTTTACTAATATGTTAAGACTGAAACGTGTAAATATTTTTTTAGCCCTCTAAGGACGACAGCTACATTTTCATCATGTTTCAATTTATGCGCGCTTACAAGCGTAATTGGTTATGGTTCACCACGGCACGGCGTCCATTGCATCTTATTCGTTACGTTTAGCTGTTAAAACGGTAATGGTAGATCGACATCCTTTGACAAACTTCACTACTTTTTCTGCAGTGTAAATACAGTTCTGTACTTGGCAATAGTGCTGTATTATCTTCAGCACACAACAGGTGCTTTAGGTTTCCTAGAAAACTGCAAAATTTTGTTCTAGTATGTTTGCTATTCACAGATTTAACGCGAGTTTGGTCTTGTGTTATAAACGTAACGAATTCGGTGTTATTGTCATTTAGTGCAAATTTACGTTACGAATTTGTTTATTTCGGCATTCGCACATTCAGTGTGTAAAAATGGATTTAGCTAGTTTCTATGAAAGAAGCGGCATATAAGAGAAGAAATTACTGGTGATAGTGACATTAATTTGTACTGGAGTTCAAATTTGTTCATTTAAAATATCGGGATCATAATGAGTAGAGATCGATGGAAGTCCATAAAAAGAAACTTGCACTGTAATGACAATAGTGAAGTAGATGAACAAAACTCAGATGAACTTTTCAAGATTCGACCAGTGGTGGAACACTTGATGATTTCGCAATATAATACGGAAAAAATATTGCCAAGTACAGGTCAATTCAGTTATCCGATAATGCCATGAACGAGAGAGGAAAAGCTTGTTTTCAAGAAATTGAAATGTAATCGAAATCATCAAATAGTTTGATAGTCGTTCAGCGGTACTTCTAAGCAACTTTTCTTTGGCCAGGCCTCTAGGATAAAACAAAAAAAGGAGCATGCTAATATTCAATGCCCAAATGATGTAACAGCTTAACAATAAGTTTATGGGGAAGCGTAGATTTGTTGATTGGGTTGTATCGAATTACAGTTCGGTTCAAGAAATACTACGATCGGCTGTTCTCTCCTTTCATGTTTACGACCTTTATCAATTCTTGGTTATTCTATTAAAGAGACTGTCGCGATTTTGGTGTTCCATTGAAAAACCAACTCAGCTTATATGAACTTAAAAGCCAAGTGGCAGAATACCGGCAAAAGGAAGGTAAAAATACAGAGAGGAAAGTGTTGGCCGTTTCAGCTTTAAAGAAGAGAAAAGGTCACGCAACTAAATCTTTACCTCAGAAAAATATCCGTCAGAATAATGTATGTCCTTGGCCTATAGTACAAGCAAAGACGATGTAAAAAGCTTGGATGTATTGCAAAACCTGTGTGTTATTGTAATAAATGCTGCGTTTGTTTATGCATGAATAAAAACTCAAACTCTATGATTTTCATCATAATTAGATGTTGCTGTTTTTAAGAAAAGTAAATATACATATATGGTGAAATATGTCTGTTTTTTGTTCTTTAGATGCCTAATGTAACTTTTTCAAAATCATCAAATACATCACAAATTTTTGACATATTATGCCATTTACGTTAGATAACCTTATCAAATTAATTTAAATATTGTTTTTCTTAATTTATAATTAATTTCGACAGGGTAATCATTTTCAGAGGTTAACTATTGACATACCGGAAACGGGAAAGAGATATAAGGTTAAGTAGACAAAATTGTGTAATTTCATATTCTCCATTTGCAAAATGAACAAATTTTTATTTATTCGTCTTTTATTTGGAAAAAAACTGAAAACTGCTATTTTCGAAACTCAATCTACGTTGTCTTGGAAATGAAACAAATCAAATTAACTATTTGATTTAAGCAGCATTAAGTGTACGTTTAGTAGATTATAATCAAATAATTGCATTCACTAACGAAGAAAGATTTGACTTATTAGAAGCTTATTTATTGAGTAAAAGAAATGCAGATCGTGCATTACGAAGATACGGAGAAATTTATCCAAATTGTCAAGTGTCGCATCGTACGTTTTGTAAAAATAGTGTGTAATTTGCGGGAACATGAATCAAAAAACAAATAAAAAACAAAGTGTAGTTTTAAAAATTAAGAAAGTATTGCAAATGTGTTAGGCTTTGTACAACATTATAATAATGCCAGAAAAATAAATGTGTCTGTACAGGAAATTGAGATTAATACTACCCGTGCTAGAAAATTCGTTAGAAAAAGTTTTGCTGGGTTAATTATTTGCGGCTAAATAATCAACTTATAAGGATTACATTTGGTCGCTGGCTAATTAAACAACACAGACAAGATAATTTTGTGGACAGATGAAAGTAAATTTACAAACAATAGCAATGTACATTTTTACTGGAATGATGTTGCTTTAGTATAAATTTGTAAAAAAAATTTCCAAGAGAGGTTTGGCACTAATGTTTGGCTTGGAGTATTGGGGGTTCATGTGCTAGGACCACACTTTTATCAAAAGAATCTTACGGCAGACCAGTACCTTCTGTTTTTGCAGACCACTTTGCAGAACTATTTGGATAATAGTCTCCTAAACATTTTTTCAAATTTTTACATATTTCCAACATGACTGTGCTTCCACTCATAGATCTCGACAATGTGTGCAGTTGTTGAATCCTTGGAAATCAAATCAGTGGATTGGAAATAATGGACTTGTAATATAGCAACCTAGGTCGCCGAATCTTACACCTTTAGACTTTTGTATTTGGGCACAGTGGCAGATTATGCAGTTAGGAGAACTAAGACATAACATTGAGGCCGCTGTTTATTTAAATTTAAACTATCCTATGTTTCAAAAAAAATAGACTCTTCGTTTCTGAGGCCGATGCGATTTGGAAGCCACAGATATGCAAATCTTGCGCCTGTACGATAATCCGCCACTGTTTGAGCCTACATTAAAGATAAAGTTTTCACCAATCTATCTTCTGATCTGGACGATCTGATATTAAAGATTTGCGATGCGTGTTCTTCACTGACTCCTCGCATAATACGCAATATTATAATCGGTCGTAGTAGGGCATACAGATGTCAGCAGACTATACAGAACAAATTGTCATTATAAAATTCATTAAAGATAATATAAAGAAAAGCAAATACAAGAAGTTATAGAAAAGAATAAAAGCATGAATGTGTTAAGACCAAGTCTAGGAAAAACTAAAATAGTAGCTACAAAAGACAAAAACGGTGTAGAAATAAAGAATAAAGATGACATAGAAACCAGAGTAGCTAAACTAAATACCAGAAACAACAAAAACCAAATTAACAAAAAAGATACTAAATGTAAAGTGAGAGGATATGAAATAAAAAGCATATTAACAAAAGAAATGCTTGACTAAGCTGGAATCAACGTAACAAACACTTTAAAAACCTACTAAATACAAGTGTAGAGGAAGGTCAAATTTCGGAAGAATGGAGAAAAACTGATAAACTAGACTTAAATAACTATCTACTATCATACTCCCTTCACAAATCTACAAAATCATTACCAAAATATTACTAAATAGGTTTGCAAATAAACTAGAAATCAATCAAAAGAGCACAGAGACTTTTAAAGATATACATATATATATATATATATATATATATATATATTTATAGAGCAGAAAAGACCACAGAACCAATACGTAATACGAATTACAACTCAGCAATTACAAGACAATTGCAAGAAGACACAAATCTCATAACAGTCAAGAGAACAGCAAGACAGGGAGACACAATTTCACCAAAAGTATTTATCACTATATTTAAGAACCTAAATTGGAAGAACCTTTATTCTTCCAATTTAGGTCCTTAAATAACATTAACGGGGAATACCTAAATCACTTTAGATGTGCTGACGACATTGTACTCTTTAGTGACAGCAAAAATGATCTTCAAAACATGATACATGAGTTAGATGCAGCGTCTAGAAAAGGTTTAAAAATAAATTTTAAAAAACAGAATAATAAAAAGCACAGCCGAAAATCTCCAGATTGCCAACCAAATACAGAAAATCAAGAGAAAGAAATAAATAGAACAGTAAAACTAGGATAAGCGACTTTCAGAAAGATAGCTTTTATCATTAAAGAATAAAAACATTTTACAATACTTAGAGCAGTGCGTGATCCCAGCGATTCCTTATAATGCTCAAACTTGGACTCTCACAAAAAGAAACATGAACAAGTTAACAATATGTAAACGAGCTATGGGAAAAAAGATGCTGAAAATTACTCTAAAAGATAATAAGCGAAAAACATGGATTAGATAAAGAACATACTTTAGATATACGAAGACAAGTAGCATCACTACAATTAAGGCAAGGCAGTTCACAAACAAAAACAATTACTGAAACTATTTTTTTTTTAAATCGTTTATTTTGCCATTGGAATTGGAGGATATGACATTGCACCACTTTATCCACTTAACCGATTTTCTATCTCTTACCAATAGTCAGTCTCTGAAAATGATCACCCTATATAAGCTTGCCAAAAATCTAAAAATGCTTTTTTTTATTAAAAAATATTACTAAAAACCAGTTTAAATCCTTTCATAACAATTTAATTGTATTTTCGAACGGTAATCCTTTAAAAAATTGCGATGTAAATTACATACGTCATGTCTTTATTGTTTTTAGTTTAAGTTTAAACTTTTAAATTAAAGACAATCATAAAGTAAAAGACTAAATACGACAACAGTTAATTGATGGAAGAGCAAGTTACTGTAATAGCCTAATATTAATTTAAGAAATAACAGCTGTCCACATAGATGTTTGATTACTTAAAGGTTAATATAGTACTAAATGCAACACTGAATTACTGTATCAAAATTATTTTTAGATCTTTCTGTAATTACAATTTAGATTTAAAAGTAACTCCTAAAATATTAATAAAAACAATAAAATTGCTTTGTGTAACTACGTATAGTAATTACTTTCTATTAAAGTCTAATTGGTTTCTTGAAACGAATTTAGAAATGATGAAAATTAGTTCGAAAAGATTTACTTTGTAATAGAAAATACTATAGTGAATAATTGCAGAAGGTTTAATAGAGACAAAATTAATTACCAGTTTTAAAAGGCGTAAATACGATAAAAATATACTGAGTGAGAAAGAATATCAAATAACGCGCTGTTTAAAAGTAGGTCAAGACAAATACTTCAATTTGATTAGTAAGTACGTATCAATTTACAATTTCAAATAAATGTTATTTTGTATGATTAAATAACAATTGTATGAAAAAATGTAAAAAAAATAAATAGGACGAATCGCAAAAATTTTATAAACTTATTTTTTGACTATGACGTTGATTTACAGTCAGAATTATTTGATTTTTTTATGTGTGAATTCAAAGCCAAATACAAATGAAAAAATAAACATTTTTTTTCAAAAAACATTTTTTTTGTTTCGTCCTTTTAGAAGTTAAGTAAAATGCTATTGAAGTCTATACAAATACCTAAAAAAATGCAAAAGTTGAAAAAAGTTGCCAAATTTTAAGTTACTAGGAGAAATATAATAAAATCAGGTCTAAAAATACGTGATATTCAAAGAAACCGTTTTGGGGTCTTTTTTTTTTTTTTTGAAAGATAATCGACCATTGTCATTTTTTCACTCCTAAAAACTAATCCTAGCTGACTCTAGGGTAATTATCGTTTATTACTTTCATTACACCATTCACTTTACCTCGTTGGCAACAGTATGCTAATCAACATGTAGATGTTGTGTGGGTTAATTTTCAAAATCTTGCAGCTGCGACATTGTTCTTGACTACTATTTTTTAAACATTAATTTTTCAAATAGAAGTCTTTTATTCATTTTTGACAAGCATATATATATATGTGATAATTTTTTGCTGTTAGTTTTTATTCTAACACAATATCGTACTCAGTCTTAAAAAAATGATTAACAAGCGATTTTATTTAAAAAAATATTTTTCCATTTTTACCTAACTGTCCAGAAATTATATTTGCCATGTACTCATTTATTAAAACGTTGTAATATAAGTATTCCTTTTATATGATTAGCAACCAGCAAGTAGATTTCAATCTTGTCGGAACTAACTATAAAAACTATAGGTTTGTGGCAAGAAAATAGTTTTTTTGTTAAAAGTATTGATTTAATTTAGCAGTAAATTTGTCTCTAAATTGAAGTTGAGAGTTGATGGAGAGCCAGTGTTTTTGTTATGGCAGCGTACGGAAAATCTGTGGCTTTTAATTTTTAGGGATGCGCCCCAAGCAAGTGTGCTACAGAAGGGTGAATAATCTGATTCTGCAATACGTAACACTCAATCCTGTTGTCATTAAATAACATTGTCGCCAAAAGTACATTTTTATCTTTTCCAATACTAGTAATTATAAACACGGTTTGTCCTATTTTATAAACTACACGAATTTTAATAAAGTGCAAAGAACGAGTACGTGTCTACCCTATAATTTTTCCATTCTCTGGATTAGTAGGTCAATCAAGCTCCTACACTTTAGGGAGACGGGAATTGTGATTTATAGAATAAACTATTATGTCAAGATTGCATGTAAGACGTTCATTGTCAATCGATAACAATCTTCTTTCCATTATGGATTTTTTAAAATAATACGCCAATTTAATGTAATTATATTCTTAAAAACACTAAAAAGCATGGTACGCGTATTGAATTAACGATATAAATTTATGTTAAAGTTTAGTTAAACTGCAATCTGCTTCGGTAAGTATCAAGAGCAAATCTTACTAAAAATCAGATCACAAAAAAATAGACCTACTTTGTTATGCACCCCTAAGCAAGCCACATCACTATTTCATTGTGATTTATTAGCACTCCACTAAAAGAATCGAAAAAACGACGCTGAATCAATCAGGCATTATTTCAAATGGAGACCTGCAGGAGATATAAGACCAGGGTCAAACTGAAGGTCAGTGTCATTGCAAGATGTGAATTTTGGATATTCCAAATGTGCTACTTGAATAATTACTTGTCTCTACAGAGAAGAACTCATTTTAGGTGTACATGTAAGAAAGTGAGAGAACCAGCACGGTTGCGACAGAACCCGAAATTCTCATTTTTTGTTATTTAATGCGTAAACTATTTAACAATACTATACTTTGCAAGATATATAGCCTTAAGAAAGTAATATTAAGAAATTGAAAGCAGTGCATTGAGTACAATGAAGATTTAGAATAGCTCTTAAAATTATACATAATTATATAGACATAGAAGGACTTGGCTGGGTAATTTTGTATAGAATAATATGTTAATAGACTCATAAACGGCGATTAACCAGAAATGCAACAATGTACTGTACGTAGATTATAATAATTGATTTATAGGTTACAATACGAATTACAAACTAACATCGCAGATGAATCGTGAGTGTGAAATTAATGCACGGTTATGGAGTTATCGTAATTTCAATTATTCTATAGTCAAAATAGAGCCTTTTTAAACAAGTCATTAAGATTTACATAAAGCTAAATGTGAAAATTAAAACCACCACTTAAATCACATATTTTTACACTATATTGTTTCCAGAGAATAAGAAAGAGGGACTGAAATACTATGCATAGACTAAAAAGAAATTAATAAAATAACATAGGTACAGATTGGAACGATTTTAATAAAACGATCTGTAATGGATCAAGTCTGTATGTTAAAACGAGTCCTAGATAACAGCATATCTCTATACACATTGTATTTGCAGGGTTTAAACAGATAATCCACACTAAAAATAATAAATAGTTGTATTACGCCACTTGTTTGTACGTTTAGTTAAAATAAAATTAAACTAAACACAAGATACTACTGAAAAAGTATCAGTAGAATCTTAAGCTATAAAAACGTGAAGGAGTCGATACATACAGAATAAAATTTTAGTAGAGACAAAAAGTGGCTTAATAGATATACCTATAAAGTATTTTTTTAAAATAAACATAAAACTCAATATTTGATAGTAAAAGTAAAGTAAAAAAAAATAATTACAAGTCTACTGAAATACGTGTTAATGAGGTCTAGTAATTTTGAAAAGTGAGATTAAAAAACTCAAATTTTTTTTTAAATTGCTATTAGTTCTTTTTTAATTTTTTATCAATTAATCATTTTTTAATTAAAAATAAAAAACTTTAATGTATCTAAGAAATTACTCCACTACTTCTACCTATATTGTGGCCTGAAAATTCTGAACTCTAATTCTACTTTATAGCTAACTTACAATATGTAAATTTTAATACTACGTTTTTCTAGACCCAAGTTTTATTGGATTTATACTTTTAATTACAATATGACGAGAAGTAATTGTTGTACACGTTTCATTGATTTTACTAATTTTCAATTTTCAGTACAAAATAGCACTTAGGTTTCTGGAAATCGAAGTTTTTCGTATTCAATTCAATATTCACTTACTGTTAAGAAAAGTGGATGGGTGATCCTTATAAACATTACCATCGGGGTTTAGTAACCATCGATTACGGGTTTAAGTTACATGTAGTTTTAAAATTTGATAGTTTTATGGAAACTTGGAAAGCGTCGTTGAATCTTGCGCGCGTACAGTATGTGTTAGAAATGTAATAAATCGTTTAAATAGCCTGGAGTACAATGGAATGTAGTCGTCCCAAAGTCGACGATACGCCTTTTCGTTGTCGTCCAGTCGCAGTTACTTGTTACGTGTACACAGGGTTGATTGAGGGTATGATTACTCTGATTACAGACTATTGGGTCCAATAATCGATAAATTAGCTTCGAAAGAGGTCAAGCATTCTTGTGTTCGTCTTTTAAGTAGCTGCTAAACGTGTCCAAGAGGTTGCTTGTGTTTTTTAGTAACCGCGATTCTTAATCCACGCCAACGTCCCTGTTGACAAGTTATCAGTTAGCCAAGGGCGATATGATATACGCCCGTTGCCCTGTTTATTAGGCGCGTGTGCACCCCACGACTGTGGCTTTTTACTAGGGAGCATCACATTGCAATTGTGGTTTGTGTAACTCTATTGTGTTACATGTTGGGGAGGACACATATTGTGACGATAAGGTACAACTTGAACAAGAAAAATATACGTTCGTTGCCTGGAGATATTATGAAATACAATATAACACAATGCCCTAATGAACATTACAAACTACTGTCGTTATTTTAATATATCACCTAAATGCCTTTATTTTCTGACGCAGCCAAAACGCCTACGTTTTGTTAACGCATCCTTCTCCGATTTGCTTGACATTTCTATTATTCCTGTTTCTACCTGACAGGCAATCTCAATTTTCAACCAATAAAAGAAAATGTCGCAAGTTTAAGCCATAAAACATACTTAATAGGCAAATTTAAAGTCGTTAACAGATTTCATACACACCATCCACCAACACTATGGATGCAAATGTGGCGCAAACGATTTTGAAGAATAATTTTTATTTGATTAGTTGCCCTTTCTATAAACATACGCTAACTACTGCCTTTTCACCTTTGAGACCAAAAGGTCATTAGGGGTTAATTGTTAAAATTTATTGCTCAAAAGGGACAACTTATCCCCTAATATTCTAAAATATGACCTTTCTATAGGTCAAAGGTATTTTAAGAATGGTGCTACTGTTGATGCGTACCTTAATATAGTTTTTATCTCCCCATTTTATATCATATTCAACGTAACGATAAACATAATTTTAAAAATTTATGAAATGGAACGGCTACAACTGAAGAAGCGCGCAAATTTGCCAACGTGTAATGCGATAACAACAAATCGCTCTTAGAAGAATATCCGCTCGACATAAAATGAACACAGAAATATTTTCTACACACAAAAAGACTGGTGAAGATTTGGTAATACGGTTATAACATTTCTAATTAGTTCTATGGTGACTATTTTCAGAGGCTCACTACTGGTATATCGGAAACGGTAAGAGATAGAAAGTTGGTGTAATTTCATATCCTCCTTACTATCCCACTGGCCAAATAAACAAATTTCTGTTTATTCGTCTTTTATTGAAAAACTGAAAACTGATATTTTCGAAAATTTGCTGTAACATTTTTATTTTTGTGTTTAACCCAAATACTATTAGTAATTGTTTTACAGTCTGTTAGGTACTTGAAAGTGATATATATTTAACATTTGAAATTGTCGATTTTATGATATACCACGTGCCCTACTTTATCCATAAAAAACATATTTATTATTCTTAACTGTCATAAATTCTAATTTTTCGCTATTGTAAACGGTTTTTGACAGTTTTTGCGCACTTCAAGATAAACGTCAAACTATTTTTAAAAGATTTTGATGCTTTGGAGCCTCGTAGTGACTGTTGAAGCAATAAAATGTTGTATTTAACTTGTTCTTATCTAAATTAAGCATTTTTTCCTTCGTAGACTTTTAAAACCCTTGTTTAACTTGGGTATAAAAATGCTCATTCGTGACTTGAGGTTGTCTTAGAAATAAAGCAAATCAAATTAACTATTTGCTTCAAACAGCATTAAGTATACGTTTAGTAGATTATATTCAAATAATGGGATTCACTAACGAAGAAAAATTTTACTTATTAGAAGCTCATTTATTGAGTGGAAGAAATGCAGATCAAGCATTACAAAGATACAGAGAACTTTGTCCAGATCGTCAAGTGCCGCATGGCACATATTTTGTAAAGATAGTGCGTAATTTGAGTAAACATGAGTTGTTCAAAAAAACAAATAAAAGACAAAGTGTGGTTTTGGAAAATAAAAAAAGTGTTGCAAATGTGTTAAGCTTTATACATTACAAAAATGCCAGAGAAATGGATGTCTGTATGCAAAATTAAAACAAACGGATATTGCTAGAAAAATTCTAAAAAATAGACACTACAGTCCACAAAAGTTTCGTTTGGTCAATCATTTGCGGCTAAATAATGATCACCTTAGAAGATTTTTTTGCTGGCTAATTATAATCAGTAAAAATGTACACTTTTACTGGAATGATGTGGTTTAGTAATTTACAAGAGAGATTTGGCTTGGAATATTAGAGGGTCATGTACTAGAACCACATTTTTAACAAAAGAATCTTACGGCAGACCAATCCTTTCTGTTTTTCTAGGACAATTTAGATGTTTCCTTAAACATTTTTCAAAATTTTACATATTTCTAACATGACGGTGCTCCCGCTCATAGATCTCGATAATGTGTGCAGAAACCAAAGCAATATATTGGAAATAGTGGACCTGTAATATGACCACTCAGGTGACCGCATATTACACCTTTAGATTTTTGTATTTGGTTCTATATTAAATATAACGTTTTCACAAATCCACCTACTGATCTAGATGATGTGATACAAAAAACTCGCAACGCGCGTGCTTTACTAACTCCTTGCATAATACGCAATATTATAAATATTACAAGTGCGAGATTATGCATCCAAAACAATGCATTTTGAACATTTGCTTTTAGCTTTTGTTTAATCGTTTAAAATTATAGCCATTGTTTGAACAGCGTGTGAGCTGTAGAATTATGTAAACAACCCGTGATCTTTACAAAATATGTGCGATGTGGCAATTGACTATCTCTATAAACTTCTTCGTATCTTTGTAATGCAATACTTGTATTTGTTCCACTCAATAAATACCTATTTCTAATAAGTCAATCCTGTCAATTGTTTCATCTCCAAGGCAACTTGATTTAAATCGCGCTGTTATAGCCGCGATTTAGTAGTGATTGATCGGTAGAAGGTGTACGACGTGTTTTAAGTGAAACGGTACATTTCTCGTACGTAATTTTTAAAAGATGCACAAGAAGTAGTGTAAAATATGTTTTCAAAATTAAATTCGTAGGGCTGTCGTTAGAAGAAAAAGTAGAAATAAAATCTATTGGAAGGCCTATTCCAAATTTGGAATTATATCAAGCAGACAAAACTGCAAACGTAATTTTACACGGCATTTTCTAATGCAGTTTATAATTAAAAAAAATTTACAAAAATAAAACGACTTCAAAAAATGTAAAAATAATTTAATTTGGTGACAGCTAAATTAGGCTTAATTCTTAACATTACCTTTGGCATTTGTAATAGATTTAACTCAAATGTGTTTGGTATTGACTTCAAAAAGTAATTTTATGTAAATAAGAACTTCGTCGTTTAATTGTAATTAAATTAAATCATTATTGTTTAGTTTTTAGTGCATTTTATTTAAAGATTTTTTTTTAGCTTGGTTGTTTTTGTTTGTTTTCTTTTTAGTGATGTTAACAATAGTAGTTATAGTCAATGAAAACGCACATTGTTCATTTCTCATGGATCCCATCATCAAAATTCGACCAAATTGAAATGGGATTGCTACTTAGTTACTCTATTGTTTTATTCCAATGCAGCAAAATTTTCAAAAATAATTTTTAGTTTTTTCTAAATAAAAGACGAATGACACAAAAATTTTATCCACGTAATCGACTCTTTCTATGTGATCCAGTTTCCGATATACTAATAGTGAGCCTCTGAAAATGGCCTTCCTATTGTATAATCAGTTAAAAAAGTAAGGCCAGGTTGCATAAAGCATTCTTAATTTTGTCGAGGTAGTTAAATACGTGATCATGTTACGTGTCGTTATTGGTCATCAGGTAGAAAACCAATTGCTTTGTTAATGACATTGTTAAATCAATAGTTGCGATTTTAAATAATTGACAATGTCGTCAGTTAGAAACGGAATCAGTTAACAAAATAGTTAACTTTGCTTTATGCATTAATATATTGCAAAAAATACTACGATCTAATACGTATTCTAGCTTAGATTCTTGGTAAATCATCAAAACAGTTATACGTTTATAAGAAAAAATCTAATATTATGAAAGTTAAACATTTTTTTACTTGTTTGCAAAAATGTTTTAATGTAAAATTTGATATGCATTTTTATTGAAGTAGAGAGCTTAAAAATCTTGTAGAACGTATTTTTGACAGTATGTTAGTACTATAACTTTGTCATAAAATAGTTTTTACGACTTTTATACAATTTTGGTTTATGTTTACAACATAAAAAGAAAAGAAATGAATTCCTGTTGTTGCAGAATACCTATGAATATGTATAAACCTAACTAAAACAGCTAGAAAGTTAAATAGTAGAAACCCAACAGAAGCTACTGTTAGATATCTTGTAATTTCTTAAAATATCTTTGAGTTGTGCGATTTTTTTTTCAATTTTTCAAAAAAAATTGCTTATTTTTTTTCTTAACTTTTTTTTTCTCCAGTTTTTCTTAAAACTTTAAATGGTTTTTTTATATTTTTTTTTCTTTTATTTAAACTGCTTCGTCATCATTAGGTCCATATATTCAAGTATTACCATTTGTCTTTCTATCATATTATTACGCCTACGGGCCCCCGTAAGTACATGACACATACAATGCAATTATGGCAACAATGTTCAAAATCTAATAATGCGTTGCTCTTCTAGCGTTTCTTCCACATTCAGGTACTTTGTTAGGAATAACTTGAAATAAGTTGTGCTATCGACTCCCAAGCTTCTAAAATCCCTTGTTGGAGAACATCTACACTGTTTGGAAGTGGTTGTAAATTATTGAACACGTGTTCGATTGGTGATAAGTCTGGCAAACAAAAAGGCCATAGAAGACGATCAACATTTTTCTAGAAACTCTGTGGGTATGTGGTCGCGCATTATTTTGCTGAAAATAGAATTTTCTATTTGCTGAAGATATGGAACACTGATTGCACCATGGTATTGATGTAACTATGGTAAATAGTCTCTCATACCATCACACCTTGAGTAAAAGCGGTATGTCGTGCTACAGAAAACTACATCATAAGCTCATAAACAGAATCGAGTTTCGTCGCTTAAAACTACTCGCTTCCATTCCTTATACCATTGCAAGCTTTCATGACACCACTTGCAGTTTTATGACGTGGAGTTAGAGGTAAACTAAGAAGTGGTCGGCTCAAAAGATCGAATTTTGTTGATAAACAGACCGTATAAAAATTTGTTGGTTAATTAAACCACTCTATCTATCACCAATTTCATTATTTTTTGTACATGTTTTCTGAAAATTTCATTCATTTACTCAAGCGGCTAGTATACCATTTTAGTTATACTTTCGTTTAAGATTTGTTACTTAGTTATGTAGTATTTGTATATTTCTCTTGTTTTTCTCGTATGCATTTTTATTTTCTTTTAGTAATATGTGCGTATTTGATGTAGTTCATTGAGGTTTTGTTTAAAAAAAATGTTATGTTACTCGAAAAAGAGATGCTAAGAAACTAGAGCAAAATATAATTTTTTAAAAGTAACAGAGTCAATACTCAAAACTGATTCGTACACATTTTTATAATAAACAGAGTTAGTTTTAATTTTGCAATTATTTTAAGAAAGAATGTTTTTTGTATTCTTGAACGAATTAGGTGCAATTAGATTGCCGCTATTTCGAAAGGACAAAAGAAATTAATCACATTATGATTCCTAATTAGATTATCGGCATTAACTATTGGGAACGTCACGATGCGCATTGTAATCCAGGTCTATGTATTTAGAGAAAACCGGAAAAAATAAAACATTTTTAGCAAAAGTGGTGACAATGACGAGGCTTGTGCTTTTCTACGTCTGCAAATACTGCTGACTGAGATAATTCGAATAACCCGATATTAGAGGTTTAACTCGTGATTGGCAATAATTCATGCGTGAAATCCGATTCTCTTCAATTGGATGATATCGTTAGTGTGTCACTTTACAAATTTTAGTTCATATATGCCTAATAAAAATTAATTCATTTCAAAGTGTTCAATTATCATATTTAATGCTTGTTAGTAGTAAACTATAATTTATACGCGATTCGACAAGATTTATAATCAATTATTAAATATTTACTCATTTGATTTTTTAACTCCGAAAAATAATAAATAAAATTCTGTGGAATTGGATAATTTACCTATAAATCATTAACAATCTTAACAAACCCATTTCTCTTCATTTACAGCCTCTTTAATAGCTTGCAATTTATTTACTAATAAAATAAAGGTACACAACTTGTTCTAGTCTTCAACAAAGAATCTTTTAAACATCTCGACAAGAGTAGAAAAACTTAATTGTATAGGTATATCAAAAACAAATTAAAATAAACACTTATTAAAAACGATTTATTTCAAAACAACTTACTCAAATTGTACTTTTATAAAAGGACTTACAAAAAGTACTGACAGAAGTGAAAAAGTAATATCAGTTTTTTGCAATGGTTTAATTACCACAAAACAAAACATAAAACTTCAAAACTAAGAGTCAGTTTCAGGCATATACATATATGTAACGTCAGAATATGAAAGACGCACAAAATATATATATAAAGATGAAAACGAAAATAATAAAGAATTAGTAAAGAACAAAGCAGAAAAAAATCTTAACAAGCAAAATGACAAAATCATGACATGGCTGATCACTAAATATTAAATATTGCAAAAAATGTAACACAAATAAAAACTATTAAATTATTGTATGATGATAAAGACAAAACTGATTTCTATTGAATCAAAACAAATAGAATCAGAAATAAAAAGAGAATGTTTTGGTTTTCAAATCCAACAAAACTGTTTATTGCTGTGCATGTAAATTATTTATAACAGCAAATTCATAATCAAGTGATAGATTTTAAAATTAGAAAACAATTGTACGTTCTTTTAAAGAACATGAGGTGTCAAAAGAGCACGTGCCATTTATGTATGTTTTACATCGACATCCTTGATTTTCAGTAATATTGATACAAATTTATTGAAGTAAACCATGTTCGAAAAAAACTGCTGGAAAAAAATGCCTGAGAACATGAATGTAAAGGTATTACAAGAAAAAAAAATTTAGCACATTTAAATAAATATAAAGGTTTTCGAAAAAACCCGTAAAAAATATATGGAAATTGTGCTAAAAAACAGATTGTCTATCCGACTAAACCTACAGTGTTTATTGCAATTATCGATACTTTTTTATACTAATATTATAACTAGGTAAAGTTTGTAAGTATGTATGCATCAGTAATTTTTAAAAGTACTCATTTCAAAAATTCTCAGGCATTAAAATTTTCTTGTTTACTGCGGACCACCATCTGTTCATCTGCCCAATGGGATTCACAATATTGCAAGAGTTAACTGTTAGTACAGGACAATTATCTTTTCATAATGTCACAGTAATTTCAGTCGATTCATTGGTCACATATCAGGTGTGTAAATTAAGTAATGAGACTAATTTTTTTAATTTTTTTTATTCGAATAGAATTACAATTCAATATTTTTTTCCTCAAAATAATTTTCTTGGGAAAACACACACTGCTGGAGACTGTTCTTCCAATCTTCATAGCAGTGTTGAAACTCGAATACTGGCATAACCTTTAGCTGGTCGGTTACAGCCGTTTGAATGTTTTGGAGTGACTCAAAATGAGTTTCTTTGAAGTGATTTTTTAATCTTTGGAAGAGGAAAAGTCACAAGGACACAAGGCGAAGAAGTAGGCTGAGGAGCCACAGGAATGTTTTTACTGATAAAAAATCTTCACGAAAAACAAATCAGTATGCATTTGATCCTCGACTTGCTCATTCTTGCTTTTTTTGGGTAGAAGTTGAAGTGTGCCACTTCATGCTCTGGCGCTTGGTTTCCAGGTCATACTTAAACACCCAAGACTCGTCATCAGTAATTACACGTTCTAGAAAATGGCGATCATTTTCAATCGATTCCAAAATGTCAAAGCACCTTTCCCTTCTGATGTCCTTTTGGTCTTACGAAAGGTTTTTTGCAACCATTTTTATACAGATTTTCTCATCTCTAATTCATTGGTCAAAATCTGATGAACGGTGGTGTGAATCAAATTCAACTGTTTCGCGATCATTCTGATTGTCAACCGACGATCTGAACACACGCGATCCCTGATTCTATCAACATATTCATCAATTCTTAAAAATTAAGTTCTAGCGCTTGAATCGATCTCTTTTTACTGTCTTTATAAGCGTGCTGAAGTTTTGCAAAAGTTTTCGTTGCACTGTGCTCAAGTCTGAAGTAAAACCTGATAGCACACCGTTGTTAAAAATTGATGTCACTCATTTTTAGAACGCACTAAAAAACGATTCACGAAAAAAATTGCTACGGACAACCAAATGACTTTAGCGAGTTCAAACTCGTATTGAAAGCGTGTCACATGTTCAACTGCTTGTTCTCTAAGTCCAAAGTGTCGCCAGATCAAACGCTACGTTGTCAGTCTCATTACTTAATTTACATACCTCGTATTTACACGTCCCTCTAGGTGTTTTTTATTTTTTCACCTTAGATTTTGATGGCAAAGGAGAATGTTCAGTTCGGTTAAGATTTATTGTTCCAGTATAACCATACTCTATTCTTTGTAATTCATTTACAAGTTTCAACGATGTTAAGTATCTGTTCCCATACATTTTGAAAGGGTACATTTTGAGGTAACCCACAGAAAAATGTTCAAAAAGCTGACCCTCCCAATTCCAACTCAATACACTGCCTATTATTTTGCTTGCTCTGCAATAGATCGAACTAAATCAAGTAGACGCATGGATCGCATAGCAACTTTATATCTATGTCTGATTGCCTTTTCCCGTATAAATTGTTTTGTCCCGTGCCTAACAAACTATGGTCTCATACTTTCATCAATAATTTTTTTGTTCAAAAAGGCATGGTCTAAGAAACGCTTATTGAGTATGTCAAATAGTGACCGTATTTATAGTCTGCGCAATGCACATATTTTATTGTATCAAATTTATTTCGACGGATTGCTTTTGCTACAACTGGGTTATAAGTGTCTCAGTCTACTTCGTATACCAAAGCCATCTTGGAACCTGGAGATGTCCGTAAAGGAATAAAATGCCTAAGAAATATTTTATCTCATCAATACTTATTTCAAAGCTATGCTTTCTTTTGTAAACAGCGTTTAACAAAAACATTTCTCATAAATAATTAAATATTTCCTCCTCCAAAAAGCTGTCGAGGTATGCAACAGCACCAGGATATAGTCCTGCTGCCGTCAGTTTTGGAGAAACAAATTCTGGGAAACTAAGATTAAAATCACTCTGTCTCTAGTTCCGTTGGATAGTTTTAAGTCTTATATGCATAAGTTCAGATAATGGAATTTCATCCTTACTATAACAGTCTTGATTTTAAGGCTCATCATCTTCACGTATATAAGTGATACCATCAATTTTGTGGAGCTTGGCATTGACGTTTATTTAAATGTTTATATCTGATGTGAGAGCTTCGTCGTCATTGGAATCCTTCTCTAACTTGCGTCCGTCAGTTGGAGGGTTTATGAAGGCATCTACGTGTCAAAAGTTCTCATTTTCTACAAATTCGATGAGCTTTTCTGTAGTGTACAGCCAAAAAAAATTAACATAGGTATATGTACCTTTCCTTTCTCAGTGTTTCCAATATTGGAACAAGGATAAAATTGGTAGGATAGCAAAAAAACAACATACAACATAATTATGTTCTCCGCATTAAGACTTTGAGAATATTTTTTTATGACATTTTCATGACTATGCACCAGAATATATCAAGAACGACAATGCACGTGCAAATTTAATTTGTAGCAATACAAACTTGTATGTGTAGATGACAATCAACACTTGCTGCGGCGTTATGTTTATCGTGGAGAGAGTAAATTAGTTAACGGTTTATTATTGGAACACTTGGAAGTCGTGGATGTCCAATAATATAACACCGGGTAAAAAAATAGGTTAAGAAAATTTTATTCTTATATCCTTCTAAAAATTAAGAACTGTAAGTAAGTAAACAAGTAACACATAAAACTATTTTTTTAACAAAAAAAAATATTTTACAGAAAATCAACTATAAACAAAAGCATACTTATGATCTGGTTTATCAGAAAATAAAAAAATACAGAAAACAACAAAAAATTACGATACCTAAAAAGAAAAGCATAAATGTCAAATGTAATATAGGTACATAAACATAAGAAAAAAACATGAAAATCATGGAGATTTATAAAAAAAATTTAACGCAAAAATTGAAAAATTATTTAGCAAAGAAAATGTAGAATCAAAAGACACAAAAATAGTAAAAAGGGCATAAAAATGGAAAACTAATAAAACTAGTAAAAACTTGATCAACAAAACTACACAGAGTGTAGTAGCAATAATATAAAAATAAGTTTAAAAATTGGAATAAATATTTGCAAAAATAGGATAACGCCGAAATAGATCATCAATACAATTGCAATTGGTTTCATCAATATTTATTTCAAATAGTTGTTGAACGGAAATGTTATTCGCAACTAAATTGCATTAAATCATCAATTAAAATCACAAGATTACTAAGCCGCTTTAAGGATCAAATTTAGACATCTAGATACGTTACTTAATGTCAGACTTAAATGACTTTATTGACCAATAAATGACATCCTGGAATAATTCTAAACTAGTTATGGCAAATCATCAATGTACGCTACATTTGTAATTATCTAGCGTTAGGGGATATAAAAATAAAATTTGGGAAATATTAACGAATCTGTATATAGACACGTTCTAATTTTCTTTTATAATTGCCACCGTACGGACACCACCAACTTAATTGTGTATTCAAATGACTGTTTACATTTTGACCAATGCGCTATGCAAGCAATTCGTTAGATATGATAATTTCCGACCATCAGATCTACAATATCACTTCAACACACTTGCATAAATTCTGGTAGTAATTTTTCTACCACGTGCTTTATATTCATCATTTTAATAGTAGGAAGTAAATGTGTGAAATTAAAGAAGGTACAAATTGAACTGGCCGGTAATTTATATCAATTTTTTAATTTAAATTTACATACATTAACATAATTGTAAATTCTCTTCTTCAACTATTTTGATTAAATTATCGGAAAGATGCGTCGCAACATTTTATGCATTTCTACGTTTTTTGTTAAAAACTCACTGCATTTTCCGCTTACGCGACTAAACGTAATAACCGAATGTTTTGATAGCATTGAATAACTGGCTGTATATAATTTAAATTGAAACCTTATCTTTGAGTTTTGACCTTTGCCTCCAAAGGGTTCGCTAATCTAGTTTAACCACGTATTTCGTTTTCGTTCGGAGTAAAGCAACACCCGACTAACATAGTTTGATGAAGTATGTACTTAAACAGTATAAAACACCGATAACAGTACACGAGAAAACTATTCCCTAACGAGGTAAACATATTTCTGTTTAAATCCTGAATTATGATAGACAAAAACTTGTGATTTTTCTTTCCTGAAACTATCAAAATATGCAAAAACTACTTTCTCAAACCAGTCATTAAGTATCCGACTATAACGAAGTTGTCGTTCAGCCAGCAGCTTACATTCGTCGAAGATTTGTTCGCGAAGACAAGTTTTATGAACCTAAAGGGGAATTTCTTGTTCTTGTCATTCCTAAATTTAAATGCAATGCAAAACTATTTCTAAGGTAAATCCTGAATATGTTTGACATTTTATTCGAAGTAATTTTTGGTCGTTACTCGATTTTAAAGGATTTACCATAAAACCGTCTTTTCTATGTATTTAAAATCATTAAAACTTACTATAAAGTAATCCTAGCTTAATTTGGTAAAAAATATGTGCGGATAGTGAAATTACTATCCTATAAACTGCTTGGTAAAATGGTATGATTGATTTTTTTCAAGATCAGAACACTGTGCTCGCAAAAATTTGCAAATTGATTATAATGCATTTCTTATAAAAGTACACATCTATTAACTCATTTAGCAAATGACTGTATTTAATGTATTCACTTACTCGCTTCCTGTGCAATTACCTGTTAACGTCATATCTTTCATAGCTTTCTAATACTTTTATTACTGAATTTCCTTATCAAATCATTAACGTGCAGTTAATAATAAACTTCTCTTAAAACAGTTAGACAAACTCTAGATTTTTTCGGGCGAGCATCAAATTTGATTTTTAAAGCCGAAAGAAAGAAAAAATAATGCTAGTGCGATTTTAAAAATGAAGTACTGTGAAGTGACTGTAACAGATAGTAAAAAAATTCTAAGTGACGCCACATTTGCAAACTGAAAATCAAAACAACATCATTTGAAAAAGGAATGGCAAAAAAACAGCAGATGTTTATCAAAATCTGAACCTAAGCATTCAGCGTTTAACGAGAACTTGTGTGCAGCTTTTATTTCTGCTAATATACCATTAGCCAACTTAAAAATGAGGTTTTGAAAACATATACGAAACAAAATATAACGGACGAGTCAACGCTGCGAAAAGGTTACGTTCCACAATTGTATACAGGGTGTATCTGATTAACAGGATGTTATTTTAGCAGGTGAAATTAGAGCATAAACATAAGCAAAAAATGTCAAAATAAAAGTTTCATTAAAACGTTTAAAAAAAATCAAAATATTTAACAAAATAAAGCCATCTTGTTGGAACCAGATCTTCTGATTTTCTCTTGCAACTTTTTTCTACGCAGGCGCTACCTTCGTTACTAAAAGATTTAAATACTTTACTGAATTTAAATTTTCTTCAATTTCAAATGGACCGATAATATTATTAATAAAAATCCCAGCCCAGGTATTAATTTTTTGAGGATACTGAGTTATGGTAGAAATAGTAACATCAGGGTTTTCCATTTGTTTGTTTTGAACATTTGGTTCATTATTTAAAGTAAAAGTACACTCGTCGGTGAAGCTCGCTGACGACAGAAATCGGCGAACATTGTTCGCGTGCTCTTGCATTTCATAGCAAAACGCATTTTTACTTTCTTCGTCCACAGTAAAATTCTTTAGATGGCATTGTGGCTTATAGGGATGATAATTATGTTTTTTTTAATGTTTTCCATACTCGCTACTTGCATTAACCAACTTCAACAGAAATTTACCGCAAACTGTATGTTTGGTCCGTATTTACCATCGCCAAAACAAGCTCTTGTGTGCGTTCAACAATTTGTCAATTTTTCTCTGTTCCGATTCTTGCAAAATATTTGCAATCTTTCAAATTTTTGTACATATTTTTTAATACTACTGACAAATGGCATTGTACTATTCAAATTAACGGCAAACAAATCTCGAACTATCCTGAAACTAACGCCGCCATAGTAGGTTTTCACAAAAAAAAATATTACGTAAATAAACTTTAATCCGCAATGTAACGTCATTTTTTTATTGGCAAACAAGTAGTACAACAAGCATTTGCTGTCAAATTTTAAAATCAAGGCTAATGCTATTTAAAAAATGTCATACTTTAAGTTAGTGTTATAAAATAATTAATCGCACTTTTAGTCTTGTCAATATTATTTGAATCGCAATAATTTTCTTTTCCTATTGATATTATTGCCTTTTCTCTAAGTTAAATCAGCAAAAACGTTCAATACCATGTTAAATTCACATGTTCGACTTTGAGAACGAACTCCCGATATATTTAAAATGTGAATAAACATTATGTATGTGTAAAAACCTGTTTTCATATCTTTAACTAGAAGTCATCTCAAATAAAATTGGGAACGTCATTTATTTTTTTGCACAGCTGTAGTACCAACGTTAACATGTATTGAAAGTCACATGTTTGATAATTATAGTAAACCGCATTGTAAAAAGAGTGTTAAAAGATATAAAACTAAAACTGCATTGTTTAATTGGTTTTAATTTGGTTATTTTTTGTAACATAAAAATACGCGATCTGTTTTAAAAAAATAAACTGTCGGCAGATTTTGGTGAAAAGATGTTTTGAACAAATCTGTTTCGAAATTATCTAAGAATGAACTTTTACCGCAAATGTTTTAGTTTTAAATACTTTTTTTTAAAGAGACAATCACAATAATAAAGTGGCGTTGATAAACTGAAACTACATTATTGTAGTCTAATCGCGGCGCAAGAGGCGGGATTTTACATAAATGCGTTCTTACGTTGATCCTCTTTTTATTAGGTTTTACTTATAAAATAATGCATATTTTTAATCTTTTTAACCCATAATTATCTAAAGTCCAGTCCTAACCTTCTTTGCTTCATGGTAAAGTTTGCAAGTTTGTCAAAAAACTGCATTTAGGTAAATTTTCTTGATATTAAAAAAAATCAAAAAGAATCTTATTAGCAAATAAGCACCGGTTATTCGGTGCTCATAAAATAAATAATCAAACTTTGTAGGTGCTATTCTAGTATTTCTTCTATGGTTAAACAGTTAAAATTTTTGAAAATAATCGTCGATTATATTATTAAAAATTACTGGTATTAAGATTAAATCAGAAATTCTGATGGTTTTATTCTGACCAATATGGAAAGTTCTTGGTAATAATGGTTAAGCTACTGTAATTTAATTAGATTTTAGTGAATAACGTAAAACCTTTCAGTGGATAAATTGTTTCTAAATGTTGTTATCTCAAGAAGTAATTTTTCTGTAATTAATATTTATTATTATTTTTTTGATATGAAAGTTGGTATCAGTAATAGTAATATTATTCTACTTTTACTTAATAATTTACATCACAGTATGTTTTTCTCAACTTTTCAGTAATGTGTAAATAGTTACCGCAATGCATTAAAAAACGTTTTCGGAATTAATCATGGATGTTATGTTCACGTGCGATCTAAAAACCAAAATTTAAAGAAGAGAAGACCGAGTAACAACTATAAAAAAAAGAAGTTTTCGTGAAAAAGTTTGTTTTACAAGAAACTTAAGTAATACTGTACTGGTATGTATTTTAACAACCTTAGCATCACTTTGTGTTATGTGAACTCGGTGGGCAGGTTAGGGTTACGAAAGGTCGTGACTTGAATGCTCACGCCAAGCACCAGGGTATGCCCGCGGCTGCAATCTGCGCCCGTTGTCTATGCCATCGAAGAGTTGCTACAAGCATTGCCTGTTAGTTTCAAGTAACATCTAACCAAATGAGATACCGTTCTATTAGAACGTAAAAGGTACAACAATTGCTGTAGATGACCTTTGGAATCTATTCATGGTTTGTTTACAACATATTCGCACCTTTTATTTGTTGTTAAAATTTTTCATAATTACTAAACAACACTTCCGGTTATAAAGAATCACCTTGAAAAGAATCTGTTAATACGGTTTATAGAGAAAATCAAATCAATATTTAGCGTTGTTTTAAACATGTTGATAATCAAAAGACAAAAACCAGACTTAGACGAAAAAAAAGTAAAAAGTATAATAAAAACAACAAACCACTTTCTAATCTTTTTAAAAATCTTGTTTTACTTTATAGTTTTAAATACGTAACCAAATAACCTGAAAAATAATATACAGAACCAGCACAAAAACTTATTTGCAATTACAAAATCATTCTTTAATTTCAGTGTTACTTTACATAATGCAAAATCAAAATTATTTTATTTTCTGAATTTAAAAAAAAATATCTTTTTACATCAAATATGCTTATAATTAGTTTTTGTTAATTTGGTTAAACGTAACTAAACAACCAAAAACTGCAATGTTTTTAAATAAAACTATAAAATTTCCCGAAAAATCAAAATACTTCATAATAAAATTTAAAAGCAAGTGACGGTGAGTGATGGGTTTGTATTATTGTTAGACCACTGTCAATTTAGTATTTTTGCAAGAATTAAAAATGATCAAAAGCTTGTTTATGGTGTTATGTACGCCATTGTAACATTTCATAAATAGAAATTGTAAACAAAAATGTTTATTTTCTGAAAGCAATCGCATAAACAGCGACATCTGTCTACACTGTTTTCATTCATTAGAGCAAAAATAAACCAAACAAAAAAGCACAGGTAATAACAAAACCTTTTCAATTAATCGTAACACGCGATTTTTCAAACATCTGCGCATCAATTGTTTTCGTAGTTATCGTTCTTTTAATAAATCTCGATGAATAATTAAGTTCCGGTATATATGCGTGGACATAATTATATATATGAGTCCAAAGGAAACGCTTGGTCAACAGGTCAAAGTTGAAGCAGGTGCGTGTAGTGATTATTCCATTCAAGCGTACAAATGAAGGTGTTTTATTTAAATTATTAAGAAGAGGTTTTTTTTTAGAATTTAAAGTTTTTTAAACGGTCACAATAACATTCAAAAAATGCACTGATTTTATTAAAAACAAAGAAATGCATCCAAATTACCTAATTTGATTATATAATTTTTGTATAAAAAACTTTGTTCGTACAGGAATAAACAAAGCGTCGCTAAAAGCTCAGGATCCGGTAGAATATTTTGAGTAAATATCAATTTAGTTATGGGTATTGAATATTAAATAGACATTGTTATCCTTTCTTGTTACATATGTTAATGATTATACTTAGTTGAATAACCTATGGTTAATTTTGAAAAAGCTCGTTACATTAAAATTGTTTAAAATGGAATACGTTGAATTAAAATTAAAACGTATAGGACAATAGTTAACTTTCATGGCATTGTATTCAAACTACAACCCTTTACTATGAAAGTCATACATTTACGTGAAAGGTGTTTTGTTTATCTTGTTTTGAAAGGACACGATGGTCTCAGTTCCGGTAGATAACGTACGATAGATACAACTGGGCAAAATGGTCGAGTTGCATTAGTTGCACAAATTAAACGGTAACGATACGGAAATCAAATCGGAGTTTTGCGCTATTTGTACCCTTAACACTTTACTTTAAACGTTTTTAAATTTACACTACATTGAATTCACTTACCTGTGGTGAATAATACGATGGCTTTCAGGCAAGAATATTCAGCAGAATCAACGTGCAATGCCTTTAATTTTTCTACTTGCTCCTGTAATTACAAATTAAATTATGTTAATACACAGAAAGTAATTTACCTCATTGTTTTACAATTTCATTAAGTTGTATAAAACTGTTAAAAATTAAACTAGTGATTTCACAAACAAGATTAAATTAGGATTATAGTTGAAACTGTCACTGATAATGAGTATTAACTATTGAAAACACAGGATTGTACATTGAAGTGAAACAAGTAACCGTTTACTCTTAAAAACTCAGTGTGTACAAGTTAACCTTGTTTTTCGTTATAATTAAACTATGAAAAAAACGCAATTAGCGTTATAGTCTTTATCTAAAGATAATGGAACGTATGAATTGATCAAGGAAAAAACTAAACCTCCTAAGAGGTTTTAGAGACAATATTTCGTGGACCAGTACTTCTTCAGACCAAAAAAACTAAAAGTAGCGATGGTCCGCCAACACTGTCATTAATTAAAACGTTAATAAATAACAAAATAACATTTAGGGTATAAAATTGAAAACAAACAATAGTTAAGACGAGCGCACAAACATCACAAAAAAACCAAAATAACCAACTGACAGTAGTGTTTCTTATCGCGCTCTAATGCACATGAAGGATTTACTCTAAAAAACTAATATAACAACTACGAGAAAAGCTTTTTGACTAGTATTCAATGCTACTCAAAAAACTACGAATATGTAGATACTATTAGGCTGATTGGAAAACGATCAATACTGATGGTGATGATCAGATGACAGTAGATCTAGTGAATAGTGTAGTTAATTAAGTCACTTATTCTCTTGTCAGCGTTTTTCGACTGTAATCGTGAAATCTGAAATTTTTAATTTGAAATGCATAGTTAAATAAATTAGTTTTGCCTGAAAACTATCGAGTCATGATTTTTAGTATTTCAAATGTGGTTTAACAACGACTTTATTTAGCTTTTGAAGTACTGCTCAAAAACAGTTGACAGACTACTTTCAAAAACTAACTTGGTGAAATTATTGAATGAAATAGTTTGTGAGATTGACATTAAAATAGTACACAATTTTGAATGATCATTTGTATGTACGAAAACTTTGCAGTCGCCACAATTTGAGAGAAACTTAGAAAAGAACTACAAAAAACCTGTTGCTAATGTTAAACTTATTATTATTTTAACTAGAAAACAAAAAACCACAGTTTTATTGTTTTAAAGTGATGCGCAATGTTTATATATATTGCAGAGCATACTTTTTATCTTTAATGATTTTTTTATGACGTCAGTTATTCTGTGAATCTGGTCCATGGTTGAATATTTACTGCGAAAGCCAAACTGATGTGTTGGGATAAGTTGATATTCTTCGATAATGGGTTTGAGACGTTTCAGAATTAGCTTTTCGAACAATTTCGACATAATCGGTAACAGTGCAATTGGCCTTTATGATTCTGCTTCGTTGTGGTTTTTGCCAGGTTTTGGTAGCATAATTACATCAAATGCTTTCCGAGATACTAGAACATGTACTTACATTAGAATGTCTTCCGGGTTTGGACCGTGTCATAGTTGCAACAACGTGGAAGCCTTTGCTATTACTGGAACATGCTTTAACCGGATTGAAGCATTTATTAATGTAGCTAACTTTACCAAAGGTTTTTTTTGAAATTTCTTAAGTATGGCTCCAGTTATCAGGTAAAAGCCAGGTGCTTTCTTCGGATTGAGGTTTGTTTGAATTTCTTCAGCAATTTCTTTCGGTGTGATCAGTGGGATTGTGTCATTGTACTCATTTGCAATTAGTAAGTGGAAGTAACGTAATGGCTTTATCATTATCATTACAAGCCCATTGTCCATTGGCTTTTCTATGTGGCAGAAGCAAGCCGAACGCTTCAGGTGCTTTGTGGTTTTCCATAAAGAGTATTCTGTGCTGTTATTTGCTGTCTGGCCTGTTAAGAATTTGTTAATTGTTTTTTAACGTTCTTATTTCTTGGGTTAGTTGTCGTGTCAATCTATTCAAGTTTGTTTTATTTGAAAGCGTTCGGGTTTGATGCCAGCGCCGTATTAATCTAAGTTTTTTGGCAATATACCTTTAATCTCTTTTAGATAGCTCAATTCCTTCTTTTTTTAATAATTGGTGTACTTTTCCATACTGCTGGTGGGAATTCAGATCATGGCCTTCTTCAATTTTGATGTAATTTGCTGAAACGTTTTTGGTGACAAAAAAATCGATCAAGTGTGATATCTTGTTTGGGTCAGTTGGCCAGCTTTCCAGTAGACACGAATTCACATCCGTATTCTGTAGCAGCTTGATATAACTCTCTTCTTTTTGACGTGATAAGGATGGATCCCCAGTGGTTGTGCTTCGCATTGAAGTCGTCTCCAATAATGAAGTTTTCGAAAGAGTTCTAAATATTGATCTGCGTAGATATTGTATCGCGGTGGACAGTATATTGCACTTACCATTAATGTTTGTTTGGTAGTCACTATTGTCATAGTTGTTGCTTGAATGCCGTGAGTCGCGCGCTTTTCTTCTTCATAGTGATTTATGTTTTCTCTAATTATAATAGTACTTCCATCACGAGCTGTATTAGCCGGATGAACAGTGTAGTGTGTTAGATAAATTTGAAACTTAATATGGGATTTACTTGTAAAGTTGGTTTCCGATATCAGGCAAATGTCTATGTTTACTATACTTACTTAAGATTGCTTGCAGTTTATCTTTGTATTGCAGCAGTCCATTTGCGTTCCATTCCATGATACGTAGGGAATTAGCCATTAACAATATTAGCTTCGAGTTTATCGAGTCTCTGTAATATCTGTTGCAACATTGTTTCGATTGGGTTTTGTTATTTTCTCTTGGCCACCTGACTACATGTCGGTTTGATTGGTTTTGGAGTTTTTGATTTAGGTTGCAAAGAACTGGTTTTGACGTTTTCTTCCTGATGTATTTGACTCGACGTTTGCTTCTTGTCAGTTGTTTCTAAATTTCAGAAAACCTTGCAGCCGCGGTAGTTTGCGGGATGGTTTTTTCCGCAGTGTACGCATTTTGGTTCTGCTTTATAGAGTTTGCTGCATCCGTTTGTAGGATGTTGCCTGCTGCATTTTACGCACCTTAGCATTTTGTAACAGAAATTTTGGGCCTGGCCATATTTTTGACAGCGTTTGCATTGTGGTATCATTTTATTTTTATGTTGTGGGGCTATTTTTACTTTAGAATTTATCACTGTTTTGATGTTATATATTTTGTTAATGTTTGTTTCTCTGTCAAATGACACAAAGAACATATCTAATGATACCCTTCGCTGTAGTCCTTTTCTTCGTTCTTGTTTTTGTTTTGCATTAATCCATTTTTGTTGATTTGTTGTATTAATCCCTTTTGATTTAGGTGAGCGATAATATCAATCGGATCGATAGTGTGAAGCAAGTCCTTAATCCTAACTTTAATATCTCATGTTTGTCTTAGAATGAGTGCCACTGCACTTCTGTATTATTCAAGAGAGCAGTGATAGCACGATACACTTCTGGTTTGGTTGCATAATTTTGACTTTATTGTTATTGAGTAGCAGTCTACTGAGATTTTTGCTTCTGTAAATGCATTAGGCATTTTCGGATAATTCGTAAATACATAATCTAAATCAGCAAATTATTCTTCTTAGTTAATACGTTGATTGCTAGTTATTAAAAATGTTGAATTAATAACATATATTTCATATGCACTCAATGTATTACCATGTGGTTTTCCAACAGTTACATAAAATAAGTGTTGAACGAATATTTGTTGTTCAAAAGTAAAAGTCAAGCCAACATCTCATCAAAAACAGTGTGAATGTTTAGATAACAAGCGATTTCTAGCTTAGAGAGCGAGGTAATGAAACACCAAGATTTTTCAGGCTTAGTTTTAGTTTTTCTTTGTGCGCCAAAACAAAAACTTGAGTTTGAGTCACTGATAGTTTAAGTTTTTTGAATCTTTTTATTCTTCTTAGACATACTAAGCTTCCGCATGAATACTTTCATTTTTTTATATCTTAAAACGATTATAATGACTACTTAGCTTTGTCATTCTTCTGCATACGTTTTTTATGCCTTTGGGTTCTAAAATCTTTACAGTGAATTTTACTTTTTTTAATTCTAGTCGGACCAATTTTTGGTCTTGCTCGAAATATATTTTTGAAATGTTTTTGGCTTAATAATTAATACTTTTTCAGATACCAATTACAGTACTTGATTTATTATAAATAAATATAAAATGATCAAAACATCATCAAATCTTTAAGTATTTTAAAGAAAGGAGAAAAGACACTTTGTAGATCAAATACAAAGTTGAGTGTAAAATACATAGGTTTAATCTAATTTACCTGAAATATCCGAATGTGATCCATGAACTGCACGACGCGATCTGCGCACATTGGAGAAGTGTGTAATCCAGCAGCTGCAATTAACGGTGCTACGTGTAGAGGCATTGAACACTGGCTCGCGTTTAGAACAAATAATTCAGACCAGACTAATCTTAAAAGCGCCACCTGTAATTAAAGTAACATATTCGTTAAATGCTGCCATTTTTACTTCAAAACAAGATGTAATACCGTTATATTTACAATTGTAGGTCAATTAAGAAATAATCTTAGTTAATTGACAAAGCATACAAACAATAGAACCACAAAGATAAAAATAAAATTAAAATGGATCACAACATAATAAGTACAAAGATAACCTGCACTAGTATACGTACAACCTGACCTCTAACCCCAGATAATGACCCAATGATTATACCTAGTCTTTTCATTACAGATGTCTATAGTAAATATAACGGTACATCGAGCTAATAGAAATGCTACAAACGAAACAACTTCGTCGGTAGCTTTAATAAAATTGACTTATTATTAACAATTTAATTGCAATCTTTTTTAAACGCTGGACATACCTGATCTGTTACTTGAAGATCTGGAAAAAATGGTATATTTCTCGCCCACTCTACCGCAGAGAAGAGTAAACGCGCCGCTAATTCGCAGATATTATCAATGCCCATAATGTTGTTAGCTTGGATACATTGGCCATAACGACTTGTGGGATATGGTTCCGCTCGTAGAAGTAAAGATATATAACTGCTGAGATACGAATGATTACTTAAGGAAGTTGTCACTGAATCGGAAGAATTGAGAAACTGATTTGGTAGACCAGGTAGAGCTGGTTGAGATGGCGGCACTCGCCCTCTCTGAACCGCTGAAAAAAAAACAATAAATCATTGTTACTGTAAAGTGAATTTTTCTTAATTAACAAAATGCGTAAAATATTTGTTAAATCTATCCGTCAAATTAAGGTTCTATTTCAGAAAAAGCTACATTTTTTCCATTTTCGTAAGTCTATGCGAAGATAGTATTTGTTTTTTTTTCAAAACTCAATTCAAATTTTATTAGTTTGAAGAAAACACAAAACTAGTCTAATGCATACGTCATAGTACATTACTCCATAATTAGGATAAGATAATAATTTTTTGGTATACTTTCATTTTTAAAAACCAAACGTCATTTTGTGCTAAAAAAGTTTGCCATTTTTGACCAATGGCTATAAATGATAAAAGGAAGAACAAAAAAATCTTTATACGCAATGTGTTTAGGTAAATTCTTCCGTTTAATTTATAAAAACATAACTTTGAAAAATGTTTGTGCTAATTCAAAATCCAAAAATTAAATTCACAAAACAATATTTTTTAGTTAGTCACGTAGATGCTTTAAACCGTCCATTTTAATACTTCTTCTAATTACATTAAGAATAAGCATCCTGTAAAATTAGTATTTTTCTCATACATATTTTTAAGTTTGTGTATTTGTTAAAAAAATTACTGTTTTGAAAGACAAAAAATAACAGAATAATGATAATCCTACTTAAAACTATGTGTTGTCACAAAACCGTAATTATACTATTTTTTTAATTAATTTAATATTGTGTATTTGAAATTTTTTTACTGCCGAAGTAGAGTTCTTAATGCAATCAAGTAAAAAGGAATTGATATTTTTAGAAAAAACAAAATAAAACAACAAAACACTTTTTTCTAGGAATTTTCCAGTGCAGTTTTAGATCATATCTGTACCATACGAAGTAAGTTTTTTTAATAAGCCCAGTAGAGTAAGTTTTTTACTACCCGGACAAGTAAAAAACGTGATTATTTATATACTTTCTTTAGAATGGGCGTAACAACAAAAATAGAAAACTACGAAAACATTCATAAAATGCCAAATGATCTTGCGTGAGTGTCTATTAAACCATATAGACGATGCATCGATGTTCAAAATAAAAAAAGTCAAGGAAAGTCAAATATTTTATTATGTATATAGTAGCATGTTCAGATAACCTACTAACAACTTTTAACTTTCGCATTTTGCACTTTTTTCAATAGGGGTCAGAGTGTGTGCGCGTGATATATTTGATGTATATCTTTTATTTACATTTCCACAATAGTAGTCTTCTACGAAATTTAATCCCATCTTTAAGGATCATATTCGTGTCATAGAGTTGTACACGAAGCTGCCTTATTGCCTTTTGCAAAAGACTACAGTTTAGACAACTTTCGACCATAAGCATCTTGTCAAGGCACATACTACGTAAGACTTACAATTGGCTGCCCTAAAGGAAGATTACCGTATAGTTTTGCAGAACCACATATGCATATGGTTGAAACGAAAATAACCTTTATTGTACAATGAAGTATGTCAAAACATAAAACTGCATTCCATGGGTGTAGCCATTTATACTTTGCAGTAAGAACTTGTTTTACCATACGATGTCATCTGTTTTTCTCTGCAAATTAATGCTGAAATAGCAGTAAAACACAAATATTTAAATTGTTTAAACGCTATACTGTAAGTATCATCGTCATTTTCTATTTTCGCAATTATCAAGTGGCGCTACGTGCAATTAGTCAATAAATTATAATAAATCCGGCACAGTACAACGCAATCTGACTTATTCGTATAACTTCTAATTATTTACATAAATCACGCTGTTTATATAATGTATTAGATACATTTAATCTTATAAATGAACATATGTCATAAAAAATTGAAAAGTCGAACACCAATCGCGGCCAATCAATGTTAATTCAAACGTCAGAATTCATATAAATGATCTCGGACAGGCGTAAACCTTGATTAATGGTGTGCTATACCTTTATAGATGGTAGAATCTTATACACAAGAACTTTTTGCTCCTGCAGAAAAAAATCATTAACACGTGTTTAAAACAATTTTTTTTTATAAAACATTGAGTTTATAAAAAGCAATGTTTTTCTCACAATATTTACGGGTATTCTTTGCATCTGTCACAGGGCACGTGCCTAAATCCCTCGGTTTCAGTTTTCTTTTACCTGATTATAAACGTCATCTACACACACCCACACCTTTTATTCATTCCTGTTAAAAAGTTAATCAAACTGCTTATTTCGAATAACCAAATTACGATTTTCCTGCTACGTACTAAAAGACAAATTTCCAAACAAGTACATCGATCTTGGTGATTATAAAAAAATATTAATTTTAGTTTGTCTAAAACTTATTCATCACTTTAATTTAATAGAATCCCTGTGGCGTGTGCTTTATTATGGATTCACGTACGAACATTTTTTTATGTTTATTTTAATAATTTTAAGATTTTTGTATTAGTTGTTTCGTCGACTTTGAGTGATGGATGTAATCATATTTGCAAGTGTGTGTTAAAAAAAATTGATTACATCATCGACATTGTCTAAAAATCTTTTGCATATTAAAAAAGTTTCGACAATTTGATATAGTCATTATAATCTTTATAAAATTTTATAATTATAATAAACTAAGTTAACTTACACCTACTACATACTACTATTATTAATTAACAAAACCGTTTCTGCAATGTCTCGTATAAACAACATAATAATTATTTAAAAAAATTACCATGTAACATATAGGTTATGCAAAAATAGCAATTCCACAGTACTTAAACGCTTTTATGTTACGTTTTTGGTGTTTTATCTACATATGTATACATACATTTTTCATATTCGGCTTTGTCAATAGAATTTTTCGAGTATTTTGCTATGTAGGCATGCGCTAAAGTGTTTTTGCTGTTAGAAATCATCAATTCTAATATGCTTACTCGCAAACGAATTGGCTTGAAATCTAGTTTTGTTTTTAATCACTTTTACAACCGTGGTTTTGCAAATTGACAAATAATCTGTTTATTAAAACACAAATTATTGAAAAGTTACGTTAGTGTAGTTCTTAAGCTTCATAGCTCAAAATGAGTGCAGTAAAAAGTTAATTGTTCATAAACCAATATTTAACCTTTTTATTCTGTCAAGCGAAACTTTTTTTAACTCTAATTCTAAATTATTTTAAGCTTTAGGTGCTCAAAGTTAATTTTAATATAAAAATTCAGACATTTACTTAAGAAGATAAAATGAAAATTCTATATAATTTGTGAAATTAGCACCAAACTGTTTCAAAGGTAATTTTTTGGACAACCAAGCTTAATAAATCATTTTAGCAATTTCAACCAAAACATTCAAATTACATATTTTTAAAAACCCAGCCAAACCCAACTAAAAATGCCTTTGAAACAAAAATTGCTAATAAATGTTTAACCAAGAAAAACAAAAATTAAAAAACTAAAAAAAATAACAAAAAACAGTTTTTTAGAAGTATGGTAATTGTTTAGATAATGATCCCGAACACATTCTAAATACTGACTAAATACCGATAATATACAAATTATCCACGGAAATTAGATACATAAAAATATTTACAATATTTTTATTGGTTTTTTAGTTTTGGTTTTGACATAATCAATCTTAATTTTGACTTAAATCGAGGATGAAAAATTATCATATTTCTTTCTCAATATAATTTTTTAAAAATTAGTATCTTTCAAAATTAGTTCTAACATCTGGATCAAAAAAATATTGTTATTATCACCAAACGGTATTTTAGCCGTTAAACGACCAAAAAAACTATTCAATGTGCAAAAATTTTATTTCATTATAAAATCAAATTGCAAACAATATTTAAAACATTTATTTATAATCAAAAAAAGCTTAGACGTTTGGTTAAGGTAAATTTTTCTTATCACAAACTTTTCTGGATAACTATGTATAAAAGTTTTGATAAGCTAAGCTTTCGTCACACTCGAACTAAACTTTTTCAGAGACTAAAGCAAACTGATCGATTGATTTACTTATTTTTAATTAAGTTAGTTAACAAAATACTTTTAGATTAAACAGATTTTTACATAATTTAATAGATTTTTTAATATTTGACGATAATAATACGAAACATTAGCCAAACCCTTAATAGCTTTAAACAAAAGTTAATGATTTGTTAAGGTCTGTGTTCCACGACTGTTAACCTAAAAAGTTGAAAGTCGATTACGCCTCAGTATTCTTTTCTGCAAGTTTTAAGACATTTTCTTTAATATATGAAATTATTCGCGCAAAAACATTTTTGGTGCTCTAAAGATAAGCTGTGATAAACAATAATTTTTATTTTGTTTCTAAAAATGACCAAAAAGACGGTTTGCAATGTTGTCAACTCATAATATCTTCTCAAAAACTGCTATATTAACGATAATTGATGAAAGTGAAAAGTGAGTAAACTAAGACTTAATAAAACCAAAAAAAAAATTAATAAAAAAGAAAACCCACAAAATTGATGAATATCAGTTAAAAAAACTTAAAAAAATGTTAGAAGTTAATATGGAGAACATTAAGGAGAGATCAAAACCACATAACAAACATTGAAGAACTCAATAAATAAATATAAATAATAATAAATAAGGTGTTGAAACTAAGTTGTAACACCCGAAAATTGCAGTAACTCATTGAAGCAAACAACTTTTCTTAGTTGAAATTTTTGATTTGGAGCCCCAGCTCATAGTTCTTCGCGATTTTTTTGTTTTACGAAAAATCGTCATTACTCCCTTATTTTAAGGAATATTTCAAAAATACAAAAACTTTCAACATTTGTTTTTGGTTCTTTAAAACATGTTTATTTACAATTATTTTCTATTTTATCAAATAAAAAATTTCAAAACAAGATATTTTCATTAACAACATTTATAAAGTTCTTACTATCTACCTACTATTTTTTTCGATCTGCCATTATACAAGAAAAAGAAGAAATACACAAATAAACAAGACAAATAAAACAATAAACAATGAAACATTCAAGGGAGCAAGCCCGGCAGCGTGTTTCAATATTAGAAAAGACACTTGCAACAGATGCCTGCTTGTCTTTTATATCTTCTGCTGCAGCTACTATTTCTAATTTGGTGTTTACTGGTGTCTCATATGCAGAGGTCTTTATCTGACCTCAAAAAAAATCTAGGGGAGTTAGGTCGGAACTCCGGGCTGGCACGCAACAAGACCTCCTCTCCAAGTTTACTTATTTGGATATTTTGTATTTAGTAGTGCAATGACTTCTTGGGTTGTGTAAGCCGGTGCTCCATCATATTGAAACCAAAGTCTTCGTCTGATGTTTACCAGTAAATCGTCAAGAAACTCTGGCAGAACGTTATTTTACAAATTAAAATAATTTTTACAATTCAACCGGTTTGATAGAGTTTAGAGTCCAACAACGTACTTCCTTACCATTCTAATCCATACATTAACATCGTTGATTGGCGCAAATAAATGTTGCGTAGGGATTTCAAAACGCCTTTGAAAATAGCAACGTACAAGAAACCAACGACCAAACAACAATCTTGGCTAAAAGTCCTAAATTCTCAAAGCTGACACTTTTTGTCTAAAAAATGGATGGAAACCTTGTTCCTTCAGAACTGTCACGTGATCTACATCTAATTTATTTGCTATTACTCTTCTGATCGTCGATGGCTCATCTTCAATAATATTAAAAACAGCTTCTTTAAATGCAGGGGTTCGACGAAATCTATTAGACTTCCCACTAATTGTTGGATGAAAACCTCCAGTCTCTGACATAAATATAACAAAACAGAAACATTTCAAGTTAAAACAGTAAATAAAATTTGTTTTCAAAATAAGAATATTTATAAAGAACAAGATCAAAAACTATTTAAATTTGAACTTACAAACTAGAAAACACGTGTTTATTATTCGGCTTTTGTTTCATTGTTCAATGACAGCAAGCCTACTATCTTTTAATTGATTGTGACAGTTTGTTAAAAGTTATCTTGTAAATCAATTTAAATAAAAACGTTTTTTGGATAGATTAATAAAAATACTTTAGACAAATGTTAAAGGTTTTGTTGCGTAACCAGCGCGGAGCCCCGACCTAATTCCTTTTTTTTGGAGACACCAGTAAACACGGAATTAGAACTGGTAGCTAGAATAGTAGTTACCTATTTTTATACTTGGTTGACTGAAGACTTTGTTCAAGACGTCTGTTTCTTTGATTTTTTTTTGTACCAATGTTCCTGCCTGTTCATGATCTTTGCTTCGGCCTATTTCATTATACATATGTTGTTCTTCCCAAGAGTGTTGCGCGATGCCGGATTTTAATATATGTCTTTTCTGCGTGTATGAATTCTGTGTTGTTTTAGTCTAACTTCTAAGGGTTTTTTGGTTTCTCCCAAGTATTATCTGCCATATTCACACGAGACTTGGTAGATACAATTTTTGGAATCTCGACTGGTCTGTGTTCTTGTGCTAGAAATTATACTTCAAATGGTGCTTCATGATCTGAACACTGTATTGAATTCGTAACCTCTACCTATGCGCTTTATCGTTTTAGATAAGCCTCTAGTGTATGGGATGCTGAGTAGTGCTTTCGGCAATTCATCTTTTTTTTGTTGCTGGTTCATGTTGGTTTGGTGTTTCTAAAAAATCTCTTCTATTATTAATAAATCTGAAGCCAAACACTATATCATAGAAACGGAGATGTGCACTTGCATGGTACAGTAAAATTTGCAGTTATAATATTTACTATCTAACAACTTTTCTATTATCTTTATTGGGTAGCCATTTTGTTTTAGGTCCCTTTTTATGTTTTTAAATTCACCTTAAAGTCCTCTCTCTGTATTACATAATTTGTGAGCTCTGTCGAATAAAGACTTTGCTTTTTTTCATGGTTGTTGAGTGATTGGATGCATGGTTCAGATATTGGTACGTATGAGTTGGTTTACCGTAAACAGCCGTCTTGATCATTCCATTGATTCTTTTTACATGAGCGTCCAAGAATTTTAGTGAGTCTTCCTTTTCTTTTTCGATGGTGAATTTGATAGATGGCTTGATGTTATTTAGGTGATGCAGGAAGTGGTGTAGTTTCATTGTGGTTCCAAATAATAAACGTATCATTTACATGCCTAAGCCAAATCTTAGGTGTCAATTTAGCTTTCTCTATTGCTTAAGATTCAAACCAGTTCATGTAGATGTTAGCAACGACGGGTGATAGAGATGAACCCATTAGAAGAACGTCTTTTTTCTGGAAATATGAATTTCTAAGACAGCATTCTAGTAGTTTCATTATTACTTAGGTAGGTTCTCGTCTTCTTAAAGCTTTCTTTCGAATAATCTTTAGTGGTGCTTCCACAGGAACATTGGTGTATAGATTTTTCACGTTAAAGCTAACCAATTGGTCTTGTTGTTGCAGTTTTACTGTCACTACTGTTACTATCAACAATATGTTTGGAATTCCTGACAAAGAATGGGCTGCTGTCTTAAAACAGTTGCACAATCAGTAGTAGAAACTTGCATAGCTGGTATGTAGGTCCATTACGAGAGCTGGTTATCGGCCACAGTGGTGTTTTTGTGTATCTTGGTTAGTCTATACAGATGCGGAGGTATCTCGTATAACTTCACGGTCTGGTGAATCTTCCTCTCCAGACTTGTTGTTGAATCTTTATTTAACCTTTGGTAGTTCCTTTGTTGTGAAATCTCTTGCAGATACTTCAGCAATTGAAACGTAGTGTATATTCATTAATTTTTAAGAAATAGAAATAAAGACAAAGGAAGTCCAGAATTGTGCTATTTTGCATTCAAACGGTCATTGTTCATAACTTTATTTTTGTTGTTTTTTTTATTTAATTTTTTTGTTTAATGGCAGATTGTAAATACAAATGTTTTAGAGAACCAAAAGCAAATGCTGAAAGTTTTTGTACTTGTAAGTATTCCTTAAAATAAGAGACTAATGACTAATGACTAATTTTAACTAAGAAAAGTTGTTTGTTTCAATGAGTTCTAACTGCCATTTTCGGGTGTTACAACAATATTAACACCCTGTATATTACCGGAAGTATACACAAAGCTGCCAACATAACCATTAAAAGTAACAATAATTAATAAACAACTAATAATAAACAGGAATGAGCTAAAGCGTATGGTATTCAAAGAAGAAATAAAACAAGCAAAAAAGAAATAACAGCAGCAGTATCAAAAAACGTCGCTCAACATAATAAAAACAATAAGAAAAGTCATCGAAGAGAATACTACAACCCCTAAAGTATTCAGAAGAAGAGTATCTCAGAGAAATAAAGAAATCGTCACACTTATAAACGAAAATGAAGATAGGTAAAGTACTCGCGAAAAGACATTAGATTACACTCAGCGAAACTATACACTAAAAATAGCAATAAAATTAATAAAAAGCTATAAAGCTGAAAGAGCACACGGACTAGTGATAGAATACATAAAATTGAGAGGTAAAAGATTGCTTTATTTTTTAGAAAAATTATTTAATGAATGCATTGATAACGAACAAATACCAGAAACATGGAAAAACAAGAAAACCTTCTTAGATAAGAAAGGAAACTGAGAAGACTTAAGAAATTACCGACTAATCTCATTGCTGTCCCACTTATGCAAATTACTGAAAAAGATTGTCACAAATCGCATAACAAATAGACTCATTTCAATCAAAGGAACAAGCATGTTTTAGACAAGGATGCAGTACCGTTGAACACATACACGTAATACGCCAACAAAAAAACCAAAAAATATCATTTACAAAAAGTTGAGCTACGAAGGAGGATAAAATAATACAGCAAGCAACCTTATGCGTGTAGTTAAATCAGATCCATTCTACCAACTTTGTCAAATGCAGTTGAGACGTAGACGCTCACAGAAGGTTATAAAGAAAAATTAAAGTTGGCCCAGAAAAAAATGGAAAGATCTATGCTAGGATACTATTACAAGACAGAATCAAAAATAAGACAATTAGAAACTATTACTAAAACACACATCAGACAGAAACGGATGGAAGATTTTTAGATAGGCATGTGTCCAAAAATGAAGTTAGTTCAAGTCTTATAAGATAAAAAATTCGATGATTAGCAAGACTTTAAATTTGCAAATCGATCGTTTCTCATCATGACTGAAAACCATTCAGTTTAACGACAACAAAGCTAAAGTTTTTTTTAGTGGTGATATCATCAACTAACTAACGACCGTCAATGATGTGCATGCACTCTCTCCTGATTTAGACTACATCAAACAACTTTAAAACGAAGAACCATTTCCTACTAGACACTGTCAAAAAATAATGTAAAGTTTTGAAAAAGACTAGAAATGAAAATGAATTTTGTTATGTAAATCTAAATGCTGTAATAAACTATTTCTGTGAAAGAAGATGGTAAGCACGAGAAGAAATCATTTTATTCTAGTGGCTCGTATCGACCTTTCTCCAGTCCTGTAGGTGATAAGCAAACAATTTAGAATAAAACTTAAAACGATCACTTAAACAATAGAAAGACGTCGTTTTTTAACCAAAAGAAAAAAACTATGCAAAAACAGTTATGACAAACTAATTAGCGTAATTAAATAGTAATAGTTTTCAAATTAAATTGAAAAAAACAACATTTTTTTATAACAAAAGGAAAAAGTTTGCATACCAAAAACAAAAAAACTTGTAATTTCTGTTTGCTTCAAGTCTACATTTCTGAAGTAACCAACGCAAACGATGTTGACAAGGTTTAGTCGAGAATAAAGAAACTAAATTATTATTATTAACATTGCGTTTCCTCTTTTGCTAATTAGCTTGGTAGTCTGTAATGACTATGGTGAATACTTTTATTTAATCTTTTTTACAAAAATTGCAACTGAAAAAATAATAAGACGTTTGTTAATTAATAGTCATTCACTTGTTTGCAGACGACAAACCGTATTAATACCACAGTAATTTTATTATATGGTAATTATAACACTTACGGATTAGGTGTCTTTCATTATGTGCCAATGCGCTACTGGTTATGATTTACAAAAATTCATTGTTAAATGAATGTGTCAAGTGCGAAAAGTTTATGTATGTATTAGAACATTAACCGGTTGTAAAACAGCTTTATGGAGAAGTTACTTTCAATTCGTTGTTAAATGTTGTAATACATAAAATGTGGTAATAAAGAAGATTTGAAATTAAAGGTCACATACAAAGTTGAAATGAATATTTTGTAAATAAATCTTAGAAATCTTAAGCGAAACTAGAAAGTAAGAGTGTATGTACGTTTAGGCGATCAAAAATTTTTTTTGTTGAGCTACACCGTACCATTAATTTTGTGTAATAAACAAGATTCTAGTAGTAAATAAAGTTTGTGGCATTGTCGAGGAAGAGGACGTTGTCCTGACACAGGAGATTATAATGACAAAGTAAGGTATAAGCTGAAATAATAATGTACAAAAAGTACTTTTTAGACGGAGTGGAGATATGAAAGAACATCTTTAACAAGACGGACTAATTGTAAATGTAGGTAAAAGTTTTATGTTTGTACATGGAATTTGTATTATAATTCTGTACTCTGAAGTTGCTAAGCCGAGTGAGGCTATCGTGGGAAATGACCTTACCTGACCCTGACCTCGAACCAAGACCAAGCATGTAGCAAGAGATGGGACTACAATCAAATACCGTGAAGAATGAAGAATTGAAATTGTTAATAGTGTGGGTGTCTTTTAAAATCTCGCACTCATTTTTTTAATATCATTTTAATTCCGGTCATCATCGATCGGTATATTATCATTGTCTTTTATTTGTTAACGGATTTTATTGCCGCGATTACAACTAATAGAAACAAAGTACCCGTATGTGTCACAAAAGATTACCCTACATAATATTTAATTGATGAATTTTGTTTCAAAGAATCGGCAAGTGTTTAAGAGATGAATTATTAAATAAAACGTACATTTAATTCTAAACATAAGTTACGTGCTCTTTTAAGAAACGGAATCTCAAGTATTACAAAGTAACAGTAATAATTGCCTACATTTAATTACTGTATGTGCAAAGAAACACATATCAAATCACGCTGTACTCCGATCACATTTTTACGAAAAATCTGAATTCTGATCTTGCTAATTGACAAATACTAACGAAATATACTTGATGAACGCAAAACAGTGTGTGCTTGTTTATTTTAAAAAATTCATTTTTGGTACTATTGCATAGAAACTATTTTGCAGTATAAATCTCGTTTTAATTTTTCATTTTAAATGTAAATTAACTCTCGAAACAAATAGTTACATTGTTTAGACAAGAAGCAAACAAGGGAGTTGGTCTAAATACATTTAAAAAAATAATAATTTCAACAAAAACTCGTCACACTTGGTTTTTTTTTTCGATACATTGACTGTTAGATACGATACGATGACTTAAAGTGTATGTTGGGATAGATGTGGTTTTGCATTCAATGTTTTTTGCCAAAATCCGTTAGCTGTTTGCATTTGGTCAGTTTAACTCTTATCCTCTCAGTTAAATTTGTAAGAAAATTCGTCAAGTTAACAACACTGTAATATAAAAGTTTTTTAACTATTGGCATTCGTATTTTGAAATTTTGTGCATACGTTTTGTATTCTTTTTCATTTTTTGTTGTTGTTCCGTTTTCACACAAAAGAGAACATAGAACCACACAAAATATATTTCAAAAATATACTGACTTCCAGAAAAATTGCAACACCTAGAAGTTGTTGAACGATTTTATTGAAATTTTCAGGAAACGTCTATTTTCATGGAACAAAGTGATGATTAAAATTTAAAAACAGAAGAAAAAAAATTTAAAAAGTTTTTTCAATAATGAGTTGCTTCGCCACAATTTGTAATGCACTCATTTAGACACCTTGGCATGCTATCAATCAAGTGATCTATAGCTACTTGTGGTATATCGTCCCAAGCTTCTTGAATCCGTAGCTGGAGATCGTGTAAGTTATCTGGAGGGTGTGGTAAATTACCCAGTCGCCTACCAATCATATCACATACATGTTCAACGGGCGACAAATCAGGCGACCGAGCAGGCCATGGAAAGACGGCAATGTTAGCTTTTTCCAAAAACCGTGTTGTAGCCCTTGCCGTATGAGGGCGCGCATTATCCTGCTGGAAAATGGAATTTTGCAGCCCCTGAAGATATGGAAGCCCAACTGGTTGTAGCACATTAGCAATGTAACCAGGTGCGTTTAGGTTGCCGTCAATAAAGACCAAGGGTAATCTGCTACCATAACCTATAGTACCCTATATCATAAGTCATTGAGTGAGGGCTGTATTGCGTTTCACAAAAAATGTTGTATTTTTACGTTTTCCACGCATCCGTCTGACCCTCCTACGACCATCGTAGGCCTACAAGCAAAATCGGGACTCGTCACTAAACACAATTTGATGCCATTATTGCGCCCAATTAACCCTTTCGTTGGTCCACTGTAATCTGCGTAGACGGTGAAGTGGTGTAAGGGGAAGACATAAAAATGGACGATATGAACATAACCCATAAGATCTTATCCGGCGATAAACAGATGACATTGACATTCTGAGTCCTATACCTCTCATTTAAACATTTGCAATTGATGGAGTTGTTGAAAATCTGTCTGTTGTAGCCAAAACTCTTAAGCGACGTTCTTCGCGATCTCTAGTCTTCCGAGGACTTCCAGATCTACAGCGACGATGTTGAACCCCTTCCTCGGACCATTTAGATTAACATCTCAATACCGATGAAACATTTCGCTTTACACGACCAGCAATTTCTCTTAGCGAAAGTCCGGCCTCTCTCATACCAATAATACAGCCACGTTCAAAATCATAATTGGACAAAATGTTTATGTTGACGTACTATCGACATTGTTATCAAGTTCAGAATGAAATTGTGAACAAACAACAACAATTTGCAAACTTGAGAATTACTAAATGGTCTACTACTTCAAATTTATTGTTACTATGGAACCAACAGGAAAAAAACAAAAAACTACTGGCTCGATTTTATTCAAATTTTAATCATCATTTTGTTTTATGAGAATAGACGTTTCCTAAAAATTTCAATAAAATCGTTCAACAAGTTCTAAGTGTTGCAATTTTTCTGGAAGTCAGTATATGTTTTATTGTGCTATTTCTTTGCGAAAGTGCGTAATATTAATTTTCTTACCAGTAGTCAATTTGTAGACAACATAAATATTTACTAATTCTGTACCACTAAATGTTTTATCGTAACTTTTCTATACCATGTGATACCACAACAGAAGCTGTGGCCTTAGAAGTCATCTAGTCTAACACTTCAATAAACGTCGCTTTATTGTTTTAATTTAGAAGTGTACACGGTTTTTACAATTATTTACTGGATTTCTTGACAACCCTCGTTCCTCTTGTGGTATAAAGTTCGAATGACTTTACACCATATTTATGACATTTTTTGAAATGTATTTACAGAAGCTTAGTCAACTTTTGTTGCAAATTTTGTATAGGGAGTGTGAGTTTTTCTTTTAAAATAACTTCATTATCAAAAAAGTAGAAATTGGGTAATAGTGATTCTGACGTTGTAATTATATATCAATATTGTTTTTGTAAAATATATTTTTACCAAAAATAGTCCAATAAAGTAGTGTTTTATCAAAACTCATTCACAACAAATAACCCAGAAAACCCCATATTTTATTTTTCTTGGTAATTCTCCAACTTACCAATTGAGAATTTTCTGTAATAAAACTATTTGTTTTTCGTACAATTTATAGAATAATAAGTAACATAAAAAATTTATAAAAATGAAGAGGTTTATCAATTATTTTTTTCCGTAAAAGGCATTTTTTCAGGTTCTCTAAAAGTACCATAATTACCACATTTTCCCTGTACATTGTTGCCAAAGAACAGCACAAATCAAACTTATCTGGATTTTTATCCAGAATGAGAGATTGTAACAAAAAAGTGTAACCGGAATTATACTTTAACTATTCCTTATGGAGAGGAAGAAGGAGAAAAAGGTTTTAATCCTTTGTATTAAACTAATAAGATTTTTTTTAGTGTAACTTTTTTTGTACCTGATAATTGCCTTGTTTCGTAGTTTTGTCTAAAGGTTTGTTTTGAATTTGCTTCAAAACAACTAATTTGAAAAAAAATTATCAGGTGTAGAAGCTTTTATTTAATCGGCTTCTCATCTTCTTGTTTTAAAACTGCAAAGTCTTCATAATGTAAGCATCTTTCAAAGTAATATTTTGAATTTTTGGCATTAAAATTGCTTAATCAAGATAAATTCAATGTGATTCTTAAAGCTAACAAGAGTATAAGATAATTAAAAAAATTCTTAATTCAGATCACTCTCTAAATCGATTAAAGAATCGTGAACTAAAAAAATATTCTAAAACCAGTTTTCAGCTTAAAAATTCACATATATTATGTGACATTGCAATTGCAACACCAAGAAGGTACTCAAAGATAGTAAATAAAATTTAAAAAATTTCAAACAAAATGAACAAATATAAACACAATTTTTATTTAATAATGTGTTCCCCTCTCCTGGTCTATTGGTTCTACACTTCCTCACTCTTTATGGCATCAATTTCAGCAGGTGGTCGATTTCCTCTTGAGTTATTCTCTCCCATGAAACCTTCAATTCATGCAGGAGAGCTTGCTGTCTCTGGAGGATACGGTAAATATCTCAGCCTTCTGCCCATAATGTCCCACACATATTCAACATGCGAAAAGTCGGAAGATCTAGGTGGCAATGATAAGAGATTAACATTGGCCTCTTCGAATCGGTTCAGTGAGTGTCTTGCTATTTGAGGACGGGCATTATTCTGCTGACAAATGGAAGAATATGGGGTTCTACCACTTCGTTAACATATTTCCGGGCGTTCATATTTTCTCGGATGAACACCAAACGAGACTTACTCTCATAGACTATAGCACCCATACCATAATCCCCACAGTATTCTGCACATGCCGCTCAAGAGAAAATTGAACATTGCGCCGTTCCCCATATCTTCGTCTCATTCCAGATTCCAGTGAAATCGAAACCTACATCACTTGATGTCGGTGTTGATCCGTCAGTGGTAGCACAAGATGTAGCCGGTACGGTTGCAATTTGAAATTTCTGATTTGACGATAAACTGTTCAAAAGGTTATAGACAGTGGCGGCTCTTGAGATCGGGATTAAAGTGGGATAAATTTGATACATTTGTGAATTGTTAATAATGAATACAAAAATAATAAACACATACACTTTTTAACCGTTTGCTTAAAAAAAGTACATTGTATTAAATAAATTAAATATGCCATGATATAATTTACATTATATTAATTTTTAAAAATTTTTGCGTTTGTAGTTTAAAAATCCGAGGTTTAAAACTTATTTGTCTTAGTTTCGTAATTTTATAACTGGCAGACCTTATTAAAAACCGGAAAAATGCATCTTGAATTTTTTTTAAATAGTTGAGAAATTTTGCCACTATTGCGTTTTTTATTTATTTACTACTTTCAATCCGATGCCACGGATTTTTGTTTTGTGTGCATTGAGATTTGATATTAATAAAGCTTCTAAATGAATTAATGATCGGTGATTGATCTGGTACTGAAAAATCGGTGTCTTATTGCTATAAGTCGAAGATGGCGATCATGCGTCCTTCAATTCCTTGTCTACGATGATTCTGACTTTCCTTAGTCCATGCTTGATAACAGCGCATGATAGTGGATTGGTTCCATCTTCAAGTAACTCAACAATTCGACCTCTCACTTAATTGGCGGTAATTTTCACGTTGTTGTAATGTAGGCATAATTACAGTGTCAAAACACGTTATTGTAACATGAATGTAACAATAAAGGATTGGCTGCATGGACTTCGTCCTAATGCCAAAAAAACACAAAAAAAAACACGTTAAATAGAAGAACCATAAGAGATAACAATATTAAAATTAACCAAGATTCGCACGAAATACACACGATAATTAAGTAGTAGAAACAAAAAAAAAGTTAGATATGCCATTACCACAAAATTTTAATCATTTACTACTTCTGAGTAGCTACACTTTCCTGACAAGTTTGGTCACAATATTTCCACCCCTTCTTGGTGTTGCAACTTCAACGTCACAGAGTATACTTATAAGATCATTAAACGTCTTGCAGTTTTATTATACCGTCACTTAAGTCTAAGTTTGGTTTCTTAGTCTCAGTTTACACTCTCATTTTTTATACTATTTTTTTGCAGTAGTCTCTTAGTTAAAAATATAATTGTAAATTGGCTTCAATATCCGTCGCTTTATTGTATTACTTAAAAAAATATGTTCTACACATACTGAAAAGTTACATCGAATAATATTTCATATAATTCGTATACAGGGTGATTAATACGGTAAAATTTAGTACCTACTGCAGCCTTTAGGTATACAAATAACAACTAGAAATATTGTAGGTAGTTTTATATTCTGACATTAGTTACAAAGTGAAAGAATGTCCCATATACATTTCAACTTAATATTTTTATAATAAGGAATTATAACGTATTTAAAATTTATAGTAAAAAAAATATAACTTTGATCTAAAACGCAGCGTTATCAAACACCTTGTAAGGCTGACTACAATCTCTTCAATTTTTACTTTGATATCTCAGGTTAGATATAGTTGAAGACGTGATGTTTTTGACAGAACTTTCTATATTCAGGCTTGCATTCAAATATGTTGATTCTTGATTCTAAATATGCAATTCGATATATAAACAGTCATTAAATTTTTTTGGAGAAAGGTGCACTCTTGCCAATTATTACATTGGTTCAACGACAAACGTTATAGTTAAAAATAAATAAAATTTTTCATGCATAATAAGAAATCTACGTTCAAATATATCAGTAAAGCTAGAATATGTAAGACAATGTCTTAAGGAAACTTGTAAAAATATAAGAATATATGTATTACTTGCGTTAAAAACAAATTGCAAAATCAAAAACGACAAACGCCACTTATTTTAGAATCTTGCAAATTAAATTGTCTATCATGGGGAACTGATTTATTTAATGGCTTCGTTACAAACACCGACGGAAACTTTGAAACAATCACATCTTGACAATATTTTATTTTGGAAATGCGATGATTATATACAATAATCATAAATATTTTTTTATCAAATCTAATCACTTTGATTAATGTCTATAATGCGTCATTATCATCCTTTTCAGTTACTCTATCAACTGATTTGATCAACAGTTTTAAATTAAACCTACGTGTTCTAATACCTTTTAATTAAGATACTATTTATTCATATATTACATAGATAAGAACAATAAATAGAAAATATTTGATCACCACATTAAAATTATCTTTATGCGCAAAATATTTTTTTGAAGATCTTGCCAAATGGTACAATACAAACTGATAAACGCTGACTGATACGGCACAAGTTAATGTTTTAGTAGGCAATGTAATAAATAAAACTACAATGCTATATACTAAATGACATCCAAATTCCTCAAACAGGTACTAATAAGGTACAATCTTGTTACACGAGAAGTTTAGCAGTGTGACCTGTGGAACTAAAGTTTTATCTTTATTAAGTTGATAAAAGCATACTTTATTGTAGTTGACAATATCAAAACTAATAAACTGGTTAATTTGTGAAAAGTAATCAAGAAAATTAGATTAGAAATACACACGTGCATCAGATCGATTCTTCTTCTAATCATATATTCTATTAGTTTTGTTGAATGGCAACGCAGTGTCGTATTTGATTAAAGAATCAAAATAAAAATCAATTTAATACAAATTTAAAGTATGTAATTTCATCTTTATTTACAATAACGTTTATACATTTCCAAGACTGTTAAAGACATAAGCACGTTAAGGAATTATTGTTTTTGTTTTGCTGATTTTTGAAAACTTGCTTCTGGTAAATTAAAAGGACTTTCCGTCGGTTTTTATCAATCCCAATTTTATATGTAAATTAAGCAAATAGTAGACGAAAACGTATGTTTTGGTGTTGAACAGTAAATTTTCCAAATATGTAAATATAACAAAAATAGTTAACAAAAAATATGTTCTACTGCATGATACACTCTGCAAATCACTAACACTAAAGAAGTTGCTAAAGAAATGACCTAAATTGTTAGACGTGCCAGACTAAAAAAAAACATACAAAAAGTCAAATTATAATTGAAATCTCACAGTATGTATTGGTCGCTCAGAAGAAATTCTGAGCTGTCACTACTAATTAAATTCTACATATGCAAACGAAAATAGCAAGGATGTAAAGTGTTTAATTATAGGACTACAAAAAATAAGTATACATGTAGAATAGCGTTTGTAATAGTCAGAAATTATAGATAAAAACAATTAAAAAGAGTAATTTAATCAAAACAATCTATAGATTTTTTTAAAGAAACGAAAAGTTTATGCTAATGTAATACCAACATTTAAACAATCTCATCAATAATAAAAATAATTTAATTCCTGCTCTAAAGAAGTAAACGTATTCTTAAAAATTACTTTTACATTGAGTAGTTTTAAAAAGACAAGAAAATTTAAATATAAACTACTTCAAAAATAGTTGTATTAAAAAATATCTCAGATACACTATTAGGATATTACAAAATGAATAAATTTTCTATATTTTTATCTTGTAAATGTGGGGTTTCAAAAGTGACAGACAAACTTAAAAAATCAACAAAAAACGTGATCATAAAACAAAAAGCATACAAAAAGAAGAAGAATTCATACAATTGAAATAAAGTAGCAAAACAATAAACGTATACAAAAAAAGATTATTAACCTTCGGATTACCAAGCAATTTTTGAGGCGCCAATTACCAAGTGGGGCAAATTTGACCCCAAGTTTTTTTTCATGTATTAGTGAGGGCAACAACTATTACCTACATATTATTGTAATTTTTTTCTGGCAATGTTGTTTACATACAAAGAGTTTGCACATGTTTCCGAACATTTTTTGTCATTTGCTCTTGGACATATCTTACAACGACCTCTTTTTGTGTTGTTCTGTGTCTGCCAAACAATATCTTTTTTACGTCGCCAAACAAATAACAATTGAAAAATTTGTAATATATTATTAAACATTGTTGAAAGAAACTCAGCTAAAAAAATATTGGCACAGTTGTAAAAAAAAAGACAACAAAAACAACACGTCTGGGGTCAAAAAAGACCCTAATGGTAATCGGAAGGTTAAGAAATAAAAATAAAGTACTATCACAACAATCCAAGATTAAAATACCAAACACAACAAAAAACAACTATAAAAAGTAAATTGACGACGTATATCAACGTAAAGTTGCGAACATTGTCATTTTTTTTACCAGTGATCAACAAATATCACAAGCATAAAACGTGTAGTATTAAAGTCAACTAAATGCTAAAATAGAACCCAATGCAGAAATTCGACAATAGATATAGTCTAATACTTTTAAAATTATTCTTAAAACCAATAATAAAATAATTGAAAGACATGTATATATACCAAACAAGTCACAAAAAAAACGAAAAGTACTAAAACAACAAAATCTGCGGTCATATCAAAAAATGTTGAAAACTAGCAGTTAACGATACTAACACTAAACAAATAAATATCAAACACTAGGAAGCTAAGAATAAACTGAATAAACTTATTAAATATTTTAAAGAATCTAATGTGTAAAACCAAAGTTTACATATAGAACTAAAACCCGAGCAGAAACTATAAAAAGAATTACACTATAAGAGCTAAAGACTGAAAATGTAATAAACTGGGAAAGAATTGAGAGACGATACTAGATATAAAAGAAATGATTTCAGACATGTATAGTACTACAAAACCCAAGCCAACTACTCTAAGGATGTGACTACATTTATAATTCGAAAAAGTCAAGATAAAATCAATATGTCTATGAAACGTAAGAAAAAGAATCATTTGACGTTTTCTAAAAATATGATTAGATGCCTAAATATAACACAATTCAAACAGCACAAATAGAATTAAAAAAACAAGATTGGTATAGTGGATGTCCGGATAAGGGGTGCGACGCGGCAATATATTTTGACAATGGTAACGCCTAAAGGTTTGGAAAAAGTCCTTATAAATAAAGGGGTCAAGAGAATGGCTGAAAATTATTTTAAGCGTTAGTAAATCCACAGCTAGAAGGCGTAAGTACTATGAAGAAATATAAAGTTCACCGTATCTCGGAAAGTTGGGCGATGAGCCACACCTTTGAAAACATAACTTGAATGATACGGTATGATTTTGCTTTATATTTTTTCGTACCTGTCATAATAAGAGAGAGGGAAGCTAATGTATATTTACATTTTAATATCTCCACCTATTTGAATATTTTTGATCTCGTTTGAAATAACATTTATTGTTCTTCAACAAATAAATACTTTCGGTTTATGAACCACGTTATATGTTTACACTTTTCACGAAATTCATAAAACTTAGAAAGCTTTAAAACTTTGAAAATCTACAATATTTGACGTTTCGACAGTCATGTCGCTGCCTTTTTTAGAAAAAAACTGAAACTGATGGTATAGGATCCTGACAAGCCTTTATATTACGCCGTTCGGGTCAGCGGTACGTGACGGTTTCGATTCATTAGTCTTCCGGAACATGTTTTTCCGTAATGGTGCTAGATCGATTTCATTATCCCTATTGAAATTGTCGTACTTCTGGATTTCGGTGGTTTCCTTGTACAGTCTAGGCCAGAAGTTTTAGGATTTAGCCAACATTGTTGCCTCTTAAAATTTTATTGTGTGACCAGTGTCTAAAAAGTGTTCCGCAACAACAGATCTTGTGTTATGTTTCTTTGTATCTGCCTTATGTTCTGGTAGCTATGTTGCGCCCCGTTTGTACTATATAAGCCATTCTACACGAACAAGGGATGTGGTAGACTCCTGGTTTCTCGAATAGTGCTTTTGTTTCCTCCGATTTTGAGGAATTGGCGGCTATTTTAATTGTTGCAGTGAAGGTCACTTTGATATTTTTCCCTCTAAGCATCCTGGCTATTTTATTTGTACAGCCTTTTATGTTCTTTTTTTGGTTTTTCCTTACTGTGTTGGTTAATTGCTCGATATATGTCTGCTTTTCTAAAACCGTTTTTTATTAAGGCGTTCGTTAGGTGACCTAGCTCGGTCTTCAACGTGTTCGGTTTACTGATCGCCTTGGCCCTGTGTACTAAAGTTTTTAGAACTGAAAATTTCTGAGCTGGATGATGATGTGATTCGGCGTTGAGGTATTTGTCAGTATGTGTCGGTTTTCTGTATACTTGATGCCCCGTATGTTGTTCTTTTTTTATAGTGACCAGTACGTCCAAGAACGGAATGCTTCTGTTTGTTTCCGTCTTCATGGCGAATTTGATGTTGGAATCTAACTGGTTGATCCAGAAAGTTGTGTCGTGTTTCTGCTCCTTGAGACCAAATTACAAATGTTTTGTCCACATAGCGTAGCCAGCATTTTGGTTTGAGGGTAGTTCTTTTTTTCAAAATCCTCTATAAATATATTGGCGATGACTGAAAAAAGTGATGATCCCATGGCTGCTCTTTCAATTTGCTCGTATATAATATTGTTGAATGAGAAGTACGTGGACTTTAAGCATAGCTCAATTAGTCCGTTAAGCTCCTCATCTAAATCCGTTTTTCATAATTTGGCCTTGATGATCTCCAGTGTTGTTCGCAGTGGCACTTTCGTAAAGAGAAATGTCACATCACAACTGACCAAAAGTTTTCTGATTCCAATTTAATTTCTTTAATTTTTAAGACGAAGTGCTGGGAATTTCTTACGTGATAGATGCTTTTTCCTGTAAGCGGTTGTAAAATGGTACATAAGTATCTAACCATAAGATGGGTGACTGAACCTGTAACACTCACAATTAGGCGAAGGGGTACCCCTAGTTTGTGGATTTTTGGAAGGCCGTAAAGGGGCGGCATCCTGCTGTCTGTAGGAATTAGTATTCTCTTTTGATGTTCCGGGATCGTGCTTGCGAATTTTACAGCGGCCGAAATTTTTTTCTCAAGAGGTTTTATTAGGCTCCTTTTCAATGGTTTGTACGCCAAAGTATCAATTTTTTCCATGTAGTCGTTGGTGTTCATCATTACAGAAGCATTTCCTTTATCACCTGGTATTACAGTGATTTCTTTGTTGGCCTTAAGTTCCTTTAGAGCATTTCTTTCCTCTCGATTGATGTTGGATTTCGATACTGTAGTACGTTGTGGTAGACTTGTGAGTGTGCTTTCCAAAGAACTCACTATTTCTTCCTTTGGTATAGATTTTGGTGTGATAGCAAAGTTTAATCCTTTTTATAAAATGGCCGTTGCTGGTCTACTGAGTGTGGTAAAAAACAGATTGATGATGATCCTATCTGTCTGTAACTGCGGCGTTGAAGGATGTTGTACTTCCTGTAACTTCTGGAACTTCGCCATTTGTGTTTTCCTTACCTTTTCGACGATCTCTTCGGCTTTTTCTATAGATAGTTTGTCGATGAAATCTAGTTTTGTGTATTCTTTCTCTTAACAAGGCTCGGCTGGCTCTTCGAAGGATATGCTTTCCCGTTCTGGTCTCAATGTGATTTTGTATTTGCAGAAAATCTGGCACAATGTCATGGTCGCTACATCTGCTCAAAAAGACTAATTAAGCAAACATGCGTTAGCGTTTGATCCTGAGGGTTTCCAATTTCCGTAAGATTTTAAATTTTAGCCATCATAAAATTAGATAAATTTTAGTGAAAACCGCATCACGATATCTCCACCCGTTCGATTTATAAGAGAAAAATGTTAAAGAATCCAAGTATCTCAATCGGATTAAGTTACTTTAGCGAGAAAAACAAACATTTGAATGTTAACTGCTAAATTGAAAATATTACGAAATTGTTAACTGTCAAAAGTTAGTTTTGATAGCTTAGATATCCTTTTTACTAACGCGACAGCGTATGATATGTTACACATGTATTTCAATGTTTTGAAAATGCTGCAGTTGCAGCACGGAATATGCAATGCAATTTTCAGAAAGAAGACGTTTTTCTCGAAAAGTGTTTTCAAAATTGTCACTATTATTATGGAAGGATGAAGCAATTTTACCTATGGGGTAGACTGAAAGATTTGGGTTTTCAAGAGAAACCAATAACCAGAAAAAATATGATGAAAAGAATACGAAATACCATTAGAAGCTTGTCTAGCGCTAAAATTGAAACAACGGTTTTTACCAAAAGTTAAAAGTCTGTTACAAAAATGGTACCATTCTATTTAACTTTTTTCCAAAAATCACAAAAATGGGTAATCGCTACAGAAAAGGCTCTCTAGTATATTTATTTTAAACTAAATATTTCTGTCAAGCGATCATAAAATAGAGGTATTGAAATGTAAATATTAAAAAATGCATTACGAAAAAATATTATAAAGTAAAATGATTAGAATTTTTTCCTAAACCTCGAGGTCTTACCGTTGTACATACACCCTGTAGAATAAAATTGAGAAAGATTCAAACCATAAAACAAGAAAGCATATGTAAATACATAAATTGGCATAATATTAACATAAGCACCAAAAGAAAAACTTCTTTTGTTATCACAAAAATGTATGTATACTACATATACAGAGTGTTTCAAAATGTGTGGGCAATCTTGCGGATTTCGATAAGACAAAAATAGTATTCTATACACTCTTTTTTTCCTACGGTTTTTCCTACGGAGATACGGACTTATAACGGGCGGCCTTAGAAATCGTTTGTTTTAAAATAACTCTTGAAGTACTAGGTGTAATTTAATATTTTTTTAATGTGATGTTTACTAGGTAAGTCTCTTTAACATGAACTTTTTTATTCACATTTGGCTTATTTAATATGCCAGAGACGGACTAGCTCTAATACAGTAATGCTATTTTTTATTTCTTGTACCAAAAAAAGACACAACATTATAATTTTTGAACAGCTTAAACCTTAAACTAAAAAAAATAAAGAGACTCTTAATCGACATTGATAACATAAACTGTTTACAAAAACAAAATATTTTTGTTCAATATGGTTTTTATTATCTAACTCTTTACAAAAAAATCGAATTAATTTAGGTCAGGTGATCGGTGAGTCATTATCATGCATTAACCACATACCACGTCGGATTGCTAGAGTTCTAAGTTATTATAAATTGTTTTGAAGAAATTCCAAATAAAGTTTTTCAGTTAACCTTCTTGGCAATATAAATGATTCAATTAAACGTGGCTTGAATGTTTCGACCCACGCGTGGATGGGTTCATATTGATATTGATGATGCGTTATAATAGTAGCATGGGCATTTTTCTATGTCCATAAATACAAACTTTGGGAGTTTATAAGGTCGTTTTTAAAAAATCCAGGTTTGTCCTTAAAAAAACTGAACCAATGAAATTTGAATCGTTTCTGTGTCATCTAGTTAGAAAATCCCATCCTCTACGGAAAGTCTTCAAGAAGAATCGCGTGAACTCTTTGATGATGGTACGGATGCAACCTGTTGTTCTCTAAGGATTCTAGATTTGGACAAAAAAACTGGACAGCCAATTTTCTGACGCTATTGATTTGATTTATACAATCAAATATTCTTAAAATGATTTCCGACATTTTACATTAAAATCTATCATTGATTAAGTATAGGTAAAAAATAAAACACCGTAGTTTTTACTTGTCTTTCTCAATCAACGATCCACTCTTTCAAACGTTTTCTTATCAGGAGTTTTTCTATTTAGAAATCTTTCTTTGTAAAACCTTCTGGTTTTGAAGGCATTACATGATGCAAACCTATACATTAAATGCATATTGGCCAGGAAGAAAAATAAAAAAAAAACGAATTTTCAATACACTCTGACACTGACATTGATTTTTAACTGACATTGGAATAAATATCATTATGGGTATATGTCAAAAAACCATACTAACAAAGAATACATTTTACGGAGATAACCAATACAAAAAACCATATGGAACAAAAATATTTTGTTTTTGTAAAGAGTTCATTTTATGTCGATCAAGAATACCTTACTTTAATTTAAAATTTAAGCTGTCCAAAAATATTATTGTTGTATCGTACATGATGTAAAAAATATCATTACTGTGTTAGAGCTAGCCCGTCCCTGAAAAACTAATTAAGCCGAATGTGAATAAAAGAGTTCATGTTAAAGAGGCTTAGCTAGTAACCATGAAATAAAAAAAATTATTAAATTACACCTAGTACTTCAACAATAAAAAATACACAAATAACATACTCTAAACATTAAGTAATACATATATTAATTAAAAATAAAAGCAGAAGATTGAAGATATTGACAAAACAAGAAATAATAATAAAAACCAGGTGTTGAAAATATACTTCAAGGGAATCAACGAAAGCCATTTATACAAAAACAACAAATGCAGAATAACCCTTAAAGACACAACAGTGTTTAAAAAATGGCGAAGCAACAGAACATGACAAAATAACGGTAAACATAGTAACTAAAAATTCAAGTGAAAATCTAAAAGACTTAATAAAATAATTATATAAATAAGTGCCCAGAGTATCTAAAAATTACATTGCTGATATTTAAAAATATGCAAAAGAAGGTTAAAAAAATATTTGAATAGTCTGAGTGAGTTTAACGAAACAATTAAATGAAAAGAATTGATATTACTTTTTAATGTAGGGGACTATGTTGTACAAAATAGAGAAACATGTTTTATTGGCTAACACATAAAACGCGAAAAAATATTACTTGTAATCCAATAGGCAAAGTTCATTTATATACATAAAGCTTAGACTGCTTTATTGAGTTATCCTTTGGTAAACTAGAAATTGCGGATGTTCCCCATCACTCCCGACGTGTCACCAAAATTACTTGGCAATGACATACGCTGTCTGATTTGAACCTATTAGGGTCTGGGTAAATTACACGTTACGTAAACGAATTTCTAGAGTTTGAAACGGTAAATAAAAAATCGAAGCAGAAAAGAAAACACTTCGAGACAAACTTGTAATAATTTAGAAGAGGTCAGAGTGGCCTGAAAATCTCATCTACCTTTTTTCGTTAAACCTTAATTAATCAGTGTCGAACCAGCATACCTCAAAAATTAATAGTGAAGTGTATTTATTACGCACGTACCTTTATATTCTTAGACAGTTTAATTTAAGTATTCGCAAAATATCGCCCTTGAAGAATATTTAATGTATAAAATTTAGCATTAAGTGCGTTTTGTTGAAGCAGCGAATAAGCATGTATGAAAATGTCCAGTATCATAATCAATGCTTTCCCCTACGTTCAACGAATATCGTATAAGTTTTTGCAAGGTTTATCTTCTTTCCCACGAAGCATCAAAAGATCCCTTCTTCATTTGAATAAATCCCTTAAAGCTGTCCTTGCTTAATTTACATAATGTTTACTGGACACTGGTCATCCGGGACCCCACCTTATCGAATCCTACCCCTGTAAGGTGTCATTGCATAACGTAGAAAACGAGTTTTCTACCTGCCAAGTATTACGTTACTATTTATTATTTTTTTTCTAAATTCAACTTGCCAAAATTTTCAATCGACGTAAGGGGTAACTTGTAATTTAAACTGCCACGTGAGAACTTTTTAATGTACGTATTTTTACGTTTTCTTCATCATTTAATGTTTTTGTGGAGTTTTATCTTATTACTGTCATTGGTTTTCTTCCACTTTTGTTCAGATTTTTGTAGGTTTCTAAGCATACGAGATTTAGAGTACAATTTTATGTACAAAAAGAAATTATTGTTATTGTTATGCTGAGACTAAATTTGACGCGTTTGTCTTAGATTATTCGAAGATGTAGCGATAGAAAATTGAATTTTATCAGTGAAACCGCTAGTACAAAATTATAATCTTTTGTCCATTTGTTATACAAATTTCTTGTACTTCTTTTTATCTTTGGTATAACCCGTAATCACATAGGTGGAGTATGGATATGCGGCAGCCTTATATATGTATAGCGAGACCCATTTCATTGTAGTCCATTCTTGTGGATGATTGATCGGTTTAATATACAAATACTTGACCGTAAGGGCCAACAAAGGCCTTTTCCCGAGCCCTAAAGGATCGTTTACAGCGTGCATGTATTAACGACTTGTTAAAGATTAATGGTATATCGGTGGTCAGTGTAAGCAAAAGCGTCTGAAATTTTCAAATAGTTTTACCTTATTTATTATATTAACGCAACACTAGCCAAATCCGTTACACTTCCTTTCTTTATATTTTTCATTCTGACAACATGTTTACCGTAATATCCCCTTAGACATGACTCCTGTTAGCAAAAACACTATTCGCTCCATTTATTATAAAAAAGAAAAATTGCCATAAGAAATGTCGAAACAAGGCGTAATACTAATTAGTACAGCTACAGAAAAACTCTACTTGAGAAGTTTTCCTTAAAAGTACAATAATTTTAGAATGAAAATAATTATATTTAGGTTAAATAATAAATCAAATTCGTCACACGTTCTTTCTATAACAATTAATCAAAAATAATATTTTATATGATACGAAAAGCAAGGACTAGACGCTAGTTTAACTGGAAATACTATGCTGCTATTGTTTATTTATAAACTATTTAAATCAACACTTAATGAAACAAGTAGACCAAAAAAATACACATTTGAAAAAGTTACTCGGGTTGTAAGTACACACCAATTCTATTCAATCAACGACAAAATAGTTGTTTTTTTGTATATTTTTTTTAAATTGCTGTAATGCAAACCATTGCTAAGTTATTTACATAAAAATTACAAAATACCAAAAGAGCAAAACTATTGTATGGCGTGAACTGTTTCACAACACAAAAAATTTTCGAAACCTGTTCAGAAATTGTGTATAAACTATAAATTTATTTTTAGTTATATTGCACTACGTTAAGTTTTTCTAAAATAAACTGTGTTGTACTTTAAGATAAAGAGTAGCTAAAATTAACAATAACACACGCTTAAGATCTCAGTAAAATACTTAACCTATCTTATGTCAAAAAAAGTATAACTGAACATGACTGAATCTTAATTAAAAAATCACAAACTTCCCTTTCCTCATCATGTATAAAATGTATTAAAACTGTATAACGTAGCCAATGCCGAATTGAGCTAGAAAATAATCCTAGTCTTAAAAAAGAGAAAGACAGTAAACTAAACTTGTTAACCAAAACACATCTATCGTCAAAAATTTTAAAAAATATGCTGCAGCTCAAAGGCTTGCTCCACTCAACCTTATTTCAATATCTTAGTAAATCACCTATTTCAATGGATAAATGTTTAACCATCCACAATGCCAGTTTAGTGTGAATGAATAGTGGAAGCAACAACACTCAAGTGCAGGTAAATATTATTAATCTGAAACATTAACGTACTAGTAGTCATATCAACTTTTCAAAAAATCAGTATGTTTTAATCAAAAAAATTATCTTCTAAAATAATATTTCAATCTAGAAGATAAATTTGGAAATATCAGTTTAGTAAAACTAAAACTTTTAAAAAAGAAACATGCATTAGTCTTAAAAACAAATACAAACGTTTAAAATGTAAGAGAGATTTTATCAAAACGTAAATTGACAAAAAAGAGAGAAGAAAAGGAAGAGAATCTCTTCTAATAGGAATTATCAAACACAGTTCTGAAGCAATGGTTATTTTCTACGATAATTTGACAAAGTCATCACTGCGCAATAAGTAAGTTTTATTATTATAATAAAGAAGTACCTAAATGTGACTGAGTGAAACTTACTTGTAAGAAGTGGGTCCTTGAAGACTGCATACCGGATGGAGGCTGTTCGTAAAAAGTAACATTTTTTAAGAAATATTTTTAAGGTTTATTTCCTAAGACTTACATTTTACCACACTTTTTATTTAAAAAAAAAATTGTATTGAGATCTTACAATGTGTTTCTAATATTTTTAAAGGTTCTGTAACTTCAGTAGTTTTGTACTATCGTTGTAAAAAAATGAATTACTACAATAAACTAAAATAATATTTGAGTGAATAGGAAGTTAAGCACCAAATATATATAGAACAGAAACCGAAGAGAAACACAAATTTTACCTTGTCAACATAAAATCAAAAAAACTTTTAATAAGTTTTTAATTGGTAAAAACTTTTATTTTTAAAAAAAGATGAAAATAAGAAAAAAACATTTGCACTAAATATGATTTCAGTAATAGGAACAGATGTGGTTTTATTTAAATGTTTATTATCGATAATTGATGAAATATCATAGCAAACTTATCATTAGTGGAACAAGTTAATTGGTTCTCTTTTTGATCACATTGATTGGGTTGTGATGATTTTTATTACATTTCCTCTTCTACTTTCTTTTTGTACCAGAGCTTTGCCACCCAAGTTAGAAAAGCGATTGTCATAGAGAACTAATCAATAACTTTTTAGCCACATAATACTTGTTTTTCTAGTGTTCTTTTTTTAATTATTTTAGTATACACTACAACACATCGTATTTCTTTTAATTTTGCATAATGTGGTCTGGAATTTTTTAATGAACTTTTTTGAATATCCTTTGAGACTTCTACATACCAACATCTTAAACGCTTTAGGGTCAGCTGTACAATCATTTTATTTAACCTATAGTTGAAACGATAATTGTGGAACTGGCCCTTAATTATTTTTGTCATTGTTTCCGACTGCGTTCATGATTCTACATGATATAGTCCATCTCGATGTTATTTCTGTTCATTAGCTGTTTCTAATTCTGCATATTAGGAGTGGATATTATTGTATTATTAACGTATCTAATGTTATTTAAAAGTCTAAAATTCTATGTATTGTTTAAAGCTTTCTGAAGCAGCAGTGGCATTGATACTTTACATAAATTTTTGATTGTGTTAGTTTGGTCTTTTTTACTTCCATAGTAGTTTTTTTATTCTAACACAGATCCTTATCATCTATACTTATTACTTTCAAAATGTTTAATTTTTTTTGTATAGTCTATACTATTACCATATGAACGACAATTCATATTTCTGGTTTTTTGAATGAGACTTTAATTTGAAGAAGTTCGATTTTACATGCTTCTATCTTATATCACACCTTTTTGTCTTACAATTTTTTCTGTTGTCATATTGTTTATTAGCAGTCATCATTTTTTTGTGCTTTTTCTAAAGCATGCCAAAAAACATAAATCTAACTTTTTTGTAAAATATATCAAAAATAAAAGAAATACTCTAGAGCAGTGGTTCTGAAAAACTCTCAGAGGTCCCCGGAATTATTCAAAGAGTCCGTGAAAAATTAAAATTGATTTGGGGGTCCCTGAACAACGTTAGGGGATCTACACACGGGTTAATATAAAATTAAAAACACATTTTTGTTAATATGGAAGTTAAAATAAATAACAATTAATACATTATTAGCGATTTTTACGTCTTAAATAAAATATAAATATAGACAGGTGCATAAAATACAAGTAATAACGGGCATCCCGGTGAGTCATGTCTATCTATACAGCTTTATACAGGAACGCAATCAAGTTAATACCTGCACCAACTAGTCTATAAAATGAACTATAAAAGACTCGTGCATCTAATCAACAATTTAGTTTTGTGTTATGCGTGATGGGAAGTGCATACAACAAATTTACCTATCCTTGGACAAAAAGTATAATTTTTTGTACTGTTACGCAGATAGCGTACTTTCGTTACGTAAGTATATTAGAATAAAATTAATATATCTTTATAATTTAAATTTATTTAAGCAAAGTTATACTCTTGTTTAAGTTGATTAAATAAAATATATATCACAGTAATCCCTTAACATTTATTAACGATTTTTTTTTATTAAAAAAGGGATTGTAAGTTTTTCTAACACAGATGTGTTTCTATAGAATTATTATTAATGATTCTGTAAAAGAAGTTAGACATATTGGGTTTTATAATTTAATAAAATGCACCTTAAAAGTCATAGCTTAGTATTTTATATTTTTGTTTACTTTCGCGAATAACCAAATCCGCGAATGTTTGGAATTACTGTATATGATTGTATTATTATATTCTGTTGCTAATTAATTTTTGAATTATTCATTTTTTATCAAAATCAATTGGTACACAATGAGTACCTACATAATATGTAACTTTTAAACAAAATTTTATCTTTACATCTCAAATAAAGAATTCAAGAAAGCGTTACATTGCAACATTCTATTTACAAAAATTGTTATATGAAATATGGCTTTATTCCGTCACCAGGAAACAGTAGTTTACCTATGTGTCTTCTATGTAATAAAACGATGTCAAACAATTCATTGAAACTTTCTAAGCTTAAGAAACATTTAATAAAAATCCATAGTGACAAAAAAGATAAGGATTTAACGTTTTTTCAAACAATCAAAGAAAAATATTTGAAAACACCGACATTGCAAGAACTCATAAGGACAACATCTAAGAGAGATGACGATGGACTGCGTGCTTCTTATAATATTTCTTTAATAAGTGCCACGTCCGAAAAACCGCACACTATTGGTGAAGAACTTATTCTACCAGCTGTAAGTCAGGTAATACGCACCGTGTTGCAAAAACGAGCTTTTGATATTATAAAAAGAATTCCACTGAGTAATAATATTGTACGAAGAAAGATTAACGAAATGGCTCAGTGTGCAGAAAACTCTTCATGTGACTACTTGAAAACATCTGAGTTCTTTATACAGCTTGGCGAGGTAACATTACCAAGAACCGAAGCTTAACTTTTAGCTTATGTGAGATTTGTAAGAAAAGAAAAATTTTCCCAAGAATTGTTATTTGCTAAATGTTTGGAAACTGATACGAAAGGTAAAACGTTATTTACTGAATTCAAAAGATTTTTTGGTGTAAAAGCTGTACCCTTGACTAATATCATTTCGGTTGCTACTGACGGTGCTTCGGCAATGGTAGGACGAAACCAAGACTTCCTGGCATACTTAAAACAAGCTATACCGAAGGTATTATCGGTACATTGTGCATTCATCGACATCATTTAGTCGCAAAAAACCTTAGTGAACGTTTGCACGAATCACTACATTGGAATAGTTAATAAAATCAAAGGAAATGCCTTCAATGAGAGATTATTTGCTCAACTTTGTTTGGAAAATAATGATGACTATAATCGTGTATTACTTAACACAGAAGTACGTTGATTACCCAAAAGTGCATTTTTGGATCACTTCTATTCGATCTTTGATTCATTGTTGGAATTCCTAGAGGGTAAAGACAATGATTTGCGGCATAATTTAATTATCTCAAAAATGACTTATATGACGGATTTATATGCCAGATTTAACGAAACTAATTTGAAAAGGTGACACATGAAATATAATCAAAGCTAAAAATGTAATATCTGCGTTTGTTGCAAAACTTAGCAAGAGGAAAATGTTCACAGTTTCCAAATCTTTCAAAATTGCAAAATAGAGATTAAGATTTGCTTGTTTATTGTCAACACTTAACGGCGCTTCATTCGGACCTTAACCAAAAATCTGAAGCATTCTTCACTTGGATATTTCAAACTACAAATAAGCAACTGAACCTAATGTTTAAACAAGAATACGACAACTTCTGGTTATAAAAACAGATTCCAATATTAAATCTAGCATTATAGGTTATTGTACAAAAGCTGTTGATTGGTTGTCGTTTTTCTGTTTGGTAGAACGTGAATTCACTGAGCTTCATCGCCAAAAAAAAGAAACCGACTAGAAATTAGTACTCGTGGGGATTTGCGGTTGCTACTCACAAACATTGAGCCGGATATAAATACAGTCATTATCCAACTCATTAAATTTTTTTTGTATTTAAAAAAAAAATATAGTTTCAATAATTACTTATTCAACAAAGTGTTTTATTTATATTTTTTTACGTCACCATCTACCATTCAAGACAGTTAAATTAGTAATTTTTCTATTATGCGTTTATGTAGTTTTTTCACTCAGAGCTCCGTAAGTCAAAAGAATTTGGAAACCACTGCTCTAGAGGCTCATAGAGAAAAGAATAATTTTTTTAATAAACTAAATAATTTTGAAAGAAGTTGTTTTAAAATATTAAATCGCATTATTATGAGACTTATTTTATGAATGCTAACTGTTGCTTGTATATAAAACTCTGGCATTTTATCACTTATCAGAGTATTAAATGATTGGTTTCTATCTTAAAAGATGTAATTGACATTTAACCTTTGTTATCGAAATGTTCAAAGATATCGTATGAGTTTCCATTTATGTACAATAACGTCAGTAAACTAAAAGAAAAACAATTTCATAAACTGATTAAATTTCAAAAAATCTTATAGAAACCCAAAAGATTTAAAAAAAAGAGATACTATGCATACATATTATTTTATATGTAAAGTCGATAGAAAATAAAACCTTTTTGTACGTTGCATTTTTAAGAATTTTTATATATGACCTTTGTTATTCTCCACATGTGAAAACTCAACGAATGTTGTTTATACTTGTTTAGTACATCGGCACAAACACTTGGTTTAAAAATTAGCCATATAAATAATATGAGAGTATTTTTTCGAAAATATTATTATCGCTAATAATGACGTTGAAAATAATAATTAAACAAATTTTTCGTAAAAAACGAGGACGAAATATATTGCGTCGGTCCCAAAATAAAAAAATATATCCAACGCAACTGGTTAAATATGAGATTTGTTCGTAGTAATAAAAATTAATAAATACGCACCTTCTCTCCTCATTCCCATTTTCATACATTTCTTGAGGCGACAAAATTGGCATTGATTCCTATGATGTTGGTCGATTGGACAATTTCGACTGCCCCTACACGAATAAGTTAAATTTCTCCGTACACTTCTTTTGAAGAATGACTTGCACCCTGCGAAGCAAAAAATCACTGTAGAGTGACAATAATAACTTTAGTTAAAATTAGAGTTATGAGGGTTGTCGATAATTTCATTTAAATTTTTAGCCATCTGTTACACGTATTGGAGAAATATTCATCAGTAGGGGCTGTTTCTAGTAAAGCATTTATATATAAAACGCTAAATACAATTGAGGTACAAAACGATAGTTATAATTTATCCAAAAGTAAATAAATGTATAAAAACAGTCACAAATCAAGGGTTTTTATGAAACAAACAGCAACGAGACGCTGAGAATAAATGTAGACATCGTTAGTAAAGAAGAAAAACCCCTCGCATAGAATTTGACAGCCCTTCAGGGAATTCTAAAGAAAAATGACGGTTTATAAAAACATTTTGGTCATAAAACTATAAAAATCTTGATCCCCGTTCAACACACTTATGTATTACTAAGGAGGAAAAAGCTATTACTCTTAAAATATAACAACACTAATTTATGTGTGGCTTATGACTTCAAATTTGAAACTAAACTCGTTTTACACAAAACTCGTACCCGATCTATGACTTTTATTTGAACTAAGAACTCAAAAAACGCGTGCCTTCCTGGGTACGCTAATTCCAAAATCCTTTAAATTCAAATTATCACAGGAAGTTTTTTGTTTATATATTTACTCCAATTGACAACCGTTTAAACACAATTAGAGATAAGAAACGTTTTTCGTTTCGTTAATCAAGTGTTGATGCCGCAAATAAAGTTTTAATTAAAAGTTAATTTTATTTTGAAGACCCCAAAGAATACATAATTAGAGGAATTAGAATCAACCGAGTGAATCATAAGCGCAGCGCATATTTTTCCTTCTAAAAAATTGTATAATGATTTTAATATTAGTTAAAGATCTTTATTTTCTATTTAGCATATGCATTTTTAGGCCAGCGCGAACGCAAAAGTTACAGATTCTAAAAATTAGCATATAATGAATATTTATGAATATTCGTACAACGCTTTTGATTTAAAATTTGTAATAATACCTGACCAGAATAGAATTTTTAGATTTATAGAAATTCGAGCCAAAATCCGTTATATATTTGTAGAAAACCGATATTTATTAGACACATCAAAACTAATATTTTTCTTTTTAAATTAGAAAACTTTTCTATAAACAAATTAAGAAATGTTTAAAATAACTTTCTCAAGCCACATCTTAGTAAGTAGTACGATAGGATTATTTTATAGTTATAAAATTATGTAGATTATGGCAATGAATGCAAAAATATTCTAATATTAATAGTCCTTCCTATGATTTTTACCAAATCAATAAACAAAAAAATTGTGTAATTCTTTTCAGTAGAAATAGCGTATGGATACTTTACACGTGATTTAAAAATCCAAAACAGTTATACAAACTGGTTTTACAACTACTTCGAAAATTATAGTTTTCTGTCGAATTATTTTAACCATAACATCAAATACGTTTTTCATTCAAATTTGGATTCAAAACAAACAATTTAAATTTTTTTGGAGGCAATTTGTACGGCATTTTCTACAAAAATGCAAAACAATATAATCTAATGTTAGAGTAATTTATTATATTTAAATAATCGAAATGTCTATAGAACAATAATTTAAAAAACAGACTAAGTACAAAAAATTGCTTGTTGTTGATGTTTATGGTATTTTTTTTAATTAATTCTTTATTGTGTAGTTTTGAAAATCGTTGTTTTAGAAAATTTTGACTAATACAGTTATGATTTAATAATAAAACCAAAAAGCAGTGATAAAAATCAAAATTGTTTTTATGATTTAACAACCGTTATTTTTGCGTATTTTTAGCCAAAATACAGTTTACCATTTGTTTAAATTTGTTTTTCAGATTATTAGTATTTTACTAAACTTTCAAAAACAAAAAAATGTTTATTATCTTTTTTATTGGTTGTTCTTAAAATGGTTACAAAGTTGTTAACTGTTAATCAATAAAGAAAATATTTTTTGTGAAAATTTATTGCAATTATTTCTACAGTATAAAAACGGTAATCTTTAAAGAAACAAAATTCAAAGAAATGTAGGTACTACATATTTAAAACAAATCGTACCAGTAGCCGTTTCTCCATTTGTCCATTGACCACTGTATTCTACTAGTATTCAGTTTTAGATTAATATTTGAAAATATTTTTAAACGTTATTCAACTGGGTTATATTTGTTTTTAAAATTAAAAAAAAAACATCTTTAAAGTAAATCTTGTCACCAAAACCATTTGACAAGGAATTTTTTATTCTATTGACTTTTATGCTTAAGATTTTGTCTAATAACGGTACTGTCAAAATTACAAAATTTGTTCTTGTCAAAGCAACTGCAACTCAAAAAGTATTTTTTTAACTTGGTTTTAAAATTTATAGATTTGAATGTAGATTCGTCCGGTTAGAATTTAAAAAAACAAATTTGATAATAAGAAATTCTAATTTTGTTAAATGGTTTTTTATTTTAGTGTTTTTGGGGTTAATATATTTTTTAGTGAATAAAGTCTTAATTAACAAACAAGTAACAAAAAACATGTTTGCAATTTATTTTGAACAATTTGACATTTTTTTTCAAAAATAGATAAATGGCCCTCTTGCAGCATTGACCACTGTATTCTACTAGTATTCAATTTTATATTATTATTTAATAATATTTTTAAACGTTATTCAATTGGGTTAAATTTGGTTTTAAAATTAAAAAAAAAAATCTTTAAAGCAAAATCTTGTCACCAAAACAATTTGACAAGGAATTTTTTTTCTATTGACTTTTATGCTTAAGATTTTGTGTAATAACGGTACTGTCAAAATTACAAGACTTGTTCTTGTCAAAGCAACTGCAACTCAAAAAGTATTTTTTTAATTGGTTTTAAAATTTATAGATATGAATCTATAATGTAGATTCGTCCGGTTAGAATTTAAAAAAACAAATTTGATAATAAGAAACTCCCTTCATTTGATAGTTACCTACAACAACTTAGTTTTGTCGTCTGAATGTTTGTATTTGATTGTTTTTAGAATTTTGATAGTCTAAAACTTTTAACTAAATAGTCTTAGGTAAGTGACAAAGAAAAAATTCAAAAAGAAATTTACAAATAGTTTTTTTATATTGTGTTGTCATCTACAACATATTTTATAATAATAAAAAAAATGTTTTTGTTCAGTTTTTTTTTTAAATATTTTTAAATTGGGATTCAAGAAATTTTAACTAGAAAAAAATGCAGACAACTTAGTGTTACCATTAAGCAAAGTACAACAAGACAGTTTTGCTATAAAAAATTATATTTTTATTAATAATTTGATTTCTTCCATGGTTTTTGCAACTAATTTTATTTAGTAATTTTTATCAATATCGGGCGCGTTTTATAATAAAAAATTATAACTTTAGTAAATATTTTTTTAATTTTATTTTTTAGTTTTATATAAAAATTGTTGCGAATAAAATTAGTGTTAATTAAAAAAAAAATTAAATAAAAAGATGTGCATGTCTTTTTTTAGAAGCTGGCAACTAGGATTGACAAACAAATTTGTTAATCAAGAAATTCTAATTTTGTTAAATGGTTTTTTATTTTAGTGTTTTTGGAGTTAATAGATTTTTTAACGAATAAAGTCTTAATTGACAAACAAGTAACAAAAAACATGTTTGCAATTTATTTTGAACAACTTGATTTCATCACCAACACAGTTTGACAAATAAATTTTATAATAAAATATTTTTTTTGTTCTATTTGCAAAATTGTTACATCACCTAAAGTAAAGTTCTTTTTTATTTAATTATTTTAGAGTTTTAGTTATAATGTTTTCATTAGCTGCCAAAAATAAGTAATTCAAAAAAAAATTTGTGAATAAAATTAAAATTTTAATTGCCAAAAAAATGACAACTCAACTTAAAGAAAAATTGAAACATTTTAATTTTTTTTTATTATCAGAACCTGTTAACTGTTTAAATATTTTTGTGATTAATAACTAAAATTTTTGACCAATAACATTGCCAAAATGATCGTAATTGACAAAGAAATAGTAATTAAAAATGACGCATGTGGTTTTGAAACGAATACATTATGAAAAATACTAATTTCAAAAATCAAGAAAAATACGTAATTTTTTACGTAACGTGGCATTGTTAAAAAATCTGTAGAAGCAATTGTTATATAACTAAGTCTTTATTTTTGTGAACATCATGATTGCGTATTTCTACAAGATTTTTGATATATGTGTATTTTCAATTCATTTTAGAAATATAAAAAAACATTGAAAAATAATTGTTACTCCAAGAGTTTAGTTTTCAGTTGGTTATAATTATTGCATCTTATATAAATATTTTTGACTAGCAGCTATCATTACTTAAAATCAAAATTAGAAATTAATCTTCTCACTTCGGTACAATGAAAAATTCGTGTTTTTGGTTTTTAATAAAAAAAAATTTTGAACCTAACAGATTTAAAGTTAAAACAAAAAAACGGAGTTTCTTAGTCTACTTTTGATTCTTTGTTTTTTTTTTTAAATGTTTTTGGTAAGAATAAATTAACTTACCGTGTAAGAATAATTATTAATAGTGTTATACAACAATGGTAAAAGTATATATAATATCCAATTCAAATGTAAAATGTCATCGATTTCTCTTAATTGAAACCACTAATAACTATTTTACATTGCGAATTAAATACGCATTGTTTGCGAGGTAATGAATACACTGACGCGAAGGGTCATAAATATATAACAAAATGATAATTGCAATAATAATAATGATGTATAGGTATATCTTGCGACCCTAAAGAGAAGTTTATTTTAAAAAAAGGTCATGTTTAAATTTCTTTATTGGAGTTGTCGTAATTACGATAAAGAATAATTACGAGAAGAATCTAATAAAGTAGTAATCAAGCGTGTGGGCAATAACATTATAAATAACGTAAACAGATGGAGAGGGTTCTGTAGATTTTTAAAAATTTAGAATCGGTTTCGAAAAACCCGACTTAGATAGCGATTATCGTACCTTCACACGTGAATTGTCCATAGTGCTTTCCAGAACTTTTATCACCACAAACTACGCACTCAATATTCTGATTTTTGTCACTGCTGTTCGTGCTGTTTTGTGAATTTTGCGAAGGTGTTTGACGGTTGATAACGGCTAATTCGGAGCTTTCGGTGGGCAGCGTTATAGGGTTTAAATTTGCAGGTAAAGGATTCAAGCTGCTTTGTAAAGGGTTTAACGCATTCGATAATGTGTTCAAGCTCGTCGGAATAGGATTCACAAGAGATGATTCGCGCCACGAACTCGCCACTAATGCCATTGTAAGAACACGTTTATACGTATTTCTTTAAACTATTTTATACTTATTTATTCACATTTCTTAACTTTACGCGCATAAAGAAAAACTTGAGCAAAATTACAAATTTCGCTTTTTTAGTTTTTTTTTGTTAATCACTCGCGCGGCAAGTTTACTTTTAATCGCAACACTATTTTAAACGTGTTAGAAAAAATATGAAATTATTTGCAATTTTGGAAATTTTCGAGTTTGAAGTTGGCGATTCGAAACCGAGCACGTATCAGAGCAGTCGAGGTGATAGGTCATCCCCTCGGCACTCTCTAGCCTCTACTAGTGACCTTTTGGTCGCAGGCCCGACACTGACTTGGCCTGGGCGGACTGGGGAGTTCCCCGGTTCACAGCCGGGTCGCGATAGGCCATGAGGCGTTTCCTAGAATCAGAGAGGGATTCAACACTCCACCACTATGCTCATCAACTGAGTTTTCTACTTGTTACATACTACAGTACGGCAGTACGGTGGTGTTTAAACAGTAACTGTATCTTTATAAGCACGTGTTCGATATTGCTTCTTTATGCCTTGTCGATTCAGAGAAAAGAGATCGATTCATTAATCAGATTTAATGTGCACAATCGCGTTCATCTCTCATACGTTTAACTTACTACAGAAACACTGTGATAAGTGCAAGACCTGTGCAATTTCCCTTCGCAGCGCATTCTTTCATTAATTAGTGTAATTAACGAAATCAGTGAATACTCAAAAAGTTTGTGTACAACTTTCAATTAAAACATTTTTTTTTCACAAATAAAAAATCTAACTCCACCCCCGACGACTACTAATTTCGACTTTAACACCAATGGATGAATACTAAAACTTACTTTTTTTTGGTAAATGTAAATAAAAACAATTGGTACATTTAGCCAATGCTAAAGGTTCAACCCCGATTATAAGTTTTGTTCTATATTTCAATGACAAAAGGATTAGGTTTGCGTGTGCCTCATCTGTAGGGTTACAGGTGAACTAGGAGACAAAAGGACCATTCATTGTATTTCACGCCTTTTGCACTTTTAGGGATGTTAACCCTCTCTTCCTTGCGTCAACCACCTGATGACGTTCACTTAGTTCTCTTCACCTTAACGCACTTAAGGTGACTAAATAACAGTGGCAGCATCCCTGATTTATATACTCTTTGTTTAAATCCCAATAGTAAACACAGGTTTTTGATCTTTTTGTGGTTAAGATGAGGAACGAGTTTTTTATCGTATAAATACAATTGTAATAGGTACATCTGTACCTGCTAAATAATAACAAACAGATTCCCCCTTTTGCATTAGTGGTACAAGAGGATTAATAGAAAATAAACACTAAATCCTCTTTCACGTGCCTTCGACCTTTCAATAAAAAACTAAAAATGCCTTTTGCTTATTCTTAAGTGCTATCGTTTAAATTCCAATTTTTTCATTGAAAACGATTTCAACAAGATGGCGGATCACCTAATAACGAGCAAATTAAAGTAATTGGTATTTTGATATAAAAAAATAAAAAAGTAGGTTATACTACCTATTCAAATCTAAAGGTATTTTATAAATTTTATAAATAAGCAGTTAAATTACCATGAAAAAATATTTTCACTGTAATTTTCGATACAATTTATTTGTAACAATTACTTTTTTGATATAAGAAAATAAGAATTAAAAAAACGTTTATTCAAAAATCGTTGTTTTTTCTATTATTTCTACTATCTTTGTGTTTTCTACTACAAAAACACAACCAAAATTTTTTGTTTTTTAAAGTTTTAGCATCGTCTTTGAGCAATTTTTGTCAGTTACAAAAATTGTTTTAATTGTGATCCCCAAATTGTTTTTAAACAAAATAATAAGTACAACATTATCAACAAATCGATTGCTTTTTCTATGAAAGATAGAAGCTCCAAACACTTATCAAAAGACGAAAACCAGTAGGTGGCATTTTAGGTCAACAATATCCTGATAAATAGAAAAATGTCAAAAACGGTGATTACTTTTTAGGTATAGCATACAAGTATCAATTCTGAGAAGCGTATAAAATTCATTGTTTCACGATCAAATTGTCAAAGCTCTTCAAAACTCTAAATGAACTCTTCAAATGTTATGATTTTTTTAAATTGGTTTACTATAGATCAAAAACAATGCTTTTTTTTATCGTTCTATGGTTTTAGTTAGGATAAAAAGGTAAGTCGCCGTTATGAGCTTTTTGTATTTCTAACTTTTTCTAGCTTCAACTCATTTTGTAGATTAAGTTTAGAACAGCAATAATTCAACTCTTGATGATTACTGTGTTAAGCCAAAAGTATCTAAACATAGATTTATTAATCCTTAACATAAATGTATTTTTCTCTCTATTACAAACTTGACATTTTTGCAAAAAGCTCTGAAAACTAATTACAATATAAAAGTTTTAACACCGAATCTGTTTATTGGATGCCTAAAATAAACAGAAAAATAAAATCGTTACTTTGGCAAGTTGAAAAGTACATCTCAAGAAAGTTTGTCTATTTTTCAGAATTAAATAAAGCATTTTATACAAAACACCAAACAGACTATGTTTGGAATTCTCTTGGATTGAACGAACCTAATACAGTATCCGAAACTGAAATTAGTCTAGAATTGTTTTATTGAATTAAAACATTACCCGTTTTTTTATGTATCACTCTAACACCAGTTTTCTCTTGTTTATATTGCTTTAAATTTTAGTTAGATGTTCTATTTTGTCTTTTTCTCTTCGACTTTCTAATTGTTGTCAAAACCTCAAAGAATACTTTTTTTAACAGCATCATAACAAACTATTTTTTTAACTGTCTCTATGTATTCTGTGGTTCCAAAACTTTTTTGGCCCACAGACCTCTTTTCATAGTCAAAACTTGGTCACGTACCTCTGAGTGAAAAAACTACATAAATGCATAATAGAAAAATTACAAATTTAACTTTGATGTCTTGAATGGTAAATGATGATGTAAAAATAAAACATAAAACGTTTTCTTAATAAAGTGTTTGTTGAAATTATAACTTTTGCTTTAAAATACAAAAAAGAATTTTTAATGACTGGATATTCCTGGATATAACATTGGGATCTGTTTTTGTAACCAGAAGTTGTGGTATTTTTGTTTAAACATTGGTTTCAACTCTTCAGTTGAGGATAATTTAATAAGTTGCTTTTGTATGCATCTGTATTTGTGCTTTGAGTTTGACTACTTGCAAAAGAGTTCAACGGAATATCCAAATAACGGATGTCTTCAATTTTTTGGTTAAAGTCCAAATGAAGCACCGTTAAGTGTTGACAATAAGCAAACAACTCCTGTCTCTATTTTGCAATTTTTGCAAGATTTGGAAATTGAGAACAGTCTCCTCTTTCCAAGTTTTGTTTGTACAGCAAAAGTTTTGCAACATACGCAGATATTACATTTTTAGCTTTGATGAAATGTAATGTATGTAGTTTCAAATTAGTCTCGTTAAACTTGGTAAATAAATCAGTCACATAAGCGATATCTTTTTTTGAGATAGTTAAATTGTGCCGCAAATCATTGTCTTTATAGGAATTCCAATAGTGAATCAAAGAGCGAATAGAAGCGATTCAAACATGCACTTTTAGCTAACCAATGTAGTTCTGTGTTAAGCAGTAAACGATTACAGTGACTATCATTTTCCAAACAAAGTTGAGCAAATAATCTCTCATTAATGCATTCCTTTTAATTTTATTAACTGCTTTAATGACATAATGTAGTGATTCATGCAAATGTTCACTAATATTTTTGCAACCAAATGATGTCGATGAATGACACAATATACCGATAATACATTTGGTATAGCTTGTTTGAAGTATGTCAGAACGCCTCGGTGTTGTCCTACCATTGCCGTAGCACCGTCAGTAGCAACGAAGATGATATTAGTCAAGGATATAGCTTTTGCATTAAAAGTTTTAAAACGTTTTACCTTTTGTACCAGTTTCCAAACATTTAGCAAACAAAAAAAACTGGAAAAAAACTTTTTTTTTGACAAATCTCACATAAGCTAAAAGTAAAGCTTCGTTTTCTGGTAATGTTGACTCGTCAAGCTGTATAAAGAATTCAGACGTTTTTAAGTAGTCATATAAAGAGTTTTCTACACACTGAGTCATTTTGCCGATTCTTCTTCGTACAGTATTATTACTCAGTGGAATTCTTTTTATAATATCGAAAACAGGTCTGTGCAACAGGGTGTGTATATTATGAGAAACATGCAGTCCATGGGCATCTCGATCTTAGATGTTGCCCCCTATGCGTTTTTGCAATGTCTGTGTTTTCAAATATTTTTTTTTTGATTGTTTGAAAATACATTAAATCCTTATCTTTTTTGTCACTATGGATTTTTATTAAATGTAGAAGACACATAGGTAAAGTACTATTTTCTGGTGATGCAATAAAGCCATATTTCATATATTCCGCACTTGTCTGCATTTTTTCTTCGGCTTGTTCATACTGTTATCTAAAAAAAGGGGCCCAAAAAGATATAGGAAAATTTATATACAAAAATTTAGTAAGCTATAAGTTTTAGGGTGCATTATATTAAATTATAAAACCCATAATGTCTAACTTCTTTTACAGAAACTTTTCAAGTTTTTAATAAAAAAAATCTTTAATCAATGATAAGGGATTATTATACTGATAACTATAATATATAATTTTTTTAATCAGCTTAAACAAGAGTATAACTTTGCTTAAATAAATTTACAAAAGTACGTTATATGCGTGACAATACAAAGAATTATACTTTTTTGTCCAAGACTAGGAAAATTTGTTGTATGCACTTCACATCACGCATAACACAGAACTAAATTGTTGATTCGATGCACGACTTTTTTATAATTTATATTATAGACTAGTTGGTGTAGGTATCAGCTCTATTGCGTTCCTGTATAGATAGACCTGACTTACTGTGATATTTGTTATTACTTGTATTTTATGCACCTGTTTATATTTATATTTTACTTAGGACGTAAAAATCGCTAATAATGTATTCATTGTTATTTATTTTCACTTCTGTATTAATAAAAATGTGTCACAATTTTATGTTAAACCTTGCGCGGACTCTCTGACGTTGTTTAAAAACCCCCAAATCAATTTTAGTTATCCACAAAACTCTTGCTTTTGCTTTTTCAAATTAGCATCAATTCATCATATACTACTGTTTTGTTAGTAGACTGACTAAATATTGTCCGCTCTTGAGTGTAATCACCGACTAACTTATTTTAAAAAGTCATTAGAGAAATTTTAAAGAGTCGTTTTGTTTTTGCTTGAAACATGCAGTTTCACATCAGCCAAGATCACCGCAGCATGTGACATCATCGGTATATTTTCTCTAAATTTGTTTCAGTAATGTTATGATATTTTATTTTCATTTAAATTCACAAAGAAGTAGGTCTTGCATCGTCTTTTTGTGAGTAGATCAAAACTATTGTACTACAAAAACACAACCTAAATGTTGTCTTTGGTTGACGTTTTGGCATTTTAATTGAGATAAAAATAACGAAATACACCTTTAAACAAATTAATAATTAGAACATTATCAGCAAATCGACTGCTTTTTCTATGAAAGATAGAAATCTTGAAACACTTTATCTTGTTTTTATCATTCTATGTTTTAGTTAAAATAAAAAGGTAAGTCACCGCTATGAGCTTTTTGTATTTCTTACTTTCAAGTTACTTTCTCCATCGCCAACTCATTTTGTATTAGGTTCCGAACAGCAACAATTAGTTTGTTCTAGATGATTACTGTGTTAAGCCAAAAGTCTTTCAACATAGATTTTTTAATCTTTATTAGAGCTGTATCTTTGTTTTTATTACAAAGTCGACATACGTTTTTGCAAAAAGCTTTGACAACTAATTACGATATAAAAATTTTAACGTTATTGTATTAATCAACAAAGGTGAAACGAATCTGTTTGTTGAATGCCTAAAATAAACAGAAAAATATAAAAGTTACTATGGGAAATTGCTTACATTTCAAGGGCGGCTTTCAAAATTAAAATATATTGATTAAAATTAAAAAATGAAGATACCAAAAGATTTTTTGCAAAAAAAACATTTTATTTATCAAAAATTAACAGTTTTTACAATTTTAGTAACTTTTGTCTTGTCGTTTAAATCACAGGGGTTAAGTTGATTTCAGATGTATTTATTTGTTCTACTATGTTTGGATTCTTGGATTGAACGAACCTAATCCAGTATCCAAAATAAAATTAGTCTAGAAAACGTCCAAAAGAAGTTTTTTGGAATTGTCTAAAACTAGTTTTTTATTGGTTAAATTTTAGTTAGATGTTGACAAGTTCTTCTATTTTGTCTTTTTGTTTTAGACTCTCTTATTGTTGTGAAAACCTCAAAGAAGCATTTTTTAAACGGTATCACAACAAACCATTTTCTTTAACTGTTCCTATAAGCGGTTCTAAGAAGTATGTTTTCCATCTACGTTTTATACATCTCTTTTGCTTTATATAAATGCGTAAGCGAAAGTTTTAGCACTTGCACTGTTTTTCCAAGTCTTTATGGAACGGTTTTGTTAGTGAGTAACTGAATAAATATTGTCCGTTCTTGAGTGTAGGCGCTGATTTTAAACCCTTAAGTCAGTAACCGAAAAATGTTACGTTGTTCAATAACCGAGTACCTAATCAAATACTTTGACGCCTAAAATCGTCGAAAATTAGTTTATAATTTTTTTTAAAAACCTGAACTCAGTACATCTTATCAAAACCAGCTAAATAAGGTTTGGTGGATTTGTGATGTCCAAAATAGTTATATTTTACAAGGTCAAATTTATACAAAAAAAACGGGTACAGAACGAGAAGTCATTCAAAGAAAACGCGTCTAAAAGAAATCGGTTTGTGAACTCCAACATATTTTTATGTTGGTTAAAAAATCATTTCCATCCAAAAAAGCTGTCTGAAAACGCCTTATTGATAGTTGATGTTCACACTTCTCGTACTACAAATGTTGATATGTTGGAATTTGCGGAGGAAAATGATATTATTTTATTTTGTTTGCAAACGCACACAACACATTTTTTGCAGCAGTTGGATACTGCCTTCTTCAAATTGTTGAAAGTGTATTTTTACGAATTTTGTCGATTTCTTACCCGCAGTAATCCCATCAAAAAATTGAAAAGGTTGCAAATTACTAGGAAATTCTTAGAGAAAAGCAGTAACCGTTAAGCATGCAATCTTAGAATTCTAATTAACCGACATTCTACCTTTTAACCCACACGCAGTTCTAAGGCATGCATTTTTAATCAACAAAATAAATAATTGAGTAGTTTAGGCTAAACCTTTTTGAAGACAGCAATATATTATAGAAGCAAACCGAGAAAATGATGAAGATTAAGCAGGTCCATCTTGTTTCACCAGTACATTAAAGAAGACAACCTTCCAAAAAACAAAACCTCTTGTAATAGCATTAGATGATATTTCTCCAGTCCCAACTGCCACTCAGGAAATGTAAAATGCTAAAAAAAGGTAATGGGAGCCGTTATTCTTCTCCAAGTTTATGAAGGAAAACACCAAGCAAGCAGAACAAAAAAATAATCAAAGTAAAGAAGAACGGTCGCAAAAACGGGTAAAGAAAAAACTTTGTAAGGTCTTCTTCAGATTCTGGTGATGAAGATTTCAACAACTTTATGCATTCATCAGAAGAATGTTTTAGTGACATCGAGAATAAATGTGTAAGCTACAAACAAGACTTCCGAGTCACTAAGAAGAAAGAAAACTCGTTAAAGTGTGTAGCAAAAGGAATTGGTTGCTGCACACAAAGGATCTGAAAAAAATTTATCAACGAATAATCACTCTTATCTTTGGGAAGATACGTTTTGCCATGAAAATTAACTGTAGTTTGAACTCTACGAAATACAAAGCGTACATATTCGGTTCATGAACTTTTTACGATTTGTTCGTATGTATCAAGTTGCTATTTTGTTAACTACTACGCACTCTGATACAAGAGAATATGTGCTATTTCTTTAGCATCGATTGATTAGATCACTAAAACCTTTATCGGAGCGATAAGCTTTCAAAAAATTATTCAAATTATATATAAGAATGCAAATGAACTCAATTTTTTTGCCAACAATGCAGTCAAATTTTTTACGTTATTTTCAAAGTTTCCTTCGCTTATTTAAAACAGAGCATCATAAACCTTCCCAAAAGGAGTTATTATACTAGATCATCGAGTATCCGATAAAGGTTTAAAAGTTAAATTTGTTACATTAGATAAATTAGATTTCAGAATTGACCAGCACTTAGTAAAAAATACAAACAGTTCTTGAATTAAAGAATAAAAATTGGCGAACAGATTTCAAATCGCTGTCATTAAAAACTTTGCAACAGAAGCAGTAAAGGGAATTTTTTGTTTTGGAATACAACAACCAAAAACGCTCAATTTTTTCTTTGTTCGGTAAAATTCTAAAGAAATAACTATTGGAAAACTTACACCCCAACTCCGAACTATCTCTCGGATAAATATCCTTTTTTTATTTTGATAATGAGCAGGGTCACCTTCTACTAATTCTTGAATATTATTATAACGTAATTTTTTTGACCATAGTGCAGCATCTTTCAAAAGCTTTTGAAGGTGTTGATTTCTCATTATCAGCGGAATTTGAAGATGTTGATGGATTGCTCTCTAGAAGATCAGTTTCTTGTCTGCTGCTGATACTTGTTTCAAGTACAGCTTCAGAATATTGGGATTTAGCTGTTGTTATGAATATTTGGCAAAGTAGACTCGGGTTTTGAGAAGAAATGTGTAATTTGACATGGTTTTCCAGTTCTTCTTCTCTTCTTCTTTTATTCAGCAAATTTTGATATCCAGACATTTTTTTCTTTTTTTCAGACATCTTGTATACTGTAAAGAAATTAATACGTAAGTAAACAAATTGACAAATTATTTATGAAAAATGGAAATGTTTCGACGTCTCAAACTCAAACTCGAAAGTATTTTCTCAACATTACTTATTTCAAGTTATTTTAAAATTTATAAATTTTTATAAATAGTAATATTAGTGCTTATCAATTATTCTGTTTGAATTTACTTCAATTAACAATGATGTTTATATAATCAAATATAAAACGATTTTGGAGATGCAAGTTTTTGGCTTTTAATGTTTTAATAAATCTAAAATAAAAAATAAATTTTAGATGAACTCACATTAATTCACAACACAAAACACATTACTATAAAGTTTGTAAAACTACAAAAAACTAAATGTTTAAAAGCAGATATCTTTTACCCCATGCAACTTTTTACTTTGCTAAGCTAATTATTGATCGGGCATCAGGCAACAAATGAAATCGTGACCGATGCAGCGCTTAAATATATAAAGTTTCGTACATTGCAAGCTCAGACAGGAAAAAACGCTTGTTTGCTCGTTGGCTCGTTGCAAGCCAAATTTCAAACTCAAACATGAATAAAATCAGACTTGTTTGAGTTCACACAACTCATGTTATCATGTTACGTATTCGATCGAATCAGTGCTGTTATTGCGTACTCTCATTTGGAAAATATATTGTTTTTGAGAAGTAATTTGGTTGCCTCGTCTCAAAGAGTAAAAATAAGAAAATAAACAAATAAAAAACAATGTTAAAGCTAGCAATTCTTTACTGGTTTTTTTATCATTATAAATTTTGTTTTGACAATGTTGTTTGTTGCATTATTTTTTTTTACTTTTGAGTTTTGAGGCTTTTCGGCGCTATCGTGCACCACACGACTTTGCTCTTATGTACGGCGCGGGATGCTCATCAGCTAACGCCGCATCAAGTGACTCCATTGGTATATTTTACCTGAGTTTGTTTTAGTAATGTTCTAATATTTTATTTTAATTTAGATTTGTAACAATAAAAAACTACTTCAAAAACCAGCTAAAAACAACGATTCACAATAATGTAAGCCTTTAAATCTATTTTACGGTAAGTATATCTACAAGATTATTTTGGTTGTTTAAAAAAACAATTTTGAACGTTTTATGCTTTTTGTTGGCAGCCCATGAAGCTGCAAGTTTCTAATCGTTATATTTTTACTGTCGTTAAACAAATAACTCATGAAAACGTAACTTCCAATGCCAAAATACCAACTTTTTAAACGTATTTTTATTTACGTCGTGTTAGTTTCTTTAATTGGATGAGTACTATAGTTAGTTCTAAAATCAATTAATTTTTTGAAATATTACATTTTTGATTAATTTGATGTGTGTTAAAAACATTTCTGTCTACAAGTTGGATAACCGTACTCTTAAATCTATTAGCCGCAAATCCTTTCTGCTTACTTGTACGTTGATTCTTAGATAGATGTCACACATTTACGTCGAGTAGCTGTACCTGGTGCGTATGAGCACGGATCTATTAGCTTTAGTATAATTTATAGTTTGTTCAAAATATTCTATTTAACGAATAACGACAAACAAATATTACTAATTAAAAACATTATTATACAACTTTTTTTGTATTCTTAATTTTTTTACTTTAGTAAGATTTGATACTTTGTCAAAATAATTATCGATCGACTTACTTCTCTTTTGTCACTTTTATATGCAACAATTTTTTTGAAACTTTTCTGAGCTGCAGAAAATTCACACAGGTCTACATAAAAGTTCTTTGTTGAAGTAGCAAAAACTTTACAACAAATTAATAAAATGTTACCTAATTTTTTTTATCAGTTACTCATTTTTGCTATTATAGTTATAGAGTCTAACAGATGAATTCAACCATACTCTTGTTTGGTAAGCTGTTAACACCAACTGTTTACTATCATTTGGAAGTTTTTACAATGAACCTGTGTATCTGAAGTAACAGTTCTAATATCATCTGTGACGTTAAAGTCTATTAACAGCCATCACCGTCTTTACCAAGCCTGTGTGTTAGTGAGTGCGGTGGCTAGCCGCTCGTTCAACCTGATAGAGCAGTATTCAGAAAGGAGTTTGTCTATTACTTACTGAAAAATTAATGATTGTTTGCAATTGTTGCTAACACCAAAACCAAAAATAACAACAGATATTTATAACAAACTTTTGTAATTACTACTTTGTGAAATTTATATCAAAAACGTAGCTTTGATGTAGCCATCAAATAATGTAGTGATGACTAGTCTATATGGTAGAGGGCTATTTGCAAACTTTAATTTATTCAAAATTATTATGTATCTATCTACCCTTCGTTGTCGGTTAAATTCATGTTAACGATATGTATTCACAACAAGGGTTAAATGGTTGAAAATCATAATGTGTTATCTGAAATTAATTAAATTAAATCAAACATACATTTTTTGTTAAATTTTAAGAAGTGGATTAGATTTAGTTAAATAAAGCGTTTAGATTTTGACGCCTAAATACTAATTTCATTCATCCCAAACACTAGAAACAGCTGTCTTCGATTTGTTAAACACACTGTGAATACAGATACAGTAATTCCCTCGTTCAATTTACTTACTAAGCCTTTAATTTGAATGTCGTGTTTAAATAAGAAAACTACTTTGCTCTCAACTCAATGGTATAATGTCACAAATAAACCCCCTAACTCAATAAATTTGTCAATTGTCGCTATAGCTCGACTATTTTAAAAATTGTGTACAATGTACTTAAACTTAAAGTAAATATCAGATATAGTAGATAAAAATACAGTATGTCCTTGTATGATATAAAAAGCAATTGAATATATCAGTATTGTTGATGATTTTGTGCAATATCAAAAAAGTTTAAATTGTGCTGACGCTAAAATATCAAATTTTATAAAAGTAAAAATATATTTTTATACTAGTGACACCTACTATGTGCTATAAATGTTATAAACTATTTTGTTAGAATCCGGCCGCGTAAGGGATAATTGGCAAATACATTTTAAATATTTATTATTGTTAAAAAAACGTGTTTGATGCAGGAGTGAAATTCAGTGCTGTTATCAATTTATTTTGACACATAATATTTTCTGCATAAACATCTGTTTTGTCTAAGGATCTGAGCTTTATAACGTAGAAACACTTTTTTCATAAACTTAAAAAACTCACAGTACTTGACGTTTCGACAGTCATTTCGCTGTCTTCTTCAGCAAGACTAAACCTAAAGATATAGGAACTTCAGAAGCTTTAATATTGCGCTGTTTGGGTCAATGGTGACTGAAATAGTGCCAGTGATACTTGGTACTAGCAGTCTTAGAAATCCAATCAATTGGCATTCTACATTTTAATCTACACGCAATTCAAGAAAGATTTTTGGTTAATGGAATAAATGATCGAATAGATGAGGGTGAACCTTTTCGAAGACCGCAATATATTATAGAAGCAAATCAGAAAAATGATAAAGCCCAAGCAGGTCCATTTTGTCCCACCAGCACACTAAAGAAAACAACCTTCCAAAAACAATAAATCCTAAAAAAGCATTAGATGATATCTCTCCCAGTTGTCACTCAAGCAACGCAAAATGGTAGAAAAAAGATAATGGGGGCAATCACTACCTCTAAGTTTATAAAAGAAAGAAAAAAAAAGAATCTAAAGAAAAATACCAAGTAAATAGAACAAAAAAAAAACAAAGAGAAATCAAAAGTGAAGGAGATCGACCGCTAAAAAGGCTGAAGAAGAAACTTTGTAAGAAATCTTTTTCAGATTCTAGTGATGAGGATTTTAATAACTTCATGGATTTATCATCAGTAGAATGTTTTAGTGACATCAAGAATTAATGTGTACGCTGCAGTAGCATGTTCTCGTTGTTTTTACGAAGGCAGCACTACCTTACTTCTGCCAAGCGCGTGGAAATAAAATTAAACGTAAAAAAGTCGACTAAGATGATGGTCTATCTTTCCTTCTCTAGATAGTCCGACTGTCCTCTATGTTAGAGGAAAGATGTGTTAAAGCACATATTGTTTTTTTTGTATTAACGTTGTTTCTATGCATTGTATGGTATTTTCTAGTTTATTTTGTGTGAAGATATTCTTGTTAGTAACTATTCAGGTTTAATCCAAGGTATTTTACTTTTAAATAAAGGAATGATTTTAAATTTTTGAAAAGGTGGTTCATTTTTCTCATTTTACCTTAACTACAACAGAAAAAGTATTTCAAAGTTTACTTCTTTAAACTAAAGTTTTTTGGAATCGTTTATGTACTGTGTTGGTGAAATCTCAAAACAAAATATCGTTACTCGGTTTTCTAATCTTCCAAACTACAAAGTGTCTCTAAAAATTATAGATAATCTTTTTTTTCCCTTAAAAGTATATCGTTAAATGCACTCGTAAAATGTTATTCGCTCATACTCATGATTTTTTGTTCTAAAATAAACATGTGAATGCAAGTACTTTGATGTAATACAGATATTTGTGTTGATCGAAATATTTGCCTGATTTCCCTGAATGCTTTAAAAATATGATTCCAGAGATCGTCTCTGGTCGTTGCTGGAACTGAATATACTTTTTCTTTAACACCAAGAACACAACGAAATTCAAAGGATTGTGACTCGGTGATCTGAGCAGCCAATCTCTAGAAACTCGTTCGATCGGTCGGTTAGAGAATTGCGCGTGCAGGTATTGCCTTACAGGTAACCTAAAATGTGTGTCTAAGAACTCTATCCACGCAGCATTGTTCATCGACCATTGACAATATTCTGGTTTAAGTAGTAGATCACTTGAAAGAAGTTAGTGAACTTTCTGGATGTGGTACAGTTTTAACCATTGTTTAGTAAGTGCTCGGTAAAAAACGTTTTTTTTAAATGGCGCGTTTAGTGCTTGTAGTTAGATTATTATTAATAACTTTCAATATGTGCTCTTCTACCTAAACAGTTATAATATGACGCTGTTTCTCGTTTAAATTCGCGGTTTCGCTGTTTAAGATTTTGATTTTTAGTTTAATCGACCGCTTTACGGTTTCATTTGCGGTTTAATCCGCGGTTTAATTCGCTATTTATTCAAATCGTTTTAATTCGCGTTTTGATATTAATTTGGGTTTTAATTTGTAAATCATGGAATAAGTTCTGTTTGATCAAATGGTTTTTATTCGTATTTTACCTTTAATTTGCGTTTTAATTTGTAATTTGTGAAATAATTTGTTTGATCAAATCATTTCAATTCGCGTTTTGATTTTAATTTGCGTTTTAATTTTAATTTTGTTTTAATCCGTGAATTAGTTTGTATTTGTAATTGTAGTTCAACATTTTTTTGATACCTTAGCTGTAAATATTTTGAGGCTTCTTTTAATTCGTACGCAGGTACATTATTTATTATAAAATTGATTAGAAAAAATGTTGCAAGTAGTATACGTATTGGCACCTTCCAAGAATCAGACAATCCAAATTAAACCGCGAGTTTAATTAAGTTCATGAATCAATATCAATCATGTCTCGATTTAACAACTGCTTTTACGATTTCCATTAAATAAATTTAATTACCTAAACTAGTTTGCGGATTCATTTCATCAAACAAGAATTATACCACGAATTAAAACGAAAATTAAATAAAATCTCAAATTAAAAATAAAACGCGAATTAATAAGATTTGATCAAACAAATTATTCCACAAATTACAAATTAAAACTCAAATTAAAGTCAAAACACGAATTAAAATGATTTGATCAAACAGAACGCTATTTGATCAAATAGTGAATTAAACCGCGGATTAAACCGCAAATCAAACCGTAAAGCAATTGATTAAACAGAAATTATTGTATTACAAATTAAAGCGCATACTAATATTAAAACGCAAAATAATTTTATTAAACAATGAATTAAACCGTGGTATAAAACGCGAATGAATTAAATAGCGAAGCTGCGAATAAAAACGCGGAAAAGTTAATAAAACCGCGGATTAAAACCGAAAACCGTGAACTAAGCCGCGGATTCAAACGCGAAATTGTAAATTAACTAACTTAATTTGCAAAAAAGGTGGAGGAAAGCTTTATGTATTCTACTGTAGACTGTATAAAAATCAATACGGTAATTTCAAAATTTTTGGAGATAAATTGATTTTTTTACATTTTAAATTCAACTTTAGGGGTGTATTTTAATGTACAATTTCAATAAGAGAAAATGTCCAGATTTGGTTCTAACAACTTACTGGTCAGTTATTTTCAGGGGCACCCTGTGTAAAAGATGTTATTCTTTTTCAATTCGAAGACGTTTTTGGTTTTCTTTAATATTGTGGTCGTAGCAAAGAAAATGTTTTCAAGAACTTTTGTGTTTTGTTTTGGTATTCATTTTTAGGTCTTAAATTGAATAATTTTGCTTGGTTAATAGAGTCTAATTTATGGTAATAAGCTTTTGTGCGTCTATCTATAAGTGCATCATCCCATGAATATTTCTTAGAATTAAGTTTTTTTACAGCACCGTTTACAGAGTTATTTATCTAAATTAAATTTTTTAGCATGCTTAAGGTTTGCATGACAATATTTGGAGTTTATTTCGGAACAAAACTAATGACCGTTTCTATGCTACTGCACTGTTACTATGACAAAATTACGATGGCTGTACAAAATACATACATTTTGCAAAATTAAGCACTTAACTCAATTAATATATAAGAATTTAGTTTAACTGTTACATGTTTAGTTTGTAGCTATTATTTTTGATTTATTACATTCTTTCTTAAATTATATATTGTGCGTCTTACATGTTTACTGTTTTGATGTGTTGTATGTTTGTTGTTTTTAAATTGATAAGAAAAAGCATCGCATATTTTGCAAACATTGATGAGATTTTCAAAAAAATTATTCTTTAATTAACAAGGTCTTAGTATTTTATTGAGATAGTTGATGTTTTTTATATTAATTTTTCTTATTTATCTTAATGTTATTATTGAAAATTACAGATAATGTTATCAAAAATCGTCAGTTTCAGACGTATGTGAGTATTCGGAAAATTATTTTTTAGTGTGTTATTTACATACTGATTGGTAAAAGAATAAAATGATTGTTCTATTCCTTTTTTGATTCGTATAATTTTGGTTTATTAAGCGGCTAGTTTAAACTATGTTAATTAATGTAAATACTGTTTTGATATGATCAAATGCTTTCAATTTAGTAACACTTTACATTGTTTAAAATCCTAAGAATTCAGTGTTTCATGTTTATGTTTTAAATGTGTATGCGCATAAAATTTACATGTAATAATTTAAAATTTATGAAGCGGTTGATAAGCTTCTGTGGTAACCATAAACGTTAATCGTTTCATTGCAAAAACTACCAAATAAAGGTACAAAAAAAATATAAAAGTTTTTTGAATACATGTTGGTATTATAAAAAGCGTATGAAAATATTTGCGCTAATTAAAAATTAAGATAGACGATTATGCTTTCTTAGAACAGTCTGTTTTTGACTAACCATTAATTATTCTATCTGAGTTAACCTTTAACTTTTCTTTACGATAAAAACGCAAGTAACTACTCATGCCAGCTTGTGATATAATTTATAGCAATTATTGTCTGTACTCTGTACTTTAGTGAGTTGCCGAGGATGATAATAATTTCCTATCAATGTTTTTAATAGCGCTGCACGCTTCAATTAATTTAAGTAAGAACTAAGCAACATACATCTATAAATACTTTATGAGATAGATATCCTAAATAAAATATAGAACGGTCTCCATTTTGGAATTGAGTAACATTATTTCGGTAATAAACTAATACATTTTCTATGCGTTTTTGTAATAGATTTTGAAATTTTTAAGTATTCTAGCTAAGTAATATTTAATGCTCTTAATACATTAGATTTAAAATTACCTTTGAAAACACGATTGTTATAGTACAAACAACTAACGAATTAACAATACCGAGTTTAACTTTGTTGAGTTAAAATTATTAATAACATCTGCAAAAATCTGTTGGATCTTGGTTGATCCCAGTAATAAGCTTTTAAACCAGAACCTTTGAATTTTATGATTACAGTATTAGAAACTAAATTATTTTTATAACTAATAACCAATACTGTCTAAAAAAAAACTTTTGAATTGTATTAAAGTTCTATAACTCAGTCGTTTAAAAAGTTTTGATGAATCAAAACAGTATTGAACACGATGGCATTTTAAAATAATTTGCGTTTTATAGAAAAAAATGGTGATTAACTAACTTAACTTGCCGATTAAACTATCTATCAAAAAACATTTTATTGGTTTGGTTTAGGATACCAATAGGTGCAGTGACTAGTTCGTTTCCTATACAAAGTACACTACAAAACAATACAAATTCTTAGAACTTATCTTTAGAACGTCAAAGTTTAACTTGAATAATGTACTAAGAACGTTTCGCCTACTTTTGTAAGGGGCTTTATTAGAACGTGAAAGACATCGAAGCACTCCAACAAGCAACCGAAATCTAATTAGGAACCTGTAAAGAGTAAGGTAATCAATTTGTGAACTAAACCAGATTCTCAACTCCTAAAAAGGTCAATAAAGTTGAGAAAATCCATCCGATTCTGCCAGTAGAACCGCATGCTGTTTTAACTCGAAATATGGCAAGTTCGGGAGAGTTGTTTCAAACCTTATGTAAAAAAAAACTGAAAATAGTGGAAACCTAGTGAACCTAATGGTGAACCTCGTCAAGACAACAATAGCAGCCTTTACAAAAAGAAGGAAACTTTAGAATTTGAAGAAATTTTAATTATGAGGGAAAGAACTTTAACTGAGCAATGGGGTTAAATATTTGAGACTCACTTTAGACACTAAATTAACCGTTAACGCTCACTTAAAAAAACAATCAATAAGTTACAGGCATTTTGGGCCTGTAAAAGTTTGATAAAAATAAAACATGGGTACTAAAACCAGAAACGATTCTTTGGATATTTTTTAGAGTAGTAGTTCTCATAGTCACATATCGATCTCTAATGTGGTGGTAGAATGACAGGGACAATGTCAACGACGTTCGCTGCAGTAATAAAAACTTAGAATGTTCACTTCTACATTTAATGGTAGAATCAAAAGCTTTGGGAATATCGTACCGGTTAAAATCTAACGGATAGAGGAACACTCGTGCTAAAGTAGGATACTATACTGAGATTTTTGATCAAATAAACAAAAACTGCATACTAAGTATGAAGTCGAACTGAACCGGTCAACCGAGAAAGCAGCAAGCAATCATCTAGTATACAGATAGTTCTAAAACTGCACAAAGCATTGGAGCGGAAATAGCTGGCAGTAGATCAAGGAGCGTAAACCTGAGCTGCCTAGCAATCGTATTTCAAGCAGTGATTATGGTAATTTTCGCTTGTGCTCAAGAAATGATTACGAAATTCTGTCAAAATATGCGAATCCAAAGTGTTACCGATAGTAAGCAGTATTAGGAGCTCTAGACTCAGTAATAATAGACTCTAAAACAGTTAGAAATTGTGTAAACTTGCTAGTTCGTTTAGCTGAGCACAAAAAAGGTACTCTGCAATGGACAAAAAGACACCAAACAGGCGAAAGAAACAAAAACGTAGGCTTATTAGCACAAATGGAAGCTGAAATTCGTTGAATAGAGCCTAAGTCAACCTGTGTTTTAGACTAACAGGGAGCAGATTAGAAACTTATTAAAGCAAAAACATACTACCCAGAAAGATAATTAAAGAATTAAATAAGTTAGGAAAAAACCAACTAAGATGGACTCTTCACAAGACACTGTCTACTTATAAAAAATCACACTAATATAAAAGTGAAAGACAATCTTTAATGTACGATGTGTAGAGAAGAAGAAGAAACACATTTACATTCTATGCAAATGCCAAGCTTTTGTCGACGCTAGATATTTACACTTTGAGGTAAAGTATATAGAACCGACATTAATAGCAAACAAACTTGTAAGTGTGACTATAATTTATTGAGGATGTAGAATTTATGAGTTGATATCCTATGGGGCATAACAAGCTTAGAACTTAAGTGCGAGAGTATTAAGAACCTAACCCAAAGAATAATAACAATAATACTAATTACTCAAAATCCCACTTCAAAGATGTAACGTCAGGTCAACTAAGTCAACCAAACGTCGACTTATCCCCTCAGATTCAAAACCATTTTGTTTATACGGACTTCCCAAAATTCACAAACAAAGTATACTTATTCGATCTAGTTTCTTACTTACCAGCTAGTTTTTGTCCAACATTCTTTGCAAGTTTACAGGTAAAATCTTGTCTCAAATTTTTATATTTTACTGTTTTATTTAACGTTTGGAAGCTATAAAGCTTGACCTTAGAATCTTCTTGTGAGTTTTTATGTCAGTTCAGTTTTTACCAAGGTTTCTATTAAATATTAATTTATTATCATCCAGCAGATTCTGTCTTACCGTGGCAAAGATTTGAGTTTGGTTCTTCTTATTGATAATTGCTTATCGCCCACTTACTTTAAATTTGATAAGTTTTATGAATAAGTATCGGGTTCCGCTATGGTTTTTTTATCTCCTGTTGTAGCTAACTTTTTTAAGGAATTCTTTAAAACGGTTGCATTGGAATCATGGATATTAAAACTTAAAGCCTGGTTTAGGTATGCTGACGACACGTTTATTTCCTAGTCTTATGCTCATCCCAAATTGTCTAAGTTTTTTGATTATTTAAACAACCAACGCCCAGATATCAAATTTACCATAAAAATCTAAAATAATGGTTCTCACCAATTTTGTGACGTTTTTGTGGCTTGTAAACCTGACTTTTGGGTCATCCTGTCTATTGTAAACTCACTCATATGGACAGATATCTTCATACCTTGTCTCATTATTGTACTGCACAAAACCTTTCTGTTGAATCTTGGTTTATCGTACTTTTCGTATTTACCAATCTGAGAATCTAGACTCGAAACTTTCTTATGTCATTAAAACTTTGTTGAACAATCGAGTAGTCGTTGTTTACATCTACACGTTTAAAAACTTAAAAAAACATTTCTACTTCCAAATTGGCATTTTTTACTTTACATTATTAAGGTCGCAAATCAAATAAGGAAACTTGTTTGTAAGAATGGTATCAAACCCATATTCAACTCGACAGGTAAAATCTCTCAAATTCTTTCTTCTACCAAGGACAAATTTCCTACACTTTCATCTCAACGTGTATACCAAATTTCTTAATCATGTGGTTTAGTCTACATCGGTCAAGCTAGCCGTTCCGTCATCACATCTATTTTAGAACATGATCGTTGTATAAGAAAAAGGCATATTTTTAAGTCTGTTGTTGCTGAAAATCGTTTTACCACAAGTCATAACATAAATTTTGATAACGCTTTGGTGGTTGGGAGTTTTTTTTTTAATAAGAAAATCTGAAAAAGCATAAAAATCTCTAAAACATTTCATTTCTTCTTTGGTTTTTTGTTACTCGTTTATCGAAGACACGCTTCTCTTTGACTATGACTCAATCAGAGCCGCGCTTAATCAACCGCGACGATACTTGTTTATATACAGAGACTACTTCTTTTTAAGTCACTTCTTTGTAGTTACAAGTTGATTACTTAACTCTGTAGTTGTTCTTTGTGAGATTGTCGTTTGCTTCTTCAAGTTTATCGATTTCTGTTTTACTTTTGAGGAGTTTAGAATCTGGTAAAAAAAGGCAAAGAATTAGTAACAAATGACTCAACTTTAACAAAAGTTTTGGAATAACTGTAAGTACAAGTAAAGACAGAACCGGACAAAAATAATGAGATTATAATTAGAACAAAGCTAAAGCTGGTCATCTGTAGCTCTGGCAGATGTGAAATATTTTCCATAGTCGGTAACTTCTTCTTCACAGTTAAAACAGTTGATTAACTTCTATTTATCAATTTTTCTTCAAATAATTTGGCCCTTTTCCATTTATTTTTGCAAAAGTTTTATTTTTCAACTTTCGTAGAACCTATTGATACATTAATTATAAACAATGGCGAAAAATGGCTAATAAATAAAACGAGATTACAAAAGTGGGAGCGTCGCGCTGTCAACCTAACACATTTTAACTGTTTGCGAAGATATATAGAGTATATAGAAACTCGATGAAAAGATTAGCGACACTTAATTTGGCTTCAGAGGGGACTTGGCACCAAAAAGGTCTTATCCTCTACACAAATCTTGATTCAACCAGCATGCGACATTAACGCAAACGTCTACGCATGCTTCATAGACTTCGAGAAGACTTGAGTCCAACATAGTAAACTCATCTCAATTATTCGTCAGTCTGGAATCGACGACAGAGATGTAGAGATAATATCAAAGCTATACTTACAACAAAAGGACAATGTATAGTCGATAACGAAACATCAGAAGAGTTTAACATAAGGAAAGGAGTACGTCAAGATTGTATACTGTCGCATCTCCTATTCAATGTGTACTCAGAACATCTATTTAAAGAAGCACTGCACAGCATAGAAGATAGAATAATAATAAACGGAGAAATAATAAATAACCTAAGATCTGCGGATGATACCGTTCTTATAGCCGATACTGCAAAAAGACTTCAGAGAATTTTAGACCTTGTAACGTCTGCCTGCAACAGATATAGTATGAAGATAAACTGCAAGAAAACGCAAACGCTAATTGTCAGTAAAAATAACGTTGGAAATCTACAGTTTACTGCCAAAAATGTAGCGCTTACAATGACCAAGACAGTCATATGCATTTTGAACAAGGACTGGGACCACTCTTGAAAAATAAGATGCCGAATCGAAAAAGCAAAAGGTACTTTTAATAAGATGCGCTAAACACTCTGCAACCTATCCCTCGATATCCAGACTCGAATCAGAATTATGATCCTTTTATATGGGGCAGAAGCGTAGACCCTTACCGATGCGTCACGTAAACGCATGCAATCATCGATCTGGTGCTGCCCTCGCATGCTTAGAGTCTGATTGGTGCACCGCGTTTTAAACGGGACCATCTTGCAATGGATCGGTGTAGAACTAGAATATCTTACAAATATCAAACGCAGAAAATTGGAGTACTTTGGACATATCATGCAAAATGAAAAATATTACCTACATCGGCTTATCTTGTAGGGAAAAATAGAGGGCAGTAGATCAGCTGGACGCGGACGAATATCGTTGCTACGTAACCTGAAAACATGGATTGGAATGACATCAACAGGTCTATTCAGAGCGGTTTAAACAAAGTAATATGGTCCAATATGATAGCCAACATTCACAGAGGATAGGCACTTTAAGAAGAAGAAAATTTACTTACCACACAATTACGATGAGCATTAGCCAGGCGATGGCGTTATTGTAGCAACTAGTGATAGTGCTGTGGTAGTCTTTTTCTCGTTACTGTATTCACAAGACAGGTGTGTGTTTTTTAGAATTAGTTTAGAGTTTTGTATCCGGATTAAGTGTAAAGTTGCTTTTGCAACAGTCTCATTTCACTGTAGTTGTCTTTTTGCTTAGTTTTCTAAAATCTAGCACATTCTGGTAATCTCCTGCAGTGCTTCTTTTAGAATTCTTATTTTTGATAACGTAGTCATATTTTTAAGAATAAATTTGATATCTTTTAGTCCCTTTGATTCTGTTAAGAATCGTATTAGATTGTTTTTTACAGATGAACGTTTCGGATTCCACTAAAAAATTTTTGATTGATTTTCGTTACCTTTAACAAGCAACTATTCTTGCAAGCGTCAGTGAAATGTTCCTTTGAAGAACAGTTATCTAGGCATGCTTAAGTCTTCTCAGTTGAAGGTTCTAAAATTTTTGTACCTTTTTGAATTTTATATACTTATGATCGGAGAGTGATGAGTTAGTCGTCACATGCACTTTCTTATCTTACTGCACACATGTGGTGTGTCGATCGTAATATCGACTACTTCTTGTCTCTGTGACGAAGGTATACTTGTTTCCTCATGTTATGACATTTATTGTTGATTTTCCTCTTAAGTGGATAAGTTTTTTTAGTTTTTTAATAGTCTCTCTGTAAACCTAAGCTTAGTATAATATTGTTTGTTTTTGTATAGTTTTGTAGAGTAATCAGGCCCGCGCCTAGCACTTTTGGCGTTCTTGCGTTCAAACGACTGAACTGGGGTGCAAGAGGAATAACCATATATGGTCAAAACTCAACTATCTTCGCTTTGCGGACGACATCGTCCTAATAATCGATGACCTAGGTGAGGCGAAACAAATGCTCTACGAATTTAGAAACGTGTGCTTCGATGCTGGTCTGAAAATGAACTTCGCTAAAACTAAGATCATAACAAATCTCGTTATGAGCGAGTGTCTGGACGTGAAAAACACCGAAATTGAATTAGTCAATCAAAAACATCTATCTGGGACATGAAATAAAAATTTCGAGAGATAATCAGACGTGCGAATTGCAGAGAAGGATAAAGATATTTTTAAGAGCAATTTTCCCATCTGTCAAAAACGGAATGTATTTAATTAGTTCGTTTTGCCGGTGCTTACATATGGAGCACAGACTTTAACACTAACGCTAACATCGGCAAGGAAACTTAAGATCTCACAACGCAAAATGGAGAGGGCAATGCTTGGAATAAGGGTGAAAGACCACGTAACCAATAAAGATTTTCTACGGCGAACCGGGGTGGCAGATGTCATCCAGCGAGTAACTACATTGAAGTGGAATTAGGCCGGACACGTAGCCAGGATGGACAACCAGGGCTGGTTGATGATGATGATTAGGTATTGTTATTAATATTTAGCTAAGTGAGCTTTTCGTGCTTTAATTTTTGCAAATTGTTTAATTAAATCTTCGGTGTCTAATTCTTTTAGCCGGTCCGTATCTATTGAAATGGTAGCAAGATTACTTAAACTCAAAAGTTTGCAATTTTTTGGCTAACGATGCAGCCAAATTTTTTACGTCATTTTCAAAGTTTCCTTCGCTTATTTCAAACAAAGCATCAGAAACCTCTTCAAGTTAATATTTTAAAAAAGTTATTGCATCTATTCTACTAGACCATCGAGTATCCGATAAAGGTTTTAAAGTTAAATTTGTTAGATTAGATAAATTAGATTTCAGAATTGACCAGCGTTTGGTAGAAGCTGAAAAAACAACATTCTTGAACTAAAGCAAAAAAACTGATGCTTAAAGTATTTGATTTTGCGGCATCATTGACGACTAAATTTAGGGTATGATTGCAACAAGGAACAAAGAAAGCTCGCGGATTGAAATCCAAATTTTTTTTTGTTGAGCATTATGCCTACCACGCATATTTTCCCTATTGTCGTAACCCTGGCCCCGCAAATCGTTGATATTTAAGCCTTATTTCTCTAACGCCGACAAAAGAAATTCTTTCAAGCTTTCACCCGACACTATAGGACAAAATAATAAATAATGTTCTTCTATACTAATTCCCGTGCTCTTTAAATTAATAAATCTTATACAAACTGAAATTTGTTCTTGGTAACTAGAGTCAGGAGTGCAGTCTAATAACATTTAATAATATTTTGCCTTATTAGTTAGTTCTAAAATTTTATTTTTATTAAAACGGTTAGAAAAATCTAGCAATTTTAGAACATTTTCGATATGCAACTTGCTTTTTTCATGAATGTTTAAATGTTCACTGAAATGCTGCTAGTCATTGTAACCAGATTCATCACTAAGGCGAACAGATTTCAAATCGCTGTCATTAAAAATTTTCCAACAGAAAGTAGTAAAGTGAAAGCTCAATTTTTTCTTTGTTCGGTAAAATTCTAAAGAAGTAACTATTGGAAAACTTAGGCCCCGACTCAGAACTATCTCTCGGATAAATATCCTTTTTGTTTTGATAATGAGCAGGACTACGTTCTATTAATTTTTAAATATTATTAGAACGTAATTTCTTTGGCTATAGTACAGCATCTTTCGAAAGTTGACTCATATTTTCCGTTCTGATAATGTTGATTTCTCATTATCAGCGGAACTTGAAGATGTTGATGGATTGCTTTCTAGAAGATCAGTTTCTTGTCTGGTGCTAATATTTGTTTCAAGTACAGGTTCAGAATATTAGGATTCAGCTATATTATTGTTATTATTAATATTTGGCAAAGTAGACTCGGGTTTTGAAAAAAAATGCGTAATTTTCCTTTCTTTTTCTTTTATTCAGCAAATTTTGGTATCTAGACAATTTTTTCTTTTTTTTCTGACATCTTATATACAGTAAAGAAATTAATACGTAAGTAAAAAAATTTACAAACTCGATAGTATTTTTTCAACATTATTTATTTCAAGTTATTTCAAAGTTTATAAATTTTTATAAATAGTAATATTACCGCTTATCAATTATTTTGTTTAAATCTACTTTAATTAACAACTATATAATCAAATATAAAAGGATTTTTGAGATGCAAGTTAATGGTTTTTAATGTTTTAAAAAATCTAAAATAAAAAATAAATTCTAGATGACCTCATCTTAATTCACAACACAAAACACATCACTATAAAATCTGTAAAACTACAAAAAATTAAAGTTTTAAAAGCAGATATCTTTTACCCCATGCACCTTTTCACTTCGCTAAGTTAATTATCGATCGGGAATCAGGCAACAAATGAAATCGCGACCGATGCAGCGCTTAAATATATAAAGTTTTGTACATTGCAACCTCAGACAACGCTTGTTCGCTCGTTGCAAGCCAAATTTCAAGCTCAAGCACGAATAAAATCAGATTTGTTTGAGTTCAGACAATTCATGTTATCATGTTACGTATTACGTATTCGATCGGATAAATGCTATTATTGCGTACTCTCATTTGGAAAATATATTATTTTTGAGAAGTAATTCTCGTCTCAAAGAGTAAAAATAAAAAAATAAACAAATAAAAAAACAATGTAATAGCTAGCAATTCCTTACTGTTTTTTTTATCACTATAAATTTTGTTTTGGCAATGTTTGTTGCTTTAAAATTTTTTTTACTTTTGAGTTTTGAGGCGTTTCGGCGCGTCGGCGCCGTCGTGCACTACACAACTTTGCCCTTGTGTACGGCGCGGGACTGAGAGCAATTGAAATTGTTTTTTGAATGCAAAACAAGTAATAGATAATTTTGTGGCGTAGTTGCTATTTCAATATATATCTAACATAGGTGTGACTTAAGACGTGCGCGAATTTTACTTTTAAATCGTTTTTTGTTAGTAGTCGAGTTACAGTACTATTTTAAGATCAGTTGCGTTTTGCTTTTAGTGTCTTAGGCTTCTTGGCTCTTCCTTGCTGATAAAGTTTTTTCCAGAAGTTTTGTTGTATTGAGTGGATTTTTCTATTGAAAGCTTTCTGTTTTACTGTTCGTTTTTAGTTTATATACTTGGTTTATAAGATAAAAAAGAAACTATGTAAAATCTGTCAAAAATCAAAATACATCTGAAAACGCTGTTAAACAAAACAAAATTATTATAGATGGTATTTGGCTTAAAAGTTCAAGTAATTTCAAATTAATACTCAAAACGGTATTCATTTTTTACTAATTAAGATTAAATTTTTAAATTATATTTTTCTTAATTCTTTTATAAATTTTTGCAGTTTTTTATTATTTAAATTTTTGAAGTCAAGTTGTAGGAAACAGGAGAAAGATTTGAAGTTGAATATTACAAGACGGCAGCTCATTTGTTCACATTGTTAAGCCTTGTAGATGCGGGTTATAAAAATAAATCCTTCTCTTTAAACTTTAATTAAAACCTAAACTTTGTAAAATATGAGTTTTTGTTTGTTTTAAAGTTAAGTCTCAACTTGGAAAATAGTATAGCGATGCTAGTGCGTCTTCAGAGTTCAATGTTCATTTCACAATCTTATGTACATCTGCATAGATGAATTTCTCGTTCTTGATTTATATAAAATTAATTTTGCCAAAGCATACAGTGGAAGTATCACATACGGCTGTATTCGCAGGAAATGTCTCTCAGAAAAGCAGTCATTCTTAATATCGCATTAGATCCCTACATTATGAAGGCGTGATTTTATCCACTGAGTGAACCAACAATAGAAAGATGCGGTTGCAACGAACAATATGCATTATATGATACACTTTTGTATATTACTTGTTCAATGGCGTAGATATTATGATATAAAAGCGTACTTATTTCCTATTTATAAATGGAGTAACTTTATTACTTACAGCACGTAGCGAATTTCTTAATATGATCTCTATTCAGACAGATATTTAGAAGAGAGTTAATCGTAATCTTTTTGTCTTAAAAATTAGATTCATCTGTATATTTCTATAATAGATAATAAACCAACTGTGATGATATCGACGACCATGGAGATGCATCACGAGAGACCGTATACATCCACCGATTATTACGGTAGAGTAATTCATTGAAGTAGTATTAGTACGCCGTTTTGACTTCTGAAGAATTTTGAAGTGTTTCAGTGGCTCCCTACGTTTAAGGTTTATGCATGAACACCACCACGTAATGAACTTGTTTCATGAGCTTATACAGCAAATATTTACTACATGAACAGTTTCTGAAAAACAAATTACTCTTACACGCACTATGACAAATACACTATTTAATTAAAAATCGAAAATGCAAAGCAAAACAAAATCACATTTTTTTCATTTTCTTAAAAGTGCCAGTTTTGTTAATCGTCTTAAATTGTTTTCAGAATAATTTTGCGACTTTTGTTTTGATTCTATTTGTAAAAGTTACGTCGAAATAAGATTTGTTATCTATTTAGTTTTTTTTCAAATTTATATAATATAGAAATTTCTTATTTTTTAAAGACTGTATTATAAAATGATTGTAGCACATATAAAGTTCACTTCATTAAAGTTATGTTTTTATTGATTTTTTTCTGTTTATCAAATTTTAGTTTTTTTGATTGACTCTTCGAAATTGTCTGTTTTTATGAAACTTTTATTATTATTAAACTATATACATGCTCTTTAAATAAACTCAAACGCCGCTCAAAACATCTAGAAAACTTTGATGTTTAAGTTATTTAAAACTTTAAGCAGAGCTTTAGTAATTACTTAAGAATATTAACTAAAAACGTAGCTTGAGCTAAGTAAATAGGAAGTTTGTATTAATAACATATTTGTATTTATTACTTACTGTTTTTTTTATCTTATCTACTATCTTGTAAAAGTGTGTTCTCATTATGTTTTACAAAGACATGTAACCCAGTGTCATGTATACCGAATATTTATTTTTTCTAAATTTTTAATTTTAAGGAGAGGCACAGGCGCTAGTATGTCGAATTTTATTGATATTTTGTCAATGTATGCTATTTTGAGCACGTTCATAATATATTACCTAATCATATATTTGACAAAAGCTGCTAAGTTTACGAATTGTTTCCTCAGAGAGAAGAATTTTAAATTCTACTAGAAAAACAATTCATTTTCAGAATTTTTAAGTGGGAGTTATTTAAAATCGTCTTTAATACCTACCTTACTGATTTCAACATGTTTTTTTTCGTCGATTTCTATTATTATTTGGTTCATTATTTATTTATCTAAAACTTGAAACAAATAATTCTACACAATTCTTTTTGTTTTTCGTTTATGACAACTTTTGCATATGCAATAGCAAAGACTTCCACGGTCAAAGTTTATACTAAGATAAGAACGTCTTCCGGGTTTGGACCGTGTCAATGTTGTAACCAAAGCTATCAACGTCTTGCTCACTCTTGTAAGGAATTTCATAAGGGTGTGAAAGAAGTTGATAAACTCAAGCAACCGAAATCTAACTAAGAACCTCTAAAGAGTTAGATGATTAACTTGTAAACTAAGCCAAATTCTAAACTCGTAAAAAAATAAGAAACTCATGAACTTGAAGAAGCAATCGACAATCTAACAAATAACCACGACAGAGTTAGGTAATTAACTTGTGAACCAAATCAGATTCAAAACTTCGTAGAAGTGTAATAGCGAAGGCTTCCACGACCGGAGTCTATACTATGATGAAAACGTCTTCTTGGTTTGGACCGTGTATCTCTTCTTGTGAGTTTTGATGTCACTTCACTTTTAACCAATAATAATCCTGTTAAAAATTTGCTAATTGTCATCGAACAGATTCTATCTCACTACGGTAAAATTTTGAGTTTAGTGCCTCTTATTAATACAATAGAAAGGCCAGGTAACTAATTGGTCGGTCAAACGGAATTACCTATTAGGAATTACAATGTACAATACTATTACAGTACACTGTAGTAGCTTAACATTACTCCACAGGATGTGACAAAAACGCACTAACACAACAACAAGATTAATTGAATACATAAAATACTTATAATCTTAAATATTTAAAGACACTGTGCAGTACGTTACTGTGTAAGCAAGAACAATGCAGTGCTTTTCTTTTATTTTTTTTGAGCCATTGCTTTTTTTAAAAACAAAATTACGCGATTTCTTCACGAACATCATATCCCCAGCCGTGAACTTTTTCTGTTGCTCAAAGTAAGATGCTGTCAACTCCAGTGCAGCTTTCGCTTCTTAATGATTGATTTTGTTTTCGGTTTTAGTTTTCTTCTTCCTCTCCTTCTTCTTCTCTTTTATTACTTCTTTTTTATTCTTATTTTATTACAACAGGCTTGTGTAAATCATAAAAGCAGCTAGAACCCTAAAAATAAGTAACAACCGATGTCCGATTGAAACGAGGTCTGTTATGAGAGATTCTACTGTCAGTGCTTATCATTCACTTATTTTCAATTTGATTACAAGTTTTACAAACAAGTTTTGGGTGCGCTTATGGGTTCCTATTTATATCCAGTTGTAGCTAACATTTTTATAGAAACGTTTGCTTTGAAACGGTTGCATTGGAATTACCGATAGTAAACCCTAAAGTCTGATTTAGGTTTGGTGATGACACATTTACTGTTTGCTCGCCATAATCATCTCGAATAGCAATAGGTTTCTTGGTCATCTAAACAACCAACACCTATATATCAATTCACCATGGTAATCGAAAATAATAGTTGTCTCCCATTTCTCAATGTCTTTGTAACTTGTTAACCCAAACCTACCCATACGGGTAAATATTTTCATGCTTTATCTTTATCTTACTAGAACCTTGTTGTACAATGGTTATATAAATCGGGATATTCAGGTAGTTATTAATCGTCGTCTACATCTACGCGCTCAAATACTAAAAGACATTTCTACTTCCGAATCTAACCCAAAATGGGCATTTTTATCTTACATTCATATGGTCACAGAATAAATCAAGTAAGTTCTCGTAAAAATAGTATCAAACCCATATTCAACTCGACAGGTAAAATCTTTCAGATTCGTCCTTCTTCCAATGACAGATTTTCTACGCTTTCATCTTGAAGTGTATACCAATATTCTTGTTCATATGATTTAGTCTACATTGGTGAAACTATAGTAGTTCCGTCATCACACGCACTTCAAAACATGATCATTGTATAAGAAAAAGACATATTTTCAAGTATGCTGTTGTTAAACATTATTTTACGACAGGCCACTTCATAGATTTTGATAATGCTTTGATGATTGCAAAATCTCCATTCTTTTTCAATAAAAAAATCCGATAGAGCATAGAAATCATCAAAGTATCGTCACAGCTAGTTAAGCTCGACTCTGATTGGATTAAGGTAAAAAAAGACGTGTTTTTGATAAAGTAGTAATAACAGGGAACCAAAGAGGGGATAGCTCAAAACTATGATTACGATTAAAGTTAGTAGGGTGTTTGATGATTTCTATGCTCTCTCGGATTTTTCTGCTAAAAAAAATTTCGATTTTGCAATCACCGAAACGTTATCGAAATATATATTGTCACCTGTAGTAAAATGATGTTCAGCAACCGCAGACTTAGAAATATGCTTTTTCCTTATACAACAATTATGTTCGAAAATGCGTGTAATGACTGAACGACCAGTTTCACCAATGTCGATTAAACCACATGGCCAAGAAATTTGGTATACACCTTGAAATGAAAGTGTAAGAAATTTGTTTTTGAGAAAAGGAAGAATCTGAGAAGTTTTGTCTGTCGAGTTAAATATGGGTTTAATACCGTTCTTACAAAGATGTTTCCCTATTTGATCTGAAACATTGTGAATGTAGGGTAAAAATGCCAATTTTGGATTGGATTTTGAGGTAGAAATGTCCTTAGTTAATTGAGTACGTAGATGTAGACGACGGTTAATACCTTTATGACTATCTCGCTCCATATAACTATTGTTCACCAAGGTACTAGTAAGATGACGGAGTTGCGAGTCTACATTCTCAGGTTAGCAAATAGAAAAAGCGCGATGAAACAAATATTCAATAACAGAACGTTTCTGTACAGGATGATGATGAGACAAAGCATGAAGGTATCGGTTCGTATGGATGAGTTTGCAATAAACAGAATGTCCGTTGGGTTTACGGATCACAAGAACGTCGAGAAATGGGAGAGACCTATTGGTTTTGATTTTGATAGTAAATTTGATATCTAGGTGTTAATTGTTTAGATGATCAAGAAGCTTAGACAATTCAAGATGACCATAGAACCAAACAACAAATGTGTCGTCAGGATACCTTAACCATAGTTTAAGTTTTAATATTGATGTTTTCAAAGCAACCATTTCAGAAGATTCCATAAAAATGTTAGGTAAAACAGATGAAAGAGGAGAACCCATAGCAGGACCAGAAACCTGTTCGTAAAACTTGTTATCAAATTGAAAGTAAGTGAATGATAAATACTTATCAATAAGAGGAACAAACCTTAAGTCGTTGCCATGTTGATGATAATGAGCGAATCCTTAATAGGAGCATTGGTAAAAACTGACATCAAAGCTCACAAGAAGATCTTCGGGTTATAAAGCTTGGTTTATATACCCATTCTACAACAAGGTTTTAGTAAGATAAAGACAAAGCATGAAGATATTTACCCGTATGGGTAGGTTTGCAATAAACAGAATGACCCAAAAGTCCGTTGAGTTAACGAGTTACAAAGACGTCGAGAAATGGAAGAAAACTATTATTTTTTTGATTTCCATGATGAATTTGATCTCTAGGTGTTGGTTGTTTAGATGGTCAACAAATCTAGATAATTCGAGATGACTATGGCAACCAAACAGTAAATGTGTCATCACCATACCTAAATCAGATTTTAGGTTTTACTATCGGTGATTCCAATGCAACCGTTTCAAACCAAACGTTTCTATAAAAATGTACAACAGGATATAAATGATAACCCAAAACTTGTTACTAAAACTTGTTATTAAGTTGAAAATAAGTGGAGGATAAGCACTGACAGTAGAATCTCTTTTAACCGACCTCGGTTCAATCGGTTGTTACTTATTTTTAGCTTTTTAGATGCTTTTATGATTCTCACAAGCCTGTTGCGACGTGTTTATTGTTTAGTCTCCAAATTATGTTACACTTTTTAGTTGTGCAGTAAAGAAAACGCCAGGTTTGTGCAAAAAAACTTCTTGACAAAACGATCGACAAAAGAAAATCTAATATAGTGACAATAGAAAAAAAATTAAACGTTCTAGAACGCGTCAAAATTTTGAATCAATTCAAGATTTTTTTACACAATTTAAATCAGAAAAAACCCGTTGCACACTTAGAAGTTCTACAAATGAGTTAGTTAGAGGTACTCCAATAATATTTTACATGCAGTTTGAAAATTAGGAGATTTTTTAGCAAGTAATAGATGACCGCCATGACAATTATCCTATAGGCGTTTGTGGTGGATCCAGTGGCAAAAAAACAATTTTTCAAAAAAACTTTAAAATTACATTGCAGAAAAAGGAAAAGCTTCTATAAAAAAGACAGCTCAGCTTTTGGGTTTAAGTTAAACAAAGAGAGATTAATGGTTGTTCTTTGTGCCAACGTTACAGGAACACATAAACTTCCTTTGTTTGCAATTGGAAGTTTAAAAAAAGCTCGCGCGATTAAAAATATTAACCTATCATCTCTGCCAGTATACTACAGAGCGCAGAAGTCGGCTTGGATGGATTTCTGCTTGTTTAAAGAGTGGTTTATAACCAAGTTTGTTCTTCAAATAAACAAACATTTGACAAGTTTGAAACTGCCAAGAAAAGCAATTCTAGTTATTGACAATGCACCAACGAGCTGGAATGTAAAAATAATCTTACATTTTGTTTTTTCTCCGAAATGTAGACCAAATAATTGAAAGAAATAAAGGAGATGACTCTGCAGTTAGACACAATCTTACCGAAATATCTAAAACATGTGATAATGACATTTTGCTCACCGATTTCAACTGTATTAGGCTCATTCGAGAAAATATACAGGAGTGGGTAACCGCCAATATAGAACTCTAGAATGAAATTTTAACTGATGAATTTGTTAAAGCAGTTATTGGCGAAAGTAATAAAAGAGAAAAAGAAGAAGAAAATCAGAATGAAACCGAAAACAAAACCAATCATCAAGAAGCGAAAGCTGCACTGGAGTTGACAGCATCTTACATTAAGCAACAGAAAGAGTTCATGAATGGGGATGTGATGTTTGTGAAGAAATCGTGTAATTTTGCTTTTAAAAAAGAACTGGTTCAGAAAAAATAAAAGAATAGCACCGACTTGTTCTAGCTTACACAGTTACGTACTGCATAGTCTCCTTAAATATGTAGGATCAGAAGTATTGTATGTATTTAATTAATTAAATTAAATAGTTTTCTGTTAAAAATGAGAATGTGTTAGTGTTTTTTGTCGTCACACCCTCTGGAGTGATGTTAAACTGTACAGTGTACCGCAATAGTATTGTACATTGTAATTCCTAATAATTCCGTTTGACGGGCCAATCAGTTACCTGGCCTTTTCACTGTATTAATAAGAGGCGCTAAACTCAAATTTTTACGGTGGTGAGACAGAATCTGTTCGAAGACAATTAGCGAATTTTTAATAAGAACCTTGGTTAAAAGTGAAGTGATATCAAAACTCACAAGAAGATTCTAGGGTTCCAGCTTTACGGTTTCCAAACGTTGAGTAAAATGGTGAGAGTTGGTAAATAAGAGATTGGGTAGTACTGACGATAGGTCGAACAGGTATACTTGGTTTAGAATGGTATTAGACTGTTGGTAAGTAATGTTGTCTGTGAGATTCCAATTATACGGAGATAGAGTGTTGGGCAACTAAAAATAAACATAAAAAAGTTGTTTAGAAATCGTAACTTACTCTAGTCTGGTCTTCTTACTCCGTTCGCGTATTAACGCTAGGCTAGTACGATAGAGAATGTTTTTAGAAGAATGTGTCTGAATATGCAACTTTTTTGAAGCTTAGAATCTGGCTAGTTCACAAGTTCTAGTCTTGTAGTAACTTTTTGTTAGATTGTCGTTTGCTTCTTCAAATTCATGGATCTCTTTCTTGGTTCTTTACTTCTTACGAAAGTGGCCAAAACGTTGGCTAATTGAGATACCTATATTTTATATATATTTTATATATATTATATATTATAAGTTGATTTTCAATTTTTTAATGAAACAGTGATTAAGTTAATAAGTAAGCTCTAAGTTTGCGTCGTATTAAGATTAATCTTATTTTCTTAAAAAAATAAGTAAGCAAAACAAAATTTGTTAAAATGCAACTACAATTGCTTGAAGTATAAATGAATATTACTAAACGAAAAAAGTAAGTAAATTTATGTTCGTAAAACCAATAATACGATATAAAAAAGATTCTAGAATTAAACTGAAAGTGAATATTAAAATACACTGAACTTAAATTTTATTTGGTATAAGCACAGAAAACTGAGAAGTGCAGTAAAGATCAACAAATCACAGCGCAAGTCAGAAAAAACAAAAAAAAAGGTTTTGCCAGTAAAACTGTGATGCTACATAATAATTGTAAAAATTGCTGCAAAAAAAACAGACAAAAAACACCAGCAACACTTAAACAGTTATGATTTGCGTGTTCTAAAGCACTATTAACCGAAATTTAACATAATGCAATTATTAAGTTTAAAAAAAAGTTGATGATCAATTAAAACAATTTTTTGATTTATTTTTTGTTTGTTTGTTGATGAACAGAGTCGAGTAGAGATCAACAAACACATAGAATAGATTCTTCTCAAAATTGCTCGATTTTAACAACAAGCGATCAGAATCTAAACTATAAAGCCAAAATATTTTTTTAATTAATACAAATAAAACTTGTTTCTTTAAGGAACCGGCAAAAATATATATATAAAAAATAATAATGCATACCAGCTTAAAAACAAAAAAAGATTTTTTTTGGTTTATTCACTAAGATAATATTAAAGAAAGAAAAATACACAAAACAAGTTAAAATATTTGCAAATAATAGCAAAGTATGTAAAATGTATCATTTTGATAATAATTTTTGAAAATTATGGGAATGATCAACATTTTGCATGTATTTATGACTTTTGTTTAAAAAGTACTCTTGTGTAATATACTGCAAATAGACATTTTAATTTAGTGGAAATAACGTTATATGGTAGTTAAAATAAAATAAAAGAGTAAAATACAAGAGCAGGTTGGACCCACCGTTTGATCGTTACTGGAGAGTCACACATTTATTAGAGCGTATTGGTAATTGTTACGGTATGACGCTTCTACACAGTTAATACATGTTATATACACGCATCATGCGATTACACACATTCAGAACACGTCTAGCATAAATGTTAATTCGTTAATCCGACATTTAAAACCAAAACTCTAGAAACGGGGTTGTATTTAATATTAGGTGTTATGAAATTGACTACGCTTCCGAAAGTGTTTTAAATTATGAATGCTTAAACTATGATTAAATTTGACTCGAAAATCCCCAATGTTGAAAAAACAATTAAATCTTTCGTTATAACCACCATTTATGTTCACGATCGCTTATCCAATTTTCGGCCTCAGAGGGTTACTCGTACGCTATTCTGCATACGAACACCAAATTTTATTCGACACTTTTACTTCTATTGTAATTAAATAAAATGAAAAATACTGAGAGATAAAAATTAAAGTGTAAAGTCGACTCTATAATACATGTAAGATGGCTGAGAGAAATATTTAAGCAATTCCATTTACAATATCAGTGTAGCCCTCCAAAGGGGAGTTTCAGCAACCCTGTATCACGTAGCCCATTAATTACCTTAGTAATCACTCAGCAGCCCCAATTAGCACTGCCTTACCGACTGTGTCTCATACGTCAACCGCGGAATAAAGTATCGTGCTCAACCGAATTATAAAATTTACTTTTTATTGATGCATACTGTTTTAATTTTAATAAAATTATTTTTAGTATTTTTTGCTGTTATTATTATTTATATTAATTTATTTATTATTAGTGGTCTTTAACCTATTGTGATTTTTTCATCAGGTATTGTAATTATTGCTCTTTTTATTTGCACAGTTTCAGGTTGTCTTGTATTTTTTAAATAAATTTTTGGCGATTTAAACGCGTTTTTTGGGATAATGTTCTTGATATGCGCTATTGCAAGTTATAGAACATTTTGGTTGGTGTTTTTTAAAATTTTTTTTTAAATAATTTTTTTTTCACTACTACTATGTCATTGCTTCTGAAAAAGATGTTTTTACTGTGACCGCTTAATCTTAATGTAACTACACGCAACAACTGACTAAGTGTTATAATTGAAAGTATTTTTTGGAAGCTTTTTTAGATCTCAAATCAAATCAATGCATCAAAGCTCACTGAATTAACATTTGCATTAATCCTCGGTCAACAGCAACACTAAGCTTGATCTACTTTGAAATAAAAACGCGTCAATCTTTTTACTGCCAAAGGTAAAACATTGTTTTCTAAAAATAGAATTTTTCAAAATTTTCAATGAATTTCCAGAGAACATTAATTACCAAAGCGGAAAAAAACACAACTACAACTACCATACACGTTATTCGACTTAACACATTCCATTTTGATTAGTCCCATATTGATATTCATCTGCTAAGAAAGAATTGGTCACAAAAAAAAATAGAAGAAATGTTAACTGACAGAATAGAAATACAACCAAACGTATTAGACTTTTTGTTCTTTCTTGCAATAATAGAGATAATAAATAGTAAATTACAGTTTTTTGTTGATTGCGCCTATTAAATGCAGCTGCACAAGAACCAGTGTGCCAATTTTTCTGTAATTCATAAAAAATTACAAAAAGTACCGTTTTAAAACACACAGTTTACTAATTACACTAGTCACTTTCGAAAAGTTTTTTCCCGTTACTTAAACAAAATATTTTGGTATATTTGAACAATATCATGTTATATTTTGATTCTTGACAGGAACATCTAAAACACTTACAATCAGTTATACAAACGCTGCAACAACATAAATTCAAAGAAAAAATGCCGTTTTAGTATGTAATATTTGGGATACATACTACATCCAAGGTATTGTTAACTTTAAACGTCCAAAGTCAAAAACGCAGTTAAGAAGTTTTTTAGAGTTGTGCAACTGGTTACAACTATACTTGCTGCTCTCAATTACAGGCACCACTCCATTAGTTAAAAAAACGCGAAATTTAAATAGACTATAGACACTAAAATGAATAAAATTAAAATAATGTTCGAGTAAATTTATGGAAATATGCAGCAATTAAATTCAAAACTAGATGCTGTAATTCAGGAAATAAAGCAAAAAATGATACTTCTAGGAAAATTGGCGGTGCAGGAAAAAAGAATAAGCATGTTAGAAAGAGAAGTGAGAAACAAAAACATTGTAATAAAAGGAATAAAGGACAACGAGAACGAAAATAAGAAAGAAACACAAGACTAAGTTAATACAGTAATACAGAAGACATGAATAAAGTTTAACATAAAAGAACAATTACATGAAGCAAGAAGAGTTGGGAAATACAAGGAAGGAAAAACAAGACCAATAATGATTAAACTAATTGAAGAATCCACAAAAATGAATATTTTTAAAAATGCAAAAACATTAAAAGGCACAGATATCTGAATCGATAAAGATTATCCTAACGAAGTACAAGAAGAAAGAAGAAGATACCGTACAGAAAAGGAGGCAAGAAAAAAGGGATATAAAGCGCTAATAAGATATGACAAACTAATAATTAATAACGAAACATACAGAACAGTAGACTTGAAGAAAGAAGAAGAACATGAAAATGGAGAAACAAATGATAAAAATAGACAAAAAGGACGGTAAACGAAAGATTCCCAGAAAGTGATAAGTTTCAAGAAAATCAAAAAAAAAAAAAAAATAACAGAACTGTCCTAAAAAACTACTAAACACACATAACACACACACAGAATAACAATGACGAACATAGCAATGAACAAGGATACGGTTAACAGGAATCGCCCAAATCAAACAGAAAGGAAAAGGAAAAAGTAAAATATACAAAAGAAAAGCATTGAATAAAAAAAGATACATTAATAAAATAGGAACATGGAACATTAGAACACTATTAGAAACAGGTAAAATGGAAGAAATAGGTAGAGAGATGGAACGATACAAAATTAGTATATTAGCACTACAAGAGATAAGATAGAAAAGCGAAGGAAGAGTAGAATACTCAATATTCTATGGAGAAAATGAAAAACGGTCAACATAGAGCGGCATTCATGATAGATAAAAAGATTATGAACAAATTAATACAATTTAAAAAAATAGACGAAAGAATATCATATCTAAGAATTAAAAGTACAATAGCTAACATATCCATAATAAATGCTTATGTGCCCACAGAAGGAGCAGCAATAGAAAAGAAAGAAGTTTTCTATAATAAACTACAAGAAAGTTGTGAAAAAATACCCAAAACATTAATAGTATTACGAGACTACAATACAAAAATAGGAAGAGAAGATTTTATAAAAGACGTGGCTGGGAAAGAAACTATCCACGAAATAACAACAGATAACGGCATAAGGTTATGTTATCTAGCAACAGAAATGGATATGTATGTTGTAAGTACGAAATTTAAAGACAAAAAAAAACATAAAATCACATGGAATATACCGGGAAAAAATAAAGGCAATCAAATAGACCATATTTTAATTAAAAGTAAAAGAGAGAGCATTTTTGAGGATGTAAGATAAACTAGCGTAGAAACACATCACAACCTGTAATAGCGAAGGCTTCCACGGCCGAAATTTATACTAACATTAGAATGTCTTCCGGATTTGGACCGTGTCATATTTGCAACCGAAGCTGCCAACGTTTCGCCCACTTTCGTAAGGGGCTTCATCAGGGCGTGAGATAAATTGCAAAACTCAAACAAGCAATCGAAATCTAACTAAGAACTTCTCAAAAGTTAGGTTATCCACTTGTGAAGAAGGCTGGAGTTTTGTGAAACAATAACAAACAAACTTGAACGAGATGCACATTTTCATAAAAATATCCTTTTTACTGACGAGGCCACGTTTAGTTTAAACGGCACAATTAACAAACAAAACACACGTTACTGGTCTTCACAAAATCCTCACTGGTATCTAGAAGGACACACCCAATACCAGCAGAAAGTCAACGTCTGGGTAGGAATGATTGCAATTCAAATTTTGGGGCCATATTTTTTTGAAGGTAGTTTAACGGCGAATATTTATCTCGATTTCTTAAGATTTGAGTTAGTTCCTGCTTGGGCCGAGTTATTTCCACATGAAGTAGATCCAGATATACCTCATAACAGAATATGGTTTTAACAAGACGGGGCACCTCCACATTTTGGAATTAATGTCCGCCACTTTCTTAATAATACTTTTCAAAATACATGGATAGGCAGAAGAGGTACGATAGAATGGCCTGCTCGCTCGCCGGATTTAAGTCCACTAGATTTTTTTCTTTGGGGCTATATTAAAAGCAAAATTTATGTAAATAGAGTTATGTAATTAGAGTTGAGATAAGAGCTATAACTCGAGATATGATTTCAAAGGAATCGATGGTTTTAAAAATCGAATTTACCACTGTCAAATTATGAATGGTTTACATTTTGAACATTTATTGTAAGTTTAGTTTAAATACATTTTTTTGTTATAACAATTTTATGTAAAGATATTTAAAGTTTAATATTTGCTATTGTGACAGTGCATTCAATTGTTTCAATACTACATATTACGTACCTGATTAATACTGCTCAGTAAAATAAACTTGTTAGACATGTCCTTGTTTTTCTTGAAAATTTTTTGATGTAAAGGTTTTCAAGTTTCATATAGTTGAAAAGAGAAAAAAAGACTCTATCAAATGAGTATAATAAAGACGTGCCTTACCATTTAAAAAAATGTAAGTGTTATTCGTTGCGATTTTGTTTACAGCAAAAATTTAAATTGATATCTCCCAGGTGGTAGATAACTAAGTGATAAACAACTTTTATTTACAACTTTTTTGTGTAAAGTGCATATTTATCAACCTGTATAATATATTCCATACTTTTCGGACACACTGTATATTATATTGTCACAATAAACCCAATCCCGAGGGGCTAAAAGTGTTTGTCTTTTGTTACGAGGGTTTTTTCGTAACTTAATTGCTGGCGACTAACTCAGTTAAATCGGCAAGCGGATCACAGATCTGGATGCGCTAATTATAACGTAAGATTAAAAAAGCGCCAAAACTGAAAAAAAAACAAATAACAACACACAAGTTGTAACACGAATATATTTTTATTTTATCACAGAGAGGTTAGAAAAGAGAAGCAAAGTAGATTTACATAAATGCGATTTATTGCTATTATGTAGGTATAGGTCACAGACAATAATTGTTGATACAAAGAGATGGCAACACGTTGTATATAAAATTAAAGTTGTCGGCCTAACTTGAATATTCCAAACGAACAGATTTATATTATACAAATATGCAGTATCTCAATAATTAAGAGAACCCGAGCGCATCCTTTAATAGTATATTATGCACAAAAAAGTTTTATAATTAATTTTGACAACAACTTGATATATACAGTCGTACGTGCAAACGACTGAAAACTTAGATGAAAAAAAATTAGAATAGAAAATACAATACTTACAATTCTTTTTCTTTCGAAGCATGCGGCTAGCTAGCATCACTTTTACCAGAATTTTCTAAAACACGCTGAAATAAACAATGACATACATATGGCGTTATCACAAATATGTTACTTTTGGTTCATACGATCTATGAGAAAAAACCAGATTAATATAGATATTTTAGTAAGTGGGCTTTCCAATACAGTTACAATTATAGTATTTAATGGGTACAAATATATATATATCCTTCATCAACGTAGAAATTTTCCCCAAATTAATTAACAGGTGGGTATCTAACATTTGCTAATGACAATTAGAAAAAAATCAAACAAAAAAAAAGCAAAAGTATTACACCCACTTATACCGTTAATGCGTGTGAAAAATGGTTTTATCCTAGTTGACAGACCACTCTCGAGGTAGCAAAAAGTGAGCGTTCCAGACGAAACTTATACGGTACAAAAATCACACCGAAATACTTTTAACATAACATTTTGTCACTCTTGATTTTGATCATATATCAAGAAGCTTGCCAATAAACCTGTACTGATATTGTCATCTCAGTACAACGGTAGTCGAAACAAAAAAAAATTTATGAACGCGTCTAAGGACCCGATGTTGGCTAAATGTATCATAGGAATATGGGTGGGGTTGACTTTACCAATCTAATGCTTAATGGCTGGAAATGTATAGAAGATAATAATAAAAGCAGCGACGGAAATAGCGCTCCAAATAAACTTGACAAACTACTGCCACAACATAAAAAACGCAAAATCATTATAGTGCTTTTACCCTTACTACAAAGAAGACAGCAGTTTACCTTTCCGATTATGGATCAAAATAAGCTTCTTGCCGTATTCTAGACTGTGATAAAAAAAACCAACGGTTTTCTGTAAGAAATGCAAAATTAATCTTTGCTTCGTACCAAATAGGAACTTTTTCACTGATTTCCATGTGCGTAATGCTAATTAAAATAGGAAACTTTTATGTTTTTGCTATCTAACATGATCTTTTTAACGTGAAGTCGCTGACTGAAGTTCGATTTAAGCTCAAATTTGTTTAATAGATTATTGACCAAATATTATAACTATTAGGTGTTTTTCAGAAGTTTATCATCTTATATTACTAGAAATTATGAATAAGAGTGTATGAATATTCACACTCATCAGCATACTCTGCTCTTGTCCTACATAAGTGACATAGCAGAAAACTAGATTTTTGGCTTATGACCTTTTTTAGTACTTTTTATCATATACTAGGGTCTTTATTTACAATATATCAAAGTTTCACGGTGAAATTAAGAAAAAAGTGCCTTGAGTAGTCAAAAGGTTAGGTTGAGTTGAATAATAGAATTTTGAAGGAATATATTAAAGCAGAATTTGAGACCTTTAATGCCTAAACGTTAAATTAGATGGTATAGTATTAAGATTATTATAAAAAATACAACACTGTCGATTGGTGATAATTTCGCACTAATACTCTTATTTTGCAAAAAACTATGTTTTTTTTATATTTGGTTTTGTTCCGTTTTTTTTCAAATTTACCTTGAAAACATTTATTTTAACAACTGATATTTTATGCATACATAAAATATTGAAGACTCGAAGAAGGTTCGCCTCCTGGTTATAGTCAGATAGATTGTTGATCAAATTAATAATCCCTTCTTTAGGAGGATCCAAGGAAACAATCACTTCAGTTCATGCTACGTTTCGTTTTTTTTAACCAATACTTCATCAAGCCGCTCCACTGAGTCAGAAAGACAAAAATTAATGGTGTATAAATTATATTAATTAATTAAACACAAACAACAAAATACGACAAGCACGACATATCACTAATTTGATCAACAATCTATTAAAGACTTTCTAATTCATTTATTTGTTGTAACAATTAGTTACAAATATATGTGTTTAATCAACTTCCGAGAACACTATTATGTTATTTCCAATATCCAGAAATGATAAAAACTTTAGAATTACAAATAGAAATATTTCGGACTATTTGAATATGCATGAGCAAAAAGCACAGGAACTTCCGAAACTTCATTATTTTGGTAATTAGATATTTTTTTATTATACAATTTTAAATACAATTTATAGTAAAAAACAGCGGTCAAAAACTTTTAATACAATCATATTGAAAAACGCTCAAGAATATAATTTATAACGTGTTATTTAGAAATGTTTTCAATTTTAATCAACGTACTTAATTGTGTAAAAAAAATTTAATGTTAGTAATTGGAAATGCACAGTAACATCATAATTTTCCATTAGTTATTGATGAAGATGTAAAGTTAAAAATAGTTTTTACATACACTGTACATTAAGTATGTAAAAATATTGTAAGGTTTTGCGCATTTCATCAATGTTTTCAGAAAAGATTAAAAAGGTTATCAAATAATAAACAAAAAACAACAAATATTTTGTTTGCAATTGCTGTAATTAATTGACGTTTTTCAATCATAGGAAATTCCGAATGACTGTAATAAAAAAAGCATTTGTCGCATTAAGAAAATGCTGTATAAAATATCAAAAGTGTGATTAAGAAGGCTTAAAACAAAATGGAACTTTTAACATTCAGTTTAGCATTGTAGGAATTAATTATATATTCTGCTCGAATATGCTCAAGCTCAGACCACAACGAATTAGGGAAGTGCGTACCTTTTCTTCTTTAGAAAATGAGAACTTCCTTATTTCCTTTCTTTGCAGGATCGGCTTATCTGGTCTATTGTGCCTCGAAAATTTCCATCATGAGGCGCGGAAGGAAACAATGGTTCATCCTTAAAGCGAAGTACATCAATTTCCATTATTACAGTCAAAATTTCAGTAGCAAACTAAATTATGGAAATTAACCGTAGAGACCAATAGTGTATTTATAAAATTTCGAGAAATACTAATTTAAAATTCCAGATTTTCCACAGAAATACACACTTTGCATATCTATCTCATAAATCTGTTAAATCCCCGATATTTTAAAGAGCAAATGGCCACGATTTACATTCGAAAAGTTGACATAAGTTGGGTGTTACACACACATATGTGTTGGAATTGACCTGACCGTGGGAAATCTTGAGGTCGACCCCAAACCAAAGTAACCTGAGTTACCGCTTTTACTAACTTATTATCAGTTATGGATATATTTTAGTTACAGTGCCGACACATATTAAAAAACGCATTTTTTAACGCCTTTCGTCGATTTTTTACTCGAACTAAACCTTTAAAAAAGTAATTCCGAACAAACTCCCACGAGCTTTAAAATCGAGAAAATCTTGTGCCGCATTTTCTTTTATCCATTACAATAAATAATTTCATCGATTCACTTTAACTAGAAAATTCAATGAATTTGAGAAACGTGATAATATTTATACAAGGTGAGTCCGTTCGTTGAAAAGAAATGGTCAGTTGAACGGTCCGTTTAATAGGCGTGAAGGGTCTGTAATATTACAGCAAACATATGCAAGGGTATAAACAAAAGAAACAGGTTTAATATAACACGTTGCTATTTATAGTTCAGAAGATAGTTGCAGTATGAAATATAATTTTAGTATTAATTTGAAGTTTAAGTGTCTTGTAATCTATAGAAAAGAGAAAAAAGATGTTAAGAATCGTTATTTCACTTAAAGAAAGAAAGGATGAACTATACTTTATCCTGTGCAGCGTATAATTAAGAAAGTTTAAGTTTAATCATTTGAGTGTTTTTAGACTACGATCTAAGGTATTCTTTCGGCGATAGTGTAAAAAATTAACTGAAAGTAAAAATTGTTACTGTAACTGAAATCAAATGTTGGGCAACTTCGGTTACAACACTGACACGATTTTATCACTATAAGTCAACCGAGACAATTCAAGTTCAGTACTTAATATCGTAACCGGTGTTACAACTATTATAAACTTGAAAACATATAGTAGGTCCTCACCTCAAAACAGTCAAAACTAAACGAAAATATTAAAAAAAACGACAGTTTAGAGTGAAACCAAAGTATGATGTCTTTTGTCTAGTGTCACTTGAGGTACGGATATAATTTTATAAAAAATTACCTTATATGTAAAGCTATCAAGCTTTTATAATACAAAATTAAATACGTATAAACCGGCCTTGACAAAATCGTAATACGTTTTAATATTTATAAAATGCAAAAGTATAATCGCCACATTAAAAATAAAACTACAAATTTTTGTGTTTGTAACAAGCAATTTTTAGGATATGCCTAAAAATGACGTTACCCTTAGTTTTGAATACAATTTTAAAAATTTGTTGTGCAATACATCTGGTATTGATTAAATTTAAGTTTATTTTAAATTTTTTTAAATCTGAAATTCTATGTATTTTTAACTATTTTTTTTTATTTGCACTTTAAAAGTATAGAAAACATAAATCTTAATACTAAACAATAAACGTTTTGAAACAAACAATAAAAAAATAAAATCTTCTGTTGATTTCCGCGAGTTTTCTAGTTAATACAATTATGCCCACAATAACAAACAATAATAAGCATTTTTAAGTAATTCTATATTAAGCGTGGTATGTAACAGCCAAAACGACCACGTAGTTAATTTTTCGAGTTCGTTTTACGATGTTGTAAAACATAAAAGTTAAATGGAGGCCAGATGTCAAACGTTTCATATTAAGGTCTTTGGGTAGAGTTATAAATCAGTTATAGCTTTCCTTGACAGCTTGATTATGAAAGTAAATGTGAAATTTGGCTGGGACATTATATTCCAATATTCCAATACTATCCTAAAGAATTAATGGCTTTAACATAAAGCTTTTTAATTTGTCTCAGCAATTGCAACTTGATATGGTTTTTTTCAATGCAGCTATCAATCAAAAACTTGAGAGAAACGACAAACAAGTGCAGCTATAGTTTTGCAAGTATTAAATAAAAAAATTCTTTCAATTAGTAAAATCACATTAAATTATCATTTTACACTCAGTCGTTTAAAGAGCACAAAAAGTCTGACTTCCTTTCTCGTTATTCGTTTTTTTTCAGATCCCTGAAATACATGTCAATATTGTACAAACCGTATCACAATACATTTTTTGCCATATGTTATTTGTGTTAAAAAAACTACTAAATAAACTCAATTGCTTCGATTTTTTATTTCTGATTTGTCATCCGATTGAAAACATTTGTTTCTACACATGCGAAAAGTGTTTAAGTGTAAATAGACAGTAAAAATGCAAAGCAATAAAAAAAATTTGATAAGATATTTCTCAAAAAAATAAAAACGGTTTTTGTAAAACCATACATTGTAATATAATTGTATGTAATTGTAAGGTTTTTACCGCAATCAAAAATTGGATAGTATATCATGAATGCCAAATATAAGCAAATACTCACCGTGATTAAATTACAGTACATCAAAGCATCTAAGACAATGTATTAGAGCTGATCCAAATTTTGTTTTTTGACTTCCGATCATGTGCAAAATACAACGTAACTATTTTGACAATTAGTTTTATTAGACCCAAAAAAATCTATACCACATAAATAGAAACATTTTTTTGGACAAAAAATGATATAAGTAATGAGTATAAAAGATAATTTTTTTATTGATGCTACAGGTGCGTTTAGCGCTGCAGGAACATTTATAGACAATATAAAAATTAAAAAAGAGCATCTGCTTACGATGACATACTATGGCGGTGGACTATACACAGTAAGCTGTATCCATGTTTTAGTAAGATGGTCTAAATGTTTTTATCATAACAGTTTTTCTTGCAGAAAATCTTTTTTACATGCTGGATTAATAGTGCGAAAACACCTGAATAGTTAAAGTGCAAAATCTGTATGTTTTCTTTGGGTTTTATTACATCACTGGCCATTTTTTTACTAAAACAAATATTGTAAAATATAAATACGTATCAATAAATTCAAAAATTTTCTTTTCTACTTTTTCAGTAACATTTTGTTTCAGCATCTCGTCTCGGACTCGATTTTCGAGTTAGGATCGAGAATATATTGACAGTCGATACGAGATTTGTATAACACTTCGTACTGACGTAATTTGTGTTTTTTTTTTGCAAAATACAACCTCTTTAAGTTGACATTTATTTTGGTTTTTAGAACTGAAAGTAAATTACACAATTTTTGATTTTGAGTTGTTTTCAAAACTTCTAGTTCTTACATCAGTAACCTTTGCTAAACCACATATGTAAACTTTCGTATTGTAGAGACAAAAAGTCAACTATAATAATATGGAACAGTTGTTTGTTTTATGATTACCAATTAAATAATTGATTAACGAAATCTAATTAGCAAAACAAAAAACAAAAACTAATGTTACAAAGAAAGATTATATTTTGAAACAATACAAGTGTGTTAGAACATGTCTAATATTATTTCGTTTTACATTCTGTTTGGATGTGTCTTACTTGGGTCTGTAGTTGCATCTTGCATGACAGGAAAAACTATCTCTTCAATCAAAACCTGTAGTATCATTTATACAGCAAAAATCTGTAAAAGTTGTCTTTTGTTAATTCTTCAGAAATTGGTAAACAGTATATAAAATATTTAAAAAATAGATAACTCTTACTCTTTAGAGCATGACGATTGTTCAAATGTTCCCAGATGCTAGCTTTTTTGTTTCACATTATTTTTGAGCATTAATATAAATTAAAAACTTTTCTATAACAAAAATAATAAACTTGTTGAAAATTTTCTGAAAGACAAAGTAAATTACCATTGTGTTTAAGTGTAAATAAACAGTAAAAATTTTATCCCACAGGTTTTTTTATTTAAAAGACCCTACTTGAAAGTAGTTTATTTAGATTCAAAGGTGAAACTTGTTAGACAGCTAATATCACTAGCAGGTGACGTATTCACGTTTATAAAGTACTAAATTTAACAACTATTTTAATATACGAATGCAAAACAATAAAAAAATTTGATAAAATATTTCTTAAAAAAACAAAAACGGTTTTTGTAAAACCATACATTGTAATATAATGTGTATGTAATTGTAAGGTTTTTACCGCAATCAAAAATTGGATAGTACATCATGAATGCCAAATATAAGCAAGTACTCACCGTGATTAAATTACACTACATCAAAAAGATAGAAATTTTAGCTTCTTGTAAGAAATAGACATAATCCCTATTAAAAACAAGTTTAATATCAAGTACCAACTAGTTCTAAAAACATGGAACGTGATCCGTTTTAGATGACAATGTACAATATGCAGAGACGCTTAAAGTTCACAAGGGCATAATTAATTTTGTTATGTGACAAAAAATCATAATATATTGTTCAAAAAATAACGTGGATATAAGCTGTTTTACTAACTAAAATGTTTTGAAAATATTTATTGTCAACCAAAAAGCAAATGTGTAGTAGTTTTCTCATTTTTGATTTGAGAATAATTTTGGTCTTTGCCTAACTTTGAATTTGTTTTAAATTGGGGATAAAAACTACTTGTAAAATAGATTATTTTTTTGACGTGAGATGAGACAACATTTTCGTTTCGGTTCCCGTAAGCTTCACAATACAATCTGTTGCTAATAGTTAGATCAAAGCATCTAAGACAAGGTATTAGAGCTGACCCAAATTTTGTTTTCCTCTTTCCGACCATGTGCAAAAACAAATTATATTGAACCAACATCTACAAAGAGGATTCTTACATTTTTGTTAGTCTTGATTTGATGTTATTTTATTTCAATTTATTTGCATTCGTGTTAAAAAACTTTGCGAAATAAAGTTAGGTAGAGAATCAATCAGTTACTGGTTAGTACACAAAAGTATCGATAGTTCCAATAGTCGACTGTATTATGCTACTGATGATCTTAAAATAATGGTACTCAAATTACACACATAGATAAAAACTCTTAAGAATAAAATATTCAATCAATTACAAAAATCGACTTAAAAATTTTTTTTTGAATGAATTAATAATATTTGCGTATTTTATGTGATTACATTATTAGCAACGTTTATTAATTTAATCAATTACATTATTTTTTTATTTGTAAGAATTACTTTAAAAAGCCATTGATAAGCGTTTTTTCAGAACACTTTCAAAATTTTTGACATCAAGAGGCAAACTAGTTAAAATGAATTAAAAATATCTGTTTATCATATTCCTGACAAAAAATATTTAATTGTAGTCAATTTCTCAAAATAATGTATATACTTTGTACTTACAATTAGTTTAATTTTTTGATAATAAATTTTATTATACTCAAAAAAACAAAATTAAATCCCACATAAATACAAACATTTTTTTTGGAGAAAAAAATGTGTATTAAAGATAAATGTCTTTTGGTTCATGCTCCCGGTGCGTTTAGCGCTGCAGGAACAGACAATTTACAGACGATAGAGTTATAGAAAATAAAAATATTTGGTTTTACAATATAAAGGAATTAAAATAACCAAAATTAATTTGAAAAGTTCAAGACCATATTGACAATACTTTAATTTAAAGCAACTTTATAACGACAAGCAATTTTTTACACAGTCATAAACTTTTTAAAACAAATATAATAACGTTTTTTAAGTTTTAAACAATTAGGGATATAACTACAAACAAAACATTTTTTTTTATTTTTAGATGACAACTCCCTTGTTTTTCGTATCCTTAGTTTTATAGTTCTATTTTCTTTGTATAAAATGAGTTAGAAAAACTTTATGTTTCTAATCTTTAAAATTACGTATGGTATTAAACTAGAATTAGATTTTAATTAATTTTAATTAATGTGGCATACCGTCTAGGGGCAGCTTCAGCTGTGTAGCTGCCCCCATTAGTTCGCCACTGTAGTCAAACATCTATATCATTGTATATTGGGTACGGGTTCATTACAAATAAATCTTTTTTACAAAATTACAGCACATTTTGTCAATAACCATAAGAACCATAGTCATTTATTTAGCGACAATGCAGCAGCTAATACTAAATTTCATACTGAACTAAATTCTATGAAAAAAATGACTTGTTAGATAGTACAAAATATGCCAAAAGCGTTAAAAATGGGGGTTAATACAAAAAAGAAATTACGAATGATTTCCAAAAGTCAGCATAAATTAGAACAATTAACAAACAAATTAAAATGCTATCAAATAAAGAATGGAAGACGTATACCAAATTCCCAAACATTTTAAATATACTCTATGGCATTGAAATTGCAACATAAAGAAGAGATGGGAATTTTGTAATCAAACTTGGAAGGAAGGTTTACCTACTCAGAGGTAGTGAAATATTAAGATTTCAAAGAAAAGGAACTAAGATGAAATTTTATTTAACACCGTGTTGGTCTCTCTCTAATGGTTTCACACTCTCTTACTCTTCGTGGCATCGATTCCAGCAGATAGTCGAGTTTCTCTTGAGTTATTGTATTTCAAGCAACGTGCAATTCTTGTCGGAGAACCTCCTGCGGAGGATGCGCTAAGCACCTTATAATGTTCAACACGTGTTCAATACACGAAAGGTAGGAAAACCTGGGTGGTCATGGTAACAGATTAACATTGGCTTTTTTCAAATCGGTCTATAGAGTATCGTGCTATGTAGAGACGGGCTGAAGAAATAGAAGAATGTGGGGTTCTACCACCTTATTAACATATTGAGGGCGTTTATATTGTCTCGGATGAATACCAAACGAGACTTACTCCTATCGGGTATAGCACCCCACATCATAATTCCCGCGGTGTGATACACAGAAAATTAAAAGTTGCGCCGTTCCCCCACGTCTTTGTCTGAATCTCATTCGGACATCATGTACATCTAAACAGAATCAGGATTCATCACTAAAGACTACTCTATGCTGTTCTAGATTCTAGTGGAGTCGCAACCTACACCAATCCAAACGTTAATGTGAGTGCCGTCAGTGGTAGCATAATGTCGTCCATAGGCAATCCAATACTTTTGAATCGACGATAAACTCTACGAAAAGTTGCAGGACGATCTTTATTAATAATTAGCAATTGATCTGGTACTGAAAAATCGGTCTTTTATTGCCAGTCGAAGATGGCGGTTCTACACCTTATTTGTTTGTCTCTGTCTCCAGTTTCTTGTCTATGACGATTTTGATCTTTTCTAGTCTATGCTTGATAACAGCGCATGATAGTGAATTGGTTCCCGTTAAGACGATTTGCAATTTCTCCGTACTAAAAACCACTTTTACGTAAGTCTGTCGAATTCGTTTAATTGTCGGTAATTTTTACGTTGCCGCACTCTAGATACAATCACACTCTCAAAACACGTTAAACAAAAGAACCACTAGGGATAACAATATTAAAATTAACCAAAACTCGTACGAAATAAACACAATAACAAGTAAAAGCAAAAAAACGTCAGATATGCCATTATCATTTGATCCATTTAAATAAAATTTTATTCATGTACTTCCTCTTAGTAGCCAAACCTTCTTGCCAAGTTTGGTCACAAAATTCCCACTCTTTCTTGGTGTTGTAATTTCAATGTCACAGAGCATGTGTCAACTGTTTTGTTTAGTGACAAATACATTACTCTACCTCTAGTAGTCGTAGCGTTTAACATATAATGTTGAATACACTGGATGTCAAATATAATATTTGAATTCTAAAAAACTTAATATTTCCACAGAAAAAAAATTTTTGGGAACGCTACAACTTGCATGAATAAAATTGCCGAACATTTTAAACGCAACAACTTCTGGTAAACAAATGAAAGTCAATCAAATATATTGAAGATATTTTTTCTCAAATGATGTTAATAAAATCAATATTTTAGAGTCATGAATTAAATGTGAACAATGTTGAAGAAGAGTTTCATTAGTATAAAAATTTAAAAAAAGCATCTGCATACGAAGACATATTATGGCGGTGAGCTATACACTGTAAGTAAGTAAAACTAATACATATACCTGCTGCAATGAGATGTTGAATATATTACAGAAAATATTTTTTGCGTGCTGGATTAATCGTACGGAAATATCTAAATACTTAATTGCAGAATCTGTACGCGCACTTCAAATTCTATTTAGCATTTGGTCTTGGTTTTGATTTTTGAGTTAAGTTATTGACAGTCGATACGAGATTTGTAAAAGACTATTTTGTACTGACTTTACTTGTCTTTTTTTTTAAAATACACTTACTTTAAGCTGACATTTATTTTGAATTTTAGAGCTGATAAAATATATATTATATAACACTTTTTTTAATTTTGAGTTGTTTTTACAACTTTTGTTCTTTATATCGGCAACTTTGCTAAACATCATATGTAAACTCTGGTATTACAAAAAAAATTAATTTATAAAAACAGACAGCTCTTACTTTGTTTCTTTAGGGTATGACGATTGTTCAAATGTTCTCAGTTTAAAGCTTTTTTTTGTTTATTACTATTTTTGTGTATTAATATAAATTAAAAACTTTTGTACAACACAAATAATAATCTTGTTGAAAATTTTCTTAACAAGTCGTTCAGAACAAAATTTTTACAAAAAAGATATTACTAATGATTTAAAAAGAATTTTTATAATAATATATCTTCAATCAAAATTTCTAGAAGCATTAATACTCAAAATCTAAAAAAATTGGGTTTTGTTAATTCTTCAGAAATTGGTAAACAATATTTATTTTGAATTTTAGAGCTGATAAAATATATATTATATAACACATTTTTTAATTTTGAGTTGTTTTTACAACTTCTGTTCTTTATATCGGCAACTTTGCTAAACATCATATGTAAACTCTGGTATTACAAAAAAAATTAATTTGTAAAAACAGACAGCTCTTACTTTGTTTCTTTAGAGTATGACGATTGTTCAAATGTTCTCAGTTTAACGCTTTTTTTTGTTTATTACTATTTTTGTGTATTAATATAAATTAAAAACTTTTGTACAACACAAATAATAATCTTGTTGAAAATTTTCTTAACAAGTCGTTCAGAACAAAATTTTTACAAAAAAGATATTACTAATGATTTAAAAAGAATTTTTATAATAATATATCTTCAATCAAAATTTCTAGAGGCATTAATACTCAAAATCTAAAAAATTTGGGTTTTGTTAATTCTTCAGAAATTGGTAAACAATATTTGCAACATTTTTAAAAGAGCTACTATCCAAAGTACTTTCAAAATTCAACAATCACATTTAAAAAATATATTTTGTAATTAGGACATGAGGATTATTCCAAAGTTCCCAGTTGCTAACTTTTTTGTTTCACATTATTTTTGAGCATTAATATAAATTAAAAACTTTTCTATAACAAAAATAATAAACTTGTTGAAAATTTTCTGAAAGACAAAGTAAATTACCATTGTGTTTAAGTGTAAATAAACAGTAAAAATTTTATCCCACAAGTTTTTTTATTTAAAAGACCCTACTTGAAAGTAGTTTATTTAGATTCAAAGGTGAAACTTGTTAGACAGCTAATATCACTAGCAGGTGATGTATTCACGTTTATAAAGTACTAAATTTAACAACTATTTTAATATACGAATGCAAAACAATAAAAAAATTTGATAAAATATTTCTTAAAAAAACAAAAACGGTTTTTGTAAAACCATACATTGTAATATAATGTGTATGTAATTGTAAGGTTTTTACCGCAATCAAAAATTGGATAGTACATCATGAATGCCAAATATAAGCAAGTACTCACCGTGATTAAATTACACTACATCAAAAAGATAGAAATTTTAGCTTCTTGTAAGAAATAGATATAATCCCTATTAAAAACAAGTTAATATCAAGTACCAACTAGTTCTAAAAACATGGAACGTGATCCGTTTTAGATGACAATGTACAATATGCAGAGACGCTTAAAGTTCACAAGGGCATAATTAATTTTGTTATGTGACAAAAAATCATAATATATTGTTCAAAAAATAACGTGGATATAAGCTGTTTTACTAACTAAAATGTTTTGAAAATATTTATTGTATACCAAAAAGCAAATGTGTAGTAGTTTTCTCATTTTTGATTTGAGAATAATTTTGGTCTTTGCCCAAATTTAAGTTTGTTTTAAATTGGGGATAAAAACTACTTGTAAAATAGATTATATTTTTGACGGGACATGAGACACCATTTTCGTTTCGGTTCCCGTAAGCTACACAATACAATCTGTTGCTAATAGTTAGATCAAAGCATCTAAGACGAGGTATTAGAGCTGACCCAAATTTTATTTTCCTCTTTCCGACCATGTGCAAAAACAAATTATATTGAACCAACATCTACAAAGAGGATTCTTACATTTTTGTTAGTCTTGATTTGACTCAAATTACACTGTGGACGGACATAGATAAAAACTCTTAAGAACAAAATACTCAATTACTTAAAAATCGACGTCAAAAAATTTTTTTGCGCAGTTCCCCACGTCTTTGTCTGACTCTCATACGGCCATCATGCACATCTAAACAGAATCAGGATTTATCACTAAAGACTACTCTATGCTGTTCTAGATTCCAGTAGAATCGCAACCTACACCACTCCACACGTTAATGTGGGTACCTTCAGTGGTAGCATATTGTGGCCCATAGGCAATCCAATACTTTTGAATCAACAGTAAACTCTTTGAAAGGTTGCAGGACGATCTTTATTAACAATTGGCGATTGATCTGGTACTGGAAAATCGGTTTCTTATTGCCAGTCGAAGATGGCGGTTCTACACCTCATTTCTTTGCCTCCGTCTCCCAGTTTCTTGTCTATGACGATTTTGAACTTTTCTAGTCTATGCTTGATAACAGCGCATGATAGTGGATTGGTTTCCGTTAAGACGATTTGCATTTTCTCTGTACTAAAAACCACCTTTACGTAAGTTTACAATTCGACCTCTGTCGAATTCGTCTAATTGGCGGTAATTTTTACATTGTCGCACTCTAGATATAATCACACTCTCAAAACACGTTAAACAAAAGAACCACAAAAGATAACAATATTAAAATTAACCAAGACTCGTACGAAGTAAACACGATAATAAAGCAGTAGAAACAAAAAAAAACGTCAGATATGCCATTATCACTTGATCCATTTGAATAAAATTTTAATCATTTACTTCTTCTTAGTAGCTAAACCTTCTTGCCAAGTTTAGTCACAAAATTCCCACTCTTTCTTGGTGTTGTAATTTCAATATCACAGAGTATATGTGTCAACTATTTTGTTTGGTAACAAATCCATTACTTTACCTCTAGTGATCGTAGCGTTTAACATATACTGTTGAATACACTGGATGTCAAATATAATATTTGAATTTTAAAAAATTAAATATTTCCGCATTTGGGAACGCTACAACTTACAAGAATAAAATTGCCGAACATTTTAAACGCAACAACTTCTGTTAATCTAATGAAAGTTGCATCAATCAAATATATTGAAAATGTTTTTTCCCAAATGATGTTAATAAAATCAATATTTTAGAGTCATGAATTAAAGGTGAACAATGTTGAAGAAGAGTTTCATTAGTATAAAAATTTAAAAAAAACATCTGCATACAAAGACATATTATGGCGGTAAGCTATACACTGTAAGTAAGTAGAACTAATACATATACCTGCTGCAATAAGAAACATAATAGATTTTTCTGTAAATATACTTCAAAATTTGCAATGAGCTGTTGAATATATTACAGAAAATATTTTTTGCGTGCTGGATTAATCGTGCGAAAATATCTGAATACTTAACTGTAGAATCTGTACGCGCACTTCAAATTCTTTTTAGCATTTGGTCTTGGTTTTGATTTTTGAGTTCAGTTATTGACAGTCGATACGAGATTCCTACAAGACTACTTTGTACTGACTTTACTTGTCGTTTTTTTGAAAATACACTTTCTTTAAGTTGACATTTATTTTGACTTTTAGTTCTAATAAAATATATATTATATAACACATTTTTAAATTTTGAGTTGTTTTTACAACTTCTGTTCTTTATATCGGCAACTTTGCTAAACATCATATGTAAACTCTGGTATTACAAAAAAAATTAATTTGTAAAATCAGACAGCTCTTACTTTGTTTCTTTAGGGTATGACGATTGTTCAAGTGTTCTCAGTTATAAGCTTTTTTTTGTTTATTACTATTTTTGTGTATTAATATAAATTTAAAACTTTTGTACAACACAAATAATGATCTTGTTGAAAATTTTCTTAACAAATCGTTCAAAACAAAATTTTTACAAAACAATATTACTAATTATTAAAAAAAAAATTTATAATAATATATCTTTAATCAAAACTTCTAGAATCATTATATTCAAAATTTTAAAAATTTGGGTTTTGTTAATTCTTCAGAAATTGGTAAACAGTATTTGCAACAAGAAGAGCAAGAGCTACTATCGAAAGTACTTTCAAAATTCAACAATCACATTTAAAAAAAATATTTTGTAAAAATAGACAGCTCTTACTCTGTTTCTTTAGGACATACGTATTATTCCAAAGTTCCCAGTTGCTAACTTTTTTGTTCCACATTATTTTTGAGCATTATTATAAATTAAAAACTTTTCTATAACAAAAATAATAAACTTGTTGAAAATTTTCTGAAAGACAAAGTAAATTACCATTGTGTTTAAGTGTAAATAAACAGTAAAAATTTTATCCCACAGGTTTTTTTATTTAAAAGACCCTACTTGAAAGTAGTTTATTTAGATTCAAAGGTGAAACTTGTTAGACAGCTAATATCACTAGCAGGTGACGTATTCACGTATATAAAGTACTGAATTTAACAACTATTTTAATATACGAATGCAAAACAATAAAAAAATTTGATAAAATATTTCTTAAAAAAACAAAAACGGTTTTTGTAAAACTATACATTGTAATATAATGTGTATGTAATTGTAAGGTTTTTACCGCAATCAAAAATTGGATAGTACATCATGAATGCCAAATATAAGCAAGTACTCACCGTGATTAAATTACACTACATCAAAAAGATAGAAATTTTAGCTTCTTGTAAGAAATAGACATAATCCCTATCAAAAACAAGTTTAATATCAAGTGATACTAGTTCTAAAAACATGGAACGTGATCCGTTTTAGATGACAATGTACAATATGCAAAAACGCTTAAAGTTCACAAGGGCATAATTAGTTTTGTATGTGACAAAAAATCATAATACATTGTTCGAAAACGTAAATATAAGCTGTTTTACTATGTAAAATGTTTTTTGTCTAGTGTAGTAGTTTTCTCATTTTTGATTTGAGAATAATTTTGGTCTTTGCCTAACTTTGAGTTTGTTTTAAATTCGGGATAAAAACTACTTGTAAAATATATCATGTTTATGACGGGACATGAGACACAATTTTCGTTTCGGTTCCCGTAAGCTACACAATACAATCTGTTGCTAATAGTTACATCAAAAGCTGACCCAAATTTTGTTTTCTTTTTTCTGACTATGTGCAAAAACAAATTATATTGAACCAACATCTACAAAAAGAATTCTTACATTTTTGTTAGTCTTGATTTGATGTTATTTCATTTCAATTTATTTGCGTTTGCGTTAAAAAACTTTGCGAAATAGAGTTAGGTAGAGAATCAATCAGTTACTGGTTAGTCCACAAAACTATCGATAGTTCCAATAGTCGACTGTATTATGCTACTGATGATCTTAAAATAATGGTATTCAAATTACACTGTGGACGAACATAGACAAAAACTCTTAAGAATAAAATATTCAAAATCGACTTAAAAAATTTTTTTTGAATGAATTAATAATATTTGCGTATTTTATGTGATTACATTATTAGCAACGTTTATTAATTTATTCAATTACATTAAATTTTTATTTGTAAGAATTCCTTTAAAAAGTCATTGATAAGCATTTTTTCAGAACACTTTCAAAATTTTTGACATCAAGAGGAATACTAGTTGTACCACATATATGTATTTAAAAATATCTGTTTACCAATTTCTTGACAAAAAAATATTTAATTGTGGCCATTTTTTTAAAATAATGTATATACTATGCACTTACAATTAGTTTAATTTTTTGATAATACATTTTATTATACCCAAAAAAAAACAAATTAAATCCCACATAAATACAAACATTTTTTTTGGAGAAAAAAATGTGTATTAAAGATAAATGTCTTTTTGTTCATGCTCCCGGTGCGTTTAGCGCTGTAGGAACAGACAATTTACAGACAATAGAGGTATAGAAAATAAAAATATTTGGTTTTACAATATAAAGTAATTACAATAACCATAATTAATTTGCAAAGTTCAAGACCATATTGACAATACTTCTACAAAAGACTGTTATTAATTTTTTTTTTAATTTAAGTTTAATTTAAAGCAACTTTATAACGACAAGCAATTTTTTACACAGCCTTAAATTTTTTAAAACAAATATAATAACGTTTTTTAAAAAACTTAGGGATATAACTACAACTAGATGTACTACATAAATCTTATTTAAAAATCTATTCATTACAGTCGTTGATAAAAAATCTTTAAATTACATTTAATTTTTATTTGTGAGAATCTCTGTTACTGTATTTGTTAGAATTGTTTGTAAAAACTAAAAAACATTTTTTTTTATTTTTAGATGACAAATACCTTGTTTTTCGTATCCTTAGTTTTATAGTTTAGAGTAAACAATTTTTTGCAAAATTCATTTTTCAGAGTTTTATTTTCTTTGTATAAAATGAGTTAGAAAAAGTTTATGTTTCTAATCTTTAAAATTACGTATGGTATTAAACTATAATTAGATTTTAGTTAATCTTAATTAATGTGACATTACGTCTAGGGGCAGCTTCAGCTGTGTAGCTGCCCCCATTAGTTCGCCACTGTAGTCAAACATCTATATCATTGTATATTGGGTACGGGTTCATTACAAATAAATCTTTTTTACAAAATTACAGCACATTTTGTCGATAATCATAAGAACCATAGTTATTTATTTAGCGAAAATGCAGCAGCTAATACTAAATTTCATACTGAACTAAATTCTATGGAAAAAATGACTTGTTAGATACTACAAAATATGCCAAAAGCGTTAAAAATTAGGGTTAATACAAAAAAGAAATTACGAATGATTTCCAAAAGTTAGCATAAATTAGAACAATTAACAAACAAATTAAAATGCTATCAAATAAAGAATGGAAGACGTATACCAAATTTCCAAACATTTTAAATATACTCTGTGTAATTGAAATTGCAACATAAAGAAGAGATGGGAATTTTGTGATCAAACTTGGGAGGAAGGTTTAGCTACTCAGAGGTAGTGAAATATTAAGATTTCAAAGAAAAGGAACGAAGATGAAATTTTATTTAACACCGTGTTGGTCTTTCGCTAATGGTTTCACACTCTCTTACTCTTCGTGGCATCGATCCCAGCAGATAGTCGAGTTTCTCTTGAGTTATTGTATTCCAAGCAACGTGCAATTCTTGTCGGAGAACCTCTTGTGGAGGATGCGCTAAGCACCTTATAATGTTCAACACGTGTTCAATACACGAAAGGTAGGAGAACCTGGGTGGTCATGGTAACAGATTAACATTGGCTTTTTTCAAATCGGTCTATAGAGTATCTTGCTATGTAGAGACGGGCTGAAGAAATAGAAGAATGTGGGGTTCTACCACCTTATTAACATATTGAGGGCGTTTATATTGTCTCGGATGAATACCAAACGAGACTTACTCCTATCGGGTATAGCACCCCACATCATAATTCCCGCGGTGTGATACACAGAAAATTAAAAGTTACGCCGTTCCCTCACGTCTTTGTCTGACTCTCATACGGACATCATGCACATCTAAACAGAATCAGGATTCATCACTAAAGACTACTCTATGCTGTTCTAGATTCTAGTGGAGTCGCAACCTACACCAATCCAAACGTTAATGTGGGTGCCGTCAGTGGTAGCATAATGTGGTCCATAGGCAATCCAATACTTTTGAATCAACGATAAACTCTATAAAAAGTTGCAGGACGATCTTTGTTAATAATTAGCAATTGATCTGGTACTGAAAAATCGGTCTTTTATTGCCAGTCGAAGATGGCGGTTCTACACCTTATTTGTTTCCCTTTGTCCCCCAGTTTCTTGTCTATGACGATTTTGATCTTTTCTAGTCTATGCTTGATAACAGCGCATGATAGTGAATTGGTTCCCGTTAAGACGATTTGCAATTTCTCCGTACTAAAAACCACTTTTACGTAAGTCTGTCGAATTCGTTTAATTGTCGGTAATTTTTACGTTGCCGCACTCTAGATATAATCACACTCTCAAAGCACGTTAAACAAAAGAACCACTAGGGATAACAATATTAAAATTAACCAAGACTCGTACGAAATAAACACGATAACAAGTAGTAGCAAAAAAACGTCAGATATGCCATTATCATTTGATGCATTTAAATAATTTTTTTAATCATGTACTTCCTCTTAGTAGCCAAACCTTCTTGCCAAGTTTGGTCACAAAATTCCCACTCTTTCTTAGTGTTGTAATTTCAATGTCACAGAGCATGTGTCAACTGTTTTGTCTAGTGACAAATACATTACTCTACCTCTAGTAGTCGTAGCGTTTAACATATAATGTTGAATACACTGGATGTCAAATATAATATTTGAATTCTAAAAAACTTAATATTTCCACAGAAAAAAATTTTTTGGGAACGCTACAACTTGCATGAATAAAATTGCCGAACATTTTAGACGCAACAACTTCTGGTAAACAAATGAAAGTCAATCAAATATATTGAAGATATTTTTTCTCAAATGATGTTAATAAAATCAATATTTTAGAGTCATGAATTAAATGTGAACAATGTTGAAGAAGAGTTTCATTAGTATAAAAATTTAAAAAAAGCATCTGCATACGAAAACATATTATGGCGGTGAGCTATACACTGTAAGTAAGTAAAACTAATACATATACCTGCTGCAATGAGATGTTGAATATATTACAGAAAATATTTTTTGCGTGCTGGATTAATCGTACGGAAATATCTAAATACTTAATTGCAGAATCTGTACGCGCACTTCAAACTCTTTTTAGCATTTGGTCTTGGTTTTGATTTTTGAGTTAAGTTATTGACAGTCGATACGAGATTTGTAAAAGACTATTTTGTACTGACTTTACTTGTCTTTTTTTTAAAATACACTTTCTTTAAGTTGACATTTATTTTGACTTTTAGAGCTGATAAAATATATATTATATAACACATTTTTTAATTTTGAGTTGTTTTTACATTTTCTGTTCTTTATATCGGCAACTTTGCTAAACATCATATGTAAACTCTGGTAATACAAAAAAAATTAAGTTGTAAAATCAGACAGCTCTTACTTTGTTTCTTTAGGGTATGACGATTGTTGAAGAAATGTTCTCAGTTATAAGCTTTTTTTGTTTATTACTATTTTTGTGTATGAATATAAATTAAAAACTTTTGTACAACACAAATAATGATCTTGTTTATTATAAAAAAAATTATTTAAAAAAAATGTTTATAATAATATATCTTCAATCAAAATCTAGAGGCATTCATACTCAAAATCTAAAAAATTTGGGTTTTGTTAATTCTTCAGAAATTGGTAAACAGTATTTGCAACATTTATAAAAGAGCTACTATCGAAAGTACTTTCAAAATTCAACAATCACATTTAAAAAAAATATTTTGTAAAAATAGACAGCTCTTACTCTGTTTCTTTAGGACATACGGATTATTCCAAAGTTCCCAGTTGCTAACTTTTTTGTTCCACATTATTTTTGAGCATTAATATAAATTAAAAACTTTTCTATAACAAAAATAATAAACTTGTTGAAAATTTTCTGAAAAATAAAGTAAATTACCATTGTGTTTAAGTGTACATAAACAGTAAAAATTTTATCCCACAGGTTTTTTTATTTAAAAGACCCTACTTGAAAGTAGTTTATTTAGATTCAAAGGTGAAACTTGTTAGACAGCTAATATCACTAGCAGGTGACGTATTCACATATATCAAGTACTGAATTTAACAACTATTTTAGTATATGAATGCAAAACAATAAAAAAAATTTGATAAAATATTTTTAAAAAAATAAAAACGGTTTTTGTAAAACCATACCATGTAATATAATTTGTATATAATTGTAAGGTTTTTACCGCAATCAAAAATTGGATAGTACATCATGAATGCCAAATATAAGCAAGTACTCACCGTGATTAAATTACACTACATCAAAAAGATAGAAATTTTAGCTTCTTGTAAAAAATAGACATAATCCCTATTAAAAACAAGTTTAATATCAAGCACCAACTAGTTCTAAAAACATGGAACGTGATCCGTTTTAGATGACAATGTACAATATGCAGAGACGCTTAAAGTTCACAAGGGCATAATTAATTTTGTTATGTGACAAAAAATCATAATATATTGTTCAAAAAATAACGTGGATATAAGCTGTTTTACTAACTAAAATGTTTTGAAAATATTTATTGTCTACCAAAAAGCAAATGTGTAGTAGTTTTCTCATTTTTGATTTGAGAATAATTTTGGTCTTTGCCCATATTTAAGTTTGTTTTATATTGGGGATAAAAACTACTTGTAAAATAGATTATATTTTTGACGGGACATGAGACACCATTTTCGTTTCGGTTCCCGTAAGCTACACAATACAATCTGTTGCTAATAGTTAGATCAAAGCATCTAAGACGAGGTATTAGAGCTGACCCAAATTTTATTTTCCTCTTTCCGACCATGTGCAAAAACAAATTATATTGAACCAACATCTACAAAGAGGATTCTTATATTTTTGTTAGTCTTGATTTGACTCAAATTACACTGTGGACGGACATAGATAAAAACTCTTAAGAACAAAATACTCAATTACTTAAAAATCGACGTCAAAAAATTTTTTTGAATGAATTAATAATATTTTCGTATTTTATGTGATTTTTTTTTATTTTTAGATGATAACTGCCTTGTTTTTCGTTTTTTTAGTTTTATAGTTTAGAGTAAAAGATTTTTTAGCAAATTAATTTTTTAGAGTTCTATTTTATTTATATTTATATATAAAATGAGTTAGAATAACTTTGTTTCTAATCTATAAAAATTACGTATAGTCTTAAACTATAATTAAATTTTAATTAATTTTAATTAAAGTGGCATATTGTCTGGAGGCAGTTTCGGCTGTATACCTACCCCTATTAGTTCGCCACTGTTCTCAAACATTTTTTTTTCACTGTATACTGGGTACACGTTCATTACAAATAATAATTTTTGTTACATAATTACAGCACATTTTGTCGATAATAATTAGAACCGCAGTCATTTATTTAGCGACAATGCAGCAGCTGATACTAGATTTGATACTGAACTAATATCTATGAAAAAAAATGACTTTAATTAGATTGTATAAAATATGCCAAAAGCGTTAAAAATTGGGGTTAATAATGTCCAAAAGTTTGCATAAATTAGAACAATTAACAAACAAATTAAAATTCTATCAAATAAAGAATGGAAGACGTATACCAAATTCCCAAACATTTTAAATATACTCTGTGACATTGAAATTGCAACATAAAGAAAGGATGGGAATTTTGTGACCAAATTTGGGAGGAAGGTTTAGCTACTCAGAGGTAGTAAAAGATTAAGATGTCAAAGAAAAGGAAGAAAGATGAAATTTTATTTAACACCGTGTTGGTCTTCCCTTAATGGTATTACACTCTCTCACTCTTCGTCGCATCGATTCCAGCAGATAGTCGATTTTCTCTTGAGTTGTTGTATTCCAAGCAACGTGCAATTCTTGTCGGAGAGCTTACTGCGTCTGTGGAGGATGCGCTAAGCACCTCATAATGCTCAACACGTGTTCAATACACGAAAGGTAGGAGAATCTGAGTTGTCATAGTAACAGATTAACATTGGCCTTTTCAAATCGGTCTATAGAGTGTCTTGCTGTGTAGGGACGGGCTGAAGAAATAGAAGAATGTGGGTTTCTACCAACTTATTAACATATTGGTGAGCGTTCATGTTGCCTCGGATAAATACCAAACGAAACTTACTCCTATCGGCTATAATACCCCACATCATAATCCCCACAGTGTGGTGCACCAAGAATTAAACGTTACGCTGTTCCCCACGTCTTTGTCTGACTCTCATACGGCCATCATGTACATCTAAACAGAATCAGGATTCATCACTCCAAACGTTAATGTGGGTGCCGTCAGAGGTAGCATATTGTGGCTCATAGGCAATCCAATACTTTTGAATCAACGGTAAACTCTTTGAAAGGTTGCAGGACGATCGTTATTAATAATTAGCGATTGATCTGGTACTGACAAATCGGTTTCTTATTGCCAGTCGAAGATGGCAGTTCTACACCTCATTTGTTTGCCTTCGTCCCCCAGTTTCTTGTCTATGATGATTTTGACTTTTTCTAGTCTATGCTTGATAACAGCGCATGATAGTGGATTGGTTCCCGTTAAGACGATTTGCAATTTCTCCGTACAAAAACCACCTTTACGTAAGTTAACAATTTGACCTCTGTCGAATTCGCTTAATTGGCGGTAATTTTTACGTTGCAGCACTTTAGATATAATCACACTCTCAAAACACGTTAAGCAAAAGAACCACAAGAGATAACAATATTAAAATTAACCACGACTCGTACGAAATAAACACGATAATAAAGTAGTAGAAACAAAAAAAACGTTAGATATGCTATTATCACTTGATCCATTTGAATAAAATTTTAATCATTTACTTCTTCTTAGTAGCCAAACCTTCTTGCCAAGTTTGGTCACAAAATTCCCACTCTTTCTTGGTGTTGTAATTTCAATGTCACAGAGTATATGTTTCAACTATTTTGTTTGGTGACCAATACATTAGTTTACCTCTAGTGATCGTAGCGTTTAACATATACTGTTGAGTACACTCAATGTCAAATATAATATTTGAATTCTAAAAAATTTAATATTTCCACAGAAAAATTTGTTTTTGTGAACGCTACAACTTACAAGAATAAAATTGGTGAACACTTTAGACGCAACAGCTTCTGGTAAACACATGAAAGTTGCATCAACCAAATATATTAAAGATATTTTTTTCCAAATGATGTTAATAAAATCAATATTTTAGAGTAATAAATCAAAGTTGAACAATGTTGAAAAAGAGTTTCAGTAATATTTATTAAAATTTTAAAAATGCATCTGCATACGAGGACATATTATGGCGGTGGGCTATACACTGTAAGTCTTACAAAAAATATTTATTGCGTGCTGGATTATTCGTGCAAAAATATCTGAATACTTACACATTTTAAAAAAAATATTTTGTAAAAATAGAATTAGAATTATTCCAGAGTTCCCAGTTATTAGCTTTAACATTTAACATTGTTTTTGGGCATTGATATCAATTAAAAAAATTTTTACAACAAAAACAATGACCATGTTGAATTTTTTTAAAAAACAAATTGCTCAAAACAAAATTTCTACACAAATATAATACTAATTATTTTAAAAAAATTGTTTATAATAATATATATTCAATCAAAACCTCTAGAATCATTAATAGTTAGAATTTAAAAAAATTGTGTTTTTTTAATTTTTCAGAAATTGGACAACAATATTTTCAAAATTTTCAAATCAGAAGCACTTTCAAAATGCAACAATCACAACTTTAAAAAACTTATATTGTAAAAATAGTCAGTTCTTACTCTGTTTCGTTAGGACATGACGATTTTTCAAATGTTCCAAATTGCTGGCTTGTTTGTTTAACACTATTTTTTGGCATTAACATAAAACAAAAATATTAACAACAAATACTTGAACGTTATTTGCACCCGTCTCAATTTATCAAAAAAAAAGTTAATCTACAAACTCCTACAGAAATATTTTTTTATTATACTAAATATTTTACGAAAAGTTTATGGAATTATTTTAAAAATATTTTGTTTTTAAATCTGACAAAAGCACTTTTAAGTTAATAGTTTTCAAAATTGTTATAATAAATTCTCGTTTTTTATTTACTAAAGTATTCTTACAGTATTAGATTTTAGATCATATTGTGAAATTTTTAATTAAAAAAATATATTCTAAAATTGAAAAACTAGGAAAATCTTGTACATTTGAATAACAAAATTTTAAATGTAAACTTTAAGTTTTTTTAAACAAAATTAGATTGTTCAGCTTTCTTCTGCATTAAACTAGTACAAACGTCAGAAAAAGAACAATTTTAATACGAATAAGAATTGCTACCTAATACAGTAAACATTTCCAATAATTTAGTTTTGAGGTTTAAATGTCATAATGGTGACACCGAAAAACTAGTGAGACATCTAAAAAATGAAAAAATCGGGAGCAGGTGTATTATTTTCCATAATTAGCAGCAAACGTCGGGTTTTAATAATCGAACAATACACCATTGTGAATATATAATGGATCAAACCAAGGGGACAAAATCATTACAAAAGTTTCTAGGGGTCGTATGATTCTAGTAGCATCTTACATATCTAAAATTACATTTTAATTTTCTGCACTAATTGGTTTCCACCGCCAAATATTTATGGATCGTTAACTTTTCATTTTTATTATGTACCAGTAGAAGCTTTAAAATATTTGGAACTTTATAATGCGGAATAATAAGAAGTTCTAAATATGGAAATCTTTTTCAAGCAATGCTAGGGATGGGAAATTAATTTTCTTTTCATTGTAAAAAAGGAAATTAAGAAAACTTTCTGAGCAGTTTTTAATCACCTGTTTTTATATTGAACTATGTTTTTAAGTAGCAAAATCCACCCTGATACAGATTTTATTTATGTACTTCTTGTATTTAGTGCGTAGCAATGATTACAACGTGGTTAGTGAATTGCCATTGTCACAATGACCAATGAGAATCCCTTACCGCTGACAACCGCACATCTGCGCCCTTAACGGACATTCTGTAAATGAAACTCTACACTGTTAATATACAATTAAAGTGGATTTCACTTGTGTTACTCATATTTTTCATTTTGCAAAATTAATTATTGATTTTTAAAAAATACTAGTTTCAATATAACTGCAATAGTACCAAACGAAAAAATATGATAAAAAAGATCTGTACATATATGTACCCTTCAGTTTAATCAATAGTTATCTACTGAGCACTTCAATTTCATCTTACTGACTTTCTTTAACTTTTTTTCTTTCTTATCAATCGTACCATAACGTTATGGATCTTAATCAATTTAACAAAAGTGTAGACAACAATTCTTATATAACACGTTCTATTGTTTGTTCTTTTTCATTTTTTGTTAGTGTGTACACCACTCGTTTCTTCGGCATAAAACTGGTTTTATTATGGTTATCTATAACCTTTGTTTGACTTTTGGATGAGGTTTTTATGTTTTGACTATGAATATAATACCTAAATAAAATTAGCAATAATTTAAAACTTCTACGATTTTGTAGAATACTCGTAAGTGTATAATAACATGTATTTCTGGTAATAAATGAAAGTTTTGGTAAAAAAGTTTTTTTTTTTCTATAGATGTTATTTTCTACAGTATATTTTACTTTTTAATCACTATTTTTAAAAATTTGATGGTTTGGGTAAACTGGTTTATTTAATACACGTGTAGCCCAAAACGCTATTCTATTTACTAATGTTTACAGTTGTTTTTATAAAGCAGGTATTCAGCTTTAAAATAAAATGTGTAAATATTTTGCAAAACTTTAATGAATTATTAATTTTTCTAGATGAGCATTAGAAAAGTTTCGGTTTATGCTATATACAAAATGAACAATCACAAACGTCTTTTACAGTATCGTCTCAATGTTGTAAACGTTTTTACTACTTTTGTAAGACGCCTCATCAAAACGAGAAAAAAATCGATACATTGAAATAAGCAATCAAAAGCTTAACCAAGAAACCGGAAAAAGTTTGTTAACTACGCTAAATTTAAAGCTCTAAAAAAGTAAAAGCGCAAACATCTGACAAAAAACTTCACAAGATAAAAATTGTTTGCCACATTCTTTGTAGCCTTCTTGGAAATAATTGTTACCAAAACCGACATCGTAGCCTTCTTTCTTTCAGTTTTTTAGGATCCACTGCAAGACATAGGCTTCCTCCATTTCCTTCTATGTGTCTCTGTCTTGAACTTGTAGTCGACCAACATTTTTTTTTGTTTCTTGTGGTCTCTACTGCAATAGTTTCTTTGTTTACGTTTTATTGTCTCTATAACGATATGACCTGCCCAACGTCATTTTGGTCTCGCAATCTTTTCTACAATATTTTGAACCCTCGTTCTTGCTCTTATGTCTCCGTTTCGGATTTTGTCTCGTAGACTGACTCCGAGCATGGCTCTTTTCATTGCTCGTTGGCTGATTCGTAATCTGTTTTCGCCGTGTTTTGTTAGCGTCATTGTTTACATGCCATATGTACCCACCGGTAGGATGCATGCATCGTATACCTTTCTCTTGAGATCGTTTGGTATTTTGGTATTTTTAAGGATATAACTAAGCTTTGCAAAAGCTGCCCAAGTGAGACTAATCGTTCTATTTAGATCGATTGACTTAAATAGTTATATTTTTGGACATTTTCTATACCTTGATTTACTAATATTTTTTGGACTCATAGTTTTAATTTTTTTTTAGTATTAATTTTTAAGCCTAATATTTGGGAAGCTTCTTCTCATGTCTTTTAATTCATCTGCACTGTAATTTAATAAAATGATAACGTCTGCGAATCTTAAATTTTTTAATCTTATTTAATTTATGGCAATGCTTTTATCTTGCCAAGGTAGTGTCTTGAATACGTCCTCAAGAGCCAGGATGAAGAGTTTAGCAAAGATCGTGTTCCTTGTTGCACGCCTTTCTCTACTGATATTTTATCGGTTGTCAAATCTTCATCAATTTTTATTTTTAACGTTGCTTTTTTATAAATGTTGATGAACCTATTATATCGTTAATCGATCTGCGCTCTTTCTCTTGCTTTTGGTACTTCCCAGGTTTCAACAAAATCGAAAATTTTATGATAGTTAATAAATGCGACGTAGAGTGGAATATTTGTATTCAGTACATCTTTCCATAAATGTTCGAACTACTTATACGTGGTTCATTGCGCTGTAGCCTTTTCTAAAGCCCTTTTGTTCAGTTGGTTGATAGAAGTCAAGCTTAGCTGTTAGTCGATTGGTCAGTATCTTGATGAGTACTTTATAGTATATCGACAGCAAGCTGATAGATTGGTAATTTTCTAAATTTGTCTTCTTGTAAATTAGGACTACTTCTGCGGTTTATCACGATTTGGGTATGCTCTCTTTGGTAACGCATCGATTCATCAGTTTCAGCATTGTTTTTTCCAGAGTTTTTCATCCCGCTTTGAGCATTTCGGGGATTTGCATGTCTTCATTTGTTTTAGTGCTATTCTTAGCTTTGTCATATCTATCTCAGGTATTTCCTCCGGTATTCCCGATTTCTATTTTAATTAGTCTCGTTTAGCTCGTTTGTCATTTGCACATGTTGCTTATACAAATTGTAATAAAGTTTCTGTATAGGGTTTGTAATATCTTTTCTATCTGTCACCATGGTTCCTTCGTGGTTTTTTAGTTTCTTTGTCACTAGCTTTCCTCTACTTCTTCTGGATCTTAGGACTTTCATATTTATGTTATTTTGTATTAGTTCCTTAATCATGCAAGTGTGATACGTTCTCACTTCTTTTAGGATTCCTTTTTTTACTTTTTTTTTATTCTTTATATTCGACCAAATCTCTGCCCGTCTTTCTTCTTTTTCTTATAAGTATGGAAGTTTGATCGCTAATGTTTTTGTTTTTCTTAGATAGTTGGAAGCAGACTTGTTTGACGGCAATCTTTATGCAATTTGTTATCCTCCAGTCTTCGTTCTATTACATTGTTTTTCTTTTTTCCGTAAATCTGTTATTGCTTGTGTGTTTCTCTCTTCGGTTTGTTATTTCCTTTTCAGGCAAGTGTTTATGACAATTTTTGTGTTAGTAAGTCCCTACCCGTTTTAAATCGATTTGTAATTGTGACATCTCTACACATGTTTTTTACGGAGGATAGGATGTAATCGATGTCTTGACGACAAAACAAAGAACGTTTTGTCGTCAAGGCTCTTCCAAGTCCACTCTCTTTGTCCCGGTTTTTTAAAGAAGGTATTTATACAGTATAAGTTTTGTCTACATAAGAATTCAAGCATAATTTGCCCCCTTGAGTTTTGATCTCCTAGTTCAACGGTCAGCAACAGGCGGACCGCGGTCCTAAAAAGCGAAAAGTGGACAGTGAAAATAGGAAGTTTCTGTCAGAATGGACTAAACAATATTGTTTTACGCTGCCTGATAGGCCTCCAGTAGTTCCAGTGTGCCTTATATGCAATAAAACTGTCGCTATTGTTAAAAGTGGAAATTTGAAGCGACATTATGAAACAACTCATCAGCTATTCCACAAAAACTTGAAAAAAAATGTCTATTTTCGTAAGATTTTTGAACATTGAGTGTAAAATTTTTAGGGAAGAGTTGCTAGCAATATTGTCGTTGAAAGGTGACACTCGGAGAGAAGATTTATTCAAAGTCATTGATGAATTTATTACTAAATCTAACATCAGTTACGATAAAGTGGTGTCGCTTTCAACTGACGAGGACCCAGCAATAATTGGCAAAGAAAAAGGTGTAGTAAAGAGAACCAAGGATAAAAATTCAGGTCTAATATCGTATCAGTGCATAATTCACCAAGCAGCCCTTTGTAGAAAACTTAGTGCTGCACTAAAAGAAGTGATGAACAGCTTGGTCAAGTTAATTAATTTTATGAGATCTCACTCTGCTTTTTAGTATCGACATTTCAAGGAGTTTCTTTCTGAATGTGATTCAGCGTATTCTGACTTACTGCAACACAACAATGTTTGTTGGCTAACTAAAGATCAAGTTATTGAACGTTTCTGGCTAATCAAAGAACAAATAACCTCGTTCTTGCAAAACTTAGACACGCAGAGAGTCAGAAAGCACTTTGAGATAACAAATAAGCGCAATATGCAGGTTGTTCTAAAAGATATTTTGCAATATTTAAATGCGCTTAACACAGAGTTACAAGAAAATGGAAAGTTAATATGTGATCTGATACAAAGCGTGTCTGCTTTTTGTCGTAAGCTGGAAATCTTTGAAGAAGATATTGCAAGACCAGAATTTATTCATTTTCCGACAATTCTTAAATATAAAAAAGAAAACTCTGAAGAAGAAATTGTAGTGTTTGTGAAGTTTTTGGCCGATCTTAGGAACGAATTTGCTACAAGATTCCAAGACTTTGCAGAGATGGGGTTTCTTAAATCGCCTTTTGAAATTGATGTAGCGGCAAAATCGACAGATGTGGCTGCCAAGTTGTTTAATCTGTCAAAGCCATTACTTCAAATGGATATAATTGATATGCACGAAGATGTGTTTTTGCAAATATATAAAACTGTATCCACTGAAGAATTTTGGGCCAACCATGTCTCAGAAAAATATGAAAATTGCAAAAAACTAGCTGTCAATTTGGCCACTATGTTTGGCTCGACATATGTATATGAAACATCTTTCTCAAAGATGAATTTTTTGAAAAACAAATATTGTTCGAGATTAACAAACTTCGAATTTGCTGTTTTTCTCGAGATCCAAACTATAGAAAACTGACTCAGGACCGTCGGTGCAGTTTCTCACATTAATTTTAGGTCTTGTGTTTTATAATTCAGAATTTTATTTGAAACCATACAATAAACAGGTAGCACTTAAATATTATCAGTTGTTTTTTTCTGGATCTCGTTAAAATTTTTACACAGTATCCGGACCCCACCTAAAACTACTTGCCGACCCCTGTCTTAGTCCACATTTACCAATGTTTTCTGGAGTCTGTTATGGTTTCAGGCCCGATTTTGGCATTGAAGTATCTCATAATAATTTTTCGCTTGGCTTTTCTTCGTTTATAGTTGTTGCGAGATCCTCGTAAAATTGTTGAGCATCTTTGTCTATTGATGTGTTCGTAGGGGGCATATCGTGTATGATTAGTTTTTTTATTTAGTTTTAGCATTATGTACATTATTCGGTCGGAAACAGGTACCACTTTGCTTACTTGGTTTTTTATTTTGCTGTGAGTAATGATGACTATTTCTTCTATGTGGTACTCTTCCTCTTTTTTTCGTTGCCATAGCATGTGACCGGATTTTAGAATTGTGGTAGATTCTCGTTTTAGTCTTCTTTTGCATAAACCAACTATACTCCACTTTAGATTTCTTACCTCATTCCAGATGTTCTTCTAGCCTTGTTGTGCGGATATTGTACGTTGCAAGTAGAATAGTTTTTTTGTGCTTTGATTTGCCTTTGTTTTTAATTTTATTTTAATTGAATTTTAAATTTAAACAATTTACTATAAATTTGCATTGTTATTTTATCACAGAAAATTTAAAAAATCAATAAACTAGCAACACTTGAAATAAAATATGTTCAAAAAATAGTCTTAATAAAATGTGCTGTTTTAATATGGAACTTTTATGTACTCACGAAAATATGGTGTATAAAAATAAAATGAAGTTCCAAATTATTCAAAAATAGGAATATTTTGATTTTTTAGTTTTTACGGATAAACGATTTGATCTTCTGGTATTGACAATGTTTATTATTTGTCTGATTTAAATATCTTAAGTAGCATTTCAAAGGGTCACAAATAATTGCTTAGTTTACACCGCTAACTATTTCAATCGAACTAACCAAGCGCAAAACTGGGTCAACTAAATGATAAGGAATTGAACTTTATACGGCAGCACTGCAAGAGCCAATATGGATGGCGGATGCGTACAGGGCGAAACGCTGTCATTATCGTTACCAACGGAAAATTCATTTAACATAATACAGAGTGCACCAAACACCATCAAAAAATGGGATCAAAAATAGGGACTATCAGTAAACTCTATCAAAACGGCAATTGTTCCGTTTACCAAACGAAGGAAAACGGATGATATGAAACTACTTATAATGTACAGAGTCACAGCTCTCGACGACAAAGTAGGTCAAATATCTTTATACCAGATGCTCATCTGGAAAACTTCACATTGACGTGGCATTAGGATTGAAACCCACATTGACCAAATGGTTATATATTGTAGGAACAAGACCCTTTATCACATGCTGTGCGCTTGTATGGGGCGAGAGAAACAACTTAAAAAGCACGGCTTCCAAGCTTAGCAAAGTATAGAAAATTGTATGTCCGCTGACAACAGTAGCACTAGGCCCACAGCAGCCATAAAAGCATTACTTTTACTTCTAATATTACACGTCGTTGTAATTATAAAAGCAAGACAAGCAGCATACAGGCTACATATAAATAAACACACGACAATTACCGAGACGTACAATGGCGGTATATATGTCGTAGGCATAATGCAAAATTAGGCTTTTTGTAAAATGTCTAAGGATTTTATAAAAAGCCGGCAAAACGCGAACCAAGGATGCAATTTTCGTTATGACTACACCAATTCAGGCAAAATGATAAAACGCCGGCAAAACGTGAGCAGAAGAATGTATCTCTCGTTCTGACTAATTAGTTTCAAGCACTTTATAATCTGCCAAAAGCGATGTAGTCAAAACCAAAGTATAAAGATATTAAAATTACTAGGTAGGCATTCTGTAAAATAACATATCAAATTATCAAATGATAACAAAGAATGTTGGTGTTTACCTACAAGCAAAAAATACAAACAAATCCTTTGGAAAATAATAATATAATACCACACATATTTTTTATGGTAGGTACATTACAAAAAAAAAGTGTAAGCTGCGCAGTGGAAAACTGTCGTATCAAAGTCGTGTTATACCACTTCCACACTTATAAACAATGACTTCTTCTCCTTTACTCCTGTGCCCATTTTATTTAACCTTGATAGCAGTTTCCATTTTTGTTCTATTGTAGGTACTAACACAGATCTGTAGTTTACTTATTACTGCATGTTGAACTTCCATGACATTTTGAAGAACATAAATTGTTATTTTTTAAGCAAGCACATTTTTTTGTATTGCACTGATTGCTACTAGCCTTACATGAACATTTTTGAGACCCCTGACCTCCGAATCGAGAATGATATGCAACTGCCTCTCTTACAGTTATTAGTTTATTAGGAACTTCATCTTCAAAACCAACTAAGGCTTCTTAAATAGCATTTCTGGAAAACCAAATTTTAAGAATTCCTTTAGATGTACCTAATTTGTATTTTTTTTGCATTTTTCAGGTCTAACATTTTTCCAGTTAGATTCTTTGAATCGAGAGGTCCTCGGTCTACCTTCGGAACTGCCAAATAAACATATGATCCAATTTCTAGTGCCCTAAATTTTTTATTAGACGTCTCAGTCATTTTTTTACTGCTGTTTTTTTGGCCAGAATAAGACTTCTGTCTTTCATATTTAATTTTGTTCTCAGTTGTATAAAAGGAACAAACTCTTACTTCCGGTTTTGAAGACGATCCTGAACTACAATGTAAATCCACTGTAGCATTACATATCTCACATGTGAATGTAGATGTATCTGTGATTTTGTCACTGCACGCACAACAATACATAATAATATCACTGAAAGTATCATTAACATTCACTTCTTCATTACCCAGTTGTTTGTCATGTTCACTGTTACTTGTCTGTGAAGAACGCATTATATCTTCAAGTTCCTCTTCTGTTCAAAGCTCTTTAATTACAGAGTTAAGAAGGTTTGTTGATTTTAATCCAACTTTTGGGTCAGCACCAAATAATGCACGGTACGGAGTCCTTCAAATAATGCGATGTTTCGAGGAATTCTTCTGCCACTGTACAAAATAGCAGCCAAGAGACCAATTTGTAGAAAATTATCAAACATCCAAGATCGAAACATGTTCTCAACATCTTGGTTACTTCTTTCCACACTACCTTGACTTTCAGGGTGACGTGGCCTGCCGTGAACAATTTTGCAATCTGGCCAGTAGCTGATAATTTCTTCTATTACCGAAGCAGTAAATTCCCGGCCGTTGTCACTTTGCAATATGTGCGGTGCTCCAAAATCCAAAAATATTTTCACCAACTCTATAGCCACTTCCGCTGCATGTTTTTTATGTAAAGGGCGAAGATGCAAAAATTTTGTAGCATGGTCCTGGTAGTTAAGAAGCCATTTATAATTTCCATCAGGAGCAGATTGAAAATCTATCAAATCTATTTGCCCGCAAACATTAAAATCTTTAGAAAGAATTGGACGTACCACTAATCCTTTGTTGGGTTGCGATTTCTTAAGTTGACACTCTTTGCATAGTGAAATGAAAATTTCTACCGCTCTTCTAGGAATGTTGTATTTATGTTTTAAGGCAAATAGCATTTTATCCCTCCCACTGTGCCCTGTAGTTCGATGACATTCTAACAACACGTCAAAAACTGTTCTATAGGTATTATGTAAACAATGGGTTGATCAAGAGAGTTTCGTTTAACCACTAGATGTTCTTCAATACCGATATTAAAAACGTCGTATTCCTTTATGGAATGGTACTGCTTATTGCTTTTTTTGTTACCTGTTGAAACAGCTAATTTACCACTCTTGATATCGTCAATAACTTCTTTAACTCTATCAGCAGTGCAAGGCTTTTTAATTACATCTTTCTTCACTCTTTCACTATAAAAATTTAGTAACTGTTCGTTAAATCGGAATTTCATAACTTCTAAATTTCCTTTGCTGATTGTTATGTGCTCGCGGTTAACGTTCATTTTAACGTATTTAAGTGCACTTCAAAATTAAAAACAGCAAAACAACGGGCACGTTTCACGTTTTAGGTTATGTTCGGTGCAACTGGTTGGCGCGAACTGAAGCGGGAAAGCAACATTGTGCATTTTGACTACATCGCTTTTGGAAGTTTATAAAATGCCTGAAAATAATTAGTCAGAACGAGAGATACATTCTTCTGCTCACGTTTTGCCGGCATATTATCAATTTGCCTGAATTGGTGTAGTCATAACGAAAATTGCATAGTTGGTTCGCGTTTTGCCGGCTTTTTATAAGACCCCTAGACATTTTACAAAAAGCCAAATTTTGCATTATGACTACGACATATACAACGTGCTGCGTGAAGAAACAATATTAACTATGGGATCCAACTTCACAAAAATGACATCTTAAAGAAATTTAAAGTAATAATACCGTCACGAGACGAGTATACAAAAATCGTAACGGTACCGGTGCCCAAATATATAGAGGGAGGCAGAAAATTTTGTGTACCATGGGTAAATATGCATCATGCAAGCACCAGTAATAAAATCCAACTGATTATGGCATCTATCAACGGTCTGAAAACGTTGGCAACTCACCAATAAGTGCAACTAGTCTTGATACCAATAGACCAGGATGTAAAGGGATACCTAATGGCGGACGCACTAGCAAAAAAATATAATCAGCAGAAAACTAGTAGTGAAATAAAACAAAATATAGAAAAACTCGGCAGGGATGAAACAAAAAACTTTTCCTTACAGAGTCGACAAAGGTTGAGGAAACTTACAGGAATAATGACAGGGTGCTCTGACCCTAACAAACATATCCTTAAAATGGGACTGCAAAGTAGCCCTTCATGTCGCGGATGCTTGGAAGACGACGAGACTCTACAGCATTTACTGTGTAAATGCAAAGCATACCAAACGCAACGCACGATTCTCGACAAACCAAAGCTAACCGACAATAGGTTGAAAACAGCTCTTTGGAATAGGTGTTTTAGTCTTAAAACGTTATATGTTTATTTTTATTTTGTTATATTATTCAAATAAATGGTTACGGAATATACTTTTTCCCGGACGGTTTAACAGTACCCCATTTGCCACTAACCAGGAAGATGTATATTTCTATCTTCAGCAGCAAAACAGTATATTGTAACGATTATTAAAACTACTAATGCATTTATTTATACTAAAAATATGTACACGTTTATAACTAACCGAACTAATTAACTCTAAAACACTTATACTAATTTATATATAGAACTATCACACAAAGTTAAAATCCGCGTTAATCACTTATTTATTTAGACTTGAATAATCTTCTTAACACTATCGTCTTTAAATTACTGAAATAACTGCTTTATGATTTGTTTGTGTCGCATTTATACACTTTGGCCAAACGTTCGAAAATTTTCTATATCTTTCGGTGAACGTTCTGGAAATATACAAAAACCTCGCAAAAGTTTTCAAACTTGAGAATAATTTCTCGAACGTTTCAATATAAAATCTTTAGGAATCCGTTTCAGGACAAAAGCTAATTGTAGCGATTCCTGTTCTGAAGTGAATTGACAACTGGTTCGTAAGTCAATGGTAGGAGAGAACTTTTGATGTGTATAATCTAACAACGTTTTTTAAGGATGATGTTCAGTAGTTATTAACCTAGACAATAAATTAACAATTGCACTTTTTAAGTACGAATAGTAGTATCTTTAATAAAAACATTTTTGAAAATTCAATTAATCAATTTTTATTAGCAATATTTGCTTAAAATATTTTTATGTCGATAGTGTCAGCACAGTTTCTAATGTTTTTTAAACAATTAATTGATCATTGTTGTCAAATTACAGCAACATCGGTGCACATTTCTCGTTCTTTTATTTTTTTAACGGTGTTAATATGAAACGCATTATTTATCAGAAACGAATAACCTCTGAAAGAGTTGAACAAAAGCAAATTCCACGAAAATTATGCAATAATCACGTCAGACTTTTGATTTTATTAATTGATATGCAAATACAAATTGTGTTAATATGCAAATATAGACAGTGACGATAGTCCACGCAGCATACGAATCTCGCGAAAAGCTAGTTCGATAACAGTTATTGTAACTGTTCTTATTCAGCTTTTGCAAAAAAATGTATTGAAATCATTTGAGAGTGTAATGAAGAAAAAATTAGATGGAGCGAATAAGATTCCCGTCCTTCAATCAAACGTCCCTCGACGAAGCTAAATCTCTGGATACTCGTGCAACCGATTTGTCATTTGAAGAAGTAGTTTTGGTAGAATAAATGTAAACTGACAGATATTTACATTTTTATACAGTATATGTCATTCGATAAACAAAACCATATGCATAAATCAATCCGGCCACATGCCGCCTCTTTTATACCGCCGAAAATAATAATATAGTTATATTACGTCTTACACTATTACTCTTAGTCAAGACCTACACAAACATTTACACCCCCAATTTAATTAAGCAAATAGCTGGAATTCCTATGCCAACGGTCACTATGTATTTATTCTGCAATGAATACATCACCGTAATTACAAATTCGGTATTGTATTGTTTTATTTCATACTACTATGCGCTTATAATTTTTCTTCTGTTGATATGTATGTACGTACATCTAATGTGAAAGCAAGAATTAATATCAAATAGTACAACTAATAAAATGTTGTTTAATATCTACCCTGTTCTATTATTTATAAGTTTTTGTATATTGCTGTAAATCGTTTTCACAATATTGTTATAATTATTTAATCAAAAACTCAATCAATTGTAGTAAACTAAAAAATATATTAAATAAAAGTTTTTGAGCAGAAAAAATTATAATTTTAAGACAGTAGTTTTTAAAAAAATACAGTAGTTAACAATTACCAATTTTAAAGTTGTCGGCGTGCCAAGTTTATAAAAGCATCACCAACAAATAATTATTACCAAATACTTTTATCTTTCTAAAATAAATCGTGTAGATACGTAAGTTCAATGTCTATTAGATGGCGCTAGTATCAATAAAATGATATTTTTTAAAAGTCAGAATTTCATGGTGATAAAGTCAGTTAATTTTGTTACAGCAGTCATTACAAATGTACCATTGTTTATAAGTAGAAAAAAACTAAAATATGGGCTAGGCGTTAAGACTTTTGATGTCTATAAAAGCTACATAGATAGTACACAATAATATACGTAAAATACATAGATAAATAGGTATGTGCAAAGCTAATAAAGAAATTCAACTTTAAAAAGACAAATTAGAAATAAATATAAGATAACATAAGACAATCTAAGTAACGACTAATTTTTTTTGTAGAAATTTGCTAACTCTTGCTTTGAGAAATTCAGTAATTTAGTGACTACTACATTGAAAAAGATATTTATAAACATCTTTAAAATCTTCAAAGACAGCTTATCTCGGATTTTTTTTTATTGTTTTGTTTACTAAGAAATTAAACCACATAAATATTATGTGTACCCTTTCCAAAATAATTCAATTTTTTAAGACAATAAATAACATAAATAATTTAATGCAATTGTAAACTAAAATTTTTTAAAAAAATTTAATTAAAGTTGATGTAATAGCAAAGGCTTCCACGGCCGGAGTCTATACTAAGATAAGAATGAATGTGTTCCGGGTTTGGACCGTGTCATTGTTGTAACCGAAGTTGCCAGCGTTTTGCCGACTTTCGTAAGGGGCTCCATCAGGGCGTGAGATAAATAGAAAAACTCAAACAAGCAACCGAAATCTAACTGAGAACTTCTCAAAAGTTAAGTAATCAACTTATGAACCAAGCCAGATTCTAAACTCTGAAAAAGGTAAGAAAGAAAACGATAAGCTTGAAAAAGCAAACCAAAAACCTAACGAAGAACCACTACAGAGTTACGTAATCAATTTGTGAACCAAGCCAAATTCTTAATTCCATAGAAGTGACTTAAGAAGGAATAGTCTCCGTATATAAAAAAGAAGGATCGTCACGGATGGTAAGTTCGACTCTAATTAGGTTACCGTTGAAAACGGACGTGTTTTCGATAAAGAACTAATGACCGGGAAACAAAAAGGGGATAGCTCGAAACCATGATCGCGATTGAAGTTATTGGGGTGTTTGATGATTTCTATCCTCTCTCGGAATTTCCCGTTGAAAAAAGAATGGAGATTTGGCAATCACCAAAACGTTATCACAATCTATCTTGTGACCTGTCGTAAAATGATGTTCAGCAACCGCAGACTTAACAACATGCCTTTTCCTTATAAAACGGTCATGTTTTGAAATGCAAGTAATGACGGGACGACTTGTTTCACCAATATAGACTAAACCACATGAACAAGTAATTTTGTATACACCTTGCGATAAAGGTGTATGAAATTTGTCTTTGGAAGAAGGAAGAATTTCAAAGATTTTGCCTGTCGAATTCAATATGAGTTTAATACCATTCTTACGAAGGAGTTTCCCTATTTGATCTGTAACCTTGTGAATGTAGAGTAAAAAGGCCAGTTTCGGATTGGATTCGGGAGTAGAAATGTCCTTAGGTAATCGAGTACGTGGATGTAGACGACGATTAATAACTCTATGAATATCTTGCTTCATATAACCATTGTTCACTAGGATTTTAGTAAGATGACGGAGTTCCGAGTCTAGATTCTCAGGTTGGCAAATAGAAAAGGCACAATGAACCAAAGATTCAATAACAGAAGGTTTCTGTGCAGGATGATGATGAGACGAAGCATGAACGTATCTGTCCGTATGGCTGGGTTTGCGATAAACAGAGTTTCCCAGAAGTCCGTCGGGCTTACGAATCACAAGAACGTCAAGAAATGGGAGAGAACCATTACTTTCAATTTCCATAGTAAATTTGATATCTATGGGTTGATTGTTAAGATAATCAAGAAACTTAGACAATTGGAGATGATTATGAGACCAAAAAATAAACGTGCCGATACCTAAACCAAACTTTAGGTTTTAATATTGATGATTTCAAAGCAACCGTTTCAAAGGATTCCATAAAAATGTTAGCTATAACAGGTGATAGAGGAGAACCCATAGCAGCACCAGAAACCTGTTCGTAAAACTTGTTATCAAATTGGAAGTAAGTAGAGGATAGACACTTATCAATAAGAGGAACCAAACTTAAGTCCTTGCCATGTTAAGACAGAATCTGTTTGATGATAATAAGCAAATCCTTAATAAGAACTTTAGTAAAAAGTGAAGTGACATCAAAGTTCACGAGAAGATCACCATCCGTGACGGTCCTTCTTCTTTATATACGGAAACTATTTCTTCGTAAGTGACTTCTATGGAGTTTAGAATCTGGCTTGGTTCACAAGTTGATTACCTAACTCTGTAGTGGTTCTTTGTTAGATTTTCGTTTGCTTTTTCAAGTGTATCGTTTTCTTTCTTACCTTTTCAGAGTTTAGAATCTGGCTTGGTTTACAAGTTGATTACTTAACTTTTGAGAAGTTCTTAGTTAGTTTTCGGGTGCTTCTTTGAGTTTTTTTATTTATCTCACGTCCTGATGAAGCCCCTTACGAAAGTGGGCAGCTTCGGTTACAACAATGACACGGTCCAAACCCGGAAAACATTCTTATCTTAGTATTAATTGACGTTGATTTATTAGTATTTTTTTAACTGGAATCTGTCTAGTGAACAATAAGAATTTGTTTTGACTAGAAAGTAGTGACATCTAAGGTATCACTGTTACTACCAAAGTATCATCGTGTTTGACAAAGTTATATTTTAGAGAGCATTACAAGTAGAATAGTAAATGACATCTATTAACAGAAAATAATGTTTGTGCAAATTTTACGATATAGATAAACGAGATAGTCCATGTCCATATCTTTTGCAATGTGTCTCGGTCGATATTGTAAACAGGAGCAGTAATTAGAGACTCATCAACTCAAGTAGCTTGACTTAAAACGTAAAAGCTTGGCTTGTGCTTGATGTTTGTGGATACAGGCTTGGGTTGGTTTTTAAGCTATTCCAAGCGTTATCAAGCTGGAATGCAACCTTTACGTTCTTTGCTTAATATAGCACTGTTTTTTGGGTGTTGCCGCGTAACAAAACTTTCACTTAACGTTTTGCTGATCATGCTGTCAGTTTCTTCAGAAGATTTTTAAAGACTGATGTTATCGTCTTGCGTTCCTTGTTATATACCGTCTTTCGGTTCCGCTTTGCTGATCCGTGTCCGTTTTAGTCTGTTGAGTTGCGTTCATAGACGTCTACATGTTCTTCACGCTGCGTAGATCTCCATGTGTTGCTTAATCTGTTTTCATCCTCACGGTTGAAGTTGTTAGTATTCAAGTATTATTCGCTGGTGATAGTGTCTACTTCATGCTAATACGTTTACGTTCCAGTAATCAATCTGGTGATCTCCATTCTCATGTAGATGTTCCGCTACTACAGATTTGTCTGTGCGTCTGAGTTGAGCGTCTCGTTGATGTTCTTTAACACTGCACTGAATGCTCCTTCCTGTTTGGCCGATGTAATTTTTGCGGCACATAGACTCTAATTTGTATATACCCTTGGTGTGTAGTCTCGGAAGTTGATCTTTATTAGGTGGTATGAGCGGATCTATTTTCTTCACTGTGTTATAACGTGTAGTGATGTTTTTTCCCTAGAACCCCCTTTAGTCTGTCAGTGACTCCGGAGCGTAGGGTAAGTAAGCATATGTTTCTGACGGTGTCTCCGCAGCTTCTCTTTCTACTGCGGTCTGATTAATTTTTTGTTGCAGTCATTTTTTATAAGAGCGTCTTTGATGTGTTTGATTTCTTCCGGCTCGCGTTCTTCATCACTAATAGCAGCACACCGGACAGAGAACCAGCTGCGTTAAGAATTCTGAACATTTCGTGGAGGTTGTCCAAGGACTTGAGGTAACTACCAGTGACATACTAGTTAGTTTCGACGTAGAATCACTATTCACCAATGTACCTGTGGATGAAACATTAGAGATCATTAGACAACAACTAGTGCCACGAGGTTTACAAAAAGATTTGATCGACTTGGGGAGGCTCTGTTTAACATCAACTTACTTCCTCTGGAATGGTGAGTTCTATGAACAAAAGAACGACGCAAGTATGGGATCACCACTGTCACCAGTAATAGCCAACATCTTCATGGAAGCTTTCGAACAAGAAGCTGACAGCATGTACACATATACATACACAGTATAAATAATTATCAAACTGCTAGCATAGGTTACCTCATACATTCGAACTGAAGTGAAGATAGTTTGTACGTGGGAGTAATAAACATATTAATAAATAAACCCAAATTTATAGTTACTGAATTATCTAATTAATAATTTGACAATAAGAAATACACAATAAAGAGTATATAGTTTTAGCAATTCACGATGCAAGCTTTGAATGTGTATACTTGACGCGTTCAAATCAAGAACAACGTTATAATGTTTATTTCGCTGTTCTAAGAACGACACATTTCTTCTCAGTATATTGCTGACACTATAAATAAAAATAAATACAAAATAACGTTATCACATAAGACGTAGTTAAGTGAAGTTGTTATTCTAAAAACCTACATGCTTTCAGAAAACTTGAATAAATAAATAATATTGCAAAAATAAAGCTAAATATGCAAAATAACAATTTTTAGAGAACAATCATAAAATATTTCACTCTAAACATGCGTATTGTGAAAATTCATGCAAAATAGATTATTGTTCAAGTATAAAAACAAACCTGAAAAAAAATTGATAACATAAACTCAAATTATAATTACTATAAACGGTGTATTTAAATAAGTGAAGGTTGATTTTGATTTTGATTGTATCTATTGCAGTAATACTGTGATATATGTATGTATTTTAAAACGTCTTCACGTATTGCGTTAATTATTGTTCTCTCTAATTTTCCGGCATCTAAAAAATAAATTGTTAGTAAAATAATTACAGCAGATACAATCTTTATTTCTTCGTATTGACATTGACCTAACTTAACAAAATGTGCTTTGTGTACTGGATTACGTTTATCTGCGGTTATAACCAAAACAAAACTTTAGCTAAATAAACAAAAAACGTTGCAATGTAAGAAGTATCAATTCTAAATTCAGCTTTCTTAGAACTTAGTTAGACAGCTTGCTTAATTTCTGTTTCGATTTCTTAAATTTGTGCTGTTTGCTGAAGTGATTTGTGTAAATTGCCTTCGATAACTTTTATTTTAGAGTATACATTTTATGTTAAGATATTATTTTTAAGAGCTTCAAAGCTTGGTAAAAGTTTGACCTGTAAAAGCTTGGCTTGGTTAATCTTGAACTGAGCTTGACTTTTTAAGAGCTTGGCTTGAGATTTCAAAAGTTTGGCTTGATTTTTCGAAAGCTTGACTTGATTTCAAGCATATTACATATAAAACGATTTGGTTGACTAGTCTATGTATTTGCTCTATTCTTTATGTGTATTGCAACAACCAAACTAATAGTTTGAAAATCATAACAATTTAAGCATTTTTTAGGTGCTAAGGAAATAGTTTAATCTTAGTATTGCATTAAATATAGAAGTTATTAATTTGTAGTCATTTTTACATCAATGGCATCAAACCCTGGTACGTTTTTGATTACTTGTTTTAACTTTTTAGTTTTAAATTTACAGTTAGGCAATTTCATTTAAAGTAGGACATTTGTTTTCTTTTGGATAACACTGAAGTCTTTGAATACATTTTTAGATGCCGATAAAGCTTTAGTTTTTTGTTGTTTATGACCCAGGTATTGCTTTTCTTTTTGATTGAATGATTGTGTTGTTTTTTTTTAATTTTATACAAGAGGTTGTTGGCCTAGAGTCTCTGCACTGCGGTCTCCTTGGTTCTTTTGTGCACCTCCGATTTATTACTTCTTCAGCAGTTCTGTTTCCTCAATAAAATCGAGAAGCTTATTCCAAGGAGCTTTTTTCAATTCATCAGTTAGTCTTGGTTTGCCGTGAATCGTTGTGCGCTTGGTATTCTTGTTTGTTGCGGATTTTTGCCATAATTAGTTTGGATTTTATTACTGGAGAATTTAGTGCCAGTAGTGCTGCTTGACTGTCAGACATGATTTGCGTATGATTTTGAGTCGATAATGTTTCTGACACACTAGTGAATAGTAGCAACTTCAGTTTGAAAAGCGGACGCATTTTTACCTAAAGTCAGCAAACATTGCTTCCCTAGGTGTCTGCCTTAATATATTCTTGCACCGGTGCCGTTGCGATTTTTGACCCCATCTGTGTACCAGATAGTTTCTTTAACCGCGCTCGGGTAAATGTTTTTTAGTTCTCATCGCTTCTGTTATTAGCAGACATGACATTTTCTGTACTTTGCTTAACTTGGAACTTGGGTTTTATCACCACAGTATATAACCATTTGGTCATTGTGGGTTTCAATGCTTATGTGTGCCCGATCATCATCAAGAGTGAGTCTCAGATATTTGACTTGTTTTGTAATCAGGAGCGTGACTCCGTATAATGTAGGTAGTTTTATGTCATCCGTTTTCCGTCGTTTCGTAAACGGAACGATTGGGTTCACTGATAGTCTCTCTTTTTTGCACCATTTTTCGTCGGTGTTTAGTACTCTATGCTTTATGTATACCTCTTCGTCTTTTACTTCTTGTCATAGGCCGCCCATGCCGTAATACCACAATCTCTATCTTTCCACATATTTTCTTTTAATCCTCTTTCTCGTATTTCGTTATCAATTCCCTCCCGGCAACTTCTTCTTGGTGTTTCGTGTTTTCTTTTACCAGGAGGTTTCCATATTAGCATTTGCTTCGGTAGTCTTCCTTCATTCATACGCTGGACATGCCCATACCATTTTAGTTTTTATGCTTTTATATCGTCCATTAGTGTGTGTGATATTTCCATTCTTTCCCGTATTCTTTTATTTGTAACTCTTTCCTTCTTTGAATTTCCTGCAGCCCGTCTCCAGTAGTCCATTTTTGTGCCATTTACTATCTTAGCCAATCTATTTTTAAATTGCCATACTTCAGAGCTATACGTTATTATACTCTTTATTATTGTATTATATATTAATTTTTTGTTGTTTTTAGATATGTTTTTGTCCCAGAGTATACCGTTTATTAATGTGATGGCTTTTCTTCCTTGTGTGTTCCATTACTCGTGACTTTCATTCCTAAATTTTTGTATTCGTCGCACCCTCTAATATATTGTCCATTTTCCAGAATCAGATTTTGCGTTTGTTCATTGTCCACAAGTTTTTAGGGCTTGTTCTAAGTAAATTTTAAATAGTGTAGGTGATAAACAGCATCCTTGCTTAAGACCTTTATTTACGCTAAATCCTTTTGTGATCTTATTTCCGATTTTTATTTTTGTACTGCTATTTTTGCATAACTTCTTAACCGCATTTATTAGATTCACTTGGATATATGTTTTGTCTAAGCTTTCCCAAAGTTTAGTCAGCGGTATGCTGTCATATGCTTTTTGTAGATCAACATAGAGCAGGTGTACTTCTTGCAATTTTTTTTTCTATTAGTTGAGTTACACAAAATAGGTGGTCTAATGTTGATCTGCCATGTCGTGGTAATCGTTTTCAATTTTGTTTTTTAGTGTTTTTCCATATATTCTGCTGACAGAGCTGGTAACAGCGATTCCTGGGTAATTGTCGCAATTTTCTCTACTTCCTTTCTTATGTATGGTAGATATATAAGAAGTTTTTCAGTATTCTGGTATTTCTGTCCCATTTGCGCATTGTTCAAGTAACTTCTCTGTACCATGTTTTACTAGTTACGCCGGTATATCTCCTGGCCCAGTCGCCGTTTCATTTTTTAAGTTGGTACATACTTGTTTGACTTTTTTTAGAGTAATTCTTATTAGTGAGTTTATAATATTTATGTTGCTCTGGATTATATCATTTTTTTGCATGGACTGTGATGTCTTCTCTGTTAATAGTTCTTTGAAGTAATCGTCCCATTTTTGAGGTGAAATTGATGGTATGATATCTCTTTTTTTGTCTTGTCTTAGTTTTCTTATTATTTTTCAACTCTCTGTGCCTCTCCTCTATGTATGTATTTATTTTTGTACAACTTTTCTTCCAGGCTTCATTTTTCTGTTTACAAATCATTTTTTTTTACTTCTTTCTTTGTGCTTTTTTATATATTATTTTATCTTCATTTCTTTTAGTGTTTAAGTATTTAGAATATTTTTTTCTTTTATCTTAAGTTTCTTTCTGTATATCTTTATCCTACTAATAAGGCTTTTGTTGTTTTATATTTCGTTGTTATTGTCCCAGAACTTCATTTGCTTCTGCATGTATACATCCCTTTATGCCTTCATAATGTTCTTCTGTATTATTGATACCTATTTTTTTGAGTTTTTCATTTAACCTTTGTCTGTATAGGTTCTTGGTACTTCCGTGATCTAAAGAATTTAGATCATATTTTCTTTCGTTTATCTTTTTCTGTGCTGTAGGATTTTCTTTGTTTTCTTGTATTCTTTCATCTTGCTTTCTGCTTGGAAATGCTATTTTTGTTCTTAGTAGGTGATGGTCACTAGTACAACTGGCACTTCTACATACTTTGACATCTTGTGGTTTTAAATTTGACTTTTGTCTAATTAATGTATAATCTATAATTGATTTTAGGTTTCTCGTATTTTGTATCCAGGTATATTTGTGAATCTCGCGGTGTGGGAAGTATCCATTTAAAATCCGTAGTTGGTTCTGTTTGCACATAGTAATTAATCTGTTTCTGTTATCATTGGTTGTATCCTCTCCGTGCTGCTCTACAATATTGTCATTATATTTTTTCCCTATCTAACTATTTAGGTCTCCGAGTATTATGATTTCTCTTGTTTTTCCGACTTTTGATATTTCTTCGTGTAATTGTTCATAGAATTCATTTTTGATATTTACTGGGGCATCGTCATTTACAGTATATACTCCTATTATGGTTAGTTTGTGTTGGTATAGGCATAGGTTCATTTTTATAATTCTTTCGTTTATCGCTTCATTTGTTGTTATACGTCTTCGTATTTTTTTTCTAATCAGGATTGATACTTCTTGTTTGGCTCTGTTAGTTTTTGGGACTCCGCTGTAAAAATGATCCTATTCTCCTATACTTTTCGAATCTTGTCTTTTTTTCTGGATTTCTGTGACAACTATTATATCTATGTTCAGGTTTTTACTTTCAGTTATCACTTCATTAATCTTTCTGGGTAAACCTTGTACGTTCCATGTTCCGAAATTCATTGTTCTTTGTTTTAGCTTAGTTCATCGTAATCTTCTCATCCCGTTTCCAAGCCGAATAATTGGGCTTTTTAACATTTAGTTTTTTTACGTGTTTTGAGGAGTTAGCCCGATGTCACAACCCCCAACCTCACCTTTCTCTTTCTGAGATAAGATTTGGTAGTATTATAGCCGATATTCTGTTACTTCATGTTCTGTGAGTTCATGTTAGTTCGGCACTAATGTTCCTTTTGCCGCTTATATTAGAAAGTTATTCTCTTTCTAATTTTTGTTTAAAAACTGAATTAATAAATCAAAACTGAAGTTTGTAAATACAGGCAACCCAAAATAGTTAATAACAGAATTACTGCTGCCACTTTAAAACTTTTTTATTTAATATTGACGATAAAAACTAGATCTTATTTATTTATAATTTGTAACTATTTGTAATTTGTTGTTTAACCAGCATACTGTTTAAGACCTATGCTAATTTGATATATTCTTTTTACTAACAATACATACAAACAAACATGATGAAAGACGAAAGGTTCGACGCAGTTTGCATGAAAAACTGCACGTTAAATAAAGGATTACAACCATCATCAATCAAACCGACTAATGCACTATCGATTTTCTGACAAATTATTGTTTCATCTTCGAGTAGATTTTTTTACGTTCTCTAAAAGTATTACATAAATTAAGCCAAAAACTGTGGGTGGCAGAAGCAAACGTCATAGTAAATATTTGTTATTTATTAGCTAAAGGTTCAAAAGGATTCCATTCTTATTGTGACCAGATCAACAAACAATTACATTGGCTTTATGTGACATATATTGAGCTTTTCAACTAATTAATGGTATACAATTGAAAGCGGTCAGTATTTCGTACCCTAGCATTACATACAAGTGGCAAAGCAAAGTCGTCAATAATTTTTACCTTGTTTGAAATCGTAACTTTTTATTATATTAGCAAGGATAACTTGAAGGACCAATTCTGTTTCTCATGTATTTTAAATCGCTAAATAAGAGGGTTCTAAACTAGACTTTATGCAAAACAGTCAAAGAAATTTAGGCTCATCCGGAATCGGATATATAACGATGTTATCGATGTTAGTGATTTCCTAGGGTGACCACCCTTATTGCATTGTTCTCACTTTTGAATTTAGGGTGGTCTAGTACTGATAATTTAAAGCCAGTATTACATTTGCATCTGCTTGATCTTTTACTCATTTCTATTTTTATATTTTAGTTTTGCAAATATACTAAAAAAGTAGTAAACATTATTAAGTATTTGTTGATTCTCTTGATTTTCGTTTTTACTCAATTTGTACATACTCGATAACGCAACTGGTTCTAAAGTGAGATTATTTAGCCCTTCACTGTACAACTTTTTATTCTCTACGTAACAAAAACAAAATATTTTTTAGTTTACTTTTAGTTTCAGTGGCGTAGTGAGCATAACTGGCGCCCGGGGCTTTTTTGGCACCCACGAAATACATGTAGTAGTATATAGAATACCGTCGGTCGTCTAAGAAGTTACACTTATTTTTACAAAACTTTTTAGGAAAAAACCGTTTTATTTTAATTTCCTTTAACGTTTTCAACTAGATTTGAATGCATATTATGTATTATGTTTTTAAACAATGCAAAAAGTAGATAGTAGATAATAGATATTATATATATAAAGAAATATGTTGATTACTAATAACAATGTAATATTGTAATCTATACTAATATTATAAAGAGGTAAAGTTTGTAAGTTTGTATGTATGAGGTAATCTCCGAAAATACTCATCCAATTTTAATAATTTTTTCACTAATATTTAGAATTGATTTTTAGGGTGAATATAGGCTATATATTATCTTGTTAAAATAAAGGGTGTTTTTGTGGTGACTTATTTTACAACTTAAATCGACGAAAAAATGCTCAAGCGATGCGTTTTTACCGAACACTAAATAAGAGATATTTAAATAATTTTTATAGACGAAATATTTGTATATGTTAAGATTCATACACGAGTTAATAAAATATGGCTAAAGTTATATTTGAAATTATTTTTAACCTATCACGGGAAATTTAAGTAGGTAATCTTAAATTCTTATTAATATACATTTGTTTATCATCGAGGAAATTTCATGCTTTTTACATATTTACAACATTGTTTGGACAAGTAGTTTAGATTTTGCAATAGTGTTTATTGAAAACAAAATAAAATACGCTTTGGTGTAAGCGGGTGGCAAAGAAGACGAGAGACAAGGTGTGTTCGTTCACAAGATAGGTAGATAGCGTAGGTACGTGTCCGAAATAGTGTTAGCGTTGAAAAAGTAGGAAAAGCAGGATGTTTAAAAATTATGTACTATTGTAAACATGTCAACTGTTAGCTAAATACTGTTTTTTAAAACGCACTAACAAAATTGTTTGAACTTTGTATATAAGCTTTGTCGACTTTGCCCTAATATCGCCTTCAACAAAAGAGTCAAGTGACTAGTCATTTTTCTTGTTTTTGATGAAGCAAATTTATCAACTACTTTGTAAAAGTCGATCTTTTAAAATGTTTCTTCTACTACACTTAAAAATGCTAGGCGATCTTGTACCATCGTTGATGGTAAATATATCCAAATTAATTTTACTTTTCTGAACGAACGTTCACAGCTAGCAATTGATTATGTAATAGTAAAGAGTATTTGAAGTGCGACTCTTAGATTTGGAAAAGCATCTTTTTTTAAGTTCAATTTCTTTTCTACTGCGGAGTAATATTTTGCAGTTACATTTTCGAATTTTGTTCCGTTAAAATTCTTATTATAAAATTTGCTCACATTTTTACAATTCTTTTCAAAATCGTTATCTATGTTTAACCCCTCTATTGCACCTTGTGCCCATTCGGGAACACCATGCGTTTTAAGGTTTAACTTTCTTAACTTCAAAAACACCACCTTTATTTACGCATGGTTCCCATTCGGGAACATTCCTCTTTAAGTTAGAATGTAACATACAAGGTGGCAGCACATTGCAGTTATGAAATATAAATAGTCTATGCAAGCGCGCAAGCAATTTTGTGGTTATGATATTTCATGATTTTGCGAATTTTTTACTGTGGTTTCAAAGAGTGCTTTTTTGCAAAAAAAATACCGTGAGGTGCATTAAAGCCTGCTGAAGGTATGTATGATTTGGTTTTTGGTATTTTGTATATATTTACCTATACATGTGAACTCAGGTAACTGGTACCGTTCGGGAATACCGTGCATGGGCACTACAAACTTAAGATGGACGAAAACTTTTCGTCCATTTCTTCTAAATCATTTTATAGAAACAAAAGCGATGTTTATGAAATCAGACATATTCCTAGCGACAGCGAGGATTCTCTTTTATTAGATGAAGATGAAATTCCCAACTTTCAGGACGATTTTGTTGAAAATCACCAACAGGATCTAGAACATTTTAGTTCAGAAGACGAACTCCCGTTGAGCAATTTTGCTGCTCCATCTACTTCTAAATCTCAGCCTCAATCGAAACGTCAGAAAATATATTGGAAAGAAGAACAGACTACCACAAAAAACGACGAAAGCATAAAATTTAGTGGTAACGATACTTTGCCAGATGAAGTTTTGAACCTTACCACCCCATATGCTGTTTTCAAATATTTTGTCACTGAAGAATTTCTACAGATGATAGTAGATATGAGCATGCTGTATTCTGTGCAAAAAACTCCGAATTGTCCTTTGGTCACATCAACCAACGAAATACAAAAATTTGTAGGTGTCTTACTGTGGATGTCGATTATCAAATTGTCTACCACTAGAAACTACTGGTCAGCAGATACCCGAATTGCTCAGGTTGCAGATGCTATGACTGTTAACCGTTTTCAGAAACTAAAAAGATACCTTCATTTTAATGACAACACACAAATGCAGAACAAGACAGAAAAAATTCAACCTGTCATTGATCATGTACGGTCTGTCTGTCTCAAAATTCCAATGGAGGAACATTTAGCTTGTGATGAGCAAATAGTGCCGTTTAAAGGTAGGATTTCTATAAAAACATATAATCCGAAAAAGCCTCACAAGTGGGGTTACAAAATATGGGTACTTTCTGGAATTAGTGGCTTTTCTTATGACTTTGAGTTGTTCATTGGGAAGGTAGTTGCAGCAGATGGAGAAGATGATTTCGGTTTTGCAAGTAATGTGGTTTACCGTATGAGTCGCAACGTGTCAAAAAATGTGCACCACAAACTATATTGTGACAATTATTTCACAGGCATTCCTCTGTTCCGTTATTTGGCACAGAACGGAATTGATTGTGTTGGCACGAGGATAAATCGACTAATGGGGTGCAGTTTTCCCACAGAAAAGGAATGGAAACGGAAAGGAAGAGGTTCCTATCTGGAACAAGTAGGAACCCACGAAAACCAGCATTTGAAGTGTGTACAGTGGTATGACAATAAAGTGGTGACATTGCTTTCCACATTCGCTGGCAGCCAGCCACTACATAAGGTTCAGCGGTTTTTCAAGACTGATAACACCAGGAAAGAGATTGACTGCCCAAATATTGTGCAGGTATACAATAAGCATATGGGAGGCGTTGATCTTCTCGATTCGCTACTTGGATTGTACCGAATTCACATCCGGTCTAAGAAATGGTACCATCGATTGTTCTTTCACATGCTAGATGTTATTAAATGCAACGCATGGTTGCTGTATAGAAGAATTGCTGAACACCACAGTCAAGACCAATCTCAGAACGAGGTGAACATCTCTCTTTTGCAGTTTAGAACTGAATTAGCAAAAGTATTGACTACTTTGGAAGACCACAATTCCATACAAAATAGGGCGAAACGCGGAAGACCTAGCAAGGACCCACTTCCAGAGACTATGAAAAAGAAACCTAGGGGACAACAGCCTGCATTAGAAACAAGATTAGATGGGATTGGTCATTGGGTGATGCATTCGAACAAACGTAATCGTTGCAGATTAAAAAATTGCACAGGAAAAAGTAGGCTGTATTGTTCGAAATGCAAAGTATATTTATGCTTGTATGAAGAAAAAAACTGTTTTTTTACATATCACAATGTATAAGTACAACAAATATAATTTTTTGAAATACAACTTTTTTTAATGTCCTTGTCTTGTGTGCACAATGTTCCCACATGGGAACCAAAAGAAAATATTTTTTTTTTGGAACATTTTAGGCAAAAATTTTTTTCAGTATTTTTTATGTGTTAAGCATACAAAAAGACATGATATAAAAAAAATGAGGCAAAACAAAAATTATCTGCAATAGAGGGTTAATAAATTTTTAACGTCCAGTAAAAATTCAAATTGGTAATTAAGATCAATTAGTCGTATAATTTTTACTTTCTTTGGAAAGGCCACAGTCACAATTCTTCGGCCATTTTTTGCCGTTTTTCTAACATGGATTGTTGTATCAATACCCAATTTTTTACAACGGGACTAAACGTTTTCTATTGCCGATCTTGTTTGGATTTTCTGCAACTACAGTCGCTAATAATCGAAGATCATAGCACCGTCCTCTAAAATTTATTTTAGGTTCTTGTAATCTGAGCTGCACACGATTAATTCTCTTAAAGATTTTATGCCAGAAATGAGTTAAAGGTGGTAAATTATAATTCAGTATATTTTACAATAAAATTATAGCTTTACTTCTGGTGTCATTGTCGTGATAAGTCCTCTCAGATTTTTTTAATAGTTTTATTAATTCTTGTAGTTCATAGACGATAACGGCAACCGTTTGTGCTCTTTTGAAGCTCATTAGCAGTAGGAGATACACTATATTTTCCTACAATTTAATCAACAAACTTTATAACTTATATTTATGTACGATAAGGATAACCATTAACAAAGATTGATAGCAGAGCCATCTCATAGTATAAGTTACTATTAAAGATAACTGTAAATAGTTATAAAAGCGGATAACGTTGTAAGTTGATTGATACTACTACGTATAAGACATGGAGGGGTAAGTAATATCAATGCAATTGCAATGCCACCAGAGTAAACTACTAGACGGCCGTTTCGCTTTTTTGAAGTTTATCAACAGTAGGAGACACACTATAATGTATTTCCATAATTGCATCGACAATTATCCATGAGGATAACAATTAACAAAGTTTGATGACCGAGTGAATTAAATATAACTGTAAATAGCTGTTCATACATAAAAATAAGCGACATTTGTTCTCGATAAGCGATATCAGGACTCCAACCAAATAAAAGTATGGCAATAAGTATCTATAGCATTTTTAGGATAATTTGCTAGTAGTGAATCAAACTGACCTACAAGTTTAAGTAAAAATAATAGATACTTCATACAAGCTAATATTTGTTGCAATATATTTTGTTACCGTTCTTCGCAAATTGTATGTTTTATTAATTAATCTTCTTTCTGGTTCTTTCCAAGTTGTAAACAATTTTTGATTATTTGGACTGATTCTGATTTTACTTCTTCATCATTCTTATCTTTTGGTTTTTTCTTGCGATTTTTTTTCTAAATATGATTCCATTTCAATTTATTATTTCTGAGCTTACTTTTCTGGCTCTAGTTTTCTTTTCCGATTCTGAGATGCTATACGTTTTTTTCTTGGCATTTACATGGTCTAAATAAAAATTATTAATTTGGCTCAAAATTTTGATTTTATTAGAACTTTTATTTGGACATTTTTTGCTTGTATTTCATCTTCTAAAAACGTGCTAATCATACACACGCTGTATGTATTTACTTTTTCTAACCAATCAAGATTTACTTGTTTTTTTAATATTGGATTTTGTTATAATTCGGTTATTGTTATCAAAACCCCCAAATCCCATTGTGATTCTATTAAACGGCGTGCATTGTATAATAAGGAATAACTCTGTAAGATTACTTTTTAACAACACAACTGTAAATAAAATAATAAAATATTGTCTATTCCTTCAATTATTTTGTTGAACACTGTTCACAATTTTACTCATACACAGCTCACTGAATAATAGAATTGTGAAGTAGATGTTTTGTGCAACACCTGACATTCGACATTCCTTAAGTATCGTACTAGCTGGCTTGAGTTACTAGCTTTTCAACTTGCCAGCTAGCACCTACATAATACATTCGCTCGATGTAATCGAGTCGATAGCGAAGAGCCAAATAAAAGTTTTACAATAACATGTGTGAATTGTCTGTGTATTTTGTTTAAAATAATAAATACTAAATTACTATCTTAAAAAAATAAATTATTTAGAAAGAAAGAAATTTTTATCAGCGAAGATATTTATAAAATATTATATCAGACAAATTACAAAAGGAAATAATTACAATACTCCGGGGCATGGTAGATCCTCTTGCCCCCTCTACGCTTCGCCACGGTTTAGTTGCACTACTTTTTTTTTAATCAAAAATTTGTAGCTTTACAAACACTTTTTAAAATTTTAGTTTTTATCTACATTGTTTGCTTGATTTAGTGCTTTTTTTACTTTTTTTATTTACTCAATTTTAAAAGCATATATTCTATCATATGTACTATCAACCAGGTTTTTTCGTTATTTGATTTTGATTTTTTTTCAGATTATCTTTAATTATCAATGATAATTGATGATGACTTATTTCCAATACGCCACCAAAAACATGGTAAGTGTTTAACTAATTTTTACACACAGCTATTTTTCTTTTTTTAAATTAAAAAAAAACTTAAGACGCAGTATCTAATTTTAATTTGCTTAAACTAAATAATAATCATAATAGCGTTAATTTTATAAATAAAAAAACCTATTTGGTTTATAGATTTCGATCAAAAGTTTTATAAAAAAAAATTATAGTGTTATAAGTTATGTGCATTTGGCATGCGTCTTTTGTTTTTTCATGAATTATGTTTTTTGAATACTCTATCGATCATGTTTTCTACTTATATCTTTTATTTTGGACAATCTATTTTTCATAGAATCAGCATTTAAAACAATGCTAGCAAATCATTTTATTTTTTCAGGTTTAGTATTTTCAATAATTTCAAAAAAATATAAAGCAGTGTCGCGCAAAACCGAAAACGATGCATAGTCTGTTACTTCTTAATAAAATATGTTTTTAATGTTAAAATCTTGAAACTGTCAAGCTGCAAAAAACATTGCAAATTGCATTTTTAGTATTTTATTACTACAGTCTTGCCAGACACTTTGATTTTAGGTTTTTCTAGAAAATTCTATAGAATAAGTTTCAAAGACTTGCTGATAAATTGTTTTTAACATGTATCTGCTATAGCTATTTTTCTGAAAAAACAGTTATAGTGTTGGTTTTTCATGCATTTGTAAAAATCTCTCTATTTGTTTAAGATTGTCTAGTTTGCTCAATCTAATGATCCAACGCTAATGTGACAACACTAGTTTTAAAATGTACTTTGACTTTAAAGATAAAACTACACTAAGTACAGTGTGCAAAGTGTAAATTAAATTGGGCTGGTTCGCATTTTGAACAAAAGGGTACTTTTTAAGGGTGGAAAAACAAGTGGCGCGTTTTCTATTAAATTACCGTGGGCGCATTTAAATTGAGATTTTGATTAATTAAATATGTTAATTGATCGGTTATAACAACAGAATATTGTTAAACTTTAAAATAATAACATTTTTATTTACATGAGAAATGTTCACCAAGAAAGTCTCATTAAATTCAAGCGTAGTATCATTTCAGTCAATGTTAATCGAACAATTTCCACACCACTAGTTTATCAGATTCGTAGTTTTCTTCTTTACGTACGACACTGTTGGTATCAATAGCAGCACGGTTGCCTTTTGTAAGCCAAGAACGAACATAACGCGAGGGCTTAAACAGATTCAATGGTAGTCTATTTAACAAGATGAACATAAGGTTAGATACTCTTTTGATTTCCAGTGAAGATCTTTAGTCAGCAATTATCAAGTTTATTGCGCTAAAAACTCATTCGCATTCAGCACTTGATATTGGAATGCGCTTGATACACATCAGCAAGTCATTCAGTTCAGGACCGATCACTTTTCCTTTGCTTTGCTTGTACTTAATGAAGCTCCTCACAACAGCTTTGTTATTCAGCTAAAACCCGTCTTAAAGAGCAACAACTTTGTTTTTCTCCTTAAAGAATACCGATGTTATCGTTCCGGTAAATCGGAAACAGCACTTTGATTTGTTCCACAAGCATTTCATAGGCAATTTCATCTACTTATGAATCAACAGCACTACCATCTGCATGTGAAGATCTCGCGATAAACATTCTTTTTCTGTTTTGACCACTCTCATGCAAAGTGACTGCTGCAAATTTCGATTTCCCAGCAGCGTTCAAAGCTTCAGATTCGAAACGTCCAGGTTCGTTCACTATTGTCTCGAACACCGAGATCTGAATATTGATACTGTTACCGATTTTTTCTATTAAAAATCAATATTTTTTTCTTTTTGTATTTTTGGTCTTTTTTACCTGTTTGCTACGCCGTAGGAGGCGCATTTAATTCATTTTTGCGCTTTTACGTACTGGTTGCTAAGAAATATAAAATTCATTCAGCGTTTGTTGCTTGAACGAATATGATGCCAAGTGTATTGTAAATAACTTCTATACAATTTTTTTCATTACAAACGAAGTGCTTGCAAGAATTGCACAGTGCAAAGAAATTGCCGAAGCAGCGTCGTCGGAAGCATTTCTGTTTGCAAAACTAGATACTATGATGTGCCTCAATGATCGAAATGTCACATTTTTGCAGTTCGAAGTTTAGTTTACATAAAACATCGTACATAAAGCCCAAGTTCTTGACGAATTCAATTGAGCTGAAAAAACGTGCACAACCACCATATACGACTCATCATTACCATCATTATATTGCTCGAATAACTTCATATAAACAACACATACTGTGAAATTAACAAAAACTAAAGTACCACAATTTATCGTTATTTAAAAATTATTTTCTAATGCATTAATTGAGAGCGAAGTCGAAATTTAAATGGTAATTTATTAATAAACTGCTAGTATTTTTCATTTAATTCAATAGGTGGGTAGAAATCGTAAGATGCCGTATTACCAACACCTTCTAAACTAAACGTCATCGACATAACGACTAATTAAAACATTATGTTTATTCGTTTATTTATATAAAAATTTTAATCATAAATGGCCATAAATTACAGTATCAAAATTTTGTTTTCTTGCATAGTTGTAGAAGATTTTACAACCCCGAAAGCAGTTGATTATGTTGAGAAGTGGTCTAAGATTGCCAAAACTATCGTAGTACCAGTCTCGCTTCTTATAACACACCCAATGTGTTCCAGATCCCTTAACGCTACCCAAATTTACAATTCCAGATTTGTTTCTATGCGGACCACTTTTCGGTAAATTATCTCGCATAAACACGTTTCTAAAGTATGGAACATTTCTTGCGTATTTTTTCAAATCAACGTCGGTCAATGGTCTTTTGGGTAATTTTATTAGTTTTTTGAAATTCTTTCAAGATAGGGTTTCAAGTATAAGGTCGATCCTGATTTCCCATATGGTCTCAAATATATACCGCTACCCTTTTTCTCCAAGGCTATCGCTTCCATTGTACGATTATGACGATTGGCTTCATCGTTACTTATTCGGACACTTCAAGCATCATTTACTGCCTAAGCGATTCTAGCTGCTCTACCAGCTAACGCTCTAGCTGCTGAAAGTTCAGTAAATATTGGTAGTAGAAACGGTAAAATTCCACCAGAATTAGATATTGGTATTATACGTTGTATTGCAATGTTACGTTTTCCACCGAAACGTCAAACTGCACCGAGAGCCATTTTAATTAATTTTTTTTTAATAATACCGCTTCCATCGACAACATAAAGTAATTTAAAATCGCCAAAAAAACGTATTTCTATCGTTACTATTCAAGTAATTTGTCACGAAAATGGATCCAAATGAAAAAATTGATTTGCAATTTGTCAATAACTTATCAAATAGCTTGAAAATAATTTCTATTTTTAATAAAATAAACGACTATTAATTATCGTAATACATTATACTTGACAAGCAAATCTTTCTTACCTTGCAGTGGGTAAACAAGGTAGCATAGTTTTTCTAGACAGCACGGACAGTTCTTAGGCTTAAGGCTACTCAACGAGTGCTTCGAATCTTCAGCAACTCCACATCTGGGTTCTTCTAACATTCTTCTAATTCTCGCTGGTTTTTTGGGTTTTCGATAAACTCCTTGAAGTGATTGATTTGATTCGGTTCTTTCATGGTATCTCCAACACACAATTTAAGACGGTGAGCAAGAGCAGTGCCACATGGCAACTTTGGATGCTGCCTCAACAATTCAGCAACACCTTTTATTCTTCCAAGCATTACTGAAGCATCATCACAAGTTACGCCTATCAGACTTTCTTGCAGATTGGACACTTGAATTCTTTGACTTCTTAGTATAGTAAAGACTTTATCACAGATACCTTTAGCAGACATGTCATTAAGTTCGACCAATTGTAGAAACATATTAAATGGCAGTTTGGCTCCTCTGAATAATGACACACAAATAAATCGCAATTGACGATATTTGGCTTAGCGAAGTTGATTAATCGAGAATGATGCCAAATTTTACTTTTGATTGGACAATAACCATAAACAGTTTGCTACGCATTTCAACACCAATAAAGTCGGCAATTTTGGCACATGTCGTTTTCAAGTGCAGAATAGTGCCCATATCACCACCGTTCAGTTTCTGCATGTCAATATTTGAGGGAAGGTCTTTATATGGTCGACAGTTTTTTACTAAATTGTACACGATACAAAACACGTATTTAGTTGTAAGCTGGAACTCCTTTTACTTGTTTGCAGCATATTTTTCAGGATACAAGTCCTTCGATTTCACCTTCTGAATGAAATCTGCAATGGTTTGGTGCGATTTTGAATTGACATGATCACGAATTTTCTTTCTCAAAGAAGCCTGTTAAATCAGCTTGTCTTTGCCCTACTCCTCGACATCTACCTTTGCCCATTGCGCATGTGTTATTTGTTTATTTTAAGAAAAGATCTGTATTTCTTAAGAAGACTAACTTCTCTGCAGTCAGAACATCCACGCTTGCCATTTTTGATGATGAGCCATGGATACTTTCGGCAGAACTTATTTCTTTGCTTGGTGTTCTAACATTTCGGCAATGAATTGTCATCCAGAAAAACTACTATTTGCTTCTGCGTATCTTCTACGGCCATTTGAGTGCCTGGACTCATAAATCTGAAAAATGTGCTCTTTTAAACTATAATTTTATAACAGTAAACAACCAATAAATTCGGCCAACAATTACCTCAGTCATTTAAAATGAATTCATCATAAAGAAGGTTGTTTTGATCACTCTGTGGAAATTCTTGCACAATTATACGATTTAATCCCTTAAATAAAATTTTCCAAACTTAAATTAATCAACTACAGTTTCAATAAATTTCACAAATGATTTGTCTTCATAAAATTCAAGACATTTAAGTACTGCAATGAAGCATAGTATTTTCTATGCTTAATTTAAATTTATTGTTCACATAAATTGCAACAAAAGTAATTATTGTTATGAATTTTGACAACATTTTACTGTATATTACCAAAACGACTTCCAAAAATTGGTTGAGATTTTTAAAATATATGAAGAGAACTTGGCTTAGAAACTTACTTATTTTTTTAAATTAATGTAATGCAGTGATTTTGTATTTATAAAGGAAAGACAATTATAGCAAGCGATATAAAAATGCTTTAATGCTCCCTACCTGTGATATATGCTTATTATTATTTGAATCCAAACTTGAATTTCAAGCCAGAGCCTGAAATTAAGTGTTCAAAATTTTGTGTTCATTTAGAACTCTCTGAGAAATTGTTTGCAGTTTCACCTCCACTTCTAATTGCGCTACTGTTAATTTGGATGCTCGTGTTTGCGTCTTTCAAATCTTGTTCTTTGGATGTTATATTGTATTTTGTCTTCTTCGTTGCAGAACCGCCGAAAAACTCATTTATCTTTTTGTACTTTTGAGCAATTACTTGAGAAGGGTTTGCTCTTTCGCAATTAACGCGACCCTTTTTGAGCATAGTGATAATCATTCACGTTGATTTCTAACTATGTAATCAATTTTTATTTTACTTATTAAATTCACTGTTTTTTTAATCTTTTCACTCACTATTAAATTTCAAATGACAAAATTACCATGACGCACTTTACTAAGCTACTGTTAAACACGATGGTGGTTTGTACTTAATAGTTGGACACTTATCAAGGTAATCAATATTTGAACAATACCAGATTCTAGGGCAAGTGTCAGTGATGAAACAACTTAATGTTAAATGACACTGACACGTCCTAGAATCTGGTTTTGTTCAAATATTGATTACTTGGGTAATTATCTAACTATTTAGTACGAATCACTATTGTCCTTAACATTTGGTCCTTCGAGCCGGATTAAATTTGAATGTTATGATCGAAAATGTTTGTTTATGTTTGAACAGCTACTGATTAATGATGTTACGAAGCTTCGACTGCAATTCTGAAATCCCTGTCTTTTTTAGATACTTTGATGACATACGAGGGTTCTTCTTTATTGATTTTTAGAACATATCTATTTTTTATTCCAAAATAAATAAATTTGAACCAACAAAAGTACCGATTTTAAAATTCTTCTTAGCCGAAGTGTTGCAAACCTTCGAATCCGATTTACCTCCGACTTTGCGGAGGTTAATAAAGGAGCTAAAATCACCTCCATCCTCTTGTTATGTATCGAATTTCTAACTTCTACGTTTCGAGGTCTTATAATGTCTTTTAATGCGGAAACTTTTATATAAATAAGAAAATTGTTTCGTAAACGAAAAGATTTCTATCGGCAATAATGTATTTATTTTTAGTTTTTTTAATGATTGTTTTACTTAAACAACAGATTAGCCTGGTTAATCTGTACCGGAACCTTTACGTAGACAATTGCACTTCGCATTCAACTTGTTTTGTTAATCTTTTACCTTGTATAGTTACGGGGCCCTATTTTTTTGTGTATTGTTAAGTTTGTTCTAGCGCATTTTTATATCTACTTAGGTTAGCGTTTTGGAAAATCATTTATCTGGTTTCTGGTAATCTAAACTACAACATCAATTGACAAATTTGAAATTGAAGGCAAAGTATGATCAGTGTTTTCTTTGCCACCCAGTTTGCTCTGTAATTGTTGGCTGTTCGCTGTGTCCAAAACAGGGCCGGTTTGCCGAACCTGCGGCTTAAGGGCAAGCTGGTTCGGCAAACTACTGCGAACATTTTTTTGATGCTAGAATCAATTTTAAGAGTCTAATACCAGTTTTTTATGGAGACCAAATTTGCTGAAGATTTTTCGAGGGTTTTGCGCTTGAGTAACTATTTTATTATAATAGTAAAGGCTTTCACGACTGGAGTCTATACTAAGAAAGGTTCTATAGAAGGCTGGTTTGGTTGCTTGTTTCAGTTCTTTAATTTTCTCTCACGTCCTGATGAAGTCTCTTACTTTAGTGGGCGAAACGTTGGTAATTTCGGTTACAAAAATGACACGGTCTAAACCCGAAACACATTCTTATCTTAACTATTGTATTAGTTGCACATCTAAGATGTTTAATATTTTCTTTAAAGAGATATCTGTGTGTAGTGTATATTAATCGTATATTAATTCTATTGTCCTACAAACGATGTATTTTCATCGTTGTTCTCTTTTAGTTGTGTTTTATTAACTTTTTTGTACTTTTAATTGTTTTATACACATTATCTATCAGGTTTTATTTAATTTAAGAAAATAATAATGCATATGTAAATTTAAAAGAATTCAATTTTTCTATTTAACAATGAAATTCCATTCGTCATTGTGAAATCTTGAAGTATATAATTACAAACTTTTTTCCTTTTACCGGTTGTCATTAGTTATACAGTTGAATATCAATTTATCTCAACCCATTCACACAGCAGCCTCCATTGAGGTTGAATAAGGGTTTTCTCGAAAAAGGACACACTTATAATGTAGTCGCAATTAGCTGGGCAACTAATTTCTTGCAAACAATGTACTTTAGTATTGCTCTTGACAAATTAAAAATTAATGGTTATGTTGGTCATTGGGTCGATTACGGTAGCAGTTGTTCGACAAAAGTATTTGGTAATGTAGAAGCGTAAATTGAAGTCAGGGCGCGGAACAAGGAGCAAAGGGTGTTCCTAAAGGGCACGAAATGATTATAACTTGTTGTGCAGCACACTCTAATAGTCAATAATCCTTAGCACTTAGAACTAATCTATTTAGTCGCACGCCGCCACTCAGTCTTGTCATTTTTACTGCCCAAATAACAAAACGCAGATGCTTCTTATCACTATATTTTCTCGTAATATAAATTACTTATTTGTATTTATACACATCAGAAAATGTGCAATCATTAAGTTTTGATAAGATTACGTGTATTTTGCACTAAAGCTCTCAAAAGAGTTTTTTCGCTTAAATTAATGTCTCGACTTTTTAAGATTGCCAGACATATTTTTGTACAGTTATATTTAATGCTAATTAAATTTAAAAAAAAAAACTTTATTTAACGTGTAGTATCAACTAACTTGTTATGAGTTTTTTGCAGACACTTTTACAAATGAATTGTAATTTGAATAGTGGTAAATTGTTTATTTAAAACAAGTAAAATTGTATTATGTATGATTAATGAAAAAATTTGCTATTTAAACACTACATTTAAAAAAGTAATTGCTACGCTGTTATTATGGAATTCTGAGTACTTACGAAACTATAAAAATTAAATTGCAATGAACACTTTTAATCGTGTTAATAAATTGTAATTGATATTAAATATTTTTCATGTTTGAATAGGATAGTAAGGCAGATAAAAAATTAAGAAATGCGCTATTTTGCATTTTGACTTGATGAAAGGGGTAGATACTTTACTTTTATTCGGCTCTACAAAGTAGAGTTTTCAAATTTTTTATCCGACGTTTCATCTCTGAGAAATCACACATTATGGTTCTAAAACCAAAAATTGAAAAAAAAAATTACATAGATTCAATATTTTCTTACTCTATAATATTGTAAGCGTCGAAAGAATTGCAATCTTTCTATTTCATCCGTCATCTTATTGTTGAAAACGTATTTTGGAGTTATATTGGTTGTCGTTATAAGAATTTAAAGTGTGTTAAGTTTGGCAGTTATTAATATTACTCATTCGTTTGTTTTACGTTTCGGGTTTATAATTTACATTGTTCTACTGTCCCTTCTTGAAAATCCCAAGATATCAACAAGACTAATTGAGCGTCGGACAGAGGTAGCTAGATCTAGAACCCAGTTCATTTTGGAAAGGAATACATTTCATTCTTATACATTTATAATTTGTCAGGGTCTTAGACCTGGTGACTAGAAAAGGCGATCAGTTTTTTGCGAATGGTGTACCAGAAAATCCAAAAAAGATCAATGTTTTCTTTTAAAGTAATTTGGTTTAATGAAAGCATGATAACCAATAGACAATCCTGGATAGGCATTTTGAGTGGCATAATCTTTCCATCTTTTTTTAGGTCTACCTGGTGATCTTGTATCCCTTGGTGAAAGATCTCGAACTTTCTCCATTATTCAAGAGTCGTTTATCTTTGATATGTGGCTATTCCATTGTAATCTTTTTTTAACCCATTTATCTATCTTATGTATTTCGCAGCTGCGTCTAATATCCTCGCTTCGTATGTAATCTTTTTTGGTTACGTCTATTAGTTTTCGCAGCGTTTTAATCTCGGTTGTTTTCAATATTTGCTTGGTTTTTACTGTATACGGTCTTGTTTCAGCAGCATACGTCATGATTGGTCTTATGACTGACTTTAGATTTTCTGAGATGTTTGTTGTGTGATACGGTTGTTCGGTCTTAACTTTCCGTTACCGCTTGACTGACTTCGTTATTACTCGGAGTAACAGTTTGTGTCTTTTCCAAAAAGGATGATCTTTGTCTTAGAGGGTGTAATACTGGTAGCCAAAATTTGAGTTTTAACGATCTTCCCGGTTCATATTATATGGATGTTTTTCTATTTCCACAGCTTCGCGAATTAGTCTGGGAAAGTAAAAAGAAGTTCTAGCCAACACTTGGTTTTGGTCAAAGTTTAGCGTGCGACCTTGACTCCACACGTGTTTTGCCACTGCTGATTTTGTAACTTGGTCCATAGGAACAACAAATTTTGTAAATTTCCGCATGTTTTAAATTCCTTTGTTTGTCTTTAGCAGATGTAAACTAATTGTTCAGGGTATACTTAGTCGTAAAGACAGTTTTAATATTATGTTTTTTTAGCGCTCCGCCTATTTTGTCTGTCGAACCTATACAGTATGGTAAATAAGCGGTGCTAGTAGGAGGTGATAAGTTTTCTTTGACTTTTGGATGAATTGCTCCTTCCATGCTTTTTGGATCTTTTTGAACCCGTACCCATTTTGTTGTAGAGACTCCAGCAGTGTTTCTTTTTCTTTTTGTAGGTTTTCATTATCTGACACACGTATAGCTCTTTTAACTTAATTTTATAAGACTGAATGGTGGTAAAGAAAGCTATGTTACAAGCTATAGGTCTTACAAATCTTGCACGGCCAACTCACACTAGTCGGAGATAGAGGAGGTTCACAAAAATAGAATTTAAAAGGCGCCGGATCTTTCTAAGTAAAACTTCTGTTTCGATCAAGACAAAAGGTCCAAGCTTGTAACGAAATCAGTTCCATAATATTTGTTACACTGGTTTTCGTGTAACTAAAAAAAAAGAAACAGATAAGTATGTATAACAACTTTAATTTAATAACGTAGATTATTAACAACGAGCGCAAGAAAGTTTGTAGTACATAAATGCTGGAAGTATCGGCAACACACAATACATAGGTTTGCTCATAGGGTGTCAATAGCGAAGTAAAATTACGTGACAAATATCTATGGTTTACAGCATGCGATACACAAAATAATTAATGAAAATACCTCAATGGTATTGAAACAATTATTGTAATTACGTAAGTTAGAATAAACAAAATTTCGTGAAAGACCTTTCTGACACAAATGTAATTAAATAAAACTTACCCACAACCCAGTACTTGCCCGAAAAGAACGTTCTTCTTGTTGAGTCGACGTGGAATAATTATGAACAGCAAATCGTGTTAACACAATGACTCACGAAAGCAAAAATCTACAAATTTGTTAATTAATACTAAAAGAAATTAGACATAAAAACCCCCCATATCGCAGTTGCTTGACGCATAAGGAGTAAAATCTCGGAAAAAGCTTCTTGTAGAGATTTCGTTTTCAGTTTTAACGTAGGCCTTCCAGAATTATAATTGTTCCATGGCGGTATTTGTCGATATTAACTTCTCGTCGATCGATAATACATCAAAACATGCAGCCAAAACGTGACGGGAAGTGCTGTCAAATTAAGAAGGAAATTATCAAAGAATTCTAAAAACTAATAGAAAAAGCTTACCCTGTGATGAATAAACTACTAGAAATGCGTTTCCAAAGTAGTTGACGGTTTGACGTCTTGACAGGAAATAAAGTAAAACTAAACTCTCTAGAGGCCGTCGAAAACAGAAATCTGACTTTAAGGTACTGAATATACAGGGTATTACATTATAAAATTTATGCACGTAACAGCTAGACTTCCACCAAAAAAACCAAACAGACCTTAAAAATTTAAGCAAAGAAAACCATCGAAGAAATCTCAAGCAAAAAAAGATTTTAATTAAAAGTCGACACAAGTCGGACTACCAAAAAGGTAGAAAAAAAAATCGGTAATCCAAGAATCACAACCACAATGTTAGCAAAAAGTTAAACACTAAATGAGAGCCAATCTAAGAGAAATCCAAACCGCGTAACCCAAAACAAAACCAAAAGAAAGAAAGAAAAAGAAGTAAGAGGCAATGAAGACCAGAAAGCTTCACTTGCCAATTGAGCATTGTGAGTCAGTGCTCGTCGTGTTGGAATGACACATTGGACCGTAAATGCCAAAAAACGGATTAAAATATTTCAAGAGCAAAAGAAACCCAAAAAAGAAAAATATCCTAAAGGTGACTGACAACATCAAAAATACCGACTAAGCGGAAGTACAGAAGGTCAAAAGCGACGTTGCAGTCTATTCTAAGCTTTAAACAAAACACAATCAAATAAATAACTACTAAACCCAATCAAGTAAGAGAAGTAACTGAGAAAGAAAAGCAAAAAAAAAAACATAGTTGCGTGAACACTAAAGAAAGAAGTTACTAACAAGAAAAAAGAAAAAAAGTGTTCAAGCAACAAACCAAGATAAAAGAAAAGAAAGCAAAAAAAATTGCCCTAAAGGCAAACCTTTAGAAGCAAAAAAGAAAATGAAAAGTAAGGAAGACAAGAAACGAGACAGACGGAGAAAGATAAGGATTGATGTTAATGCCTGATTCGTTTTTCACCCCGTAAAAGAACGAAAAGAGAGACCACCCTAAGGAGAAGAGAAAATATATCATAGTTAGCCATAGAAGAAGAGCGTACTAATTGCTGTCCCCAAGTTGGAAAGTTTACTCCAAGACTTAAATGCCGAAAAACGGAATAGGAAACCCAAAAAAGAAAAAAAAACTAAGCTAAAACCTAAGTGAGAGTGCTGCTAGTAACTTACCAATCTCAAAATGGCCGAGTGAACGAATATAACTATGTACAAATAGAAAAGTAGTCTGTCCCAAAGTAAGATGGTTAAGGAAAACCACAAAAGAAACTTACTAGAAACTGAAAATAAAAGAACTTTAGTACAGCAAACTGGAGAAAAACAATTGGGTGAGATGCTACCGTCAACATAGTCAAAAAACCAAATCAAAAAGTCGACAGACGAGAACCACAAGAATAGCCAAAAGTTGAAATCCTAAAGTCAAACAAAACAGATTAGAACTTACGACGCTTGCGACGCCAGTAAAGCAGAAGAAAACGGTTAAAAAAAGCACGAAGCACAACCAGTAATGTCGAAACGAGAAGGTGATGACGAGAAAGAAGTAGCTTTCGCATCTGTAGAACATCTACGACCTTTAGAAAGATTTGCAAAACTTTGTCGAGCTAGTCCAGAAGGAATAGACGATGTAAAGCCAGCAGTCGACGACGATCCCATCGTTGATCTAACCCAAGCGCTTTCTGCAACCGACAAACCGGACAACAGCGAACGTACTCTGCCACTTTAGGTCTCATATGAGGCCAATAAAAACGACGCCGAAGAAAAAGTAACGTCTTGGCGACACTACGATGCCCAGAAGTTAAGTGGACGTGATGATCGTGAAGAATTGGCTTACGTTGGTCATAATTTACCGGAAGAAATTCCGATTTTAACAGCGCAGCAACATCTTTCCAAGAACGCAAAGAAATTCGGTTTGTCCTAAAACAATTTGTCAATCCGCAGAAGAAATTCCATAAGCAAAGAAGGACCTTCACCAAAAAAAGTAATATTCCATTCCGCCAAGTTAATTTCCGAATCAGAGTCCGATGAAGTAAGAAGTGGCGGTGCTTTATCTGAAGAATACATAGTTAACACACTAAAATCACAATAAAACCTAAAACAAGAAACTAAGCAAAGCAGTAAACCAAAGCAGAAATCTGCTAACACATGACTGAATAAACTCAAATCAAAATAACAGTAAGTACAAGTAGCATCACTACTAACTAATCGAATAAGCAAAAGGGGTTAATCGACGTAGTCGAGTTAACCCAAAAATCAAAGCAGAAGTCCAACGACACGTGTCTGACCAGAAATCCAATTAAAAGAAAAGTAAGTAAATTCCTAATATAAAGTCAAACCACAGCACTAAAATCAAAGAAGTAAAAGTTAGTGAAGTAACTCCGACGTCAAGTCTTGCAACACTACCTAAAAAAGCAAAGTAAAACTTGAAATAAATCGAACACACAAAAGACAAAGAAAAGGTAAAAGAATGAATAAAACTAAAAGAAATTATCGAACACACAAAATCAAACCCCACGTTGGACGCCAAGTTTGTTACAAGCTAGAGGTCTTACGAATCTTGCACGACCAACTCATACTAATCGGAGAGAGGGGAGGTTCACAAAAATAGAATTTAAAGGGCGCTAGATCTTTCTAAGTAAAACTTCTGTTTTGATCACGACAGAAAGTTCAAGCTTGTAACGAAATCAGGTCTGTAATACTTGTTACACTAGTTTTCGTGTAACCAAAAAAAAAGAAAAATAATTAATAAAAATACTTCAATGGTATTTAAACAATTATTGTAATTATGTAAGTTAGAACAAGCAAAATTTTGCGAGAGATCTTTCTGGCACAAATGTAATTAAATAAAACTTACCCACAATCCAGTACTTGTCCAAAGAAAACGTTTTCCTCGTTGAGTCGACTTGGAATAATTATGAATAAATGCTGTTAGGTGGATGTAACTTCTATTGTTGTTTCTATTCCTTTTTAAATTGTTGCCATGCTTCTGGGTTTGTATCGCTTTCCTACAAATCCTTGGCCAAAATTGTCTGACTGGCAAGTGTCCTAGTTCCGTTAAAATCGATTGCTTACCTTGTGGTCTAGGAATGTTTTGCTACCGCCGATTGCATTATTCTTTCTTGTGTCTGAAATGTGTTCATTCGGCTTGGTGTTATTTTTTCTTCCGGTTTGTCCTATGTATACCTTCCCATAGGAACAGGGAAACTGTAGACCCCCAAAAGTCTTGAAATTTCTTTTTCGATTTTTTGGCTTTTAGCTTCTCTTTAGGATTGGAGACCATCTTTGCTTTATTTCTCTTGAAAAGTCTTTCTGTTTTGTCCGTGCATCTTTAAAAATATATGGTAGGAATGCTGTTCTGGCACCTTTTCGTCTTGGTTTATGATTTGGTATAAATAAGATGGGGAAAAATAATTTTAATGTACAATACAAAAAATACGCTATGCATATTTAAAGATTTTGATAAATTCTAGTTTTAATTTGTTTTTGTTTTTTTGAATAGTGTGCAATTTTTTGTTATTTTACATTATCATTTATTGTGTGCACTAACTGATCTAGTAAACATTTTTTAGAAGAAGAAGCAGTTTTGTAAATTACATTTGCCCTGTTTTCTATTTTGTGCAATTTAACTTATCTACAAAATCTTTATTTTTGGAAAATTTGTTTAAATTGGTAGTGAAAATCATTCCAAAACTTAAACTTGTTGTCATGTTTTTTAAATTTTAATGAGTTTATGTTGGTTATAATTAAAGAAGTCTTGTTCTTATCTAATATCTAAAGAAAAACAAGATTTGTTAGTTTATTGGGCAGTAACGTTAAATCGTTACTTCTTTTACTATATGGAAAAACACGACTGAAATTTCAAATATAAAACATTTTTTATCATCTATAAATTTTTTGTTTGTGATAATTTTGGCAAGACACTTTCTATTTTGTTTTACTTTACTGTTCGTAAAGTTTTTTTTAAATTTGTATATAATAAAACTTTTTTGTTCAATTTTATTGTCCACGTGAATTGTTATTATGTGACATAAGAATAAAATATCTTTTTTTAAAAACTGCTAATGTATTTTGTGCTTTTTATTTTATCATTACTTACTTAAAATCTCAAAAAGGTAATAAATATATAAATACAATAAATAAAAGAACAAAAGAAAAAGTAACCACATATAAATAGCCCTATTTGTCTCCCTTGCGGAAAGTATTACGCAGAAACCGTGTTACCTTCTTTTCGGTTCATTGAATAGAGTGCTATAAGTTTACTTCATCTTATGCAATATTCAAAACACGTCTTACATGTGTGAAATTTTTGAATGTAATTTAATATATGGAAGGGATAGTTTAAGTTCGAAAATTTCTACAAGGGGAAACGAAAAGTGTAACAACTCTATATATTAAAACTCTTTGTTATCCAAATAGAAATATTGTCGTTTGCGTTGCGTTCTCCGAGGAATAATAATCTTTGATTAAAAGCATTGTATTGATTCATTCAGATTAAGAAACAGCGAAAAAGGTGATTTGAGTCTGATTTATAATTGCTTCTTGATTCCCAAGATCATGTAATTTTGCGAAATACTCCAGGGACATCCCTGATTAAATGTTCTCCCTGTCTCTACGACTAATACAAACGCTACGACCTATTCTGACGTGCTAATTTTTAGTGTCGTATAAAGCTTTATTACAACGCTCAACATTTTCTCATTCTTGTCGATCTTAATTATTTGTCAACGATTTCACATAAGTAAAAATAATTATAATTTTGTATAAACAGTTCTGGTAAATATTTTCAAATTCTAACGTGGTTTTTTGAGTTTACTACATATTATTGTAATACATTTTTTTTAACACTGCACGCATTTAGTCAGTTTTTTTACTATGTATACGTAAATTCAAACAAATTACCATTTTTGATAAATTTGAAACGATTGAAAACGAGTAAAACACGTTGCGCAATATTTACGGAATTTGATTTAATCAAATTTAATAAATTCTTCAAAATTAACTCATTAATTAAATGTTTTCATAGCTACAAATTCAAAAATAAAAATCTAGCTGCTAGAGAATTAAAAAATCAGTTTTGTTTTACTCTTTGTTTGTTTCCAATAGAGGTCGTCACCACAACATTTTTTTGTACTCTGACTCTCAAACTTTCGAAGAGTGTAATATTAGAATCGTCGACTTACATTTGCTAAACTCTGGATTTGAATACGAATAAATAATTAATATAATATAATATAATTAATAATAATTAAGTAACATTCAATTGCAAAATGAGCTGGTGGCCTAAAATGAGTAATAACGATAAGGGCTTAACCTAACTAAAATATGGCTTACAGCTTAATACAAAGTAATGCAACATACGTACATAACACAATTATAAAGTTAGGTACAATGAATCACATTGAAGTCATATGAAAGGTGACAATACGTTGAAGAGAATGTTATAACCACTGAGATCATCCACCCAAGTTATTTATACGGGGTTGGAAATTGATACTTTTAACCAAGTCATGCTTCCACTTTTCTTAATTCGAATTGTAGGGAACGATCCCGAGCCTACTTTGCTGCAACAACATTAAAGTTTAGCATAAGAACGATGGCTTCGATCGCCATTTTGTCTTAATTGCACGTAATTTTTAGTAAAGCAAGCGATCTAAAAAACTTAAACTAATACAATCTCCATTCGTAACCCAATTTGCTAAAAACGTAATAGTAAAACGACGTGAAATTAAGTAAAATGGAAGTACTAAAGATTCAAATTTACGTGCAGTCACAATCAAAACAGAAAATCAAATAGGATCGATCCTGCTATGCGACGAAGTATTGCGACTGTAAGTATAGAATTACACGGAATCAGTTCTGTACCACGAATTTGATTAAAATACTATGGAAACCTAATGACTAACGACACGTAACCCCATTTTTAAAGTTCATAGGTTTTTTTATTATTTAATTTTATAGAATATCAAAGTTTGTACAATTAGACATGTGGCAAAATATTACATTATATCTTATAAATAATATCAACAATCTCGTTTCTTAATGTTAGTAAATCACTACAATTACAAGATTCCATTGACTTTGGTAATGTTTTTGTGAAAGCGCTCTGGTTGCTTAACACTAACGTCCGAACAAAAATTCAAGTGAGAATGTAGAATGTGATCTGTAAAGGACATATCGTAACCAGTTCGGTAAAATGCTTGCATTTATATCTATTACTAAATATTATAATTTTTACGTTTTTGTTATCCAAGAAACTGGTAAAAACCTATACCATGAACACATTTTTTCCGGATTGTTAATTTATATCAAAGGATCTATCGCTTAATAATTTTGATATCTAACGTTTAGCAAAAATACTTTCCTTTGGTGTTTTTGAAAACTCTTTTCAAAGGTATTTAAAATTATCACCTATGCGATTCAGTGCCCTAACAAAATTTTTCGTAAATTTTAGTTTACATGTAGAAGTAGTATTATGAACATTGCCTTAGTAATCATTTCTAGTAAATGTAAAGTTTTTTCTGTTGCGACAGTTTCAAAGACATAAAAACAATATAAACTCTTTGACATTAAAATTGCAACGCTAAGAAGGGATGGGAATTTTGTGACTAAACTTAGCAGGAAGGCATTCGACTTTTTCTTCAAGTCGAAAAAATGAATGGCTGCAGTTCGCCGGACATGGTCTTCTGGACAAGACATCAGCATTCTGATGACTGCTTCCGACAGGGTGTTTTGTGTCATAGTCATACTCTTGCAGTCTCTCGATCCATCTTGCCATTTGTCCTTCCGGGTTACGGAACTGCAATAACCATTTTAAAGCAGGGTGGTCCGTTCTCAGTAAAATTTTCGTCCATACAAATATTTGTAGAAATGTTTTATGGACTTGACGACTGCTAACAGCTCCCTCCTAGTCACGCAAGAATTTCTTTCTGGCCTGGACAAAACCTTGCTAAAATACGAGATAACTTTTTCTTGTCCATCCTGAACCTGCGAAAGAACCGCGTCAGTATCCAAAACAAATTTTCCATTTTCTCTTGGATAACCTAAAATTGGCGAAGTAACTAGGGCCCATTTTAGTTGATGAAAATCATTTTCGCAGTCTTCATTCCATCTAAATTCTGCTCTTTCTTTGGTCAGTTTCGTCAAAGGTTTGGCAATATTGGCAAATCCGGGTACAAATCGTCTATAATAGGTGCACAACTCAAGGAAACTTCGGACCTGATGTTTATCAATTGGTCTTGGTCATTGCTCGGATTTTGTCTGGGTCAGTTTTTACTCCATCTTTAGATACGACGTAGCCAAGGTATTGCACTTCTTTTTTAAATACGTGACACTTCTTTGAGCTCAGTGGGAGATTTGCCCCACGTAGTCGCTGGAACACTTTTTTAAGTTTTCAAGTGTTCTTTAAACGACCTTCCAACTACGATCATGTCGTCTAGGTAAACCAAACACGTCTTCCAAGATAGTCCGCGCAAGATGGTCTCCATCAAACGCTCAAACGTTGCAGAAGCGCTACACAGGCCGAACGGCATCACAGTGAACTGCCACAAACCAGTTCCAATCGTAAAAATTTTTTCACGATCCTTAGGTTTCAATTTTACCTGCCAGTAACCAATTTTTTAAATCTAACGTGGAAAACCACTGGGATCCTGTCAGGGTGTCTAACGTATCGTCAATTCTCGGTAAAGGGTAGCTGTCCTTTTTGGTCACGTCGTTTAGTTGTCTGTAGTCTACGCAAAACCTCGTTGATCTATCCTTTTTCTTTAATTTTATGTTTCACCATGTTAGTTTTTCCTTTGGAACCACTCTCCAACGTGAACTTATCTTGATATTGTTGGATCAACGCTTTAACTTAAGCCAACTGGTCTTGACTGAAGTTTAGGCGTTTGGAGGTAAGAATGTCCAATAGATGTATCTTTGTTATAATTCTCGCATTTCACAATTTGAGATACTAGCGTGCATTGGTCTACCACAGTCTTTTTTTTAACGTGACTGGATCTGAGTTGACGGTTAAGATCCTCACTGGCATTCTGTTTGTTACAAGTTTTTCGGTTTTACGAACCTGCACGGCCAACTCTCAACAGTCGGAGAGAGGGTAGGGTTCCTAGAGAAGATAAAAAAATAATTAAGGGCGCCAGAGCCTATCCAAAGTCAGTTTCTGCCTGCTCACAACAGAAATGGTAAGAAACTTGTAACTAGTTGTTAAGTTCGTAATTCCTCTACTCAGCTGTTCGAGTATTCAGAAGCAATTAGTTAATACGATAGCCATAGGAAACAGGTATATTGTCATAAAAGAATATTTAACCAACATAACAATTTTAATGTAGAATCACTGAGGTTTATCACAGAATATTATAGCTATTAAATACAAAGAAAATGCCAGTAGTATAGGCAACACACCGTACATAAGTAAACTACCATAAGAATCTCTAGCGAAGAATAGTTTGTAGTAAATAACGTTTACATAAATTAGTATAATAGCATTACTGACAATCCAATACAGACATAAGACCGTACTACGCTAATGTTAACTTATCCTAACACAGCGTATAAACTTAATATTGCATCAACGTTTATCAATCGGTATTACACAGCATGTACAACTTGGCATGAGTAAAATTTATTACTTAATTCGTAAACAACGATAGTGATAATTATAGAATTAATAACAAAAGTCTCGTGAGTGACCCGTTTGACCACGTAAATAAAACAAATAAGATCACTTACCAATCAATACAGGTGTCTCCTTCGGTGTGAAGAAACGTACGTTCCCCCGACACACACAACCTGCAAACAATTTGAATCGCAAACCGTGTCAAGCTAATGTCTCACGAAAGCACATCTATAACAATTATTAATTAAGATACAAACCAACATAAAGAATATAAACCGGTTGTTATATGCTGTGGTACCCCTTTTTCGTTGAGTTAATTAGTTATAACCACGTCTTATCGAGAAAAGTTAGTATCGTCCCATATAAATATGTGTCGAGGTTCATCCCTCCGGAAAGTGGTATCGAATACAGAATAGCGCTGGAACACAAATAGGTGGTGAACACGAACACGGCGTATCAGTCACGTGTAATTTAAGTATGCCCAAGATGCTTCCTTAAGGCCCCAATGGTGCGGCTTGCAGTCGCCTTCTGTTATCGCTCGAGTCCGGCAAAGTGATGCCTTAGTTAAAAATAGTAGCGATATCCATTTATCGAGAATCTGACGGTTTAACATGAAGGTACGCAAAATGGCTGTCAAAAGGAAAACGAGTTACAACCGAGTTTATATTAAAAGATGGCTTTAGCTTACCCCGTAACGTCGTAACGAAACTAGGAAATTAAATAATTATAAATGGTTTTCCAATATTTCCCCGATGGTAACGGATATATTAATCTTTTTACTAGTTACAGGCCATTTACATATTTCACATGTCACGACTTTCTATCAAATGACATCTAATGCGCAAAGGATAGTTAGCGCCTGTCAAAACTCGAATCTAATTTCACGTCGAAAATCCATAGGCGCACCTAACGAAGATTTCAACCGTAACAACAAAGGCGTACGTAATGAAAATTACCGTAACATGTTCTTCACTCGTACTAAAGTTCTACCAACGAGTAGTTCTTTTTCAACTAAGTCGCCCTCCATTGGTTCAATCGCGTGTATGTAGCCTTCCCGGAGGTTTCCATCTAGGCGTACCATCACCACACCTTTAGTCCTTGCAGGCAGAGTCACGTCTTCACTCAACAAGACTTACACGACTGCTTTTTCTGACGAATAAAAAGGAATTTCTTCATTGTCGATCTTCAGGACATCATTCTTTACATCCAAATGGAACCCATACTTTTTATAACGTTTATGCTCAGGATAATTTCTTCCGTGATGTCGGCTACCAGTACTTGATGGTCGAGTCCTCCATTTCTGAAACCAATACTTACTTTGACTTGTTCGTAAGTAGGTATTTCTTCGCCCGTCGCCGTTCGAAGTCGTACTGTTACTGGTGATGTCTTTTCGTTTTCCAATAACATGTCAGGACAAATTATGGTTTTCGTGACTCCTCTTTCCCGAAGTATTTGTCGTTTTCCAGTGTCTGCACGGGTACTTTTGTAGCACAGCAAAGTTTATGACCGTCTCGTTGCGATTCTTGTTTTGCTGCTTGAACTCCAAAGCATGGATTAAGGTGTCATCCAACGTTTCGCTGTCTCGGAGGCCGTCTACAAAGGTTTGAATAGCCAATTGCTCCAAGAAGGTATCTGGTGCTGTAGGATACGCAAACCATGTTAATCTGGCAATGTCAACCTCAAACTCTTGAAGACTTTCGGCAGCTTTCTGAACCCGATTTTTAATTTAAGCTTGATACACTTGTTGAAGATGAGCATCTCCATATATCATTTTTAAACGTAACATTAAAAGTTCGTAATTATTTTGAAAGTGGTCAGGAACAGTTTGCAAGGTTTTTAGAGCTTCTCCACGTAAGGACACTATTAAAGACGTCGCTTTCTGCTTGTTGCTCCAACCATTGGTTGTAGCTGCGGCTTCAAACTGCTTGTAGTAGGTTAACCATGGAACTTTACTATCAAAATTTGGAGGTACAACTTTAAACTTGTGAGTGGTTTCGTCCTTATGGTCCATTATTAAATCTTTACTCGTGACGCTTCCTTCGCCGTGAGAATTCATTCGATTTATTCTTTCTTCAAGCAGTTTCATTCTGTCTTCTAATTTGTCCTCTATTGCTTCTATTTTCTCATTCATAGATTATGTTTTTCGTTTTCCAGAACTTCGTATGTTTTAATTCGTCGTATTTATCTCGACACGCGTTAGTCACTTATTTATTTAAACTTTATAATCTTCTTAACACTGCCGATTTCGAATTACTAAAAGAACTGACCTATGATTTGTTTGTACCGTATTTATACATTTTAGTCAAACGTTCGAGAATTTTCTATATCTTTCGATGAACGTTCTGGAAATAGATGAAAACTTTGTGAAGGCTCTCAACCTTTTCAGTATTATCTGAGAATGTAGTCTTTATGACTTTTTAGTGATTTCCAATTTTTTTTCACTTGTTAAAAACCTACGATCTGATCAAATTTGACTCGGACTGGTCCATTTAAGCAGCGCGCGTAAACCGGATTGGTAAAACTTTTTTTTCTAGGTTGGTATTTTTTTTTGACATTCGTGTGAAGATTGAGCGGGGTATGTCCATTAGTGTAGGCTTGGCAACCATTTATCTACGACGCGAAAAGTTTGTCTGGCGATTTTGACTATAGAAAACAAACTGAACAATGTGTTAGCTTGAAATTGAAATTTTTCCTATTGAATTACAACTACTAGGCCATTGAAAATATTGCAGAAGTGTTTTATGAAGTTTACTCTACCGAGAACGCAAGTATTTGAGTAGCATAACGCCTTCAGTGAGAGTCGTCGAAAATTCGCATCAGCTTCAGACTCGTACCAAAAGTTTTAAATTTTTTGCACAAAGAACGTCGAGTAGAGATCGCAAAAGAGATGCTTGCCAACGTAGCTGATGACCCTATATTCATCAAACGCATTATTACTGATGACGAGACGTGGGTTTATGAATATGACGTTAAAAATCTAGCAAATGGCGAGCCGAAAATAAGCAAAAATCGAAAAAACCACGCCAAAGTCGGTCGAAAATCAAGGTAATGCTTATCGTTTTCTTCAATTACTGTTGTAGTTCATTATGAATTCGTTCTAGAAGGTCAAACGGTCAATAAGATATACTTTGCCGTTTTGAGGCGTCTACCTGAAGCAATTCATCGGAAACATCGCACAGCTTACGTACTTGTCATATTTGGCTCCCTGTGACTTTTTCTTGTTTCCAAAACTCAAATATCCGCTCCGGGGAACGCGCTATGAGTCGATTGAAGCCATAAAAAGAAAATCGCTGAAGGAACTAAAGGATTAACTGTTGGCATGCTTGTATTAGCTCAAAAATAGCATATTGGACCATATTTGATCAGATGGTATAGCTCCGTCCCGAGATTTTTGAGATGCCTAACAGCGCTTTTTTAAGAAAATCGTTTCCGTACAAGTTTTTGCCACGTTCTTTTTGTTCTATTTTAGGAGTTGATCAAGTTTTTTTCACCCTGTCTTTTTTGATTTTTTATATTGTTTTAGCGTTTTTATAATAGTGTCCTGCTAAATTTGTATACTTTTTACAAGAATCTCAGCGGCTGGAACATTCAGATTCAATTTAAATTATTAAAATAGATTTTATGCTTGCTGTGAAACATACCTTAAAACTGCTTCAATTTATTTAAAATTCAGACTTTGAAATAACAAAAAAAGATCTGCAATTAAAATACGATGTATTTACAAAAATGCATATACCTGATGCTTCTAAAAAGTCTGTATAATGATTAATATAAATTATTTAATTTAAAACTAATTCTTGTGTAAACGTTTAAATGCACTTTATTGATTGATTATTTTATTGATTTAGCGTTAGGTATTATTTTTTTTAAAGTTTTTGGTTTTCGAAAAATAGGTTTTGTACACTGTCTTTCTCTAATAACTAAAAATTACCTGCAAAATAAAAAACAGTCAAGTACAGTTTCAAAATGTGTTTATCAGAAGTCTCGAAGTATAGATACAAGTGCTAGTATACGTAAACAGACTTATCTAGAATCTACCACACTATAAGCACCACTAAAAGCGTTACCGTCTACCGTTTGTAATCTTCCGCTTTTGCACATTCCTGATAAAAAGCAGCACGCCGATGCTGTCCTGGCCGTATTGTTAATCATCAACAGCAACTTAAATTTAAGACTCTCAATACACAACTTTAACTTTCTTATGAGTTATTTATGCAAATTAAGGCCTGCTTTCCAGCGATAAAGTATTAAGAACGAAAAGTGTCATGTTTCTAAGTAATTATTCGATTTTGCCTGTTGACATAATTTAATTAATAAAGGTATTTATCTTACAAATTAAGATGCTTCGCTTACTACGGCAAATACCGCGTAAATTCAATGATTAATTACTTAGGTATAGTTCGTTTCCTAAGGGAAATTTAGTTATCATTGGCACTAAAGCACACACACGTTTTTATTTATATTGATAAACAACAAAAACTAATTAATTTTTCTTAAATTTCAATAAAATTCGCACGGAATAAAACGGCGCATATGCTATATTGCTATCACGAACGGCATAACAGCAGATTTTCATATAAAATTTATGAAGATATTCGGTGACAGACTGTGACTGAATTTTGTTAAGACGTTCTTTGAATCTCAAATCAGATACAAATTTCCTTTGCATTTGTTTGGTAATGTTATTTTGGATTCTCCGTTGTTCTATTCGTCGGTTTTGCAACGTTTTAAACGTCTTACGATTTTTTGGATCTAGACGCGTTTCAAAACGATTACAGAATTAGAGGAATTAGTGGTATCTATATGTGCCGTAGTTAATTTTAGAGTATTGGGTTTGATATATGACCCCACTGATATAATATAATTAGAAGGAGCTTTGAATCAACCCTTATCTATTTGAATAGTGGTGAAGGGACCGCAAAAACCATATTAGTTACCCTTTGTAGGGTTGCATTACACCACAGATTCTATCTTGAACCTCGAAACTCAACCCTTAACACAATACTGTAAGTTTAGAAAACTGGCGATATCTGATATTGAATTCACTTTTTACAATTGTTTTACACAAAATCGATTAAACTAAGATCTAATTAATTTTTTTATTTATTCCCTGTTAGTTCGTCAATTAAATGTTAATGCACATTTGGTGTTTATATTTCCATCGGCATCTCGGCCTGTTTAAAAAAAACGCACTTAAAAAATATTGTTTATTAGACTCAATATAAACACTTCTATAAGTCGACAACAATTTTAACACAACGTTACAAAAATACGACGGAAGGATATACACGTTGTCTATGTGTTATAATACGCTTTTTTTGTGTTTGTAAAACATTTATTCAGTACGTATACTATAAATGGGTCAATCAAATTTAAGTTTTTTGTAGAAATTAGAATGGCATTTTTTAAATTTTATGGCAAAATATTGTAATCCCTTTTGCAAAAAAACCTCCAACGCCTCTTCTCGTATAGTAATTTTTTCTATTTAGAAGAAGCAAAAAGGAAATTTACCATGAAATGTATTTAAATTATTGTAAATTTTTAAATCTTCTTCTTCATTATTATTATTATAAGCGACTTTGCTTGTTTAATCCAGATCATCTTTTCATTTTTCGCCAAGCGCTCGAAACTACTTTTTCTATTTGGGGAGTTGTCACGACACGTTCTTATATGATCTCTTCTCGTTTTCCGTTATATTCTGTAGTGTTGCCATCTTGTAATAAAAAATTACTCCGAATAACGAACGTATAATAAAAAGTAAAAATAATAATTTAACCACGGTAGCAATCGGAAGCACAGACCTCTGGGTGTGAGTTTGAATGAAAATAAATACAAAGACGTGAACTCCGTTAATTTATTAACTATAACTTAATATACTATTTACATTAGAGAACAAAGAACAATATTTGAATTAAACATATTAGAAATAAAACTGGATTTAAAATAAAATATTAGGGCGCCAACCACCTTTAAATTGGTGATAAAAACGTAAAATCTTACATCTAATTATTAATTATTGATATTAAATGCAAATGTCGTAAACGTTTGATTTGTTATCGAGTGAAAAGTTTTAATAACTGAATTTAATTGCTTGAATGTAAAATGTACTATTAGTATTAATTCCAGTTGACTCACCACATGATATGACGTTATCGTATAGCTTCTATCTTTAGCACATACTTTGTTGTAGTGATAAAATTCTTCTAAAGGAATGTAGATTTCCAACCACACCAGCAAGCATTAAACCAATGTATAAATCCAATGACGGAAAATCCAGTAATTAAAAGACAAAACCAAAATAAATGATCCAGTAAAAGAAAAGATCCAGAATAAAAAAGTAATAGTAAAAGACTCTAAATATAAATAATTAGAATGGTTTTTTGAATGACATGATGTACTCACGCTGCATTGAACAACGGCCTTCAAAATATATTCCTTTGTCTAAATATATTGCGTAACATTGTGAAATCACAATAATTAGATGGAATGAACAAAAATTAAATTGTATGCGTTTTTACGCCATAATCAAGAAAATTTTGTCTTCCTTTCTTCACTCACGTGAATTACGCAAGATTGTTCAAACGGAAGTGCAAGCTTAAGCTACAACTCAGGTAGAGTTGAACAACGCGACGTTGCCAAACTGAATAAATTTACGTGCAATATTAGTTGCAGAAATAAACGAATGTAAAATTGAATTTTAATGTAATGAACTCTAACGGGACGTTACAATCTCTGTTGTATTTAGTATTCATTTTGTTCTTGCATTATCTGCTCTCGTTTCCACTGACAAATTAATTATACAAAAAGACATTTTTTGATCATATGGTTCTTGCTCTCATTTCAACAAAAAGCTTACTTTTATCTTAGAGTTATACTACATTTTAATAATGTGCACAAAGATATATATACAGTGTGTCCCCGGATAGGTGAAACGACTCTTGTGAAAGATAAAAAATTTTCGATATAAAATTTCATTGTTTGGGGTTCAGCCCTGCTTAGTTAAAGACTAATTTCTGGCATAATTTTAGTTTTCTAAAATCATGTATGCCTTGGATCTTTTCAAAAATCTGATTTTTGGTTCTAGTAAACTACCTTTGTTAGTACAGATATAAAAAAATTTAATTAACAAAAGTTGTTTAGAATCATGAAAAAATTCTACTACAACGCTGATGTTTTGGCAATTTACAATAATTTTTATCTGATGGTTTAATATTGTTTATCCCTGGATGGGTGATATGACTCTTGTAAAAGCGATAAAATTCTAAATAAACAAAATAAATAAAAGAATTTCTTTAACACAGTTTATTACTATGAATATTAAAAAATAACACTTAAATTATTAGCTATTACAAGTTACTGGCTTGATTAAAGATTAAAAATAAACAATTTGTTTTTCCATAGTAATCTTTGTAGAATGAGCGTGACATCTTGACCGGCTAGATCTCCAGACCTTTCGATAATGGATTTTAAACTATCAGATAAATATTATAGTAAATTGACAAAACATCAACGTTGGCCTAGGTGCTTGAAATTCTAGAAGTAGGACTCTTTCATGATTCTAAACAACTTTTGTTAATCAAATTTTGTTATATCTTCACTAACAAAGGTAGTCGACTAGAACCAAAAATCAGATTTTTGAAAAGATCCAAGGCATACATGATTTTAGAAAACTAAAATTATGCCAGAAATTAGTTTTTAACTAAGCAGGGCTAAACCCCAAACAATGAAATTTTATATCAAAATTTTTTTATCTTTCACAAGAGTCGTTTCACCTATCCGGGGACACACTGTATATGACGAAAAATATACCATCTGAAGGGATTTATATTCCCGAGGGTAAAGTTACTTATCGGGAGCGTTTCCAGTTGCTAGATAAGAGGGTAAGAAGAATGTAATAGTACGCAGGTGTGGCCAATACTGCTGTTACGCAAACCAGCTCTTTCAGCTCAAGTTGCAGTGTTGTGGCAAGAGCTAACACTGGAATAAACGATGCTCATCGCTGCTCTACTAGCGCTGCTCATTAGACACGTCAGTTAAACCCAACATGTTTTGCTGCTGTGGACATGTCTTACGATCAGTAAATCTTGGCTTAATTGCTTAAACCAAAAGAAGAGAATCTAAGATGAGAAGGACCAGGCCGACAGATGCAAGACTGGATAGAAGAATTAGAGAAATAAAGCAGATGAGAAAAGAGAACAAAAAATTAGTAGTTAATCTGGAAAAGATCACGGAAGAGTTAAAAAAAGAAATAGAAGAGCGAAGGGCGATCTGCCATATGTAGAGAAAAAAATAAGAGCATAGAAGAGAAAACAGAGAAATTAAAAAAAAAAGGTGGAAGTAACGGAAAGGGAAAAGAGAAAGTAGAACTTGGTTATAAGAGGGATGGAAGGTCAAGAGGAAAGAGAAGAGCATAAAAAGCAAGTGGATAACTTGTTTAAAAATGAATTGGGAATGTAAAAACGTATAAGAGACGCAATTAAAATAGAGAGTAGGTTAATACTGGTAAAAATGAATTCCGTAGAAGTTAAATAGAAATATTAAAGAATAAAGGAAGGCTAAGAGGCAGAAGAATATTTATAGATGAAAAAAAAAACGCAAGGGGGTATAATATCGGGAGTAAGAGAAGAATGGGTAGTAGAAGAAGACGAAAATAAAATGCAAGAGCGAAAAATAGTAGTAAATCAAATATTAAGGGAATATGAAGGTAGATATACTGTGATAACAATATACGGCCAAGAAAGGAAACAAACAATAAGAAACTTAAACAGCTACTAATTAAAGAGGAGAGAGAAAAATTAGTAATAGGTGGAAATTTTAACGCGAGAATTGGAGACGGTGGGGGTATAATAGTAAATGGGGAGGAAATAAAAAGAGTAACAATGGATAAGAAATTAAACAAACAAGGTAGAGAGCTATTAAAGTTATGTTAGAGGAAGGGTTCGAGTATACTCAACGGAAATATGGAGGAAGGAGATAGAATAGAATATGCATATATAAGTGAGAGAGGAGAATCTATAATAGATTATGTAATGGTTATTGGGGATGTTTTGGAGGAAACAGAATATTTTAAAATAGGGGAAGAGGTTAATTTTGACCATCAGCCATTAGAAGTAAGGCTAAAAAGTTGAAAGAGAAGAAGAAAAAATTTGGACACAGTTTGGGGGAAGAAAAGGGTATGGAAAGAGTGAAAGAATTGATCAATAAAATGGATAAAGCAGTAGAAAGAAAAAAGTACAAGAAAAAAAACATAAAGGAATATAAAGAAAAGAGGTAGTAGAATAAGAAATGCAGGGAAGCCAGGAAGGGCGTAAAAGATGTAAAAGAAGGTGGAATAAAAGAAAAATTATATTATATATTCAGGAATATAAAAGATTAAGGTCGCAATATAGAAAAGAGTGTTGTAAGAGAAAAGAGGAATATAAAAAAGAGTTGGAGGAACATATAAAAATGTTAGAAAATGCAGAAGACACATGGAACTTTTTGAATAAAGAAAGAAAAATTGGGAAAAAAGGGAGGATACAAATTGATCTGAAAAAATGGAGAGAACATTGCGTAGAGGTGTTATAGAGGAAGAAAAGAGGAAGTAAATAAAAGGAAATAAAAAGGATAACAAGAGGATAGAGCAGTACTTCTATGCAGAACGAACAAATAGAAGAAGCATTTAGAAAAATAAAAAAAGGAAAGGCAGAAGGGACGGATGCGACGCAAGGAGAACGATGGAAATATACAGGAGAGAGAACGAAAGAAAAAATAAGGAAAATTTTAAATAAGATATGGTCAGGTGAAGCGTTTCCAGATAATTTGAAAGAAGCAATAATATGCCCTAAAAGAAGCGATAAGGGACACAAAACGCAACTGATCAGAAGGCAGTACTCCAACTACAGTAACACGACCGTCAACAAAGTAAAGTAGAAGGGTGAAACCTTCCATTTCTTATGCTACGGTCGTTTCTGATATTCGAATGGCAATAATGCCCCAAAAATATCCAGGTGTTGTCTAAAGCAAAGAACAAGCGGGCCTTATTACGACTTTTAACTGAAGGAGAATCCGGTCCCAGAAATTTACCTAAAATGAGGTTTTCTATTAGCATTCTGTGTCGATCAGTCTACTAAATATTGGCTGGTCCGGACCCTAGAAAAAGAATTCTGGCTAGGTCCAAAACTTAATATTTTTAATGCTAAGGACGTTCCAAAATCAGCTAAAGTTATGGTATGGATTCTAGCAATCATCGTGGAACCGGAAAAAGTACTAAAGCACTTAAATGTTCAAAAGCTAGAGCTTCTAATAGAAACGTGAAGTGTTGTGGATAAGAAACAAAATCTCGTCTGCAGATCTTACTTAAATCTTTCCTGAGTCTTATTTAGACATCTTGTAGGTAAAAAAGAAGAATGAACAAAAAAGGTGGAGATCGACGAATAGCTTCCATGAGATCAACCAGAACGACCATCAACACGAGAAGTTGTGGATTTGGTGATTTTGCGGACAAAACAAAATAAAACTAATGCTCTGCTGTGACTAATGCACCTGAACCTGTAACTAGGTTCTCTTTAAGAAGAGACTTAAGCAAAGACTGAACGAATGAGCGTCAATACTTTAAAGCTTAGTAGAAATAAAACTAATGAACTATATCATCAAAGCATATATCAAAAACGCTTACAAAAAGAGTTGCCCGTTAAAAACCTTGAGCTAAAAACCTTGTAGACCTTATAACTAAGACATTGAAAATGCTTTTAATTCGATTAGATGGTCAAATATTGTAAATCACATTAAAGCACACAACTTACGTAACAATATTATTAATAAGCTATTTAAGGAATAGGACAAGTTATTTTTGACAACGGCGTTACGTACAAGTTTAGTATCAGTGTTCCACAAAGATCCGCTACCGTGGAACCTGGTTGATAGTGCTAAATAAAAAGTATCCCCCGAGAGTTAAATTAATAGCTTCCACTGATGATTTGGCCGTGATTGCGGCCGTTTGAAACGAGCACAAATTAATGGACATTTGTAATCAAGCTTTAAACTATATAGTAAACTGGGTTCAAAACAAAAAACTTAAAATACCCGGTTGCAAAACAGAAACGTGCATACTTAGTGGAAGGAAGAAATGGAAGGACATTGTTTTTTACTGCGACGGCTATGAGATTTTTCCAAAGGATCAAATAAAATACCTAGGTATTCTCTTAGATAGCCAACTGACTTTTGGTCTACAACTAAAAACCTGGAGCATGACAAACAGCTGTATTAGTCAACTGGCCAAAATTCTTCCAAGAACGGTTACGTGTCCTTATTAATATATTCTCTTATTTCGTAATTTAACAAAAATTCTTAGTACGGGTCATTTGGGTGGTCATTTCGGTTTTGACGGTAGCTGCGAGACAATTGTCTTGTAACGATTCTGATCGTGAATTGCAAGTACTTTTCTTGGCTCGAAGTTTTCTCCAATTCAAAAGTTATGTCTATCGGCATTTTGAAATGTTGACCAACGTATATTCCTCGATCTAAGCAGCAATCCACGCCTTATCTGATTATTTTTGTTGTCTCTATTTCCTTGATTAAACCACTTTCTGTTTTTACTCTACAATAGTTGTTGCTGTATATGTTTTGTATTGAGGTTGTTAGTCCATTTGATACATTTTCTTTTTCCAGAATTTGTAGTACGTACTTCAGCTCTATGTTATCGAAAGCTTTGACTATACAGCATCGTTACAAGATTTGCCTGTTTTGAACCCTTGCTATTTTTCACTATAATTTATGATTTCAGGAAGTTTTTTAGTTATAAGTTTTGTGATTAATTTAATCCTCGTACTGAGTAGGTTTATTCACTTATAGTCCTCTCTTGAATATGAGAATCACGATGTTAGTTTTTCATTCTGCTGGAATTCTGGGATTGTTGAATATTGGTTTAACCAATTTTATAAATCCGTTTTTGAGGTCAGTTCCTTCATATTTCAACATTTCATTTGTAATGCAATTCTCCTTTGGCGATTTTCTGTTTTTGGGCTGTTTTATGGCTCTTTAAATCGCTTCATCTTCTGACATTAGAATGTCTTCCGGGTTTGGACCGTGTCATAGTTGCAACCCAAGCTGCCAACGTTTCGCCCACTTCCGTAAGGGGCTTCATCAGGGCGTCAGATAAATCGCAAAACTCAAACAAGCAATCGAAATCTAACTAAGAACTTCTCAAAAGTTAGGTTATCCACTTGTAAAACAAGCCATAACCTAAACTATGAAAAGGTAAGAAAGAAAACGATAACCTGAAAAAGCAAACGAAAATCTAACAAAGAACCACTACCGAGTTAGGTAATCAACTTGTGAACCAAGCCAGATTCTAAACTAGGTAGAAGTGACTTAAGAAGAAATAGTCTCCGTATTTAAAGGAAAAGGATCGTCACGGATGATTAAGCTCGACCCTGATTGGGTTACGGTTGCTAGGGGGCGTGTTTTTGATAAATGACTAATAACCGGGAACCAAAGAGGGGATAGTTCGAAACCATGATCGCGATTGAAGTTATTGGGGTGTTTGATGATTTCTATGCTTTCTCGGAATTTCCTGTTGAAAAAGAATGGAGATTTGGCAATCAACGAAACATTTTCAAAATCTATCTTGTGACCTGTAGTAAAATGATGTTCAGCGACCGCAGACTTGGAAGTATACCTTTTCCTTATACAACGATCATGTTCTGAAATGCGAGTTATGACGGAACGACCGGTTTCACCAATGTAGACTAAACCACAAGAACAGGGAATTTGGTATACACCTTGAGATGAAAGTGTAGGAAATTTGTCTTTGGGAGAAGGAAGAATCTGAGAGATTTTGCCTATCGAGTTGAATATGGGTTTAATACCATTCTTACGAAGGAGTTTCCCTATTTGATCTGTAACCTTGTGAATGTAGGGTAAAAAGGCCAATTTCGGGTTGGATTCGGGAGTAGAAATGTCCTTAGGTAATCGAGTACGTGGATGTAAACGACGATTAATAACTCTATGAATATCTCGCTTTACATAACCATTGTTCACTAAGGTTCTAGTAAGATGACGTGGGCGAAACGTTGGCAGCTTCGGTTGCAACTATGACACGGTCCAAACCCGGCAGACATTCTAATGTCAGTATAGATTCCGGCCGTGGAAGCCTTCGCTATTACGCTTCATCTTCTACTTCTACAGGCACTCTTACTGGGTATGTGTTGATTGACATTTTTGTTATGATATATTCTCTCATTTCCTTTTTTGATTACTAATCATTCTCTATATGTTTTTCTGTTAATCATATAGGTCTCTTTGTAGCCTATTTGTGTATGCTTCCTAATATTGTGCTTTTGGTGGATGAGCCCTACCCCTTTCTTTGCCCTTTGGTTTTTAACTACTTATATTAATGAGCAGTTCTCATGTGGTATAGCGCCGCATTCTTTTTCTATATCTCGGATATACACAGAAATCCATGTTTTTATTCATCAGTTCAATCGTCACTTTTTGTTCTGTTCCATTTTATGATCGTATTCTAAGATCTAAGTCTCGACTAATTATGGTTTTGAAGTACCGATTTAGTGTTTTTTCCTCAATTAGGGTGCTAATATAGTTTGAAAATATTCCTCTTTTTCTATTCAGGCTTGGGACTGGCAACGGCATCTATGGGCTACTCAATCCACCCATCAATTACCGCAGGTGCAGTATATTTTTAAATAAATACAAGTTGAGGCTGGCAGAGAATTATCAATATGTTAACGTAGGGTTCTAATTTTTTTAACAAATTGCCACGGTCTATGTTAAACAGTCTGTTCCTTTTTTTTAGAAAGTAAATTTTGCTACATCACTAAACCTACACAGTGCTGAAATTGATTTTTTAAACCAAAAGTTTTAATCACTTCCAAATTATGTTTTAAGTTATTTGTTAGTTGTGAGTTCAATGCGTTCTTTCTCCAAATTCAAATGTAAGCAGGATCCTGAAACTAAACGTCGACTTACCCCATCAGATTCTAGACCACCTCGTCTATACCAAAATCTACAAACAAGGTATTCGTTTTCGATCTATCGTCAGTACTATGAATCTCTTACCTACAAGCTAGCCAAGTTCTTGTCCAACATTCTTTGCAAGTTTATAGGTAAAACCTCTTCTCACATCCTCAACTCTCAGCATTTTATTCAACGTATAAAAACTATAAAACTTGAACCCCAAGATCTTCTCGTGAGCTTTGATGTTACTTCACTTTTTACTAAAGTTCCTATTAAGGATTCGCTTATTATCATCAAACAGATTCTGTCTCAACATGGCAAAGACTTGAGTTTGGTTCCTCTTATTAATAAGTGTCTATCCTCTACTTACTTCCAATTTGATAACAAGTTTTACGAACAGGTTTCTGGTGCTACCATGGGTTCTCCCCTATCACCTGTTGTAACTAACATTTTTTATGGAATCCTTTAAAACGGTTGCTTTGGAATTATCAATATTAAAACCTAAAGTGTGGTTTAGGTATGTTGACGACACGTTTATTGTTTGGTCTTATGGTCATCTTGAATTGTCTAATAGGGTGGAGCGAAAGTATAGGTGTAAATATTTTTTTCAAAATTTATTTGGTCCTATATGCGGAAAAGTGGTCTCATATACAGTGGATTGTTTTAGTAAAATTTCAGTTTTTTCTGATAATAGTTAGCGGTGCCCCAGAGACCATGAATAATTTTTAATTTCGGAAAATGTATATCAAGGATAATAATAATATTGCATTGATATAAAAATAATGAAAAAATTCAAAGAGAATGCATTTATTAAAAGAAAACTTACAAAACATACATTTTGTTCTATGAAATAAATCAAAACTTACAAAGTTTTGAAAAACTCGGATTTCGTATTGAATTTAGGCATTGCGGTGCGAGATGAGATTCGTGCTCTAATAAAACCATCTCTTGCTTCGGCACCACACACTAAGGATGATGCTTCCGTTACCAATTTAATACAACGTTCCACAGCTTGGGTATGGCAAGGGAATTTTAAAATCTCTATTTCTTCTGGAACCTTTGCAATCATGCTTTTCAACAGCTGATCAGAAAAGTGTTTGGTAATTGGCCGCTCAGTTATACTGATAGTAGTGTGTTTGTTATGCCATTCTATCAGTTCTGTGTAATTAGTAGCATTAAAATTAATGTCAGGTATTTTAAACTTTCGGAGAGTGACAGATGTTTGAGACCGACATTTCAAAATGCGCCTTATAGCGAGTTCTCGAATATGTAACCTGGTATCGCCAAGCATTGCCAGCAGCAAGTTTTCAGGATGCGCAAAATATCCATTAGTATGAATTGTTCTATCAACAATTGTTCTCAAATTATGTGGCAAAAATCTTGAGCGTCTGATTGTGTTATACAAATGAAGAGGCCCATATTTACACGATGACTGTACTTTAATGTCAAACCAAGTGGGAATATAAACTTTTTGGGTATATTCAGCTAAATGCACGAAGTTTTCTGATGGATTACTTGTGGCCACATATAAACGCAAAATTCGATTAGCCGTAGTTAACCACCGCGAATGAGCTATTTTACCAGGTTGTCGGTCAGCTAAACCGCTTAGAACTTTTCCAGATGAAACAGCAATACTAATTTCAAGCATATATTTCTGATCGCTACTCAAAATACTAGGGTCAATATTTGGCAATTCATTAGTAATCTTCTGAAAATTTACTACAGGCAGTTGTTCACAAATCTGCAATTTTTTTCCAATGTCTCCCGAAAATGCGGAAGGTCCTGTTGTTTTGCCACTTAAATGTTGTATTAAATGCCTTAGCGGAAGCTCATTGGCATGCAATAAGCAAATGAACCATTGCAGTGGTCTGTTCAAGTGGACTTCTAAACGACGAATTACTCCGTTATGGATACCAGTATTAACTGCCGTACCATCGCAGCCTACAGCAACCAAATCTAATAAATTTGTGTTTGTTTGCAAAAAAGATAGAAGACTTTGTTCAATATTTTCGGCAGTTCCGGATGGTACCGCCAAGTGCCCAAAATATTTTGATCCTGGTTCAGATAGCAGTACAATGTGTTCTTCTACTACTGTTTTCTTGTAGTATTTGTTGCCTCTCTTTTCTTGGAAAAGTGTGCTGTCTTTGCGACCGTCAAAATAGATTGCTTTTAGAGGTTTACTTATGGTCTCTGGTTTTTACACTCGTTGTCTCTGTTTTTCTTTCTTTCTCTTCTTACTTTGCTTCTGTCTATTATTTTTCAGTTCTATCTTCGTTGATTAAGCCCAAATCTTTCAGCACTGCACTGACAATAGTAGCAGCCGATCTGTCAGAAACGCCCGTACGATCGCAAGCTTGAGCTAAGCTAGGCAGTTTTACACGCATTTGATTTGTATTTTGGAGCGAATCACAACGATTCGCTTCAATGCGACTGTTGTTCATTTCCACTTCACCTGAACTGTTTTTGTCTGAACTTTCATTACCTGAACCTTCGTCAATAAAGCCTTTGATGTTGAAGGCTTTGGGAACAGGTGACCTTCATTCAGGCCAGACGATCTTGCTGCAGTAGTGGTCTCCGTCGCTTTTCTGTATGCAGCACGTTCAATTCTTTTTGTTGTTGCCCGATCAACAGACCCAATTACCATTTTTCGCTCACTTCTTTGGTCACTTAAAAAGTTCGTTCTCTCACTGGAACTTTTATTTCGCAGCTACATAAAGAAATATTCTTACATTTGCACAAGGAAATGTCAAAAAGTTTGTTTTCATAAACATTTTTAAAGTTGTTCAGTTTTGAATTCAGGTGATCTGTTTTGCGATTTTTGATAGGTTTTTTGAAATTTCTATATTTTTGTGGAACTCCTTTATCAAATGCAAAATTTGTTGATCTGACACGATAGGAATAGAGGACTTCGACCAAATCACTTTAATTTCGGTTAGTAAAATTGAGGAAATGTTTGTTATTGTTGGCTCTGCTTTGTTTGCTGACGAATCTAGCAACATTTGCCTAATAAATAAATAATTTCGCATAATGTCGGCATAAGTAGGAAGCAAATTGTCCATAAATGTACGAGGAGCTCCAAATATAGGACACTTGACCACATTTCTAGTTTTTGGCATTTTTATTTAATTATTAGCACAAAACACCAACAATAAATAATAACTGTACACCACTGTTCAGAAAAATTTTCAAGATAGTCGATCCCGAAACGTCAATTTTAAAGTTAACAGCGATATAAACACGTCCGAACTCTATTGAATACTAAACGGATACTAAAACAAACGGCCGGCGCATATAGTACTAATGAACGCGTGGCGTGATTTTCAAAGTGGTGGGGGCACCGCTAAATCATGTCCGATCGAGTTCATTTTTTTTTTGGTGCAATATCTTATAGCTAGACCACTTTTCCGCGTATAGGCTTAATCAAATTTAAATGTAAGGTTTTTCGCTCCACCCTATTGTCTAAGTCTCTTGATCATCTTAACAATCAACACTTAGATATTAAATTGACTATGGAAATTGGAAGTAATGGTTCTCTTCCATTTCTTGACGTATCGGTACACTACACGTGTGCAGTAAGATAAGAGAGTGGCATGTATTAACTCAACCGCCACTCTTCGACCATATGTACATAAAATTTTAATTAGAATTCCCACAAAGAGAAGTAAAGACAGTACAGAAATCCAAGAACCTGTAATTAGGTTCTCTTGAGGGAGAGACTTAAGCAAAGACTAAACGAATGAGCGTCAATACTTTAAAGCTTGGTAGAAATATAACTAATGAACTGCATCATCAAGGCATTTATCAAAAACGCTTACGAAAAGAGTTGCCCGTTAAAAGCTTTGAGCTAGAAACCTTGTAGGCCTTATAACTAAGACATTGAAAATGCATTTAATTCGATTAGATGGTCAAATATTGTAAATCACATCAAAGCACACAACTTAAGTAACAATATTATTAATAAGCTATTTAAGGAATAGACAAGTTATTTTTGACAACGGCGTTACGTACAAGTTTAGTATCAGTGTTCCACAAGGATCGGTTTTCGGTCCGCTACCGTAGAACCTGATTGATGATGCTAAATAAAAAGTATCCCCCAAGAGTTAAATTAATAGCTTTCGCTGATGATTTGGCCGTGATTGCAACCGTTTGAGACGAGCAGAAAATAATGGACATTTGTAATTAAGCTTTAAACTATATAGTAAACTGGGTTCAAGACAAAAAACTTAAAATAGCAGGTTGCAAAACAGAAACGTGCATACTGAGTGGGAGGAAGAAATGGAAGGACATTGTTTTTTACTGCTACGGCTATGAGATTTTTCCAAAGGATCAAATAAAATACCTAGGCATTCTCTTAGATAGCCAGCTGACTTTCGGTCTACAGCTGTATTAGTCAACTGGCCAAAATTCTTCCAAGAACGGTCTGTTACGTGTCCTTATTAATAGATTCTCTTATTTCGTAATTTAACAAAAATTCTTAGTACGGGTCATTTGGGTGGTCATTTCGGTTTTAACGGTAGCTGCGAGACAATTGTCTTGTAACGATTCTGATCTGAATGGTTCTCTTCCATTTCTTGACGTTCTTGTGACTCGTAAGCCCGACGGACTTCTGGGTCATTCGGTTTATCGCAAACCCAGTCATACGGACAGATACCTTCATGCTTTGTCTCATCATCATCCTCACAGAAACGTTCTGGTATTGAATCTTTGATTCATCGTGTCTTTTCTATTTGCCAACCTGAGAATCTAGATTCGGAACTCCGTCATCTTACTAGAACCTTAGTGAACAATGGGAATGTAAAGCGAGATATTCATAGAGTTATTAATCTTCGTCTACATCCACGTACCCGATTACCTAAGGACATTTCTACTCCCGAATCCAACCCGAAATTGGCCTTTTTACCTTACATTCACAAGGTTACAGATCAAATAGGGAAACTCCTTCGTAAGAATGGTATTAAACCCATATTCAACTCGACAGGCAAAATCTCTCAGATTCTTCCTTCTCCCAAAGACAAATTTCCTACACTTTAATCTCAAGGTGTGTACCAAATTCCTTGTTCATGTGGTTTAGTCTACATTGGTGAAACCGCTGGTTCCGTCATTACTCGCATTTCAGAACATGATCGTTATATAAGGAAAAGCTATATTTCCAAGTCTGCGGTTGCTGAATATCATTTTACTACAGGTCACAAGATAGATTTTGATAATGTTTCGTTGATTGCCTCATCTTCATTCTTTTTCAACAGGAAATTCTGAGAAAGCATATAAATCATCAAACACCCCAAAAACTTCAATTGCGATCATGATTTCGAGCTATCCCCTCTTTGGTTCCCGGTCATTTATGGAAAACACGTCCCTTATCAACCGTAATCTAATCAGAGTCGAGCTTAACCATCCGTGACGATTCTTTTTCTTTAGATACGAAGACTATTTCTTCTTAAGTCACTTCTGCGGAGTTTAGAATTTGGCTTGGTTCACAAGTTGATTACCTAACTCGGTAGTGGTTTTTTGTTAGATTTTCGTTTGCTTTTTCAAGTTATCGTTTTCTTTCTTACCTTTTCAGAGTTTAGATTATGGTTTGTTTTACAGGTGGATAACCTAACTTTTGAGAAGTTCTCAGTTAGATTTCGGTTACTTGTTTGAGTTTTGCGATTTATCTCACGCCCTGATGAAGCCCCTTACGAAAGTCGGCGAAACGTTGGCAACTTCGGTTACGACAACAATGACGCGGTCCAAACCCGGAAGACATTCTAATGTTAATTAGTTAGTATAGATTTCGGCCGTGGAAGCCTTCGCTATTACAAGTAAATGTTTGCTTAGATTTCGCTGGAAGAGAAGTTTCCTAAAAAGCAATTTTGACGTTTTTGGTTTTAACTAAACTTCAGCCCTTTCGAATTTAATTTAAATATTTGGATCTAAGCGTCGTTGCGTACGGGGGACAGCTAAGTAAATAAAATAAAAGTATAGTAAAAAAAGTACTCTATCTAGACGCCAAACAAAAGAGGTTTATGAATTTTCCCGACGTGACGACGTGAATCAAAAGATTACTAGGTGCTTAAAGTTAAAGAGTTAAACAAGCATATTTAATTTTTTTAGAGGTTTTTTTGAAAGATGTCTAGTACAGAGTCAAAGAGGTTATAAAAAGTTTCAGACAAATGGCTTTTGAAAGCCAACGTACTTTTGTGTACAGCGACAAGCGATTCAATCTTCAGGATTTTTATTACAAAGTTTTTTAAGTAATTGCTTCTTAATGATTTTTTCTCTAATACCAACACAGTGACGTATACAAGCGTTTATTCAATTTTTTTGCAACAAAATTTTAACATTAAATATAAATAAATTGTTCAAAAATTACTACTCTAATTTGGTTGTCATCTTTTCTACTACTTTTCTAGTTACTTATTTTTAATTGATAAACTTTTTATTAACTTGTACAAAAATTTGAAACATTAATTTAAACGGTTTTTTAAAGATTTAGTTCTACATTCAGTACTTTTAAAAGTATTAAAATAAAGTAATTTGCCTAAAAGCAGTTTCAATTCGAAGTTATAAATATTAAAATGATTTGATTAAAACTGAATGCACCATATGTATTTATGCAGAGAGAAAAACGAGCTCTTGAAAACAGCCGTAATTATATGAGCAAAAATTTGGATAATTTTTTTTTATTAATAATTTTTTATCATTAGTTCTAATACTCATGTTTATTTCATACGTATTAATCAGTAGTTTTTTTTACTTTTCCTAAGTTTAGTGGATAAAAAAGGTTACGTATTTTGTAACATTTTTCTTTTACAAAATATGGGATTTTAAACGCATCAATAATCTAGACGTCATCCATAAGGTCACTTTAAGATTAGATAAAAGCACTCAAAAGTAAAAAAAATTAAAACTGTTAATCATGACTGCAACTACGTTATCTTATCGTCTCAAGATTCATGTAGCTGTGGTGTACAATGTGTACATTATCTGAGCATAAATTAGCTGCCTTAATTACTAATGGGGAGACAAGACCGTCTTGTTTAATTAGGTACACTGTAAATTTTCAACATAAATCATTAAACCGTAATCTCAATTTTAGTTTTTACACATTTTCGTGGTCTTCTATATTTTTTTTCGGTTGAAAGACGACTCCTAAAAGAAACAATTAATTAGGATTTTGACCGAGAATAAGTTAATTAAAAATTAGCGAAGATGGTATTTACGAAAACTTTACATAGGTTTTCATCTAATAAAATTAATTACGCTCTTATTAACGTCTTTTCGCCAGTTGAGTTTAAGAATGATTCGACAAGAAATTAATATTTGCTCTAGAATGAATATCTCGACGTTTTCATTTTTGACAGATTACGTTCATTACAGACACTTTTGGATCAGAATAATTACGTCTGGGAATTTTTAGATTGCGTCGCGGAAAATATTTTATGATAATAAATGTATAAGAAAAGCTCGTTGTCGCAAAAAGACGAGGAAATTCAAGGTGCTAGTAAACTTCTAACTTATTAAATCATTTCGGTTTTAGATATTCAGGGGGTACAGATACGCTGACTATAAAATTATGCAAATAGCATTTTTATCCAAAATTTCACGAAAGCGTTTCATTTGCAAAAGCAAATCGACATTTACATTATCATAACGTTTATATTTCTATGTAAAAGCACAATTTATATTTTATTATATTGTTATTAAAGTTTCCGCAATTTTTTTTATAGTTTTTCGTTTCGAATCCTAAAACTCGTAAAGGATTTAAAATCGATCAAAAATTTCAAATTTTATTTTAGTTTTTGTGGAGAAAAAACTAAATTAAAGCAAAATAGAAATTGGAATTTGAACAATTTATATTGAAAGGAATAAAGAACTTAGATTTAGTCTTCGAAATCTTAAGGATAATCCAAGACATTGACAAAATTTTGGTCAGTTAAACTACGCCTTGAGAACGATTTTTCACAAATGACTGCGTTTATATCCGATTTCAGATTCATGAATTCAGGAAAACGTATGCTTTTAGAGACTAGTCTTCAATCCGACTGTAAAAGAAACCTGAATATTATATCAGCGCTTGCAAAATTCTTATTTTACTCTTTTAATTTAATCGTTACAGGTTTAGGTACTTTTAAATAAATATCAACGTTTAGTACAATATTTGTATAATTTTCTAAGTAGTTGTTTATAACTTGATTACAAAATCTGATAATATATAATTTTTATATAAAATTTAAGATATACAACAATGCCTACTTCTTAAAAATTACAATTACAATAACGTAGCTTTAAAGAATATAAGTTTTTTGTTGTTTTAATCTCACACCAAAACAAAACAAATACTAAAATTACAATTAAAACATTTTACCTACTTTACTAACTCAAAACCACAATCGTTTAAAAACCTGCAAAAAAAAGATAATGTGCAATTGCCACGTGTGCAAAAAGTTAATAATAACTCTAAACCAAATTCTTAAAGCTAATACGTTATCTTATTTCTAGATAACGTATTAGCTTTAAGAATTTGTCAAAATAATTATGTCAAAATGATTGTAAGATTTCTTATCAAGTAAAATTTATATTAACTATGCCTTTGTAATGGGTAAAATGTTAAAGCCCGTTTACACGGCTATAGATTTGCATTTAGGTGCAGGTAGTGTCCCGTTTTTTCTTTTCTTAAGTGTACTTATAATCCAAAGCAACTTAGAAATCACGTCTATATATAATCATTTGTATTAGTTAAAATAGCTTTGTACAGTAGTGTAAAATTAAAAGAACCTTTACATTTTGCGTTAAAAAAAATGCTTTGTATACACTTTTAAATTTCTTTTTCTTTTACAAACGCAAAGAAGATTAAGTGAGGCTTGCACTCAAAACTTCATTATTTCCTACGAAACGTATGAAAGAATAAGAGGATATCCTTGGAGGTGTACGTCTTTTCTTGAAGAGCATAATTCAATAGTTTGGTGGATGCTTATGGTCCTTTTAAAGAGTAAATTTGGAGTCATACAAGTAATTTTCGAGATAACTGAGTCATTACCTATACTTTAAGCTAAATGTTCATTCAACCTATAAGTTATCTTAATAAATGCAAATTTTACAGAGAATGTAATAAAACCGTATCAAAAGTAATACAGAAGTTCGTTCATACTTTCTAAGTAAAATTTCTATTTGTTGAGCAGTTGAAGTTTAGCGAAAGTTTTTAAGATTTTAGACTGATTGTAATCTAAAACATCAGGTTATTTAGGCCAGCGAAAAGCAAATGGTTTATTTTTCTTTGTATGTAATGTACGTGCTACATTCGCAGTTGAGTAAAATACTTAGTGAAGACTTGTAGACAACTATCAATCAGATCAGCTACGAACATTCAGAATATCATTTTTATACAACGACGAAAAACCATGTAAAAATGTTCGACCACACGATAAAAAATAAGACAAGAAACCAGAGCTAAATATATAGAAATCCGTCATTAATGTTTTGGAGCAGCAAGTAACTAAAGCACAAACAACTCAACTTCGCAATCACACCGACTGCGATACCAAAAGATGAGATCATAGCACAAATGGAATGTACCATCTGGAATCTACTCATAAGCGTTGCTGAATAAATCAGACACGAAACTTGTCAGATTGTACGCACAGCCAAACCATCAGCAAGAAATATAAGCAAGAATAAGGAAAGTGCGTTATTTGACAAAAATGAGAAGTTAATCATTCTACAAAGTGACAAAGGTAACACAACGGTGATACGGGATAAGGATCTCTACAGGTAAAAAATTGACACTCTACTAGATTCAGACTATTATAGAAAACTAAACAGGGACTTTACTGCAAAGATTCAACGACTCATAAAAAAGGCTATCAAAAACTCATCTATGCCCACAGCAAATCAGAAAAAACTATAACCATACGAAAATCAACCTTTACATCTATTTGGATTATCTAATATTGATAAAACTGGAAACCCTCTTAGTACTTGCGGATGACCAACTTACGAGTTAGCAAAATACTTAGCTAGAAGATTTCAGCAGTACACCGTACAAACTATCAGCTACGTTAAGAACCTTTTGTCGAAATTCTCCAAAAACATGATATAGCTACAAGTGACATACTTGTTAGTTTCGACCTAGAAAGACTATTTACGAATGCACCAATGAAAGAAACCTTAGAGATTATTAGACAACAGCTAGTGTCATTAGGTTAACAAAAAAAACTTAATTGATTTGGCCAGGATATGTTTAGCGTCAACCTATTTCTTGTGTAATGAGGAGTTCTATAAATAAAAGAACGGCACAAGCATGTGATCACCACCAGTTATACTACAGGTCACATTATGGTTTTTGATAACGTTTTAGTGATTGCAAAATCTCTAGTTTTCCACTATAAGAAAATCCGAAAGAGCATAGAAATCATCAAACACTCTAATAACTTTAATCGTGATCATGGTTTTGAGTTATCTCCTCTTCCGTTCCCTGTCATTACTCTATCAAAAACACGCCCTATTTCGACCGTAACCCAATCATGGGTTGAGGTTGGTTCACAAGTTGATTAACTAACTTTTTAGTGGTTCTTTTTTAGATTTCCGTTTGCTTTTTCACGTTTATCGTTTTCTTTCTTACCTTTTTAAACTTCAGAATCTGGCTTGGTTTACAAGATGATTATCTAGTTTTTGAGAAGTTTTTAGTTACATTTCGGTTGCTTGTTTGACTTCAATTTGGCAGCTTCGGTTACAACAATGACACGGTCCAAACCCGGAAGACGTTCTTATCTTAGTATAGACTCCAGCTGTGGAAGCCTTTTCTATTACATTAACAATCTCTACGGAGAGAATATTTTTTCTAAAACCTTCGTATTTTCTAACTTGTTTTTGTCGCTGTCGTGACTACAAAACATTCCTGCATTCCTCAAAATCAAGTTACACATTCAGACACGTTTTTCTAAAAACATTCTACACCGTGATAGTCTAGCGTTGATACATGAACGGATTAAGCAAACTAGACTAGAGTTAGACATAATTTCTAAACAACTCTTTTATCTTCATTTTTATTACTTACCAGCAGTCTGACACCACTCTACGACTAACCACTGAAAGGCATCTCAAAAAGTTTCAATTATTGGAATCCCAGAATCATAAAATTTTATCTATTACTAACTCTTTGAAGATGGCCGTCAATTTCTCTAGTTTGACTTTCACTTCAGAACAAGAATCGGTGTTATCTAAGGGTTTGAATTTTGCTGTTGCTCCAAACGTCTTCCTAGAAAAGATATTTTACGTGCTTTCAAGTCTTCTATAATACATCTTCGCCACATTTTAGATTCTATTTGTATTCACACTGGCAAAATCCTCGAATCATTTAAAGTTTCTAAATCCAACTTTTCTACGTCATCCTATTTTGTCTGAGAAAACGTACGCTCTTCTAACTCATAACCTCCCTACGAGGATTAAACGCGAGGTTAGCCAAATCATCAAATATTTTAATCTACTTCCAGAAACTAAACGTCGATTTGCTCTTTCCCAAAATTCACAAACAAGGTATTCCCTTTCGACCTATCGTCAATACTATTCAATCTCTTACCTACAAGCTAACCAAGTTTTTGTCTTTGCGAATTTAGAGGCGAAACCTTTTCTTACATCCTCAACTCTTAGCATTTTGTTCAACGTTTAGAAACTATAAAATTTGAGCCCCAAGATCTTCTTGTGAGTTTTGATGAATCTGGCTTCGTTGACAAGTTGATTACCTAACTTTTGAGAAGTTTTTAGTTAGATTTCGGTTTCTTGTTTGATTTCTCTCACGCCAAACATTGACTACTTCGGTTACAACAATGACACGTTCCAAACCTGGAAGCCTTCGCTATTACAATAGGTTATCAATTCAAGTAACAGAAAATCCAAATATTGGTACAGATACGTAGACGACATCTTCGCCATACGACCTCACAGACGGGAAGCATTACAATTTTTTTTTATTACATCAATAGGCACCACAACGGAATCAACTTCACTATAGAAATCGAAGAAGAAAACGTTATCTTTTCTAGACGTTCTAGTAATAAGCACCAACATCAATAGACTAAGCCACAACGGATACCGCAAGAAGACACATACAGACCGATATCTACACGCATCCTTGCACAACCATCCACAACAAAAAATATTTTTCATCGATACACTTTTCAAAAGAGCAGTGAAAATTAGTCACCAAACCGCCAAAAAGTCGATACACAGAGCGCAGAAGAAGAAGGAAAAACAACCTGAAACTGCAACATACGCTTACGTTGCTGGAGTAACTAATGGACTAAGGAACATTCTAGAAAAGAAGAACAATACTACACAATAAAACACTGTAAAGAAGATAGGCCAGCTCATACCATCTAATAAAAATAAACTCTCGAGACTACACACCACGGGTATCTACAAAGTAGAGTGCATGTGCGGTAAGAGTTATATCGGCCAAACGAGAAGAAGTATCCATTGCAGGGTTAAAAAACATCAACGAGACCCCCAACTTAGACGCACGAACAAATCTCCAGAAGCTAAACATCCACATGATAATGGAGGTTACCAAATTGACTACAAAACAAAAAGATATTAGCAAAAAGTAGAAACTACCGTTAGCGAATAATTCGCAAATCTCTAGAAATCATTAAAAATCCCAACAGTTTTAGTCGTGAAGATGGATATAGACTTAGCAACACATGAAGATCTACGCTACATGAAGAGACACAGATCAGTAAAAGATCAAAAAGCGACGTCGCTATGTACTCTTGGCAGCCACAAGCCAGTTATCTCTGTGGTAACTTTTCTGATACCTCTTGCTTAAGACTCTTAAAAGCCAAAATGATCGTTAGGTTCTGATTTTGCAGTCCTTATGCTTACTGAGCATTGGGATCAAGCCAGTATTTGCCCTTTTGCTCTACGCAAAGTTTCTGTTCTGAGCTGGCTTTGGGACACTTGCGTTATTCTTTGACAGAATGACGGTGTCCTCGAAGCGGATCGTGATCGAGCATAGTTGCAATTTTTGGCGCGCAGAAACAAGCTTGCCGACGAACCAGAACGACAACAACGACCGCTACGATAAGACCGCACACGACGACGCCGTGTCGCCAAGCGCAAACCAAAGACGCACCCTGAACAAAATCGGCGGGGTGCGCTTGATGCAAGAACCTTGTGACTACCGCGCGCAGCGTGCGGTTAGCGGACGACAGCGCACGTACTCTGTGTGGTCGAGTAAGTAAAAAAACTACGAAAGTAGTGGTATCCCATTAGCAACGAAGGCGGAGGGAAGCAAACGCGCAAAGCGTAAAGTTCTATATTAGACAACGGCCGTGAAAGTCTGCAAGTCTGCATTCTATTATTAAACTCCTAAGAGGAATTATATTAGAAGAACCAACTACTTGCCTAGTTAGCATTCTTGCGTCGCTGTCGAGACCAACATGTGCCACCAAAGTCAATATACAACATCATCTAAGAACCACACTTGCCAAATGATAATTCATCGCACAAAACGTGCTAGTCAGAAAAAAAGTACGCGATTCATACCATAGATTAAACAGAATATCTTCCAAACTATACGTGCTACATGTGGGGTTGAGTAGAATACTTAGTAAAGACCTGTGGACAACCATCAATGAGATCAGCTACAAACACTCAGAATATATCATCTTCATATAAACACAAAGAACCATGTGAAAAAGTTCGACAAATTACACAACAAAAACCAGGGCTGGATATACAAAAAAAAGACCAAAGGACTCAACTACTCAAATACGCACCGACAACAATAGACTAAACCATAACGTATACCGCAAGTAAACACATACAAACCGATATCTACAGTTCGCAACAACGTTTACAACAGAAAATATCTCTCATCAATACACTTTTGAGAAAAGCAGAGAGAATTAGTGACGAAGAGCATAGACCAAAAAAATCAAGCATACTGAGGACGATCTCATAAAAAACGGCTACAAAAAAAGTCAATACACAGACCGCAGAAGAAGAAGGAGAAACAAGCTAAGACTGCAGCATACGCTTATTTACCCTACATTGTCAAAGTAACTGATAGACTAAGAAAATTCTAGAAAAAAAGAACATCACGACACGATACAACACTGTGAAAAAGATAGACCAGCTCATGCTACTTAGAACTCGTCTCACGTAAAATTGGTAACGTTAATGATTGTTAGCGCAGCTAATGTAGTACCAACTTTTTTGTTAGCTATGTAACATACTTATCGAAACAACATGTATTGAAAAGCGCGTGTTTGATAATCATAGTGAATCGCGTAGTAGAAGAAGTGTTAAATGATATGCACTGGTTAACTTTTATCTCTAAAAGAGATTACTTATGAATAGGCTGCTACTTAAAATCCAACGGCGTGTATCATAAATCCCAGACATTTAAAAACTAACATATAGATATAAATAATTCGTTTCTGCAATCGTCTTTGGGTGAATACTGATTACCTGATGACGATACTCCAGCAATCGAAACGTAGTGTATATTCATTTATTTATAAAAAATAGAAATAAAGACAATGGAAGTTTTGAGTTCATCAACTATTAGAATAAAAATTAATTATTTAAAAATTTTGCAACGCCCTTGTGGCGTACTTGCGGCACCGTAAGGTAAGACGGCAATCACCGATTTAGATAGAAGGCATAAATCAGTTGATAGCACTCAGTAAGAAAACTATTGGAAATTGTTGGAAGTCGTGTTTTGAAGGTGATTGAGTGAGGACGTGTTTGATAGTTTAATAGTAGTACGGAGTTTGGTGTAATTTAAGGTGATTTACAGCAATTAATTTACGTGTGCGTGTTGAGGAATGTGAAGGTAGCTCAGATAACGTATGCGAAGGCGAGCGGATATCGCGGACTAGATTAAAGGTCAAGGGCGCTTGTGATAACAGGGAAATACAAACTTTTATTTATATACTTTTTCGAATATTTGTGGTGGGCGTTAATTAAATACAATTAGAAGAATCATAGTAACAATAAATTAAAAAAATATTAATAAAGAAAAAAAAATTAAATAAATAACTAAATTTGAAAAAAATAAATAAATAATAAGTAATAACAAAAGGGGGAAAGGGAAAGGTCAAGGGCGCTTGTGATAACAGGGAAATACAAACTTTTATTTATATACTTTTTCGAATATTTGTGGTGGGCGTTAATTAAATACAATTAGAAGAATCATAGTAACAATAAATTTAAAAAAATATTAATAAAGAAAAAATTAAAAAAATAACTAAATTTGAAAAAATAAATAAATAATAAGTAATAACAAAGGGGGAAAGGGATGAATAAAAGAGAGAGAGAGGAAGAGGAAAGAGAAAGGCAACAAATATTTGAAAGAGGAAAGAAAACAATAAGATCACCAGACGTTAAAAAGATATCGGAGGAGAACGAAGGAAAAACCTCAAGAACAGAAGGAGGAAGGAAAGAAATGGAGGAGTTAAAAGAATTAATGAGAGAAATGATGAAACAGATGGAAGCAAATATGCAAGGAATAAGACAAGAAATCAAAGAAATGAAAAAGAAATGGGAGATAGAGAAAAGAAGTGGGAGAAAAAAAAAAAGATAAACTGGTGGAGAGAATAGAAAAACTGGAGAAAAAGCGGAAGACGAGGAAAGATGGAAAAGAAAAAATAATATCGTGATAAAGGGGTGGAGAAGTGAAAAACCACAAAAAGATTTAGCAGTGATGCTGGAAGAAAAATTAAATGTAAAAGTAGAGGTGAAAAAAGTGACAGTAATAAACAAAGAGAAGAAAAATGAGATGGTGGTGGCGGAAATCGGAGGATGGGAGGAAAAACAGAAGGTAATGGAGGAGAAGAAGAAATTAAAGAATACAAGAATATATATAAGTCACGATTTAACATGGGAGGAAAGAAGAGTGCAAAGAGAAATAATGAACATAGCGATGGAAAGAAGAGTATGGGTAGGGTACAGAAAAATGGAGATAGACGGAGACAGATACATATGGAACGACAAGGATAGGGGACTGTGCAAAGAAAGAGAAGAGAAAGTGGGGAACCAAAAGGCAAAAAACTAAAGGGCAAAGGGGGGGAGGTAAAGGAGGGAAAGTTGACGAAACGGCAAAGAAAAGGAATAATAAGAGATGGAAATGGAAAAGAAAAAGAAGGGAGAAAAAAGAAAGTAAGGAAGAAGCACGGGGAGGTGGAGTGAGCTGAGAGTATTGTTTTGAAACGTAGCAGGAATAAAAACAAAGGAACATGGTTTCTGGAAGTACATCAAGGAACAGGATGTAGTGGGATTACAGGAAACATGGATGGAAGAAAAAGAATGGGAGTGGTGGGAAAAAGAGTTGCCAAAGGAATTTGAGTGGAGGGTGCAACATGCAGAAAGAGAAAAGAAAAAAGGGAGAGCAAAGGGAGGGATAATAACGGGAATAAGAAAAAAATGGTTGAACCAGGAAAAGAAGGAGAAAGTGCAACAGAGAAGAGGAGTTGTAGAAAGGAACATGCAGTGGCGAAAAACAAAAATAAGAGTGGTGACGGTTTACAGCAGTAGAATGAAAGAGACAAGGAAAAACTTAGAAGAGATGATAGATGATAGGGAAGAGGGATTGATAATAGTAGGAGGGGACTTCAACGCAAGAATAGGGAAAGAGGGGGGAATACAAGAAAGAAAAGGGACGGGAAAGAGACAAACAAAGGACAAGGTGATAAATAAAGAGGGAGAGGAACTGCTGGAATTGTGCAACGAAAAAGGGTGGGAAATAATGAACGGGAACAGAGAAGATGATGGAAAGGGGGGATTTACGTACATAGGAGGAAGGGGAGAATCAATAATAGATTTTGTAATGACAAATGAAGAGGCCTCAGAAAAGGTAAAGACATTTAAGGTGGGAGAAAGAGTAGAGTCAGACCATCAACCACTGGAATTGACAATGGAAGGAAGGGAAAGAGAATGGAGAGAGGAAGAGGAGAAGTACATAACTAAAAAAAAGTGGACAGAAGAGAGTATAAAAAGATACAAAGAGAGAATAGGGAAAACGGTATGGATAGGGAAGGAAGTACAAGAAAGTGTAGAGGAAATGAGAGAGATGATGGAGAAAGCAACAGAGAGAGTCAGATTTAGAAAATGGAAGGGGACAAAAGTGGACGGAAGAAATGGTGGGATAAGGAATGCAAGGAAGCAAAGAAAAAGGCAAGAAGAGCATTAAGACAGTGGAAAAAAGGGAAGAAAGAAAAAGAATACAAAGAAGCAGTGAAAATATACAAAAAAACATGCGATAGAAAGAAGGAGGAAAACAAAAAGAAACAAGAGGAGCAGATTAAAGGAATAAAAACGGAAGAACATGCATGGAAGTACCTAAAGAAGCAGAGGAAAAACAGGACGACAAAGGGAATAAAAATTAAAGAATGGGAGATATATTTTCGGAACCTGTTGGGAGGGGAAGAACAAAAGCAGGAAAAAGAAAAAAGGAAAGACGCGGTAGTAAGACAAGAAGAAGAAGATAGGGATAGAATAAGGGAGGAAGAAGTAATAGAGGCGATAAAGAATATAAAAAAAGGTAAGGCGACAGGAGAAGATGGGATACAAGGAGAAGAGTGGATATACGGGGGAGAAAATGTAGCAAAAAGGATGACGGAAATAATAAACAAAATATGGAAAGGGGAAGGATTCCCAGAGAGATGGAGAGAGGGAATAATATGCCCATTACATAAAAAAGGCGAAAAAAAGAAAGTCGAGAATTACAGAGGGGTAACATTACTGAGCTCGGCATACAAATTGTACGCGACAATACTGCAAGAAAGATTACAGAAGGAAATAGAGGAAAGAAGTTTGGTACCAGACGGACAAGCGGGATTCAGAAAAGGACGAAGGGCGATAGACAACATATATATAATGAAACACTTAGCAAATAAAGAACTGGAAAAAAAAGAGGGAAAATGGTAGCACTATTCGTAGACCTAAAAGCTGCTTTTGACAAAGTGAATAGGGAAAAGCTGTGGGAATATATGAAAAGAAAAAAAATCAATGAAAGATTAATACAAAGAATAGAGGAAATATACGAAGAAACGAGAAGCAGGGTTAAAGTGAATGGGGAAGAGAGTGAGAAATTCATAACAAAGAGAGGGTTGAGGCAGGGATGTCCACTGAGCCCAAGCCTGTTCTCGGTATATACGGGGGATCTGGAAGAGACAATGAGAGGACAACAGACAGGAGGGATAGTGGTAGGGAAAGCTAAGGTATGGTCGTTGGCGTATGCGGATGACATAGTGCTGGTGGGTAAGGAGGAAGAAGAAATGAAAGAGATGATGAAAACGCTAGAAAAATATATGAAAAAAAAAAGAATTGGAAGTAAACACGGAGAAAACAAAGATAATGATATTTAGAAAAGGAGGGGGGAAAGAAAACGAGAGGAGTGGAGATGGAGGGATGAGAAAGTGCAACAAGTGAAGGAATTTACATACCTGGGCTACACGATGAAACAGGATAATAAAGAGGGAGAACACATAAAGGAAAGGGTGAAGAAAGGAAACAGGCTAATAGGACAAGTATGGGGTGTGGGGGAAAGAATTTTCAAGATGGATACAAACAAAAGAAAATTGCTGTTCGAAAAATTAATAAAGGGGGTGGTAATGTATGGAGCGGAAATATGGGACTGGAAGGAGTGGAGGGAGGTAGAGGGGCTACAGGAAAAATACTGGAGATGGGTGTTAGGATTGGACAGGGATACACCGGGGTATATTGTGAGAGAGGAGGTTCAGATAGAAAAAATAAGGATTGAGACAGGAAAAAGAGCAATAAAATACGAGGAAGAAATGAGGGAAAGAACAGATTGCAAAATTCTGCAAGAATGTTGGAAAGAGATAAAAGGAGGGAAAGTGAAGTACGGGCAGGAGGGCAGAGAAGAGTATTACAAAAGAAATGGGTACGCGAGTGAAGAAGTGGAGAGATTAAGAGAAGAAGGGGTAGGGAAAAGAGAAGAAATAATAAGGAGAGATAGAGACATCGAAAAACAAGAAAGATGGACAAAGATAAAAGAGAGCAGATATAATAGGAATTATAAAGATATCAAGGGTGAAAGGGTGCCGGAATATTTAAAAGACAGTGAGATTAAAAGCAACAAAAGGAAAAAAATGGTGGCAAGGTTCAGATGTGGCAACGAGGAGTTAGGGAACAAATATTGGAAGGAAGAACCAGAAAAGTTGTGCAGGCTATGTGGAGAAGAAATGGAAGATCTGAACCACATGAGAAAGAGATGCAGGGAACTAAGAGAAGAGGTGATGAAAACAGTGGATATCTTAGATGAAAACGGAAAAGGAGCGGAATGGATGGAGGAAGTATGTAGCAGGAGGAAAAAGTTAAGGGGGGAGAAGGGATAAGAAAATGTCATATATATGTATAGACAACACGACCAAATTTGTAAGCCAAATGGCAATGAATAAAGTTAAACTTATATATATTGGAAATGGTAGAACTTGCGCTTGCAGTTAATGAAAATGATGTTCCAACTGCAATAATCGTTCAAACAATTTTGATGTTTTCAAAAAAATTAAATAAATGAATATGAGTACGCAGAACTGTTATACGGGTATTACAGATAGTATCTAGGTTTTTATACGTTTGAATCTATTTGTCAAAGTCACTGAAACTTGTTAAAAAATTTATTACACGAGCAATAAAAAAGTAGTAATTTAATACCTTTGAAAAAAAAATTAATTTAAAAAATGCCTTTCATGTAAACCAACAAAAGAAACTTTCATTTAACAAACTACACAATTATAGTAGGTTAGTCATTTACAAAGACATTCTTATTATTCACAAAACTGCATGGATTATCTCTAAATCTCTACTAATACGTCAATAGAGCTTGAAATTTGATTAAGTTTACTTCTATAGCCCTTTTTGAATGAACAAAGCGTTTTCCAACATCGAAATACATTGTGCGGAATATACTCCCACCGTTACATATAATACCAAGAACCATGCGATCGAGACAAAAGGGGTTGCTATTATATTCTGAAACAGATCATTCTCGGGTCCCTGGAGTGACTGTGATATTTATGAACTCGGCGCTTTACTAGTCGATTCGGTTTGATATTTAATCCAAAATCAAACAAACTTTAAAAAAATTTGATTCGTTGCGCATTGTAAATTTATTTGAAATTGTAATTGTTTGTCTTAACTTTTGGACGGTACTTAATTATCACATATTTAATTTATATTACAAGTTTATTTTATTGTATGAAGTAAGAACATTCAGATAAAATACTATTTTTCTGTTTGAAAAAATTGTGTATTTAAACTCGAATGTTAGAACTAAGTAGGTGTTACAGGCGTAATAGTTGAAGAGGGAGATTTCGTTACCCCAAGCTTTGTATACTTGGTATATCTTTAGGTACTCATTGATAAACATTTAATTTATTAATTATGAGTACTCAAATATTCTAAGAAACTATTTTATAACACAATTACCACATGGTGTAATTCAAGTACCCTTAAACTTCTACGAATTGGATTTCCGGTAATTAATTACTTTATGTATTATGTTCCATAAGCATTACTGATTGTGTGTTAAATACAGATTTTACAATTGTTGCTCGGCATTTCTTGTGTCAAATTTCTTAAATTTTTCTGAAATTTTAACTTAGTTTGCGTTGTAGCCAGATGTTTCTTCTTGTTTTTAAAGAGACGTCTTCTAAAAGTGGTGGAAGAAAAACTTTCCAAAATTCCAAAAACTTTTCTATTTTTACTTTCATGATTCCACACCATATGTTCAAATTCCAGCGATTTTGATGTTCTACTTACTGTATTCAATGCAGGTTTTGCTCGGACTAATAACGCATATTACGTAAATATACACCCCCTAGGCTACTGAAAGTTGCTTCATTCTTCCATAATAGTAGTGACAATTTTGAAAACACTTTTCGAGAAAATCGTTTTCTTTCTGAAAATTGCATTGCATATTTCGTGCTGAAACTGCAGCATTTTCAAAACATTGAAAATAAATGTGTAACATAGCATACGCTGTCGCGTTAGTAAAAAGGAAATGTAAGCTATCAGAGCTAACTTTTAACCTTTGACAATTCCGTAATATTTTCAACTTAGCAGTTAACATTCAAATGTTTGTTTTTCTCGTTAAAGTAACTTAATAATCCGATTGAGATACTCGGATTTTTTAACAGTTTTCTCTTATAAATCGAGAATGGATGGAGATATCGTGATGAGGTTTTCACTAAAAAAAGAAAAAGTAAAGAAAATACAAATGGCAAAGTTCCAGAAGTTACAAGAAGTACATCATCCTCCAACGCCGCAATTAGAGAAAGTCAGGATCATCATCAATCTGTCATCCACCACACTCAGCAACGGCCATTTTATCAAAAGAATTAAACTTTGCTATCACACCGAAATTTTTACCAAAGGAAGAAATAGTGAGTTTTTTGGAAAGCACACTCAATACTCTACCACAACATATTTAAGAAGAGGTGAGGGTCAAAACAGCCGATATTCTGAAGAAATCTACAGCACCGAAATCCAACATCAATGGAGAGGAAAGAAATGCTCTAAGGAAACTTAAGGCCAACAAAGAAATTACTGTAATACCAGCTTATAAAGGAAATGCTTCTGTAATCATGAACACCAGCGACTACATGGAAAAAATCAATACTTTGCTACAAGATTCGATTTATAAACCATTGAAGAGGAACCTAACAAAACCTCTAAAAAAAAATATTTTGGCCTTTGTAAAATCCGCAAGCACGATCTCGAAACATCAAAAGAAACTAATTCCTACAAACAGCAGGATGCCGCACCTTTACGGCCTTCCAAAAATCTACAAACCAGGGGTACCGCTTTGTCCAATTGTGCTACAGTGCTACAGGTTCAGCCATCCATTCTTTGACTAGATGCTTTTGTACCATTTTACAACCGCTTACAGGAAAAATTATCGATCACGTAAGGAATTCTCAGCACTTCGTCTCAAAAATTAAAGAAATTAAATTGGAATCAGAAGACATTTTAGTCAGTTTTGATGTGACATCTCTCTTCACGAAAGTGCTACTACAAACAACACTGGAGATCATCAAGACCAAATTACGAAAAGCGGATTTGGATGAGGAGCTTAACGGACTAATTGAGCTATGCTTTAAGTCCATGTACTTCTCATTCAACAATATTGTATACGAACAAATTGAAAGAGCAGCCATGAGATCACCACTTTCTCCAGTCATTGTCAATATATTTATGAAATGTTTCGAAAAAAGAACGTTAGAAACCGCTACCTTCAAACCAAAATGTTCGCTACGTTATGTGTCATGGAGCAGAAACACTACACAACTTTCTTGATCACATCAACCAGTTAAATTCCAACATCAAATTCACCATGGAGACGGAAACAAACAGAAGCATTCCGTTCTTGGACGTACTGGTCACTCGAAAGATGAACAACATATTGGGGCATCAAGTATACAGAAAACCGACACATACTGACAGATACCTCAACGCCGAATCACATCACCATCCAGCTCAGAAGTTATCAGTTATAAAAACTTTTGTACACAGGGCCAAGGCGATCAGTGAACCGAACAAAGAAAAAACAATGAAAGTGGTATATCAGAAGATGATATGTGACAACGAAATTTGGATATGGAACAGAAAAGCTAAAAATCTAGCGATGGGCTACAAAAAGCAAAGGAAACAGCCTAAGGATCATTTAAAAACCATTAAATCAGAAATGTGCAAGATGGAATGAAAGGAAATGAAAATGAAAATAAATAAGAATAAATAGCATAAAATAGGAACATGGAACATTAGAAGTATAAATAAAGGAAAAAGAACTTATTCAAGAAATTAATAAATATAAAATAGAAATACTGGCCATTACCGAGACAAAGAAAATAGAAATAGGATAAATGATTATGGAAGAATACTGCTTGGTCCACAGCGGAGTAGAAATGAACAAAAGAGCCGAAGTAGGAGTACGCTGTGTGATAAGCCCGATGTATATAAAGAAGAAAAGAATAATAAAAGTAACATTTGCACGAAGTAACAAGGAAAAAATGGATGTAATAATAGTTTATAAACTGGGTAAAAATGAAACGGTAAATAAAAAATAACAATCTTGGAATAAGCTTCAAATGGTGTATGACGAAACAAACAACTGGAGATTTTAATGCCAGAATATTGAATGACATTACAAGAAGACAGAGAGTAATGGGTAGCTATGGAGATACCACAAGACTTACAAATAGAGAAAAACAAATAGATTTTTGCATACAAAATAGATTGGTGATACAAAATTCTTTCTACCAACATAAGGATGGTCACAAATACACGAGAGAAAAACCACGAAGAAATGAAAAATCAATTATCGAGTATATTATCACAGAGAAAACAAGTAGAAAAATTATACAAACTGTAAAAGTATATAGGGGTGCCGCAATATCGACAGATCATTACCTACTATCAGCAAAATTAAAAAGTAATGAAGTAAAAAAGTATGAAGGAATGGAAAAAAAAGTCTAACAAGAGAGAAATAAAAACTATCAAGGTATATAAGTTACAACAACAACAGATAAGAGAAAAACATGCAGAATGGATTACGACTTTTTCTTCAAGTCGCGAACAATAGCTGCTGTCCGCCGGGCATGGTCTTCTGGACAATGCATCAACGTTTTGATGACTGCTTCCGGCACGGTGTTTTGTGTCATTGTTATACTCTTGCAGTCTCTCAATCCACCTTGCCACTTGTCCTTCCGGGTTACGGAACTGCAATAGCCATTTAAAGCAGCGTGGTCGGTTCTCAGAAAAAAATTTGTCTATACAAATATTTATAGAATTGTCCTATAGACTTGGCGACTGCTAACAGCTCTCTCCTAGTCACGCAATAGTTCCTTTCTGACCTGGACAAAACCTTGCTAGAATACGCGATAACTTTTTCTTGTCGTCTTGTCGTCGGTATTTAAAACAAAACGCTCGAACGTTGCAAGAGCGTTACACAAACCGAAGAGCATCACAGTGAACTGCCACAAACTAGTTCCAATCGTAAAAGCTGTTTTTTTCACGATCTTTGGGTTCCAATTCTACCTGCCAATAACCACTCTTTCAATCTAACCTGGAAAACCACTAGGATCCTGACAGGGTGTCTGAAGTACCGTCAATTCTGGGTAAAGGGTAGCTGTCCTTTTTGGTCACGCCGTTTAGCTGTCGGTAGTCTACGCAAAACTTTGTTGATCCATCTCTTTTTTTTACGAGTACCACTGGGGATGCCCATGGGCTACTTGAAGGTTCAATCACGTTTTCTCTCTCCATATCCGTAATTATTTGTTCGGCTTCTTTTTTTTTCGCCAAAGGAAGTCTGGGCGGATGTTGTCGTATTGGCCGAGCATCTCTGGTATTAATTTTATGCTTCGCCAAGTTAGTCCGTTCTTTGGAACCACTCTCCAGCTCGAATACATCTTGGTACTCGTGGATCAACATTTTAGCTGGTCTTGGCTGAGGTTTTGGCATTTGGAGGTAAGAATGTTCAATAGATGTTGTGGGCACTTCTTTGCCGATGTATGTTCGTTAGATTTTACGCATCTCACAATTTGAGATACTGGCGTGTATTGGTCTACCACGCTCTTCTTTTTCAACGTTACTGGATTTGAGTTAATATTTAAGATCCGTACTGGCCAATCAGTAGTCCCTTTTCAACTAAACCGCCCTCCATTGGTTCAATCGCGCGAATGTAGCCTTCCTGGAGATTTCCATCCAGGCGTTCCATTACCACACTTTCAGTCCTTGCAGGCAGAGTCACGTCTTCACTCAATAAGACTCGCACGGCTGCCTTCTCTGACGAATGAAAAGGAATTTTTTCATTGTCGATCTTCAGGACATTGTTCTTCATATCCAAATGGAATCCACACTTTTTTATCACGTTCATTCCCAAGATAACTTCTTTCGTGATGTAGGTTACCAGTGCTTGATGGTCGAGTACTTTCCAAACCAATGGTTACTTTGACTTGTCCGTGAGTAGGTATTTCTTTGCTTGTCGCCGTTCGCAGTCGTACTGTTACTGGCGATGTTTTCTCGTTTTCCAATAACATGTCAGGACGAATGATGGTCTTTCTCGTTCTCGTGTCAACCAGTAACTGTATACTTTTTCAATTGATTTTGTCATCGAGATAAATGCTATGCAATTGCTCCATTGGCCATGTTATTTGAATTGTAATCTCTGGAACCTGACTAGATGAGATTAACTTTTGTCTCTTTGGGTTAACTCGTTACAAATTTTTAAGTGCTTTTCCTGTATTCTTTTTGGGTTTAGTACGATATTGTCGTACATTGCCTATTTCACCGCAGCTCAAAGTCGTCACTCATCATCAAGTATTTGTCGCGCTATCTGTTCGATGCTTTCCAGTGTCTGCGCGGGTACTTCTGCAGCACAGCAGAGTCTATAACCGTCTCGTTGCGATGCTTGTTTTGTTGCTTCAAACTCTAAAGAATGCACCAAAGCGTCATCCAATGTTTTCGGTTGAGCTAACCGGAGAGTCTGCTGCGTTTCGCTGTCTCGAAGGCCGTCTACAAAGGTTTCAATAACCAACAGCTCCAAGAAGGTATCTGGCGCTGTAGTATACGCAAGCCGTGTTAGTCTGGCGATGTCAGCCTCAAACTCTTAAAGACTTTCGGCAGCTTTCTGAACCCGACTTTTAATTTGAGCTTAATACACTTGTTAAAGATGAGCATCTCTATATCTCATTTCTAAACGTGAAATTAAGAGTTCGTAATTTTCTTGCAGGTGGTCAGGAACAGTCTTTAAAGTTCCAAGCGCTTCTCCACGTAAGAATACTATTAAAGAGGTCGCTTTCTGCTTGTTGCTCCAACCTTTAGCTGTAGCTGCGGCTTTAAACTGCTTGTAGTAGGTTGACCATGGAACTTTACCATCAAAATTTGACGGTCTATTAGTAAATCTTTGCCCATGACGCTTTCTTTCACGGCTATTCATTTGGTTTATTTTTTCTTTAAGCAGTTTCATTCTGTCTTCTAATTTGTCTTCTATGGCTTCTATTTTGTCATTCTCAGATTGGCAAATTTCTTCTTTTAAATTTAACATATCCTCTTGAACCATTTTAATTTGGTTTTCTATACTAACTTGTATTTGTTCCTTGATTTTTAATGCTCGTTTGTAGTTCTTCAATTTTCTGCAAATTTTCGTGAAACTTTTCTTCTATTTTACTAGAATTTTCTTTCATTTTTCTATTTATCGATTCTTGACCATTTTTTATTGATTCGAGAAATTCAAATAGTTTTGCATCCATTTTGGTTTGATAACGAGTTACCGGCATAAGTTATATATAACAAGTATAAAAAGTTTAAATACATTACTTTAACGAAATGGAACAGCTAAAAATTACACTCTATAAACAAATACGCAAATCGCGAACTAAAGCTTTATTTATTTACGCAATCAATGTTTTTATTGAGGGAGCGATATTAAATTACTTAATGATATTTACACTAGAAATCGCGAACTCCACACCTGTAATGTAACGATCATTAACAACTAATTTATTTATACTAAAAATATGTACACGTTTATAAGTAACGAACTAATTAAATCTAAGGATATTTAATAAAAACACTTAGACTCATTTATATTGCACTATCACTTACTCGAAAGATAAAGTCCGTAGATAACTTCTATTTATTTAAACGCTAACTTTTGTTTACATTAAAGTCACGTACAAGGTTATATCCGGAGATTTATCGCGACACGCGTTAATCGCTTATTTATTTAGAATTAAATAATCTTCATAACAGTGCCGTCTTCGAATTACTGGGATAACTGACCTATGATTCATTTGTATCGCTTTTATATACTTTGGTCAAACGTTCGAGAATTTTTTATATCTTTCGGCGAATGTTCTGGAACTTGAGAATAATTTCTCGAACATTTCAATGCCATTCTTACAAAAAAGTTTTCTTATTTGATCTGTGACTTTATGAATGTAAGGTGAAAATGCCAATTTTGCATTGGATTCATATAACCATCGTTCGCCAAGGCTCTAGTACGATGACGGAGTTCCGACTTTCAGGTTGGCAAATAGAAAAAGCGCCACGAATCAATAACAGAACGTTACCTTGCCGTATGGATAGATTTGCGATAAACAAAATGGCCCAGAAGTTCATTGGGTTTACGAGTCACAAGAACGTTGAGAAATTAGAGAGAACCATTAGTTTAGATGATAAAAAAACCTAGACAATTCGAGATGACCATTAGACCAAACAATAAACGTATCATCAACATACCTAAACTAGACTTTAGGTTTTAGCATTGATGATTCCAAAGCAACCATTTCAAAAAAATTCATAAAAATACTAGTTGCAACGGGCAATTAAGGAGAACTCATAGCAACACCAGAAAAGTGTTTGTAAATCTTGTTATTAAATTAGAAGTAAGTAGATGATAAACAACAACAAACTCAAATCTTTGTCACGGTGAGACAGATTTCGATGGTAATAAGCGAATCCTTAATATAAACTTTGGTAAGAAATAAAGTGACATCAAAACTAACCCAAAGAATTCTGGGGTTTCAGGTTTATAATTTCAAAACGTTGAATGAAATTGTGAGGGTTGAGGATGTAAGAAGAGGTTTTACTTGTAAATTTGCAAAGAATTTTGGACAAGAACTTGGGTAGCTTGTAGGTAGGAGATTGGAGAGTACTGATTATATGTCGAAGAGGTAAATCTTGTTTGTAAAGTCTCTTTAGACGAGGTGGTTTTAGAAATATTAAAATATTTTACTATCACCATTTAACATTGAAGACATTAAAATTAAATTTGTAATTTTTCTATTATGCATTTATGTAGTTTTTTCATTCAGGGGTCCGTGGGCAAGCTTTGACTATGTAAAGGGGTCCGTGGGCCAAAAGAGTATGTAACTATTTCAGAAAAATCTAAATGTTATAAAATGTCTTGTTCTGTTTGTTTTTGAATTTTTTATTATGTAGGACAAACTGATAAAAAATTTAAAATCAGATTGAAAAAACTACTTTATTTTATAAATCGTGATTCAAATAGTGGTATTTATAATAAAAGCTTAACTTTTGCTAATCAAATTTTGTCAACAGGTTATTCCAATAAGATGACTTCATTTTTTTAATAAAGGTGATATTTGTAGTGTCTCTAAAGATAATTCTACTTGTCACACGTTTCGATCTACATTCATTTCCTCTCCTTAAATCTAAATTTTAATTTAATTTTTATTCGTTCTTTTTTGGCTGTGCCTAAATCTCAGTCTCATTCATTTATTTGTCATTTCAATGTATATTTTTAATAAGTAAATTTTCATTTCATGTTAATTTACATTTATTTTTATAACATTTTATAGTTTCGACTACTACTAATAAAACTATGACAATTGCTGTAGTATTTGCATTGTTCCATTAAAGGAAAAATATTTTGGGACGCTTACCTGCTGGAGTTAGCTTCGTTAAAAGGATATGTTATATTGTAACTTTGTAGATGTTATCTCTATCATAAGACATATTGTCTCTAGATAGTAGTACAATGGCATGTTATCTTTTGCATGTATATAGGGGCATATAATTTTATAAAAGGCCGTGCGCGAACACTTACTATTATATATTTCCTCATTATATGTGTTATTCTTTATTTAAGCGCAACATTCACGTAGTTTATTCATTCGTACAGTCGTAATGCAATAAAACGTTAAATTTGCTTACCACCCACATCATCCTAAGTAACGAATATAAATTACTTAAGTACAATACGATCATGCACCGATACATTCTTGTAGTATATTTGGTACGCAGCTAAATACGAGCAGCAGAAAATGCTGAAGTACTTTGCAAGAAGTTTAGATCTAAAAGATCGTAAAACGTGCAAACGTATTGTTTAGATGCACAGTTACACAATGGTCGAGCACAATAGATTACAAGTTTTTGCCATTGAAACAAAAAGTGCAGACCGTATTCGTACATACAAAATTATTTCATTTAAAATTTGTGAACTTGTTTAACTGGAATAAACGCAAGCTATAAAAATCAATCATTTATAAACTGCATGCGTTATTAGGGTAATAATATTTAAATTGTTAAGTGTTTCCATACTTACTGTAAATTTTTTGGATTAATATAATGCAAATCTTAAATTTAAACAAAAGATCATAAATTGCAAAAAAAACTCAATCATTTCATACGTACACTATACAGGAAAACTGTTACTGTTCTGATGAACTCATGTCAAGCTTTTATTTATTTTGATTACTTGTTTTATTTATAGAAAAGGAAAATACAGTTAAACGTTTTTTTTTGTTAAATTAACTTGGTTAAAACAATTAATAATGTAACATGAATTTAAAATCCTTTATTAGAAACTAAGGGCTAAATACAGTTAACAAATAATCAAAAGAAATAAAATGAATTGTAAATTAAATAACTAAATTAAAACAAACAAATATGAATTAAAAACTAAAATGAAATTGGGGTAACGGCACAATTCTGTCCATTTCTGCATCGTTCTTGTTGATAAAAAAAACAGTCGACGGTCTTGTCTTTTCCGGTCGTGTTTCTCAAGTTATAGCTGCAAACCAACACTTGAGTTCGTACTATCTTCCAATCCAGTTGGTCTAAACCGCAGCTAAGCTTGAGGACCGCCAGTTTCCTGAAGTTGTTTCGTTGAATAAGTCTCTCTATTTGGGCTTCTGATAAGACAACTCCTTGGTCACTAAGTAGTAGATGGACCGTTGTTAATCTTGAATCTTCACAACTTTTACTACTTTAGGTCGCTGTTTTTAAAGTTTATTTAAGCGTCCCAACTTCCTCTTAAATACCACGACAATCCCTTTGCGCAAATCTTAGGGAACACAGTGTGCAAGGGAGTAGTTTTTTTCTACGCCAAACAGATCTTGTTGTACTTTGGTGATCACTCCAAACCTTACTTTTGCGTTTCCATTATAGGTAAACATGAACCAGTCGAAGCCTATCGCATTGCCCTTATCAGTCACTATGTTGAGCATTCTCGTATCTTCATCGTCGTCCGTGTTATTGACGGCGTAAGGGGCCAACCGATTGATGTGTACTACCTTTGGTTTGCTTTTTGGCAACTTTCGGGCGCGGTAGATGACGTCATTTATTTTTGCCAAAATGGCGTAAGCACCTTCCCATTGTTTCTGTAGCTTTGGAGACCACTTTGGTTTTTGTTGTGGATTGTACAACCAAACCAGGTCATCAAGTTGAAACTCTCTTTCTCTGGTCTTTATGTCATATTAGTCTTTAATTCGGTTCGGTTCAGATTTGGATGTTCTTTCGGAAGTTATCGTCGATGAATTGCATTTTCTTCTTGAGTTGGTTGACGTAGTCATAGTCAACAACTTCTTTTACAGGCTTGCATCCAAACTGAAGATCGCACGGTAACCTTATCTCCCGTCCAAACATCACACAAGCAGGGGTTTTACTAGTAGTTTCGTGAACGGATGATCGATACGCCAAAGAACAAATGTAAATATTGGTCTCAGTCTCGTTGGTGTTTGGAGACCACTTTGGTAAGATACTTCCGCATCGTTCTATTTATCCGTTCCACCATTCCATTTCATTGAGGATGAAGTGGTATAGTTCTGGTCTTCTTAATTCCCAGAATTCAACAGGCGTTTTAGAATAAGGCAGACTCGAAGTTACGCCCCTGATCTAAACGAAGTTCAAACGGAACCCTAAAACGGCAGAAAAGCTCTTTTACCAACACATCCGCAACAGTTGTGGCCTCTCGATTTGGTATCTCGTACGCTTCCGTCCGTTTGGTGTAATAATCTATGGTCACCAGAATATACTTGTTGCCCTGTTCCGTTTTTAGGAATGTCATCGTTGTACTGCCTCATAGGAGCCTTGCGTTTTCTAATTGGTCCGTTACCAGACGCACATAAATTACATTTGCGGCACTACTCCTTTACATCTTTTTTGCAGTTCATTTAATAGAACTTTTCCCTGACTTTTTTAAGCGTCTTCTTCACACTAAAATGTCCTACAGAAGTTTCGTCATGCAAATGCTGCAATACTTCTGACACTCGGATTCTCGGCACCACTAGCTGAAGTTACGTCTCGGTGCCATCGTCGTTCTTCCGAGATTGCTTTAGAAGACAATTTTTCAATTTCAAGGAGTCTCACTGTGCCTAATATGCTTTCACCGTTCTACTTTACTCGTTGATTTTTCCCAAGTTGGTCTTTGTTCATTCGTTTTGTAATTTATTATCAACTGTAGTTCCGGATCACTCTCTTGCTCTCGACGTAGTTGAGCTGGTTGTCAGTTATTGTCAATCGCCGTTATTCTGCGAAGCATGTTATTGTTCTTTTCTAGTTGAGAACAATGAGCACGGTTAACCGGGCATATAGAAATGAAATTCTCACCGGGCGCGTATGTTAGATGATTACCGTCACAGTCAACAGAAAAATGTTTTTTTTCCCTTGCATACTTCAATCCGTCAAAAAAAAAACCAATTGACAAGCAACATTCCCGATGTAGCAAAAAGTAGGTGTTTCGGAACCCAACTTATACGGTACAAAAATCAAGGTGTTCTATTAGGAAAAACTGAGTTATTTATGGTTTTACGTTTAGACACAACCTGTATACGATACTTTGAAATGGTAAATCAATAAACATTTGTATGAAAATTCAGTGTATAAAAAAACACTTGACACTTTGATTGTTGATTTATTTCCAACAGTAACATCTCGGAGATTTCTTGAAGATTTTTAGTCTGGTTGGTGTTTGGAGACCACTTTAGCAAGATACTTCTCTCGTTTGTTTGAATGTATTAAACAATGTTGCTTGATGCGAAGTAATAACATTCTGTTTATTATTTTGAAATGAATATACACAACGTTTCGATTGCTTTGTTATCTGCAATCGTCATCAGGTAAATACTAACAAACTTAGAAACTACTGGAGCTTATATACTAAAAAACATGTTTGATGAAGCGTTCAAACGTACAAAATCAATTTAGCGTAACAGATTAATTAATTAACAAAATTACTTAGTAAAGTTTAAGTTGTTTTAGAGGTTCGATAAGTGGTTTCCATATGTTGCTTATCTCGACACTTGGCTGGCTGAAAATTTCTTTGTTGTTGTTGATAAATGCCGCTTCTTTAAATTTCCGTTTGTACCAATGTTCCTCCCTGTGTATGATTTTTGCTTCCGACCATTTCATTCGATGTTGGTTATCCCACGAATGTTGCGCGATGCCGGACTTAGAAGTCTCTCCTCTCTGTGTTTGCGTCTGATGTTCTTTCAGTCTGATGTCAAGTGGTCTTTTGGTTTCCCCCACGTATGATTTGCCACATTCACATGGAACTTGGTAAATAAAATTTTGGGAATCTCGACTTGTTTGTGGCTTTGTATTGGAAATTATACTCCTAATGGTGGTCGATGATTTGAACACTGTATTTATGTTGTAGCTTTTCCCTATACGTTTTATTGATTCTGATAAACCTTTGACATATGGGATGCTCAGCAGTGAATTGGGCAGTTCTTCTGTTTTAGGTTGTCCCATGGTGTTCAATTGCTTTTTCCGTAAAAGATCTCCTACAATCTTTTCTGGATAACCAGTCTGCCTTAGATCGTTTCTAATGTTTTTGATTTCTTCTCGTAGGCCTTTCTCTGTGTTGCACAACCTGTACGCTCTGTCGATTAGAGATTTTACTACTCCCCTCTTCGTAGATGTGGAATGGTTGGATTCAAAGTTGAGATATCGACCGGTGTGTGTCGGTTTCCTGTAGACAGTCGTTTCCATAATTTTTTTGTTCTTTGTTACTTGAACGTCTAAAAAAGGAAGTGAGTTCTCCTTTTCCTTTTAGTGAATTTGATGGATGGTTTGATGTTGTTCAAATGTTGTAGAAAAATGTCTAGTTGCCGATTACTGTGATTCCAAATTATGAAGGTATCGTCAACATATCTAAGCCATGTTTGGGTTTGAATTTTGATTTCTCTATGGCCTGGGATTCAAACCAGTTCATGTATATGTTGGCGACTACTGGTGATAGAGATGAACGCATTGGCAGTCCTTCGTCTTGAGTAAAGAATCTGTCTTTCTCCTGAAAGTACGAGTTCTTGAGGTAACATTCTAGGAGCTTCATTATTCCTTCTACCGGCAGCGTGGTTCTTTCCTGGAGTTTTTCATCTTCTCGGAGCTTCGTTTGGATGATTTTCAATGCTTCTTCAACTGGCACATTAGTATAAATACTTTCTACGTCAAAGCTGACTAATTGATCCCGTGGTTGTAGCTGTATTGTTTTCAGAATCTCAACGAAATGTTTGGGGTCTTTGACAAAAGATGAGCTGTTCTTCTGTAGTGGTTGCACAATTGGTAGTAGAAATCTGGATAGCTGGTATGTGGGTCCATTACGAGAGCTGGTTATCGGTCGAAGCGGCATGTTGTTTTTATGTATCTTCGGTAGTCCATATAGATGCGGTGGTTTGCTGTAGTGTGGTGTTAGTATCGTTCTCATTCTTGATGTTAGATGTCTTTCGTAGAGTTTTAGGACTTGATAGATCTTCCTCTCCAAGCTTGCTGTCGGATCTTTCTTCAGTCTGCGGTAATTCCCTTGATTTAAGACGTCTTCAATTTTTTGGTCGTAGGTAGAGGCATCCATGATGACAGTTGCGGCCCCTTTGTCGGCTGGAAGTATTTTAATGGATTTGTTCTTCCGTAAATTTGTGAGAGCTTTTTCCTCGTGTTTAGTGATGTTGGTGTGTTGTTTTCTTTTCTTCTCTAGAGCACTTCTGATTTTCCACTTAAATTCTTCTGCTTGTGTTGGATTCAAACGTGTTGTCTCGATGGCACCAATGATGTCTAGTACAGGCACGTGCTTTGGTGTTATCGAAAAATTGAGCACTTTCTCTAATAGAGTCGTTTCTGTAGCAGACAGTGGATGTGTCAATATGTTGACTATCGTTCTCCTTGCGTTCTTTTGGTTGTCGGCTGCTTTCTGTTGGTTTCGTGTGAGCTTAGCCCATTTTCTGTCGTGTGTTTCTTGGTGTAGTTGTCGTACCTTCTCGCAAGTAGCGTCTATTTTGCGGAATATTGGTGTGTAATCTTCTTCCAATGTGAACTCTTTTATCTCCTCGAATCTTTGTGTGGCGTCTTGGAGTAATAAAGTTTTCTTCCATCGATGGTGGTTGATTTGTGCCCGGATAAGCGCAAAACTTGCTCGTTCCAGTATCTTGAGGACTCTTGTTCCTGGTATCGGAGATTTCACTCGGAAGCCATCTGGTATAACTTGGTTGTCTCTTGCCCTCCGTAACAATTTAATGTGTGTCTCTTCCTTCGTAATCTTGATCATTGTCTTCTCGTAGTCTCGAAATTTGTTCTAATTCCGGGTCCATACCGGTCTTCCAACGTTTGTTTGAATGTATTAAACAATGTTGCTTGATGCGAAGTAATAACATTCTGTTGAACTTTCATTGTTTATTATTTTGAAATGAATATACACAACGTTTCAATTGCTGTGGTATCTGCAATCGTCATCAGGTGAATACTAACAAACTTAGAAACTACTGAAGCTTATATACTAAAAAACATGTTCGATGAAGCGTTCAAGCGTACAAAATCAATTTAGCGTAACAGATTAATTAATTAACAAAATTACTTAGTAAAGTTTAAGTTGTTTTAGAGGTTCGATAAGTGGTTTCCATATGTTGCTTATCTCGACACTTGGCTGGCTGAAAATTTCTTTGTTGTTGTTGATGAATGCCGCTTCTTTAAATTTCCGTTTGTACCAATGTTCCTCCCTGTGTATGATTTTTGAGATACTTCTCCATCGTTTTATTCATCCATTTCAACATGCCATCTGATTGCGGATGAAGTAATGTAATCCTGGTCTTAGTAACTCCTAGAATTGGACAGGCGTTTTTGAACAAGGCAGACTCGAAGTTGCGCCCCTGATCTGAATGAAACTTCAACGGAACCCCAAAGCGGCAGAAAGGCTCTTTCACCAACACATCCGCAACAGTTGTGCCTTCTGGATTCGGTATCTCGTACGCTTCCGTACATTTGGTGAAATAATCCATGGCTACCAGAATGTACTTGTTGCCTTGTTCCGTTTCAAGAAATAGGCTTGCGGTGTCAAGGTTGTACTGCCTGATATATGAGACTTGCGTTTTCTAATTAGTCTGTTGCTAGACGCACATAAATTACATTTGCGGCACCACTCCTTTACATCTTTTTTGCAGTTCATCTAATAGAACTTTTTCCTGACTGTTTTAAGCGCCCTCTTTACACTGAAATGTCCTGCAGAAGTTCCGACATGCAAATGCAGCAATACTTCTGACACTCGGCTTCTCAGCACCGCTAGCTGAAGTTTCGTTTTGGTGCCATCGTCGCTCTTCAGAGATTGCTTTAGAAGACAATTTTTCAATTTCAAGGAGTCTCACTGTGCCTAATATGCTTTCACTGTTCTTCTTTACGCGCTGATTTTTTTCTAAGTTGGATTTGTTCATTCGTTCTGTAATTGATTATTAACTGTAGTTCCGGATCGCTCTCTTGTTTTCGACATAGTTGAGCTGGTTGCCAGTTATCGCCAATCGCCGTTATTTTGCAAAGCATGTTATTTTTTTCTTCTAGTCAAGAACAATGACCATAGTTAACCAGGCATGGACGTTTAGATACGGCATCTGCGTTGCGATGACTAGCTCCAACAAGATGTTCTGTATCAAAATCGTAGTCCTGCAATCGTTCAATTCATCTCGGAACTTGTTTTTCTAAGTTTCAAAATTGAAGAAACCATTTCAGAACAGCATAGTAAGTTTGCAGAAGACATTTCCGTTCATATAAGTTTTTGTAGAAGTGTTCAACGGACTTGAAACAACTAATAGTTCTCTTCTAGTTACACAAGAATTCCTTTTAATCTTCGACAAGACTTCATTGAAGTATTCGCGCATCTTCTCTTCTCCATTATGGATTTGAAAAACAACACTTTTTATTGCAAATCCCAGTACGAAACTGCGATAGTACGTGCACAATCGAAAAAAATTGCGAAGTTCGTGTCTATATTGGCCAATTTTGGACTTCCTTAATTTTATCAGAGTCGGCCATCACTCCCGACTTGGATACAATGTGCCTTAAATACTTCACTTCTTTTTTGAAGATATGGCATTTTTGGACTTAATTTCAGGTCGCTCGCAATCATTGAAAGACTTCTTTCAAATTTTCTAAGTGCTCTTCATCTTCTTCGATGCTATCTTCTTCAACTTGCTTTTCACCTTTGCATTCTTTTTGATAACGTTCATCTGGTAATCCTTTCTCTTTCCCAGAACCCGAGTCAATACTGCTATTACTGTCATAAAGCGAGATCTTTACTTCACTGTCACTAGACTCAGATAGATCAGAACCACTTACATTTTTTTTCTGCAGGAATGATAATTTTTTTGTGTTTTATCCTTTCAACAGTTTCATCGTTCCTGTATTGCATATTCTTCAATATATATTTACCACAGAATTAGTGACATAATCTGCTGGATCATTATCATGTAGCTGCTTTTTTGGTAGCCTCGACAGAACAATTCTACATTTTCTGAAACTTGATTGTATGTTTTTAATTTACTTTAATTTCGTTTATCAAGTGGGGAAACCTATTCTTGGGTACGCTTGCACTCATCTGACTCTTTTCTAAGTCGTCTTCAGTGGTTTGACCAAGGTCACATCAAGTGGCAGAAAAATAAAGAAAAAATTGTAGTCAAAGCTTAATGATTTAAAAAAAATGAGAAAATAGGTTATATCGTATTAAAAACTTTTTTACAGGAAGAAATTGCAATCTTTTTGACCCAGTATTTAAAAGACTCAAACCACCTATTTGCACTTTTGTTGTACCGTACTCCTTTTGGGCCTCCAATGCTCCAAGAGCTTTATAAACAACATAGAGGAGGCAATAATTTCCCAGCTGCTTTGGTTCCAAACATAATTAAAACTGCACTTTTGTTGTAATTTCAGATTCTCTTCGGATAGCGATAACCCTGCTTAGAAATTACTTTTTACGACCAAGGTCATTACTAAGGTTGGTTTCGTCAAAATTGAATATATGCGTAGCTGCAACATCTAGTAATTCTACTGTTATGTTATAAAAATACACATTTAATTGTTCTCTGGAAACATTGCCTCGCGATCGTTTAACGTTTTGACACAGCCTGGTCCTTGTCTATTTCATTTTGTAATAATGTTTCCTTTACTGTCAAATTAATTTTTAATTATCTTCCTTAGATAATAGTAGTCTAAGAGGTAGCCCCAATCGCTACATGTTATTAGTTGAGTCACAATCAGTGCTTCTTCTGCAAATGACAGTACCGTTTGTGCCCCCTGCTTCTTTAAGAAGGGATTTTTTGCATGCCGATACAGAAAGGAATAGTGGATTTTGTCTGCCTATAAGAAAGTTGTCTTTGTTTAATGGATTCAAGCACTCTGAGAGGTTGCTCTTGGTCAGGTTTTTTGTGTCGTTTACTCCTGGGGTCTGGCTTATGCTCTCTTGTCATCTTTCTGTATATAAAAGAAAGTTTGTTAAGGGTGAATAGAAATACAAGAAATAGAGCATATTATGGCAAATATTTGATGTTCTTACCAGAGTCCTTCCCTTATATAACAATAAAGTTAAGCTAACAAAAATTGTCAGTTAAAATTACTGATATCTAAACAACTGAATTGGCAGTGTTGCTAACGTTTCAGAAGCGTGTGTTCCCATGAAACATGTTGACAAACTTAAAAACACAAAGTAATAGCGAAGGCTTCTACGGCCGGAATCTATACTAAGATAAGAATGTCTTTCGGGTTTGGACCGCGTCATTGTTGTTGTAACCGAAGTTGCCAACGTTTCGCCCACTTTCGTAAGGGGCTACATCAAGGCGTGAGATAAATCGCAAAACTCAAACAAGCAACGAAAAGAACTTCTCAAAAGTTAGGTTATACACTTGTGAAACAAGCCATAATCTAAACTCTGAAAAGGTAAGAAAGAAAACAATAACTTAAAAAGCAAACGAATATCTAACAAAGAACCACTACCGAGTTAGGTAATCAACTTGTGAACCAAGCCAGATTCTAAACTCCGTAGAAGTGACTTAAAAAGAAATGGTCTTCGTATGTAAAGGAATAAGATCGTCACGGATGGTTGAGCTCGACTCTGATTGGGTTATGGTTGATAAGGGGCGTGTTTTTGATAAATGACTAATGACCGGGAACCAAAGAGGAGATAGCTCGAAACCATGATCGCGATTGAAGTTATTGGGGTGTTTGATGATTTGTATGCTCTCTCGGAATTTCCTGTTGAAAAAAAATGGAGATTTGGCAATCAACGAAACATTATCAAAATCTATCTTGTGACCTGTAGTAAAATGATGTTCAGCAACCGCAGACTTGGAAATATACCTTTTTCTTATAAAACTATCATGTTCTGAAATGCGAGTAATGACTGAACGACCGGTTTCACCAATGTAAACTAAACCACATGAACAAGGAATCTGGTATACACCTTGAGATGAAAGTGTAAAAAATTTGTCTTTGGGCGAAGGAAGAATCTGAGAGATTTTGTCTGTTGAGTTGAATATGGGTGTAATACCATTCTTACGAAGAAGTTTCCCTATTTGATCTGTAACCTTGTGAATGTAGGGTAAAAAGGCAAATTTCGGGTTGGATTCGGGAGTAGAAATGTCCTTAGGTAATCGAGTACGTGGATGTAGACGACGGTTAATAACTCTATGAATATCTCGCTTTACATAACTATTGTTCACTAAGGTTCCAGTAAGATGACGGAGTTCCGAGTCTAGATTTTCAGGTTGGCAAATAGAAAAGGCACGATGAACTAAAGATTCAATAACAGAACGTTTCTGTGCAGGATGATGATGAGACGAAGCATGAAGGTATCTGACCGTATGGGTGGGTTTGCGATAAACAGAATGGCCCCAAAGTCCGTCGGGCTTACGAGTCACAAGAACGTCAAGAAATGGAAGAGAACCATTACTTTTGATTTCCATAGTAAATTTGATATCTAAGTGTTGATTGTTAAGATGATGAAGAAACTTAGACAATTCAAGATGACCATGAGACCAAACAATAAACGTGTCGTCAACATACCTAAACCACACTTTAGGTTTTAATATTGATGACTCCAAAGCAACCGTTTCAAAGGATTCCATAAAAATGTTAGCTACAACAGGTGATAGAAGAGAACCCATGGCAGCACTGGAAACCTGTTCGTAAATCTTGTTATCAAATTGAAGTAAGTAGAGGATAGACACTTATCAATAAGAGGAACCAAACTCAAGTTTTTGCCATGTTGAGATAGAATCTGTTTGATGATAATAAGCGAATCCCTAATAGGAACTTTAGTAAAAAGTGAAGTAACATCAAAGCTCACGAGAAGATCTTAGGGTTCAAGTTTTATAGTTTCTAGACGTTGAATAAAATGCTGAGAGTTGAGGATGTGAGAAGAGGTTTTACCTGTAAACTCGCAAAGAATGTTGGACAAAAACTTGGCTAGCTTGTAGGTAGGAGATTGGATAGTACTGACGATAGGTTGAAAAGGAATACCTTGTTTGTGAATTTTGGGAAGTCCGTATAGACGAGGTGGTCTAGAATCTGATGGGGTAAGTCGACGTTAGATTTCGGTTACTTGTTTGAGTATTGCAATTTATCTCACGCTCTGATGAAGCCCCTTACGAAAGTGGGCAAAACGTTGGCAACTTCGGTTACAACAACAATGACACGGTCCAAACCCGGAAAACATTCTTATCTTAAAAACACAAAATTTATACGGTTGAACTACGTAAGAAATAAAAATATTGCGGTTTGTAGAATTTACAATAACTTTGACTACTTTTGTTTCTATTCACCCCGTAAGGTATTACACACAAAACAAAGTTTTATAGTTAATTGTGACAACAACCTGATAGGTACGTACAATCGTGTGTGCAAACGACTGACAACGTAGATAAATGAAAATTAGAATAGGAAATACAATATTTACAATTTATTTTTTTTTTCCATCGAAGAATGCGGCTAGGTAGCGGCACTTTTCCTAGAATTTCTTAAAGTTTGCTGAAATAAACGACATATATATGGCGTTATCACAAATAAGTTCCCTTTGGTTCATACGATGTATGAGAAAAAACCAGATACGCCAAGTTTCCCCTAGATTAATATTTTGGTATATGAACTTCTTAATACGGCTATAATTGTAGTAATTAATCGATGGTGTTGATATTCTTAATCAACGTAGGTGCAACACTCTTTTCACTACATCGTAGATTGTGAAGTTACCATAAAAATTTCGCCAATATGAACTAACAGGTGTTAATATCTCCGCATTAATGGAATATATGTGGGTATCCCAAATTGCTAATGAGAAAATTAAATTAAATCGTAAAAACAGAATCATTTCTTACCCCAGGAAGACTTTCACATAAGCAAAAAAAGTATTACACCCATTTATAACGTGGATGAGCATAAATATATAGAAATAAAATTTTCACCGGGCGCGTACGTTAGTGATTACTGTACCACAGCCAACGGAAAATTGGTTCTTTTCTCTTGGATAATTCAATTCGTCAAAAAAAACCCAAATTGACAGCCAACATTCCCGATGTAGCGAAAAGTAGGCGGAACAAAACTTATACGGTACGAAAATCACACCAAAACACTTTTAACATCATAAGTCTAAAAATTAGAATTTAACGCTGTAAAAAGATACAGGGTGTTCTATTTGAAAAAAAACTGAGTTATTCATGATTTTGCGTTTAGACACACCCTGTATACGGTACTGTAAATGGTAAATCAATAAACATTTGCATAAAAATTCAGAGTATAAAAAAACACTTTGATTGTTGATTTATTTCCAACATATTTTTTGAAGATGGCGCTTCTTCACAAGTTTTTTGATCATAAAATCAAGCGGTGAATAATTCGTTTATAATATTTGGAGTCGTTTTAGTTAGAACCAAATAGGTTTTGTAATGATACAAAAATATAAGGAGGCTTGCATCTTGTATACGACAAAAAATATTTTAAATTGTGTAAAATACCCGCAAGTAACGTTTAAAAAAAATATCAAGTCAATATCTCAAAGAGCACTAGAGTATGGAGGTTTCTTGTACCCCTGGGACAACCCCGTATGTTCCTTTTTTACTAATTTTGCGTTTATAATTAATCATATTTTTTACCAGCTTTAAAAATGTAAATTTTAGTTTTTCTTGTTCGTAATTATTTTTAAATACATGTATTTATTTCAATTATTTTTTATATATGAAATCTTTAAGTTTTATTAGTAAAAAAAGGAAAGGTATAGAAAACGCTATAGTTTTTTTTTGTTATATAGGCATGCTCTTTTTGATATTTGTTGATCACAAATATTATTAAAAGTTTTGTGAACAATTACACCAATAAAATGTACAGGTACATATTTCTATAATTTTTGCAAACGCATATAAAACTGTGATTAAAATTCTTATAATTGCTTCCGTTATGTTATTTAAGATAAAAATTTAGAAAAATGTTTTACGGAACTAAAACTTAATAAATATTTGTAAATAGCTCGCAATTCTAGTATAAGATAAAATCGCAATTTACGGAATTTCAAAAGAAGTACGTATAGTACTTTGCATAACGATGTAATGTCAGGGTAGAGTAGTTGTGTAATCTGACAACGCATAAAGCTATTTCTTCTTGCGGGTTAGAAAGATAGCATGCCGGTAGCTCAAAAATAATTATGAAAGATATGCACAGTAAAGAAAAAATTCATAAAATTTGTTTACAACGGAAATTGGAAGTATAATTGCCGACATTTATTTCAGTGACTTAGTACGATGGCAGAGAACGTGACGTGAATACTTTTTGATAATGCAAAGATCCTGCATTTTATTCAAACGTGGTTTCTTAAAATCAGTTTACGTCTAAAAGATTAATATCTATCGTTGCTACACCTTTTAAAACAAATTTTAAAAAAATCTTAATTTTTTTTAATTAAATTTTCTTATGTGGCTAAACTTATGTTAATTGCATCTTTGCAGATTACATCTTAGAATGAGATAATTATATAATTAAGTACAAACTTTGCAGCACAATTATGCATTTCATACAATTTAAGCAGCATAATTCAATTGAAATGTATTACAGCAAATTATCTTTAGTTGTAGACGGGGACGTGATTTCCTTTGCGTATCTTGTGTGGTCTAATTTTATTAGTGAGTTATGTTTTCTACGACAAAGAGATCTTGTAACTGTCATATTAACAGAATTGTTCTATATTTTAACGTCATATCTAAACGTTACTTTTTGAACTGTTTTTAAAAAATACATACAGTTAATTTTTTTAGCATGAAAGGCATATTTTGTGTAAAAGTAAATGTTAATAGTTCAGAATTTAAATTAACTTATTTACATCATTAATAAATATTTTATGAATAAATACAAAAACTTAAAACAACACTTTTAATTAAGTTTTATTATTGCAAAAATGGTTCTAGTAATTTCCGCCTATTTTTTAAATTTTATCAAGAGGTGGTTTGTCTAGCGCCTCTGCACGCGCCCTCCCTGATTCTTTTGTGCACCTCTGAATTTTTACTCCCTCAGCAGTTTTGTATGATCTATAAAATCCAGAAGCTTATTTCAATCGGTTTTCATCGGTTAGCCTTGGTTTGCTCAGAATCGTTGTACGTTGCGTTTGGACACGCTTCGCATCTACACAGCAAATGCTGTGAAGTCTTGACGTCCACCAAGCATCCGCGGCATAAAGGGTTACTGTGCAGTCTCATTTTACGCATATGTTAGTTAAGGCCACAGTGCCCTGTTGTTAGTTTCGTGAATTTCCTTAACTTTTGTCGGCTCATGCTTGATAGCGCATTTTGAGTGTTCGATTGTAGCTCTGTAAGGAAGAATTTTGTGTACCTCCTCCCTGAAGAGTTTTTGCATAGCTGCTTATTTTTCGTTGCTAGTTTGTTGCGTATTATTTTTTTTCTGGTATCGTAGGCAATTCCAAAAGGAGGTTCAGATCTGATATATATCTTTGTTCTGCCCTTTTTAGTGATTGCGTCTGTCCATGATTACCAGACTGGCAAGTTGCCAAAGTTTCGAGACTGTTTATACATGCCATATTACTGGCGATCTTAGCGGCAGTAGTACTATTTCACTTTCAGACCTGATCGATATCGAACTGTTTCTGTATGACTTTGAATCGATTATATTCCTGACACACCTGTCGATAGCAGCAACTTCAGATTGAAAAGCGGACGCTTATTTATCCAAGGTCACCGAAAATTGCTTCCCATGGTGCTTCCGTATATTCCCGCACCGGTACTATTCGGATTTTTGATCCCATCTGTGTACTAGATAGTTCTTTTAACCGCGCCTGAGTAAATCTTTTTGTCTACTTGTTTTGTGACGGTATTATCACTTTAAATTTGTTTATTCTTTTGTGAAGTCGGATCTCATAGTTAAGATTGTTTTTTCACACAGCACGTTGTATATACCCGGTTTTTATGTCCCGGTACTTGACGTGTGTTCATTCAAATTCAAATTATCTTTATTTCCATCATTACAAAATTATAATTCACTTACGTATAAAACACTGGGAATTACCCCCTCCCCACAAAGGCACAGCCAGAGCGCGGGAGGGGTGTTCAGTTTGTTATTTTAAAATACTTACAGTGACTTACAAAATATTAATTCAAAAATAAAAAATAACACAAAATAAATATTTCTTTTTAATAGTTGTGTGATATTTACATCGTATTCATATGTAATCATTTTATTATTTAAAAGTGCTTAGGTTGACTCAGTAAGTGGTTAATAATATTTCCGCGGATTTTATTGGGGTTGGCCAAAATGTTGGAGGGGAGGTGAGCATACCAGATAGGTCCCCGGTAGGACCAGTGCCTCATGCCCTGCGTGGTCACTTTCCTTTCCATGGTCCAGCAACCCCAAAGACTTCCTGCTTTTATGAACTCTTATTAAAACCGACAATTTATAGAAGTTATTGATGTTTAACACTTAAAACTCCCTGTACAAAGCCCTGACCGAGTCGAGCCTTCCTCTCCTTAGAATTTTTCTAAACAAATTATTTTGTGCAACAATTGCAGGTTTTAATCTTGTGTGACACGACTCATCCCAAGATAGTATTTCATAAGTCAGGATCGACTGCGCCAAGGCATAGTACACGGTCTTTAAGGTGTTTTGATCCAAAATATTCGTCAATCTGGAAAACACAGAGATTAGCTGATTTATTCGTTTAGTTAGAGATTCTGAGTGTGATTTCCGGTTCAAGTGCTCGTCTATCTGAATACCTAAATATATAATATTTTGAACTTTTTCTATTGTATCATTACCTAATTTTAAATTAAATACATTATAATAGATTGAGAATGTAAAAAATTTGGTTTTGTCCGTACTTAATGAAAGTGTATTGAGATCCAACTATCTTTTTACTCTTTCGAGTCCCTTAGAGGCAACATTGAAGGCGCTGGACCATGACGGGACGGAAAAGAGCAACACGGTGTCGTCTGCAAATAAGTATGTGTGACCTTCTATTTCGGTTTTCACACTTTGCCGGTTGTTAATAAATGCCAGGCATAAAACATGCTCTATAACTGTACCTTGAGGGATTCCATAGAAAGTACCGTAGAAATTAACGCTGAGAACCTCTCCTAATCAGACCTGCCAAGAATTACATGCAAGGTAACTAATGAACCAACTTAATGCCGATCCTTCCACCCCCATACTCTCGAGTTTTTTGACCAACAGGACATGAGACACAGTGTCAAACGCCTTCGCTAAATCAAGAAAGATTCTTATTGTCTTAGTGCCTCGGTCTAAAGATTCATTTATTTCTGAAGTGACTGTATCTAGAGCATCATGGATGCCATGTCCTGGTCGGAAACCAAACTGTCTTGGTGTTATTAGATTATTTATTCTCAAGTATCCAACAAGTTGTTGTTTAACCAATTTTTCTATTACCTTTGCTATGTTGGATAACATGGAAATAGGGCGGTAGTTACCAACTAGAGATCGATTATTACTTTTAAACAATTGGTAAAAGCGGTCGTTCCGTCATTACTCGCATTTCAGAACATGATGGTTGTATAAGGAAAAGGTATATTTCCAAGTTTGCGATCGCTGAACATCATTTTACTACAGGTCACAAGATAGATTTTGATAATGTTTCGTTGATTGCCAAATCTTCATTCTTTTTCAACAGGTCATTCCGAGAAAGCATAGAAATTATCAAACACCCCAATAACTTTAATCGCAATAATGGTTTCGAACTATCCCCTTTTTGGTTCCCGGTTATTAGTCATTTATCAAAAACACGCCCCCTAACAACCGTAACCCAATCAGGGTCGAGCTTAACCAACCTCTACGGAGTTTAGAATCTGGCTTGGTTCACAAGTTGATTACCTAACTCGGTAGTGGTTCTTTGTTAGATTTTCGTTTGCTTTTTCAAGTTATCGTTTTCTTTCTTACCTTTTCAGAGTTTAGGTTATGGCTTGTTTCACAAGTGGATAACCTAACTTTTGAGAAGTTCTTAGTTAAAATTCGGTTGCTTGTTTGAGTTTTGCGATTTATCTCACGCCCTAATAAAGCCCCTTACGAAAGTGGGCGAAACGTTGGCAGCTTCGGTTGCAACAATTATGACACGGTCCAAACCCGGAAGACATTCTCATGTTAGTAAAGGGATGATTATAGACTTTTTCAAAATATCTGGAAACTTTCCTGTACTAAGACTGAGATTAGTAATATAAGTCAAAGGTGATGCAATGTAGGTTTTGATTGATTTTAGAGAGTTTCCGGAAATGTTGTCCCAACCGGGATAGGACCATCCTCTTAGTTCTTCAATAATTTTGATGTTATTTTCATTAACCCGGGTAAACTCAAAATGGTGGACTTTTTTTTTAATAGTTTGATCAAAATCAGATTGTTCATCAATTGATGTAATATTTGCAGCATTTTTTTCACCAACATTTTTAAAAAATGATTAAAATAATCAGCACACCCAACTGGATCACTTAGAACGTCAATAAGATCACCATCAACGTTCAATTTTGCTATGTCAGAGTCTCTCTCTTTGTTATTTATTATTTCAGATATAGTTCCCCAAACTCTTTAAGTATCTTTACCTGCCTCTAAAATCTGTTTTCTGTAAACTGCCTCCTTAGCAATCCTAATCAACTGTCTAAATTTATTCCTGTACTTTATGTTCTCTTAATTTTCTATTAAAAGGTTTTTTGTTCAACTTCTTGTACAGAGAGTCCCTCTTTCTTAATGATATCATTAAGCCTTGTGTAATCCAAGCCTTCTTATTGTTATATTTACAGGGTCTTTTGATTAATATTGTTTTAGAGATTAGATTGTAAAATGTTAATCAAATTTTGAGTAGCTTTATCCACAGATTTTCAGGAATAAACCTCATCCAAAGCCTGACTTTTAATTAATTTGCAGCCTGCTTTTCTAGCTTCTATCATTACAACAAAGTGTAATAGTGGAAGTGAAAGTAATGTTTGCAAGACTGCTATAGGCGTGGTTCTCATGGCTCATGTTAGCGGCAGACATGTCATTCTTTTTACTTTGCTTAGCTTAAAAGCTGTGGCTTTCAGGTTAATTTTCTCACCCCATACACCGTATCAGATAATGGGACTTGTCACCACAGTATATAACTATTTGGTCATTGTAAGTTTTAATCTCCATGTGTGACAAACCATACGTTTCGTTGCATTAAGAACCATGATGGTCTTTGTTGTCGCTTTTTCTAGATTAGCGTTGAAGATCAGTTTGGTATCAAGCGTGACTCTCAGATATTTGACTTCTCTTGTCATTGAGAGCGTGACTCCTCACATTCTAAGTAGTTTTGTCTCATCCGTTTTCCGTCGATTGGTAAACAGAGCGATTGCCGTCTTGGTTAGGTACAACGATAGTTCCTCTTTTTGCTTCATTTTTCGATGGTGTTTAGTGCACTCTGCATTATGTTGGATACAGTTGGCTCAAATTTACCCATTTGTAATAATGGTGAGATCGTCGGCGCATCCTGAAGCAAATACTTCTCCGTCTTCTAGTTCTTGTAGTAGGCATTTAATGATGATGAGGCATTACAGCACCCGCTAGTCACCTTGGCTCTTACCATGCTACCATACCAAGTAGCTGTTACCGTCCGATTCTTGAGCATTGCGTTGACTCATTTTCACACTAGAGGTGTGCTATCTCTCTCAAAACGAGAACATCTAGGTTTGTATTCTACGTTCTTATAGTACCTTGTATATTCTCCGAGAGTTTCTCTTTGCTTTTTTAATGGCATGGTTGTATGTCGTAAGGTTGGTTCTGTATTCCTCCCAGTGTTTCCAGTTTTTTTAACTGTGTTAAATAACCTTCTAACTGTTCTTATGCAGTTTGTTTCAAATGCAGATTTTATTTAATTAACGATAGTGTCCGTTATTAGTACGAGCCTGTGTATTGATCTATTCCATTACGAGTGTTTCGTCTGATTCAATGTTGAATCAAATCTATGATCAAATAAAGAAAGTTTATCTGATACATGCCACATTTTTATCTCCTTGGTTGCTTTTTGACTAGCAAACGTAATGTCAATAGCTGTGCTAGGTGTCACGGTTATAAATGCAGACACATCTCCGTTATTTATCATTTGGGTCACTTGCTCCGCCACTGTTTTTATCATCATCTTCTATCTATTTGCAGCCTAAATTGAGTTTATATTTTCTTTGTTGAACATTCGATAGTTTTTCCCATTGAAAAACTTTTTTTCGAATACTGTAATCAAGAATTGACGACAGCCAAATAAAAAAAATGAGAAATTACTCTAATAGTCCACTTTTGATGCGATTTCTAAACAGGCAAATAGAAAGCATCAACCCCGCCCATATTCTTATTATAGACTTGGACAACTACGGGTCTTTAGACGCCTTTAAAGGTTTTTTGTTGTTTTAAGCACCGTTTGCACTGTATTTTTATTGCAGTATCGAGATGACAACATCAGTACGGGTTTATTGTCAAGCCACTCGTGGCTGCTAATTTTTTATCACTGCTAATACGTACGGAACTCGTTTTTCAAATTTGCTTCTTAAAATTTTTGTATCCGTAAAAACTCAATCTCTTGGAAGCCTATTTATCATTATGGTACTAGTACGATAAAAGCTGAGACTCATAAGATCCTCACACAATTTCGCGGTTGTGAAATATCGTACAAAGAATAAATTATACATAGGTACCCAAGTACAGGTACAAGACCATAGTTTCTCCCAAACCACATTTGATTTATCTCGAAAAGTTGTATTCCTTTAGTATCTGATCATGTCGCGTACAGTTTCGTTAGAAGTGACAAAGACAGACACTTTTAACTCAACTGGGTTGTGTTTATTAGGACAATATTGCTGCTTTTTGCATTGCCCAGAAAAAGGTATGATCATCCTTTCAATAGTTGTTAAAAAAAAGCCCAAATCTTTAATATATAATCGCGTTGTCTATTTTCATCAGATAAATCCTGATCAAACACACATTTTAGTTGTGTTCTAATAGCATAAAAACGAATCCAAAACATAAAATTAGCAATAGTAAGTATTCTCATTTTTGCGTCCAATACATATATTTTTGGGTATTGTAGTGCTGATATTACCATTCTTATACTAAAATACAATTTTAACTCTTTTATTTGTAAGATTTAACGTTTTGTTTAGTAGGACTTCTGTCCTATTTATGCAATCTACTATGGTATTTGGAATATTGTCATCAATATGTTGCTGAATAAACTCCAAATATTACCAAATTGATGTGTCTTTTGGAATAGAAACCGGCATCTATTGGCATTTCAAAATGTATACGAACGTGTATCTAGGCAGTTTAACTTGTCTTTCAGGTGTACAAATCTGGCCTGACCTTTCTGAGTTTACTTCTAACTCTAAAACAAAAAACAAGTACCATCTGTGTACTATACCTAGGACATTGGTAGTGTACGCAATCAAAATATAATATTCTGTAATTGTGCTATACAAAAGATATCTAAAAATCACGTGCTATGGGATGACGAATACAAATCTGTTTAAAAAATCATTCAAAACTTATTACGTTAGTCAATCCGCTAAACTAAATTTATAGTAATAAACTAGATTTTACTTATCCGCCCTTTGGCGAAAACGCATCTTGCGACGCCATTTTGCTAAAAATGACAGCTGCCACGCACTCAGATGTTTTATGAGTACGAAGGCGGCCAGGAGGTTAGGGAGTTAAAAAGTGACAAGTTAAAAATTAAAATTAAAAATTACTATCTATGACAAATTTTTTGAAGTATGTGTAAGCCTACTCACTGGTTTATAGTGTATCTAGGAATAAAATAAAAACATGCGTTTTATATATGTTCACTGATTACTTAGCTGAAGTTGGTTTGTTTCTATCACATAAAAATTTTGAACAATTCAGTAATAAAAATTATCTAAATAGTATACACAAATGTGCGACGTGTACAATTATTTATTTCGCTTTATTGATGATATGTATTAGATGTGTGCCACATGTACAAGAACTCGTGCAAGCTTAGACTTGTTTGAGCGTCGACTGACTTGTTTGTATAGTCTACTCACAGAGTCTATAATAATGGTATATATCTTATGCAGTTACAGTACTTATGCAAATTCCGTCGCATCGTGAGCTGTTGTGGCTGGCAACCAAAAAGTGTATAAACAATCCGGATATATTTTGTTGTATATGTGGTCGTTTTGTTACAGTTAAGCAGAGCGAAATATTACAAACTTTGTAAAAAATTGTATCATGTTTACTTTGATATAGAACTAGGGATAAATCGTGGGCGCCACATAAAGTCCTATACATTTGTTCAACACCTTAGAAAATGTAGTAATGGAAAAATTGCGTGCTTGCTATTTGCTATTCCTATGATGTGACGCAAGTTAGTAAGTCATGCTAAATGCTACTTTTGTATATGCCTTGTTAAAGGTTACAATTCAAAGAATAAAAAAAGACATCAAATATTTAGATCTACCATCAGCTGTAAAACTGGTACTGCATAGCAGGTCCACCTCCACATTTAAATATTCTTCCAGTGAAGCAGATGTTTACAAGATTACGGAAGAAAAATGTTATCAACTGGAAAATACTTTAATGCTGCAGAAATTCGCTGAAACTGAATTCAATTATTTAGTACGAGACTTGCAAAGTATGCTGCTGAGTTTTTAGGATCCTGACTTCTAGCGCAAAATCTGCTTGCTCCAGGTACATCGTTTACATGGTACAAAAATCGTAAAGCTTGTACAATACCTTTTACAAGAAAATTCTCTTGTAGGTGAGTGATATCGCTGGTTTAATACGTGTTTTAAGTGCTCTAGCGTATGGTCTTAGTAAATGGGGACTGTTTATAGACTCTTCTAAAACTAGTTCAGAAGGTGTTTTATTATACATTTATAATAGAAATAAATACGCATATGTGCAGTTGTTAATTAAGTTTACTTAAAGGAAACGTATGAAAATCTAAATTTGCTGTTGGGGAAAAATGTAATATGTAGACCACAAACGGAAATTATGAAGAAATTTAAAAGTGTTGTGTAGGTTGTTGAGCCAACATGGTGGTTACACTAAAATGTCCTGCTTTATTTGTGAATGGGATAGTAGGATCAAAGCTCTACATTAAACAAAGAAACAGTCATATTTAAGGCACAATCTTACACCGAGATAAAAAATATTGTAGGTACATAAAGATTTAGTGAAGGTAAATAAAATACTTTTACTTCCATTGCATTACAGATTGTGTATAATGAAGATATTTATAAAAGCACTAATTAAAGATAGAATTTTTGAAGTATATTTTCCGGTCTGATGCAGAACTTTAAGAAGGTATTTTTATGAGCTCCCAAATTAGAAAATTAGTTTTTGGCACAAACTTTGAAAATGCGATGACTGCTGTTGAAAGGGGAGTTTAGATTGTTTTTAAAAGATTTGAAAATTATAAATCAATAAGATCCTTAAAAATATGCTGGAAAAGTTTCATAATTTAGGATGTAATATAAGCATCAACATTTACTTTTGTAGCGTGACAAGTAAACAAAATATGATTAGAAGAAGAAGAACGGTTCAATATACCAAAGTCTAAATACCCTTTAAAAAAATTAATTTATTTTTCTAATTTTGTTTTAAACTTTCTACCAGTTTGTCCTGCATAAGAACAACTGCAAGAAAAGCAAGACATTTTATACACACGAAATTTACCTAGAGAAGAAATAGAATTTTTGTTATTAACAAGAAAATATTTTAAACTATGATTAGTAAAAAAATTAGTAGAAATATTAAACTTAAAAAAATTAAGAAAGAGAGAACAAGAATTAACATAAGGCATAGAACGATAGATTATTATCCGATTTATTCTAGGATAAACTCTTAAAGAAATGATAAGAACAAACTTTATAAAAAACATTATTTAAATTATGAAACGGGAAAGCTAATTACTTAATAACATCAAATTCTTTATTAAAACTGGACTTAGAATAAGGAATAGAAAAGAGACAATTTAATAAAGAACGAGAGAAGATAGAAGGAAATAGAATTAATGAAATTATTAGGATTGTCTAAAGGAGTATTAAAGAGGACAATGCAGTCAACAACATCTAAACCAAAAACTAATCATCTTAGAAAAAGAAAAATTAAAAATAATTCTATTTTCAATATTATTCATAAAAATTTCAACGGTAAAAAAGGAAATATAAGATCACATAGCTAAACCAGATAATTGGAAATAGAAATTACTATTAAATTTAAACAAATTAGGTTATAAAAAGCAAATATCTAAAATCTGGTGAGTATTCAGAACTCTATTAAAAAAACTGGTGTGGTGTGTGTATTAATTTCCTAGCTTGATATAATTATTTTTTTTAATTTTCTTTTATTTTTTTTCTTTTAATTTACATACGTACAAAATTATATAAGAAAAACTGTTAAAAATGTCGGATACACCTATTTTCTTTTTTTTTATTAAACTCATCTTTTGATAGAACCGAGAAAATATGAAATGCCAGCTCCATGCCAAATTTTAAGTTACTAGGACTTTTGGTTCGAGAGTTATCGTAGGTACATCCAAAGATAATCTAAATAAGATGCAGCACTCCGTATATAAACAAATCAAAAAATATAAAGAAAAATCTTTTAACGTATCTTTATTTCCTTTTAACGATATGGAATTTTTTTCTAAAAAAAATTGTCGTAGGCAGGATTCGATCCTACGATTATAGTATATAAAATTCACTTTAAATTATAAATCAAATATCTAATAAACTGTTAATGTTAGAAATTTTTTTTATTTGAATAAATTGTTAGAAAGAATTATCTCTATAAGAAACTGTAAAAATAATTTAAATAATTTACATACGTACAAAATTATATAAGAAAAACTGTTAAAAAAGGCGGATACACTCAATTACGGTTTCTTTATCAGACCCATAGTTTGATAAAACGGAGAGAATGTGAAAAGCCAGCTCCATGCCAAATTTGAAGTTACTACGAGTTTTGGTTCGAGAGTAATCGTGGGTACATCGTTACACACAGACATTTTATGTCAAAAATACATTTTTCTGATTCAGGAGACCTTGAAACGTAAAATTATGCAATAAAAATGCGTTCGCTTAATTTTCCGTATAGGAAAGTAAAAAGCAAATTACAAATAAAAGAAATACATTTTTCTGAAATAATTGAAACAGAAAAATTAACAAATTTAAAAGATACAATAATTGATTAAGAGAAAAAGGAAAAACTTTTAATTTTGGATGCAAGATCAGAAGTAAGAATAGAATATTAATTAATAAAGTTAGAAGAAGGAGCAAGTATCTAACATTAAACTTTATTGTAATGGAGATGGATTACTTTAACTATATTAAGAACTATAAAGAAACTTACTGAAAATTGCAATTTGATACGGTTTTTAAGATAAATAAACAGCAAAAAGGAGACAAGAGAATCGAGATCGTGAACATAAAACACTAAGAGGAAAACAATAGCAGATAGACACCACCAAAATTACGGAATATTGTACTTTATGGCGGTCGATTTTAGGCATCCAATTATGATTTTGCACGTTTTAATAGAGTGAGTCTGACTAACCTGGCATACTCATCAACCGTGTAGAAAAGTTTATTTATATCCTCTGGTATGTCCTTGATTCTGATATCTATTGAATTTAAAAATATTATGTTTTGATGAATAAACTAACTCCATGTATAGTAATCAAATTTCAATTTTATTGGACAAATTTACGACAATGGAAGATCTTTTTGTAGCAACAAAGAAACAATTTTTGAATGAAATGATTGAATTTAGTGAGCTTATAAAAGAATCTGACACATCATCTTCGAAACAATGTTAAAAATAGTTTTCTTGAAGATAAATATTGCATAGTAGTTTTCTTTTTAACTACAGTACAATTCAGACATATTCTAAAGTGGCAAAAGTGAAAAATGAAATTAGTGCATCTATGCCAGACGAGAGATTTCAATGTCAATTCAAAAAACTTAACTGGGGAACACAAGCTTTGAAGATATCATAAACGACTGCAAACAATTCGAAAAGAAAACAGTTTTAAAACTACAATTATTTGCCCATTTAACAAATGGTACTTCCAGTCTATTTTTTCTTATATCAGCCATTGCAGCCTTAACATTAAAAAAATCGTTATTAGTGGTTTCGTTTGTGCGGGAGTGCAGTCTTCGTTTTGTGAAGCCTCGACAAATCTTCTTTCTTATGATCGAATAATTTGCTATTATATACTATAATTTTTTCTTGTTAAAATCTTAAACTTGTTTAAATTTTTTTTGAAGATGAATTACGTTTACTATTCTGCATACTTATTTTTGAAAAATTTAACTAATACATAAATGTAGATAAAACTACAAAAATAGTTTAATAATAAGCGGATTAAATAATACATTAATTTTCATAATGTTTTAATAATGCATATACTAAAGCGTATGATTTTTGACATTTTTAATTGATCTTCCATATAATAGGAATATGTAATTTTTTTACTGAAGAAAATTTGTTTATTAAAAAATTCGAAACGCTGAATAATTTTACAGATTTGTACTCGTATCAATTATTGCAATTATACTAATCGATAAATTTTCAATAAGTTAATCGGTAAAAACACAAAAACTTATACAAACGTGTTCTTAGTTTCACAAACTATGAATCTCAAAGCAATTATTTAATTACTTTTAGTAATTGTTTAGTCTGCAAATTATTGAGATATGAAAATCTTTAGATACGAGGGGGTTATTTAACTTCCTTACTTATGTTAGTTAAAATTCCCATACCTAAAACTCTTAAAATATTTCTTACCCGGAGACGGAAGTCTGCGAACTTTAAGTTCCTGGTTCTCACGCTGTTATGTGTCTGCATACATAAAAACAGGGGATGTTTTGATTTTTTTATTAAGATTTATTTTGATGTTAAAAAACTGGGTTTATAATTTTACGCCAATTAATTTGATAGTGTAACGCGTGCGTGTGTGATACAATCCGCACGTTTAATTGGCTTCACTACGTAAGGATATATCTATAGTAGAGGGAATCAAAATCAGGTGTTTAAAAGTCTTAAGGAAACGAATTGCCCTTAGACATTATACTTCCTTCCCGGAAAGTCTGTCTGGGAATCTTGCACTAGCAACTTCGACCTCTAAAGGTTCACCGTCTTCCGCTTTTCGCCCATTTTAAATGGTTGCTATTTATAAATTATTTATATAGACACGTGTTTGAATTTTATTTTATTATTTTACCAATAAAGATTGTACGTACAAAGTGTAATAAATAAGTACAACAAGAGATAAAAAATATTGTTACAAGTATAGCAAAGGGTTGAAACAATTGTTACTATACAACGTATTTAGATAAGAAAATTTTGATTTATTGGAGAATCCATTAGAAACTCAAAATTTTTAATCAGTTTAAAAACTATGTTTTATAACTGGCAACATATTTAGCAGAACGTCAGTAATAGAGAAGTAGTTGAGGTTTAACAAATTTGCTTAGACAGATTTCAGCAAAGCAAAACGTATTCTTGCTTTTAACATGCTAATTGGAAACGTTGTGATACTCAATCGATCATTATTGCTTTTGTCTTTGATGATGCTGATTACAAACGAAACTACAATTTTATTCAAAAACTACAGTTGCAGTTGTCCCGCTTTAATTACAAAAAATTGAGAATAGATTCGTTCATTCAACTGAGGGAATCAATATTTTCCAGGCAAAGATTATTTGCGTTGAAGTAATATCTAGTATTTTATTTAGCATACGCCACTGATAGAATTTAAAATAAGTATGCAATTCTACTGTAAAAAATATGCAGAATTTTAAGGCTTCCCGCCTATGATGTTCCAAAATAGAACGATTTTCGAGGTTTTGAGCCGCGTTCTATATTAAGGTAACTCGACACTCCAACGTTTAAAAAAAAACGTTTTTTTTATTATTAATTTAAAACTAGAGCTATTACATAACGAATTAGTTAAAAAATCATTTCATTTTGAGTGGTAAAAGTGCAAAAAAAACTCTAACGTGGCATCTACTAACGACTGAATATTGTTGGCCGTACGCTGCATGAAATGTAATACCTCGGCTCCTTCTCATATTCTTGCCTTATTTTAATGTTTTTTACAATTATTGTTAATATTTATAAAACAATTATTTAAAGTATATACTGAAGCCTGGTTTCATATGGTAGATTGGCTTCTTCTCCCAATTCACGGGGGCTGGTTCTTTTTTCCAGGATTCTTCAAAAATTGTAACTACAACTTTTTCAAAATTTTAAATTCTATCTTTGTCAAAATACTACATCGTTTTGACACATAATTTACTGAGTTTTAGATCAAAATATTTAAAAATTCAATACCTTAAATTATACTTTCATTGAAATGAGCAATTGCGTAACAAGTACCAAAACATAAATGTTGATTTTGGAATTCGTTATTCAGACTCATTCTGGTTTTGGGTACTTTTGTGCAGGCATCTTTTTAGCTAAGGGCTACAGTTAGCTACAGCTAACAGGGCTACAGTTAGTTACAGACCCGCGTCTAGCACTTTTAGCGCCCTTGTGCAAATTTAAAATAACCCCCCAAATTTGTATTACGTTCATATGTGAGTACAGATACGGGTTAAGTTAGGTATTATTATCCACTATTGAAAAATAATTTGAAAAAATATTTTCATAAACTTATTTTCATTTTTATATTTTACAAGTACAAGCCATAAGCCATACAAGTATTTTTTCATTAAGGTACATAACATAATTATAAACTTATAGAAAACAGAAATATATTTTAACAGTTTTCAACTTTTTGACATAATTCTAATTGTTCGTTTTCAGAATAATTTTTAAATTTATTAATATTCCATAAAAACGCAAAATTATTAGAGTAAGAAGAAAGTAATTGGAATCTCTCATCCACTGATGTTATGATTACATCTAGAGCATTAAAAAAACAATCAACTTTGAACTTTAAAGTTTTGTCGTGGATCAGTTTATTGTCACATTCATAATCAAAATGCTTGTTTTTATGTTTTGCGGTCTTAGACTTCTTTTAGATTAACTCACCTTAATTCGCAACACAAAACACATCACTATAAAGTCTGTATAACTACAAAAAACTAAAGTTTCAAAAGCAGATATCTTTTACCCTATGGACCTTTTAACTTCACAAGTTAATTATCAATCGGGCATCAGGCAACAAATGAAATCGCGACCGATGCAGCGCTTAAATATATAAAGTTTCGTATATTGCAAGCTCAAACAGGAAAAAACGCTTGTTCGTTCGTTAGCTCGTTGCAAACCGAATTTCAAGCTCAAACATGAATAAAATCAGATTTGTTTCAGTTCACACAATTCATGTTATCATGTTACGTATTACGTATTCGATCGAATAAATGCTATTATTGCGTACTCTCATTTGGAAAATATATTATTTTCGAGAAGTAATTCGGTTCCCTCGGAGTCTCAAAGAGTAAAAATTAAAAAATAAACAAATAAAAAAACAATGTAATAGCTAGCAATTCCTTACTGGTTTTTTTATAATTATAAATTCTGTTTTGACAATGTTGTCTGTTGCTTTATCGTTTTTTTACTTTTGAGCTTTGAGGCTTTTCGGCGCTGTCGTGCACCACACGACTTTGCACTTATGTACGGGGCGGGATTGGTTAGTTAGTTACAGTTATCAGTTAGCTGTAGCTACAGCTACAGGGCTCAATTTCGTGCCCTAAGCGTGCAATTTCACATGCCATTAAAAACGCGACACTTATAAACAAAGAACTTACAAGAAAAGGTTATTGAGTCGAGGCAGTCCACTGGTCCATCAACCCAAACAATAAACCATTCTTGTAAGTTCTTTGTTTGTAAGTGTCTCTGTTTATAAAAAAAATGTTATGTATATGTACAGTTGAAATTATCATAGATAGGAGGATGAGATAGATGGAAATGTTTATCATGGTCGCCCTGTTTTTGTAATTTGACAAAGATTCTAATTTTTGAACTCTTCGTACAGTCTCTGTCTCCTAAATAATTCACATATTGTACATTGTACTGAGGTATAGAATTTGTAAAAAAATTTTACCCCGGCAACGTCCATACTATATTTCTTTCGGTATAGTTTCGCTAAGTACCATCAAAGGCAATAGTAATATTTCTTATACCATCATTTACTTCTACAGCTCAGTCATTGTATCACAACAATTTTTTTTGTAGCTACAGAAAGTGCTTTTTCGTATCTAGAATAATTGCTGAAAAGCGCTGGATATTCATTACTTCACAAAACTACATAGCAGCAGTACGCTCTTTACTAATAACTGGAAACATGTACACCAATCATGCGCGTAATTAGACATCCGCGCTAAGAAGGGGGGGGGCTAGAGCCTAGTTATCTGTCAGTAAAGTTTTTCTTGAGGGGGGCTTAAAGAAGCCTGAGGGATACCCGACTCACTCTGACACTCTGTAGTTACGTCGGTGACACCAATCTCAAGTTTGGTTCATACAACTTACGTTATTGTCCGTCTCCTTCTATAGTGATTGTATCACAGTCACTATAAGATTTATAAAATTGTAAGCATATAATTTTAACTTTGAAATCTACAAAAAAATTCTACACCAGTTTTCATCGTCACAATTTTTACACACAGCTAGTTTTATTATTATGTCCGACAGTTTTTCTAAGTTACTGTCATATTTATCATATACCGCAAGAACACGAAGACTTGTTTTCTGCTGAAACTTGTTCTTTTTTAACCTTTATTCAATCCATTTTTTTCTTCTATTGTCTTATTTCTTGGGCTCTTCTTATCCACATCAAATCTGCATGTTTTTTAGCGTCGTCTTCCCATCTCATCTGGGGGCGTACTCATTCTCTCTTTCCCGGCCAAGAGCACCAGTTCGTAATTTGCATGTTTCATCGCCCATCTTTGTGTCGAGCGTTATAACCGCAAATTGCCATTTTAGTTGTGCTGCTTGTTTTCTCACATCTGTCACAGAATTGTTATTTATACTTTAAATTTATGTTTAACATTTGACTTTCCATTGATCTCTGTGTTACCTCATTATTTCCATGTTTTACTTTACCTATTGACCAGGCTCTATGAGTAAGTAGAGCGGGTAAGACATGGCCGTTAAGACGGATTTTTTTTTGTTTTTTAAAATATGACAATCTCTCAAATGAAGCTCATCTTAATATTTTTTTTTTAATAATCTCTGTTTCTTGAGTTTTTTCGTTCAGTTTAACACGTTGGTCTAAGTTCTATATGCTTTTATCTACTTTTTCTATTTCTGGTTTATCAATAGCTATGTTCATGTATATTTGTCATTACTTTTCGTGGTGTTTTTTGTAAGCCCATTTGTTTGGATTTTTGATTTAGTTCTTGTAACATCGTTTGTAGTTGTTTTTCGTTATTAGCTATGTAATCCGAATGGTTTAAAATTTTTTTGTTGATGTTAATACCTTTTGTCTTCCAGTCAAATGTTCTTGAGAAGTCTTCCAATACTGTTAGTTTTGGGAAAAAATGGTCTCCTTATCTTATTCTTCTTCTTATGAGAATGTTTTCTACTTTCTGATCCTGTAACTCTATGTTGGTTATTGCATCTCGATAGATATTTTGAATCAGAGTCATGTATCTATGATTAACTCTGATTCTCTATAGTTCTTTTTGATGGCCTATTCGTTAATGGTGTCAAACGCTTTTTGATAATCTATAACCGTAATAAGCAGAAGCAGATGATATTCATTCGCTTTCTTTATCATCAATTGGTATGTGGTCTGCGATGCTAAAATATTTCCTGAACCCGACTTGTTCGTGTGTAAGGAAGGATTCAATTTTGTTGTTAATTTGTTATAATATTATTTTTGAGAAAATTTTGTAGATTTGAGATAGGAGTGTAATTGGCCTATCATTTTTGATATCTTTCTTATTACCTTTTTTAAATAGTAATTTTGTATTTGCTTTTTTCTATTCTTTTGGTATTGTTCCTATCTCTAGGCATTTATTGTATAATACATAACCACACCAAACTTCTGCACCAGTTTTTCGCGTCACAATTCTTACAAACTGCTAGTTCTTTTATTACTTTTGAAATTTTTTTGTTCGTTTACAATGTCATTGTCATATTTATCATATACCGTTAGAAGACGAAGACTGTGTTTTCTACTGGGGCGCCAGTTTGTAATTTGTTCATTTTATCGCTCATCTTTGTCAAGCGTTATGACCTGCAAATCGTAATTTTAGTTGAACTGCTTCTTTTCTTACATCTGTCACTTTTGTTCTTTCTCTTATCCAACTCTTTTGTTTTTTATTCTATATAGTTATTTTCAACGTTTGTCTTTTCATTGCTCTCTGTGTTACCGCCATTCTTTCCATATTTTGCTTTGTTAAAGTCCACGTCTGGTCACCATGGGCCAGAACGGACAAGACACAGACGTCAAAAATTTTTGTTTTAAAGTGTTGCTGTTTTCAAAATATGGTTGAATCTTCCGAATAAGACTCATCCTAATTTTTTTACTTTTGATAATCTCTGTTTCTTAGTATTGTTATGTATTCATCAACTTTTTCTATTTCTCGGTTATCAATAGTTATGTTTATCTGTTCACCTGTATTTGTCATTACTTTAGTTTTTGTGGGGTTCATTTGCAAGCTTGTTCGTTTGGATGGTCTATTTAATTTTTGTATCATCATTTGTAGTTGTTCTTCGTCATTAGCATAGTGTCATCTGCATATTTAATATTGTTTAAAAAGTTTCGATTCATTTTAATGCCTTTTGTCTCTTCGTCTAATGTTTTAAATAGGTTTTCCAATACTGCTTTTGGTAGTTCTTAATTAGAATGCTTTCTACTTTTTGATCTTGTAACTCTGTGTTGGTTATTGCATCTTGATAGATATTGTGAATCAGAGTCATGCATCTATGATAAACTGTGATTTTCTATAGTCTGTTTTGGATGATTGTGTCAAACTCTTTTTTATAAACTATAAGCGCAATAAACAAAAACAGATAGTTGTTTTTTATTTCTATAATTGCACTAGTTATTTCTTCTATCTTAATCTCCGGTATGTTCTCTGAGTTTACATTTCAGATTTTTTAGCATTTGTTCTGTTTGATTCGTGGGATTTCGTTTTAATTCGTATAGTATGCTATAATATTCTTAAATTATCATTTTTATTTCTCTGATATATCTAAACCCTTTTCCTTTTCTGTCTTTTAAAGCTAAAATTCTTGTTTTTCCTAATTTGAGTCTTAGCACCTTTATGTTTTTGTTCTCTTGCATTGGTTCTTCTATCATTTTATTTTGTTTTCTTAACCTATTTTCTTTTATCAATCTTCTTATTAACTTGTATAATTCAACATATTTAATGGTTTTTTCTTTGCTTTGTTGGAGCCGCCACGGCTTTTCCATCAGGTCATTTGGTCAACGATCCTCTAAAAAAATACTAAAAACTGTTTTATTATCAATTTACAATTGCAAATATGTAACGTTTTATTTTGTTAATTCTAAAGATCTAAATATAGTTAAATTGACTTTATGTAAATATTTTATAAGAATGCGATTTTAAGTTTTAATATTGAAATGACCCTCTTGCAACATCGACCACCAGCCGCCACTGCTGTTAGGTCATCTCTCCTTTTTTCTTTAACATTTGTTTAATAGTAACCGTAATAGATTCTCTTGATTTATTTCTTTGAGTGTTGATGTTTTGTGCTGGCTTTATTATTATTGTTGTTAGTAGTGTTTTTTTTTAAATTTATTTCTTAATTTTTTACGTTCTTATCTTTTAGCTGTGTTTTAATTTTGCTTTGATATAAGTTTACATTTTTGTTTATTTTGTCCAAATCGCATTTTTGTCTCTTTTTTTATTGTTCTTTTTGGTTTTGTGATCAGACTAATTCTTGCCCAAATCAGCCTGTGGTCGCTTCCCACTGTGCATTTTTTTGTTTTGCGATATTACGTATTCAATTTAGTTTGGACTTGACCATTTGGGCTGATCCAGTTCCATTTATTCTAGGGTTTCTTTTGGGAGAAAGTATTAATTGCATGTAGTTTTTCACTTTCCAAAAAGTTGTATAGTGTTTCTTCTTTTGCATTTCTGTCTCAGATCTGGATAGACCAAGATAATTCGTGCGCATTTTTTTCTGAGCTATTTTCACTAGGTACGAGTGTAAACAAATTAGTCAGAATACGAGATTTTTTTTAATGAAAACCTTTTTTTAAAACATTTTTTGGTTTTGTCATAATAAAGCAAAACAAACTTTTTAAATTTGTAAACAGAAAACTAACACTGTCAAAACTAAAGCCAAACAAAGAATACATATTTTTTTTCCAGTTAAAAAAACTTTTTATTCCAGGATTTCAACAGTAATCACTAAACTTGCTCAAAAAATTTGAGTCAAATTGGCTGTACAGTTAAAAAAAATTGGGTTTTTACACAAAATTTTACTTAAAAAATTAGCAAATGACTTGCTTAGCCTTATTAACATATAAATCAGAATACTGAGTTAAATTTTCAGAGCAATTAAATAAATACTTTGGGAATAAATAGTGTTTCAAATAAGTATCAGCAGTTTATGGCTATGACATTCATTCTGAGTGTCGGGTTCTCTTAACACAATTCACAAAATTTATAATTTTTACAAAAACCAATTAAATTTTACGTTTTGCTGGTTATGTTACTGTCTTTTTCAGAATACTGAAACTGAATATATTCGATTCTGGAATCCTTTTGCAAGTATTACAATTAAGCGTTTTGAGCGTAGTAAAGTAATCAGTAATCGTTTGTGTAACAGTGATAAATAGTTTTATTAAAGTAAATTAAGTGTTAATTGACTAATAAGACAATATTTCAAAACAATTTTTTTATTTTCATTTTGAGTTGGCCAACACTCTATCCCCGGATGGTTGGAATCTCTTTGACAACATTACTGACAAGCACTCTGATACCACTTTACGACTAACCATTGAAGGTCATCTAAAAATATTTCAATTGTTGGAATCTAAGAAGCATAAAGTTCCATCCACTACCAACTGCTTAAAGACGGTCGTCAATTTATCTATGTTGACTGTCACTTCAGAACAAGGATTGGTGCTATCCAAGGTTTTGAATTTTATTGTTGCTCCTAAACGTATTCCTAAAGAAGATATTTTATGTGCTGTCGAGTCTTCCATAAGACATCTTTTTTGCTACATCTCATTGGTATTCACACCGCAAAATTTCTTGAATCATCTAAGGTTCTTAAATCCAACATTTCTAAATTCAAAGAAAAGTCTTCGTAGAAACCCCGATATTATTGTTCTTCCAACCGACAAAGGCAACGCTATTGTCGTTTTGAACCAAATTGATTATGCTGGGAAAATGCATTCTATTTGGTCTGATTAAACGTACGCTCTTCTAATTCGTAATCCCACTTCGAGGATTGAACATGAAGTTAGCCAAATCATCAAATCTTCCAATCTATCTCTAGAAACTAAACGTCGGTTTACACCTTTAGATTCTAAACCACTTCATCTATACGGACTTTCCAAAATTCATAAATAAGGTACCCCCTTTTGACCTATCGTCGGTACTATTTAATCTTCTACCTACAAGCTAGCTAAGTTCTTGTTCAACATTCTTTGCAAATTTACAAATTTAATACGGATTCGTTTATTATTATCGAACAGATTATGTTTCAAAATGGCAAGAACTTGAGTTTGGTTCCTTTTGTTGATAAGTGTTTATCTTTCACTTATTTCCAATTTGATAACAAGTTTTACGAACAGGTTACTGGTGCTGGTATGGATTCTCCTCTATCACCTGTTGTAGCTAACATTTTTATGTAATCTTTTGCAACGTTTGCTTTGGAATCATCAATATTAAAACTTGAAGTTTGGTTTAAGTATGTTGACGACACGTATATTGTTTGGTTTCATGGTCATCTCGAATTGCTTAAGTTTCTTGATTATCTAATCAACGCTTAGATATCAAATTTACTATGAAAATTGAAACTAATGGTTGTCCCACTTTTCGACGTTCTTGTAGCTCGTAAACCCGCCGGACTTCTGCGTCATTTTGTTTATCGCAAACCCACTCATACGAAGAGATACCTTTATGCTTCGTCTCATCATCATCCTGCAGAGATTCGTTCTGTTACTGAATCTTTGGTTTATTGCGCTTTTTCTATTTGCCAACATGAGAATCTATACTCGGAAATCCGTCAATCATCAACAGTTATTAATCGTCGTCTACATCTACATACTCGATTATCTAAGAAGATTTGTACTTCCGAATCTAATCTAAAATTGGCATTTTGATCCTACATTCACAAGTTTACAGATCAAATAGAAAAACTTCTTCGTAAGAATGGAATTAAACTCATATTCAACTTGACAGGCAAGTTCTTCCTCCTCTCAAAAACAAATTACTTACCCTTTCATTTAAAGGTGTATACCAAATTCTTTATTCATGTGGTTTAGTCTGCATTAATAAAACTGGTCGTTCCGTCATCACACTCATTTCAGAACATCATTGTATATTTCCAAATCGGCGGTTGCTGAACATTATTTTACTACAGGTCACAATATAGATTTTGATAACGTTTTGGTGATTGTAAGATCTCCATTCTTCTTTAATAAGAAAATCCGAGAGAGCATAGAAATCATCAAACAACCCAATAACTTTAATCGTGATTATGGTTTTTAGCTATTCCTTCTTTGGTTCCCGGTCATTATCCCTTTATCTAAAACATGCCTTCTTTTGACCATAACCTAATCAGAGTCAAGCTTAACCAGCTGTGACGATACTTCTTCTATATATACGGAGACTACTTCTTCTTAAATCACTTCTATAGAGTTTACAATCTGGCTTGGTTCACAAGTTGATTACCTAAGTGTAAGTTCTTTGTTAGATTGTTGTTTTCTTTCTTACCTTTTCAGAGTTTAAAAAAGATATCTTATAAAAAACCAATAGTCGTTTAAAGCAATCTACTTCAACAAAACTAGATATGGGAACACTCGTCTTAGAGTCACATTGTTTTCAAAATATAATTTTCTAGAAATCTTTTTTAATTTACAATTTTTTCATTTTATTTATCTTAATTATTACTTTGCCTAAACTCTATAATATTTTTTTAGTTTTGTTTATTACGTTTAATCTGATAATAAGCTAGCTTTTATTTATTTTAACATCAATAATTTTCTTTGCTGTTTTTACTATATTGTCTGATTTTGTGACATTTTTATCTACTGAAGAATTTTTAAACAGTTACTAATGCTAGTAAAACTGCTTTTATTATTATTATTAACGTTAGAGAAAAATATAATCGATAAGCTATCTCAATAAAAACATAAATAAAAATACTTACATTGACGATGCGAATGTGCAACCTGGGAGAATATTCTAAGCGCATATACTTAGGTGTCATTCATGTTTACTGAGAAAGAAAATCGAATTCGATATAAAACTTATACCAAAAAGAATTAGAGATCCAATATTTTATCTTATTCATTCTAGCAGCAAGGACGGATATTAAAGAAATATCTAATTTCCATAAGATTAAAAAAAGAGCATTGTATTTACATTCTAATTTTAATGTACATTAATAATACAGTTTTCATATTGAAATATTTCTCGTCTTTTATAGTATTGTTCTTGCTATTTGGTTTTATTGTTTTGTTTAATGAACAAACTCTAACTTCACTTGTACAGTTATTGTTTAAACCGGGGTTGAAACTATGATTCGATAGCACCTGAAGTAGGTGTGAGGAAACGTAAAAGAGAGTGCGGAGAGTCGATTCTACTCGGGAAGTCTATACAACAAAGATAAATTTTACTGTACTACTAATTTGCTTTAATAATTCAAACATATAAATGTAACTGAAAAGAGTACGTTGGTTTAGACCACTGAACGATGTATATATTGTGTAAATAAATTTTCTCAAAAAATGTAAGTTTCTAGTGTTGCCTACTCAAAGCTTACAGTGCCAAAATGGTTTCTTCACTTTATTTTTATTTCAACTTTTTTTCTTTATTAATTTACGGTTGCTTATTATTCAACTCTTTTTATCTGGCAATTATTTTCTGTTCTTTTACTTATTTACTTACATTTTGTGTTTTAACTAATCGATTCAACGTTAACCATATTTAAACATATAGAAAAAAAAAGTTCTCAATTTTGGCTGAGGTTTCAAAATTGATTGCAGCTTTTTGAAATAATCACTAAAGCTGCAGTCAACAGAATAGTATTTTAATTGTTGATTATGGTGACTTTTTGAACGAAACGCGCAAGCAAGTAAGTGTTAAGTGCTTGGTGTTTTGTTTGTATGTAAATTTGTGTATGTGCAATCTTTTACACGGAAACATTTGTCTTTTTTATCTCCTGTTTTTAACTATCTCGTATCTTTTTTTGTTCTATTACTAGGTATAAAAAACCATACTATTACAAGTAAGCGCTAGAAATAAATCTTTCAACCCTCGAGTATTTAAAGTTTGTTGAGCGGTGGAAGATTTTGACGATAAAGTGTGAATTCATCCAACAATTGACAATGGGACTAAATGTTTGTTAAAAGCCGAGTTTATTTTATAAATAGACGTACAAGGTTGAAAAACAAATTAAATTTCTGCTAAATTAGGAGAATGTAACATTTTACATCTGCCGCATAAAAAACTCTTACAAAAACTTTGGGGTTTTTTCATTTGACAAATGTGCTGGGGGAGCGCAGACAGTTATAGAATTTAAAAATAGTTCCGAATTCACATTAAACTTCACAAATACGGAAGCTGATATCAAAGTCCTTTTAATAATATGAGAAATACTTCTTTATGTCCAATATATGTCATATTGATTTATAACAAAATATTGAGAAAAATTCATTAGAACAATTTTATCGCTTATGAAAATTAACATATTAATAGAAAAAAGAGTAATTTGCTAATTAAAATGGAAATTTTATTTGACAAAAACAGAACATTTTCCTGACGTATAAACTCAAGACAACACTAACTTTTCTTTTCAGTTTTATTACCACTTTAATTTCTTCCTGAAGCAACTGAAGTGCTTAATTGGAAAAAATTAAAAAATGCGGGACTCGCAATTTATATTTTCTCCTGTATTAATTGCTAGACGATCGTTAATAGAAAATATAATTAATTAAGTTGCTTTCTTTTACTAATACAATCTATGTTCTTTTAAAATATTTTCTTGCGCCATAAAATATCTGAAATCTCATTTTTTGAGGCAATCTCATAAACTAAATGGCGCGAAACAAATATAGTTAAAGTAAATGTATTTTTGTGTTTTTAGAAACATTTCAACGTAATGCGACCACAAAGATGCCATTACTTTATATTCTGCCCTATAACGTTCAGGGGTGCAGATTTGGTTTTGTTGCTTTTAAATCTACTGCAGACTATTGTATTTTAAATTATTGTATTCGCTTTATGTAACCATATTCTGATAAAAATTTTATATAACTTTCCCTTTGTTTATGTAATGACCAAGAATGATTTAATGTTATTACGTTTTCCGTATTGACAAAAGTGAACATTTTGCAACTACTTTAACATACAAGGTATTTTAGCATTTTTACTAGTAAAATAATTCGTAATAGTTAAAGAAATAAGTGGTATACAATAAAAAGTTGATAATTGGTAATGTTTAAACGAAGGATTGAGTGTGGTTGTACAAAAATTTTGAAACTTTAAATCTGGAGTCTTTTCATTAATAAAATTTAAAACTCGAAAAATCAAGATATTCTACACGTTTCAGTAACCTTTTTGTTAATGTTTAAAAGTTACATTAACTACCTTTTATGTTTTATTTAAAAAAAAAATACTTAGAATGTGATTTAACTTTACAGAAAAATAAGGCAGGACCTAGGCGATCTAGACAAATTTTATATTTCTAGAAGTATCCCAGAAGTAGAAAATTTATTTTGATATAAACATTACGGAAGTATAACTTAAAAGCACCTTCAAATTTTTTCCAAATTTAGTTTTCTGTGTAATAAACTTAAATAAGTCAGCAATTTCGTTTATGGTATTTGAAAAAAAAATAGTACTGCGTCTTATTAAAAAAAGTTTATTGTAAAATATAAATGTTATAATTTTCCATTCTGAATAATTTCCGTGTTGTCGATAAGTCACAAGCTGAGATTTCGTCACACGTCATAGTGGACATAATCCAAAATGAAAAATTTTATATTTCTAATGTTTGAATGATTAGTTAAGGAATGATTTGCATCAATATATTGTTGAATATTGAAATTGTTCTTAAAACATCATTTTTTTGTAACTTTACAGAGGTTAGTGTAAGAAAATTTTAAAAAAATAATTCTTTAACTAATTATTGTAAACAATTAAAAACTGTCTTTAAAAAAAATTGTAAAAAAAAAAATTTTTTTAATATTAAAGTAGTCAAATTGTTAATAAACAATTTATATACAACAAATAGTGTAAAAGAACATTTTTTAGATTTTTCATTTTTATACTTAAAAAAATTATTGAAAATAATTACCTTTAAAAAATTTTTTGACGTGATCTTTTTGAGTAGGGGAGACCATCCAACAGCGACCACTTTTTTTCTTATTTAGGTTTGGTTTCTTCGATACTGACATTGAGTCGACTTTAAGTATATCAACTTAAAGTATCTTCGTTTAGCTTCAATTAACCTTCCTTACGTTTCAGTAATGAAAATAGAGAATGACATATAACGATTTATTTATTTTTTGGTACATGTGGCCACTGTTAGAAGCATGTGCCAACACTGGCCACCCACAGGCCAACATTGGTCACAACTCTGAATTTAAAAATAACATGAGAAAAAACACACTTGTAATTAAAACTGAGAAAAGAACAATTAAACTGTAAGAAATAACAAAATACATTTTGATGCATGGTTAATTGACGTTAAAAAGGTCAAGTCCTGTAAATGAGAAGCATTTTGCAGTTCTTGCTGTTCCACCAGTATTCACAGGATCTTGCAGATGTATAATGATGTCCTTTTTGTGAACAGCCGATGTATCCTCCACATTTGGAAAAACAAACTTGTTTCCAGTATGCTTTCTAAAAAAAGATATGGTAAATTCATCATCAGACAGGATTTCCATTATTTTATCAACAAAATATTTAATAAGTTTTTTTGTGCAAAATCTAACTAAAACAAAGCTATTATTTTTTATATTTTCCAGATTATTAAAATTTTCGTGATCTTCAAAATCTTCGGATAGAGTAGCAGACGCAAATGACAGGTCTAACAGGTGTTTTTCATTTTCCGTTGATGAACTTGATTCAGCTCTCTTTTGACTGTGTAGCTTTCGCTCAACGGCAACTTTTAGTTTTGCATCAAGTTCATTTTGAAGTTTTAGCAAAAAGGGGGTGCTAGTCAAAATCTCTGTTGATTTATTTCTTCTACCGCCTTTAGATTTTCAACTGGCTTCTTCGCCTTGGGAAGCGGAATAATCATTTCGGGAGAAAAATACAAAGTTTGTTTTCGTTATTATCGCTCTCACTTATTTCACGATCTACATAGGAGGAAACTTCATAAGCTGGAGGAGTAACTGATGTGGTGAATTTAGATGGTAGCGGAGTTGTGCTAGATGTAGAGGGTATCGGAGTTGTGGTGGATGTAGAGGATGGCAAAGTTGCGGTAGATGTTAATTCACTTATATTTTTCTTCTCTAAGGAGATATCCATAACTGAAGCTGTCAAAAACTCATCATCACTAAAGCAGGTGCGATCTAAGGGATAAATTCCGCTGCGCTTGAAGCCCGACATAATATTTTTGGGGCAGAAAGGTAACCCATAAGATTGACCCAATAATTCGGCGATGTAAATATATATTCTCTTTCTCGGATTAGTAATCAGCTTGCTCTTACATACCTTATTATAATAATATTTCAGTGGGCCATAAACATATTTGTCCAAGGGTTGCATTTTATGGCTCGTGTGAGGTGGAAGTGTGAGAAGAACAGTATTGTTTTTTTTAGCAGTTTCTATCCCCTCCAAGTTAATATGGGTCTCGTGGTTATCCATAATGAGAAGCACTGGACGATTTTCAGTAGGAGCTGCATGTTTAATAAAATGTGTTAGACACTATACGAATATCTCCTTTGTGATCCACCCAGATGGATTCGCGGCACCTATACTTCCCGCTGGGGCTCTACGAATCATATCAACAAAGGCGGAACCAAATTTCCTAAGGCGTTTATTGCGCCTACCATAGTCACTAGAGTGCCTCGTTCAGTGGAAGTGATCTGACCAACTTGCTTTTGTCCGCAAGGAGCAACGACTTTATGTGTGCCCTGAACAGTGGTTAACGTTGTTTCGTCGACATTATAAATTTGTTCTGGTCTATATTTGTAACGAGAGTAGACATTGGTTAAGTTATCAAAAAACTTTTCGACCACTGGCTTATTAAAGCCCATTCCCCTAGCCAAAGAAGTGGCTTCTGCTAGTCTCAATGACAGTTCTATGTTTCTTTTCATGTACCCAGTGAATCACTTGGACCCTGCACTCTCGTCTCTTTTCCAAGCACCAGGATTTTTTTTCTTATAGTGCATAGCAAGTTGGTACGCAAATTGACGAACTTGTGTGAGATTTAGGCCATGGTGTAATTTGACCAAAACCTTCAAATGAGAAGCCATTTTTTCTTCTTTGGAAGATGTGAAGATACGATTGCTCTCATAATTAGGAGTTAATTTAGGATGTATTGCTTCCGAGAAGTTTAAAGTAGTTTCAGCGATCTTGCATTTTGTGACGTATCTCCTTAGAGTCGTTCTTGATATTTGATATTCTAAAGCTGTTTTCTTTGTTGACCACCCACCATTAAAAATTTTATCAAGAGCAGCTCGCATTACGTGTTCGGGAGTCTGCCCTATTCCGGTTCTTGTTGGCTTTGCTCTTTTGGGCATTATGATCTGGAAATAAAGCACTTCATTATAAAAAGGAAATGTTAACCAACAGTGGCCACCCTTAATTAGATTATAAAAGCAGTGGCCATTGTCGGCTTGTCCAACCATGGCCAGTGTTGGCTTGGTCACGTGTTTTAGAAAAATTGAAATAAAACTATTAAACGCAAATTTGGAAACTAAAGAGACAACAGGGGTCAAAGAAAATGAACTAAATATGATAAAATATAATTTGGTTTACACATAAATTAATTTGAAAGTAATAAAAAAGCACTCACCAAATTTAGTAAAATGTAGGTTATGGCGCCTTCAAACACGTTGTTACCTTTGACATGCGCGTTTTAGAACTGAGTGTCCCTAGAAGTTAGCCACTGCATTGTATTGATATTAGACATATTTGGAAGTAGGTGGAGGCATTTCGCGGCAAATAATTCTAAAATATTTGCAAGTGACCACTGTTGGATTGTGGCCATTGTTGGATGGTCTCCCCTATACATATAAAAAAAGACATGACGAAGGTCATAAAAAATTTTCTTAATTAACAATCGCCTAACTTGCTCAAAAATTAAGTTAGATCAATGCACCATCTATTTTTTTTAAATTTTTTAATTAACATTTAGTAGTTAAAAATAATTATTATATGTAACGTCCAGAAGCTGCCAACACGTGCGAGGTATGTTCTTGCCTTAATAAATTTCTAATATTATCCATGATGGTCATATGCTATATTACAAATTGGCTTAGACCCTATCAGATGAATTTCATCTCCTCTTTTTGTTAATATGTCGAGAAACTTGCGTGGATTCAAAATTCTTTTTGTGCTCAAATCTCCACCAAAATTCATTTCGCAGGAAGAATAATAACCGAACTCGGTCAAAAATCGATGTTAAACAAAAAAAAATTGACAGCGTCAAGCTTTATTCGAAATTTTGAAAGAATGTATGGCAATCAACAAGCGCTCCCGTTACGTTAACTTACTTGCCGTTGGTTTTCAGCGCTCAATGAACATGAAATAATTTGAAAAATTTTGTACACTATTGCAATTCACGTGGAAACGTCTTATAATTTGCGTTTCAGCTACGTCAAGAAATTCTCTTTTCTATAAAAAGACAGTCATAAAAGCTTCAGATACTTTGCCAAACTTTTGTAGAAGGTTGCGACGTTTAGAGCAAAACTCCAGTTATAGATAAGAAAACTTAATGAGGATAGTGGTTAATGTTTCTTTAAATTGCACAAATATGTGGTCTCTAATAAAGTCGTTGTTTTAAAAGAACCTACCTCTTTCTTTAAACTGACGGAGTGGTTTGTAGAATACTTAGTGGAAGAGAAATTTGTATGGATTCAAGATTCTTTTCGTGCTCAAATTGTACCGAAATTCATTTCGCAAGAAAAAGAGGAATTGAACTAGTTTAAAATCGATATAAAGCAAAAAATAATTAATAGCATCAAGCCTTATTCCACGTTTTAAAAAAATGTACTACAATCAACAACCGCGTCCGTCACAATAACTTACTTGCTGTCGGTTTTTACCGCTCAATAAACATGTTTCTGAATCTCAGAGCGGCAGAATGGCAAAATACTTAAAAAATTATTTTACACTATTAGAGGTCACGATGGCAGTGACAGATGACATTTATACTTTTATATACTTTACCGAAAAAAAAGCTTGGGATATTTAAAAAAACTGCAATTGTTGATGATATGAAAAGTTAATAAAGATGTTGGTAGTTTCCTTAAATTGTACAAATATGTAGTCTTTATCTATTTGTCGTTGTTCTAAAAGACTTGATGCTGTCTTTCTTAAAACTTTGCATTTAAGCTCTACAGTTGTTGTGTCGCTTACAGTTTCAACTAAAAAGTTCTACTTTTTAATAAATTTCAATGTAAGATTATAGGTTTATTTGCTATTACTTTCGGTTTTATATACTTAGCTCCAAAGTGTAAATACATATCTAGCGTCTACAAGAGCTGGACATTTGCATAGTATGTAAAGAGGTTTTTTTTCTTCTCTGCGCAGCCTACATTTAGGATTGTTTTTCATTTTTATATTATTGAGATATTTAACTGGTCAGTGCCTTGTGAAGAACCCGACAGTTTATCTTAGTTGGTTTTTACCTAGCTTAATTAATTCTTTAACTTTTTTTCTGGATGGTCTCGGGATAACATCCTAGACCGTTTTCGTCAAGAAGCTGCCAACTAGTGCGAGGTATGTTTTTGCTTTATTAAGTTTCTAATACTCGCCATGATGGCCATTAACTTACTTGCCGTTGGTTTTCACCGCCCAATAAACATGTTTATGAATCTAGAAGCGCCAAAATGGCAAAGCACTTAAAAAATATAAAATTTTAAGCTTTCGCGGTTGTTATGTTTATGATTGTAGGCGACTTTCGGCTTAGACCGCGTCGTAGTTAAACGCTCAGACTTAGGCTTGATCCTAGTCTCTCCTTGAGAGCCAAAACAAGAAGTAGAACTTGGTCTTTACCGTATTGTCGTTCGTAAACCTAAACAAACTGACGTTTCGCAAGACATTGCAGCTTGCATCTTCAGAGTGTTATATGTCACTAAAGGAAATAGTGTAAGTGACGATATTTATAGCAATAGCGATTAGCGTAATGAACGGAATTATCTTTCCGTTACCGCTTGACTGACTTCGTTATTATTCGGAGTATTTGTTTGTGTCGTTTCCAAGAAAGTTGATCTTTGTCTTAGAGGATATAATACTGGTAGTCAAGATTTGCTGAGTCTTAAACCGTCTTCTCCGTTCATATTACATGGATGTTTTTCTATTTCCACAGCTTCGCAGATTAGTCTGGAAAGTAGAAAGAAGTTCTAGTCAACACTTTAGTTTGGTCAAAGTTTAGCGTCCTTGGTTCCACACGTGTTCTGCTACTGCTGATTTAGTAACTTTGCGGTATTTGCAGTCAGCCATATGTTCTTTTACTCTAACTTCAATAGAGCGTCCCGTCTGTCCTATATAACTTGATCCACAGGAACAAAGAATTTTGTAAATTCCAGCATGTTTAAGAGGTCTAAAACTACGACGCGGTCTAAGCCGAAAGTCGCTTACAATCATATACTTAAAAAAATATTTTGCACTATTGCAGATCACGATGGCATTGACAGATGACATTTATAGTATCAAAGTATCTAAACTTTGACAAACTTTTGGAGAAGCTTGAAAAGGTAATGAGGATGTTGGTAGTTTTCTTAAATTGCACAAATATGTGGTCTCTAACGAACTCGTTAGTCTAAAAGACTTGATACTGTACCTCTTAAAACACATGGATTGGTTTGCCAAAAACTTTGTGGAAAAAAATGGTGTAGATCCAAGTTGCTTTTCGTGTTCAAGTTCCACTAAAATTCATTTTGCAAGAAAAATGGTAGTTGAAGCGGGTCTGTCCGATTTTATGGTTAGCATGTAGTTTTTGTTTATTTGATTAAAAATATCGGTATGGTATCGTACTCTAACACGAGTGTTTCTCCATCCGTTAGGTTTTAATCGGTATGCTGCTGTTAAAGCTTCTAATTTTACCACTAAATGTAGATGTGGACAGTTTAGCAAAGTTTTATTGCTGCAGTAGGCGTCGTTGACATTGCCCTTGTGATTTCTAGATCCGCAAGTCTCTGTGACTTGCTGAGTCTTGTTATTAATTCTCTTCCTTTAGATTTATGCCACTAAATTAGAGATCCATATGTGACTGTAGAAACTATTACTCTAGAAATACCAAATATTCGAATAGCTTTGTTGATTGTTTTCTCTAAGTGAACGTTAAAGGTTAATTTAGTATCTAAAGTAATCGTCAAACATTTAACCTTATTGCTCAATGGAAGTTTTTTTCTCCACAATTAAAGTTTCTTCAAATTCTGTTTTCTGTTGTTTGTAAAGGTTACTATTGTTGCCTTGACAAGGTTCACTGTTAGTCCCTTTGCTATGCACTAGCTTTTCACTATTTTTAAGACTTTTTGGATTAGGTTTAAAACAACTCCTACAAACTTTCTACACATATAAATGTAGAGATATCATCAGCATATTTTTGCGCATGTACTCCGTCCTGGTCAAGTTCCCGTTAGTAGATATTGTCTACTATTAACTTTCTTCAATAGAACTATATCTTTTTTGCGGGCATTCTTCTGCATACCAAGAGATTAATCGATTTTTGACAGTCTTTCAAATTGAGGCAAAAGATGTGTTATCAAATGCTTTCTCTATATCTAAAAAAAATTTTAGTCCAATCTTTTGTTTTGCTTAAAGAACTTTCAGTTTTGTGTGTGACTTCATGTATGCTCAGTTTAAACGATTTAGCCGTTTAGTAGGCATATTGGTGTTGATGCAAAGACGCTGTACTAAATGTTTCGTTTTTAATGCTTATTTATTAATTTTGCAATAGTCTTTAGCATAAAAAATATCAAGCTAATTGAACGAAATGATTTTGCTTAGGCGTATGATTTTCGTTCTGTTTTAGGTATAAAAACTATTTTTACTTTCCTTCTCTGTTAACCTTCGTTTTTTAGGTATGTCAAAGTTTAAACTTGTTACTACACGTGCAGGTGTTGAACTTTCTTGAAAGTGTGTTTCAAGTATTGATTCTAGAGTCTTCTCTCATAAAATATAACCTCCTTGTGATTTTTGAAATTATTTTATCTTGGCTATGTTTCTGCAAAGCCTTCTAGCACATTCTGACAATTAATAATAATAATAATAATATTTTTTTTGCCTATCTAATAGCATAGCCATATTTACGACAAGAAGTTTTGTATTTTTTTTATGTTTCAGTTTTTTGACCTGGTTAAAAATCTTACAAATTTGTTTCCTTAAAAAAGAAAGTTTCGGATTCCACCAAAGTGTGTCTCAGTTGTTATTTCTTACTTTTAACGGGCAACTATTTTTGTACACGTCCATGATAGATACCTTGGTAATATCGTTCTATTTCTACCTAGTTTCGAAGTACTGACGAACATTCATCGAGTCCTTGCTTAACCCTCTTTAAAAAGATTCCAGTTGCCGGTTCTTAGATTTCTGTACGTCTCTCTGTGGCAACACATACGAATACAAACATAATAGTAATTTTACTGAGTTGTAAATTTGGTCTTCTAATGATACAGAAGATATAAATAGTTATTCTTCTGTCAATTTATAATTTGGTGTATTATCTTATTTTTGAAGACGTTGCAAGAGATCATAGTAAAAACGATTTGTTTTTTTAAACAAATTTATTGTGCATTTCAAGCAATGGCAAACTTGAAGGCAAATGTTTGTAACTTGATTTGCTGGTTTACTTTTTTAGAAGACATTTTTATTTATTTTACCAACTATTTTAGGTACTCTCTGAACCGTTGTGGTGACATTTAGATAAATAGCTTAATATTAGAGTACGGAAAACTATGAAATATTCTAAAACACTGCTGTGCCTAAATTGCCAATTTTTATTTAAAAAAATAGTAAGTACCAATATCAAATACCGTATTTAGAAGAGAGGAAAACGTAAGCAACAAGTGCGTGGCTTAGTACTGAAAATATTGCTTGGTCCATTTTAATCATATAAAACTTTTATTCAACTTTTTGAAACGGCGATAAATTAAATTTAAAAGTTTTTATATGTATAATAGACCAATAACAAAAAACCAAAAATTATTTTTGATAAATATCCAAACTATATAGTATATAACTAAGTAATAACAAGTATGTTAATATAGTTAAGAATTTAATTATCAAAGGAATTGACAAAAACAATAAAGATCAAATCAATTGATACGCTACATTTGTAAATCTTACGGTATTTAACAAAAGCGTAATAATTAATTTAATCAAATAGGGACGTGTTGATTAAGAAATCGTAATGAAAGTTGGAAATGGAGTTAGGGTGAGCCACAGACAGGGGTGGTATAGTAGTATAACCACAGAGGGTTGTGTAGCAACTGCATAGGGAATATATTGGTTTGTTAGTGGTCACAAGTAATTTAGGGGAAGAGAATCGGCTTTTACAAGTACGAGGGCGGCGAGACACTGAATGGGCCTGATTTTTGACGTTTTTAGATGGATGTCAATTCCTTTTTTCTTTTGCGCTATTTGGGAAAGGGTATTATTACAATATTATTAGCTTTGTACAACCTTATTCTTCATTAAAGGCACGTTCAGTTTTGAATAACCTTTTAATTAAGCATTTAATTAAAAAAAATTCAATGCTTAAAAGTTTGATGACAATCTCTCCATAGTTGAATAAGAAATATTTTCGTACTGTATTTTGAGTAAGACAATTCAAAAGATAGTATCAAAAGCTTTTACGGCAGGAAAGGGTTAGTTTGATTTAATTATAGAGTAGTTTCAATGCTATAATGTTAAAGTTGAGCTTAACTAGCACGTCATAGTTTCTTTTCCAGTAAATAAATGAATTTGTTTGTGCTGTACTTGCGCAAATTAAAACAGTAATTTAAAAAATGTTTAGACTTAAACGGAAAAGAAGAATACATAATTAGCATGAACATTAAAATAGATAAAAACGGGTTTATTCTATATCAAAAACAAGTACGTATACATATATCTAACAACTAAATGAAAAGTAGTAGCTATGAGTTGAGTTTTAGATGAAGGATTGAGTACTAGATACTACTGATAACCACGTGTACTTTAATACTACCGCTACTACTAGCACTAGTTCAAACTGTAGCGTCGTAAAAAGATCTAGTATCGGAACAACCGACACCTGTCTGATCTGAAATGACTTTGACTAATGGATACGAACGTTAATCTCAACACTTTCACTTTTACTTTCTACGCAGGCTACTTAGTTAAACTAGAACACATCTGCTCTATTTCCACAAGTCTTAGAACTGCAATTTAAAACACTACTGTTACAAGCTCATGCTGTTGTGAAGCACGCCGAGAAACGACCCGACAGAAAGAGCAGAAAACAAGATAATCTAGAGATTAAAAATAGAAAGTAACTAAAAACTAATTAAAGCAAGAAAAAACTAACAACAAAAAAACAGTAATTACTATTGTGGAGTTTTGGTACAAGTAACCTTCTTCTTCCTTCTTCTTAGTAGGTTTAGAGCACGTTCTTCATCAATTTAGTCTTCTTTCTTTATTACTCTGGATGTAGTTTTCAATCCATCTCTGCTTTGGTCGATCGACCTATGTTTTTTTATTGAGAGCGATTTATCTTTCTTAGAATTCTGTCTTGCTTAATTTTCTCTATATGTGCATTCCATTCACGTTTTTTTGTTGTATGTCCAATATTTTCACTTCACTCCACATAGCCTTCTTATGTTTTTACTTCTTTCTCTGTCAAACAGGGTCTTTCCGGTATTTTCATATTTGTAGTCTCCAATGTTTGTTTTGTTTTTACTGTATCAGGCCGGATTTCAGCCGTATATCTCATAATAGGCCTTATGGTGTTCTTATATATTTTCGATTTGGTTTTAATGTTTAAGTATTTATTCCGCCATATAGTATTGTTTAAACACTCTGAAGTTTTCTTAGCTTTCATGACTTGCTGGGATACTTTATTTTGTATATTTTCGAGGCTTGGTAATTCTGGTTACCTAGATGACAGTACTAGTTCGATTATGTTTCGATTTATTTTCAGTTTACATGGCATAGGTTATTTCGATGTTGTCATGCATTTAGTTTTATTAGTGGTTATATTCATGTTAAATTGTTTTGATGCTATGTTAAACAGGTGTAAGTTTCTGTGTAAATTAATAACAAATTAGAACAACCATTAACACAGACGGTCTTAAATTTAACAAGGATTAAAAAAGAATTACGAGTTGACAAACTGGTGAACAGAACTAACATTATTTGGGTTGTGACGTTTTTTTCATCATAAAAACCTTTATTTATTATTCCTTTGGGTTAGGTTTATATTAGTCGTCGCACTTAAGCTCTAAGCTTGTTGTGCCTCATAGAGTTTTAACTCATAAGTTCTTTAATAAATCTTAGATTTAGACTTATGGGCTTATTTGCTATAACTTTCAGTTCTATATACTTAGAGTCCGCAAGAGCTAGACATTTGCATAGTATGGGAAGAGATATTTCTTCTTTCCACATTTCACATTCAGGATTATTTTTCACATTTTTATATTAGTAAGGTGTTTCAAAAGTAGACAGTGTCCTGTCAAGAGTCCAACAGCTTATCTTAGTTGGTTTTTATTTAACTTTTAATTCTTTCACTCTCTTTCTGGATCGTATCGTGATAAGCATTCTCAACTGTGTTAGTCTAGAAGCTAACAATCAGTGTGAGCTATGTTCATTGTAAAGTAACTCTGTTGTGCTTAGCTAGACGGACTAGCTTTAACATTAGACTGTTACTGAGTCTAAAGCTCTTAATGCTGCTTGGTTATCGGTAACTATTTGAATCTTCTTAATTATTTCTTGGGCACAAGCAAATGTTGCAATAATTTTTGCTTAGAATACGGTTGCTAGACAGATCAGATTTACGCTAAAGCTCCTTCTTGATTTACTGCCAGCAAGTATCGGTCCAGTACTTTGTGCAGTTTTGGAACCATCGATCTAGTTCGTGGTTGGACCGATACATGTCGTTTTTGTTTATCTGATGAAATATCTCGGCATAGTATGCTACTCTAACACGAGTGTTACCTCATTCGTTAGATTTTAACTGGTACGTTGTCGCCATAGCTTCTGATTCTGCTACTCAATGTAGAGGCCTTACTGAAGCTTGTTATCGATTCTCTTCTTTTGGATTTATGCGACAAAATTAGAGATCTATATGTGACTGTGGGAACTATTACTCTAGACTCTAGAGTATATCCAAAGAATCATTTTCAGTTTTAGTCCCCTTATTTTTCCTCTTAGATTTTTACAGGTTTAAAATGCTCGAGTAGCTTTGTTGATCGTTTTCTCTAAGTGAGCGTTAAATGTTAATTTAGCGTCTAAAGTAAGTCCCAAATATTTAACTTTATTGCTCAGTTATTTCTTCTACAATTGAAGTTTCTTCAAATTCTAAAGTTTTCCTCTTTTTGTAAAGGCTACTATTGTTGTTTTGGCAGGGTTTACTGTTAGCCCTTCTGCCGCCCACCAGTTTTTCACTATTTTTAGGGTTTTTTGTAACGTTTCAAAGAGTTCTTCCAAATTTGCTACAAATCAATATAGTGATATAGTCTGCATATTCTTGCGCATGTATTTCGTTCTAGTCAAGTTCCCGTAAAAGATTGTTTACTATTATCTCTCTGGTTACATTGTTCAGCGAGTTCGTAACTTTTTTGCCAGCTATGGCAGAGTTGATCCATTCTTCTTTGAACCGAGAAATCCCTCGACTTTTGACAGTCTTCCTAATAGAGTCAAAAAATGTGTTATTAAATGCTCCCTCTATATCTAAAAAAGCTCCCAGTGCAATCTCTTGGTTGTTTAATAAACTTTTAATTCTGTGTGAAAGCTCATGTATGCTTAATTTACGCAATTTATTTTTTTGGTAAGCATATTCGTGTAGATGCAAAGGTAGTGTACTCAATGCTTTGTTTTTAATATGCTTATCTATTAATTTTTCAATAGTCTTAAGCATAAAAAATGTCAAGCTAAATGTACGAAAAGATTTTGCTTGAGCGCATGCTCCTCGCTCTGGTTTAGGTATAAAAACTACTTTTACTTTTCGCATTACACACACATTATTGGTAATATCCTATCAGGACCTGGTGCAAAAGACTTAGCAACCCAAATAATCTTTTTTTTTCGTCAGTTTGTTAATCAGTTTCCAGTACTTTTTTAACTTTTTTTTAAGTATGTCAAAGTTTGAACGCGCTACTATGTTTGCAGGTATAGATGTACTTTCCGGAAAGTGTGCTTTTTGCATCTTTTCTCCAGATAAAATATAACCTCTCTGTGGTTTTTTGCAATAACTCCAGTTTACTCTGGTTATGTTTCTGCAAGGTTTTCTGTAGTCTAACACATTTTGATAACTTTTCAATTCTTTCATAGTGCTTTTTTTAGGATTTTTCTTTTTTCTAATAGCGTAACCATATTTTTTTATTTCTTTTCTTGTATTTGTGACAAAGGTAGGCTTGTTTCCTCGATTTACGACTTTTCGTTTATTACTAATAATCAATTTTAAAAACGCCTCACCTGTCTTACTGTTTTCAGTTATTTTCCTAACCGTATGGTGTGCATTAGAGTCACAGGAGAGCACCGGTTCTATTTTGTTTAGTTCGTAGAACTGCATCAATTCCACCACTTTTCGTGTTAGTGGTCGTGGTTGTTCTTACATATTCGTCGATTTCTATTTTTTTTATGTCTCCTTTCTTTTTATCTCCAAGACGTCTGAATAAGACTCGGGAAAGATTTAGGTAAAGTCTGCAGCCGAGACTTTGTGTTTATTTCTAAGAGCTTTCACTCTTGACAGTGATAAGTTGTTCTCTTTTTGGATCTCCTTTCTTATCCGCAACATTTCAGGTTTCTATTAGAAGCTTTGGATTTTGAACCTTTAAGCGTTGTACTGCGTTTTCTGGTTCTACGATGAGTCCTGGAATTCATACCATGGACCTAGCTAATTTTGAAACGTCTTTAGCATCAGCAACATTAAGTTTTACACTTTTTTTTTAGACTTTGACTAATGGATATAGAAGTTAATCTAAACACTTTGTCCTGTTGTAGACATATTTTACTAGCAACAGATATTGCGAGTTTTGGTTTGAATAATTAATTCTAATCTTAAAGCAGAAAGCAAGCTTTGTTCCATATACATTTTTACTCTCTACGCAGGCTACTTAGCTAAAACTAGAACACATCATTTCAACAAGTCTTAGAATTGAAATGTAAAATACTACTGTCACGAGCACCAACTTTTCCAGCTCATGCTTTTGTGAAGCACGCCGAGAAACGACCCGACAGAAAGAGCAGAAATTAAGATAATCTAGAGATTAAAAATAGAAAGCAACTAAAAACTAATGGCATCAAGAAAAAACTATCAACAAAAAACAGTAATTACTGATTACTATTGTAAAGATTCGGTACAAGTAACCTTCGTCTTTTTTTTCTTAGTAGGTTCAAAGCCTGTTCTTCATCAATTTAGTCTTCTTTTTATATTACTTTGGATGCAGTTTTCAATCCATCTCTTTTTTGGTCGACCGATCTATGTTTTTTCCTTGAGAGAGATTTATCTTTCTCACAATTCTGTCTTACTCAATTTTTTCTATATGTGCATTCCATTCACGTGTTTTGTTGTATGTCCAATGTCAAATATTTTCACTTCACTTCACATAGCCTTCTTATGTTTTTACTTCTTTCTCTGTCAAACAGGGTCTTTCCGGTTTTAATATAGTTTTATGAGTGGTTATATTCATGTTAAATTGTTTTGATGCTATGTTAAACAGGTGTAGGTTTCTGTGTAAATTAATAACAAATTATAACAACTATTAACACAGACGGTCTTAAATTTAAGAAACATTAAAAAAAAATTACGAGTTGACAAACTGGTGAACAGAACTAACATTATTTGGGTTGTAACGTTTTTTACACCATATAAATCTTTATTTATTATTCCTTTGGGTTAGGTTTATATTAGTCGTCGCATTTAAGCTCTAAGTTTGTTGTGCCTCATAGAGTTTTAACTCATAAGTTCTACTTCTTTAATAAATTTTAGAGTTAGACTTATGGGCTTGTTTGCTATTACTTTTAGTTGGCGTCCGCAAGAGCTGGACATTTGCATAGTATGAGAAGAGGTATTTCTTCTTTGCACATTTTACTTTCTGGATTATCTTTTACATTTTTATATTAGTAAGGTGTTTCAAAAGTAGATAGTGTCCTGTGAAGAGCCCGACAACTCATCTTACTTAGTTTTTGTTTAACTTTTAATTATTTAACTCTCTTTCTGGATGGTCTCGTGATAAGTATCTTTAAATGTGTTAATCCAGGAGCTTCCAAGCACTGTGATTTTTGTTCATTGTAAGGTAACTCTATTGTGCTCAGCTAGACGGACTAGCTTTAGCATTAGACTGTTACTGAGTGTAAAACTCTTAATGCTGCTTGGTTATCGGTAACGATTTGAATCTTTTTAATCATTTCTTGAGCATAAGCGAATATTGCAATAATTTTCGTTTAGAATACGGTTGTTAGACAGACCAGATTTACGCTATAGCTGCTCCTTGATGTACTGCCAGCAAGTCTCGGTCCAGTACTTTGTGCAGTTTTGGAACCATCTGTAAAGCAAATGATTGCTTGCTACTTTCTCGGTTGTTTATTTACCTCCTTTGTCTTTGTTGGTATAACTACCCGATGTAGTTTGTAGCTGGACCGATGCACGTAGTTTTTGTTTATCTGATTAAATATCTCGGTATGGTATCCTACTCTAACACGAGTGTTACCTCATTCGTTAAATTTTAATCGGTACGTTGTCGCCAAAGCTTTTGATTCTGCTACATAATGTAGAGGTGGACAGTCTAGCAATGTTTTCATTGCTGCAACCGGCCTCGTTGGCATTGGCCTTGTGATTCTTAAACACGTTATTTTCTGTATCTTGCTAAGTTTTGCTATGGATTTTCTTTTTTTGGATTTATGCGACAAAATTAAAGATCCATATATGACTGTGGGAACTATTACTTTAGAGTACGTTCAAATAATCATTTCTGGTTTTAACCCCTATATTATTCTCTTCAGACTTGTACAGGTTTAAAATGCCTAAGTTGCTTTGTTGATTGTTTTTTCTAAGTGAAAATTAAAGGATAATTTAGCAGAGCAGGGTTAACTGTTAGCCCTTCTGCCGTACACCAGTTTTTCACTATTTTTAAAGTTTTTTTATAAGGTTTGAAACAAATCTTCTAAATTTGCCACATATCGATATAGTGATATCATGTGCATATTCTTGTGCATGTATTCCGTTCTAGTCAAGTTTCCGTAAACGATTGTCTACTACTAAGCTCCACAATAGAAGCGATAACACCTCTTTTTGCTGGCATATTTTAACAGTTACTACCTCTCTGGTACATTGTCCAGCAAGTTCGTTATTTCTTTGCCAGCCAGCTATGGCAGAGTTAATCCATTCTTCTACGAACCGAGAAACCCCTCGACTTTTGACAGCCTTCCTAATAGATTCAAAAAAGGTGTTGGTTGCTTAATAAACTTTTAATTCTGTGTGTGAGGTCATGTATGCTCAGTTCATGCGATTTATCTGTTTAGTAAGCATATTCGTGTCGATGCAATGGAGCTGTACCCAATGCTTTGTTTTTAATATGCGTTTCTATTAATTTTTCAATAGTGTTGAGCATAAAAGATGTCAAGCTAAATTGATGGAAAATTCTTGTCATGGTTTAGGTATACTTTACGCCAATCATTTGGCACGTAGCCTAGAGCTATACTAGCTCTACATAATGTGTACAAAGGCAAAAACAAAAATTCCAACTCCTGTTGTAGCATTATTGGTAATATACTAGCAGGACCTGAAGTTTTATATGGTGCAAAAGACTTAGCAGCCTAAATAATCTTATTTGTTTATTAGTTTTTTAGCCAGTTTCTAGTCCTCTTTTTAAACGCGTTACTACGTTTGCAGGTATGGATGTACTTTCCGGAAAGTGTGTTTCTAGCATTAATTCGTTTCGTCTCCAAATAAAGTATAACCCCTCTGTGGTTTTCACAATGACTCCAGTTTACTTTGGTTATGTTTTTGCAAAGCCTTCTGTAGTCTAGCACATTATGATGATTTTGCAATTTTCTCACAGTGCTTTTTCCAGGATGTTTTTTTGTTTTTCTAATAGCGTAATTATATTTTCGACAAAAAGTTTTGTATTCATTTTATTTTTTATTCGGTTCAAAAGCTTACGAGTTTTTGCCCTTGAAAAAGATTCGGATTCCACCAAAGGGTCTCTCGGCGAATTTTCTTGATTTTTAGTTTGCAATTATTTTCGTAAGCACTTTAATTATATCGTTTATTAGTTCTATTTCTCTCAGTCCCTGCTTAAGTTTCTCCCTAAAGACATCACAGTTGCAGGTTTTTAGATTTTTGTACGTCTTCATTTCTTCCTGTGGCAATTCCAATTCAAATTTTATGAATATATGGTCGGAGAGTAATGGTTAAGTGCCATTTTTGTATTTTACTGCACACGTGTGGTGTGCCGATCGTAACGTCGATTACATCCCTTCTTGTATCTGTATCCTCGATTTACGAGTAGTTTATTACTAATAATAAATTTTAAAAATGCCTCACCTATCCTGTTGTTTCCAGTGCTTTCTCATACCGTATGACGTGAAGTAACAGCAAAACAACAGTTGTATTTTGTTTTGTCCTCAGAACTGCACCAATTCCACAATTTTTTGTGTTGGTGGTCGTTCTGGTTGATCTTATGGAAGATAATAGTCAATCTCTATTTTTTTGCTACCTTTTCCTTTTTAACTTTCAGACGTCTGAAAAAATTTAGGTAAGATCTGCAGTCGAGACTCTATATTCTTTTCCATGAGCTTTCACTAATAAAAAGGATAAGTTGTTTTTTCGGATCTTCCTTCTTATCTACAACACTCCAGGTTTGTATTAGAAGCTTTGGATTTTGAACTTTTAAACGCTTTGGTATTTTTTCCGATTCCACGATGGGTTCTGGAATCCATACCATGGTCTTAGCTAATTTTGGAACGTTTTAAGCATCAAAAATGTTAAGTATTGCACCTGGCCAGGGTTTTTTCTAGGACTCGAACCAGTCAATCTGATCGGCAGAGGACGCCAATAGAAAAAATTTTTTTTAAGTTAATTTAGAAGCAGATTCTGCTTTGGTTAATGTTTCCAAAGTTTGGACTAGAGCAGTTTTTCGCTTTAAACAAAACCTCGATATTTTTGTGGCATTATTGCCATTAGAATATCAGACACGGCTGTAGCATAAAAAGTGGAGTGTTTTACTTCTCTACTCTACTTTGTTGGCGGTCATGTTGCTATAGTTAGAGCACTGCCTTCTGATCGGTTGTGTTTTGGGCACCTGATCAGTTGACTCTTTTGGTGTTAAAGAGTGCGCCCTTGTCCTTGACGCTTCAGGTTTCTTGATTCTTATTTGCTGTTGAAGTTTTTCCTTACGGAGCTTTTTTCTAGCAACACCTAAAAGTTTTTTGAGTGGGTCCTTCTTTTTAGAGTTTTTAATAGGGTTAGCCTCTCTTGGTTTGGGCAATTAAGCCAAGACCCCCCAGTATTTATTGCTTGTGAAACATATTTACAGCAACAAAGAATGTTGGGGTTAACTGACGTGTCTACTGAGCAATGTTAGAAGAACAGCGATAAGCATCGTTTATTCCAGTGTGCTCTTGCCATTACACTACAACTTAATCCGACAAAATAACCTTTTGGTTCAATTCATAGCAAAAACTATATGATCAAAAAATGTTTTTTTGGTATAATTAATTTAACAGTTGAAACAGTGGTAGCTTAGTATATTAAAAACAAAATATTGGATAAAGCATTATCATTATCACGAAATCGATAGTTTCATAAGCAACTACAAAGTTTTTATTCTATTAGAGTAGTGGTTAGTGACAAAAAAATTGCAAATCTTTTATGAAAACTAAACAGGTGCAGATAATCTTACAAATTTAATGGAAAATTTAAGAAAAAGATGTTTTAATATTTGAAAAAGTTAAAAGTACAGTCTAAAGAAAAAGAATTATATTAAAAATGTTAAAATGTTTGTAGATAGTAAACAGTAAAACTGTCGCCGTTGTCAAAAAGAGCTTGACATTTTCTGTGAACGCGTTTTGGTTAACTTTTTTTTGCATAATTAATAAAAAGAACAAGTTCTTTTAATGAAGTTGGTATTAGAAAATTGGCAAAGCCAATCTATTGTAATGATGACTTTTTCGTGTTTCTGTTGAAAACACTGTTGACTACTTCTAAGTAGGAATGGTCTATGCACTCGACTCGGTCCAAATTCCGCTTTGGTTTCAGGTCGGGCCGTCAAAAAATCAGGCTAGGCCGGACCGGAACGATCACGGCTTGGCCCAAAAATCGGGTTTTTCTTTGACCCGACCCACTATATTTGAAAATCAATTTTAAGCTTCAAAACATAAATAAGACCCGTCCCAACCGTATCTCTAATATTCCAGCTAACCATAATTAAGTCGTGCTTTAGCTCAACCCGGTTTAAAACCGATTTTGAGTAAATTCTCGGACCGGGTCGTAAAAAAAAATTCGGCCTGTCGAAGCTCAGCTCGGTCAGGTCTAATCTTTTTCTTACTTCTCAGACTTAATGTTCATTATTAGATAGAAACGTAATATTAACTGGTCTTAGAAAGTCACGTGCCTACTTTTCTTGCTTTCATATTTTTAGTCATCTCCATTCATTGTTTTTTTTTCTAGTTTTTAAAAGTCTTTTTTTATTATTATATACTAGACAGTGAGCGTCACTGAATAACGACTTTTTTGACTTTTTAAGTATTTTAACAAAAGCGACTTAAAATAATTATTGAATGTGTGCACGAGAAGTCACTCATTTTTAAAAACGTCCGTTTACTACATCGTTTTGAATAACACTTAAATAAATTGAGGTAGCCGATATTTTAAATTGAAAACGGGTATTGATAGTTTTTTTTTCTAAAATTTCATGTTTTACGTTTTAAGGGTCGATTTGCAAAATTTTTGACCATTTCTTAAATAACTAATTTTTTTGTATTTATTACATGTAAAACAGTTTGCAGTAGAAAATGAGCCAAATGCGGTGTTTGACAAATGCGGTGCACATTGTTATACGAATATGAATTATAGTAAAAAGGATATTATGCAGTTGTGGTCAGACATGCTCACGCTTAATCGCGAGGGTGACAGGGGTACCACACACATAAAAATATAGTGAGTGACAGTCCCTAAAACTAAAGAAATCGATGTGGTATTCTATAGTGCTCTTACACTAAGATTAATCCTTCTAGTAAAAGTTGATTACGCGTATTTGCATTTTACTTCTAAGTAGACTAATCACCTTTCCTGTCGTTAAGTTATTCCCCGGAACTAAATATTTACTTAAATGAATTGTATGTGTGTGGTTGCTTATATCAATAAAGAAATAAAGAAGAAAATTATAAAATGAAACGAACGGATGCATCAATTTGTAAACTATAACAACCCACTTCTTCCGTATAATTTATGTTCTTTTCGTATTAAATAGAAGTTTAGATACTTACTGTAGGCGAACTAGAACACTTCTGCAGTTTTTTACTTTGTCTTATTTAATTTAGCGAATGGACTAGCAAGTGACACCACCGATACAAGTGAGAGGAGAACGTGACGACTTCTAAAAGCTTCTTCTTGGAGCATTACTGATATCGCTCAAAAAGGATAAATAATCTCGAATGAAATTATAAACGTTGATCAACTTAACTAGATTACGTTTTTGTATCAATTCAGGTTGAAGTTTTCAAAAGTGGGCATCATATGTGTTTTAACCATTAAGCACGTGATGATTTATTGCATAATATTTCATAGATGAGTGCAGATAAATCAGTTGGTTAAATTAATAGCCGTTTGGGGAGTATATTTAAGACCACATAAGCCTCAATATTCCTGTTTTGCAATAGTATTATTACTAATCTCGAAATACAAACTTCCTCTAACAAGTACATTTTAAACGTTACATTAGTAACGTCGTTCTCATATTTGTTTATTTCTAAAACAAATCAATGCGTATTACGAATTCTAATGCTCAAAGGGCAGAAGTTGCGTTGTCACAGATTACTAATTGCCCGTAATAGAGGTAACATGTGTGCATTATAGCAGTTTAGAACTCACTTCTGGAGAATAAGTACTTTTGCTTAACCTATTCCATTAAAGGGTTGAACGTATAATTTGAAGCAAAATGGCTTTATTTATGTTATCACTTTTATGTTTATTGATTATTTTGTGATCATTAACCATTAAATAATACGTTTACATTTGATTCGTGTAATTAAATTCAGTTTTGTGTTCTTTACTTCTATCACATTCTTTTTAACCATTGCTAATGCTTTAGCAGCTTAAGCTCAAATACAAATCTTTTTTTAAGTAGGATTAAAGTGAATCCAAATAAACTTTAAACTATCAAAATGAATAACTAATCCAATTTTCAACAACAAATATAATGCATATGTATGACATCACGCTAATTTGAGTGTAAAATAAATATCGAAGCAATTAGATAAATATAAAAATGTTTAGTAATTTTTCGAAAACATAAAACCATGAAAATAACACTAGTGAATAACTGTTATAAAATTTATGTTTAGTTGTTACAGTCTTTCAGGCATAAATTAAAAAAAAATTAAAATATTTAGAATAATTATTTTAATATGTATGGAAAATAGAAGAAATGCATGCTAGTATTAGAATAAAAGAACAAATACAAATTAGTATAGAAAACCAGATTCAAACTGTTCAAGAAGAAACGCAAAGCGGTATTTTAAATTTAAGAGAAGCTGTAGAGGACAAAATAGAAGAAGTAAAGACAAATTAGAACAAAAGTTAGAAGAAAATTCAAGAACTATAGAAAACAAACTAGAGCAAAAATTAAGAGAATCGAATGAATTGTCACGGCGAAGGAAGCGTCACGAGTGAAAATTTAATAATGGACGATAAAGAAGAAACCACTCAAAAGTTTAAAGTTGTATCTCTAAATTTTGATGCTAAAGTCGCAGCTACAGCAAATGATTGGAGCAACAAGCAGAAAGCGACGTCTTTAATAGTATTCTTACGTGGAGAAGCTTTTACAATCTGCAAACTACCTACAAGAAATTTACAAACTTTTAATTTTACGTTTAGAAATGAGATATGGAGATGCTCATGTTCAACACGTGTATCAAGCTCAAATTAAAAGTCTGGTTCAGAAAACTGGCGAAAATCTTTAAGAGTTTTAAGCTGACATCGCCCGATTAACACGGCTTGCGTATTCTACAGCACCAGATACCTTCTTGTAGCAGTTGGCTATTGAAACCTTTGTAGACGGCCTCCGAGACACCGAAACGCAGCAGACTCTCCGGTTAACTCGACCGAAAACATTGGATGACGCATTGGTGCATGCTTTGGAGCTTGAAGCAGCAAAACAAGCATCGCAACAAGACAGTCATAAACTTTGCTGTGCTGCAGAAGTACCCGCGCAGACAATGAAAAGCATCGAAGAGATAGCGCAACGAATACTTCGGGAAAGAGGAGTGACGACTTTGAACTGCGGCCATGTACGACGGTATCATACCAAACCCAAAAAAAAGACAAAAAGTGCGCTCGAAAACTTAGAATGAGTTGACCAAAAGAGACAAAAATTAATCTCGTCTAGTCAGGTTCCGGAAATTAAAATTCAAATGGCATCGCCGATGGAGCATTTATCTCGATGGCAAAATCAATGAAAGAAATGTTCAGTTACTGGTTGACACGGGAGCAACGAAAACCATCATTTGTCCTGACATGTTATTGGAAATGAGAAGACATCACCAGTAACAGTACGGCTTCGAACGGCGACAGGAGAAGAAATACCTACTCGCGGACAAATACAAGTGGCCATTGGGTTAGGAAATACTGGTAGCCGACATCTATTAGGATATGAAAAATGATGTACTGAAGATCGACAATCAAAAAATTACTTTTCATTCGTCAGAAAAAGCGGCCATGCGAGTTCTATTGGATGAAGACGTGACTCTGCCTGCGAGGACTGAAAGTGCGGTGATGGCACGCCTGAATGGAAATCTCCGAGAAGGCTACACTCGCGCGATTGAATCAATGAATAGCGATTTAGTTGAAAAAGGACTACTCGTTTTCAGAACTTTAGTACGAGTGAAAAACACGATGCCAGTAAGGATCTTAAATGTCAACTCAGATCCTGTAAGGTTGACAAAGAAGACCGTGGTAGGCCAATGCACGCTTGTCTCTCAAATTGTAAGATGCGTGAAGTGTAATGAACATACGTCGCCGAAGAAGTGCCCACTAAATGTATTAGAGATACTTACCTCCAAATGCCAAAACCTCAGCCAAGACCAGCTGGCTAAAGTTAAAGTGTTGATCCAAGAGTATCAAGACGCGCGCTGGAAAGTGGTTCTAAAAGAAGAACTAACGTGATGAAACTTAAATTAATACTGGAGACTCTCGGCCGATACGACAACATCCACGCAGACTTCCTTTAGCGAAAAGAGAAGAAGCCGAACAAATAATTACGCATATGGAGAGAGAAGACGTGATTGAACCTTCAAGTAGCCCATAAGCATCCCCAGTAGTACTAGTAAAGAAGAAGGATGGATCAACAAGATTTCTCGTTAATATTGCCAAACTTTTGACAAAATTGACCAAAGAATGAGCAGAATTTAGATGGAATAAAGACTGCGAAAATGCTTTCTATCAACTGAAACAGACCCTAGTTACTTCGCCAATTTTCAGTTATCCAAGAGGAGACGGATACGGACGCAAGCAACCTGGACATAGGCGCGGTCCTTTTGCAGGTTCAAGATAGACAAGAAAAAGTTATCGCGTATTTTAGCAAGGTTTTGTCCAGGCCAGAAAGGAATTATTGCATGACTAGGAGGGAGCTGCTAGCAGTCGTCAAGTCTATAGAACATTTCTACAAATATTTGTGTGGACGAAAATTTTTACTGAGAGCGGACCACGCCACTTTAAAATGGCTATTGCAGTTCTGTAACCTAGAAAGACAAATGGCAAGATGGATCAAAAGGCTGCAAGAATATGACTATGACACAGAACACCGTGCTGAAAACAGTCATCGGAACCTTGATTCCTTGTCTAAAAGACCATGTCCAGCGGACTGCAGCCATTATTCGTGACTTGAAGAAAAAGTCGAATGTCTCCGGAACTGCTATGGTTGATGATGAGTGAAAACCTGAGCAATTGCGTCGCAAACAAGAAAACGATCCTGAAATAAGACTACTTCTGGACTGGAAAGAAAACGGTTGACGACCAACCTGGGAAGAAGTGAGTGGATTGGGCAGAAACATCAAAGCGTACTGGGCGCAGTGGGACTCTTTGATAATAGAAGACGGTCTTGTTAGGCGATCTTTAGAAAGTGCCGAGGGCACGGGAAATAGACTACAGTTGGTAGTGCCAAAGAGCCGGGTGTCAAAAGTGTTGAAACATCTCCACGATGGTACATCAGGAAGACACTTTGGCATTAAGAAGACATTGGGGAAAGTTTGAAAACAATTCTACTGGGTGAACTGCAAAGAGGACGTCATTAAATGGTGTCGTAAGTGCACAGTCTGCGCATTAAGAAATAGTCCAACGAGAAAGCGCAGAGCACTCATAAAGCAATACAACGTACGAAGTTCTTTGGAAAGAGTAGCGATTGTCATCGCACAGTCGTTCCCAGAATCCGATTCGGGAAATAAATACATCCTGATGGCGATGGATTATTTCACGAAATGGACGGAGGTTTACGCCATACCCAATCAAGAAGCAGCTACAGTTGCAGACGTAAAAGAGTTTTTCTGTCGGTTTAGAGTTCCGTTGGAATTACATTCCGATAAAGACCGCAGCTTTGAGTCTAGGCTGTTTCAAGAAGTTTGCCGATTGTTGGGAATTAAGAAAACTAAGACGACGCTTCTCCATCCTCAATCTGATGGCATGGTTGAGCGGATAAATCGAACATAGAGAAAATACTTAGCCAGAGTAGTATCCGAACACTAAAAAGACTGGGATCAGTATTTGCACTTTTTCCTAATGGCATACCGATCATCCGTTCACGAAAGCACACGCCAAACACTATCCCGTGTGATGCTCGGTCGCGAAATACGACTACCATGCGACCTCCAATTTGGACAAAGACTGGAAGAAAACGTTGCTGGAGAAGACTACGTCAACAAGCTGACTAAGAAGCTAGACAAAGTACATGAGGAGGTTCGTAAAAACACACAAATTGCCAGCGACAGAATAAAGACTAGATATGACGTCAAGGTACAAAATGATGGGTTTTAACCTGGCGACATGGTGTGGTTGTATAATCCCCAAAGGAGACGTGGTTTGTCGCCGAAGCTGCAAAGGTAATAGGAGGGCCCCCGGTTTACCTAATAGGTTTTTTATGTTATTGTTAGTGGTTGTTACTATTTTGTAATCAAATTTTGAAAAAGTTTTCTAATATACGTGGGATAATACGAAAGTTTTACATATTTATTTTGTTTCTTGCTGTTAAATTTTGTATCGTCTTGAGGGTTGTCCCGATTATATAAGCAGAACGATTTGCTTCATCGATAAAAATGTTGAACGTAATCATTTGGTAGAGAGAACTTTCAGTGAAACTTGTAGATTGTACTGCTCGTACAATTGGTAAAATCAGAGAAATTTCAGTATGTAGTCAATAGTTATCCTTCAAAGTCAAAATGTTGCGACAGGAACTAACCAAAAACATACACCTTCTTCATCTTCACAGGAAGAACATATCAAAAGTTATAATCTGAACTTAATTAAGGTATAATAAAGTAAAAGAATCTAATATGAAGTATAGTTTTTTGTATAACTAATATCATATATCATACCCGATTTGAAATGTATCTAAATGAAGCGGCGAAATTTTTGGAACTTAATCCTCTAATTTACTAGATAAATAATAGCAGATTTCAGTATTTACTCTCAAGTATTTAGGATTCGGCCGATATTAGATACCGTCTAGTCAGATACCGATACTTTATTTAAAAATATCTGATATTCAGATAAAAGACAATTCTACAAGAATATTTTTAATTATCTGGAAATTATAATTTACAAATCAGATTGCAATAAAACAAATTTTTTTGAAGAGAAATAAGTTGCGGAACGCGGTGCGAAGTAAGCAATATTTGGTTAGATCGTACTACGTTGTCCGCTTTTGAGAAAACTTGTTCAGAAAACACGGACCTTGCAGGTATAGTCAAATATGTAATAGCTATTTTGTTGATTGTGGGAAATCTGCTATTATTTTTCTAGTAAACTTCCTAGTTTTGTAGCGATTTTTTTGATTTTTTGGTTTCAGCCCTTCTTCCTCTTTCGTTCTCCTGGTGCCTCTATAATCTTTTTTAGTGGCGATTGTTTTTTTCTTATTATATGTCCATATCATTTTAGTTGTTTTCTTTCTATGAAGTCCATGATTCCTGCTTGTCTTAAAGTACGTCTTTTATTTGTCTCTCTATCCCATTTTGTAACTTTCTCAATTCTTCTTAGAAACTGCATTTCTGCTACATTAATCTTGCTTTCGTGCTTTTTGTTTATGGTCCATGCCTTGCTGCCGTAAGTTAGTGTTGGTTTACTTTCAGTTTCACTTGTTTGTTTATTTCTTGTTGCTGTAGTATTGATTTGTTTATAGCATAGTATATGTTCCTCGTTTTCTTTATTCTTTGTGCAATATCGATTTATATTTTTGCATCATTTGTTATTAGTCAGCCGAGATATTCTGTTATTTGTAATAATCATTTTTGTTTTGTTAGTATTTACCTACATTCCCAAGTTCTCTATTTTCTCGTTCCAAATTTTAACTAATCTATTTATTTTATTATGAGTCTCTGCTATAAGTATTAAATCGTTTGCATATACTTTGATTGATCTTAGTTGGTGATGTCGAATTTGTGATTGTAGATGCTTTGATTTCTCTCTGATTTTTAATAAAATTTTGTTCATCACAGTTATGAATAGGAGTAGACTAAGGTTATTTTCCTATTTTAATAATTTTGTCATATAAAACGTGTCAGATACTTTTCCGTTAATCTGTTCTTTTCCTTTGATTAAATGTTCTTAATATTTCTTATAAGTTTTCTTGGTGTCTGTAATTCCAACATATATCTGCATATGTTACTTCTTTTTATATTATCGGCGGTTTTTATATCTATGAATGTAACACACATTTCACTTCCTCTTTCTATTGCTCTTTTCATTATATCTCTTATTATATGTAAGTTGTTTGTTTACTTTGTCTGTACACAAGTTTCTTTTTTAGAATCTTCGTAGCTATTTTGAAGACTGTAGAAGACAGGCAAATTGTTCTATAATTATCACAATTCTCTGTTTCTTCTTTTTTGTAGATAGATATGATTAAGTTGTTTTGCTAATCTAAATTTGCTCTCTTTTCCATGCGATTCTGAATATTTCATGTAATCATATCTTTCCGTTTCGTCCTATGAATTTTATCATAGTTTAAGTGACCCAATTGCTTCACCCACCTCTAACATTTCAATTTCAATTTTGTTGTTGATTTCGATTCTCTTAAAATTTTTCTTTGTAGTTTGCTTCTATGTTTGTAAGATTTTATTTGCTTAGGTTTATCACTATAAATTAAAATTTAATTAAAACACTTGTCTGTACTTTGGCTTTTTATCTCTGCGAGTCTTCATATGTGTATTTTATGTTTTTTCATTTCCAAAATTGTTTCTTGTAGTATTATGTTTTTGTCAGGTTTTTAGAATTTTTTTTTTCACAGCGCTAATAGTCACTACATGTTTTGTCAAACAACCTAGGCTCTTACGTCGGTTATTTTTTTCGCAGACTTCTGTTGTTTATTTTGAATTACTTTGCGACAACTGCCCAAAACTCAATTTAAAATTTAAAAAAATGTTTTAAACATGATTGATGATTTTTTGTAAGTTTCTATAATGATATTATTTTATTTATTACTGCATGTTTAACTTTGTACATAACAACTATATAACGTCAATACATTATACATTACATTCATGTTCACCAAAACGTTTTAGAAAAAAATACGTATAAATGGAAGAATCCATTTATTACTAAGAAGTTATAACGGGGGAGTTTTAAACGTAGAAAATAGAATATAAAGCCTCACACTAAAATAAAAACAAAAATAAAATCATAGTATATGGTTGGTGTTACTAAACTTGTTAACACCTGAATCAGCAAAACTATGATAAAAACGTAATAAACACGACTGTTAGAATCAATAAAATCCGCTACATACTCTTAAATTGTCATCGAAATGGCTGAAATGTGAATCTAATCGTAAACTCAAATCGTTTGGAAATAATAAATGGCTCTATTTCTAACAAAATTTAAAAGCGTTATAGATAAATGTTAATATAAATGCAATTGCAAAAGAAATGTGTTTAGAGTACACAGTTGGTTTATTTACGTCAATACGTTAATAACAAATCACGACTTTAACAAAATGAGTTTCGTCACGCTCGTTTGTGCCAGTTAGTTATAACAGTGTTTTAACCACCAAGTAAACGGAAGCTAAACAATGCAGTCTATCCTTCCGTGACTACAAGGGGTAGTTAAAACATTGTTAAATCAAAGTGAACTGAAGTCAGATGTCTAACCAACAGAGCGCAGCGATTGAAATATATGCACCTGTTCGAAACAATTTTTTTATCTGATTATTGGTGGGAAATTTTTTAAGATAATTTTGAAATATTTATTTCTAGTATTACGTTCGCTAATTGCTGATGCCTACGTTTATTCAATATTGAAAAATAAACTGTAGAATCATAGTTAATCAACTCATCCTTATGGCGTTCAAAGCTTCAACGAAAAGCTGCTTTTTTATAACTAACTTTTTTTTTCTTTGTACTAATACGTTTTTTAGTTGTATATTGTTAATCTTATATTTATTTGATTATTTTCCGTGTTTATATAAGTAGTATACGCAAATACTGCCATTTCACCAAGGAATTAGTTTTACTACCATCGTTGCAAAAATACGAAAACAGTGTGTATTCTTAAGTTGTTGCTTACGGTTGCGTGATGCTCTTTGTCAAGTTGTAGATAGGGTTTGATGAAGCTTCCAGATAAGTGTCTTGTTATTTTTAACAACTGCTGTTCACCTACTCCTCCGTTAGATGGTTGTGGTACAGCGGAAGAACGATTTGAGTAGCTGGTAATTTTTATCTTGTTAAAATCAAAACCAATCTTATTTCCTGTTTCGTTTTGTTCTATCGGAAGATTTTTATACCACGCTTTAGATAAAGTTGATAAAGTTTTTTTTCGACATTCATTTATGAAAAAACGCACCGGAGATTTGTCACTGTAATTTTTATTTGGCGTTAAAAATTTGCTATCAGTTATCAGTATCTACCTTGTGCGATTTCAAAAATTTTTGGATTATATATGTATCTATCCAGAATAGTTTTTATTCAAAATATTGCATTAATGCTTTTGTAGCTCGTAGCTACCAGTGGGAAAAATTTTTCTTTATAAGCCATTTACAGTATTTTCATCCTATGCTGTTATTATTTATTCTATTTCTTCTTTCCTGAGAGTTGCAGCAAATAATTTTCTCTTTTCAGGAATATGTTACAGTTCTCGACGTTTACAATTACGCGCACCTAATACAGTCTTAAATTTATTGTCATTGAAGAGTGTTACGTAAATAAAAGCATCACGTAAGTAGGCGGTAGCTTAACGCGTCGTAGAGTGAGTTGCAGGTAGTCCTCGGTGTGCTGCTTATAACAGAATTAAAAAAGCCCCAAAACGGCAGAAATATGTATTCCAGATTTCGTTCTAAAACACTGAAGATAAAAAAATCGCAAAACACAATATCAGAACAACTAATATGTTTATTTCAACAATAGAGAAAGGGGTTAAAACGTGTAGAATTAAGCAAATAGATAACAATTAAGGGTTTGTTAACAAATATCACAGTTAAGAATAATGATGCAGGTTTTTTAAATTAAGCAACACTTTGTACATATAAACAAATCAATTGGCTTAACATTGCATTCAAAATACATTCACGTTGGCGAATACAACACAAATTGCTAAATATCACGATCTTATGCAAGAAAAAAGTGGTATACTTAATCACGACTAACTTTAGAGCAAAAAGAAATTATATATTATACATATAAGAAGCAAAATACTTACAAATATGCGATTAGCTAATGACACATCTAACACAAATTTCCTAAGATGTCTGTAAATTAAACTGTTACATATACAGCGTGTATCTGGTTAACGGGTTGTTATTTTAGCAGATGAAAATAGAGCTTAAATACAAACAAAAAATGTCAAAATAAAACTTCCATTTAAACATTTAAAAACAAACTAAATTTTTAGCAAAAGAAATTGTAAATTACGGACCTGTAGTCTTATAAGGTTGTTGACACCACAAATAAAAATTAACTGTTCTATGAAGTGCAATTTTTTTCAGCGATTTGCTGACAACAAAAATAAAAATAAATAGAAATAAATGTTATCGTATAACGCGTAGTTAAATTACTGTGTAAATGAAGTTGTTATTCTGCACATTCTTTTCACGTACACTAGATAATACTCCCTCTATTCGATAAAACACAAACGTCTAAACGTCGACGAAAATTATTCGTTACTCGCGTAAATAATTGCACATTCTGTCTTATTCAATTCAATTCCTGTTTAACGGTTGTGTACGACGGGTTAAGAGCGAAATTGTATGCAATAGCTAAATCAGAATGGAGAGTGGGCAGCACAAATTAACAGGAAGGCTATAAAAAGCGCTAGGACGAAAAATGTACAGAAAAACTGGGAAGTAGACGACAAAATAAAAGGTGCGATATTTATGAACACTAGAAAGCAAGAAACTGAGAATAAGCCAAGGACCTACAGCACAAGATAACTTGTAAAATATCCAAAACGTAAAAGAACAGAAAAAAATAAAAAAATTGCGAGAACACCATCCAAGAAAACAAGAAAAGAATAGAACAAAGAGAAAAATGGAGAAAATACTAAAAGCCATAGAAGGGATGCAAAAAGAGATACAGAAAGGTCTTGATAACAACAAGAAAAAGACGACAAGGTTATAAAAAGAAATAGAAAAAAAAAGAAAAAGAAAGGGATGTGAGAAAACAGCATTTACAAGATAGAATTAGAAAATTAAAAGATATCTTAGAGAGACAAGAAAAACAAAAAAAGAGGAACAAGATAATAATCAAATCAAATAATTTGTAACCTACAAATAGATAAGGATTAAGACGTGAAGAATAGGGTAGGATTTCATCTCAAAAGAAGTGGGAGTACAAGCAACTATTAAAGAAGCATACAAAGTTGGCAAGACGGAAAATAAAAATGCAATAATCTCTAAACTAGACACATGGCAGCAAGAGAAAGAGATAATAGAAAATAAAAGAAAATTAAAAAGCAAAAGAATTATAATTGATAACGGCCTAACAACAGAAGAGATGAATATTCAACAAAAAATAAGAGAAATAGCTGAGGAAAAAGAAAGAACAGCAAAAATACAAAGATAGGCTACAAAAAATGAAAGATAAATGAAATATGGTATGAATAAAATAACTCAAGTAGAAGAATTAAAACCAGAAAACTGAAGAAAGAAAAGAAAGAAAGAAAATAAACAAAAATAGCAACTTGAAATGTAAAGAGCATGCTAGAACCTGGCAAAATGCAAATAATAGCAAAGGAACTACAACGATATCAAGGAGTAACAAGGGCAAAAAAACTAGGATTTATAGTAAGAAGAAATTTCCGAAGCAGAATAACACAATTTACATCTGTGAGCGGGAAGATAGCAATAACAAATCTACATACAGAGACACAAAAGAGAATGACTTTAGTAGGGATCTACTCCTCTGCAGCAACATGCAAAGAAGAAGAAAATAAAAAAAATTTTTGAGATACAAAATGTGATTGGAAAAATGACAAGAAAAGATAATTGTATTAGGATACTTCAACGGCCAAGTGAGAAGAGAGGATTTCTTAAAGAAAGTACGAGGAAAACATACAATACGCTAAGTCACAAATGAGAATAGATACAAAATGTGCGAATTAGCAATAACTATAAATCTAATGATAATCACTACAATATTCCAATACTTAAGAAGACACAAAATGACGTGAAGACATCCAAATGGAACAACAAAAGCACAAGTTAATCATATTTAGCTGACAAAGAAGAATGTGCAATAAACAATAAAGCAACAAAAAAAAGTATGAAAAAATCATAGAAAAGAGCGATGATGAAAGGCGAGAAGACGAAGAAGTATAACAGAAATGGCGGAGATAAAAACAAGATCATCACAGCAGCAGAAAAAAACGACAGGAAGCAAAAAAATAAAACAAAAAAGAAAGAAGGGTTTGATTTAGAATGCCGACACATAATAAAAAAAACAAGGTATGGGTAAAATGACATGGGAACAAAAGCGAACAGACCAGGAAGCAATACAAGAAAACGTATTTAAAATAAACAAAAAGACGTGGATGACTGAGCAACTACAGGAAATAGAAAAGGAAAATAAGAATTTTAACATGAGAAACTTCTACCATAACATAAAAAGAAACAAGATTAAACCAAAAATTAAAATTAGATCTTTTAAAACATGAAGAATCTAAAATCAAAGCAATATGGATCACTTACGACATCAACAAAAAACAAAGCTAGAGCGACAAAACGTAAGACATAGAGCAGAGCAAAAACAGCAAAGGGAAGAAAAAAAAGAAGAGGAAGTAATAAGGAAACCAACACTAAAGGAGGTAAAGGAAACTATCAAAAGACTAAAAAACATTAAATCTCTGGGAAATGATAGTATACCCAACAAATTATTAAAATATGGAAAAGAGAAGATACCAAATAAAATACACAAACTGACTAAAGAGATCAGGAAAAAGAAAACAATGCCCAAGAAATTTAGTAGAAGAATAATAATCCTACTATACAAAAAAGGGGATGCTGAAAATTGCAAAGGAATTACTCTACTAAATACAACATATAAGATCTTCACATACACGAAGGAAAGGCTACAAACAAAAACAGAAAAAATAATACAAGACTACCAATAAGAATTTAGACCGGAAAAAGGCACAATTGATGCACTACAAATTATGGAACAAGAGCGTACGCCTATAGCCTCGAGCTACACATTAATAGTTTTAAAATCGGCATTTGATTCCGTAGACAGACAAAAGTCTAGAAGACACAGAAATTCTAAAAAGCTAATAAAGCTGAAAAATATAAGACTACAAAACACAGAAGCAGCAGTACAGATAAATGGAACAAGAAGAATACGTCAAAATAGAGATAGGACTAAAACAAGGAAATACATCATCACCAATACTATTCCATTTAATACCGGAGAAAACAATGCAGAATGTAGAAATACAAAAAACAATCATTAACAAAAGAACCCAACTTATTGCATATGCGGACGACGTGACAGCGACCAACAGGTCAAGAAAAGAATTAATAGAAAAAATTGAGAGAATAGACAAAGACAAAGAAAGCGAAGGACGTCGAACTACGAATCAATGAAGAAAAAACAAAATATAGGACATATAATAAGAAGCGAGAATAAAAGGACCTGAAAGTAGAGCAGTATACTTTTCAGGGGGTGAAGACATTTAACTACTTAGGAAACAGAAACACAAAGAAGAATCAAAGAGAGAATACAGAAAGAAAACAAAGCATATTACTTTCGGCTTAGACCGAGTCGTAGTTAAACATCCAGACTTAGGTTTGGTCCTAATCCCTTTTTGAGAGCCAAAACAAGAAGTAGAATTTGGCCTTTGTCGTATTGTCGTTCTTGAACCCAAACAAACTGACGTTTTGTAAGACATTGCAGCTTGCATTCTCAGAGTGGTAGATGTCACTGAAGGAAAAAGTGTAAGTGGCGATATTTATACCAATAGCGATTAACGCGTCTAACGGACCTTATCTTTCCGTTACCGCTTGACTGACTTTGTTATTACGCGGAGTAAGTGTTTGTGTCTTTTTCAAGAAGGTTGATCTTTGTCTTAGAGGATATAATACTGGTAGCCAAGATTTGCTGAGTCTTAAACCGTCTCCTCGGTTCATATTACATCGATGTTTTTTTTATTTTTACAGCTTCGCGGATTAGTCTTCAGCGTATGTCCTTGGTTCCACACGTGTTCTACCACTGCTGATTTAGTAACTCTGCGGTGTTTGCAGTCAGCCATATTTTCTTTTACTCTAACTTCAACAGAGCGTCCCGTCTGTCCTATATAACTTGATCCACACGAACAAGATATTTTGTAAACTCCGGCATGTTTTAGAGCCCCTTGTTTGTCTTTAGCAGATGTGAACCAGGTGTTCAGGGTATCCTTAGTCGTAAAGACAGTTTTAATAATATGTTTCTTTAGAACCCTGCTTATTTTGTCTATCGAACCCATACAGTACGGTTTCTTTCTATAAAAGGAATGCCTCAATTTTGTTTGTTGTATGGCCCCATGGCAAAAATAAACTAAATCAGTTCTTTCAACATCTAAACTCTGCACATGATAGCATGAAATTTACTATGAAGTTAGAACATAACAGCAGTCTAACCTTTCTTGATGTACTGGTGATAAAGAAAAATAACGGAAAATTGGGACATTCCTTCAGTGACATTTACCACTCTGAAGATGCAAGCTGCAATGTCTTGCGAAACGTCAGTTTGTTTGGGTTCACGAACGACAATACGCCAAGGGCCAAGTTCTACTTCTTGTTTTGGCTCTCAAGGAAAGGCTAGGACATATAGTATGCATATGGGGGTACTAACAGTAGCGGAGGAAGAAGAAGAAAATGTGAAAGGAAAAAAAAGAGCAACAACGGTATAGAAGAAAAATGAACTTCAAACTATTTAAGGAAATACAAGGAAGAGTTATAGTACGATACATTAAAGTGCAACGTCTAAAATGATTTGGGCATATTATGAGAAGTAATCGCACAAGAACAATAAGAAAAGCTAGATCAAAAGAGGTGTAGAGGAAGACTGAAACGAACTTTGTGGGAATGATTACTTAGAGATCTCAGACTAATGGAAAAAAAACTATATATTGAACAACCTAAAAGAATGGAGAAAATTAGTAGATAAAGTTAAAGGCACCCAAACAAAATTAGTGGCATAATAAAATATTTTTTGTTTGGTCAAAAAAAAAATTTGTTTAATTGTGATAAAGTGTAAATTGAAAAACATGAAAAATACACGGCAAAAACGTGACTTAAAAATTACAAAAAAACATTATTAATAATAATAATTTTAAAACATTAAGAATATTATTTGGCAATTTAAGTTTTGGTTACTTGCTAACATGAAAAGTATAAATATGCAAAATAATTAGTTTTTTTATAAAGCATATGACATAAAATTTTTCAATCGATATTAATATCTAAATATAAAGATTAAAAGTGATAAAAACGAGAAACGTTTCAACGATAGATGAGAGAATACGTCAGAGTAAGCTTTTATATGACCGACTGAATCACATATTAAGATCAAACGAGCTTTTCCATTGGCAGTAGAGCTTTTGAAATGAACTCTGTTCAAAGGAAGCCGCATTGAAAACATGTTTAACCATCTGTCTCATTAACTGCGGTCTAGAATTTCTGTGAACGCGATACCTCTGCACGTACCTAGACTAGCTCGTGTCCGTTTCATGATAGTAATCAGATACTTTAACTATGAAAGATACTCTTACATATTACTAATATTCCTTTGTGCATAATAATCTGTACATAAAAAAGCCACAAAGGAAATAGTCCAAATATAAACGTTAAGGTGTATAAAGCGATGCAGTTTTACAATAAGCCTTTCTAATCACAACATGGATTCTACAAGGCTAGAATTTCAAACAGTTGTAATTTCAAATTAATAATTGATTGTAATAGTTTTCCTGACACGCTGATGCTTATCTCATAACTAACCCTCTCAATATTAAGAAAGCACATAGCAATTGCTTTTATTACTGCTTATCGTTTCATTTCATAAGCTCTATAATGGTAGTTTATTTCCCACGCCTAAAATTTCCTGAATTCTTAGTCGAATTTTCTTTTTCTTTTCATGCAGATTGTAACTAATTTTTAATTTTTTTGTGGTTATTCTATTATGATAAAAACAAGGCACGATCAAAATCATTTTTTGTGCCCTTCTGCTCAGTTAATAAATGAATTGTTTATTTTGATTCTACGTCTATTACTTCTTACACGTTTAATTTTAAAGAACTGGAAATCGACTATGACGAAAGTCGAGTAGCCAATTACGTCGATTACTACGACTAGTCGATAAGACCTACTTACAAGAAGCAAAATATTAGTTTATTGCACTATTAAGGTTAAACCATAAATGTTGGCTTAGCATAAATAAGATAGATCATCATCTATACATAACATAATTTGACAGATGCAAAAAAATTAAGTGTTCTTTTTTCAGTTTCAAAATTTCGAATTTGATAATAGATTTTTTTTAAATGCATATTAAACTAATTGGTTTACTCTGTGACAAAAACAATGCAACACCAAGAAGGTGTTAGAATTTTTGAACTAAACTTGGCAAAAATGTTTAACTAGTCAAATTTCAATTTCAAGAAATTAAACAAAAAATAAAAGCTTTTTTATTAATAACGTGTTAGGCTATTAGTTTCTCACTCCCGCGCCCTTCTTGGAATGGGTTCCACAAGGTGGTCAATTTCTTCCTGAGGTATTGTATCCCAGGCAATCTGTAATCCATGCCAGATAGCTTTTAATGTTTGTGGAGGATTAACAAATGCTTGAGTCTTCTACCCATGATGTCCTATACATGTCTGATAGACGAAAGTTTGCGAGATCTGGGTGGCTGCGGCAAGATATTGACGTTAGCCATTTCGAAACACTCCATAGAATGTCTTGCAATTTGGGAACGGGCATTATTTTGTTGGAAAATCGGGTCCTCCAGCTCTTCAAAAAATGGAAGTATATGAGGTTTTAGTGATAATGTTATTAAAGGCACATTTAAACCTAACATGTTTTGATTTATTATTTCACCGAATACTAGGTTTCTTTATGCCACAAAAAGGAAAAACTAAGCGTTGTTGATTCTTCTCCTTTCCGTCGAACAACTCTTACTCTAGGTGGGGTTCCAGTAATGAAATTAGATATTACAACATATGTACAAGTACAACTAGAAAGATTAGCATACATGTAACATCTAAAAGTTTGAAATTAATTACATAACCACACTTAATAAAACGTATAATCAAAAGTCTATGTAAGTGATGGATTCTAAGTCTTGGTATTTTGAAGAAAATTTTACTCTTCTACCTGATTTTGTAAATTTTTCGGTGAGTGATGGTATTGATATGGTTACAGAAGGTTTATTCGATGCTGTAGGTTTCTTTAAAAAATTATTTAACAATTGTTGTGTTTTGGAGATTCATCTTCGCTGATAATAAATGGTGGCTTCACTCTATCTAACGATATAACTTGGTGTTTGTTCTTTGTTTGTATTGTGACAGTTTTGTCTGTTCGGCACAATACTTCAAATGGCCCATTGTACGGTGACTGAAGTGGTTTCCTAACTGTGTCGTATCTGACGAATACATAGAAACAGTTGCTTAATTCCTTGAAAACGAATGGTCTTGGCTTACTGTGATGATTTGGAAGACATGGTTTTACTAATCCAAAATGTTTGCGTAGTGAACTAATACATTCTGAAGCGTTGTCTTCCTTTGTAGGTTCAAAGAATTCACCAGGTAATTTAAGATTTTGACCATATAGAAGTTTTAGCAGAAGTTGCGTTAATATCTTCTTTTACGGACGATCTTATGCCAAGTAATATGAGCGGTAAACTCTCAACCTAAAAATCGTTGTTTTGACACTTTATAGACGTTTTCAGTTGTCTGTGTATTCTTTTTACCATTCCATTACTCTGCCAGTGGTATGCAGTGGTTTTTATGTGCTTGGTACCCGTCAACTTTGTTAAGAATAAAAATAGAGCTGAAGTAAATTGTTGGCCACGGTCGGTGGCTATTCTGAGAGGCACTCTATACCTTGCAATCCAATGGAAATAGAATGCAAATGCCACTGTTTTGGCAGTGATGTTTAAGACTGGAATCACTTCCGGCCATCTTGTAAATCTGTCTATACAGGTCACGCAGTAAATGTTACTTTTAGATGATGGTAATAGGCCTATGAGGTCCATACGAACATGATCGAAACTTTCTGAAGGTAGTACAAAACTATGGAGTGATGTGGTAACATGTTGAGAGATTTTGTTTTTCTGGCACAGAATGTACTGACGACTCCACAATCTACAGTCTTTCTTAATTGATGGCCACACCAAACGAGATGACTGTTAAAACCTTGTAGCCTGAGTTGATGTGGAACAAATGGTCGAATTTTACTTGTTGGCGTGTCACGAAAAATATGAGCGTCATATTCAGGAAAAAATACTTTTTCAATTTTTACACCTGAAGAAGACTGTTGATGTAACTCATGGAGTTCTTGATCTTCTTCTTGCAGTTTGCTTAGTTGTAGGTAATTTATTAAACCAAGTGTTGCCGTATTTACGCTGATGATTTAAAAGTGTATCTGCAGGTATGTTGTTTGCCCCTGCAATATGCTGGATGTTATTCATAAATGGTCTGCATTTTTCTAATTTTTGCTTTAGTGCAAAAGTTAAGGACTTGTGATCTGTTAACAACATGAATTCTCTACGTTCCAAAGAATGCTTGATTGTCGAATGTGCAGCAAGCAGCTCGCGATTATATGCGCTGTATTTTCTTTGTGCTTTTTCGAGTTCCTTTATGAAGAAAGCTAAAAGTTGCCACTAATCATTTACTGTTTTTTGCAAAACTTCACCCATGGCATCATTAGAAGCATCTACCATGACTGAAAGTTGTGCTGTTGGTGAAGGATGTGCTAGCATTGTTGCATTCGCCCCAACGTTCTTAATATTGGTAAAAGAATTGTTGGTTTCATCCCATTTCACTGCTGTTTTATTATTTATTTTAGAGCCAACCAGAAATTTGTTTAATGGGGTTTGTGTATGTATGCTACATTTGGAATAAATATTTGATAGAAATCACCATTCCAAGAAACTGTCTGAGTTCTTTGACGTTGCTTGGTTTCTTGAAATTCGAAATCACTTCTCTTCTGCTCTTTGGAGGAAAAGTACCATTGCTCTTGATCGTGTAGCCTAAAAAGGGTACTTGTTCTTGTTCAGAGACACACTTTTTTGAGTTGAGACGTTGAAAAAGGATACGTAAATGATCCATGTGTTCCTTTCATGTTTCTGATGCCACTAGTATGTCATCAAGGTAACAAAAACAGAGGTTTAAATCATTGGTGACTTCATCGATAAACCGCTGAAAGGTTTGAGCTGCATTCCGCAGACCAAAAAGCATTCGAAGAAACTCGAACAGTCCGAAAAGTGTTTTTACGGCCGTTTTAGGGACATCATCAGGATGAACTAGTATCTGATTAAATTCTTTTATTAGATCGATTATAGTAAAGATTTTTTTATTGTACAGGAGGTGCGAGACATCTTCCATGTAGAGAATCGGATAACAGTCATGGGTCGTTCTTGAATTTAAAGCTCTGTAGTTTCCACAGGGTCGAATTTCACCATTCTTATTTGCTGCAAGGTGTATAGATGATGAGTATTTGCTTCTTGAAGTTTTAATAATACCTTGTTGCAGCATTAATTTAAACTCTTTCTTTGCAACAGCCGCAGTTGTTTCAATGTAATGCATTGTAGAATGGATCGCGATAATAGGGGGAAAGTTACTTAAATATATTATGGTACACATTATCACTAATTACTGTCATTATTGTCACTGTCTCGCACTTCACTAATTTACCCAAGGATGACAAGGCTATCAGTGTCTTGTTTTTTATGTCCACTAATAAACTAAAATTACTTAAAAAGATTGAACCGATTATTGGTTTGTCGATGTCAGTTATGACATATCGTCACAAAAACGAACTTCTTAATTTTAGATTGAGTTCGAAGGTTATAAAGCCGAACGCTTCAATTTTGCTATTATTAGCAGCGAATAAAGAAATTTAAGTTTTACTCACAAAAGATTTAATAAGTTTTTTAGGGTAAGCACTTATATCAGCTCCCGTCTCTACAAGGTACTAAAGTTTTGTTTTTTGTCCACTCACGTTTAAACGGTGCATAGTAGTGAATGGTAGACTGCTGGCTACTAGTGCTGTCTTCCCACTCAGTTTTTTGTTCTTTTGTAAAGTTGCATGGCTCCGTGCATTGATACCAGCAGAGTCCTGATGGTTAATGGTCTTGTCGTGACCGTGATGTGGATCGATATCGACTACAAGACTTGTAGTTAAGGCTTTTATCTTTGCCTGTAAGTCTGAATATGTAGCGGATGAAGATGATGGAATTAATGTTACTGCTTGGATATTGAATTGGTTTATGAGGGTGAAAATTGTGTTTGGTAACAGTATTCTAAGCTTTTGTCGATTGCTGCTGTTGCTAGAATTGCTTGCATGCTATGAGTCAAACCACTAGGCCACAGACTATAGGAGCTTTTCACTCACGTCACTACCTGCCAGGTTTTTCAGGTGACGCATAAATTGAGTTGGGATTCTATCTCCCATTTCTTTGTGCTCTAACAATATTTGTATGTTTTGTTCTTGCAAAATCGAAAGACGTAAAATTAGTTCACATTTTTTATTTGTTGACCTGCAGGCGCTAAAAAGATTTCCTTTACTTCTTAGATGTACTCATCCTCAAGATTAGAGATTGTATAGTTAAATTTTGTAGTATCGTTTCGGATATTTAAAATTATAAATTGGGTTTCTAGTTAAATAAACCACAAGGCTGGTTCTTTTCGCCAAAATTTGGGTACTTTCAGAGTCGCGGCCATTTTATTAATTTGGGTTTCGTCGGTCGCCATGCTCGTGTTTCCGGAAACGTTGTCGCTTGTCTCCATCTTTCATCGCTTATTATCGCATATATTAATTAAATGTAAAAATTATTACTTTATCACGTTAGGGTCACCATTTTAGTGATAATGTTATTAAAGGCACATTTAAACCTAACATGTTTATTTTTAATTTATTATCTCACCGAAGAAGTTTTTCTATGGCACAAAAAAGAAAAACTAATTTTTGCTTGCGTTTGTTTTTTATAGCATTGTTGCTCTTTCTCCTTTCCGTCGAACAACCCCTACTCTAGGTGGGGTTGATGGCGCAAAATTTAAATTTTTGGCGCCACAGGGTTCTACTACTTTATCAACAATCGGTGGGCATTCATATTGCCTCGGATGAATATCAACTGCAACCTGCTTCTATAAACAACAGAACCTATCCCATAACCCCCACAGTGTAGTTAACGTGCTGCTCAACAGAAAACTGCACAGTGCAACGTTCTCCACGTTTACGTCTGACCATCATGCGACCATCGTGCATTCCTAAGCAGAATTGGGATTCTTGATAATTTTCACGTTGCCGCACTGTAGGCATAATCGCAGCGTCAAAACGCAAAGAAGAATACAAAAACAAAAGAATTGACCAAAAACAATACCGAATCGACTTAAGTAAAACATAAAATTTTTTATGGTTACTAGATTATTTTGCAAGAAATTTAAATCATTTAAACATTTCTGCCAAGCTTGGATCAGAAATTCTAACGTATTCTTGGTGTTGCATTTTTTATGTCACAGAGTATATAATGTAGACAAAAATTTATTTTTTTAGTAATAAATATAATTTGTTTCTTTTCATAATAGCAATCTAATCTAAAAAAGTTTTTAAAACATAAATGTTTTTGGTTCATAATTATTTTTGTCTATAAATGTTTTTTGTTAACTCAATTACTTAAATGTTTGCTCTAATTAGTTAAAGAGCTTTTCAGCTTTGTAACTTAACCGTGAATTGATTTTTGATTAGCTTATAATTAAAATAAAGCTTTAGACTTTTTTTTTTATTTTTCAAAAGGAATCTTAAAATGTTAACATAAACAAAAAAGTATTTAGAATATCTTAGCTTAATAAATTTGTTTAAATTTTTTTGTTATTGAAAAGTAAATCTTTTATAAATGTCTCAAAAATAACATTTATAATTTTTAAGCTTCTGAAAAAAATTAAATTGACCGCTTTCATCGTCGTGTATTGCAAAAAACGAAGAAAAACAATCAAAAACCTTCTGTAGATACACATACTGCTAGTTATTACTACTTTTAAGAATAGAAAAGTGTAATCAAGTTTTTGTAAACAAAATACAAGACTTTAATTATCAAACTTGGTTTGTGAACACATTTCTTTATCGTTTAATCTTAAGAACATCATCACCAGAATGAAACCCATACTTCTCTATTCTTAGGAAAATCACTTTCGTGATGTCGGCCATCTTAGTGGAAACCAAACAAAAATAAGATTGATGCAAGAACACATTTATACATAATCCCGACTCTTGCGTCGAGATTACACTACAGTAGCGTACGATCAGTTACACAACAATAATTTGGCCTAACGATTTCCAGAATTCTGCAACGGCATTTGCTTATTACTTATTAAGAAATTATGGAATTTACTTTACTAATATTAATTCTATCGGTTTATTTCAGTTAAATTAAGCCGGACGTCTTTATATTGTTTAAGGAAATATAATTGTTTTTTTGGAATCTAATGAGGTATCAACATAATTACAATATTTCTTTGTGTAAACATATTCAGAAAAAAATATTAGTTTTACGATCAAAATAATAAAATTCTTTTTTTTACATGCTGCGTTTGGTAGGACCACCAACAAGAAAACGGACGTTTTGTAACGCCAAACCTCGCTTACATCACTAAAACTTCTGTTCGTCACAAAAAGTTTGTTTCGATTTTTTTCAAAACGAGTGTACTCTTTAAAAGTAATACATTGTTTCACTTAAGGTTTAATTGTACATACATATGGTTACTGTTAGAGACGGTATTCTAATTATATTAATTTTTAAGTTGTATCTGCATCAAGGTATTGGTATTTCTTTACGTTTATGGAAGTTAACGGCTCTATAAAAATTTGATTGATATTAGTTCAGTTATCAAGTAAATAATCTACATTTTGACGTAAATTGATCTTTTATTTAACTGCATATTGCCTACAACTTTTTTTTAAGCTTATCATACGTACTAGACAAAATTGTAATTTTTAGAAATAGCTATGGACTTGATAATGATGATTTTCTCGTCAGAAAAGAAAGCTTTAACACGAGTACAAGTGAAGTAATACTGAATAACATGGCAAATACAATTAGAAATGGTAATTACTTTGAGATTTTTTGTAAGAAAAAGAAAATATGGTGTTTTCGGTAAACTAAATTAATGCGCTACAAGATACTATTTGTGCGGCACGTATTATAAGCTGCGATGTATGTTGATAGGTTTGGGTACCTACGTTGGTAAATAGTTGAGATTTTGCGTTATTTATTGGATTTCATTTTATTCCACGTTACCAAGAATATTGATTGTGTAATGAGGTGACATTTCATGACGTTCTTGGATACGCCGACTTCGACGTAAAGATGGAAGATTGGAGAGAGTAACAGGAACGCCATCGGTCACTTGGTTTTGTTTCGAAAGATCCTCGTCGTCTGCAACATAATGATTAATATTTGAGGCAAGATCAGAACTTACCGCAGTAGATTTTTTCGGTCTTTCTCGTGGGCGGATAGAGCAGATGGGAGTTTCCGTCGTTCCTTTAATATACGACTTGAGAGCCGATATATAATTATTGCCAAGAGGCACATCTAGTTCGTGGATATGAGCCACCTGGTAAGAAGTAGGCGAGTTTCGCTTAGTAATCAAATACGGTCCGTCGCGTCTAGGAGCGAGCTTGGGCGTAAACTGCTTGGCTGAGGACAAGGACCAAATCACCGACGTTGTACGGAGTAACTTTACGTCTAGCTTTATCAGCATGTTTCTTTGCAGCATCCTGTTTTAGGTCATAGATTTCTCTGGCACGTCTTATCACTTGATCTATATTTTTCAAGTATTGGGTGATCTCAGGTACGAAATTTTCGTTTTGAATAATAACACGTACATTGTGATGCACTTTGTATAGTGTTCGCGGTTCTCTTCAGAAAGAGAAACGCCGGTGAATACCCTGTGCTACCGTTTATACACGTATTTATTGAAAACCTTACTGCAGGCAAAGCTTCTTTCCATCGGGTATGATCTTCACCACAAATGATCCCCAATTGGGTTTTTAAATCTATGTTGCGTCTTTCTTCAGGATTTGCTGAAGGATGGTAGACAGGAATCAAATTTTGACGAAAACCTAAGCAATAAGCTACTATTTGCATTACTTCACCAACGAATTGAGGTTCATTGTCACTGATGACTCGACGTGGTGTTCCATATCGTAAAATTATTGCGTCGACAAGACATTTTGCACATGTCTCTGTAGTGGCGGTAGTCGATGCAAACAGCTACATCTATTTAGTACTTCCTCAATCTTAGATTTTGGGACAACTAATTAAGCAGATTTGGAGTCAACATCAGGCACATAGCTATACAGCACACTAGATAGCATGACATAACCACGATCAGTCCATCGAGTATAATGAATTAGATTCGGGTTGTCCGATATAAAGGTATCTCTAATTTTTTGATGTCTGAATCGTCATTTTTTTCCTTCCTAAGATTTCTTGCAGATTCTTGTGGCAAGAGCGTTGTTACAGTACTAACTGAAACAGTCCGTTGTATATCAGCGTCCGAGGGCGGTCGCGAAAGACATTCGGTTATGACGTTAGCTTTTCCAGGTATATAATCTATTTGTAGATCGTAGCTTTGTAACAACAAGGCCCACCAAGCCAAGCGACCACTTGGATATCGCATTGACATTAGCCATTTGAGAGGTTGATGATCAGTTTTATTAATAACTTGTGATCCTTTTATATAACCTCAAAATTTTTTTACAGCATACACCAAACTTAGAGCTTTACGTTTCGTACAACAGTAATTGATTTCAGCAAGAGTGAGAAGGCGACTGATATACTCCACAGGCCTTTCATCTGCACCCTCCCCCTGGAGTAGACATGCTCTAATAGCGTATGAACTTGCATCACATTTGATGACATAAGGCAGATTTGAATCTGCTTGCTTTAAAATTGAAAGGAGACGATAATACATGTTTTAACTTAGTAAATGCGGTTTCTTCGGCATCTCCCCACTTAAATTTCGCTGCTTTGCAAGTCAGTAAACTAAGCGGTTTCGAAATGTCGGCGAAATGTTCAATAAAGCGCCGAAACCAGCTACACATTTGTAAAAACCAGATGATATGCTTGACATTAGTGGGTCGTGGCATATAAATTATTGCGCGAGTTTTTTCAGGGTCGGCTTGTATTCCAACTGGCTTTATCAAATGTCCGAGATAACGAACCGAATCACACGCGAACGTACGCTTTGAACGATTTACACATAGTTTAAGCAAAATAAGTCTTTCAAATACTTTTTGTAACTCTCTTAAATGTTCATCAAATGAACATGATAGAACAATCAAGTTATCGATGTATGCTAATACCGTAAGACCAGTTAGTCTAGCGCGAAACTTGTTGATCAATCTTTGAAAAGTCATGCAGCGAAAGCAAAAAATGCTAAAAGGAGTAATAAATCCTGTTTTATCACGGTTTCCAAGTTTGACAGGTACCTGGTGATAACCGGACTGAAGGTCAATAGTAGACATGTAGAGTGTTTGTTTAGCGTTATGTAAAAGGTCGTCAATCCTAGGCAACGGTTATCTATCAGGGACCGTGAGAGAATTTAGGCGACGATAGTCGATACACATTCTTACTTTTTTAGGTTCTTTTTTAGGAACTAGCCCCTCTGGAGCAGCGTAAGCAGAGTCACGTTCTTCAATGACATTAGAAGCGAGGAGCTTATCACTTTCTTCTTTCAAAAGTTCAGTTTTCTTAGCGTTTAGCCTATAAGGAGGCACTGCTACTGAGGTGTCATTGACAAGACGAATTGCATGTTCAATGTAAGGAGTAGGTCCATGCACATTTTTAAAAACATTTTTATAGTCAGTCAACAATTTTTATAGACGTTGTTTTTCGTCGGCATTTAATGAAACTGCTTCGTCTATCTGTATTAGAAATATCAGTAGCGAGTACGGGACAGGGTGGAGAATAAAATGCATACTTTGTATAAACATCATCTTCGAACTACTATTGCATTTTTGGAATGTTTAGCACAACATTGGCATTGGTACGGAAATCTATACCCAGAAGCGTCTTGCTTTCTAGGTGAGAAGACACAGCCATAATACTAGTTGAAACAATTCTTCCTTCTAAAATAACGTTGTATTAAAAGGTTTGAACAATAACTTCTCTGGGGACGCCATCAGCGAGTATCATTGTCACTTTGTCCGAGGTAAACAAAAAATTATTGTTTTTTAAATACGTGTATAGCTTATATGCAGCAATACTACATTTTGCTCCGGTATCGACACAAGCTAATCCTTCAAGATCGCCAATTTTTATATGAAACAAGGGACGATTAACATTCGAATTAACTTCAGTCATCAATACGTCGTAAGATGATGTTGAGCTTGTAGCAGGAGACTTAACAAAGCTAGTGCTAGGTTGGCATTGAAGACATTGATATCTTACGTTTACCACATCCAAAACAGACAAGTTTGTTAACAGGGGGCGAAGAATGATTTTCAATAATGGATTTTTGTGAGCGTGATAGTGAAGCAGCAAATTTTCTAAAACCGTTTTTGACATTACCGTAGTTATGACAATAGGTGCATTTAGGTCTAAGTTTTAAGTACTTATCAGTACCAAGCAAATGATTTTTTTGCAGTAAGTAAACATCATGTTTGTCCATAAATTTTTGTTCAACAGATCGAGCTTTGTTAACAAGAGTAGAAAAGTCAGTAATTCCTTTTCTTGGTAACAGTGTTCTAATTCTAGAGTTCAAAAGACTATAAATCATATTTAATTTATGAATGGTTGCTTATCACCTTGTTGTTTAGAAAACAGCTTCCGAAATATTTGGTAAGGCGGTTTGTTATAACCGAAAGCATGACGCAACGACTTTAAAGCTTCATCCCAAGACGCGACAGTAGCTTTTGCACCATGGCACCAAGTTGCAAGTAGCATTGACAATCCTTTAATTGCATTTTCATCTGTAATATTTAGACAATCTTTGTACACTGTGATAGCATTTATAAATGCATCACAATCTTTCGTTTTTGTTACCGGAAAATCTAGAAAAGCACTTAGAAAAGTTTCCAGAATTTTGCTGAACCGTTAAATCAGGTGAATTAGCACTTTGGATAGGCGCACGAATATTTGCAATGAGTGTTTGAGATTGTTCGTCAGTCATATTATTGGTAGGGCGTTCCATAACTTGAATTGAATTTTCCGTATTAGATTCAATCAGGCGCACGGTTGGTACGGCTCCGTAAGTTATGCGGCATAAACAATGTTCGTAATATACTAAGTAAGTAAGTAACATTAGTCTGTAGCGTTTGAATTTTAGTTTGATAATTTTAGATACAGACAAATGGTTACGATTGCAGAGAATGATAAGCACATGCTGTATGCACGGTTACGAAAATCAATTAGCGCAATATTGAATCATTCAATGAAATAAATCAGCTGTTCTTTAAGTTTATATACGCGAAATTGAAAACGACTACGTTACATTTAATCACCGCACAAAATTATAAAAAGTTTTTAAAGTTTATATTTAGTTTACACTAAATGTCATTGAACAGATAAGCAACACGCGGTTGTATGATTGTACGAATAAATCGCGTAAATACAAAAGCCCTGCGTAAAGCAATAAATTATACGTGGAATTTCCCACGAAACAGCATCTTCAAACAAGATGAAATTGTACTTACAATAAGTTTCTTCTGAAGGTTTTCTTACTTTCCCTACACCACCGAAGCTTTCCAAATTCTTTTATAGGTTTCTGGTACCGTTTGCACAATTTGACATTTTTAAAATTGCGTTGAACAGCCCCACGTTAGGCGCCATTAGATGTAACGGTATTAGACAACTTGAATAAAACTGATAACTAAAAAATGTACAGCCACTTAATTAGAATTTTATTGGTAACTAACGGTGCACAATAAATAGATTATCTTCAAAAAAATAATTATTAACTTAAAAAAATAGTATTTTTCGTATCTGATGCACACGCCCTACGATTACATTTGTATGTTACAACGTGGTTTTATTTGTTTTTTTCTTCTTCAAGAGAAGTTGGTGTTGGACTTGCATTTAGTATACAACAGCAATTTTAAGTTTAAATGATTGCGACTTATTCTCGCTAATAAATGCAGTAAACTTTTTAGGTTTAAGTAAATGATTTAAGCATAAAAAAGTAATTACTTTTACTGCTATTTTGTTTTTTTTTCTAAAAGCAAGCGAAGTTAATTTTACTGAAATATTTTAGTTTTTGCATGGTTGAAACTTGATTGTTTTTTTTATTGTGTAAATCAATGTTTTTACTTTACTGGTATTATTAAAGTTATAGTTCTTACAAAAAAAATGTGAATTTTTTAACCTAAACAAAATTATCCATCAATACGTTGACAGAAATCTATTCATAATTGAACTACACGATGAGGGGAACAAAATGTTTTTAACTTGAGTTTGAAATCAAGAGATGCATCGAAATGTTGATAGCGATGCTCAGTAAAAGAGTGGTTTATGTCTCAAGAGGACACTACTCTCCATTTTATCTGTAGTGTTTTATGCTTTAGTTGACAGGAGATAAAATATTACAAGTGACCGATAGTCGTCTATTGCTTTAGGGAGTTTTTTTATTACGTATTTATCTTTAAGTAAGATATAATTTTTATATTTTTTATTTAAACCTTAAACTAGTAGCGTTTAAACAGATAAACGTCTGTGAATTGATATAAAATTATTGTATTACATCATTACATATACTTTTAATCGTTCTGTTGTTAAACTTATAAAACAATTATTTAGATTCAGTTAGATTAATACAATCGAATTTTAACAAAAATTTAATTTTTTCCATGTCTCAATTTGGCAGTCAGAAAATTGTTCGATTGCTTGCAGTAACTAACATCTTTTTTTCTAATTTGTAATATTTTTTGAGTCGGCAGATTTTATTTTTGCAATCTATTTTTTAATTAACTATGTCGTCCCATATCATGAATAATTTTTTCATTAAAAAAAATGTAAAAATTCGAATGATGCGACTTTTATTAACAAACTTATGGAATCAATTAGCACTAGTAAATCAGAGTTCTATTAGTGAAAATTTGACTATTTTAAAACAGAAACAATAAGTTCTCCTGAAAATGTTACATTAAAAAAATGTAAAAACTCGTTTACATTAAGATAATTATCTCAACATGAGATTTACGTGGTGTGGTCACAAATTAATTCCTAGACCTAAATGTGTTGTGTGTGGCTTGGTTTTATCAAATTTTGAGAATAATTTTTGGTGCTAAACCAGAAGAAGAAATAACAAAAATTCCTTTGTCGAATGACACTATGAGTACACGCATTAGCGATCTTTGACTTGATATTGAGAAATCAGTTATAAACAGCGTGTATGAATTTTTTGATCTTTTGGAGAAGACATTCGCTAATTAAAATCTAAAAAGGAAACCACAACTGCAAGGAAACTTCCATCAAACACTAAATTTGTTAGTAAAATTAGAACCCTAAACACAACAACACTTTTTTATTATATGGCCTAGCAAATACAACAGTTTTGGTATGTTACTCTGTTGCAGGTCAAAGGTTGCCTCTGCTCACGTTATTTAAAAGGAAAAACATAGTTTAACCTTAATTGCTTAGTCACCCCAATACTATTAATAAGACTGCTTATGCTGCATCAAATAAAAGCTAGATGAACTCACAAATGGTTTCAAAAATGTTTTTTTAAGGTTCCAAATGATCGCCCAGTTTGCTAATTGTCGACGGTCATGTATGACACATTTCAGTTGTCGCTATAAAGTTAGCAATCGTTACAACCTTAAAATTACTACCGCAGCATTCTACCCATATTATGCACATAGGACAAAAAGCTTTGTAAATAGGAACTAGCCAATCTACGTAAGCTACAAAATAATAAATTTCAAAAGTAAACGACCCAGACAGGAAACATTATTTTACAAAAACTGACGTTGCAAATACGTAAAAACGCAAGTTCAGAAGAACACCAATACTAATGATCAACTTGTCGATGTAGAAATCATTAAAAAAACGCAAAACCAGCAATCGATGACAGAGAACGATGAACCGCAAGTTTCATACCCATCCTTAGATGAGCTTTTTCACATACAAGCTTGTTGCATTACAATATCTACACATTTGGGACAGAAATATCTCAAAACTGCTCAAAAACTAGCATTAACTACCGGATACATAATCTGCGAGAAGAATACAGCTGTATTTTCTCCGTCGTGTTGACAACGCTTTTGTACCTACTGTCATAATATTTTTTTATTATTTAATTCAAGAGGCGGTTCGTATAGCGCGCCTGCACTGCGGTGTCTTTGGTCATTTTGTGCACCTCTGATTTATTACTCCCTCATCAGTTCTGCTTCGTCAATGAAGTCCAGAAGTTTGTTCCAAGGGGCTTTTTTCAACTCATCATCGGTTAGCTTTGGTTTTCCGAAAATAGTTATGCGTTGTATTTGATACGCTTCGCATTTGCACAGCAGATGCTGCGGAGTCTTGTCCTCCAAGCATCCGCGACATATAGGGCTACTTTGCAGTCCCATTTTATGCATATATTTGTTAAGGTCATAGTTTCGTGAGTTTCCTTAATTTTTGTCGACTCATGCTTGATAGCGCAGTTTGAGTGTTTAATTGTGGCTCTGTAAGGAAGACTTTTGTGTGCCTCATCCCTAGAGAGTTTTTCCATAGTTTTTTATGCTTTGCTGCAAATTGTTTCTTTTCCGGTTTCGTGTGCGTCTCCGAAAAAGGGTTCAGGTTCGATATATGTCTTTGTTGTGCCCTTTTTTGCTAGTGCGTTCGCCATTACATTCTGGTCTTTTATTATCCAGATGAGCTGCACTATTTTCTATAATATTTTCAGACTGTTTATGCATGCCATAATCAGTTTGGATTTTATTACTAGTAATCTTAGCGCCAGTAGTGCTGCTTGGTTGTCAGACATGATCGATATCGGCCCATTTGTGTATGATGTTGAGTCGATAATGTTCCTGACACACTAGTCAACAGCAGCAACTTCAGCTTGAAAAGCAGATGCATATTTATCCAAAGTCAGCGAAAATTGCTTCCCGTGGTGGTTGCCTCCATATACTCCTGCTCCGGTACCGTTGCGATTTTTGGCCCTATCTATGTACCAGATGGTTCTATCAACCGCGCTCCGGTAAATGTTTTTTGTCCACTCGTCTCGTGACGGTTGGATTGCATTTTTGCATCTGTTTACTAGTTGGTGTATTGCTAACTCGCAAGATTTTCCAGATTAATCATACTCGTTTCGCTGCAGAGCTGATCAGTCTGTAGAATTTAGCCTGGGTGTACGTAGATCTCCCTGGCTTTGGTATAAATACCACCTTGACAATCCGCCAGCAGTTTTGTATGTGCAATGTTAGCTCTGAGAATTTTGCATACTGCGTTTCGAAGAGCAGCAAATCTTTTTGCAGCATGATGGGATAAATTCCATCGGCTCCTGGAGACTGAAAGGGTTTAAACGTATTGATTCCCCACTCTAGGTTTTTCGGATTGATTATTTTTCTCGCTAAGTCCCAGTTCCTTTTGGGTGCTTGTTTGTTTGGTACTTCTAAGTCCTGGTGCTTAGGAACTTCAGTTAACAACGAACCCGGGAAGTGTTTTTGCAGTAGTTCTTGCAAAGTACTCTCAATCGAGTCTGTAAACTTTCCGTTTTCGGGAGTCGAGAACTTGTAGGTTCGTTTTCTACGTCTCTACAGTACCTTCTCCACGAGTCTCTCTTTGCTTTTGTAATTGCATTGTTGTATGTTGTGAGGCTGGTTTTGTATTCATTCCAGTTTCCGCTTTTTTTTTGCTGTATTAAATAGCCTTCTGGTGCGTGCCCTTGCTTTGTCAAGTTTCCTGTTCTACCAATTTATCTTGTTGGGGGTTCGTTTGTCAGTTTTCGGGCAGCTTGTTTCAAATGCGGATTTTGATGAATTAACAATACTATCTGTCATTAGTTCTAGCTCGTGCGTTGATCTTGCAACTGTGGGACAGTTCCTGATTTTCGTTGAATAAATCCCAGTCGATTTTTCTCGGGTTTCTGTATTCCATTACGAGTTCCTTGTCTGATTCACTGTTGTATCGAATGTATCTATGATCAGATAAAGAAGGTTTGTCTGATATATGCCACATTTTTATCACTTTGCTCGCTTTTGGACTAGCAAGTGTAAGGTCAATAACTTCACTGCGCGACACGCTTATAAACGTAAGCGCATCTCCGTTATTTATTATGTCTAAATTGCCTTTTAAAATAAATTCTAAAAGTTCTTCGCTTTTTGGATTTGTGTTTGGGCTCCCCCACAAGATGTGGTGTGCTTTAGCATCGCATCCAAGAATCAGCGGTTTGTTAGCCCCACTGTTAATCAGCCTTTGGATTTCCGATAATGAACTCCCTCCGGTTGCCGTCCTCTACTACAGATATTTTAGCTGCTATTAGGTCTCTAAAACATAAATCTCACAATGGCATTAAGTTTAGTGCATTTTTTACAATAATGCATGTGCGAGGGTTGTGCGCAAGCTGGGGTGCAAGCAGCCATCTACAGTTCAACCCTTGTGGATCCATGGCTTCTAGACAAGAGCAATGCCAATATTGTGTCTCACGATATAAGCTCTAAGGGCCGCTGAGGCTGCCCTACAGTGATGTATGTTTATCTGAACCACTTTCAGCATTAGATTTGCCGTCAATAAGTTCTTTCTGGCTCTAGATTTACATCCATTGCCTCGGGGACATCCCCTGTAGCATCGGGTTTTTTGCTGTCTTTTTTGGAGTCGGTCAGCGCCTGGAAAGTGATCCTTGAAAATCCAATGTGCAATTGGTTGGTTAACGCTTCCATCTTCTCCCAGGACCCCTTGTCCATAAACAGGACGTATTGGGTTTCTATAAGATCTGGTTTAGAGTTAACCACCCGTAATCTTGGTACTGATGTTCTGTACCCATATTCTTTTCAATATGGTGGCCGGTTCCAGTGCTGTTCCCGGAACCCAAGTGATAACCTTCTTGGGTGCAAGAATGTCTTTGAGATAAATAATCTCTAGTTCCCTATCCTCCCTTGGTTTCTTAATATTTGACGTGTTGACTAGCCACTCTCTGGTTGCTCCGTCTGCGCGTTATTTTCAGAAATCCCTCTTTATGGCTACATTCCTGAAAACGCGGAGAAGCTTGTCCTTTCCCCAATTCGTCAATCCATCCAACTATTGAGGTTTTTATAACCTCGGATTCTTCAGGACTGATTGTGTTTTCAGAGAAGTCAGTGTCCCTGAATGTCTTTTTTTTGGGTTCCTTTGACCCCTCGACTTTGCTTTACCGGTCGTTTCTGTGACAGTGGTGTGCTACTGCTAGAAAGGTTGCGTTTTTGTACTCCTGTTCCGGCAGTTAGTACAGTTGCGAGCACCGTGATGTCGCTATTGCGTTCCTGACGTGTCTGCCTTTACTAACATTAGAATGTCTTCCGGGTTTGGACCGTGTCATAGTTGCAACCGAAGCTGCCAACGTTTCGCCCACTTTCGTAAGGGGCTTCATCAGGACGTGAGATAAATCGCAAAACTCAAACAAGCAATCGAAATCTAACTAAGAACTTCTTTTGAGATTTCGATTGCTTGTTTGAGTTTTGCGATTTATCTCACGCCCTGATGAAGCCCCTTACGAAAGTGGGCGAAACGTTGGCAGCTTCGGTTGCAACTATGACACGGTCCAAACCCGGAAGACATTCTAATGTTAGTATAGATTCCGGCCGTGGAAGCCTTCGCTATTACGTGTCTGCCTTTGCTTCTGGTATAGGTGGGTTTTGCTTTCGCATCCCCGCCATTGAAGTGGAATCGGTTGCTTGCGCTCCCAATTTTCTTTGTTTTTTAAGCTTTTGCCTTGCCGCCCTCAAAGGCTTTTTGGGCTTTTTGGGTTCGCGCTCAGCGTTAGCCGTTATCTTTGGGCTCTGCTCAAAGTCCCCGTCTTTTTTTAAATTTTGAGTATGTTCCCACGAGTGCGGACGAAAAAAAGGTCCCCGTGCGCAGTGCCCCGATACGCACGGAAGGCTATATATAACGGGGTTCGCCTGGTGCTCCGAGGTTGGAACCAGTGACAACTGGTCTTCTATCCAGTCACGCATCTATCTGGTTCTCTCCGCATTAGATTTAGGTTTTTGATCAGGTTGTCTTCTCTTGGTCTAGACAATTAAGCCAAGACCCCCAGGACTGCTTGCTCGTGAGACATGTTCACAGCAGCAAGAGGTTTGGGTTTGGCTGCCGTGCTTGCTGATCAAAGTCAGCAGATCAGCGGCAGGTATCGTTATCCCAGTGTTGGCTCTTGCTACGACACTACAGCTTAAACTGGGAGAGCTGGTTCGCGTAACAGTAGTATTGGAGTACGTACGGATTTTAGGCCGCGACTACAACACCTGTCAAGGTAAACAGGGTTGTCCCGGGTCAGCTGATGAAGTTGCGTACTGTTACATCCTATTTACTCTCCTATCCACCACCTGGAGAAGCGCCCGATAAGTAGCTCAACCTACCGGGATGCTGTCATAATATAGTATTATACCAAGCTCACTGTAAAATTTTTCTATTGTAATAGTGTTATTCTCTTACTGAAAGTCTGGAAAACACTAGTATGATTTTCTGCAAAACAAATATATTTGAATGTTTACGTTTGTGTAATTTTAAAAACAACTTCTTAAAGTAATGCCTTTCTCAAGAAGTTTATTGGGAAATGGTAAACTGGTAAAAGAATTGTTAGTAGTTAGCTATATTCGACTTTTACTTCTAGTAGTTCCACTAGATCAAGAACGACTTTTTCATCTTGATTCTCTTCTTGTTTATTGTTATTTTTCTAAGATAAACTTGTAAATTTATGCTATTTTACTCTTCAGATACAATCGTGCAATTCTTTAAAATTTAATAGCAGTATTTTATTTAGAAGTTAATTTAACTACTGTTTAATTAATCTTTTTGGTATGTCAACAACAACAAAAAACACAGCAACTACAAAAAATTTTTTTGAATCGTTTTGAAATTAAATAATTTGCTTTGAAAAGTGTTCAATAACAACTTCAATATGTTCTTCCAGAGTCCTACCCGACAAAGCAATTATACTGTTCTTTCAAACTAAGTTCATTTTTTTTTTACTTTTGTTTTACCGTTTTTCATTCTGTATAATTCCGATGTGGTCAATTTCTCACACGCGGAGATGTAAGTTTATTGCAGGCTCTGAAGATGTCTACTGCCACGCGTGACCAAAGCTTAGTTTTTAAGAAATCGATCACATCGGAATTATCCAGAATCAAAAAGATTTTGGTTTGTTTGAATTGAATGTACCTACAATTCAGCAAAATTTAAAAGATAAAATCTTTTTTCACATTTTCAATTATTTTTCTTTCGTTATAATCATAAGACACATTATCAGCATTTTGTCATCTAGTCTAGTGTGATACTAGTTTCTTTATTTCAGCACACGAGTGTCATCCTAGATTCTCTAAAATTTGTTTCACATAGTATAGTTTAAGTTTGCTTCTGAAATTTGTTCTTTCTACTATATCCTCTAAAATAATTCTTACAAATAGTTCGTGTCTCAGAATCAGAGTTAGATTTGACATCTTCAACTAGTACCCAAATTTTACTTAAGCATGTATGACTAAACCAAGTTTATGTATTTACAAACAAAACAAAATGTAATTAGAAAAAAGTTAAAGTTTGCAATTTTTTCGGATAAGTTATCATCAATGCATTTGTTAAACTTAAAAATTCAAACAAAAATTTCTTGATATTTAAAATTAATTTAAAGAACCGTAAAAGAAAACCCCTTTACTGAGTAGTTTATGTAATGTTACTGTTTTCAAGTTTGTTTTTTTAAAATACGATTTTACATAAATATGTGTATAAATACATAAATTGTAGGACTTACTGGTAAAGTTTGATTGTTCTGTATACAAGTTGGGCTTTAGATTTTCTCAAATTTGTCAGCAACTCTACTTTTATTTATTATTCTTTTTTGCAATTTTTTATATTACATAATAAGAAAAAAACGTTTTAGTAATGGATGAACAAACTTAAAATTTGTTGTATACTTAGATTTTTATGACAAACTTTTTTTCTCAATTGCGTCTTAAATACTAAGTTGACGACTACAGCGATGGAGTTAGAAGATTTTATGCATAGAGTGATGGTTTGAATTTAAGAGCATAATAAATAGGAACCTCAATAGGTTGAAAGGTAATGGAGTAATCGAAGTGGGTGTTGTAGTGTGCGTTAATGGTGGGTGTAGTAGCATCGTTACTAAGAGATGCCGCGCTCCAGAGATTGTCTATTGTGAAGGTTTAAAATTGAATCCGCCTCGCTTTCAAATCGAAATTCTATTTTCACATATTATTGCGGGTCGTTATATTTGCCAAACTTGATCATTCGCCGACATATTTTCACAACCTTTTGAACATTTTCTCTTTGGTAATTTTGCTTTTTGGCAGTTGTGTATTTTTTTAATAATTACTTAAAAAGATCGCCCTAAGAAAAATTCATGCACTGAATAAACTTTGATCAAAGGTAAAAACACATAATTTTTTCCGGAATTATAAAGTGAACTTTTCGAGCTAAAGTTGACTAAACAAATATGAATACCTACATTGCTGTTACGATAACGATGTCATCAATTCTCGAGGGACCGATCCATATCGGTCTTAGTTCCCTAAGGATTTCGTACCCGAATCAATTACCGTTTTGAGTAATTAGAATATGGACTGATGTTTACCCCATGTGCAAATGCGATTTTATATAAGAAATATTACTTTTGGTCATTAAGGAATTACAAAATAATTAGACAAATAAAAACGCTGTATTTCATAAATTACAGCCTAACGTTTTGGCTTCGCATTTAAATAGGGTTGGTGCGAGCTGCTCGTATAATCCGAAAGAAAAACACTACGTTTCGGTTGACCTTTAATACAATTAAAATGTGCAACGCAGGGACTAAAGAAAATTTTAGAGTCGCTCTGAAACTCAATGCAATAAAGATAAATCCTTCTTTGTTAGAGCCAATAGGGTGGATAAAGATTTATGTTTGTGTTAATTCAAATACTAATGTTTACCTTTAAAATAAAATAATTTCTCAAAAACATTATACTCAACTTAATATTTTAGTGTTACACACCACTAAAAACAATTAACAAATGTTTTATAAAAGTAATAACACAAATTTTTTAAACATTTTCAAGAAAAAAATTGCAAATTCTACGAGTGATCAACACTTTCACTTATAAAAATTAATTTTCTTGGCAGCTAATTTTAATCAACTCAAGTACAAATTGTTTGAGTGTATAAGCAACACAAATAACGAACAGTGTGCTATTAAAGTTGCATACATTGCACGTGTTTAAATGCAAGTATTGAATAATAGCAGTACGAAGTAGAATTAGTAGGAATTAATTTAAAGGAAGATTAAACCCAGCAGAAAAAGGTAAAGAAAAGGTACTGACAGTAATTTAAGGTACTGAAAAATAAACATTCAAAAAAAGAAAGTTTTATCAAACCGTATTACGCAAAAGTAGAAGAAATAAATATAGCTATAGATATAGCTACAAATAACCAATGATCAACACGTGAACAAAACTATGTACCAAAAAATGAAAAAAATGAATACGTCAATGGTATATAAAATTGACAGCACGAGAAGTTTAAATTTCAAAAATAATAAATATGAGTTAAACAAAACTTAAATTTAAAAACATTATAATAGAAGCAACTACAAATAAGTATAGTTATAGTATGTAACAAAAAAAAAATAAAAGCAGAGATTAAACTGAAGAAAAAGAGTTGAAAGGAATAAAATAAATACATAAGAAATTCAAATATTAACAAAAAAATAGGCAAAATAATTTTGGCAAACAGTAAAAAAATCAAACAAAAAACACTGAAGGAGAGTACAGCACAGACAAAACAAGTAATAACGATTTTTTTGAATATTAAACCTGGAAGCTTGTGATACTAAGTTTTAAGCTTATTGCATTGATTCTAAACAAATTATTTCGTTTTCTTCTTTAGAAGGTTTGAACCTTGTTTATATTAGTTCTTCTCTCTTTAAAAGGCACATTTCTTACTTTTTCACTGTTTTGATATTTTCTATCTTGATTATATGGCTATTCCATTATACTCTTTTTCTTTTGACTATTAACCCCTTCGTAACGCTCCTGTTTTGCTCTAGGTAGTCTGTTAGATCGGCGTTGTTTGCGCTCTGCACAAACTTGCGGTTACTGTAATGCGCATTTTTGCGGTTCCCGATATAAACCACCATTTTCTTATTTTTTTTTTTAAGAAATAAAATCAATTGAGTGGTAGTGTAAATGAATTTTTTTATTGTTTTATCCACTGCCCTCATGTTATGGTAGTAAACAACAATGCACTTGGGTTTTTTATATCACAATGAATGATTGGATCTTTTTCTTAATAGAAATTTTTGGCGGCATATGCATTGTTAAAAGTATTCACGCTTCTCTTTTATCCTACCATTTTACTGCTAGAGTATTTGCACTCAATGAATATATAACTTCTTTTTTCAGATTTTTTTTCTTCAGATCTGGCATATGTTTTCTGTTCTGGTATGTTATGCCCAGAATCCAAATAAGATTTCAAGAGCGTCAGATTATTTTCCCATGCACTATCAAACCTTCACCATATTCCTAAATATTAGAAATGGTTCCACAATAGTTAATGAAATCTAGTAATACCCAGTCTCGCAGTCACATAGCACAAAAAATTTAATTTCGAAACAATTACTCTTTGAGGGAATGTACTGTTTAAAAGACAGTCTTTCTTACACGAGCATCAAGGCAAGACTTTTTAGGCTTGGTCCTAGTCTCTCTTTGAGAGCCAAACCAAACGACGAAGTGTTGTTTCTGCTCAAAAAGAAACTTACTGAAGAAGAAGTTCTGCTCATTAAAAAATTATAACGACAACTTATTTAAACAAGTAAAAGGAACGGCCATTGGTTCACCGCTCCAGTTATAACTAATATTTATATGAAGCATTTGGAAACTGAAATTATGAAAGATTTTAAGTTAAAACCAAAAACTGAGTTCAGATATGTTGTTCCTTGATGTTCTGGTCATAAAGAACAATAATGAAAAATTGGGGCATTCCGTTTATAGAAAGAAAACGCACACTAATAGAAACTCAAACGCCAAATCTTACTACCATCCAGTGAAGAAGACCACTGTTTAACACACTTTAGCTAAAAAACACACGTATAGTGTGTTAGATAATAAAAATTTACAAAAGAAAACACTATAGGAGTCTTTACAACAAAATTGATACGGATTCAAAGCGATCCGAAAGGTATGGGAAAAGGCAATAAATCCAAAAGTCATAAAAGATTTATTTCCTCCTACTAGCACCGTTTATTTACCATACTATAAGGGATTAACAGACAAAATAAGCAGAGTGCTAAAGAAACATAATATCAAATCTGTCTTTACGACTAAGGCTACCTTGAACAATTGGTTTACATCTGTTAAAGATCGAGTTATATAAGACAAACGAGACTGCTGAATGCAAACACTGCAGAGTTACAAAATCATCAGTGGCAGAACACGTGTGCAACCAAGGACACACGCTAAACTTTGACCAAACTAAAGTGTTAGGTTCTTTCCACTTTCCCAGACTAATACGCGAAGTTGTGGAAATGGAAAAACATCCATACAATATGAACCGAGAAAACAGCAGCTCAGCAAATCTTGACTACCAGTATTACACCCTCTAAGACAAAAATCAACCTTCTTAGAAAAGACACACAGTCTTACTCCGTGTAATAACGAAGTGAAAGTCCGTTTATTACCTGATCGTTAATGATATAAATAGCGTCACTTACGTTTTTTTCTTCAGTGACATTTACCACTCTGAAGATGCAAGCTGCAATGTCTTTGTTTGGGTTCACGAACGATAATACGATAATACGTTTGAGTGAGTGAGTGATCGGTCTAAGCCGAAAGTTGTTACGTGCATGAATTTAAAAATGCACTACCCTGTATATTATTTAAATTAAAGTTACTTTTCCATTTTTCCACGCCATCTATCAAGCATCGTTGGTCCCTTCCGACTGAGTAAACGACAGGCCGTCATTTTTACTTTGACATCGTTTACACCAGGCGCGGGCAAATACTTTTAAGCGCGGGCCAAAATGAAATTTTCAAAATGTCTCACGGGCCGGAGGACTATACCGCGTACGTACAAAATCGCATAAAAGAGATTAAAAAATTGCTTGCGGGATTTTTCAACGGGTCGGATAAAGTAAGCAAAGAGGCCGGATGCGGCCCGCGGGCCGGTTTTTGCCCACCCCTGGTTTACACATAACTTATGTCTGCGTGAATTAAAATTAATTTCTTAAAACATCTACGTGTTGTGACACGATGTATAATGAAAATATCTATAATTAATTAATTTATTCAACGCAGGATAAGTGTCTTCTATTTGTTTATATTTTTGGGATTAAAGGTGATTTCCATGTCTTTTCATTAGCGCCATGTGCTACCTCCCAAATCTGGGTTTCCTTGTCTGTACAAGTTTAAAATCTACGTTGGAAAAGTTCTAATAGGAAGCATTGGACTTACAAACTCTGCGATACAAGGGCAGATAAAATTGATATTTCCATTCGGAGGCAATTGATTACTAATACCACCTTGGACGAAAGGGCATATGTAACAGCATACGATACGTTTCGGTTCTCTTATCTTTTATAAATGTTTCTTTTTACCTGTTGTAGAGTTTGCGAGTCATCAGGTACACACGATTATTTTCAGGTAGTTTGATTACAGGAAGCCAGTAGGAAAACGTTTTCTAAAATCTTGGTAAGTCAATTTTTGATTTTAACTATTTGCTGTCGCTACGGTGCTGCTCATGATTGATATTTAATGAAGTCACTCAAGCGGCACCGGAAAGTGAAAGTCCGTTTATTACATGATCGCTAATGATATAAATAGCGTCACTTACGCAGTGACATTTACCACTCTGAAGATGCAAACTGCAACGTCTTGTAAAACGTCAGTTTGTTTGGGTTTACGAACGATAATACGACAAAGGCCAAGTTCTACTTCTTGTTTAGGCTCTCAAGGAGAGACTAGGACCAAGCCTAAGTTTGGGTGTTTAACTACGATGAGGTCTAAGCCGAAAGTCGCTTATAATCATTTTTCCGTTATCATTAATAACGTTTTTATTAAATCTTTGTGTATTAGGATAGGTTGATTTAGTGATATTTTGTTTATGGACTGGTTTAATTTTTCATAGAATTCATCATTTTCCAGTTTTGGTTTATAGTCTTCGGGGACATACACTGAATATAACTATGCTCGAATTGAACGTTCTTATTTCTGTTTGTCATATTCTCTCTGATATATATTCTAGATGTCATATCGCACTTTCGCGCTCTTAGTGTATGAGCAGTCCTACTCTTTACTCTGCTCTTCGGTCTGTAGCTAGTCCGCTGTATATTAATTTTTAGTTTGTATATGATACAGCCCAGAATCGTTTTTTTTTTGTCACGGATAATGCATAGAGATCTATGTTTTTATTCATTAGTTCTATGATTGTCAACATATTATCCATCCGATTCCGACGCCAATTTCTAGTTCTTGAAGCGATTTAGTGTATTTTTCATCTTTAAATAGGGTACTCGCCTGGTTTAGAGATGTTTTTCTTCTTATATCCGGGCTTCGGACCGACAACGGCATTGATAAGCTAATCAATCTAGTGATCAAATACCGCAGGCGAAGTTGGTTTGTTGGTAATCTTTTTTATCTTCTTTTACATGGAAATTCGTTTTTAAATTTGATTATTTTAGTAGAATCTTTTTGGCTCAGAGATTTGGCGAAGTGATAAAGTTAAATGTTTTTTTTTTACTGGATTTTTTTTTTATTTTGATCGAACAACTGACAATGCACCGCATGCTATATGTTTTTTAACTGTTTTATGTTACTTTTAATACAGGGTGTATCTGAAATACGACTAGAAACTGAAAGAGTAGTTTCTGTGTGGCGTTAAATAAAAATTTTTCTTCTAAAAATTTGGTGTAAAGTGATCCATTTTTGAGATATTTGCAATTAAAGTTTTCAAGCCGGTTCTAATTATCTAAACAAATGGAAATTGTTTGTTGATTGTAACTATGCGGTAAATGATGGGTATAAATGCTGTAAAATCTCTGAAACGTATTGATACGTTGTGTTAATTATTATTTTCTTTAATTTTCTATCATCTACAAAATTAATTGTTAATAAAAAAATTCAAGCGGATAGTAATGTTTATTTCGTAGCATTATTACTGATCTAGCTTAACAAAGTGTTCTTTGTGTACACGATCACGTTTATCTTTGGTTGTAACCAAAACAAGACATCAGATAATTAAATGCAAAATTCAGCTTTCTTAGAACTGAGTTCGACAATCTGATTTATTTCTGTTTCGATTTTATTAACGGATTTCTTTAGTTGATGCTAAATGATTCGTATTAACGTACTCGTACTTTATAATATTTAATTTAAATTTTCTTCATTATGTACAACAGTGATACTGTTTTAATGTACGGTGAGTGTAATCGTAACCTCGACACCACACATAGATTGTAGGTTGAGCATATCCTAATAGACAACTGCCTTCAATAAACTTTATTTTGGCGTGTGTGCAAAGACTTCCTATCTACGAAGGCCGTGGTTAAAATAAGAACACGTCGTTTATTAGCAACGGAAAAAATAAATGTATCTCTAATAAAATAAAATCAACCCTTTAATATTATTTTTCTTCAATGTATGTGCAGATATTGTAAATTGTAAAAGATCGGACACGAAGTAGCGCTAGAGAAAAAGACCGCCTAGCTAACGTGTTCATTAGGACGCTACATCGTTTTTTAAGGAATTATTCTTTGTACCCTTACCATGTTCAATAAGTCCAATAATTAAACAACAGTGATTTTGAATCGCAACATGAGTTTTGTGAGTGATTGCAGCAACAAGCAGCTTTTGACTTTGACTTTAGTGCCAATCTATTATTTTCAGATGAGTGATGTTTTACACAAAATGAAGAACTGAATTTTTACAACACACCTGTTTGGAATGAAGAAAACTCTTATGAAATTCATCAAAGTATGTTTCAGTGGCGAGTATTTTAAGAAATAGTTTAATTGGACCGTTTATTTTACCAGAAAGACTTACAAGTGACTTGGTCTTTTACAATTAACTTTTGCGCAAGAACAATGTGATTTATGCACGATAGAGCTCCTTCGCATGTAAATTGCCCCGCTTACAATTTCTTAAATATAATTTTTACAGGCCGTTAGATTGGAAGAAACGGCACTAGATGCTGGTCAGCTCGTAAGCAAGATATTAACCTTTAAGGCTTTTTTCTGAAACTATGTAAAAGGTTAAGTATACAAAACCTCCGTAAATAATAGACAAGAAAAATCAATTTTGCAGCAGAAAATACAATTAGACAGAATGTGCAATTATTTACGCGAGAAACTAACAATTTTCGGCGACGTTTAGACGTTTGTGTTTTATCCAATGGAGGAGATATTATCTTATCTAGTGTACTTGAAAACAATGTGCAGAATAGCAGCTTTATTTAACCACAGGAATTTAACTACGCGTTATCTGATAACATTATTTTGTATTTATTTTTATTTTTGGTCATTGGAAAAAAATTTGCATTTCTTAGAACAGTCTGTTTTTATTCTTGATGTCAACAACCTTAGAAGACTACAGGTCCGTAAATTACAATTTACTTCGCTAAAAATTTTGATTTTTTTAAATGTTTTATTTTGACGTTTTTGCTCTAATTTTGCCTGTTGAAATAACAACCCGTTAATCAGGTACACCATGTATAAGCAACTAAAGAATAATAGGTTTACGACTATAACATTTTGAGCGACGTAATCTATCCACTTTTGGACAGAAATTTCACAACCAAGCTTATTCTGATACTTTGATCTTATTTCTTCTGGTCTCGGTGATTTAAATTTTTATTTTCATTTTTTTACAATGTATTGTTTTTTGTTGTTCAAACCTCGGTTTTTATTTATCTTCCTTGCGGATTTTTCTTTATTTAACTGGGAAAAACTTTTTTCACTGCAGACCAAAAGTATATCTTTCAACAGATAGATAGTTTATGGTTAGGTCTAGATGTTTCCGTCACGTTTGTGTTTTGAATCTTATCAGTACTTATCGAACTGTTTTTTTTCTAATACAGAAAAGTCGTTTGTTTCTAAATCTCCCATTTCGGTTGTTTTGTTTTCTTTGTTTTTGTTTTAACGAATAAAGAGGAAACAATAGATCGCTTCATTTGGTGGTTTTTGCTGACAAGAAAATGCATATAAAAAAAGATTTTCTACTATTTTCCGACAGTAGTCGCAAAGAATTGAGTCACCTCTCAGATGTGCACGCATTATATCTATTCAAACTTTTTACTATGTTAAATCAAGACTATTTGCACTGCTTTTTAAGAAGTTGTTACGACAATATCAGCATGGAGGATCTTATAAACCGGCTTGGTTGGTATCCGCAGTCCCGCGCCGTACATAAGGGCAAAGTCGTGTAGTGCACGACGGCGCCGAGACGTCGAAAAGCCTCGAAACTCAAAAGTAAAAAAAAGATAAAGCAACAAACAACATTGTCAAAACAAAATTTATAATGACAAAAAACTAGTAAGGAATTGAGACAAAGGAACCGAATTACTTCTGCAAAATAATATATTTTTTAAATGAAAGTAAGCAATAATAGCATTTATTCGATCGAATACGTAATACGTAACATGATAACATGAATTGTATGAACTCAAACAAATCTGATTTTATTCATGTTTGAGCTTGAAATTTCGCTTGCAACGAGTCAACGAGCGAACACGCGTTTTTTTCCTGTCTGAGCTTGCAATGTACAAAACTTTATATACTAACATTAGAATGTCTTCCGGGTTTGGGCCGTGTCATAGTTGCAACCGAAGCTGCCAACGTTTCGCCCACTTTCGTAAAGGGCTTCATCAGGGCGTGAGATAAATCGCAAAACTCAAACAAGCAATCGAAATCTTACTAAGAACTTCTCAAAAGTTAGGTTATCCACTTGTAAAACAAGCCATAACCTAAACTATGAAAAGGTGAGAAAGAAAACGATAACCTGAAAAAGCAAACGAAAATCTAACAAAGAACCACTACCGAGTTAGGTAATCAACTTGTGAACCAAGCCAGATTCTAAACTCCGTAGAAGTGACTTAAGAAGAAATAGTCTCCGTATTTAAAGGAAAAGGATCGTCACGGATGGTTAAGCTCGACCCTGATTGGGTTACAATTGCTAGGGGGCGTGTTTTTGATAAATGACTAATAACCGGGAACCAAAGAGGGGATAGTTCGAAACCATGATCGCGATTGAAGTTATTGGGGTGTTTGATGATTTCTATGCTTTCTCGCAATTTCCTGTTGAAAAAGAATGGAGATTTGGCAATCAACGAAACATTATCAAAATCTATCTTGTGACCTGTAGTAAAATGATGTTCAGCGACCGCAGACTTGGAAGTATACCTTTTCCTTATACAACGATCATGTTCTGAAATGCGAGTAATGACGTAACGACCGGTTTCACCAATGTAGACTAAACCACAAGAACAAGGAATTTGGTATACACCTTGAGATGAAAGTTTAGGGAATTTGTCTTTGGGAGAAGGATGAATCTGAGAGATTTTGCCTGTCGAGTTGAATATGGGTTTAATACCATTTTTACAAAGGAGTTTCCCTATTTGATCTGTAACCTTGTGAATGTAGGGTAAAAAGGCCAATTTCGGGTTGGATTCGGGAGTAGAAATGTCCTTAGGTAATCGAGTACGTGGATGTAAACGACGATTAATAACTCTATGAATATCTCGCTGTAAACTCGCAAAGAATGTTGGACAAGAACTTGGCTAGCTTGTAAGTAGGAGATTGGATAGTACTAACGATAGGTCGAAAAGGAATACCCTGTTTGTGAATTTTGGGAAGTCCGTATAGACGAGGTGGTTTAGAACCTGATGGGGTAAGTTGACGTTTAGTTTCAGGAGGTAGATTGGAACCGTGCTAGTCTAGCGTTGATACGCGAACGGATTAAGCAAACTAGGCGAGAGTTAGACACCATTTCGAAACAACTCTTTTATCTTCATCTTGAGTTGGCTAACACTCTATCCCCGGATGATTGGAAATTCTTTGACAACATTACTTACCAGCAGTCTGATACCACTCTACGACTAACCACTGAAGGTCATCTCAAAAAGTTTCAATTATTGGAATCCAAGAATCGTAAAGTTTCTTCTACTACTAACTCAGTAAAGACGGTTGTCAATTTATCTAGTTTGGTTCTCACTTCAGAACAGGAATCGGTGCTCTCTAAGGGTTTGAATTTTGCGGTTGCTCCCAAACGTATTCCTAAAGAAGATATTCTATGTGCTGTTGAGTCTTCTATAAGACATCTTCCTCGCCACATCTCAGATCTCATTTGTATTAACACTGGCAAAATCCTTGAATCATCTAAAATTCCTAAATCCAACATTTCTAAGTCGGAAGAGTCAGCTCTAAAAAGTCTTTGTAAGAACCCTGATATTATTGTTCTTCCAGCCGACAAAGGCAACGCCACTGTAGTTTTAGACCAAATTGATTATGTTACGAAAATCAATTCTATTTTGTCTGAGGAAACTTACGCTCTTCTAACCCATAACCCCACTTCGAGGATTGAACGCGAGGTTAGCCAAATCATCAAACCTTCTAATCTACCTCCTGAAACTAAACGTCGACTTACCCCATCAGATTCTAAACCACCTCGTCTATACGGACTTCCCAAAATTCACAAACAGGGTATTCCTTTTCGACCTATCGTTAGTACTATCCAATCTCCTACTTACAAGCTAGCCAAGTTCTTGTCCAACATTCTTTGCGAGTTTACAGGTAAAACCTCTTCTCACATCCTCTCAGCATTTTATCCAACGTCTAGAAACTATAAAACTTCAACCCCAAGATCTTCTTGTGAGCTTTGATGTTACTTTACTTTTTACTAAAGTTCCTATTAAGGATTCGCTTATTATCATCAAACAGATTCTGTCTCAACATAACAAGGACTTGAGTTTGGTTCCTCTTATTGAAAAGTGTCTATCCTCTACTTACTTTCAATTTGATAATAAGTTTTACGAACAAGTTTCTGGTGCTGCTATGGGTTCTCCTCTATCACCTGTTGTAGCTAACATTTTTATGGAATCCTTTGAAACGGTTGCTTTGGAATCATCAATATTAAAACCTAAAGTGTGGTTTAGATATGTTGACACGTTTATTGTTTGGTCTCATGGTCATCTTGAATTGTCTAAGTTTCTTGATCATCTTAACAATCAACACTTAGATATCAAATTTACTATGGAAATCGAAAGTAATGGTTCTCTTCCATTTCTTGACGTTCTTGTGACTCGTAAGCCCGACGGACTTCTAGGCCATTCTGTTTATCGCAAACCCACCCATACGGACAGATACCTTCATGCTTCGTCTCATCATCATCTTGCACAGAAACGTTCTGTTATTGAATCTTTGGTTCATCGTGCCTTTTCTATTCGTCAACCTGAGAATCTAGACTCAGAACTCCGTCATCTTACTAGAACCTTAGTGAACAATGGTTATGTAAAGCGAGATATTCATAGAGTTATTAATCGTCGTTTACATCCACGTACTCGATTACCTAAGGACATTTCTACTCCCGAATCCAACCCGAAATTGGCCTTTTTACCCTACATTCACAAGGTTACAGATCAAATAGGGAAACTCCTTCGTAAGAATGGTATTAAACCCATATTCAACTCGACAGGCAAAATCTCTCAGATTCTTCCTTCTCCCAAAGACAAATTCCCTACACTTTCATCTCAAGGTGTATACCAAATTCCTTGTTCTTGTGGTTTAGTCTACATTGGTGAAACCGGTCGTTCCGTCATTACTCGCATTTCAGAACATGATCGTTGTATAAGGAAAAGGTATACTTCCAAGTCTGCGGTCGCTGAACATCATTTTACTACAGATCACAAGATAGATTTTGATAATGTTTCGTTGATTGCCAAATCTCCATTCTTTTTCAACAGGAAATTGCGAGAAAGCATAGAAATCATCAAACACCCCAATAACTTCAATCGCGATCATGGTTTCGAACTATCCCCTCTTTGGTTCCCGGTTATTAGTCATTTATCAAAAACACGCCCCCTAGCAATTGTAACCCAATCATGGTCGAGCTTAATCATCCGTGACGATCCTTTTCCTTTAAATACGGAGACTATTTCTTCTTAAGTCACTTCTACGGAGTTTAGAATCTGGCTTGGTTCACAAGTTGATTACCTAACTCGGTAGTGGTTCTTTGTTAGATTTTCGTTTGCTTTTTCAGGTTATCGTTTTCTTTCTCACCTTTTCATAGTTTAGGTTATGGCTTGTTTTACAAGTGGATAACCTAACTTTTGAGAAGTTCTTAGTAAGATTTCGATTGCTTGTTTGAGTTTTGCGATTTATCTCACGCCCTGATGAAACCCCTTACGAAAGTGGGCGAAACGTTGGCAGCTTCGGTTGCAACTATGACACGGCCCAAACCCGGAAGACATTCTAATGTTAGTATAGATTCCGGCCGTGGAAGCCTTCGCTAAAACTTTATATATTTAACCGTTGCATCGGTCGCGATTTCATTTGTTGCCTGATGCCCGATCGATAATTACATAATAATAATAACAATGGTACTTTTTCTACTATTTAAAGTGCATAGAAATGATTTCCAAATTCTACCTGATTATGTCAGAACATACAAAACGCTCTCAAATAAAAAATCACAAAAACCATCTCGGGGATAAAATACAAAATGAAGTAATCAACTTGATCGGTGAAAATATCAAATCCAAAGATTTAGAATTAACTAAAAAGACAAAATATTATTTCACGTTATAAGATTACACTCCTGACTAGGCACCAAGAACAAATTTCAGTTTGTATAAGATTTGTTAATTTAAAGAGCACGGGAATTAGTATAGAAGAACATTTTTTATTATTTTGTCCTATAGACGGTGTCGGGTGAAAGCTTGAAAAAATTTCTTTTGTCGGTGTTAGAGAAAGAAGGCTTAAATATCAACGATCGGTCAGGGTTACGACAATGTGGCAAATATGCGTGGTAGGCATAATGGACTACAAAAACAAATTTTGGATTTTAATCCGCGAGCTTACCTTGTTCCTTGTTGCAAGCATACTCTAAATTTAGTCCTCAATGATGCCGCAAAATTCAATACTTTGAGCATCCATTCTTTTTCTTTAGTTCAAGAACTGTTTGTATTTTTTTCAGCTTCTACTAAACGCTGGTCAATTTTTAAATCTAATTTATCTAATGTAACAAATTTAACTTTAAAACCTTTATCGGATACTCGATAGTCTAGTAGAATAGATGCAATAACTCCGTTAAGGTATCAACTTGGGGAGGTTTATGAAGCTATGTTTGAAATAAGCGAAAGAAACTTTGAAAAACGTAAAAAATTTGGCTGCATCGTTGGCATATTTGCATTCTTATATTGTGTTATAATATTTTAAGTAAAGTTAACATTGTTAGTAAAATTATTCAAAAACCGAACTTTGATGTTGCTCATTTAAATAATTTGAATAATTTTTTTAAAGCTTATTGCTCCGATAAAGGTTCTAATGATCTATTGATTGATACTAAAGAAATAGCATCCAGCTTAGACATAGAACCTAGATTCAAAAAACAAAGAGGTCTACGACCGCAAAAAATAAAAAAAACATTGTGATTATGAATGTGACGATGAACAGATCCACGACGAAACTTTAAAGTTCAAAGTTGATTGTTTTTTTAATGCTCTAGACGTAATCATAACATCAGTAGATGAGAGTTTTCAATTACTTTCTTCTTACCCTAATAATTTCGCGTTTTTATGGAATATTGATAAATTTAAAAATTACTCTGAAAACGAACAATTAGAATTGTCAAAAAGTTGAAAATTTATTAAACGACAAAACTCGCAATGAACGAGACATAACTGCTGTGGAACTTAAAGAATTGCAATATTTACAAAATTTTGATAAAAAAGTTATTACGTTTCCAGAAGAAACTTTAAATTATATAACTATTAACAACTTAGTGGATTCTATTCGTAATACGAGCATAATAAATGCCGGTTTCTGTTGCTACCGCAGAACGATTTTTCTCAAAACTCAAAATAATAGAAAATTATTTAAGATCGACCATAGGGCAAAACCGACTAAGTAATATTGCTATCATTTCAATAGAAACAAGCCAGCTAAAAGAATTAGACACCAAAGATTTAATTAAACAATTTACAAAAATTAAAATACGGAAAGCTCAATTCACTTAGCTAAAATATTAATAACAACACCTAATACCTGGATATTAACTTTTATAAGGTGACATGTTGCATTATTAAAGTAATATATTGTTTTGTTTTTATTTGTTGCTCAATTTCGTCCTGTGATATATAAACGAGTATTTTGAATGTTTTAAATATTTTTTTTATTTCTTGTGCTTTTGTATCATATATTACATTTGAAACTAAAATACAAAAATTTTGAGTTGTAATACTGTTAGAATATATTTCTGTTTTCTATAAGTTTATATAAATTTTGGAATTTATTAATATATATGAATGCAAATAAATTTCAGTTAATTACTTTACTAACGATTAATTATACTAAAATGATACCGAGGTACTTGGTGGATTTTGTTGAAATGATGGAAGTTTAGTAGATGTATCTGTAAGGAGCTTGTTTCATCTTTAAACATTTACTTAGAAATTCGAAATCCAAGATTCTAAAGCATCTAGAGATCATACTAGAAGAGTTTGAAGTTTCATCATCTTGTACCGTAATGCTACTTTCTTCAAATTATTTCTGTGACGGAATTTAGTAATTCCAATTCAAACTGTGCATAAATACACAAACTTGTAAACGTAAATATAAAAAGAAAAATGAATAATCAAGCTGTATTTTAAGCTAAACTGAAGTAAAGGAGAAAAATCTTGTTTGCACTCGGGAAGGTTTACAAGAGCAACCTGTTTAAAACTAAAACGTTGTTTTACTACTTTAGGGCGGTGTTCAATCTGATATGCAGATTTCTTGTTCGTTATCAGTGTTAGTGAACAAATGGGTTGCTATCAGGAAAACGCTATCGGACCGCAATGTGTAAAGCTTAAGCTGGCACCGACTCCTCTGAATGTTAATACGATTCTGCCACCTCGTTTTCTTTCCCTTTATGTCTGCGTTAGAATTGTGAAATGGACCATCTCTGTAGAATTAGAAAACAATGCATTAAATCTAAATTGTTATATACATTTGCGCAACGATCATTCTACTTTTAGTAATTACTTTGTCTGTGGATAATAACGTACTTCAAATATACTAACGTTAGTAGTGGAAAATTATTTGCATTCATATTTATTAATAAATTACAAAATTTAATCATTTTTGCTGAACACTAAATATAAAAAACTTATTTCATTTTTTTTTGTTTGATATTGCAAAATAAAAACTGCTTTTAATTAGCAAAAATGTCACGAATGAACAAGAAAATTCTTGACTAGAAGCTTTGATTATTTACAAATATCTATAATCGTAGTATAAGAACTACCATATCCATGTTAGTTAAAATTGATTTTCACAACGTTTTTACAAAACTTAATCTAAAAGAACAAAGAAAGCTAAGATACATTGCTACAGCAGTCAAGCGGTCTTGAAAACCTTCTACGTTTACAGAATCGTTTTATTAACAGTTTGAAATCCTTAGTAGCTTACTCAAAACAAACTACAGAAAAAAATGTTACTGAAAGAACATACCAAAACTTAGTTCACTTACAGAATTAGTTACGACACAATGTCTTCTGTATGAACCGTTCTCTCTGAGTGAAAAAACTGATAAATCTATCAACCAAATTAAAAGACTGAATTAAAACAAAAATGTGACTAAGTTATCAGAAAACTGAAAGAATTGAAGAGAAGACGAAAAACAGTCATAGAAAACTAAGATTCATCTGAATAAAGACTTATAGTTTAATGTTAGAAAGACATTTATTTAGAGAGTGTACTCACACTTCTTCTTCTTCTACTTTTTAGTTATCCATTCAATGTAGATGTTTTTTATATTTTTCCCATTTTCTGTATTGGTACCAGCTTAGCCTTGAGTATCTCTTGATGTTGTCATACCAACGTTGCAGTGGTCTCCTCACGCTTCTTCTTTCTCCCAAAGGTCGCCACTTTGATACTTTATCGTTCCACTTATCACTATGACAAGAAACATGTCTAGTCCACTGCCACTTAGTAAACATATTCTTCGGGTTGTATCATCAACTTTTGTGCGCTGTCTTATCCATAAGTTGGATTTATGGTCTCTAATAAATTTCAAATATTTTTTTTTCTATTTCTCTCTGATGTGTTTTTGTTTAGTATTTTTTTTTTATTTAATACCAATGTCTCGCATCCATAAGTAGTCACGGAGAGGATGCACTCCTAGATTTTTGTTTTTTGGTCCTGTCGGTAGTTTCATTTTCAGTTTATAATTTAGTTTTCCGTAAACTGTCTTATTTTTTTTATGTATGTATCTTGTCTATCTCTCTTGAGCGTTTTTTCTTGCTCTAGGTATACGTAAGCGTCCACTATATAAATATATATTTTTTTAATTTTAATTAATTAGCTGATTTTCTTTGCTTCCAAGTTTAGTTCTTCAAGCATTTTTTTAGTTTATTTTTGTCCTGTGCAAATACTATAATATTGTCAGCAAATATCTCATTGTTCTCAGTGGAGGTTCGTAAACGCTTCTCAGAACAAGAAACTGGACGCGACACCGGTAGAAAGTCGTAGCGATAGCGGCAGTTTGTTCTATTTCGGCAATTTCTTTAAACAAAAAAGTAACATTCAATGGACTTTTTGTAACCTAATGTTCTACCTGGATAGTAACTGCAAACCAATATTTGAACGTCTGTTCCTTAAAACTCGCCCTCCAACATATTTCGAACTATCCTCTAATCTAGTTGATCTAAACCACAACCAAGCTTGGGTACTGCCAATTTATTTATGTTGTGGAACTCCATTTCTTTCTTGAGACTCCCTAATGCTCGACACAGATTTTTGTATAACGGTTTTGCACGTGAGTACTTCTTGGTGACCAGATAGAATATGAAGCGTTAATCATCACGTAGTTTTAAGACTATACGTCGACCGCCAGTTGCTGTTTTCCTAGTTTACCTAGCCGTCCAAGCTTCTTCTTAAATACTACTGCAACCCTTCTGGACATCTCAAAGTCTTTGCTCACGCGAAGTGCAATGGCGTAATTTCTTTGTGTTTGGAACAAGTCTTGTTGCTCTTCGATTGTAACTCAGAATCTAGCTTTTCCAGAATCCCCGTACGTGCCCATAAATTTATCGAACTCTATTCTATTAACTTGATTTTTGGTTTTGCTTGTTTTTATCCTGATTCGGATCAGGTTTATCTATGGGTGATTTTCGGATACGATATATAACGTAATTAATACGCTGCAGAAGCCTTTTCTATTACCTCTACAACTTCGGCTACAAACCACGTCTTCTTTGAAGATTATGCAACCACACAATGGCGCCCGGTTGAACCCGCCGTTTTGTGTCTTGACATCATATCTAGTCTTTATTCTGTCGCTGACATAATTTTACGAACCGCCTCATCTAGTCTGTACGTCAATTTACTGACGTAGCAATTTCTTCTTCCGGTCTTCGTCTATATTGAATGTCGCGACCGAGCATGACACAGGATGGTGTTTTCGTGAACAGATAATCGGTATGCTATTAGGAAAAGGTACAAATACTGATCTCTATCTTTTTGGTTTTTGGAAACTACTTTGGCTATGTATTTTCCCATCCGTTCGACCATGCCATCAAATTGAAGATGAAGATGCGTGGTTTTTGTTTTTTTAATTTCTAAGTCGGCAAACCTTTTAAAATAAAGCATGCTCAAAGTTTCTGCCTTGGTCGGAATGTAATTTCAACGAAACTCTAAACTGACATAAAAAAAATTTCACTAAAACGTCTACGACTGTATCTGCTTCTTGATTGGGTATGGCGTAAGCCTCCGTTCATTTCGTAAAATAATTCATTGCTTCTAAGATGTATTTGTTTTCTGAATTAGATTCAGCCTCTACAATATCAATCGCTACTTTTTCGAAAGGGTTTCCCACGTTATATTGATTCATTTGTGCTTTGCGTTTTTTCGCTTGACCATTTCCTGATGCGCAGACTTACGGCACTATTGTATGGTGTCCTTTTTGCAGTTCACCTAGTAGAATCTTTCTCAAACTTTTCCTAATGTTTTCTTTACGCAAAAGTGTCCTCTTGATGTACTATCGTGCAGATATTGCAACACCCCTGACACTCGTTTCTTCAGCACTACCAATTGCAATCTGTTTTTTGTGCCCTCGACATTCTCTAAGGATTGCTGAAGAGGACCGTCTTCTAAAGAGGTTTACTGCGCCCAGTATGCTTTGATATTTTTGCTCAAAGCACTCACTTCCTCTCAGGTTGGTCATCGGCTGTTTGCGTTCCAGTTCAGGAGTACTCTTATTTCAGGATCGTTGTCTTGTAATCGCGGTTTTTGTGAAAACATTCGATCTTTTTTTCAATTCGCGAACAATGACTGCAGTCTGCCAGACAATCTTGCGATCTCTCGATCTATCTTTCCACTTGTCCTTCTGGATTACGGAACTGCAATAACCATTTCAATGCGGCATGATCCGTTCTTAGTTTCGTTCATACAAATGTTTGTAAAAGTTTTAAGTACTTGACGACTGCTAACAGTTCTCTCCTAGTCACGCAATAAGTACTCTCTGGCTTGGACAAAACGTTGCTAAAATGCGCGATGACTTTTTTTGTCTATCTTGCACCTGTAAACGGACTGCACATATGGCCAAATTACTTGCATCGGTATTCAATACAAATTTTTCCATATTTTCTCGAATAACTTAAAATCAGTGAAGTGACTAGGGCCTGTTTTAGTTGATGGAAAGCGTTTTCACAGTTTTTATTCTGTCTAAATGCTGCTCTTTCTTCAGTCAATTTTCTCAAAGGTTTGGCAATATTAGCAAATCCGAGGACAAATCGTCTATAATAGGTACACAACCCAGGGAAACTTTGAACCTGATGTTTCTCTATTTGTCTTGGGCATGCTTGCACTACTCGAAATTTTCTGGGTTAGCTTTTATTCCATTTCCAGATACGACGTGGTCAAGCCATTGCATTTCATTCTTAAATACGTGACGTTTTTTTGAGCTCAGTTTTAGATTTACCCCACGTAGTCGTTGTAACACTTTCGTGTTCAAATCTTCTTCAAACTACCTTTCCACCACGAACACGTTGTACAGATAAAGGCGGCACGTCCTTTAAGACAGTCCACGCAAGATCGTCTCCATCAAACGCTTGAACGTCGCAGGAGCGTTACACAGTGAACTGCCACAAACTATTTCTAATCGGAAAAATTGTTTATGACGATTCTTGAGTTCTAATGCTACCTGCCAGTCACCACTCTTCAAATCCAAGGTGGAAAACCACGAGAATCATGACAGGTTGTGTAAAGTATTGTCAATTATCTGTAAAGGGTAATTGTCTTTTTTGGTCACATCGTTAAGTTGTTTATAGTCTACGCAAAATCTTGTTGATTTATCTTTTTTGTTTACTAGTACTACTGAAAACGCTCATGAACTATTTGAAGGTTTAATCACAGTTTCTCTCTTCATATTCGTAATTATTTGTTCGGTTTTTTCTTGTTTAGCCAAAGGAAGTCGGTGTGGATGTTATCGTATCGGTCAAGAGTCTCTAGTATTAATTTTGTGCTTTACCGCTTCAGTTCTTTCTTTGGAACTACTCTCCAGCCTAAACACACCTTGATACTGCTAAATCTACGCTTTAAGTTTAGCCAACTGGTCTTGGCTGAGGTTTTGGCTCTTGGGGGTAAAAATGTCTAATAGAGGTTGTGAATACTACTTCGGCGACGTAACTTCACAATTTTCTTCAAATTTCAATCTTTTTTTTAAATGTTACTAAATTTGAGTTAACATTCAGGATCTTTAGTAATATCGTGTTTTTCAACCGTACTAATGTTCTGCCAACTAGTAGTCCCTTTTCAACCAAGTTGCCTTCCATTGTTTCAATAGCTCGAATGTAGCGTTTCCGAAAATTTCCATCCAGGAGTACCGTCATCGTACTTTTAGTCCTTCCAAACAAAGTCTTCACTTAACAAGACTCGCACAACTCCTTTTTTTGGCGAATGAAAACGAATTTCTTCACCGTCAATCTTAAAAACGTCGTTCTTCATATGCCAAACTTTTTCTGTGATGTCAGCTACCAGTACTTGTTGGTCGAGTACTCTATTTTTCAAATTAATGGTCACTTTTACTTGTTCATGAGTAGAGCTGATGTTTTATGATTTTTGAATAATATGTCAGAACGAATGTCGTTTCTGTGTCAACCAATAACTGAACACTTGTCTATTGATCTTGCCAGCAAAATAAATGCTATGGAATTGCTCTTTAACGGTAATCTCCGGTATCTGACTAGATGAGATTAACTTTTGTTTTTTTCGGGCTACTCGTTTTTCTTGCGCTTTTCTTAGGCTTAATACGGTATCGTCGTACCTGGCCTATTTCAGCGCAGTTCAAAGTCGTCACCCTTCTTTTCCGAAACATTCATGGCGCTATTTTCTCAATGTTTTTGTGTACGCGCAGGTACTTCTGCAGCAAAGCGATGTCTGTTTTTCTGTTTCAAACTTCAAGACATGCGCTAAAGCTTGATTCAACGTGTTAGGCCGAGCTAGCTGTAAAGTTAACTGCGTTTTGTTGTCTTGAAGTCAGTGTATAGCCAATTGTTTCAGAAAGGTTTCTGGTGCCGTAGGATACGCAAGCCGTGTCAGTCTGGCGATGTCAGCTTCAAACTTTTGAACGCTTTCTGCAGCGTTTTGAACGCGTTCTTTAATTTTATTTCAATGTATTTGTTGCAGATGAGCATATCCATATCTCCTTTCTCGACGTGAAATTTACGATTCGTAATTTCTTTGAAGGTGACCAGAAACGTCGCTTTTTGCTTGTTGTTTCAACTATCAGCTGTAGTTGCGGTTTCAAACTACTTGTAGTATGTAATTACTAATAACCTCTTACGGGTTTCGCCGTGCGTCAAAACTTAAGTTCGACGTTTCGCTGTCCATACTGCCAGATTCTTCAGTATTGTTGGACTAATATTTATCGCTAGGCATACTCCTTATATATGCTTCGTGTGCACTATAAAATGTCTTTCTGGCTCCATTGATCGTGACGGTGTGGCGTAGTAAGCTCTTCCACATGTTGCTAAGGTGATACCCATATTCTCTGTTGACGGTCTTGTTATTTTCTATCTTTATGATTTTCTTGATTAGTCTTTTTCTGTAGTTCTTGGTGATAGCTATAACTTCTACGTTGTCAAAATCCATATGTGTTCTGCCACAGCCGATTGTTCAATTCTTTTGAACCTCCCGTCTTTTTCGTGTTCTTTAATTTGTTTCTCTACTATTTTTTCTGTTAGTCCGACATAGCACTCTTTACACTGGCATGTCATCTTATAGATACTTTATGTCTTTGTTTGTGCTGCCTGTTCTATACTGTTGGTAGATACTGGTTTCCGGATTTTTTCTATTGTCTGCATCTTCTCACTAGTTAGATGTAGGCTGTCATTGATGGTTTTGGCTTTGAATAGTAGTGTGTTTATAAGAGTCTTCTTTTGCATCGGATGATAGTGAAATATGGCGTGTAGGTATCTGTCGGTGTGTGTCCTCTTTCTGTACACTGCGTGCTGTGGTTTTCTCTCTTTGGTTCTCTTCACCATTACATCCAGAAAAGGTAGATTACCATCTTGTTCTCTTTGTGTAGTGAATTGATGTGGTTAAGAAATTGTTGCAATTTCTTCTCTTAGTGCTAACATATTACAAAAGTATCATCAACATGTCGTCGTGTTTTGGTTTTAGTTCACTAGATCCAAATTTTCTTCTGCGAATGCTTCTATGGACAAATTAGCTATTACGGTTGATAAAGTGTTTTATTCTTCTGTTTAAAGTATCTTTTCTCATACAGAAAATATATTGTAGGTAAACAAAGTTTTACTAAATCGATTATGTCTGTTTAAGTCCAATTTGTGCAAGATTGATCAGTGTGTCTTCTGTAGTTACATTAGTGAATAACGGCGTTGCATCGAAACTCACTAAGATGTCTGTAGGTTCAGTTTTGAACGTAGAAAGAATTTCCACGAAAGGTTGAGTTTTTTACATGTGTTATAGTATGCTCGGTGTGAGGTTTCACTCAGTTAGCCAAATACCTGGATAAGTCTTACGTTGGGAATCCAATACTACCCATGATCGGTCGGTGGTACTTCATCTTCGTGTATTTTTGGTACACCGCATAGTCTGGTATCGTGGTTCTTGGAAATAATCTTTTCTGCATCTCTTTGGGTATGGAAGAATTTTTTATGTTTTTTCTCACTGTTTCTATGATTTTTTCTGTCGGATTTTTTTTATTGGTTGTAGATGTTTTCAACGAGTAGTTCTCTTATCTTGCTGTGATAATCTTTTTTATCTAATAGCGATGTTTTTATCGGTTTTTAAATTTATCAACGCTGTCGCTTTTTCTCTGGAAATGTTGCGCTTAAGTATTTTTGCTTTCTTTAATGCTCTGCTCTCTTCATGTCGTACTTCTACTACATCAATGCTTGGTATTTTTTTTATGGCTACTTTTACCTCTGTGATGATTTCTTTTGTTTGAATCTTTTTTGGTACGATTACGTAGTTCATTCCTAAGGCAAGTACTTTCTTAGAGCCAGGAGCACACGAGGCATATATATGGGATATGTACGCCGAGCAATAAAGTATCACTTTAGTCATCTTGAAGAAGCTGGCAGTATGAACAGCAAAACGTCGAACGCAAGTTTTGACACACGGCGAAACCTGAAAAAAGTTATTAGTAGAGGAAAGTGGGGTAAGACGGGAACCTTAAAGTTTCAAACAAAATAAATAGGTCAACAATAATCACAGAAAGCAGGAACTTTTATTAAATTAGTCTTCACTTTAATACAATTGAACAAAAAACAAAACAAAACATACATAGATTCTAGAAGAAACCATAATAACAAAATTATCTCGTTTGGCCCATGTTGCCTCACTAATCAGTCAAGATAAGGTACCCTTTAGGGCAAGACGGGGTATTTATTTTCTTCGCAAAATGCCCATGTACTGATTTTTCATCGTCATCATCTACTCCAGCGCAACCACAATATGCCCACTTTCCGCATTGTTGACAAGTTATTCATCTTTTACGAGATGTAAACACAAAAATTAAGCATTTTTTGCCTTACTTTCTGATTGGATCACCTATTTATTTGCTTTCTTTCAACTTTTTTTTTCTTTTGTCTTCGCTTTCTTGTTTTTTCTGGGTTCTTTCTTGGTTCGATTCTGGGTTTCTTTTTCTTCCAACTCTTTCTTATAAAAAGAAACAGTAATTATTGGAGTTTTTCTTTTTTTGCGCAATCGTTTCTTTCTTTTTTGTGTCCGTGGATACGGCATTAAATTTTTAGGTCTAATTAAGTTGAATGAAGTGCTGGTTTCTTCGTCAAGTTGGATTAGAGGTCGCTGAACAGAGGGTGAGCTAGGCAATGAACTATTAACTTTTGCGTTTGGTTGTTGAGGCTGGTGAGCAAAATATGGGTTACACTGATTGATGAAAACAATATGAATAGAATCTGACTTATTTCAAATTAATTCAGAGCATGATCGGTTAACCAGAATATCACCTTTAGAAGATTCAGAGTTTTCTTGTTCCTGCTGGATATATGTGCTGCGTTCACACAAATAGCTCAATCAGAAGAAGGTTGCAGGGGTAATAGGGCATTATCTGCATGAGGTGAGATTTTCTAATTTGTACTTGCTACTCTAAGTCGATGTCAGTAGCTTCAGCAGCAACAAAATCTGTATCAGTCAAGATATTACTATCATAAGGCCAGATCCCGCAAGCTTTGAAAGCATTTACGAAGTAACTGTATGTGCTTAGAGGTCTCATAAATCCCACCTCTCCAGGTTGTAATTTGTGCGTGGTGTGTGGTGGAAAACAAATTATTACCACGTCATGATCACGTGCTTCCTCGATCAATTTAATATTTTGAGTGTGTGTAACACGTCCGTCTAATAGCAACAATACTGGGTTGTCTTTTGATGCTTCAGTAATGATAATGAATTTTTTGAACCAGTTTAATTATCTTTGCTGTTATCTATCCGGGATCTAAATATTCAGCCCAAGCATTTGCTGGAGCTCCAAATAGCAATTCACGTTTTATGCGTTTTTTTGGGAAAATGAACATTGGAAGTAAGTTAGTACCTGCAGTGTTGAAATAAATTTTAACGGTCACTGTAGTCCCTCGCTCAGCTGATGTCAATGGTCTGACTTGTTTTTTTCCGCATGCATCAATCTCTTCGGATCTAGTTTTCAAAACAATTGACACTCCACTGTCGTCGTAATTATATATCTTATCAGAAGTAAACATATATTCGTTCAATGCTTGTCCTAAAAGTTTAAAAGACTTTCCTACTGAGACTTTATATTGAATCCAGCAGCTCGTGCAGTACTTTCCGGTTTTTGGAGACTCAAATCCGGATGTCGTTTCAAGAATCCTATAAACCAGTCTTTTCCAGATCGTTCCTTTTCTTGGTTGAATTTGTGTTGTTTATTATTATCAACTGCTAATTAATATGCTCGTTTTTTAGGTCTGCAGTAGTAAACCAAATAAGCGAGATTCCATTGCTTTTAAAAAATTAACAAGTTTTTTCTCATATTCTAACAGTTAAAATTGGATACAAAGAAAGTTTAACATTTGATACACAATTATCATTTTGTCGAGTTACTTTGTCTTTACATTCAAGAGTAGTTTGGGGGACATCATATTGTTTACTAGCCACTTTGTAGCCCATTTTGTTCTCTAACACAGCTTCAATAGCGTTCTTAATACCTGCGTCGTACCACTCTCCTCTATTAGTATTTCTTTAATAGTTTTTAGCCATTTTCTGAAAGAAGAAAAAACAATATACATTGGTCAGTAAGGGGCCTACACCCTATCATGCCTCAAATTTAAGATTAATAGGGTATCCTGAAATGCGAGAGACTATATAAAAGTTCAAAATAAGATAAACAAAATGTAGATTGTAGCTTCTGAATGGATTTAAAAGAACAGCATTAAAAAGAAATCAATTTTCATTCATTTTCTAAATCTATCTGTAGTTTTTAGAGTTCTTATTATTAATAATTAAAATAATTGTGCGTTTTGATCAATTCATTATTTATTCAACTTAATTACCTTTAAAATAATTCTCTTAAGGGCAGTTTTTAAAATCATTAGTGTAGCGTCATCTATACGCGTTTATTCAAACCCTTATCACTTATACTGAAGAAACCTAACAAGATGGTGGTCCGTTACTTTGAATCGATTTAAAGTTAAACATTACTATAAAATACGTAAAAAATATAAAAGTAAAACCATAATCTATAAAAATACACATAAAAATGTATTATAAATTTACTTGTTTATTACGTCATTGATTTATTAGACGTAATATAAAATCATATAGATGTTACCGACGTCAGAATTCTCAAGGCCTACTTATGCATAAAGGCAACGATAAAGCTTTATCCAAGCAAAAAAAATTGAAACAATGAATTAAAAAGCTAACTAAAAGTTAAGTTCAAAGGACCGGACACTTTCGATTAACAATATTTCACTAGGTATATTTGTTATTCATTTCTGAATTATCAACTAAAGAAGGGTCTAAACACGGCACCAACAAATCACAGCGAAATTAAATTTTTGACAATTTTTTTTTCATAAAGAAACAGTTTGAGAGTCGCTAAAAAATTCGTCGTTCGAGTCGTAGCGGTAACTTGATTTTATTTGATTAAGGTCATTAAAAAGTAGATCAATATTTTTGTACGTTTAATCAAATATTCTGTGACCTTTAGAAACAAACGGAATAATATTAATTAGACACATGAATTAAACACGTGACACCGACAAACAGAAAATCTGAATATTAACCTGATTAAAAAAATGCTAATAATTGAATGCGTTATACCACGAAAACACGATAGAGAAATTTAGTTGAAAGTAAAAAACTAACAACTATACGTAAATTAGTTTTTGGAAACATAAAAAAAACGAATTTAAGAAACAAGAATTTAAAAAAATCTAAAATGGATTACGTTTTAGCAAAAATTAGTTGATAAAGAAAGAAACATAAGACAAATCGGACAAAATTAAGCCGCAACAAAAATAAATGCTACGCAGAGCACAAATGCTGTGTTTCAATTGTTTGTTTAACTCTTGACTCTAGAAGTTTTCACTCTATATAACATAACTTTTACTAATTGAACTAAATTGTTATAGTACTAATTCGTTTCTGGTGTTTTCCAATGCTTTTTCCACACGTTGGTAAACAGCGATTTGGCGACTAATATAATATCGTCTGATATTTTCAGTTGCTGAAATTTTTTGGCAAACTGTTCTTACTACAACTTTTTTAGTAATAGAGAGTTAGTGAGTGCTTTACAGATGCTGGCGTCGTAAAGAAATGCTTATCTTTAGAGTTTAGGAACATTAAGTTTTAGAAAACATTTTAAAGAACCTGGCTGCATGATCAAAAATGAGAAAATCGTTTTACAAAGAACAACGAACTTGAAAATCTACAATTTTTTACAATCGACCGTCAGTGGTTTACTCAAGTATGTTACCAAGCAACAACTGAAAATATTAGACAATAAGTCTTGATCTCAAATTATTTTTTACCAACACTGTAAGTAAAAATTATTACATAGCAATTAGTACTAAAATAATTTCAAAATTTTGTTGAACTTGTATTGAAAACTTTTACAGAAAATACTAATTTTTTTTTTCTAAAGCTGTTTAGTTTTTGTTAATATTAAATAGGTAATACCATTGTGGTTGCGCTGTCTTTTTGCTCTCGGTACCTCGAAGCTGTCAGGAATAGACAACTATTGTTTGGTGTTATTTTACTTTTGTTCGCACAACTTAGTTTTATCACGAGAAATATTTCAGATGGTTAATCGTTTGGCGTTTATAGAGTTAAGTTGCGTTTGAATACCGACACCGCGAAAACCTTGCTTGCAACCTTTCCCACACTGTCCTCTAAAGGAAACCAAGATCGAACTTCGGCTGGCTAGCCGATGAAAATTTGTAGGACTTTCACGTAAGTTTGTTACACTGGTTTTCGTGTAACCAAAAAAATAAGCAACCGCTAACACAATTGTCCCCGGAGAGGGAGTCGCAGGCTCCGTGATGCGAAATTATAAATTAAATCTAAAAAGGCGCCAAAACGACGAAAGATTAAATTAAGGAGAAAAGGAAAATAACACGACAGAAGTAATAACACAGAATATATATTTATTTTATCACAGAAAATAATTCCAAAGAGGACGAAGAAAGTACATAAATATAATTACGTAAATTTTCCAAACGGTAATACATGGGTCGGACCAAATATAAGTTGCGCCTTATACTGGGCAACACGTCGTATAGTTAAACTGACCTAGTCGGTCTAAACTTTGACATTCGAAGAATGACTGATTTCATATTTGTAAAGTTAAAATCACAAAAATATATAACAAAAAATGTAGACTTAGAGACTCAACGCGCACTGCATACGACTTTGCGACGCATAAAAGGATCTTATAATTAATTGTTTTAACCTAACATGTACATACGGTCAACAATCGACGTGACCAACGAAGTACTAATCGTAAAATTAGAAATTGTAATACTCACAGTTAGGTTTTATCCAGTAAGGGTTTAGCTAATTCCGTACCTGTATTATCTAAAACGTAATATTAAATCTAACACAAAACGTACATACGGCATTAACACAAGTAAATTTTGTTTTCAAAGAATACAATCATTTGACTCATCGAATTAGTGTAGCAATTGATGGTGGCCTTTCTTCCCAAAAGAAATCGCAATTTTAAAGGTTTCCAACTCCTTGACGGTGTGAATAGTTAAGTTATAGTAACGTGACGTCATGGAAATGTTTTCCCAAATATGCCACCTGTTCGTTATCTTCACCGATAAAGGAAATGTGTGGGGGGTATGGAAATTTGCTATAGACAACTAGGAAAGAATCAAATTAAACCCCTAATACAGAAAAAATCAACGACTAAGCTTCCACTAAATAGCCACAGAATTAATTTGCAGGTTCACGTGGAATCGCGTGAAACAACTTAAGCGTGAAAGTTTTGTTGGGAGTATCGGTCTGTATAGCACAAGACGTTACCGGAAAGTGAATAAAATGCGCTTAAAGAATTTGACAGCGCCAACAATAAGTGGGCATGTCGAGGACAATTTTTATACTCGAAAAATTTTAACCTAACAAATTTTTAACATAACAAGTTACTTTATATTTTCCCTTATTTGAAAGGGTGGTCCTTACAATTCTATAAGTTAGCTATAGTTAGCAGTGTATACTAGGCTTGTTAGCGGGTGCGATCGACATTTAAATTTTTACCGAAGTTTTCTCCCACACGCTGCAAATAATCAAGCTTAAAAACAGCCAAGAAAAATAATAAACGAAAAAAAAAGGACAAACGATGAACTAAAGGCTTACGAAACCACAAAACAACGGTTAGCAGATCCAACAGCACGTGCCTACCCAGCACCTAATGCAAGTTTGATGCTCATGGTGGATGCTTCTGATAAAAGAATCACATGATTTTTACAGGAGAAATTCAAAAATGAGTTTGGTTTCTTCTCGGCAAAACTTAACGATACGCAACAACGTTATATCTAGTCCTGGGTCGTTGTATCGATATATCGATACGTATCGATACGTCGAACGTATCGATACGCCGATACAAACCACAAGCTCGTATCGATATATCGAAATATCGATATTTCGATACGTATCGATATACCGATACGTTTCCATATTTCGATACGTATCGATATTTCGATACGTATCGATATTCCGATACATGTCGATATTTCGATACGTATCGATACTCCGATACATGTCGATATTTCGATACGTATCGATATTTTGATACGTAAAGAATCCATGTTTACCTCAAATGTTAAGGTAACAGAAATCAAAACCATAGTACTTACACAGATACATTGATATTTAGATACGTATTGGGTATACCGATTACCGATACATGTCGATATTTCGATACGTATCGAAATATCGATACAAATTGCGTATCGATATTCGATACACAAAATTCCGTATCGCCCAGATCGCATACAACAGAGATCTACTAACCGTTAACTCAGGCATCAAGTATTTTTGTCTTTAGTTGGAGTGTCGGGAATTCACTTTTTTCACCGAACATAAACCATTGACATTCGCGCAAAAACAACACCTTGGCAACTATGTCACTTGGATTTTATATTTCAATTTAAGGCTAATATTTCAGGAACAAACAACATAATCGTAGACACGTTGTCCTGCATAGAGGGAATTATAAAATTCATAAATTTTGACAAAGTAACAAAAGCTCAAAACGTAGACGAAGAATTAAAAAACGTTCTAGAAACCTACTGGTCACTGAAGTTTCTTTGGAAGTAACAAACAATTATATTGTGACACATCAACTATACCAAAAAACCGTTTTCGAAACCATTCATAATCTAGCTCGTATCACACACACTCAGGAATCCAGTACAAAATAACAGCCAAACAATGTATATGGCATTCTACAAGGCTCGATATTCAGCAATGGGTAAAACCGTACAAAGCATGCCAGAAATCCAAAGTCGCTAGCCACGTAAAGAGTCCAGTTGGTTAATTTCCTACAGCAACGAGCTTAATGTTGACCTGACGGTCCACTGCCAATTTTGCAGGAAAAGTACACTCAACTAAGCAAAAAACGAGACATCTTGGTTAGTTAGGCATGTTAGCCAATGCGATCGGTAATCATTCGTAATGCTATTCAAAAAATTCAAATTAGATAAATAATCTAGCATTAACAATACCAGAAGATCAAACCGTCTATCCGCAAAAACTAAAAAATCAATATATTCTTATTTTTGAATGATTTCGAACATTAAACTAAACAAAAAACGGCACATTTTGGTTTGTTAGACTTGTTAGCGAATGTGATCGGTAATCATTCGCGATGATATTTAAAAAATTCAAATTAGACAAATAATGTAGCATTGACAATACCAGAAGCACCATCACTAATGTGATATACAAAAAGTTTGTATTTTCCTTGTCACCCAGATTCTGCTTTACTATAATACGATAAATAATCGTTTTTATTGTATTTTTCAAAAATGTCAATTAAGAACAATAAAATATTTTACCTTTGTATTCATTTACTATTTTTGGCTTTTAAGTGGCTGTTATAGTCTAAAAATAACTGACAACAGACAGTCGCCGTGGAAGAAATAATGCAATTTTTAATTTTTTATTGCATTTCATATACCTCATTGCAGTGCAATACAGTAATCAGTTATTTAGACTTTTATCGTATTAATAAAATATAGATTATTTGTCTAAAAAAATTAAACAAAAGATCTTGTAACTACATAAAAAAAGCTATTTTTAAATAAATTTAAATTTTCAATTCATACTTTACTGTAGGTTTAAGAAGATATTCCTTAGTGTTGCCATCTCAATTGAAATTGAAATTTGATTCTAGTTAGTAAAAAAATCTCATTTTACATGTTTATTGTTTTTATTTGAATTAAACATACGATTGCTAATAATGAGTATGACTTTCTTCATTGTCAATACATTTTTGCTGTTGTCTATGCATTGATGCTACAAGAACACGTAGATAATTATCAGTAATCGCCTCCAAAGGAGTTTCAATAGCGGCAATTAATTGTTCAAGGGCTCTGGCTATGTAATTGATCCCCTGTTGTTTCCGGATAGAACAAACAACTTGACCTAAAACGTTTTCCATTATATTGAAATCATGGTTTTTTTCTGCCCACGGTAACACGTTCAGGTTGTTTTGTTGTGCCCAGTTTTGCACCAACTTAGATGTATGTATAGAAGTATTGTTACGTATTTATTTATTAAAAACTAATTTATTTAAAACTACTAAAAATTATATTTACTTATTCTAGAAATATGTACACTTTTAAATTAACCGAACTAATTAAATCTAATAATATTTAATGAAAACACTTACACGAATTTATGTATAACCGTTGTATAACACTATCACTAACACGAGATAAGATAACGTCCTCGGATTTCACACTGTAGGTCACGTTCACTCGATTCGGTGTACCCTGTTATTTATTTAAAACTTCGCACGTGCTAATCACTTATTTATCTTCACTTGAATAATCTTCTTAATACTGCATGCATTCACATTCCAGCAATAACTGACCTACGATCTGTCTCGTAGCTATATATAGACATACGGAAATCCTTCTCGATCGTTCCTCACTTTTCGCTATAACTTCTAGAAAATAGATAACAGCCTTCTAGAAGGCTCTTGCATTTGCAAGTAATTTCTTGAACGTTTCAGTATTATCTTTAAAGAATAAACAAAGTTAATAATAACAGTTGAAAAGACCTATATTCTGAGTAACTGTTGGATTATTGTTTAACGTCCATGTTGTAATAGTAGGGAAATTAAGATAACTTTAAGTATTAAAGAAGCTCACTTGTTGAAAAATGTAATCGTTCTCCTGATACAGAAGGAGAATAATACAAAAGGCTGCATGACGTTGTTTAAAATACTTAAATAGTCTTCTGTATTAAGAGGACCTGAATCACCGAACAAACTCCTGGGTCATAGGGACATTTCTAACCCCATAAATTTACTGAAAAGTATCCACTGCATTTTTTGGAGTTTGTGTAATTACCTTTATAGGGACTTCTTGAAGGTCGAAATACTTTTATAGGTGCGCCATTCGAACTTTTTTCGTCGCAAAAAACAATACGATTCTAAACATCTAGCGGTTCATTGACGTAACGTTATAGCTGTTGATACTTTTTATTCCAGCCTCTTTCAGAATTGTCCGTGCGATTAACTGGCATCTCAGAAATTCCACGTCGGCTAGAGCATTTCAGAAACTTGTAAAAAGATTTCAAGTAACGTATACATTAACGCCGCGTCCTAGGCTACCGTAGACATTCTTCATCTGGTACTCTTGATGGTCTTGTTTATCGTGTGCTTGCGATACCACTTAACTTAGGTACGTCTCACAGTAGTCTGTGAAATCATAAACATTAGAGCAATCGCTCGAACACTAAGACTGCGAGCTAACTCCCCAATGATTTGAATCTTCAAATCAACACTCGTATGTGCAGGCATTATCAACAACAAATAACTTTCTAGGGCTGTATTTGTACTAAATCATAAATTAAACTAAAAGTTAGAACTACTCTTACAATAATTAAGGGTGGCAGTCATTCACATTGACAATTCACATATAATAAATAATAGACCAACCAGTTAAAATTTGGAGACTATAACAGCTACTTAAAAACCAGAATTAGTAATAAAAGTAAAATACTTCATTGTTCTTTATTGACATTTCTGAAAAATACAATAAGAACTTTTATTTATCGTATTATAATAAAACAAGATATGAGCGACAGGGTAAATACGAATTTTTTATTTAATATACTAGTTATGGTGTCTCCTCCGCGCCTAAAGAAACGTAACTTAGAAATGCAATGACACATTTAGTTTGATTTATTTATTCTTACGAAGATTATACTCGTATAAATCCATACGTATTAACAACATTCAAATAAATGTTTTATATTTTTCTACTAGTGTCATAAAAAGAAAATTAATTGTATTAACGTTATCTAAAAAGATTGTTAAACTAAAAAAAAGGCTAAGAAACATGCATTGACGAACAAAGGAATAAATAGTTCAGCATTGCAATCAAATTTATTTACACACGAAAATATTTTGTATCAAAATAAAATGCAGCAAATATCTTTTTTGGCACTGTTAATAAGTCTTTATAAGTGTGTTGGCAATTATTTATAACATTTATTATAATTAGCCTTTCTTTGACATTTCGACCAAAAAAAGATGTTATTAACAGGTTGTTTCATGGGTGTAATATAACATGTGTTCATAAAATAGCCTTAATAAAGTTGCACTTTATTAATATGGAACCTTTATTTACACACGAAAATATTTCGTATAAAAATAAAATGCAGTTTACTGTTCCAAATCATTCAAAAATAAAGTATATTGATTTTTTAGTTTTTGCGGATAAAAGATGTGACTTTCTGTTATTGTCAATGTTTATATTATTTGTCTAATTTGAATTTCGTGAATAGCATAGCAAACGGTGACGAATGATTATCAATTGCAATCGCTAATAAGCTTAGTTTACACCGCTAACTATTTCAATAGAACTAATCAAGGTTTCCTGTTTTTTGTTTAGATGAGTGTACCCACCACGCTACCACAGAAACACACACATACTAAATTTTACCACTCGTTGATGCATATTAACCCATGTACAGGCCTGACTTTTAACTATAACTTTAAATCTAGATGTGCTATGAAATTTCTGATTCCAAAATCAGAATCAATTACATTACATCAAATTCGCGTTAATCCAGCAAATTTATTGTTGCGTAGCGTTATAAATCAGATCAAAAGTATTTTGTCTAATATAGCTCTATTGTATAATTCTTTGAGATGGATATCTCCAATAGTGTCAATAGTGCTTTTTGCAAAGAGTTTATTGCAAAAGCTGTAACGATTGCAGTTTGATTGAAGTGAACCTGTCTTTGATACTTTATGCGCGTCTTAAAATACTAAGGTTTGTTCTAGCATTTAAAGCAATCAGCTGTCAGATTTTAGAGTTTTTGAACACTTCAGAAATTAGTTACAGTCGAATTGTCAATTTTTTTTCCTTTAGATTGTGTTTTCCGATTGAAGTATGATTAGTATAAATCTATCCTATATTTCATGCGTATTTTGCTACTGAATTGAACATATTTTTGAATGCAAACGCTTCTAACAACAACTGAAGACGAGATGGAAATATGCAAAATCGAGTTTTCCGGACAGACACGTAACCGGGGATTAGGGTTGCCAGTTACTATACGTCCGGAATTTTCCGGACATTTTCGGTAATTTAGGTCTTTGTCCGGCATGCGGAGGAAATTCTAAGACGTCCGGAATTTCTACCATTTAGGTAACGAAATAAATCAAAACTGGTATGGTCACCACACGACTTTCCTATAAGGAATGATGAAGAAATATCTACATATTCTTTAAGGTTATGTTGTCATAAAACCATTTTGAAGTGATATGTACAGGTTTGTATTGGTTTCCTAGCATGCTATAATTTTTTTGAAAATTTTCTCCTTGATTTTATTAAGATCATATCGACTAACCCTTATATTATTTAGTAAATCAGAAAAAAAATCGTCACAGACAGGTTTCGAAACTATATTATATTTGTGAATTCATTTTAAATTACAAATTAAATATCTGATAAACTGTAAATGTTAGAAATTTTTTTATTTGAATAAATTGTTAGGAAGAATTGTCTATAATTCCAATACGTGGGTACATCCAAAAATAATTTAAATAAGATGCAACACTCCGTGTATAAATAATGCAAAAGAATATAGAGAAAAATTGTTATTGTTTAACGTATCGTGCTTTGCTTTCAAGAAATGGATTTTTTTTCTAAAAAAAATTGTCGTAGGTAGGATTCGAACCTAGGATTATATATGGAATTTACTTTAAATTAAATCAAACATCTAATAAACTGTTAATGTTAGAAAAAAATTTTATTTGAATAAATTGTTAGGAAACATTATCTCTATAAGAAACTGTAAAAATAATTCGAATAATTTACATACGTACTAAATTATGTAAGAAACACTGTTAAAAATGGCGGATACACTTACTTTCGGTTTCTTTATCATACCCATCATAGAACCGAGAGAATATGAAAAGCCAGCTCCATACTAAATTTCAAGTTACTAGGACTTTTGGTTCGAGAGTTATCGTGAATACATTGCTACACACAGACACTCAAATTTTTTTGTCAAAAATACATTTTTCTGATTCAATATGCAATAAATTTTATTTTTTTTATTTAAATTGCGATCGCTATACTTTCCTTATAGAAAAGTAAAAATCAAATAATCCTAATGTTTTTATTAAAAAATCAATATTACATGCATTCATTATGATCATATTTCTTATATTTCCCTAGTAGAGCAAAACGTTTCTAAATCATTTACATTTGTAACATTTTTAATACGGTTAAATGGTACATTAAAACGTTTATAAAACGTTTTCAAATCAGTGTCATACTGCTTCAAAAGCGAATCCGAACATTGTTTTTTAAACGGTTTTTAAAGCGCATACAAATCGATTTCAGAAATAATATCAAAATTGACTGAAAAATTATTGCCTAAATCGTGTTTGTAATATTTTCAGTTAGTTTCCACTAAATATTAAACGTTGATGTCCAAAATAATTTACGGAGTTATCTACGTAACGTTGCAGAATAATACACAGTTATCATCTTTTAATGTTTCTAGAAACGATTTACACGTACATTTTTTGAATGATTTGTATTTGTATTTCCAAAATTATACATATGAAACTGCCAAACTTAATACAAAAAGCTATTAGATAGCTTTGTTTTTTGACGATTCAGTATTAATCCATTGGGACAAAATAGCGAGCCAAACTCGTGGTATGTAACATTTGCCAAACGTAGAAATAACGAGTCTTACTCGTGATACTCATTATATTTTTTGGTTGTTTATAAAGCAATATATCAAATGACGTTTTTTATTCGTTAAACAAGTCCAATCGGCCGTCAAGATCAAGTTCTAGCAAGTTTTACTATCCTATATTTTGAACGCATAATTGCATTATTTTGAAATTGAACTTTATAATCGTTGCAAACCCCGCCTGTGTAAACGTTCCAAAAACATTTCAAAAAATCGTTTTTTGAACGTATACTTTCCTTATTTTGGATTTAAACTTAATAATCGTTCCAATGCTATTTTAAGGAACAATTTAATAAATTAAATAAACATGAATGAGTAACGACTCTAGTTATCATTTTTAGAAGTGTTTTAAAACATTTCAAGAATGATTTAGGAAATGATTTATAGAAACATTGCAAAGGGCGGACATTTATCAAATTTGAGACAAGTGTGAAACGATTCTGGTATATTTCTTTATTTCATAAAAATCGTTTTGAAAATGTTGCAGAAATGAATTTATTAGTGCTCCTGGAAATAGTTTTTACTACTTCCGAATCTTTAATAATAGTTTTGTTTTCTCACATAACGAAATGAACATTATATTTACAAGAAAGTCCGAAAATTTCTTCAAAAATCCGGAATTTTGATTTTTTGATATAGTAACGTAGAGCAAAACGTTTCTAAATCATTTACATTTGTAACATTTTTAATACGCTTAAATGGTACATTAAAACGTTTATAAAACGTTTTCAAATCAATGTCATACTGCTTCAAAAGCGAATCCGATCATTGTTTTTTAGACGGTTTTTGAAGCGCATACAAATCGATTACAGAAATAATACCAAAATTGACTGAAAAATTATTGCCTAAATCGTGTTTGTAACATTTTCAGTTAGTTTCCACTAAATATTAAACGTTGATGTCCAAAATAATTTACGGAGTTATCTACGTAACGTTGCAGAATAATACACAGTTATCATGTTTTAATGTTTCTAGAAACGATTTACACGTACATTTTTTGAATGATTTGTATTTGTATTTCCAAAACTATACATATGAAACTGCTAAACTTAATACAAAAAGCTATTAGATAGCTTTGTTTTTTGACGATTCAGTATTAATCCATTGGGACAAAATAGCGAGCCAAACTCGTGGTATGTAACCTTTGCCAAACGTAGAAATAACGAGTCTCACTCGTGATACTCATTATATTTTTTGGTTGTTTATAAAGCAATATATCAAATGACGTTTTTTATTCGTTAAACAAGTCCAATCGGCCGTCAAGATCAAGTTCTAGCAAGTTTTTCTATCCTATATTTTGAACGCATAATTGCATTATTTTGAAATTGAACTTTATAATCGTTGCAAACCCCGCCTGTGTAAACGTTCCAAAAACATTTCAAAAAATCGTTTTTTGAACGTATACTTTCCTTATTGTGGATTTAAACTTAATAATCGTTTCAATGCTATTTTAAGAAACAATTTAATAAATTAAATGAACATGAATAAGTAACGACTTTAGTTATCATTTTTAGAAGTGTTTTAAAACATTTCAAGAATGATTTAGGAAATGATTTATAGAAACATTGCAAAGGGCGGACATTTATCAAATTTGAGACAAGTGTGAAACGATTCTGGCATATTTCTTTATTTCATAAAAATCGTTTTGAAAATGTTGCAGAAATGAATTTTTCTACTAGGGATACTCTACCGGGGATGGGCCCAATCACACCAAATCACTCTTGTTATCACTAATTGCTAAAGTACAAAATTTACAATTTGAAAAATAAATAAATAAATAACAGAAGAAGAATTGTTTTAACTATGTTTTTTTATTACAAAAGTTGGTTTCGCCAGTTCGCTGGCATCAAGCTCAAAAGGAGTTTATTACGTCCTTTAAAAGTTTATTGTCTAGTCAGTAAAAATTAAGTCAAAAACAAAATGAGGCAATCAGATTTTTAAGTGGCAGTGATAAGTTCAATTATCTTCAATCCTATTGACCGGTGAATATTTGCAAATAGATTAGTAATCAGCGTGCAATTTTTGTCTGAAAAGGAAGCAGTATCAGTGTCTTAATTTTTTAGTGTATTTTGTATAGTATGAAAGATTTTTGATTCCAGTTTAAAATTTAAAAAATACAAAAATCGTAAATGTTGGAAAACTATTAAAAATATGAGAAAATATTTTAAAATTAATGGTCCATGTTACGAATAAATTGCAAGTTTATGACGTATTAAGTTTCAAAAATAGCACTGCAGACGTCAAATGTTTCAAAAACTGTCAAGTCACGTTCAAATCATACATCTCTTAGTGTATGCAACTTACGTTGCACGCATTGCGAACTAAATGCATAATGTTTTAGGAGAATATATTCTGGTTTTGTTGTGCTAAAATTAAGCCTTTGGAAATTTTCCGTTTAATTAAAGTATTTTTTGCGTTTTATTAAAATTTATTTTTTAGCCAATTATACTTAGCACTTTTTTGTTTCCTTTCACGCTGTTTTTAATTTTTTTTTAAATTTTTTTAAAATTAATATTACTTACTTTTGTACTTGTGATTTTTGTGTTCGTACATATGTTGGTGTGAATAGGTATGTCTGTAGTTTACTGTAATGAAAATAAAAAAATTGTTCAGAAAACAGATTCGTGGAAATGTTTTTTGAGTGACGATGATAAAGCTAAAAACTTCGAACGTGTGTAAAATCTAAACGCAGTTTTTATACGTCAATGCTCGACGATCGTTACCTTTATGTGCGTTTGATTGAAGTCTTTAAATATTACGCTTTAATAAAGTTGAGAATTTTTGTACATTAGAAAAAGTCAGCAATTTGCTGCTAAAGTGAACATATTTAACGATGTCTCTTTATATACAGTGTGTCAATAAAGTAATGTTTTGTTTATTATCGCTGTTTAAAAGAAAAGCTGAGGCACGTCGATTTTATTATTTTCCTTCGGATTTTATAAATGTTAATTTTAATTTGCCAAAAATAAAAAGCACATTTTTGTCTGAATTTAGAAATACTGGTAATAATGGTATTTAAAACGAGTAATTTTTGAGATATAGAGACACCAATAATTTGAAACTTGATAAGTAAAAAAAAAAGAAAACTTATAAGTAATAATTCATTCTAGGAACGATTGAAATTTTATTATAAATTCTCAAATTGCCATACTCAGGCCCGGATCTACGAGTTTTTTGAAACGGGACAGAAAGTTGATAGTGGCGCTCCCTTTTCTCCAGAGCTTGAGATAAATTCTTAAAAAAAAACTTACAAATATATAATGGGTGGCTTTTTTTGTGCTGGGAGAATAAGAACTATTTAATAAATTGGCACTCTTTATTACTTATAAGCTTATAACTTCAATTTTTAGGTCCCAGCATTTGTTTCTCTACGTTTTGCTACAGCTTTACACGGCATACTTTTCTGCGAAAGAATCTATTAGCTCATTAAAGGTAGTTTTATTTTCAATGGCTAGGATCGCGAGGCCAGATAGACGTTCCGGACTCATTATTGAACGCAGATAGATTTTAATTATTTTACTAAAGTTTCGCTCACAGCTTGCTGATGTCGTCGGTATCGCATACGGCAAATTTCTGGCAAAAATCAACTGCATTCAAGTCTTTTGAATATTTTGTGCTGAATCGGTTTTATTTTTCTACAGATCTTTAGTCGACATAGAAAGTCGCCAAAGTCGGGCCCCCATTTGAACATATGGAAGTTACGATTGGGACATGCATTTATCGGATTTTAAAAAAGGGGTTTATATAATGGGTCCTCTACCTAAATACTAGGAAAAAATCAAAAAGTGAACGGAAATGAAACATCGTTTTTATTTTTTCATTTATCGACGGAAGTCACAGATGTAAGTGTCTGTTTCGGCGACGGCGCAGTCGACATGAGCCCACATGGAGCACATCAATCATCTTACCCCGTGCTCACTTCTTGTGTTTTCTGAAAACTTTACACAGCTTAAAATACACTCCGCGTTATCACTGGCTGGTGCCGATTCCCCCGGAGGAAGTTCCAATTCAGATGATTCGCTTGAGGACATCTCACCAGTGTTTACTTCACTGCTTGATGTCTCCTCAGCTAGCTTCAGACGTTTTTTGGCTTTCTCTTGCTTTGTGCTCTTCAAATTTCTTAAAACAGATTTTGTTTTTGATCTACGACCACGTCTTCGACTTTTTGAAGACTGTTTGGTGGGTGGTTTGGATGCTTTGGTTTCAATAAACTGCCTTATATGCCGAAGAAGTTATGATTTGTGATTTGCAAGCTTCTCTTCCTCTCGTTAAAATCTTTTTCTTCACTTGTGGAATTGGCGTTATTTCAAACGGACTCACATGACAAGACTTTGATGCCCCTATTTGTGTGAATTCCGGAGTGACCGGAAGAATCGTCTTCTGACTTTGTCCACAGAAACACGTCGATGGAGTAGGTGATACACAGATTTCCTGGTTATGATTGCTACGTTAGCTTGAGATACTGGTGTCTACTAGATCTTTATCAGTTTATTGTCGGTGAATTTGTTTCTATCTAAGGGATAAGTATTAGTTACTCGGAAGCCGTTCAAACAATTCCATCACATCAAAAGCACTTATGGCGCGATCGTTATGACGCAGCCACTGTCTGATCTCTTTACTGTAATATATCTTCAGAAGACTCATAAATGTTCAGTCAAGAAGCTGCATCTTATGCGAAGAATGCGGTGGATGCGAAAGAATGGTGATATGGTTTCTTCTGTCCAAATCGATCAAATCGATGTTTTGTGTGTCGCTGTAATGATCATCCATAAGTAACAACACTAGTTTATCCTGGGTAGGCTACCAAACTGTACGAAGTGTTGGAACCACTGGGTGAATATGTTAGTCTGCATCCAGCCTGAGAGGTGAGCAGCAAAAATTGTTCAGCTTCTTTCTACAATTGAACATTCCTATTTTTTCTAGACTAAGATCACAAGAGGAGAAACGAATGTTTCTACAGCATTCATGCATGCAACAATTGCAATTAATTATCTACGCTCAGCAGATGTCAAAGAAACGGTTTGTTTTTTACCTTGGAGACCAACTACTCTTGCTACTTTCGGCTGCATAATTAAGATCCCACTCTCGTCGACGTTGAAGATACTATCCGGAGTATATTTTCCTTTTTCGTAGAAATCCATAAGATTATTAAAGAAGACTTCTACGTTTTCTTTGCTAAACCCCAGCGCTCTAGAATAAGATGTTCTGGTAGGCTTTCTATCGCAAAGCTGTGCTTGGTGACGTTTAAGAAACAGCTTGATCAATGCAACCATATCGTCACCAAAAGGATGCTTGAAATTGTTTCTTACGGCCAGCTGTAATGCCATTCTTCGCAGGTCTGCACGCGTTAGTCCAGAAAACGATGCTTCCATAGCAAGACAATATTCAACCAACATATTTTTCAGTGCTTCATTTAAAACAGTGGGTCTTCTAATTTTGTATTGTGCCTTTGCCAGTCTTTAAAGAGTCGATCTGGGCATATGAAATGTGTTGCTTGCTTTTTTCAGTTTTTTTCACTCTAAATGCTTTAATGACTTTGGTCGTGTCATCTGATGACCAAGTTCTTGATTTTGTTTCAGTCTGAAAAACGGATAAAAAATATAATTCATGATAATTTGGAAGAATTGAGTATAAAAAAACAAGGGGCCTACACAAAGGAACAGAAAAATAAAGATTAGGCACATCGAGGCGAGGGGACCCGCAACCGTTTTTGTTTATCTTGGGGTTACGTTTTTTTTTTGTTCGAGCAACCAACCAAAACTACACCATAAACTGATGATTAATTTCATGTTCCTAGATCGTTATCTGTCAAACTTCGTACACAAAAAGACAAACTCGAACGCACGAAAAACTTTCCCAGGACGACAAGAATTTGATTTGACTGCCAACTATCAACCGTGACGGATTAGAACCGACAGTAGAGACATCTGTCGGAGCGCATCTAAAACTATCACATGTAGGCAATTTTGTGAATATAGCGAAGGGCTCGCTTAAAGATAGACTTTGATGGGGAAAATAACCCATTTGGATCTAGCGTTCTTGATTCATTTTCGCAGATTTCGTCGTGTTATCTTTTTGTTTTGAAAATGCGTTTGTTCTTAAGGACTGACTCGATTTCTAACTTTTCTGATACAGATGCAGCTTCTTTGATCTGATAATCTATTGGTTTTTTTTTCTAATTTCTTGCAAAATCTTAACAAGACCTTGCAACAGAACGCAAAATGATAATATCCTCTTTTTGTATTTTAACGTTCATTCTGTTAATCTCTCGATGAATGTTATCCCAAATTGTTAAGTTGAGAATAAATTTAAAATCCATCGCCGCATGTAGTAAATGACCAGCTTTAAACTCAAATTCTGCGGCTAGAGACGATTCTTCAATTTTTTCCAAAGCTTTGACAACTTTTGGTAAATTATTTAATAGAGCCGTAACAGCTTGGTCTTTAGCCAACCATCTGGTTTGTTTTTGTACACTTATTTTCCACCGCGTGCTAGATCCAACAAAAAAACAATACACTTTTTGTACAAGCCCAAATAGGCTAACTGCTTCTGGAAATGATGAGGCTGAATGCACACTCATAAGATTTAAAGAGTGTGCTAGACATTGTACAAACTCTGCCAGTTCGTTCATTTACATAAGTTTCTTTATATATTCCGGACATATTACATCCGTTGCCATAAGGTTGTCCACGACATTTTTGCACATCCAAACCATCAGCTTCTAGTATTTTTAGAATTCGGTGTGTGATATATTCTTCAGTCTTTCCGTCAACTTTAATAAAATCAATGAAGTATTCTTTTATTTCACATCCAGTTTCTGTTATTTTTATATACCGAATCAACTGGCTTATTCGTCCCGTGTGAAATACATCTGGAGTGCAGTCAAACATGATGGTGAAATAGTTGGCCTTCTTGATCTCATTGATATGACAGTGTCCATTACTATATGTAGAATATGTCTCAATTTTTCTTTCTCAGAGTGAATTAATCGCTCTATGTCGCGATCCATTCAATATGCAGTTGTGATACTTCATGCTCAGCTAATCTTTCTGAAGTCTTTTTACAATTAATGAGACCCTCTGTACACAAGGCTTATGTAGAAGTGCTGGCGAATAGCTGGCAGGGAGTACAGTAAAGTGCAGTTTTTGTTTTCGAATAAACAAGCCAGATTATTTCAATATTTTCCTTATTTGCCATTGTTTCGAACCAGATGTTATGTGTCAAATGCCTACCGTTGCGTTCAGTGGACCTAAACCTTATGTTATTTGGATGTTCATCATGTGGTAATACAGCTTGTTTATTGAAGAATGACCTTTGTTAATCTGTAATATTGTGGCTCGGCCATGTACCTGGATACATTACATCTATAATTTTGTCTTTGCTTTGCTCACTAGGTGCTAGCTGAATGTTATCTTACTGTACCATTAAAACTCTTTACTTGAATTTTAACATATAGGACATTGTCATAAGCAATTGCTCATATTTTTTGGACTTCAGATTTAATATTTTTGAGTTGGTATAACTGATAAACTTTAAATCGCTTTCAAAAATAAGAACTTCTATTGGTTGTCGACGACGACCTCTCTGGTTGATAAAGCATAATGAATTCAAGTGATTTGTCAAATCGGGTTAGTACCAACAAGAAACAACTAGATCTTTTTATCCATATTTGTCCAAAAATGCCAAAACGACGCCAAATTGAACCCGATTTGACAGATCACTGTTTGAATCACTTGAATGCCAATGGGAGTTCTTATTTTTTGAGGGTAATTTAAAATTTAGCAGTTTGACCAACCCAAAAACGTTAAATCTAAAGTCCAAAAAAACGCCTGAATATGGTCAATTGTCACAATTATATTGATTAATATTATTATTTACCGATACATTTTCTTTCTTTCATTTCAATATAATAATAACAACTACCTCGTTTAATATCCGGTTTGAAGTTCACGACTTTTCTTCTTCTTCTTTCCACTGCAGGCGCTTGCTCCTATTTTCGTTTTGAGAACCTTTGATAGACAAAGAACTGGGCACTCAACCAACAGCCCACAAAGCACCTATCATTTATAGGATGTCCGATATTAGTTCAAAATATATCCACTCGTCTTATGAACAACAATGAGATGTTCAGTAATGGACGTCTAGCAAAGAGATCAAAAATATATTTTACTTTTTAGATAACTTTTATTTGAAATCAAGTTAAACTAATTAAAATGTAGATCTGTTTTACGTGAGTATTTTTTGTTAATATTATATATTGACAATGTAGAATTCGTTGTAAGTATACCATTTAGCTTTTATACAGTTCTCCTAAAAAAATAAGTACAAACTTTGTTGGAAATCGTAAATATGTATTTATATAAAATAAATTAAAAACAAAACTTTTTTCTAGGTTCTCAGACAATGAAAAAAATGTTAAACAAAAGACTTGTCATCATCTTTAATCCGGCTGTTTTAAAGCTTTGTGGTAAGTTACACATTATCAATTAAATAATATGTACCTACGTTTTATATTTCTTTTCGCTTACATATTTAATTTTTTATAAATTTTTCGTCACGTTATTTATTCTAGGAAAATTTCGATGCAAAATCTCAAAAACGTTGTTTCGTATAAATTTTATCATTTGTTATTTAATATGTTAAACTTTAACAAATTAATTTGTTACACTGCACATAGGCAAGCAATTACTTTAGTTTTTTAACCTAATAATTGTTTCCAAAAAACGTATTTCTTAAGCGTTACGCTACCTGCTTGCGTTTAAACAGAGTTAGTCACATACGAATTATTCTGCAACGGTTTTTAATTACTAGTCATTATTTATTCATTTGCTAAAAGCCGTAATTCTAGCTAAATCTCACTACGTCGCTGGTTACGGACCCCACTGGATGGAAAATCTCACTTACGGGAGGGAATTGCGTCGGGGTCATAGGTAGTTTTACTCGCATATTTTAAGTCGCTGTGAAATGTTGATTTTGATAAGACGCCTGTCCGCTAAATTGTAAGTAATTTTTGGTTTCGGTTATTTCTATTACGGTGTTAGCGATTTCGTTGGAATGAAGAAATGTTCTGTATACTGGCAAGATTACGGCAATTTTTGATTGAGTAGGCATTTACAGGTAAAAATATTGATCGCTCCGGCGTTTTCTTAGGAATGGTGTTGCATATACAATAACCTCCGGGATCTGTGTTATTCGAACCGAACGTTACAACTTTTCTGCTAATTATTGTATACTTTTTATGATTGTTTAAACGTGTCAAGGCCAGATTTTGGGAAAAACCACGGTGTACATGTAAGCTTCATGGGCAAGTTTCGTGAATAACTTTGGAAGTAGGTGACGTTTGGTGCTTGTTGTAAGAAACTTCGGTGGCGTACGTTTTTGATTTAGTACTCATTTTAACATTGCTATAAATTATATTTGGTAATTATTAATTTGCTCGTGATTGCATGTAAACGAAATAGTTGATTGATTTTACAATATAAATTTACGGTGATTGAAATCTTGTTGAAACTTTGTGACCGTGTTAGCTTGTTTTACTTATTAGTTATTATTCAATTTTTTAAATTACTATTTTGTTAAAAAAATAAGTGGCTACAGTACATGTTATTGTTGCATAGAATTATATACGCTTGTTACGCTTCTCATTCATTGTCTTATTTGCTCTATTCTCTTCATTAGTGGGTTAAGACGTATCCTCGGTGTTTCTACGCCCACTTACCGACATCGTAGTGGTTTATGTATTCAAATATGACTTGTTAAATTTGAATCGGAAAGTTTGGTGAAACCTGTGACAGGAAGAGAAGAAAAAGCAAAGGAACCTCTTCGGACCTTTAATTGAATGCAAATGCAAGATAATTGCGTAACTTAGTTTTATCAAATATTTAGTTTATAATCAAAGATATCAATAAACATCAGAAAGCTAGGACAAGTCAATTAAACAAATACACAAATATGATAACAGGTTTGAACTTCAACACATATAAACACGTGCACAAACAACAAGAGTTAGTTAACAGACGGCTTGCCGCTAGGTACTGAGGTTCTAGTTACGGAAGCAACCCAACTAAAGAAAGAAGAAAATTAGCATTTCTAAGTTTTAATTATTAATTTGTGAAAATCATTGTTTAATAACTCTACACAAATTGAATATGAAATACATCACACATAGTTATAAATATATAGACAATCATCATATACATATATAGGGGTTTTCTAACTGAAGGCGAAAAATGAAACGGTGTATAAATTTTTTAACTTCAAATACTTTTTTGCCTACCTCGTTTATTTTTCGAGATAATTGAAAAACATTGTTTACCAAAAAAATTTATTCGGCAATAATTAATTACAGAAAACACTTGTAACAAAACAATTGCAATAATCAGTAGTAAAACACCTGCGCACCGTACATTACCAACATGCATTCGGATCGCATTACCTGAATTTCAACTTATCAGAACAGTTTGTTATTGCTCTTTTAATTCTGTAAGTAAAATTTGATAAAAACTGCAATTTAACAACGAAAAATATGCACATATAATTTTTGTCTATAGATTCTGTAATGATAATGCCCTAGGTGCATGTCTTGAATATCATTTAAGATTTCTTAATAA